>CM076612.1:22358804-23644532 GCA_038502775.1 Hippodamia convergens | reverse complement strand
AAATGACCCCAACTCTACACGTTACGAAGCAGAAAAAGGCATAAACCTCCTCATCTTGTACACAATTTCCTGGGAGTAAAAAATATAAACACCATATAAAATTGGAGTTTTGCTTGGTTAACAGCTCGGCATCTAGTAAACCTTAATATCCACTCGGTGGTTTAATGATTCGATTGTTCGATGTGAAACTCAGCGTGTCTTTTCGACAGATGACAGATGGAGGGAGTACGGACCTTAAACATGCTATTGAATTCTATTTAAGAAAGGTTCAATAGTTCAATTAGGACATTACTATGAAGAACTGGCTGGACCAATGATCTGTTAATTAATTCAGATCTCCCTCGAAGAAATTGTATAAAAGAAAGAAAGGTTTGTATAAACTAGGTTAAAAAAATGCAAAGATGACAAATTTCATTTCTCTAGCTTTTTTTTGAATCGACGTATGACACTGTTTTCACTGTGAGTTTTTGATTGAAAAGGACAAAAAAGGCTCTCGCAGTTCGCAGTCCAATCCAAGGTTCATTATTTACTCAAGAATTCATTTAAAGAACTTTCCTGATAAAATCATAACTCAATGGAAATTATGTGAAAAATTTTCATGATATTCTCCCGATAAATTTTCCTATTTAGACTCCAAATACTTGTTGAATATTTCTAAGAGCTGGAATTTTTTTTCGTCTTACAGTGTTCAGAATTCATGCACGAAAAATTATGCAGAGCATTTCTATCCGAAAGATAATTGCACGAAATTTGGTATAAATATTATTATAATCATTATTTCACATATTATGTGTTGAGGCAGAAACCTATTTTGACTCGATCAGATAAGAAAATCGAAAATACAACAAGTAATGCCAAGAAAAAATGTAGGTATCTATAAAATTAGTTATTTGTCGGTATAATTCTTATTAATCTCCTGAATTATGCGCTATATGAGTCTAGCCATTAATCAATTAGCTTTCATGAATTATTTTCCAAGGTGTAGAAAATCATAAATATTCAACGTTAGAATTGTTCGCTCTACATCTAATGCAAAGAAGTCGATTATATATATATATTTTTTTTTTCTTCGAGTTATGAATTTGACGCAAAATTATGTTTCGCTCCAGAGTTCTTGATTATTTTTTCATTGTGACAATTGAACTCCCGAGTTCATTGGTGTCTACTCGAAATGACAGCAACATAGAAGGATTTTGTGAAGATTGTAGGTATTGTATTTTATGATGTGATATGTATATTATGTTTGTTTTACATATGAGAAATATTTCGGTCCAAAAATGATGAAATCATACCTATTCAACAACTGATATTTTATCTGAATTCGCCCACAAGTTCAATATTTGAAACGCCCATTATTATGTATGTGTAAATTGAGTAATTTCAGATTTTTACATATATTCAACAAAACACACATTCTTATCTCGCAAGGAATTCGAACGCTTATCTCACAATGAATAAACCTCGAAATGAACATCCACACAAAAGTCTCCCAGGTGACATCATCTATTCTAGAAGTGGAAATCTATGATGCTTACAAAAATTACGAGTATTATGGATCTAGGTAAACTGGATCTGTAATCCGCTTCGTATGAAATGTGATCAAGATAAGGAAATGAATAATGATTTTCACAGAACGTTTCCATTGAAAAATTATTAACGAAGGTAGGTACTCATAAAACTATGAAGAAGAAGCAATCAATCCTACTGAATGAAATGTAATAAAACAATGTACATCCTTTTTCTTACTTTCTGTCTTTTGTATCGTCCTAATGATAATGTAATATTTTTATATATTTATCAATTTGTACCGAATATACCGAACTTTCTTTCTTTGACCTTATTCCGATTAAATTGAATTTTTGTGACAAGATCACTATTACTCATTTCAACAAAGGATCAGTCGATCGTTTTTAAAGGACTAACTTACACCAGTTATCCTATTCAAAATGACTAAACTAAAACGCACCCCTCATAATTTCGACAGTTAATTTGTCATTGCCTTTCTGATCGGGAAATATTAACTATATGAATAAAGAGTGAAACAAGAAATACTTCATAAAGAGCTCACTAAAATGGTTAATGTATTTCGGTCTCAAGAACAACTCAGTTTCATACATGAATATGGCGATTTTTCACTGCCCTCAAACTGAAATTTAACAAAAATATGACATGAATGGACACATACACTTACTAAAAAACATGTAACACTGAATACATAATTGAAAGTTGACCACAATGAGCTGAAATATTGTTTATATCTTCAAGATGAAGGAAGAAATGAAACACCAAACAATGAGACTGTACCCAGAGATAAAAGTTTTATTCCAGGAATAGAATACGTTCGCAAGTGTAGTGTGCACTGAATTTCCAGGGTTATTCCTGACATTGATAATTGAAGTTGTCAGAATGTGCACACATACTCATTTAATTTTTTAAAGTGAGAGAGTTATTCAGGAACATGATGGTGTTAGTAATTATATTGACGTTATTGTTGTTGTTTTCATCAGTCAATTCTTTCTGTAAATTGATTCCTCTGTGGAGTATTGTTGGAGTTTCTAATTTAAATTATGTTGCTTTCGTTGTTTTCAATTCAATTTTTGATCACAAGTATGTACTGCTTTCTTCTTCGAGATTCACAAATGCTGATAGATATTATAGCTTCTTGAGTCGTTCAAAAATCAGTCCTCAATAACTTTATCAAATTTTCTTTATTCATCGATTGATTAATTTTTCCTGTGGAACACTTTTTTTAACTTAAAACAATCCTTGGAATAGGTCATGCTCCTATTTAACACTGATGGTGGGAACGTTCTATTGCATAGAATCAGCTCTGGATTTCTGTCATGCTGATCTACACACCATAAAAAGCTAATAGCTTCTCTGAAGATTCAAATGTTATGAGAAATTATTTTTCTGAGTGGAGTTGGTACTAAAACTTAGAGACTAGAAGTTATGGTTTCCATTAGAACAACCATCAAAGATATACTCGAAGATATATATAATTGAATGTGTAATTCGGCGATTCTTCAGACCAGAATTTTATTGCTGAATAACAATATCAATGGGTTCAAGTCTCAGTTTGAATTTCAGAGCTTATTTTGATGATTTATATCTTAAGTTAAGACTGCAACACTTCCTATAAAGTCCCTTTTCTTAGGGTTTTCTTCGGTTTAGCTTGAAAAGTTGTTCTTTAAAAACATTGTTTCTCCTAATTTACGTAGACAAGCATGTAGCATTTATTCAGAGATTTGGATTTTGTGCCTGTCAGAAGAATCAAAATCATCAAGATGGCATCACTCTATTTTGCCAAAGGATGTTTCTGGAGGTGATTGGGCTTATGTCTTTCTTCCATCATAGTTATAATGTAACATAACGTAAAATGTAAATTGTTGCTATCGAATTCTTAAGCAACCTAAAATCTTGATCCATTGTGCGTATTCTGATGAGCACTTCAATCCTTTGCAACGTTCATTTCTCCCACTAGTGACTACTCCATCCACATCCAAACAGGTTTCTCAACAAACCGAATTATACTGTAACCATTACTGTGAACTAATATTTTCTTCCTGTTATGACCGAGATTAATTCACGATTTTTTTTGCGCTGCAATGGCACTCCACGTTCTCACGTTACATCATTCTTGAGGCTGTTAGAACTCGCATCTATCGACTAGCGCTGCAATTTGGCGTGCTATTAAAGATAGAAAGTTTTTTAATGAAGTTGCAAGTTCATCTGCTGCTCCAATATTCTTATTCATATTTAATTATAGGTTGGGATCGGAATAATTGTAGGGGTAGTGTTATTTCTTCATAGACAAACGTACCTTCTTGTACGTTATTGATGTAATTTTTAGTTTTAAGCTTCACTTTTCTTAAATTGAGAGTAATTTCTCTTTACGTCTGAATCAGGAAAAAGTTATTGGCCACTATTGAGGCAAACCTATTCAGATCCACCTGTGGTTTCTTTATCAATTCTTGTTCCTCGCACGCGTTTCAATGGCTCAAAATGCCGCCATGCGACAGCTGCTTCATGGATAGCAGCTGCATTATATCTCTTTCTAGATTTGGGTTAGTCACCCTTGTATGGTGTTTTGTGAGTCCAATGCAATAGATAAAATACACCAGCTCCTGAAGATATATATCCTCAGCATCATTATTCTTAGCAAGTAGAAATAACATTGCTTTCGTCTGACAGAACACGGGGCAAATGGGTTGATCGAACATTAATTCATTCTCCTTTTGACTTCCCAATGTCGGTGTGCCATATGTGTAAATACGTTATGACATTGTCACACGTTTCCAATGTAAATCGAAGAAAGGCATAGGTAATACAGTTCTTCTTTGCGACACGAGCACTTTGAATATCTTCTCCTTGACTCAATACAATTTATGGCCTATTCTTCTTTTTAACATCGTGCTCACTACGATCTTCAGCAAGTTAACCATTCGCTAGATTTATCTACCAAAGAGTCACACTGGCTCAATAGTGCAAAACCGTCAATATACAAGAATTAAAAATGAAACACACCAATGATAAAATTTTTATTTCATTATAATCTGAAACGCATCTGAATGCTTTTTCATTATGAAATTTGCGGTTGTAGTAATTTCTTCTTGAGCTTCTAATCTCTCTTACCAGATTCAGAAGTCTCACTTTCTATACCAATTATAATCTTCTGATTCTTGAGCAGTTGTTACAGTCAATAGACCACATTCTTTAACTTGTGTTCCAAAAATGATTATCATACAATTGTTTGGTACTAAAGTTTCTTGTCACAGGATGCATACTGAGCTGAAAAATCGTGATCATTCGTGAGAAGATGGTTAATTGAAATAATTCAAATCTATTGAAATGTAAAACATAACTGCAATTCAATATGTTCGCGGGCTTTTGGAGTGTTTTATTCAAATGCTGCTGTGTGGATATTGAATCGAAAGACGTAAATAAACCGGCTAAAAATAACGTTTGAAAGGAAACTTGCACACAACCTTAATAACGATAGACAAGGGTCATGTGCCTGCTCACAAAAACAGCCGGAATAAATAAAAAACCGCCACTTTCAAGGCCGATGCAACTCTATTCAACTCGATCGTGGTATTTCGTCAACATCTATCTTATAGGTAAACCTGCTGTATTGTTGGGTCTATCGTGACTCAGTTTATCCCTGCACTGAAGACTCACTGGAAAAGGCCCGGATTATTTGCAATTCTGTTATTCCCGCTGTCACACCCAAACTTGGGACGTAAATCACACTGAACTCACCCTGATTATCAGCTCAATTTCTGGAACATCTCCATTCTCCTCGTGCCCATTTTCCACAATTTCATCCGACATGTTCTACAATTAATAAGTTCACTTGATGAAAAGACACTTGCTAAACCGCACAACTACGAGACCTGCGCTACTCTCACGACTGGATACTCAAAACTGGTCCCAAAACCCAATAGAACTGATACCAAACGTCAAAACTTGCGAAGTTTACTTCAAAAGCGACATCTCTGGGCTAACAAACTAAAACATTTATTCACCGGGATAAGTTTTACAGAACCCTGTTTCGAAATGTAGAATCATTAAAGAAAACTTCGTTATAGATGTGCTGCCATCTGTAGAATTATATAACATACATGAGGTATAATGAGGATGCGACAATAAAATATGCAAAGGATTAAGGATTGAAAGAGTAGCAAAAAATACTTCTATCAACGGAAGAACTATCACGTTGAGAAACCTCCTCAAATACCTAGATCAGTGAAAAATCCATAGTACACGTAGAACGTAGGCAATACAAAATACAGGAAATTTTTTCTTAGAAAAGTTTCATGAAGAGAAAAACTCTATTTCTCATGTCATATCAAATTTTAATTTTTCCCACAACGAATGGAGTGATTCTTCTGATACAATAACTTGAAAATAGAAGATAAATCGCATTCAGAACCTGCGCCATCTATCGGGATAATATACCAATACCCATAATATTGATTCTGAATTCGGTCGATAGATGCTGACACATTTCAGGAAAGAATATTGGGATTACTCATTCAACTGCAGCATGTTTGAAAATAAGCGAAAGCATTATTCTACTATGAATAATCATTTTATATTAATCTTTGAATATCAAATTCAAACCTGAACAAAAAGATGTGATTTGGTCATAGATCATCACTGTACTGAAAACTGTATTGGAAACTCTCTGCAAATTATGAAACCGCGTTTACAGGGACTTCTATCAGAATAGCAGGATTTTAATTATTCGACAAATCTATACATTGTTGGTTTCTCAAAAGATCAATTTAGAAATCAATATACAGATCGCGAAAACCGAATGGGAAACATCACAGTTTCCATAGTAAATTCGAACAGGGAACAGTGGCAGAATCAAAACCTCAGAGAAATGTTATATCGAATGAACTGCTGGGCCCACAGATTTGGTTGGGTGGGGATGTAAAGCACAACGTATGGTACGCGAAGTGTCGAATCGAATCAGTAACACTCTAATCGCGATATGGGTGATTTCATAGCTGTTGTAAATGAATACGACAATTTTATTCCACTCTGACGCGAGGAATTTATATGCCTCAATGAATGACACGAATAGTTTCTTGTAGAAATTAGTATTCAGCTTCTTTTTCGCCGAAACTGGTTTGAAAATAAAATAAATTCTAGAAAAAGAAAAAATTTAAAAACAAAAATTCATTCTACGAGAAGAAATTAAAAACCAAAAATTAATTCTATGAAAAAAAAAAGTAAAACAAAAACAAATTCTAAAATATGCGAAATTGAAGATCGACAAATTCAAATTAAATTTTCAAATAATCCACCTTGTTGTGCCGAAGAGTAGCCAAATCTATTATGAAGAGATAATCTCATATCTCTGAAAGGATTAGGCATACTTGCTATTTTTGCACAAAGTTGGATCATTCTGGTCTTAATTCAATAATATTCGTCGCTCTTTCAATTTCTTGCCTATACACCAAATTTGTCAGATATCCCCAACGAGGGAGATAAATCTGGAGATCTGGGGGGCCATTTGATCGTCGCATTTGTCGGTCAGAAAAAGTCGTCCCCAGATATTCAGTTACTATTCTCGCGTTATGACTGAGACAGCCATCCTGTTGAAACCAGACATCATCGAAATTAATTGGTAGCTGTCTCCGCAATAGATTTACCACAGAAGTATCATTTTATGACTTGAATTTTCTCTTTAACCTTAAAGATTTTGATTTACGCGAATCTTATTTATTTTCAAACCGTCTAGCTATCGCTAATCGACTTATCTGCATTGCAATTTGCGACAGCCGAGATCACTCCCCCCTACCGAGACTTGCCATTCCAACAGTCCAATTTTGTTATCGAATCGCAATGAGATTTCGATTCTTCCACTGATCTACTATACGTGAAGCTCATTCGAATTTAGCATATTGCTATGTTTCCATAAGGATTTTCTGTATCTGAGTCCTAACTCAGTTTGCAGCAGGTACTATTCCATCTAGTTTTGATCCAACCTCAGAATGAAGAATTCTTCCTACAGAAACGTTAAGGTGATCCAATTAGGTACTCCACTTTTGAGTTAATCGAAATTCCGTAAATGATTCCAATGAAACAATTAATAAGCAGATGATTTAATTTTTTTGTTTCTTTGACACGAGAAAATCCACTTCAACTACCACATTTTTTTAAGAAAGAATCATCGAGAACTAGTTGTTGAAGGGTGAGTGTGCAGTTCTTTCAAGCACTTTCCAACATCATGGCTACATCCACATTTGAGACAGTTTTCAACTTCAAACAAACAGCTGGACTTCTTCCCTGTAAGCAAATAACATTGATGTCAACATAAAAGGAATTATTTGGGAGATGAAATCAAACCCAATTTAAAAAAACATCAAACAACCTGGAACGTAGTTGAACGCCTCCTTTATATTACTAGGAAGCATATCCATGGGGAAATAAGAGCGCAAATCCGAATCCAAAAACTCCTTCTGAATTTCACCACTCCTCAGGTCACTCTCTTTCCTTTCCAAGCTGAGATCTGTTTTAGCGTAATAGTTTTTGTAGATGGGTTTGGACATCCTATCGTCCAAGAATTCTTCAAGCTCGTTTTCCAATCTTCCTTCGCCCAATTTGGGCAGGCAAAGGTTGAATTCTCCTGCTCTAACAATCTGGACGTCCTTCTGAGGAGCTTGATACTTTGTTGGTACAGCTTCAATCTGAGATAGAACCCAGTCACCATGCAGTAAATGCCTGAAGAAAATCCTTTTGGAACACCTTCATCCTCAAGATATTAAAATACTCACCCAAATGCTACATAATGGGTGTCCATCCATGTGGATTTCTGCAAGGTGATCAAGAATTGTGTGGTGTTATTCTTGTGTCTTCCGGAATTGCACATGGATAAGACTCCCCTACTGTCATGGGAAATGGCGAAGTTCTCGCAAGGCATCTTTACGTCTTGAAGCTTGTAGCCACCGCATTGAATCCAGCTCGACTCCACTATTCTTGAGACAATATAGGAAATCGATAATGTTACTTTGGGAGATTCGCAAAGCATACCTGTGAATCGGGGTGTTAGAGTAGCCTCCTTTCAACTTCTTGCACCTTTTCAGGAAGAGGCGGCACGTCTTTGGCACCATGTCCTCGAATAACTTTGAAGAACAACGAGAGAAAGGTTGAAAAATAGAATGTTGAGGTTCTGCTCGAACCATCAGAAATGAATAGAAAGAGAACTTACCGTGATAAAATCATAGATCCAACAATCTGGCTATCTATCGCCACCATCAAATATATACACCTCCTCTAGAAAAAAGCTGTTGCAGCTTACATATCCTATCATATTGAATCTTCTCACCCCATGAGCCATTATCTGCATCAGGTGACGCTTCAGGGCTTGTCTTCCCATTTGGTAGAAGTTCTTCATAGGGAAGATGTACCTTGTAGATACGAATTTGGTCAAGGCGGTTTCATCCCCCATGAAATCTTCATTGTAGTACACTGCAACACCTTTCCTCAAGGTCCAAAGTGGACCTCCTCTAGACCTTCGTTCCTAGAGAAGCAAAATACACGTAATCTTGTATGTTTCGGCTCTCGACCTTAATTCGTACGGTAGTAGAGTCATCCAAAATGTACCTAAGGATCTACTCACGACCCTAGAACTTGCTGGTGCATATGACTAGGCCACTGAGCTCTTTCCCTACCTCAAGGCCACGAAAAAAGAAAATAACAGCACTGATCTTAAGGCAGGATTCCCAAAAACTCCCGAGACATTGGTCTCAAGGTGCTGAATTCAAATTTAGCCTCAATCAAAGCTTGGTCGTCCCAAGAGGAAGATGAAGAATGCGTAGCCATAGGAAGACCCTATTTCTCAGATATCAACTCTTTTTTCAATCACATTCTCTAGTTTGAGGTGAGTTTGAAGACCAACTTACATTCCTCAAAAATTCGTTCCATTCAACGTTCAGCATGGGCTTGACCAGAGGTTCTGCATACTTTTCTGGATAGCATCGGTACAGACCATCTACGATATACTTGCATTTTTGGAATTCAGCAGTCACCATCAGTCCTAATACGCTAAATTTGATGATTTCTGAGTCAGACTCTTCGTCCGAAGAGTCCTCCAGCTTTTCTACCATTTTCTTTGGAACTAGACCGCGAGTGGAACTGTGATGTACAGATTTCAGGAAACTGGACATTCCGGAGAATTTGAGAGGGTTTTTATCTACTCAAAAAAAACGTATCTGACATTTGAGATAGGTAGTTATTGACGTTCAGGCGAAAATCCTATTTTTATTTGATTTGATGACTGTTTTTTTCTTTAGAGAATTTACTTCTCCACTAGTTGAGATATTTCGGGTTGGGAATCTGAAGAAGCAAAAGATTCTTAAGGTTCCTGAAAAGGAGTTTCAAACGAAAATGAAACATTCTCCGTCTTATTCAGGAAATGAAGTCCTAAGAAGATGGTCTTGCAAACATTTAGTTTTCAACAATAAAATGGGTTTGATTCTATTTCTCATAGCATAAGTACATCTAAATAAATTCAACTGATATTGGATAGAAATATTTCAATGTAGAATGTAGGGAACTTTCTTTACTGGACTACTAGTACCTACTTTAAATACTTGTCAAATGTAACTTTTCTGTCGTCTCTTTTTGCTTTTTCATATCAGCTACCATTTCGAGAAGAAAGCCTCAGATAAGTCCGAATATTATATTATCAGTATTTGGGCATATGTTCCCAAAATCTAGCAATGATTTTTGAAGATTCGATAAGCTCGTATATCACCAAATTTCAGTTGAATATCTTGTGCAGAATTTTTCATAATCATTTCTACCTGCAGACTGCTGCAGTGATGATGTTTTTTCAGAATTTTTATCACTACCATTCTCATTGGCTGATGCTTGATAATCTTTCAGTGAACATGAAAGAAATCTGTGGTAGAACTGCAGAAAAAGGGTTATAATCAGCGAATCAGCTCTGTTTTTATTAGAAGCGGAAGAACTTCCAGATATAAAACTGAGTTGTTAATGAGAAGATAATGATTGTTTTGAGATATTTCATATTACATTCATAGATTGTATAGGTAAGAATTCCATCCATCTCATATAAATATGTTTGTCTCAAGGGACTTGATCAATTCTCGTTATTCAATTCAACTACACTGTTAGGACTTGTAGGAATTTTCATTCAACTTCAATATTCATTGACCAGATTCTATTTTCATTTTCATTCATATAACTTCAAGGTTGAATAAAATAGATTTCTTGTATCCATTTATTGATTAGTTATTTTTTCATAAAATTATGTTTTGTGTTATATCACATACTTCTCCTTGTAGTAGAAGAAGAGAGAAAAAAGTTAGCTGTTAGCAGAGTTTCCAACCATGTTTTATTGGTCGAATAAAGTGAATATTCAGAAAACAAACCTTTGTGAACAATGTGTTTATGTCCATGTGCATTCAAATTTCCTAATAAGAGAGCAATATACAGATCTGTAATCTGGAGTCCAAAGTCATGTCTCTGAGTGAAACATATTTCTTAGAAAACAAGTCATGTCATTTTATTTTGGTTCATAAGGATAAAAGTAGGGTTGTTTTGGGTCAGAGCTTGTTACTGCTTTTTCCGAAATACATATATTTATAGTTTTCTCTATACCTTCAATGCACTCATTGTATGTTTCAAAAAAGATCGCAAATATATATTTGAGGCATTTTTGAACGTAAAACTATATCTTGATATGGTTGTCTTCATTATGGATATCTGATATGGTCGGAAAATCCTAATATTCCATAACTGACTCAAAGAGGAGAGGGGTATGTTTAAAGTTGCATTTTTAAACAAATACACTATGGTACCTATAAGGTTAGGTATGAATACATCCCACAAAGAAAATATGAAAAAACATTAAAAAATTGATAGGAGGTTAAAAGTTTCTGATGTTGCAATCAAATTTATTACGGATGTGAGAAAATTGTAGGAAATCTTGAATATATGGAGATAATACTTCGGAACAAAAGAGATCCTTTCAAGACTGATCTAAATGGATTAGGTATTCTATACTTTACAGCGAATCATGAAAAGTGCAATTTAAAATTTTTTTTTCGTACTCTTTTCAGGTTCTGTATTGAGAATCTCATTATGTCTTTTTCAACACACAATACATCCATTCAATCATATTCATACATCCAAGGAGATACTCTGCAATGATCCATGGGGTATCCCGCTCATAATTATGGTTAATTATCGTTGACTTGAGATCGAACAATTGTCATTGAAACCAGTACCATAACGATGCGTCATATTCGACAGGTAAAACCGAATTTCACGTTCACAAAAAAGAACTCTCACCTATCAGATCAAATAATTATCTTCAGGACTATATTGAGAAGGTTGGATTCACGTACGAATTTAAATTTCATTATGTTTTCATTAGTCACCCGTGCTAGGGAATGGTGAATTCAAATTAGTTTCTATAAAAGAATCAACGGCGGAATTTATGACCGACAGCCTAAGGCTAAGGACTGTCAGAAGCTTGCCTTAGCATTGAGCGATCGGAAATGCCTAGAGAAAGGTTAGGGTTAGGTTACAGTTCACGGAAATTGCTGAGGTAAATCCATCTTAAGTGTGTTGAGATACTTGTTTGAGTTTCGGGGAATTTAGAAAAATCGGTGTGTTCTCGAATTTAATATCTTGGATACATTATGATTATTGAATTTTGTTGACGAGGTTCATTCTTATAAAGCTCGTCAATACTTGATTAATTTATTGTTTGAGATTCTACTCGTCGATTGCTCTTTCCACGAAATAGATTTAAAATGTTCTGAAGGTTAAGAGAAAAAAGTGGTAGTGTTGAATTCGGAAACTAAGCTTTCAACATTAATATTGTACTAAAAAATCGCCTCTTTTTCTAATTTCATTATCCCTTCTTGGTGTGAGTTTCCTCACTTCAGTTGAACGAAGTACGAAGAATGTTCAGGAAGTAAAAGCAATTTACTATTCGATAGTGTAGCCAACATATCAACTGAATATTCCCTACGGTCTTGAGAGCCTCAGTACCTACTTACTTTCTGGATTCAGCTCGTATATATCTCAACTCGTACTACAAAAGAAATGGATTCATAAAAGAAAAAGAACATAAGGATCTTCTTATCAAAAACATTCAGATCGCATTTATTCGAATCTTCAAAATATAAACATTTCTACATCAGTTTTGAGATATTTCAAATCACAAGTGTTTGATATGCATTCTGTCGTTCGCTGACAAACTTTTACACATCATTCAAAATACTAAACAGTTGTAACTAAAAGAATTGGGATTGGTAGGAAGGTATAATAAATAAATATACAGTGACATGTATTTGAAAGGGAATTAAATTAAATATGGATACTGCAGGCATACGTACTTCGAAGAATTGATGAAACACATTTGTTCTAATTTAAAACAGTTATCAAGAATAAAATGGAATGTAAACTTTATGGTTTCAATCATTTCAGAAGGAATATCTCATGGCCACGTTTCAGTCCCAACAATCTTCCAGTGTTACTGAAATGATACAAGATAGAGGATGTTCCAGAAAGAATTCGAAGAACTCAATATATCAAGAGGCATGAGGAATTGGCACGATGTCCATCTTATGTTTCTCCACCGTCACAATGAAGTCCAATCAGATCACATTTCAATGCGATACAGTTATAAAAATAAAGATATATACAGTAACAGTCAACACGAAACACTCAAGAAATTGTCACTGAGTCAGTACGGTCTCCAAACATTAGATGGGTCTGGTTGTTCCCTTTCACTGTCTTGTAGGTTATCGCTGATAGCAGGTGGCACAATATCTGTTGGAACTACAGGCGGTAGCTCTATTGCTCTCGTCGTAGACCCAGCTAGCATTTCGGGGCTGGTGAAGAATTTGTCGATGTTCTCTGTGCTCCCATGCAGATGTACGTGTATTTGGTTCTGGTTCACGGTGGAGTAGAGGTGGGGGTATATGGCGACCACTGGAGGAGGTGGTGGGGGGTATTGCTGGTTGGAGTTTGGTGTGCTATAGTTGTAGTTTTGCGGATAGTTTGGGTTTGGTGCTGCCCAATTGTTTGGACAGTAGGAGTTGTCAGGGTATCTTGAGCTCGCAGGCATGATTGCTTCCAGTTCTTGCTTAGGGCTGTTGTACATTGGCGTTGGTGATATCAAAGGTGACGTTAGGGACGTTGTTATGTACTCGTTATGAGGAACTTCTGGCAGAACTGCAAAAAATAAATGAGACTATGTTAAAAAATTATTGAAAGATTGATTTTGTTTAAGACTTGAAAAAAGTTCAGATAATAGATCCGTCAAGTTGATGGATGACTCACCTGTTGGAAGATGACCAGATGCTGGATGTATTTCTTGGTGAGAATCGTAGTAGCCACCTGGCTATATGAGGTATATTGGGGATATTCAGCCCATGTGTTTGCCAAGTGTGGTGGTGTACCATTTGAGACACTGGAATGATCTGAAAAAAATGATTCATATGAAAATCAACGGTTCATTTCACTGTAAACTGGCTCAATTTAAATTTATCAATTATTTATCTTTGAATTTTGGATTTCGGATCGATCGTGAAATTAAATATTAGAGAAATATAAAAATAGAAATAAAACAAAAAGAAATGCCACCGAGAGTTAGGATATGCTTAGTCCATTAACCGATCAGGTTCACTGTCTTCATCAAAATGGTAAACATCCTATTTCTCAGAGTCTTCTTTGTGAGTTTGTTTTTCTTTGCAATTTTTTCCCTTCGTATTCTTTGTCTTGGTTAATTTATTTTCTTTTTGATGGTATATGAAATGTTTCTTCTTCATATTTTTTTAAGTGTTGCGTTTTTGAAATGTTGTCAATGCGTCCACCTTTCTTTCTCAACTCAGTTCATATAAAAAATACATCCAATATTTGAGGATTTTCATTTTTTAATGCATGCGTGTAGATGTATTCACGTTTTTTGTCAATTACACCTAGGTTTTCGAATTATTGATCACGTTCACAAGCTGTGTAAGAAATGACTCTCTTCAATATATTTTGTTGTATTAAGATTATAATTTTTTTTTCTCTTTATTTTTGTGATGTATCACTATGTCAACAATCTATTATCAGAGCCCTTCAGATACACAAGAACTTCAGCAAATATAAAATTGGATTTTTTCGAAATTACCCCATCATTCCTTATTATGGAACAAATTGTGGGTCCTTTAGTAATGATCTACAGTTTTTTCTATATATAATCTCCTATTTCACTGAGTATCGTTTTTATATTCTTTAAGTCTTTTTTACACCGCTGGCTATTCATTAACAACAATTCGGATAACTTTGAACCACAGTTGTTTCATTTGCGACCTTAGAAAATCGAAACCTAGAATTTGAAAAAAAAGTTTTTTATACCAGTACAAACGCCGATTTTTTTCATTACCGAAAAATATGTCATTTTTTATTCCATTTCGAGTAACTCATCAGAGGGGTTCAATATTTTTCATGCTCGTATGATTTCGAATGAGAAATCATAAACTGAATATATATTTATAGAGGTACATAATATTTATGTCGGACACAGCTTCGAACATCCGACGTTGAAAAATGCATTCAAGAAAACAATTTGAAGAACAATCGATCATTTTGTTTTGATCGCACTTAGAGGTCATCGGTGTTACAAATTGCTGAGGTGAAAATACCTTGCAATGTCTTTACTGGCCTTTGTCTACCATGAAAATTTTATTTTGCATTCTTCGAATATTACGATCATACTTTCTATATATTCATTGAACGATTTACATACAATGTAATTATTCGAGCTATATTCTTGTCCAGAATATTAATAATTTCTTTTCGGTTCAACCTCCGGTGACTTACTTATCAGATCTGCGGGTTTATGCCTTTCAGAGGTAGGAGATGGAAAATCCCATTTTTTAAAGATAATTCGTAATTCCCGTTATGATAGGAAGGTCTCATTTGGATAAAAATAGGTGGTATTTATGGTCTTCATGAATTTCCCAGCACTATTGTCACTATTAATGAATTGAATAGCAATTTACCATCTACAAAACCGCATTTTACTCAGAAAATGATAAATTCTACGTAATAATGTATGGTTGAGCATCAAAAACGATGCCGTATGAAAAGATGGTTTAATTTACAAATCTCATAAAGGTGGAAATGTGGTTCGACTATTAGAAGAAGACAGAAGGTTATTTAGAAACTTTGAATGGTCTTCCTCAAGGTTCAGTTTAAGCGCCTCTTCGTTTCAATTTATATTCGTGTGATTTTTTAACTACTTTTTATCTTCAGAGAATAGAAAGTGCCCTTTCCACATATTTACAAATCATAGAAAAATATTCGGTTCTCCATCTCGGAATTTAATTTTAATCCTACATATCTGAATTTCAATGCCCATTAAGATGATCTGCGCTTGAAGCTTGACAAGCGAAATAACATCCTACCACTAGAAAACGTCTGTCAAAGTGAATATCTAAGTTTTTGTTCTCCTCGGTTAATACCAACTGATTGTGTTGTGGAAATTTAGACTAAAATTACAAGCTGAATTACTATAAAATTTCATTTAGCTACATTTAGCAGAAAGAAATTTTCACCTGCTTCTTTAGGACTGAAAAGGTCTCAACTAGAAAAAAATGGACAAATGACTACACTAGTATATGAAATATACTAATAGATAAGTAAACCAAATGAAAACAATAGAAACCACAATCATCCAACGAACAGGACTCTAGCATCGCTCAATGAGAAAAATGAATCAACAATGTATGCAATAATTAGCTCAAAACAGTTGTGTGTTATACTATTTTTCTTCTTTTATTGAAAATTTGACTGGAACAACAAAACATACTTTTTATTTATTATTATCCTCTATTTGTCATGTGTTCATACTTTATTGTTATATAATTTACTAAGGTGTTCGCTAACTGATCTGAAATTAATACCCTGACTTAGGTTTACATGAATCATGTATTAAATATTTTTTTTTCTTGTAATTTTTCCTGAAAACTTAATATGGTCTCTGAAACAAGAAACAATCGGAAACATTTTTCTAATAATAAAGAAAGGCCCCTGCGTAAAAATTCGAGCATTAATTTTTCAGGGGCCAAAACTTTACGAATAGAAATTGTTGCCATACAATGAACAAAAGAAAAATGAAAACACTTTGAAATCTTAAGCGTAACGTTTCGGAGTCTGAATCAGACTCCTTCGTCAGACAATAACTAATTTTCATTCAACTTTGTAGAATCGTGACAATTTTTTTTTATTTTTGAATGATTATTGTCTGACGAAGGAGTGTGATTTAGACTCCGAAACGTTACACGTTGAAAAATTTTTTCTAATTGCTTCTTGTTTCAGAAACTGTGAGGGAAAACCCATATTAGATTTTCAGGAGAATGCAGAGACCTCCCAGATAATATTTTAATAGATATCTAATTTTTTCTGCGTCATGAATTTCAATGGTTTCGAAATTTATTCGGCGGTCTATGTTGAAGAAGTGGGCAGGACAGTGTTTTCTTTGTTTTTAACATCTTTCAATTCCTTTTCATTTATTTTCAAAATGAAGTATCATTCAACCCCTCTGCCCTATTGAATTATAGGGATGCTCGTTCAAGCCTCAAATATACCCCAAAAAATGTTCCCCAAATAAAATTTTTCGACGTGTTTCGAAGAATGTGATAAGAAATATACGGTATTGAATTTGATTGATGTTTTTCATTCACTTTGTCTTTTAAATTACTGTCCTCATGTTATAAAAACACTAGTTTCGAATTTTCGGGTTTTGTTGCCCTTCCGTCAAAATATGTATGGACAAGTGAATGATCCACCCTGTACAATATCGATGAATCCTCCACGAAAACTTCCAAGGCAAGCAACAGATCATCAAATTCTCATCGACAACCACCCAAGTGTCCTAAGTGGCAAATCTCAGGGACACCAGATGGTTCCTGCAGAAATAAATTAAGTAACTATCATCTTTTTCTCAGAAGTAACGACATCAAACGGTCGAATTAAAAACGCCGAACCTACGAGGGAGGTCAAGATAATACCAGGTTAGATGTCTATTTCACCCACCTCCAAAGTTCGCGTAAAACGTATCTTAGAGAAACCGACGATAAGGAGACGAAAAAAATCATCGAACCACACACGGCGTCAACGAAATTGCCGAAAAATAGCTACGTTCGGACTTTTTAAACACTAGGTAGAGAGAATGACATCTGTCAAGAGGCGGAAACTTCTTGATGACTGTATCCTGAAAGAGGTTTTCTGGACGATTGATGATTTTTTTCGTTCGTAACAAATGTAGCAAATGTTATGAGATTCCTTTCCATAGAATCTTCGAATATTCTTCAGAATATTTCAAAAACAAAGAAGATTTGAAAATTTATAGTAAAGATTTGTTAGGAGTGATGAATACCGGAAATGATACTCTGATATCCAGTTTTTTATTGATTATCTAATGTCACATTGAATTCTAAATTGTTTTCATGTGTCACTTATATTCGTGTGAAATCTGAAAAAACCCCTAAAATTATCTCAAATAGGGCTTCATTCCAATGTTCATAAGTTTTAGATTTCAGCATGAAAATTCTTGACTTTCCAGCTTCCATCACAAGAGATATATTCAGCTCAGACATAAAAAAATCTTATTCAAATGCACTATAATCATGCTTCATTTCTCTGAAAAAGTTCCTCACAAAATCCCACGGAAAATAATCATAAAATGAATTTATCCTCCTCTTGACATAATTTTTTTCTTCGAAATTGTTCAATACAGATATCGCCGAATTCGTACAAGACATTTTATAGATCTCCTCTACCGCTTATCGCATACAAAATGTGCATTGAATGTCTGTTAAATATAAAATAACCTACGTGTAGTTAAGCATGTGTGTCAAAATACTCTATTGAATATCAAGCAGGTCTAGCAGAAGATTTATTTTCGTCTATATAAAAGGAAGTTAATCGAAGATGGGTGAAGGATGTTATTGCATCAATCTTGAGATTTCTAGGAAACTTAACAGTCGTGTTTTATTAATTTCATCATCAGAATAGGGCATTTGTACTGAAAAAAATGTATCATATTTGTGTTAAAAGTGATTTTAGTTTATTTTAACACTTACATCACAATTTTTCCCAACGTCCTATGTAAACCTTGCAGCTTGAATCCCTGTACTGTTTCAACAAATTGTCAAAGAACCATTTTTGAGAGAAAATGCTTCAACTCCTCTCATTTTATCATTTCTCGGTCCAGTCTTTCAGCTATCAAGCCTATCGCAGCATCCATAATTGGAATCTGAACGGTTGACAGAGTAACCAACTTTCGATTTTCATGCTTTGTAATTTTTGTGCTCGCTCTAGAAATACTTCTTGGTTCTAGCGATTATGATAGATAGATTCGAACGATTTCCTATTTTTATTACTTATTGTTCGATTTCAGTTGCGTCTCTGATTATTGTGAAACTTACAGAAGTTTTTGCGACCATTTCTTGGACATTATTTACACGAAGTAGCGCAGATCGAAATATGATTAGAGAGGTGTGAAATTCTTGCTATTGCTTCGAATGCCGAAGAAATGATGACATAGGTACATGGTAAGGGTTTTTTTCATTACATACGGTTCTCAAGATAAACTGCTCCACATGAATTAGGGATATATTTAATGAGAATTTGTGATAAAAATTCATATTAATATGATTTGAAGTTGCAGGGGTATGCGTGGGATTGTCCATACCCTTATTCTTCGAGAATCTGAAAATCGTCCATATCTAGATGCATCAGTGAAAAGGAGTCTTTGACGCATATGGTCACGTGTTAATGGAACTCCTCTTTATGGACGTCTAGAACCTAGATTCCCCCTCTCAAACGTTGTCTGGTGGTTTCTATGGAAACATGGACCCCATCTGCATTTTGAAGAGTATTTCATAGCATTCTACACGTAGATGTAGGCTTGACTCCATTTCCAAATAAGAACATTCATGAAGCATATGGAAAGAACCAAACTTCAGAAAAAAGGTGACCAGATTGACGAAATGTCTCATACTGATTTTTATTGGATCGATTCAAGTTGTTATTGAGTTTTAAATGATTTTCATCGATTTTCTCGAAGATTACATACTTTTCAAAAAGATTGAATACGTTACGTCAATTAAATTAAACGGAGTATCCATGGTTACCGCCTGAAAACCGAGGAGCAGAAAAATATTCAGATATAATTTGATTTTTCATGAGATGGACAGAAATCTCCTACTTTCGAAACGGTCAAAAAAATTCTGAACATCCCTTATTTATATGGAGCAGTATATTTTGCATAGATTAGATAAAGATCTTTGAAATCTGAATGTATCCATAAATTGAATACCTTCATTTGCTTTCTGGCCTTCCTGAAGACATTCCAAAGGTTGATAAACCGTAATAACGAGCAACAAAATTCCAAAACTCAAAAGATACAAAAGGAAAGAACGAAATAAATTCGAGGAAGTCAGAGAGATACGTTCCTATTTTGGAACACACCTATCTGTTCCTCAACAATTTTCCTCTAGAAGACTGACATTCTATCGCATGTTTCCATGGAAAACAACGAAAAAATAAGTTGCTTATCGCCAGATAACTAAAGCTTATTTTCGAATCGAAAGGACGATAAGAATTTTCATGTCGACCTTTAAATTTTAATCGAATTATCACTTTCGTTGTCATAGGATATTTTGCAAGATACCTACTTTTATCCAGGGTACCGGATATGAAGGTTGATAATAAAAATATTTGTGCGTCCTGTGCTTCTTCGATCTTGATATAAACGTTCGTTTCTTGTTCTCGGAAACAATTCTCAAATTTCGTGGAAGGAGTTTGAGTTGACTTCCAAGCTAATAAGGTCCATGTGATTCCTATCCTACGCTCCAAGTATATTGTATACCTATCTACTTGTGACTCACAGTTCTTCCTCTGAAGATATCCATCTATAAAGGCTCAATCATTTCAATTTGTTACTTGATGATAAGTTTGCATTCTTCTTCTCAGAATATCAGGAAGAGATTCTAAAAAATCCCCAATTTGAATGATGATTTCATATACCATCTATTGTTCCCCACTTGATTAACAGTATAAAAGTGTTGATCGAATTATATTGCTTGAGGTTTCAGTTTAACAGTTAAGTAATACTCTGGTAATAAGTAATACTGTCTTGGGGTTTCAGGCTGTTAATTCAATTGAATCAGGGTTCAATAAAAACTCGAAAACAGGGACTTTATTGGATGTGGGGCTTTCGTGATACTGTTTTTGCATTCTTGTATTAAAAGATTCCCATTCAACTATAAAATGATACCCAGATTTTTTGACCCAGCAATCTGTCACATTTTTTTCAAATGAAAAAGAAAAATTGTCTGGATAATTCAGGTCTATAGATCATCAGGCAGTGATGTCATTTAAGCATCACATTCAAATGACCTTCTACCTTCTCTCTCAGAGATCGAAGAAAAATAACATTTTTCCCCCTTGTAATTAATATTTTTCAAAGACCTAACAACAATCCAATTCCAGCTCCTTCAAAGACATCGGCTTGACACTGAACCAATTAAGAAACTGTGGCACTTTAATAGCAGACGTCAACAAGTTGCTTATGCTTATACCCCATGATCGGACTCAAAATGTGTCAATGACGCAATGGGGTGGGTTCCGATAGGGACCATCGACCGTCAAAATATCTACATAATGGGGTAATTAAACGCGGTGTCAGTTACAGTCACGAGGGATTGGAGAGTGCTATGTTTGGACAAGCTTGTTGCGCGAACATAACGTTCACAATTAATAATATTAAGCCCCGTAAAGTTCTACTTTTGGGAGGGGGAGGAGAGGTTGATTGGAGAAAGTTTCTCCGGGAAATTCTAAGAAGCTTCGGTTTGATCCTGGAAATGTTTGACGTTAGTTAAGTAGCTTAAAGAATTATTATTTCACATGTAGAATAAGGGACGTGGTTTTCTTTGAAGTGCGTCTTGGACATTGATTAGTTTTTTTGGTAAAATCGTTGTTATGATTTACTGGGAATGAACACAATAAATGATATACTTTCGATCGTTAGATAAAACTGAAGAGTGTTTTTCATAGAATGATCATTTACATCCTGAAAATAATCTGTAATATATTGGTTTTTTCTGCTTTTGAATATTGTTGCCCTGTTTAGTTGAACAGTGTTCATGTTTTGTGAGGAATCTGTTTTTCTGTGTCTATAGAAGGATGACATGAAGATGTTCACCTAGATCACGCTGATGTCTTTCAAGATTTCTCTGATATTTAATATTTTTCGTAATTTTTCTCTAACACGGGCAAGTTAAGGGCTTTTTTCAGCTGAGGTTTTTACCTTTCCTCATTTAATCATACTGTATGGTTTTCCTGTGTTGCACTGATCTTAGCTAGGTACCTTTTGTTTCAATATGTATTATATTATTTTAGTTCTCTGAATCAAAAGAATATATATGATATATTGACGAATTCAAATGACCAACCCAAAATTTCGGCATTCAAAAACGTGAAACTTGAATTTGACTAATTAATGGATGGAATAACATAAGAATATTTTTTGATTCGTGATAAGACATGAAATTTGTTTTTAAATTTTGATTTTTTTCTTTTCGAAACTGTGGGTTCTTAGAAAGTTTTTGAGAAGTGAAATAACCACCCTTTAAGCGGGGAGAATTCTCCACTCGCATTATGAATTGGGAGAATAAGTGGTCATCTGATAAATTATTTGAAAGCTCCTCACTCCAACTTTCATAATTTGTAGCTTTTTGAATTGAATTTTAATAATGGTCATAATGAATGATTATTCATTTTATCCCCTAAGAATATCTTCTCATTCGTGTTTTCGCATGAATATTTTCGATTTTTTTTTCAATTTCGTCTAATATTCGAGTTTTCAAATGATGAACCATATGACCAATTCACCTTATTAAAAATTATTCGAAAAGAGTAGCCAAACCACTTAGAAAGTTGCTATTTTACTTCTGAATGGCAATCCTCAGAAATGAAACTAATTTCATTATTTCTTATTTCGGTTGTATGGGAAATGGAATATCATCGAATGTTTTTATAATACCTGTTTTAACACACATTTGATGATTAGAATGATAATTCAGATATCAATTAGTGTGTCTTTCTCCCTGGACAGTCTAAAAGTATATAATTGGATTCAAATTTCTTCGTGAATTTTATTATTGATATGATCGGAAAACTTCATCAATTCTTCTCTGCCTTGTCATCAAATCCCAAAAATGTCATCGAGATAACGCCATCAAGTCTTTGGTTTTGGTGAATATCTGTCAATGGATTTTTCTCAAGAAAATTCCATGAACACTAAGCTGTTGTTCCCTTCACTCTTCTCGATGTGTTCAAATCATTATCGAACAAATAATTCATTATTTCAATATTTCATTATTTCAATGTGTCTATTTATAATGAAGTTATCTCAGCACAATCTAATTTTTTAAATAATTAGTTAGGATCTTACGCAAATAGAACCAGTCTTTTGGTGATTCATGTCATATATCGCATGAATCACACACAAGTACGAGTTCGTCGTTAATTTATTGTTCTTACGATTTCAATCGCCGCTAAAAAAGTTATATCCGCTGTGAAGTTGTTTCATATATTGTTACGGCGCATCCGCATTATCGAGAACAATATGAGAGTGTATAGTCTTAGGTTTTATCGAAAAGGAAACATATGAATAGTTATTTGACAAATTTACAATATCAGCAGCAATTTTTTGTGTAACGAAATTCAACAAATTATTCTCCCTCCTACAATACCAAAAGTAAGCAAAACCGAATCATCCGCAAAGTCCTTGCCAGCAAAAGCAATGTCAACGTTTATCGAATTAATAAAAGAACCCAAAGGCATCATTCTAGACAAGAAGCTTCTCATTCATTCCATCAAGCAGCAGACAGGGTTCCAAGGAATGTTTTTGTTCCAACAAACAGTTTTTAGTCTTCAAGCTTTCAACTTCACATAGCTAAGTATTAAATAAGAATTGATAAAAGAAAATAAAAACACTTGGCTAAAGTTTCACGATTTTGATTGAAAATGTTCGTTTTTTTATCTCATTTTCTTTATACGTCTTGTGCATTGTTCATGAAAATTGGAACACTAAAAATTAACTGATGTCTGATCATCAAAAATGTTGAGAAAAATTTAGAAATCGAAAAAATGCTTGATTCGTGATTAAACAATACTGTTTTCCTGAACCAAACCAAATTAAGATATTTGACAAAAAAGAACCAGAATTTATTTTTTGACGTAATTCGGGAACTCTATCTAAGACATCCGGTACAATGAAGGCATTGAGAATGCTCTGAATGTTCCTGAATATTTGTCCGACGGTTTCACGTGTTCATTTCAACCCTTCAACAACTCGTTTTCTTGCTCTTGATGCGAATAAGCAGGAATCACAACTTCCTCAAGTCGATGAAAGTGACCCGAGGTATATTTTATGGTTTCTTGAACAATATCGACTTACTTTAACACACGCCCAGTTCAAAATTCCCATGAAATTCAACCCTCTCTGTATGAAATAAAAAAATCGATAGGTGGAAGGAATTGAAAGTGATACTGTATGTATTGGTACTTGTTTATCACATATTTGCGGATGGATTTATTATGAATTTAAATAAATATTAATGATGTTTTGGAACTAGGGCCTGCCGAGTTTAGAAAAATTCAACGATCTCACGTTGAAAAGTTGGTAAAAAAAAACAAATCTCAAACTATTAAAAAACAAGTAATATTGAACGATAAGCGCGAAAGCCTCAACCAATTTATGAAAGATATAATTCTTTTAATTTTGCAGTGTCATACTTCATTTTTTTACATATTGATTATCTCGAAATTTTTTGCAATTTTTTCCCTGATTAACATTTATCTCCTTCTTCAGTCTTGCTTTCTTTTTGAAATATATGTACAAATTATGGAAGTTATGTATAATTTTCAGTTGCTTAAAACACAGAAGAAATAGTATCACTACTTTATCGATTGCTCAATTTCAATTTCTCGACGTAACTTTGTAGAGTTAAGGACTTTATTACTGGAGAAATCATAATATTTTATATTTTTTGTATTAGACGAATTGTTTCTTGTGGAAATTTGGTTGAATTCCTAATTCTTCACGTTTCAACTGTTATATAGCTTTTTTCCACATCACTTTAGAAGTTAATAAAGTGAATTTTAATAAACTCTTTGTGGTTCAACATTGAAATTGGAATAGTTGAGTTCATTTTCAGAAATGTTTCATCACTCTTCGGATTTATTTTTTGTTGCTAAACATTCATGTTCCTGTGATATCTTACTTTCTGTCTTCCTTCTTTGGTTTTAGAGAGTCTACCGTCAATGAATCTTGAATTTGAGTCTAGTAATCAGCCTTTTTTGACTCTCATTTTATCTGATACTTTATTATCAGGAATGGAGCACCGGAAATCGGAAAATGTTAGAAATCCAAGGATTGAAAAGCTATGTGTAGAAGTCCAAGTGCTTGTCGCTCAATAAAAATTGCGGTTTGGACTAGTGACTGATTGAAAGCCACCAGAGCGTTAAATATAGCTTACATTACATCAGTAAAGGGGGACAGACAGCTAAGAAGGATTGGATTTCGGTTACAGTCCTTTACACATCAACGAGTCGTTAAATAACTCGAATAAGATACCTATCCACGTCAAGAAGTCATAGATTCTTGTTACAGACATCAGAACGAGAAAATTCTCTGCCATGATATCTAATGATGCCATTAAGGTTTGCCTGGCGTTCAACAAGCTGTCATTATCTCTTGGGCGGTAGTTCTTCGGGACTATTATCAAAATAGGGTGTATTTGTTCTTCGTTGTTTTGATTGTTCAATTTGAGGAAGCTTTTGGAAGGTACCGGTTGGATTATTAACGATTTTTTTCATTCTGAATAATATTAGGAATGCTTTATTGAGTCTGAAGTTATATTTTTTTTCAATTCTGGATAAAGTAATCTACCACTCATTATCACATAAACAAAACCTAATTCCTTGAATCCAATTTTCGTTTCAATATGCATCGATTGAAGACCCTGTTGAAATTTACAACTTTTTTTTTGATTTATCATGATTATTTTTAATAACATGAAAGGGGTTGAATAAATGTCTCGAAACCATCATCTTACCAAGAGGTACCAGAAAACTCAACATCGATTACTCAATCAGAAATTTCAAGACACGAAAAACTCTTTCTTCATATAAACTCAAAATTCATGTGGAAAATTCCAACAACTCAGTTTATGTTTTTTTTTAATTTTTGGAAGATCTTTCATTCTTTTCCAAATTCATTTTCCATACTTACTTGTATTCTAGGTGAAAAGGTGCCCAGATTAAAGTCGCGTAAACCTTTTTGGTCAAATTTTCCAATTAATATGAATAGAAGCGACAAAGAAATTTTTCAATCTGAATGGGATGTATGCAATTTTCTCAATAAAGATCTTAATACTGATCCTTCCATCAGCGTTTCTGGTTTTGACTTTCCCAGGAGAATATGGTCAGTTCTAAATCGTATTAGAATAGGCCATGGACGATGCAACAGCATGCTCTTCCGATGGAATTCGGTTGAGAGCCCTAATTGTGAGAGTGAGGAAAATAAGAAGACTATAGAACATTTCATGAATAGTTGTCCTATTAATAAATTTCAAGATAATTTCAAGGCTATACATAAAGTAGCAAATGCATTTCTGAAATGGGTGGTTAATTTCAAAATGAATAATTGTTTTTTTCTACTCTTGTCTGTTTTCATTCAGATAAGAATAGCGAGTCGTTTTGTGAAGAATCTGTTTATCTGAGTCCATAAACGGATAACATAAAGATTTTCTCTTAGATCACGCTGATGTCTGTCAAGATTTCAAGGGCTAGGGTTTTTTTCAGCTGAGGTTTTTTCCCTTTTCTCTTTTCATCATACTATATGGTTTTTATTGTGTTGCACCAACCTCAGCTAGTTACCGTTTTGTTTCAATATATATTGTATCATTTCAGCTCTTTGAATCAAAAGAATATATTTATTTTTACCTTTAACAAAAAAATCAGTTTCATCACTAAATTTGGTGAACAATTACCACTGTAGTTCTCCTGCTTAAAATATTCATTTTGTCTCCTAATTTCGACTGGATTTAACAGTTTAAAATGTATCCGCCGAAATCATGGTTTCAACGGCAAAAAACTGCCAAAATTGATGACAAACTGACATAGTTCTGCAGAATGCTCTTATGTGAAAAAAAAATCAACGAGGAAGTTAACGATTCAGCAAAAATTGTGAATGAAGAAACAATGCAGACTGAAAAATATTCAAGTTCAAGAAAAAAAATTGCAGCAGTCACATTTTCGAATGAAATCTCCTTAGAATCCTATATTCAATGTTTGGAAAAAATATTCTCATTTTTTTTGCAATTTTTATGTTTTATGGATTTGTCATTTTTTTTTTATCAATATACCATGGAATCTCACGGTTGTAGAGTAATTGAAGTGTACATTTTGTGTATTTTGAACCATGTTTTCGACAGCTACATTTTAAAACTATCACAAGAGGTTAGAACAGTTACCACAGTTATGTATTTTTCCTTACCGTCAGAAAATAAAGATTTCAATGAACAAAAGGCCAATTTTTTTGGAAAAGCAGATGTATGAGGTGAGAATTTCTGATTGAAAATTGAATCACTATTGAATTCTGATGAATTGATACACATATTTATATATTATAGAACTTGTTTCTATCTATGACTTTGTCCAAAGGGTTATTCCAAAGCAAGTACAGACCCATACCTCATGGTCACTGCAGGACCCTATTGAAGGAAAATTCTCTCTCATAGATGAAAAAGAGAGTAGACATCAATCATGAAAAATCAAGAAAATTCCATCAAATGAAATGATCGTTGTAATTTGGTCTGATGGAAGAAATTTCCAGAATAAATATGATTTCAATTTCCTCCAATAAGATTCGAATTATTAGAAAAAAAACCTTATGAATGCTCAACCAGCAATTTACGAAGAACAATTCTCACACTAATCTCGGCATCCTCGAATGGGAAGATATTGTGAATAGCAACGTACACTCCAAACAGAAGTGATCGAAACCACTAATAAGAAAGCAATCTAATATCTCACAAATCGAAATATGACGGAGTGAATGATGAGAAAATCAGAACGTTGAATGAACGATCTCGCCTATCACGGATGCGAGAGCATTATATGAAGAACCATCATCCCAGAACCGGCAATTACGTGTAATGTGTTAAGCCAGAAGCACGATTTCGTCTCAGCTACCAGCTATCCGAAGCTCAGCACGTTTTGTAATTTTTTTTCGATTTGTCTACATGGTACATTTGCATCGGGCTGGTTCTACGAAATGAAGAAAGTTTCAATTTATTTCGGCTGTTATTTTTAGACGTAATGCTCGTGAGATTGTTTTTCATAGATAGTCCTTATTTTGAAGCCTGATTTTCTGGTAGATTGGTAATAAGTTGACGCAACAAAATGAATGTTTGAGCAACACATTGATTGTGATATATTTCGACGACAGAAATAAAATTTTCGATCTATTCTCATAATATTGGCAGTTTTGAATTAATTAATTATGATGAACGTAGACTGAAACTTAGGAAAAGTTACTGTCATTGATTGAAGAAGAAAATATAATAGATTCATCATTCAAAAGTAGATCATCATTTCTGACAATCTCAAATTTATTGGCAGTAAACCGGATAATCTGGAGCGGTGTTGATTAAGAATAGTTGTTTCTCTAATTCAGTATCGTAATTTTTATCGAAGAATCATCCCTCATATTTTTTGGTGTTATTCAGATACATCCTGTATCCTTAACTCTCGTAAAGCAGTATATTTCCATACCTAATTTGGTTTAGTAGTTTTTGCATTTAAGAATATCGATTGGCAGAACTTTTATCCCTCTCATAAGTTTGACAGATAATGAATTTGTGACCAACAGGTAATCAATAAATATGACCATGAAAACTGTGGTGGAATGAATAATTCTCACATGATTCTGTTCTACGAGATGTGGCAGAATAAATGGATTCGACACAGTAGTAGAGAAAAGACATTGAATAGTGGGAAATATGACTTCACAATCAGGAGATCATCTTGGATTCGAAAAAATTAAAAATAATTGAATTACTGCATTTATCCCATTTGGCTGTACGTCACTCTTATTATTATTTAGCGTATAGCTTATTCACATCACAAAAGTTCCAATAATGATCGAAAAAAAGCATGAAAAAAAGACACAGACAATTGAGGTCTAAGTTATGTATTAGAAATATGATCAATTGCAACCTTAGTCGCTCTCTGTTAAACTAGGTATGTGTTATTCATGTATATCCAACAAGGGCGGATTTACACGGGGGGGAGAGGTGACGTGATGGGGGTAATAACCCCCCCCTTGAGTATCGAAAACCTGAAAAAAAAATGGTGCGCACATAACAAATTCGATACAATAATTTTAAATTCTTAATTTCTCAAATATTGTCAATATATTCACAATGAAAACTGATTTTTTGATTATGTATTTCGATTTTTTCTATTTTCGGATTCTTTTCTGTATTTTGGTTGTGAAAAAATGTCCATTTCAAATTTTATTTGAAGTATAATTAAAAAATGTTGTGTACCTGAAAAATAATGTTAAAAATAAAAAATCCCGAAGACAAGAGAAAAAGGGAAACCAATATCCTTTTTCTCTTGTCTTCGGGTTTTTTTATTTTTAATATTATTTTTTGTTTGTTATCTTGTTAAAGGAAAGATTTTCATTTGTTTGTTTCTTTAACTGAAAATATTTTAGATATTATTAACTTGTATTTTGAGTCTCTTTTATTCAGTTTTGAAGGTGATTCAATGCTGTGTACCTGATTCATTGGTTCTCAATGGTTATTAACAAACGAAAGAAAAACTATATCCGCCCTTGATATCCAAAAATGATACAACATAGTAATACTATTTTGCACTATATTGGCTGAGTTATCATTATTTCAACTTAATTTGTAATCTGGCCTTTAAAGGCAAAAATATGAAATTAGTTTTTTTCTTTCAACCAGAAATAATTTTCTGTAGAAAATATCAAACAAGAAGAACTACACATCATCAATTTTCGAGCTGAATAAATCTCTGCAAGATCCTTTTTTCATAGTTTTGACTTCTATAACGCCTTGTACCTACAAAATGCTTTCAGATAATCTTGCTGCAATTTCATGTGTATCCAAAAATTGCATCTACTTCACCACATATCAAAAGATTATACTACTTTTTTATTTCAGTATCCTAATGATTTCATCACAGTACAAAAGTAGTGTGTAATGAAACTCATCACAGCATTGTTTTCAGTTATATTTTTCGTTTCGTGGTTGTCAGTACTGACCTCAGATCCTCTCAATTTTCAAATGGAATCAATTCAAATTTCATAAGTCACACCAACTGCCATGATACAATACAAAAGTCACTAATCTGAAAGTTTATTTGAATTTCGAGAGTATTTCATAAAACTTGATTGTAATAGAGAAAATATCGTCTAATAATCGTTGCAGAAGGCAATTTCAACACTCATGCTATCGAAAACTCGCTCCTTCATCGCTCTTTTTCGAATTTAGCATTCGTTTCGGAACAGGAGCTCATTTTGCAACTTGTTTTAGAATATTCTATTACACCACACTGTCTTAGATATCATCATTTCATTTGTATTTGAGATCTGACTTTGTTACAAAATACAAACAACAAGAGTGATCATTTCGATTGCAATAAATCTCTGCAAAATTCTAAACACCTAGTACAAATGCCCTCAAATAATCTTGCTGTAACTTAACACTGATGGTTCGAACCACCGTTATCGTCACAGGATAAAGACCAAGAGCGACAATACACCAAAAGTAAAAATGTCGAAGCCGGCTGGTACAGTCCTTAGACAGGGTGTTCAAGCGTAACGCAAGATCCACTTTTTATCATTTCGAACTTTCAGTAATGATACCTTTCAATTTATCGAATATGAACCGTAAGGTGCGGTACCATAAGAAGCCGGTGCCTTGGCGGTACGATTCACTGCCTCCTTTGACGAGGAGATCTCACGATGACTGCCCCCGCCCGACACTCCCCTCCCCATCCCTCTCTTAGCAGACCGGAAATTGAAAATTGAATTATTACGTCGCTCTTCATCGGATAAAAATAAGATTTCTCCAGCGAGAAGAAAACGGGCCCAATTGGCCGATTAGGAGATTTGAGGGGAACATTGACCATGGTTGAAGGAGTGGAAGATACTCAAAGCTCATTGGATGAGGTCCTAGATCTTCAGACAGTTGATTTATCTGACACTATCAAGGAACTTCTGCTTCTTAGACAAACGATAAGGCTGTTCCTTTGAATCTTGTATTCAGTTGTGTTTCGATAGTCTTCTTTGTTCCTGATACGTTTTTTATTAACTTATAAAGAGTGTGAATAACTTAGGAAAACTTCCAGGGGTGATTCAGCATAAAAAATTATAGTTTGCTTCTTAAATTTCGTCCTCAAATGCTTCGTTTCTCGAAATACATGGTACTAGGATTCTCTGAACTGGCATGTATTCATCACTCATACTGCCAGTTTCACGAAAGTCTACTTAAATTTAATGATTCATTAAAATTTTCTATAAAGGCAGATAATAAATTGACGATAACCATAGATATGATATTTAATGGAGGATAAAAATTTCAATGAATTATTCAATTTTTGTGGCAGTAACTGCCGGTTTCACTACTGTCTACTTTTTTTTCAAATTCAATTTAACCTTCGCGAAACTGCCAATCGAACTGTAAGAGATAAGTGAAAGTAATTTGGTGGGTTTTAAAAAGTAATTATTGCGTATTGACATTTTGATATCCTATTTGAAATTTAAATTCATCATTAGAGAGCATACGAATCCATTTTTTTCGAAGGAAAGCATTGTACGATTCTGAAATATTCCGAAGACTCAAGTGAACTATTCGTTATGTGAAAAAAATCAATTTCACAATCATAAAATTCTCCAGTTTCTTGAAAAGTTTCGGGATCTTGCGTAATCATATATTCAGTCAGTGAGAATAGATAATTAAGATAGAGAAAGAGATAAACTAATTTAATTGATCTTCAAATGAAAAAAACAAGCAAAAGTCAATTATAACAAAATGACTAGTAGAAAAATCGAACATGCTACAAATGTTTTACTTCACCTTTTCTATTTTTCCCATTTAAAAGTCTTTCTTGAATTGCCTGATCGATTTTTGAAAAATAATTTCTCAAATCTTTGATTTTTTGTATCAATTAGAAAACGTATACAAATAATAGCAGAAAGACCCCTGAGTAACACTTGTTCACTAATTTGTCAGGAAACTATTCCTTTCAAAACATTGTTGCCTAACAATGCGAAAAACGAAATAACACTTTGAACGTCCAAAATTTGTAACATTTCGGAGTCTATATCAGACTCCTTCATCAGACAAATTCTTAAATTAATAAAAATCTTCAGAATCTTGAAAATTATTTGATTTATCAATTGTTATTGTGAAGTATGGTGGGTGTTTTGGTTCACTAGATAATTCTTGATAATGTTTTGAAGAAATACAAAATATGCATAGGGACATTTGTGTCTGAAACCGCGACTCATAGAAAAAAATTATCGAAAAAAATTTTTTTCACTGAATGCAAACAATTAAAAAACGAATTAATAATATGAATGCTTTTTACACCAATTTGTTTGGATCAAATCAGTTGGAAAATATTGTTGCCTTACAATGAACGTACAAAAATTCTCAAGAACGCAGATTTTCTCAATTTGTTTTCTTATAGATGGTCATCATACACCCTGACTTTATAATCATAGTGGACATTCAATTATTCAGATATTAAGCAGCAAGTTACCATGAAGTTTTAAAAGTCAATAACAATTGTGATGAGGGACTTTTATATGGAATTAGGGTTTGAAGAGATTGAATCGCATGCAATTGAATCACATATGAAAATTGAACTTAAACACGTGAAAAAAGGTAAGGTTCTCTCATTATTAGTGAAACATGAAAAAAATTATGGGTTTCATCATTAAATTCTATAATTTGATGAGTTCTGAATTTGTATGGGTTTGCGAGGTGTTGAAATTAATTCGACGTCTTTTCCAGATTTCTGAGGTTTTCCAATGACCTCTTATTCTCATTATCTTAATATTATTTTCGTGCAGTTGAAATAGCTTCTAAACCGCCACTTCTATAATCTGTTTCCCATATTCACAAACTGATCCTATTTTGAGATATATTTTGAGAAATCTTCATCGTTCGCATTTTCGAAGTCCGTTTCTGCCTTACACCTTTGACCAACTACCAATACCAGTAGAATCTCTATCGTGATTCGTGAAGAGTAGAATGCAGACCACAGTTTCATTCATGATGTTGAGAACGCCAGTCGGCCTTTTCTGAGGCCAATAAACCACAATTCACTACACGGATAACAAGATCTAATTGGTGGTTCGGTATTGGACTGGCAATTCAGTTTTTCGGTCCATTCTTCGCTCATTGTTATGTAACGTAATGAGTTACGTGATTTTTGGCAGGTACATCCTCAGATCGGGCTTTAATTGATGGATGTAAGAACGGAAGGTAGATTTTCGCCGCTTTGATCGAGGCTTAAAAAAATTGAAGCAGGACCGTAGGCAGGGTCAGAAGTAGGCAGAGCTTTCCCATGAAAATTGCAATTGCTTTCTGATGAAGAAAAAGGTTCTGTTTGATTCTGGAATATTGACTTATTTTATTATAAGACTATTTTCATTCAGTCATTTTTATCATGAGATGAAAAAACATATGATATTCAATTCTCCATAAGGGTTAACTACTTATCATCTACAAATATTAATATTTAGAGGCGTACATTTCAGATGGATCCAATCAAGTGAAATGTTCCTTCTCAACATTTATATCTGCAAATAAGTAGATTTTTACTTGATACCGCCTATTTGAAGCAAGATCTTAGGGGTCTATATAACAAATATAAGAAAAGGATTCACTTGAGGAATATTTGAAAAGCTATTTATGTATAACACGTGTAAATCTCACAAGTTACACAAAATTGCATTTCTTAACGCATTACATACAAGATTCTTTTCAATTGAAAAGCTTTTCATGTACAACACGTGTAAATCTCACAAGTTATACACAATTGCATTTCTTAACGCATAACATACACGATTTTTTTCAATTTTGAAAAATCGAATAATCAATATGAAATATCAATGAAAATTGTGAGCGGTCCATATGAGCAATATTTATTGATGACAGTAGATGATGGTGTAGAGCGAAACAGCTGAATGGTTGTTCAGGTCATTGAAACAAAACACAAAACATTTAAAAAAAGATTTTTCACTGTTTTCAATGGTAGAACTAAGGTTATTGGAGTGTGGAACTAGCAAGTATTTGAACTTGAGCCTTCTGAACTTCTGAATTATATATAAACACGAAAAATTTACCGACTAGCTTAACGATAAGTTCAAAAATACCCACTAAATTCGCAAATTACTCGAGTCATCCTACTGCTGTACATTTTTTTTTTTTATTTGGGGGCATTTCTAGACGAGAGTTAGGCACTCTTGATTTTGATCTTGCATTACCAAGATTCGAACACAAATATTAATAGTATTAAGTCTTCGATGACTTACCTTGCGGTTCTTGTTTGTAATTGTGCGAACCTTCACTGTTTTGAGAGGATGGTACTCCGCGTTTTTTGTATGTTTCTAGGTCTCTTAAGTGTGTTGTGAAAGGAGTGTCTAAGAAAGGCCTTTGGCTTATGCCGACCGCCCTGTATGAGGTATTGTGAGCACCTGAAACAAAAACCCAGATAATTTCAATCAGACATCACTTTTCAAAATGTCAATATCCGCAAAAAATCTTTTTCAGAATATTGATTCAACTTCTGCAACTATGAAGAGAATAATGATAAAACTCGAAGAGAGTATTGGTGGAAGATATTAAGAAGTAGATCTTGAATTTGTCCTCATGACAATTCTAAGCATTTTACATTCGATAGCATTCAACGAAGAACATAAAACCCAATTCTAAGAGTCGAATTCGAAACCAATCAATTTCAGTTTCAATCTGCTGCGTAATGTAGATAAATCTGAACAGTAGTACATGAGATAATTACAGCTGTAATAATGAGGGGCCTAAATTGCTTCCACTACAGAATTGTAGATTGCTAATTCTGGACATTCATCAAGTTATGGGTTTCAATCGGAGTGATCGTCATAAATTCCGGTGTTTACGACTAATCTGCGGTAAGTAGATATACAGGGTGCAACATTGATTTTCATATAACCAGAGTGTTCGAATTTGTATATTATAAAAAAAATTCTAGGCAATTCAAGAATTAGACACCTGAATCAATTCAACCTCCAATTAATTTAACTTCAGGTTTCTCCTCAAAAGGATGTAGGAACAAAGTAACAATATCGTAAAACAATATCAAGTATGAAGAAACTTCTATGATCAATAAGTTTCCTCAAACAGGCGAAATATTCTCTCCTTCATAGATATTTTGACGTAACGTCAGTTCTACAATTTTCTATCCCGAAAAAAAGCAAAATGAGTCTCAACGCAAGAATATTCGCTAGTGTTCAAGGTCATCTGGAAACGCCAGATAAAATTAGCGTTATTGGAGCAGGAATGGTGGGCATGGCATCTGCTATCTCAATTCTCAACACAGGAGTAACCAAGAACTTGGTATTGGTTGATCCTTTTGGGGACAAAGTTAAGGGTGAAGTCTTGGACTTGCAACATGGAGCTTTATTCCTTGGCCATCCAACCATCAGCGGTGGAAACAGCTACGAAGCCACCAAAGGATCTAAACTCTGCGTGGTTACAGCTGGCGTTCGTCAGTTGCCTGGAGAATCCAGACTTAACCTCACCCAAAGAAACGCGGACATAATGGTCAAGCTAATTCCCGAATTAATGAAATACTCCCCAGATACCTTAATACTGATGGTCAGCAATCCTTGCGATGTTTTATCTTACGTATCTTGGAAATGCAGTGGGTTACCACCTTCAAGAGTTATAGGAGCTGGGACCAACCTAGATTCAGCGAGATTCAAATGGAATCTGTCACAAAGATTCGATATAAATCCCGCTGATATTCAAGCTTGGATCATAGGAGAACACGGTGATCACAGTATCGCCCTTTGGTCATCGTTGAATCTTGCAGGTATGCGAGTTCAAAAACTCTGCCCTAGCTTCGGTACCGATAACGACCCTGAAGATTGGCAAAAATGCCATAGAGACGTTATTGGTGCAGCCCAATCCATCCAAGAACTGAAGGGCTACACCAACTGGGGAATTGGCATGTCAGTAGCAGCAATGGCCAAAGCGATAATTACAAACAGATTGACGATATTTCCAGTATCTGTAAACGCTAAAGGGAAATATGGTATTCAAGATGACGTCTATATACCACTTCCTGCCGTTGTTGGTTATAACGGAGTCACTGATATATTAGACATTAATCTAGGGGAGAAAGAACTAGCGGCTCTCCAAAGCACAGCGAAAGTTATGAAAGAAGTACAAGATGGTATATCCCTTGGAAGTCAAGCCAGAAAATGTAACTGTACCAGGTGTAAAAAACACGCATTTTGAAGACATCTACTCCTACCTTTACTTTATATTTAAGCTTCAATGTTCAATTTACTGTATTATACTGATTTATCAAAGACGTGTTTTTCATTATAAAGTCAAGATACCCTGTGGAATTTAGACAGTTTTTGTCAGATTATACTTTACAGTCATTTCATTCTTTACTGAGTTTTTGTTGATTTTTCTCCATGAGCTTGCAGAATAAAATATTCTGGAGGGAACAGAACCATATAGAACATGTGGCAGATAAGGTGAGCATAATTGGGGCCGGAATGGTTGGAATGGCAGCAGCTATAAGTATGCTCGGATCTGGAGTGACGAAGAATCTGGTTTTGGTCGATGCTTTCGGCGAGAAAGTCAAAGGAGAGGTTATGGACCTTCAGCATGGCGCCCTCTTCTTGAAACATCCCAGAATAAGTGGAGGAAACGATTTCGCGGACACTGCTGGTTCTAAGTTGTGCATCATAACTGCCGGTGTGAGGCAAGAACCAGGGGAGTCAAGATTGGCTTTGGCTCAAAGAAACGCAGATATTATGTCGAAGTTGGTACCGGAACTCGTGAAACATTCCCCGGACACCATGATATTGATGGTTGGTAACCCGTGTGACGTAATGACTTATGTTGCTTGGAAAGCAAGTGGTCTCCCAGCTAACAAAATAATGGGAGCTGGAACTACTTTGGACTCGCAGAGGTTCAAAGTGTCCTGGGCAAGAAATTCAACATCAACCCTGGCAACATCCACGCTTGGATCATCGGGGAACACGGGGACAACAGCATAGCCCTCTGGTCTTCAGTGAACATCGGTGGAATCAAAATACAACAGCTCAACCCCAAGTTTGGTACTTCAGAGGATCCAGAGAACTGGGCACAGCTGCATAAAGACGTAATCGGAGCAGCGCAAGCTATTCAAGAACTCAAAGGTTACACCAATTGGGGCGTTGGTATGTCGGTCGCAGCAATGGCGAAGGCTCTGATATCCAACAAGCATACTGTATTTCCTGTTTCCGTGAACGCAAAAGGGCGGTATGGCATTGAAGAGGATATATTCATACCTATACCAGCTGTTCTTGGATCTAATGGTGTTACAGATATCGTGCACTTGAATTTGAATGAGAAAGAACTGACTGATTTGCAGAATACTGCGAGATTGCTGAAACAGGTGCAAGACTCGATCAAGATAAAAGGGAAGGAAATCAAGTGTAAATGCAGGAGGTGCAAGTGATTTATTTTAAGAAATTTTTCATGAATTAGTATGTCAATTTTTAAGTATTTTCTTATTTACATATACGTATTTTGTAGAAGGAATAGATATTTTTTCATAAAATGTAATCTTTGTGCCAGTTGTGTGAAATTTGGATTCCATTGTTATCCAGTTGAAGAAACTACGATAGGGACGGTTTTTATATCTGTCAATTTCCAATGTCTCCTGAGTTATTCCTCAAGATTTCTGTATTTGGCTTTTTTCTGCGTATTCATCGAGTAAATTTTTTATTCGGAATGCAACTTCAATAGGCGTTGTTTTGTTTTCATTGAGTCCTACGATGAGGTCTGTTGTATTGAGCATTATTCTTCTATCTGTAAGAATAATGCGATCCCAATAGAGTTAGCACTGCCCATTTTTAGAACAGAATCTGGAGTGTAGTTGTATGTAATGAAGTAGAAGAGGCAGGGTATAAACCTATAACCCACACTAACAAATTAAACAGTATTTGATAAAACGAAGTAAACGAAAAGGAAACTAGGTAAAAACGTAGAGGAAAATTAACAAAAGAATGCAAGTCCAAATGAAAAATTAACTACAAGACAAGTAACAATTCACTGACGTATCCAACACTATGTTATTGGTTAGTGAATTCCAAAGATGAAAAATCCTATTGCTCAAAAAGTTCTCCTTAAGAGTTAATCTGAAGTTCCCGTGGTAGAGCTTGAATGGGTGATTGTGTAGATTGGAGCTGGAGAGTTGAACTGAATCTCACAAGTTACAGTCAAGTAAACCATGCAGAATTTAATAGGCAAATATCAAATTCCCCCTGATGTGATGATGCATGTAAGATGTCTAACCAAACATCTGTAACCTCACCTCTTATGATAGACGCAAAGAAGGAAGTCCATAAGGTGAAGCTTCGCAGGACAGACTCCAAGCGATCTCTATCCTTCACCAAGAAGGAGCAGTACACAGTCGAACATACGTGGTGAACATCAACCTGCAGGTTTCAGGTGAACACCTGAGGAAAGACTTCTGCTAACCAGAACTCCAAGATCATTGTGACAATAGATATGGGCATCTGATTTTTTCTTATATTTCGAAAAGAATGATCTGACTTATACAACGCATCTCATCAAAAGGGCAAGAATTCAATTCGAAACCTACAGTCGATGCCTTTAAGAAAAAGATTGATCTAGTGAATCAATCATGTATTCCCAATGACAATTAGGTATATCGAATGATTGCAAGAAAAATCAGTTCAGTTTTTTCCTCATCACTGACAATTTCATGTCAGTAAATACGTCTCTATGATCAAGATGTTGTCATAATTGGTACTTCATCTTGACGTAGCATGACAGTGTGATAACGGTGAATCATCGGACGCCTTTTTTTTTTTCCAAATTCCGCGATGGACATACACAACAGAATATTCTGGAAAGTTCAACCTCAAGTGGAACACTTTGGCGATAAGGTCAGCATAATAGGAGCCGGTATGGTCGGTACAGCAACAGCTGTGAGCATACTTGGTTCAGGAGTCACCAAAAACCTGGTTCTGGTAGACGCTTTCGGTGAAAAGGTTAAAGGCGAAGTTTTGGATCTTCAGCATGGTAGTCTCTTCTTGAAATACCCCAGGATAAATGGAGGAAACGATTTTTCATTGACCCAAGGTTCAAAGTTATGCATCATCACAGCTGGTGTACGACAAGAGAGTGGAGAATCTCGCCTTGCTCTAGCCCAGAGAAACTCCGATATTATGGTCAAGTTGGTTCCTGAACTCATCAAATATTCCCCTGAAACCATGATACTGATGGTGGGTAACCCTTGCGACGTTTTGACCTACGTAGCCTGGAAAGTCAGCGGACTACCCCACCATAAAGTCATCGGTGCTGGTACCACTCTAGACACTCAGAGGTTCAAAGTGTTAATCGCGAAGAGATTCAATGTGAATCCTGCCAATGTCCACGCTTGGATCATAGGAGAACATGGTGACAATAGTATACCACTTTGGTCTTCCGTCAACATAGCAGGGTTGCGGTTAAAACAAATGAACCCACTGATTGGCACTGACAAGGACCCTGAAAACTGGATGTCACTCCATAAAGAAGTCATAGGAGCTGCTGGTTCCATACAAGAGCTCAAAGGTTACACGAACTGGGGAGTTGGAATGTCTGTTGCCGCCATGGCCAAAGCTCTTCTTACCAATAAGCAAGCAATATTTCCAGTGTCTGTAAACGCGAAAGGTAGATACGGTATAACAGAAGACGTGTTCCTGCCCCTTCCAGCTGTTATAGGAGCTAATGGTGTTACGGATATCATCAATCTGAATCTCAGTAACGATGAGATGACGGCTCTTCAAGATACAGCCCTGTTAATGAAGAGTGTACAGGATGGAATCCAAATTAAGGGGGCCGACATAAGCTGTAAATGTAGAAGGTGTAGAACCTGAATATATGTAATAAAATCGAGAATATTTTCTTTCCACATCACAGAATTCATATAAAGGTAGAGGGACAAATATTGTCTCGATCAAACGCAACATTTTCTTCTGAATTGACTTATAGTTTTTCCAGATTGACATATACAAGTAGAAATCATTTATGAGTTGGATATGGTGGGCTGGCGCATAACTGAACTCGCAGAGTTGCCAACAGGTGACATAAAATTCGAAAGAACAATCTCTAATGAGAGAGAATTAACATTAATCCAGTCCAAATATATCATTAAAGCCGAAATCCCTATTGCAGACGGCAGTGCCCTAAACATGTCGTACATTCAGCCGGTTATTGTTATGGTCATCATACGAAATAAATTTCGACGCAGTTGGCAACACTGACTAATGACAATTGATCGAAATGTCCAATCGGAAGTCGTATTTTGCCATAAATTGAACCGTCCCGTTCCGAATATAGCAAATATGTCCCAATAAATTACCCTACGATTTGTAATGATACATAAATAATGCAGTGTTTATGCATGTAATTATGTTATAAATTTTCCAGAATTAATATGGATATCCCAGTGTGCTTATTAACTATTCACGCGGCTAAGTTTGAACTTACGTTGCTTTTGCTACACAGTTCTGGCGGTTAGTGTACAAGTGGTGTATTTATTCTACTCCAATAATAATTGAGCTGCGTTGAGTGAATTACGATTTCGCGATTTTAGGCAACTACAAATTTGAGGTAGCCAGGTTTAGTAGAACATAAAATACATCAAAACTCTGAAAAATTTGATGAAATGAAAAACAAAATAGGAAATATGTTTTCTTCTTGCGAATAACGCCAGTAGATGTCGCTACGGCTAATGGTGTTTTCGTGTAAGTATTATATTTGATATTAATTCGATGAACTACATGTTTTAATAATATTAACGCATCTGAGTCCATGTGTTATTACACCCGTCTCACATTCGAACACTACGGAAAGTTTTATGACGAAATGTTTTGAATGAATCTCCATTCTACTGTTATAATTGTAAACAATTACTGTGTATTTTGAGTTGCCTAAACAGATGTTTTGGGAGCGCATTGTTCCTTCTTCAACCATTACCGGTAATTCCAAAATCGACGGCTGCCGATGAAATAAATAATAATAATAATATAAGCGGGGGTCCTACAGCCTATGCCGCATCCCGCATTTCGTTCGCCATTTCTCTCTATCATTCCATTCATCTTCATCAATCGCTCTATCTCTCATACTCTTTCTAATTCCCTCTCTCCATTGGGTTGTTGGTCTTCCTCTCCTTCTTCTGCTTTGTGGTATGTACTCCAAAACCCTCCTCGGCCATCGTGTATCATCCATCCTCATAACGTGCCCATACCATATTAATTGTCTCGTTTCCACTCGTTCTGCTGTTGTAATAACTCGCCCAGTTTTCCTTCTTATCTCTTCGTTTCTAATATGTAACATTCTGGAAATTCTACAAGATCTTCTCAAGAAGTCCATCTCCACTGTCTCTATGATCTTTTTCTCTTTTTCTGGAAGTTGCCAGCATTCACATCCGTAAGTTAAAATAGGTTCTACAACTGTCGTGAAGATTGTCATTTTTGTCTTGAGTTTCATGCTGCTTGACCACAGTAACGAGTTCAACAAGCGAATAGCCCTCCTACCTTGCTGTGTTCTATTTCTAATATCCTTCTTTGTTGTTCCATCCTCCGAAATGATACTTCCCAAATATTTAAATTCTCTGCATCTTTTGAGTTTATGTATTTGTAAGTCAGGGTCTTCCTCATTTGTGTCTCCTATCCTCAAATATTCCGTTTTACTCTCATTAACACTTAACCCCCATCTTTCGTACTCCTCTTTCAGTTTTCTGAACATATAATCGACATCGCTCTCGTCACCTGCTACAATTGCCTGGTCATCGGCAAAGAGAAGAGTTGTTAGGATTTCATCTTGAACTTGTATCCCCATTCCGTATGTTTTCCTTTTCCAGTCTTTGATGGCTTCTTGCATATATACTTTAAATAAGGTAGGTGACAGGCTGCATCCTTGTCTAAGCCCCTTTGTGGCAGGAAACCATTCAGATAAAAATGAAATAAATGCTTGCCTAAAATCATCAACTTCAAATTTGGCTAGGTAATAAAGCTTTCAATTCAGTCGATTGCGGTTGGAATAGTACCAATAGCTATTTGAAGCCTACAAAAATTCAAAAAACACCTGCACCATCAAAATTGTTGGAAATGATTTTTTGTCACTGCAAAAAAGGATGCAATGCTTCATGCACTTGCAGAAAACTGAGACTTTTTTGTAACGCTAGATATGGGGAATGTGCAGGTGTTAACTGCCAAAACAGTTGTCCAATCTTTGGCAAAGATGAAGAAATAATTGACAGTGGCGACAGCCACTCAGAATCAGATACATTTTTTGACACAAATAGTGATGAATAAATGAAATTTTTGAATGATATTTTCATTTTGGGGTTGCTTTTAGGAGTTGACAAATAAGAATAACTAAAACTAACATTGATCCAAAATGAAGTTATAAAATTGATTGAAATTAATTAATTATATTAATGAAGACCCATTATCACATATTTTATGCTGAAAGGGGATGGTTTATACGGTCTGGAAGTATATGGATTCCTTCATTAAACTTCATAAAATGCTACTGAGGCCCAAAAATTACTTCGATTTGGGTTTGAACAAGTTTCTTTTAATTTTGGATAAAGGGGTTGTTTTCTGCCCTTAAGAATAATAAGGATAAATCAGCATAGGATAGGAGTATGCAAAATTTGATCAAAATTGAAGCATCTTGATAGAATTCGGAGCAAATTCTTAATTTTTGCCATCATTGACTGGACTACTTGTACAGGACAATTTTATGTTCACTTTCAAGGTATTATACCATTAATGTTTATTATAATATCAAAGTTGCTTTTTTATTTATCGATTGAGGCAGTAAGAAGTCTGTCGGGTCAGCTAGTCTCATATAAAAATCACTTCAAGTGTTGAGACATAACATGTTGAAGAACATGCAATTCTGACTGCGTTCAGTTGAATGGTTCGGATTTTCTAGCAGTTAGATGAAGATCCTAGATGAAGATGCTAGACCCGGTATATCAAAGTGATCAATCAAATTTCTATGTGGTTTATCGACGTCTTCTATTGATATATATTGCGTATGAGAAGCAAAGTATAAAACAAACAAAACAACAATCAAAAATATCAGCACAAGTACAAATACAATTAATTCTATTGATTAATACTAGCCATATTATAAAAACAGAACAAATATCAAACAGTTTCGTTAGCACAAACTTAAAATCGTCATAAGTCGTTTTGTCTCAACACCAACCTGAATCTAGCAAGTCAAAAAGTTACCAATGGGTTATCACCAACATAATTTTGATTTTGCACAGATGATCTTAAATCTTGAACGGACTTTATTCAAGGAACTTCTTATATCTGACGTGAAAATTATAAACCTAGTGTGGAATTTCCAGTGTGGTAGAACTCGTGGACCGTGCCGATAGCACCAGTTACTGCAAAACGAACGCCAAAACGTTATCTGAAGAAGAATTCGAAGTCTAACCTTCGCCACCACAGAGCTCTATGGGAAATTGCCCACCAGATTGCAACTCATTATTTTTATCGTTTTAATCGAAACGTAGGTACAGAGAGATCTACTTCCTCTCCTATCTCCACGGCGACACGAACTAATTAAAAGCAAAATTAATCTGGGAGCAGGAAAGGTGTCACTCAACACCCGTAGAAAAACCGACCAGAATCTAATCTCTCCATTGTCAGCAACAATTAAAACTATCTTATCTCGAAGGATAAACCGAAGAGAATATAAACAGAGAAAACAATCAATTCGGCAGTGGGAGGTTTGTGAAGTGTGGGAAACGGCCTTCAGGGCACTCTACCGCTTTTCTCAAGGAAAGCCGGCTTGTCGGCTGGAAGCGGCCTTATCTGCGTTCGACGGCATGCAAAAGAGATAAGGCTGCGATCGTCCCAATGGCCAAGACTCGATCAAGATGCTGTGGGAATATCGGTGGCAGCTCTCATCGCCGATAAATCTGCTTCCTCTGATAAAGACCTTTATCGTTCGGACGAAAATCCCTATGAGAACGACGTCACGGGTATCTCGGATGTGCACAGATGATTTTTTTCAGTATTTTCTGTATTCATTGTTGATAATGAATATAGGACAACCTTCCAATGATGTCTGATACCTCCAGCGGAAATTTTAATAATAAACATATTCGTTATTTCGATATTATCTGAAAGGGATTGAAGTAATTTAAAAGAAAATGAAAAAGCTATCTCAAAAAAACATTAGACCCCACTTAAACTGAAATTCTGTGTGACAACTCAATAATCTATGTCAATACATAAATTTGAACTGAAGGATTTACAAATTGTTCTTTTGTTATCTTAGAGGTGAATAGAGTTTTGATATTTCACAAGAAAACGCCCCCCTTCAAATGAGATTGTTCACATTTTTCAGAACGTTGCAGTTAGGGCATCAGTTTAGGAAGATCGCAATAAAATTACAGCTCCTGAAATCGACTGAAATCCCCTATTATAACCACACAACATAATCTGTTTTAGAAAGTGATCACTGCAGACTCTAGCGGTATCGTACTGTACTTACAGATAGAAAAATAACACACAATAGAACATACCTCAGCGTACTACTCAAATAATGGAAAAGGAAACTGAAATAAGTGAATATTTCTCAAGAAAGAACAAGAATGGACACTACAGATGCTCATGGGATTGCAAAGTATTAGCAGATAAAAATAGCACACAATAGACCAAACCTTACCATATGCATTCAGACACACCGTACCCGTATTTGGCACCTCATGCGAATAGGCGCTATGTCATTGGTCGAATGCATGAATTAAGAAACCAATCACATTTCGACTGCAAAATGTATATATAATACGTACAATAAGCCAGAGTTCAGCTTTATTTTTCATTTTATTCAGGAATGACTTATATCGGCTAATTGAAAGTGGGATTTTGTCCAATTGATGAATGATTTCTTCCTGGTTGCTTTATTCAGCCGTTTCAAATTGTGAATGTTTTGAGCCTAGCATGACGTTTTTTCAGTGGATATGGTTGCCAGACAGATTTTTTCGGCTTACCCATACTATAATATAGGTAATTTATATTCTGCAGCATCCAAATGAAATATTTTTGAGATAGAAACATGGTACCAAGTTCTAGAAAAGAACTATTTAAATTTGAAGCAATGAACTGAAAATTTCTAGTTTGATGACTGAACTTACAATCATTTCGTACGTTTTCTGAACATGAAAATTCGATTAATTCACTTTCCAGGAAAATTCAGGATACAAACTTGATTAGTTTGGTGGGATGGGATTGTTGGGTTTTAGATCAGACTGAAAACATCTCTACTTAATCGAAAGATGGAATGAAGATGAGAATAATCGAACTATAGTTGTGAACGGAGCGAGCGTATTAAAAGTCTAGATCATTAATCGCTAGATTAATAAACGAGGGGATTGCAATCTTTTTCCCTCGGTCAAAAATAATCAAATGAAGATATTCTAACATAAGAAGTATTTCATTCTTCAAAACATGATTTATGAATTCAGTATAACCAAATTGAATGGAACGATTGACGTATCTCACTCTGTTCAGAAATGCAATTATTCTTAGGATTTCTGAATCTTCTATGTTCGGTTGCCCATGACAATTACGCATTCAAATGCGATATCAAGCATTAATAGGGGTCATTAATGGACGATTTCGTGTGCGTTAAACTTGACTATTGAAGTGTATTGAAAGTGTGGCGAAAGTTTCAGTTGTATTTATATTAAATTGCACCAAGTCTGGCGAGGAGAGTCTTTTGAATTTCACATACATTTGGAAAGAAACATGAATAATACTGAAGAAAACAAAATCTTCCACAGATCCTTTACCTTTTCCAATATAATTTTATTGAAAATTTTCAGTTTTGTTCAAGAGATTTGTCTTATTTTGTTTTTGACATTATTTTTATTCTAGCAGAACATCGAATTTCAATGCGAACTTTTTTTATCTTTTCTTTCTTTGTTGTATCTATGTGTAGGTTCAAATGTGTGTTATCAAAAAAGTGAATTCTCAAATAACGAGTTCAGTTGATAAAGGAAAAACTACGACTTTGGGGAATAAACACGTACAAGGTTTAGCGCAGTACTACAACAGATACGTTCGATTCAATCGCGCTAGAACAGAGAAGGTTTCGCGTCTACCAATGGCATAACGCTCTACGCGAAAGGTGCCAAATGCAGGTACAGAATGTCTGAATGCTTACCGTATTGTGTTGGAAAATATAAGAAGAAGTTTCTGGAAAAGGAGAACTTTGAAACTTCAAGATTCAACAGGTATTTGGATCTCAGTAAGAACTACCCCTCCTCCCCGGCTTTCTTATGTTGCGTTTTCGCCTCAGAAAGCATTTGTTGAAAATGGGCTTTTCAGATACTGACTAGTGTAGAAGAAAATAATGCCTTGGTCAAGAGACTTGTAGGAGTGAGGAATTAGCTTCACTGAAGCCTTTCCAGATATTTCATTACATCTCTGGAACTTGAAGGCGAGCTGTGAAGGGTGTGGTGAGAACAGCTTTGTCAGGGGACACAATAGACCATGAGGTCGCAGTGGACTGTAACCCCCCTTTTACTAAACTGGCCGACTAACTAGAGTTCGTCGGCGACCTAATCCAGGCCTAATCCCGATTCCTGAGTATATGCGGAATCGGCAGCATCCTGAATTCTAACTTCGGATGGCATTTAACGTCGCCCGGAGTGCCGCGCACGCGAAATCGCATTACTGGCGTTGTTACATAATCATCGGTAGGTCAGCAACAGCATGCACCGATCATTTCCGGAGTGCACCATTTCCTGTTCGCCATTAATACTAAATTATTTGCAGAATTTTGCGACGGGTGATGAGCCGACATCTGTTAATGATTTGTCCTAATTAACCCGCAACAGAGCGGCCCTTCGTGTTCCCTGTTGTTCCCGAGGGGGCTTTGTGCAGTCGTTGGCCATTTATCCAGTTCTGGAGCTCGGCCAGTGTTCCTTACACGCAGATTGGAATGGCCAGCGACATCGCGAATAGGGCTAAAACTAGAAAATAATGCACCAGAAAGACCTAAATCACCTCTCAAATGTAAAAAAAATTGATATCAAATGAACAATTCTTAATTTGAATTTGAGACATAGGGACCCATCCACCTTTCGAAGAAGTTTTGCTATCGTCGGTCTAATACCAAAGTCACGAATGTGCTTTTGAGATGTTTCGACAAAAACGCTTTTTAAAAATTAAAAAAGTACTAGCTGGCCCGGCAAACTTTGTTTCGCCTCAGAAATTCATGAAGTCGTATCAACAAAACTGGTACTTTTTCAAGTAGGAGGTAAATAAGACAAAATTAAAGTACAAAATATACAAAAAAAAAATTATTACATTGATATGGGTAGGTATGTACATTGTTATTTACATGAATAGACTTCTCTTTATTTGAGCATTACCTGATTATTATTTCAAAATTGTCTCATTGTTGTACCTTATGATGAACCACATTTTTAGTTTTTCGTCACAAAATTTTCCGTAGTGGTCGGAAGAAAGAAAGGTGTGATAACACATGGACTCAGATGCGTTAATTTTATTATTAAATGTGGTTCATCGAATTTAATTCAAATATAATTCGTACACGAAAACGCTATCAACCTCAGCGACATTTACTGGCGTTATTCGCAAGAAGGAAAATAATTTCCTACTTTTTTTCCATTTCATCAAATTTTTCATTGTTATAATGTATTTTATGTTAACCCCACCGTCGAAGAATCCAACAAAAAAACTTTCATAACAAACAGTTCATCCAATCTTGAGTTATAAATGGTCGATTAAATGGTGTAACCAACAATATGGCCGACTGAGTTTTATATATTAAGATATGAATAGAGCTTTCATTTTTGTCACAAGACTAGAAGTAGAAGAGGGGAAAAGCAAACTCTTTATCTTTGATATTATGAATTTAATTGCGACATTCTGCACATAGGCGAAAAGCACAATCGTGATTTTGGCATTGTACCGACGATATAATATATATTCAAGTTTTGTGACGAAGTTGCAGATAGATATAAAAAATTCACCCCAGCTAGATTCAAGAAAGAAATCAAGGCTTATCTTCTCCACTCCCTCACTGTAAGGTTTTTGTCTTTCTCCGGACACTACATAGTTATTCTCAATTCAGAGGACCCTCATTTTCAATTTCATTTTCTCCTGTAAATTTTGCTCCGTTGTTTTTCATAAGTTTCATATAGTTTAAATAAGATTTTGTGATGAAAATTCATATCATCATGATTTCAAGTTGCAGGAACTGAAATTAATTGTAGCCTTTCCGCTACAACAACCTGAGTTAGGCCACCCTGTAGAATTCCAATAGCGTTTGTTAATTTACGTCTTGGCATTTTCAGAAAACTCGTTTCAAATGGAGGTTGTTGATAAACTGACTCCATTTGAAAATAAGAACATTCATGAAGCAAACCAGATTGACGAAATGTCTCATACAAATTTTTATTAGATCGATTGAAGTTGTTATTGAGATTCAAATGTATTTACAGCGATTTTCTCGAAGATTACATATTTTTCAAAACGATTGAATACGATATCCCTAACTCTTGTGGAGCAGTATATTTTTCTCTGGGGTGAATCAGAAAAAAATGGTATACGAAGAAAGTATTTCTTAAGATCCAAGAATGTTAAAATAGAGTTGATAGTCAAAAACACTCCTTTTGTACCTAAGTCATGGCATGATTTATAGAACAGCATTAGACTTTCATCAAATAAGACAAATTTCCAGCTGATTCAAGTGTTTGAGGCAAATCTTTCCACTTCATTGGGTCGTTACGGACATAAAAACTTTTTTTTCTGCTCCCGAAATCTTCATTCACCGTCGCAACCTCACGTATAAAAAGAGGTCAACCGGCTGAATCTGTTTCATCTTCGAGGACCTTGCTTACATACGAATCGAACAAAAGCCATCGAACTAAAACGAATGCCATATCATTAATCGATTCACGGTAATTTGTGAGATAGTTTGTAAATTGGATTCTATCGTACGTGCGGGAAGAAAAAGAAGATAATACAGGTGGGGTGAAGATGAACTGGTGAAGATCAAGACCTGTCTCGGTATAGATCAAACTCGGTGGAACTGAGAGGATTTAATCGGTTATATGCGCTCTATGGAGTAGAGAGTTGCTTATTCAAATTCATAGTCAGAGCTTAGAATCAATTTCTTTTTCAGAAATATTTTCATATAAGACGAATATGTATGTCTTAATGGGTAATTTTTTCTGCTGCAATATGGCTCAATTCTCAGAATATTTGACAGAATGTATTGAATGGGCTAGCCTAACATTTTTGGGACAGCTGGGTTTCAACAAAAATTTTACTGCTGAGGTATGGTGTTCAAATATTTCCAGAAGTCTCCCTCATTCCCAAAAATGTCAAGATGTAGGAAGAAAGTTAGCACTGAACTTTTGGTTCCTTCCATAGAAAATTGGTGAAATTTTTTAACGAATTCTCTGTCAAATCTGTTTATTTTGTCACATCTTGTGGAACAAAAATCGTGCGAGATTATCTCAGTTTCGCACAGTTTTCATGATAATCTTCAAATTAAAATAGAAAATATTTCTGCCAATCAATATCTCTCATTGCAAAAATCTTTAAACGATGTAAATAGAAACTTTCCATTAATTTTAATAAAAAATCAATCAATTAGAGAATGTAGAGGAGGCTTATTGTGACACTCGTTCATAAAAAACTATACACTTCGTGGCTCTTTTTTGAATCATAATATCGCGGAAGAACATCAGTGTCTTCTGCACTTGAATTATAAATAACTTTTTTCTATTTCAGTATCGTAATGAGTTCATTAAATTACTAAAATTTGTGCTGTAATGAAACTCATTACAGCATTTGTTTTTCAGTTTTTTTTTTGTTTTGTTGTTGTTTGTTGTCAGTACAGACCACCGGTCCTCACAATTCTCAAATAAAATCATTTCAAATTCTGTAATCTGTCAAATTTCGTAAGTACACCAACTGCCAAGATACAATACAAAATTCACTAATCTGAATTTTTATTTGAATTTCGATAGTATATCACAAAACTTGACTGAAATAGAGGAAATAACGTGTGATACTCGTTGCAGAAGGCAATTCCAACACTCATTCTTTCGAAAACTCGCTCCATATCTGTGTTGAATATAGTTTCTGAAGTGCGAAAAAAAAATTTCAACAACTCTTTGTATGAATTTACAATCCTATCGTGAGCATTATATTTTCGTAATGATTTTATTTACTTTCAAGCAGTCTAATATTTCTCATTCAATTCCACTGAGGAGAACTCTTGAAATATATTTTCATTGTTTGTTCATTAAGATTCAGATTTGAATTGAATAGTTAATTACCTACAATAAATTTTTCACTTTTCAGTGCAAATTTTTTCAATCAATATTTTTCTTTGAAATTTTTATTTTTGATGTTTTTGAAGTTTGTGAGGTTTGAAATTTACTTGAAGTTTCAATATGCTTAGACCATTTCCCTGTGTATTATCGATCAGGAACTTAGTTCTTGGTAATTTATTAAAAAAAATTTAAGGGCAATACAATACAATATTGTGTAACAGGATATTACCTATGTATCCTAAAATTTTTATATACATATTTCAATAATTGACAGATATATCCTTCGTGCTAGACGATAATGTACCAGAAAATTTAGAGTTAGTACATCAGACATTCTTCTAAAAAAAATTCGAGGCAGATCTTCCCTTAAATGCACCTTGTCGAACCGAAATCATTATTCCATCCGAGCCCGTAGAAACGTAGTAACCAAATTATAGACGGCATTTCTATCATCCCATGATCATCCGAAGCTTATTTACCAAACAGTAAGCTGATACAGAGCGTTAAAGCTATCATTACTGAGCGGTTTCAACCATAATTTTCCGCTTCATACCTTTTTGCTACTGGAAATGGCGATAGGCTCGTAATGTGTGCTCTCCGATTCGATATCTTTTTTATTGTTGTGTCGTGTTTCTATCATCACTAGAAAGATTGCATATTCTACGGCTTCCATAGGGACTGAACCAGTTTTGTTGCAATATCTCATCCGATAGTATTATTATTACCTTGACGGAGAAGGAATCTGCAATTTGTGAAGAACGTTGCTGCAACTACAAGAAAATTCATCCATTCGATGATTTACTCTCTTCGATTAAGTATATTTCCCTGTTTTTATCCGATACAATTAGCTTCTTCAAACTGAAATAGACATTCCATTTGGTGAATGCCTTATTTTGATTTATCTGCAATATTGTTGTAGGTACATAATTAGATACCTATTACCTATTGAAATACTTATATATTGGTTTCTTCTGCTGCTGGATATTGTCAGCCAATTCAAGTAAAAAATAATTGGTGCTCAACTAAATTTTAACATTTCGACAACACAATTTTAATGAAGACAAACCCCTATATATGGACATACATTATGGTCTCTGCATTTTTCTGAAATTAATTTACGTTTTCTCTCCTAGTCTCTGGAACGAAAAACAATCATCATTAAAAAAAATTCTAATTGAGTGAGAAGAAAACCCTTAAAAAATTTAAGGAGACTATAACAAGTTGTCTTAATGTTTTGGGCGTTAGGAAAAAAATTTTGGACTGCAGAAATAGATTATAAGTTCGATTGTACAATTTTCTTGGAAGAGTCCGATAATAAACTTAAAGTTGCTGCTTCTTTTATGCTTGACGGTAATGCAATTTGTCGTTCGCTCTTTTGTGATCTTATTCTCTGAGTTTCCCCAGTTTTTGATATGAAAAATAGCAGATCGATTAAGACAGTCTCGATATGGACTTTTTCCGATGTTTTCTTAGAAAAATTTGTTTTCTTTTGTAATGAACGACGTAAAATATGTCTTACGAACCATGGCGTGAGAATTTTTTTTTAATCACGTATAATTTTGATCTATCGGAATCAGGTAAAAAGAATGTTTCCCATGTGCGAAATCTATAGGAAGTCACTGCCAATCAGACACATCCAGACAAACAATACGAATTTCGACTTGCGTGCTGGAAATAATACCAATTTGGACCTATTATTCGACTCCTGTCGAACCAAAGAACCACGCAGAATGTTGATACCTTCAATGTGGGACCACGAGGGTGATTTTGAGAATTTCCTTTGTAGGTACCGTTCGCATGAATGCTCTATGTATGAATACATATTTCGTACACACGACGGAATGCAAGTTCTGGAAATTATATTGACCACATGCTGGCCAATTATGATAACATATGTTATGGTTTTTAGGGAGCTCAATTAAATAATTTACTTGCGACAGACCTGGTGCTGCATAATTCACGGAAAATATCATTTTCATGTTCACTTCAGACAGGGCAAAAATATTCATTCGTTTCAAATAATTCTCAATAAGTGGAGAAGGCCTTTTTATTATATACAATGTGTCACATAAGTAGACCGGCAAACTTCTAGTGGATGTTCTAGACATTATTTGAGACGCTTTCGATCAAAATCATATGGTACAAAAATGCTTCGTTAAGATTCTAGGGCCCTCTGAAGATGACTTCCAGACAACACTTTTTGTCACATATCTCCAAAACTGCGTCAACTAAAGTGTTGAAATTTCACATATTGGCTACTATCAAGAATACGCATCGAATGGTTCGAGTGAATTTTTTTCACCTCAATCAAAAGCGTATCATTCTGACAACTTTTTTATCTTTCATTATTTTACAAGTTTTACATCAAATTCATAAACTTTGATATTTTTTCTTGAAAATTTGTGCTCTCGTTTGACATCGCCTAGTTGCGCCGGTTTTGAGAAAAATTGATTTGGAATTTTCATTTCGTTCACATCTCAATGTTTGTTATGCGAAGAATTATAAGGAAGTGAGTGGAATATCAATTCATTGTACTTGATTTCAATAATTTCATAAGAGCTTCGCCTCATAAAATAATCATAATACAAAATCATTCAACTCCCTTGAAGTTTTTTTTTTAAAGAGCTACTGAGAGTTCTTTGGACCTTACTAAATGATGAAAAAAAGAAAATTTCAAATCCATTTTTCTCCAAACTGGTGCAACTGTGCGATGTCACACAAGAGCACCATTAAAGTTTATGAATTTGATGTAAAACTTGTAAAATAATGAAAGGTAAAAAAGTTGTCACTAAAAATACGGCTGTTAAAATACTATGTGTTCAATTTTTTTTTCAAGCCGAAGAATGAAAGAAATTGCCTCTCATCTTCTCTGATTCCCCCATATATCAACCTCCCGATATTGAGAAAAACGCAACAATTCAATTATTAACTTTCTGTACAATTGTTGCTTCAACAACCAACATTTTACGATCTTGTGTGAGAAAACCAAAGTGCAACAATACCATTTCGAGATGAGAGTTGAAAGACCGAGTTCTTCGCGATATTCATGATTGTTATGACTGCGGTGGAAAGATGTAAAAGAGTCTTAAGGTTACGAGTCCATTTCGTTCGCTTTGCGACCACAAAACCGTAATTCGAACAACACCGATCATAATTCAATCATGTAAAATCAAACCATCTGCATTTCATTTCAATTTCTCCCGGCTAACTGTCGCATTCAATATTTCATAAAAAGCAATAACTGTGAAAGATTAAATTGTGGGTATCCCTTTGTTGCTTCAGAAAAATTTTAGTTTTGGGAAGTTGTTACTTAATACCATAAAATCTAGGGAGTTAACAACGTAAACTCAAAATGATTTTAATGGATAAATAAAATTTGGGAACCCCTTTCAATTTTTGTAATTCTAAACATGATGAGAAATGCTGAGATTTTCTTTACCAGATATTCTATCTAGTCTCAACTTCTTAGGTTTCATTTAATGATAATGTGGAGTCCTTTTGTCGAATGAGAATTAAATTAACTAATTAACATAAATACTCATAATTTACACTCTGTTTTTCCGCAACTCAATTCATCGGAATATTCGTTCTTATGTAAAATGAAGAAAGTTACACAAAGGATTTTCCAAATTACACAGATTCATCTTTCGGTTGAATAAATTCACCAGAAATCTTTTCCTTGGGTTTTTCTACGTAAAGATGTTTGATCAATAGTGATGTATATACATAGAGCAATCCTATTCTGAAACTGGAATTGCAAATGTCTTGTCTCAATTAAAAAGTTTGATGACTTTCCAATGAGGGACAAAATTTCAAAAAAATTATGAAAAAATATACCTACATCATTTTCCAGCTGTGAGTGCATGAACCAACGAGGTTTTTCTGTAGGGAGTTCACAAATGAGCCAACTGTAGAACGCCTTAATTGAATATTCAATGATAGTTCTCGTTCATCATTTCCAAAGAAAACAACGTCATAAGGAATGGATTTTCCGCTGGATCGCCTTGTTTGAATTCGAAAAACAACTTCAACAGATCATTTGAGAATTCAACTCGAAGTTGAGTGTGGGAAAATGTAATTTCGAGATATTGGAATTATTTATTTTCCAGATGTTATGTAAATGCATCATTTGGTTGAGCTAGATAATTCAGATACCGCAAAACGTTAGTTATAGCGATGAATTCTTCTGCGATATTGATCTATATAAATTTACAACAAATCCACTTAGAAATGTAATATCACGAATAGCAAAAAGTCAATGAATAATTGAAGCGATGAAAAACCCGTTGTAAACTAGCCGTAAACCTATAAAATATTCCAAGAAGTTCTCTACTAAATAAGAAACAATACTCGTGAAGATAAAGGTGAATTTAAAATTCAGCGCGTGGATTTCTGAATCGTGGGTTATCCCAAACTTGTACTCGTACTTACCAGTCTTCGATCTTGGTTCGCGTGGACCATCTACGGTGACTTTGATGGCCTTGTTGTAGGTTGCAACTTGAGGAGGATTTGTTGAGACTGTGATGGTTATTGAGAAGGATTTTCCTGCAAAGAAAATAGGTCGTTGAAGATACTTGATACATTTAATGGTCTTGAAATATTATTTGAAATGCATTAATGAGATGACTCCATTAAAAACATGTATGTATATATCTAATTCTTGGGTAGTCATTTGGGACCTCAAAAGTAACTATGATATAACGAGTACACATATCAAAATTATATAATTACTACAATATTCGTATTTGTTTAATAGTTTTTCATTATATGAGTGTTAAAAGTGACGTTTTATTTTGAGTGAAAAAGTTTCACGAACAAAATAAAATCACTTTTAACACAAATACCATGCAATGTTCTTTGTACAACAGCCCTATTTTGATATTGAAATGGGCGCATTTGCAATGAATGGCAAATGTTGCCAACGTTATGATTACTAACAAATGAGAAAATATGCTGTCATTTGAATTTCGTTCCTGTTCAATTTTCCTCTTGGGTTTTTAACTGCTTAATATGTTTGTCGAGAGTCCAATTATTAATAAAAGTGACGATTGGGTATTCCTTTAGATATTGAACAGTCTGCAAGAAGAGCAAATCTGGAACTCCTACCTAAAAAATCTGTTCAGCAGTAGGATATTGCATATAACAATTTCCTGGCCTGGTATAAATTGAAAAATCTTGAAGGGAACTTCAGCGAAACTGTTTTCCTGGCAAACTTAGAAGAATAATGAAGAAGTGAATGTTAGTAAATATTTTGAGGTACTAGCATATTTAAAACTGAAAAGTGAAGGATATCGTCCCAAAAAATCGAAAATTCTCACTCGTGAACAAGTTGAAAAATTTATAAGGGAGGCACCAGATGAGAAATACTTGATGTTTAAGATTTCAGCTATTTTCGGATTATATGGAGTCTGTCGGCATGAAGAATTGTTTAATTTATCAGTGGAAGACATCGAAATAACAAATAAATCATTGGTTATATAACTTCCAAATACAAAAACGAAAGTCAGTCGTTCTTTCAGTATTATTGGGAAGTGTGTAGACTATTTTCAAAAGTACTTTGCACTGCGCCCTTCTGTCATCAAATATTGTCGTTTTTTCCTGAAATACATGAAAAATAAATGCAGTGCCAATACAGTTGGTATTAATACATTTGGGAAAATTCCATCTATTGTTGCCGAATTCCTCAAACTGCCAGAACCACAGCAATATACAATTAGTGCGTTTGAGCCAAGCATTGAAAGACAAAAGGCATTACAACGAAAACTGAAAATAGTTTTTATATTTTTTGCTCTTTTTGTCGAAATACGTAATCGTGTTAGTGAAGACTTGATATATTTCTTTTCTTTGTGTTTTTTCCTGATATAATGAGATACAGTGGAATATCCAGTAACTATTTCTCTATTATCAATTATAAGAAAATATCAATTTGACACGCTTGTATATAACTTTTTTAATTTTTGTTTCTTCCATCAGTAACATCTTCACATACACGCTGTACATGTAACCTGCTCAGGTGTTCACTGTAGACAATGGTTAAAAATACATCGCTATTAAAGTATCCTTTCCTAGAATGTGGTTTAGACGGTTAGTTCTGTTGACACTCTCACCGAACTGACCAAACTGTGAAATTATATAATCGGCTTGACTTCTTGTTTCGGTGGTTGCTCTCTGTGGTTTTTAATTTTCATAAGACCATTCATCTATGCGGACGAATCGAGTAGGTATAATTCAATATGGGTAATGAGGTAACTGGCCACATTCTTATGTTAAAAGTTGTTCCGGTCATTTAAAGGAACGAATGTTATAATGAGGAGGAGTACGATTAAACGCGTTAAGTACTAGTTCGTTAGTTCATGTTTTGTCGACCTCAAAATATATTTCGAATTTTTTTAGCAACGAAATTTATACGTTCGCAAAAAACAAATACTTATACATATAACTTTTCGCATTAAATGAGTATAAGTCACACTATATACTGACAGTTTATGTATACAACAGCTCCGAAAAGAAAAACTTGATGAACACAGAGTTTTTTTTAAACTTGTTTTACTCAGGGTTGCTCTGCAGCAAATAAGATATTCTAAAACAAGTTGTAGAATGAACTAATATTTCAACAGGAATGCCAAATTCGAAAACGAGTGACGAAGGAGCGAGTTTTCGAGAGCATGAGTGTTGGAATTGCCTTCTGCAACGAGTATTAGACGATATTTTCTCTATTGCAGTCATGTTTTGTGAAATACTCTCGAAATTCGAATAAAAATTTTTGTATTGTATCTTGGCAGTTGGTTTGGCTTACGAAATTTGACAGATTACGGAATTAGAATTGATTTGATTCGAAAACTGAGAGGATCTGAGGTAGTACTGACAACCACAAAATTGTTGCCGAACAATGAAAAGATAAAAAACAGTTGACATTTGAAAAATGTCAATTGATGGATCAAAAATTCTCACGATTTTGGAAAGTTTCATAAATTCAAGAATAGTTCTGATATAAACTCCGAAACGTTACAGTTCTAAAGTTTGACGTGTTGTTTTTCTTTTCGTTGTAAGGCAATAATTTCTTGAAGAAATTGTCCCTTGACAAATTAGTGTACAAATTTTACACAGGGGCTTCTATTATTTAAAAAATTTTCTAATTGATTTTTTTCAAAAACAGGAAGAGAAAACCTTAAAATAACTTTCATAACAATGTAATTGAGAAGTATTCAAAATTGCACTGGTATTGCTATTCTACATTCTACAACAAGCAGGACTCCAGAGATTAATAGACATTCATTGAGATTGAAACATTTTGTACTAGTTTTCAGGAGTTTTTCTCGTATTTCGATGAAAAATATTAATTTCCTTTTGATACGGGAAATTTTTTGATGAAAACTGGAACCAAAATAACATATGTTCTTAGAAATTCTTCATAAAATTGTTTCTTCAAAACATAGAGGTAAACGTGGAATATAACTTCAATGTTCAATGTTTTGAATCTTAGATATCTTTGAAAAACTTCGGAATATCTAGAAGGTCATCGAAATTCGACATCAAATTATGAAATAATTTATCGTTATTTTATTAATTCGTTTCCAAGACTTGGAGGGGAATCAGAAATAAGTTCCCAAAAATCTCAAATAGCATTCATTCTTGTGAATACCGCAAAAATGATTTTAAATCATTACAATCTCGACATCAGGTGTAGTTTACTCGGACTTCAGCAAGAGAAGATTTCTAGAAAAAATGTCTCTTTTGGAATCTTATCTCCCAGATCGCCTATAATACGTCGAATGAGGGTAGTGAAGTCATTATATTTTATTGCACGTTCTGGCGTTCCCCAGGGGTCTGATTTGGGACCGCTTTTATTCCTCATATGTTTCATGAAATGTGATATGTTCCAAAAAACTTCGTTTTGCTGATAACTTGAAGATGTTCAGACTCTTTTAGACTGTCTGAGAATGATAATGATCTAATAACACTGTAAATAATTCTTCTGGATACATCATTACATCATCCGTTCAATCGTGCACTGTGTGAAGTTAGAGACATTTCACAATTCTTCCGTTCTTATCGGCGTTCCCTTCAACTTCCTCGAGCGTCGTCTCAAAACCGCATTTTTCCAATTTAAACGAAATTTTCAACACTTTCCGTATCGCCGGGATTTCCGTAAGGATCGTGTCATTGAAGAAACCATTTTGTCTGCGGGATCTTTTGGTGAACGATCGAGAGGAGGAAACGCTACGTCATTACGAACGATTTTCTACGAAAGTTCACATTTTAGAATCCATAGTTAAGAAACCACATCCAGGTTTCTACAATATATTATATTTCGATAAGGTACCGACAAAATAGTGATAATTGGGAACGATAACGAATTACAAAAATTGTTCCTACCGACAGATTAAAACTATGACACAAACAATCTTGAAGAAATTAATGGAAAAGGTATTATTCCGGTTTTTCGCTAGGAGAGGGATTCTTTCATCTTCTACTTGAAGCAAGAACTTCATTCTACTTCTGGTTCATGAAAGCAATAGGTATCATTCGCATAAACGAAAAACATAAGAGCAAATATGATCGTAGGACGTATTTTGTGCAAAATTAAAAAAAAATTAAGATTGCAGACCTCAAACCTTCCAGTACAGTTGAATCTTAAAACGCCAATCAATAATTCAAAATCTTCTCATGGTATGAGATGCCCTGTATCTACCTATTCATAAAAAAACTATAGTTATTGGTTGGGTTATATATGAGATATTAGTGTAATTTTGAAAAGTTTTATCTTCGAAGATATTTTCAATGACAGATCCTTCTAGAAGTGAGCGGACAGCTTCATCAAAATTGCATTTCAACTGTTGAAAAGAGTTATTAGTTAACACTAAAACTGTAATAGTTATTTCTCTTTTTCAGTATCGAAATGGGTTCATTTCAGTACAAAAAGTAGTGCTGTAATGAATTCATTACAGTATCGTTTTAAATTATATTTTTCATTTTGTGGTTGTCAGTACTGACCTCAGATCCTCACAATTTTCAAATCAAATCGATTCTTATTCCGTAATCTGTCAAATTTCGTAAGTCAAACCAACTGCCAAAAGTCACTAATCTGAATTTTTATTTGAATTTCGAGAGTATTTCACAAAACTGACTGAAATAGAGATAATATCGTCTACTACTCGTTGCAGAAGGCGAATGCTTCGCATTCGTGTTGGAATATGAGCTCATTCTGCAACTTGTTTCAGGATATATTGTTATATTACAAATGCAGAAGACACTGTTAGTGATATTCTTCTACAAGTCATAATTCAAAAACGTTTTTGAATCCATTGAGTTAATGAAAAATTTCCAATCGTTTGGTAATTTTTCATTGAAAAATAATGATTGGCAAAACGTTTTCTCCCACAAATTAGACAGATGATAAATGAAACTGTTCGAAACTGAGATATTCTGGATTTTGTTCTACGAGATGTGGCAGAATGAATGAATTTTACTCAGAATTAAAGAAATAGAATTGCTACAATCTCAATTGTCCAATATGCTCTTCATTCTACCAACTGCATCCACAACTTTGTCACTATTCAACATCAATACAACGGACCCATCTTCTGCGCATAAATCTTACGGGACACCATTAAAAATTACAGAACAGTTTTAGAAGGCACTAAAAGTCCACTAAATCAGCCATTTTACTGCCATCCTGCAAATGCACTGAATAATTTGTCATTTATGAAAATAATTTCAAACCGCATGTCAACAGTCAGATTTTATACTTATTGTAAAACTGATTGATGATCTCTATACCGAACTGGGTCTTCTACAATAACATTGAGAGGCGTTCAGGCTTAGATACAATATGGACAATCTGTGCGAGTTTGTGCGCATACAAAGTTGGATTAGTTCGTTTTTCGGCTGTTAAAAGGGTCATTTTGGTTTTATTTGACGTCCTTTTTTATATTCCATGTCTGAAGAGGGGCAGAAACGTGTCCAAAGATGGCCCATGATTGTGAAAGCATATCTTACTGAGGCTTTATAAAAAATTGCGTGAAAGTAAGAAGATATTGAAAGAAGAATTATTCCGCGAAAGTATTTTATGGAAGATTGAAGAGTACAATATATACCCTTGAAGAGTTTGAAAATGTCTCGTTTGTCTAGAATGTATCTTTCGAAAATAGTTGACGAAAAAATGAATAAGCCTCATGTAATTTATTTCACAGGCTTTCTCATTGAATAACATTCATTAAAAGAGGAATCTATGCATTATTTTCAAGACCGAAAGTTCACATGAATGAACAGCATACATTTTTTGCTACACTGTTCTTTTAAAAAATCAATTGACCGGTTTATTGGTTGAAGAAATATTCATTTTATTCTAGACTTAGTCGCAATTCGATATATATTGCTATTGCGGTATTTTAATATCTGTTATTCGGAATATTGAAGGTTTTTTAATAAGTGAAGTACTTGGCGGGTATACCTATGAAAAATTTGATAGTCGATGTCAAACCTTTTCGTTTTCTTCTATTATTTTTTTTCAATCATAAGCATCAGGTTGAACTTTAGTTTCTGTAGAAGTTATGAGTTTATGATTGCTCATCGTATTTCACGTATTTTTGTTGTGCTGAATTGTGTTAGATTTGTGCTGTTGAATTTTTTTTAATTCCATGTGGTTCTCGATATATTTCGAAAACCGAAAAAATCGTGCTACACATTTATTGAAAACTCGAAAGACACTTTCGTTCTTTCTTCTCACAAATGAATGAAAAAAATTGTGTTACAGTTGTGCTGTTTTGTGCCGTGAATATTTCGACCAAAATTTCTCAAATTTTCCGGCAAATTACGAAAATGAAAATCAGCCCAGCACCTTTCTTTAATTCCAAAGAAAATATGTTCAAAAAAATGTGCTACTCGTAGGCAAAAATCGTGCCTTTGAAATTTTCAGGAATATCCCACTCATTCACTAGAGAAATTAGAAAAAAATTAGGGCAGCACTTTCTTTTCTCTCATCGAAAATGGTTTTTATGATTATGCTAAGTTGGTCAGATTCTCAGAAAAAATCGAAAGTTTTTTTTCTCATATGGAGAAAATAAAAAAAAATCAGTAGATTGTAAGAAAAACAGCAAAATTAGCAACAGTGTGTGTGTTGGCCCAGCACTTATGGATTTTTGAGGAAATTTTCGTTGTGCTAGGCTTTTTTGTGCCGTTGGAATTTTTCTTTTGCTTATGCAATAAAAATTAAAATTCAACGGCACAAAGTACCACAAACCTAGCACAATTCAGCACAATGAAAAAGTCCTGGGCCATCTTTACACACACTGTTGCCAGGTTTGCCGATTTTCCTATAATCTACTTATTTTTCTTATTTTCTCCATAGTTGGAAAAACCTGTTGATTTTTTCTGAAAATCTGACCGACACAAGTTGGCACAATTGCGGCACAATCATATCAATCAATTTTCTTCGGAGAAAAAAGGAAAATTTCGGCCAAATTTTTTCATTTTCGTAATTTGCTAAAAAATCTGAAGAATTTTCGTGAAAATATTCAAGGCACAAGAAAGCATAAATGTAGCACAACTTTTCCATTCATTTTTGGGCTTTTTTTTCCAATTGCGATTTTTCGAGAAATTAAACACACTTTCGTAAGAATTCGAAATGAACAACTCAGTAAATGTTCAGCACAACTTTTTTCACTCATTGGAATCCAATTTTTTCGAATAGTGTTGGACTAGCCCATTCTTTCGGATTTCGAAATATCCGGAGAACCACATTGAATTGAGAAAAGGCCCCTACGTAAAACTTGTGCTATAATTTGCCAGGGGCCAAATTCCTTAAAAAAATTGTTGCCTAAAAATGAAAAAGGAAAAAACACTTGGAGCTCTAAAGCTTTGTAACGTTTCGGAGTCTAAATCAGACTCCTTCGTCAGACAATTTGTGAAATTCATTGAACAAATGATTTCTCAATTGACATTCAATTGAGAAATCAAAAAATTTTTAGGATTCCGAAAAGTTTAACGAATTTCAGAAAAAAAGCTTTAGAAGTTACAAGGGTTGTTTCTTTTCTCATTGTTAGGCAACAATTTCTGAAAGGATTTAGCCCTGACAAATTAATGCTTCTATTATTTGAAAAAAAATTCTATTTGTTTTTTCTTTCAGAGACTAGGAGAGAAAATCCTAAGAAAACTTTCACAAAGATGCAAAGACCTTCCATGAAATATTGCAATAGATACAAAAACATCACACATGAGTATATTATTATGATGAATTAGTGGATGCAGCTCTAAAGGAGATTCGAAAGATGATACTGTTCCATTGGTATCACCGAAATTTTAATGGAAAGAGCTTCAGAGCGCTCTCAAGACCTTCTCCTATCAAAACTCTGCCAAAAAAATGTCGAAAAACAATAACTCACCTCTTCCACTCCTTCCAACGAACCTCAAATCGTTAAACTTGGCCACCTGGTTCTTCATGATAGCAGTTGCGTTCCTCAGTTCCGCTGAACAGTTCTCATCATTGCCCGCCCTAACAGTCACTAAGGTTCCGTCTCCCACGTCCACTAAGGCCACAACCTTAAATGCCACTGGTAAGGTCTTGTTCGACCTCCAATGGCTCGGCAGCACCGAACACATGAAGTAAGGACTGCCGGTCTTCACCAGTTCCCCCGGGTACTCTGCCTGGATGTCGTTGACCATGGTCTGAGTCCACCAGAGCTCCTGGTTGGAGTACCCAGAGGAAGGGTCACACATGGTGCTCTTCGGCCACGCTTCCTCTGAAACGTTGCAGGTAGAGAGAGAGGCCGGCAGATGCATATGTGTTGCACTTGGTCGTTGGTTCTTAGGTAGAAACAGTTTGGGTGCCACTGGGACAATAGGGGTGAGTCTGGTTGTGCAGGCGGCCGTCGGTCTTTGTCTGGAAAGAGGAGATCAGATAGTTCTTCCAATATTTCGATGTTTAACATAAATGGAAATAGAATTGAAAGGATAAGTTGTATCAGTTAAAGGATGCTGACATGAAAATGTTACAATCAGAGTAATAAAAAGTGGGGATTCGATCATTTATAGAACTCATTACTTCATATCTTGTTTGAATTGAATTTTTTTTGTTTGCCTTTAGGACAGTGAGTCCTGGCGAATTTAAGAAAAGCACAAATGAGTGTTTACCATTTCTTTCAAGTTTTAGTGTTCACCAAAGCTTGAAAAAACAACGATGATGAAATTCCGATATTGAAAACTCTCTCAGAAGACATCCTTCTGGAAAAAAAGCTCACAGGAGAATAATATGATATTACATGGTCTACGAGCTGAAGATACTAATTTAGAGCTGACAGTAACTGAGCTCATGAAAAATGTGTTAAAGGTTTGTGTTTCAAGAGATGATGTTCTGGACAGCTATCAGTTTGGTCTAAAGGGGGGGGGGGGGGGGGTGATGTGATAGTTAAGAAACACAAACAAATTGAAAAATACTGATATCTTTTGAACCGAGGACCTTTCTGCTGAAGGATTACTTGAGTGCTGTGATGTAATTAGAGTCAGCGAAACCAGATTCTTCCTAAAGAGTCTCCATTTGTATATGGATGGTAAAGTAGTGAATACTGACGAACTGAAGAGACAAAGTTAGTTCGATTCTTTCCCTGTGCATGCAGGGAAATCAGTAAAGGAATAAAAATTTTGTTCTGGAACACTCATGGGTATAAGAACTCCATATCTGCTGCTCCTGCTTCAGCGTTGTTTTCTCAAGAAGTAATTTGTTTGTCGTGGTGGCCCAGAGTATAATTTTGGTGCTTTTACGGAATCGTACTCTACCATAGTTTTGCTGTCGTGCCAGTGGAAGAATAACTTAAAATATAAACTTTCGGACAAATCATCACGATGGATTTTTGTATTTGTGTTTTCACGAAATATTAGCTGTGTTGTTTGATTTTTGTTTTTCAATTTTGAGCATGATTTGAATGAAATTCAGTTTTTTCATAATGCCGGACGAAATTTTACTAGTGTTTATTTCACTCCTATAGATTCGGTTCACCAAAGACCTGTAATTTGATTTTTGAGGTGATTTCACATTTTGGACCAGAATTTTGATTTAGAAATTATAGGTGTGTCAAAAAATGAAACTAACCATTGTTTAAAACGAAATTGAATATATACTGCTCCTCAAAAGTTGGGGATGTCGTATTCAATCGTTTTGAAAAGTATGTAATCTTCGAGAAAATTGCTGTGAAATCATTTAAAACTCGATAACAACTTGAATCGATCCAATAAAAATCAGTATGAGACATCGATCTAGCGCCTTTTTTCTGAAGTTTGGTTCTTTGCATGTGCTTCATGCATGTTTCTTATTTATAAATGGCGTTAATTTATCAACGGCTTCGATTTGAAACGAGTTTTCTGAAAATCCCCAGACGTAAATTAACAAACGCTCAGGCTAAGAGGGCTCTCGGAATGCTATTTAGGTTGTTGTAGCGGAAAGGCTTCAAGGCAGCCAAAGTGTGATATCTCGACTCTGGAATAGGTTCAGGGAGACAGGTTTCATGTTGGAAAGATCAAGGCTTGGTGGGCGACGAAAAACAACACCTGCTCAGGATTGTTTCATCACCGTTTCGGCGTGAAGAAAGCCTACATCTACGTGTAGATATAGTGTTTATGCACAGATCTACACATTTGTCCTGAGAATATGACCGGCTTACACTACAGGGAGCATGTCATTGACAATGTTTTGTCAAATTTTCACGATGCTATTGGGAAACTTTTCAATTTCTAGACGATAACGCTAGACCGCACCGTGCAGTCATAGTTGAGAATGCGCGCCAGGAGCTTGGTATTCCACATTTACCAATACCTCTGCACTCACCAGATTTGAATTGCATAGAGCATGCTTCAAAGAAGATTAGATAATCATCAACCTACCCCAGAATCCTTAAATGATCTGAGAGAGCTTCTGCCCCGTTTATGGGAACAAATTTCTCAAGAAATGTTCAACAACCTCGAGTGTAGTATGCAAATAAGCGTTCAATTTCGTTATTTTACTCGATTTTTCTCAACCACTCTGTATACGCTAAAATTAATTTTATTTCCAGCAACTTTAAATCAAATTAATATGAATTTTCATCACAAAATCTCATTTTAAACTATATTTTTTTCAATTTAAGTCATTATCCCAACTCATGTGGAGCAGGTTTATTTCGAAAAGAATTAACTGCAAGTTTTGTTATATGCGGATAAGCACATTATAGTCTATGCTGCGCTAAGAGTTCTGAAGTTGACTTCGTAATGAAGAAGTACTGAGGAATATTCATTGGCGGACATCAATATATACATTTACCCAGTAGCGCACCCAGGAGGGAGCCAAGGGGCTCTATCATACGTCGAAAAAAACTAATCCTGGGTGCGCCTTTGCATTTACCTCTGGTTTAATCACTTCAAAATAAATAATCATCTTGTCATTTTTGTTTTCATGATGATTCTTTATAATTTTTTATTGGTGTTTAGTCATTGCTTTTTCTTTGTTTGAATTATTTTTGAAGAAAGTTGTACTTGTTTACATATTGTTGTTATGCAGCTTTGTCAATTGTATTTAGGTATTCTGGTAGTGTTCTGTTGTTTTTTAGCTGAAGGTAGGCCCATCAATTGAAAGCTTTATTTTAGTTGTTACCCGACCTTTTTTCTTATATGTATTGAATCAAATTAGCTGTATTTGTATAGTTATAAGACGTCCTGATTGGAAAAAAAAATTTGCAATACTGATATCTGATGAAAATCGACTGTTTGTTCAGAAATTTTAAACAGAAACAGTAAGAGTTATATTTTGGAATAGATGGGTAACTATTTATGATTTCGACTTTCGGTTTTCGCCATGCTATTTGGCGCACCCTGTACATCAATATTTTCGGAAGACTGCCTTTCATCGTATGCATTGTACAGTCATTGTTTGAGAATTCTCTGCTTTCCCTGGCAATTTTCCGATAAAATCACTAATGTATATCATCATCCTACGAATTCCGAGAAACCAATTAAGAGCTCGTCTCTCGTAAACGGCTGGGAAATCATACGAGCATCGATATAGCAGAAAAACCCGCAACCATGTGACACCCATACACGCATCGCAATCTTAAACAATCTCAGATAATCACTGGCAGAATTCAAACCTTTCCGGACAGCAGGGAATCCACAGAATCTAGCCCAACAGACTTTCGCACGTTGTCTCATCGATGAATCACACTAAGCAGAAACGCCGTCGGGAAATACGCACGACGTAGTGAAGTTAGGCACACGTTCGCAGGTGAACAGATTGAAGTTCGCCACTTTCGAACCACAGAAGACGCGGGCGGCAGGTTGACAGCCACTCTGCCCTGTGTCAAACGTCAATCCCGCGCGATTCGAACACCGAAAGGAATGAACAATGCGACGTTCCCAACGCGACTGGATTTGTGTGTTGCAAAGTCACTCATTCACGTTGCGGTGAAATTGTGGTATCCTTCCCGTTTGTGCGGGAAAAGGATGGCGTTCGGGTCCGAAACGTTGTGAAGAGAGAAGAGAGGACGGACCGTCACAGTAGGCAGGTTTCACGGCTAGTTTGATTCATAATACACCAATACATAAGGTAAGATATTGTTTTTGTGCGGTGTGAGTTCGGATTTTAGTCTTAATAGAATTTGACTTTGTGGAGTTCTTGAGGTGATCGGGGGCAGCGCAGGAAGGGGGCGGGGCTTGGGGCGGTTCTTGCAGCCGCAAATTGATGCCGAACCGTGTTAAAATTGTTTCATTTACACCACTTGTTACTTTTACAGATGGTGGACTGATTTTGCTCGATTGGTGTCTTTCGTTTTTTGTTTGAGCTTTGTTTTCCACTTGAGCGAAGTTGGTCTACATCTGTTATCACAGTTTAGCGCATTTTTAACGCTACGCCCTGTAGATATTTTCGGTCAAAAAAAAAAAAAAACAGCGGAGCGATTGGTCCAGTCGATCAGGTTATAATTTCATTTGAATTAAAGTTGGATATGGCTGTATATTTTTGCACATTGTGTCGGACCTGACCTCAAAGCTTGACTAATTTCTGTTGAACCTCATTTTCATCAGACAATTTAAAATTTTTATTTTTGACTCTCATTTGATATTTTTCAAAGGATATCTGCAATTTTATGTTTCAGATAACAATTTACAAACGATCATTCTTTCTCTAATTTTGTGGCAAATGCGTTCATTCTCATAGAACAAAATCGTACTAGAACATCCCATTTTTCAATGCAAAAATCACTGAACCATATTTATGGAAATTTTCCAGTATTTTAAAGAAAAATCAGTGAATGAAAAAAATTTAACGTATGATACTCGTACAAAAGGCTCATTTAACACTTGTTCATTCAAAAACTCGCCACTTTGGGTCTAGTTTTTGAATTTTTAACTAGTTGAAGAATGTCAATGCTTTCGGCACTTGTATCATAAAATTAACTTTTTTGAAATCGTATTTCTTACTTTACATATAGGTGCATGTTGAATGAAAAAGTATACTTCTTTTGTTTCGATAAATCTTACCGTTTTCGTAAAAAACGCAATATGGCATTGCTTGCATGAGATAAATGAGAATTTTTTTTTATTTATTCGCATTTAAAAAAAAAAAACCTTTGGATTCATATGCTATGGTTGCCACAGAAATACGTTGTATTGAATAATAGTAAAAAAAGCTGTGAATAAAAGTTAACTTCAACACCCTGTAACTTTGTCAGAAATCAATTTGCGAAATAATTTTATAGGAAGAGCTATCACTTATTTATTATGAATAAAAGAAAAATATCATAGGAACTGAGATATTTCAGTAAAACTTGCAAAAATTCGATCTTTTTACCTTTGACCCGAAAAATTTATTAGACGCGGACACTCTATGAAAGAACTTTTCAAACAAAAATTGTAGATAATTTATTGCTCTAAAATATTTCTAATGAATAAAAATAGCGCAAATCCCATAGGTACTGAGATATTTCAGAAAAACTTGCAAAAAGTCAATTTTTTTACCTTTGACCCGAAGAATTTTATAGACGCGGACACCCACAATAGGTAGAGTTTGAGATAAGTTTTGAGAGGTCAAAATGAAGGCTTTCCCAAGTTTACATCTAGTTATCTCGAATTCCGAGGTGAAAACCTAAAAATGACTGGACTATATCGTGAAAAAACGTTCAGATGAAGAAATTTACTTGTGTGTATGCATAGTAATAAGTTATAAACGAGTACGATATTACGATATCAGTTGCCCATTAGTGAAATTCCAATTTACATTAATTCAATTGTAAAATAAAGAATGCTTCATTCATGCTTTTCTAGAAGTAACAGTAAGTTATGCCTCGTTTTCTAGATTTTTTACAGTATGAACGCATTCGAGATCCCAAGCTCTTTCAACATCTGCAAAGATATACAGAAGGTCCCTTATAAATTCAACCTGGAGTATATTATCAACAAAAAATTGTAAATCAGATGCCTTTCGCCCCATTGCACCTACCTGTAAAATTTCATAAACATTGTCCTTTTCGTTCAAGAGATATTTACTAGGTTTCATACTCTGTACCAATCTTGCATAGCGGAAGGATTCTGCATTTATCTGAAAAGTGTTCTATCCCAGTCTCTGTAACAAAATCAATATGAAAAAATTTTGAATAACAAAAAAAAGGCTCCTGCGAAAAACAGAGGCCGAATCCTCTTGAAAAATTTTTTTCAAACTTTTGTAACTACAATCTTACATCAAGTATCCTCTGAAAATGCCTTCCGCGAAAAGTAAGATGAAATAATTCCTATAGACTGAGGGCAATAAATTTGGAAGACTCTTGTCAAATTATTCTGATTAGTTTTAAATTAAATTCAATTTTTTATATCACATAACGTACCTCTAAAGTCTACCATTTACTCTCGTTATTTTTTCCAAATTAAAGTTAAAAAATCTTTCTCTGAAACCATTTAGTCTATTGAGCAGTAATTTCATGAAAATCTGAACAAACGATAGAGTTTTCATTATGTATTCTTCAGTTTTCGAAATGAATGTATGGAAATTTCAAGATAGGATGACAATGCCATTTTGTAGAATGTTTTTTTGTGAAAAAGTTACTTGATTACTAGAGTTATTTTCCGTGAGGGCATCAAAGTTTTTTGTCTTTGTTTCACTGATGATTTAAGTCATCAAGCCAGAAATTTGTACCTCGATAAACATAAATTGGTACTGGTTAATCATTTACATGGTGTCTAAAATTTTTTAATGTGATTTTTTGGTAGGTATTCACTCTTCAGATGATGATTTTTATTTCCACACCTAAAATAACCTTCTGAATTAGTGTCATAAGAAAAATATTCCTGTCCTAAGACACATTCCTTGTTTGTAAACTGGGACAGAAGTAAGTTTTTACTTTTCTCATATGAACTCAGAAATTTCATTGAGTAAGTATTTCATTTCTCTTCCAGATGTAAGGTCATTATAAGTATTCATTGTTCAAAATCCTCAGTTCAAGATAATTCATCAATATCCATTAAAATATAAGTGTTTGAAAAAAAAAAGGTCCGGAGATACAAAAACCTTTTTTAAGCTCTCATATTTTCAATACTGTTGAAGCACCCATAAAAAATCATTTCGTTTTTTTTATATTCACTTATTAATTTTTCAGAGGAAGATCATTTTTGATGGATCTTGTAATTTTTCTTTCGTTTCATATTAAACGTTAAATTATTAAATACTTTTTCCAACGAAACAGTGGCCTGGGAATCATATCTTGAAATATTATTAGTGCGGTATCCAATTCTGACAAGAAGATCCTCAGAAGATTTCAATGCTACAAAAGGACACAAACTCTCAATTCATATTTCTTAGTATTAGAAGTACAGAACATGAAATGTATTTACTATTTCAGAGGTTGTCGAATACTTCATTGTTCATTTTTCCCCTGAAAAGATTTCATTGTGGGTGATTATTGAAAACAATGAAGAGGCACCATTGCAAAAAACATTGTTCATTTTAAAAATCAACATCAACAACTCATCCATATAATATGTTAGATAAACATATTAATTATGTATTATTCTACAATGAGCCTAACAGTTACGTCTTTCAAGCATTATAACACTTTGATATTCGAAAACCCGATGAACATAAGAAATTAAATCTTTTAAATTGGTGGATGCGCTCGATTGAAATATTTTTATCTGATTTCCATAAATTCATAGTAGAGGCAAGGTTCATTTGAATTTGTAAATTTGTAATTTTTTTCCTGAGTATTACCATTGTATGAGGAATGGTATAACCATTATATAAACAGAAGAAAATAAAAAAAATGCATTTAAAACAAAATCGCACGCCATCTAGTTACTTTTAAGGTAATTATTCCATATATTACAAAAATACTACATAATACTTTACATGAATTCTGGTAAGTTGATAGAGGCCTTGTTCAAAAAACAAGCCTCATCTATTGATGACATGTCTTACCACTCACAAGTTTTGATCGAGAACAGCTACCATTGTTTATATATCTCTAGTTATTCAATGGACAGTAGTTAGGGAAGTTAGATGATAGAGGGCGTTATAGTTTGAGATGCTTATTCAATGAATTCAATTTTCAATTCAAATTGGACACTGAATGCGACTCTTCAAATCCAATGTTACATAATATGTTGTAGATTAGAATAAACAAATATGAGATTTTATTACGACAAATATAATATTAGAGGAGTTCAATAAAGCGCCCTCTATCAACCAACTCCCCCAATAACTAGAGATTTATAAAACATATTGGAGCTTGTTTCTACAGTTTTCGTTGATGATATGAGCTTCATTACGTCATGTTCTGTCAGGTTGACGTTAATTTAACCTAAAAATTCCATGATAATGATAATTAGAATTTAGATTAGCTAAGAATATCAAACGTGCAGAAGTTCATGTTGACCATGAATACTTGAATACATAAATCAATTTATTTAAATCAATCAATTCAGGGTGCACCTTTTTCAGATTATTCAGAATGTGGTCCAATAAGAAACTTAAACTGTCTATTTTAGTACTTTTCACCTTGGTGAATGTAGCTATCACTTCAAATTTTGATGATGTGTCTGATAACGATTTCGCCGAATTCGAGAATTTTGAGGTTGAAAACGAAGTTGTTGTGGAGAATGAAGAACCCTTGGTTGAAATATCGACAGAGAAATTTAAATCTTCAACTTTCCTTGAGGAAGATGATCCCGAAGCTGTTGTTGACAATGATGAATCTGAATTCGAACATTTTCATGATGTAGAAGAATTCGAAGGCTTTGAGGAAGTGAAAGAGGAAAAGGTAGCTTCGACAGAACCAAAAATCACGATAACCAATGTACCGATACATTTGAGGGCCAACTGGGACAGTTACTGGTTGGAAATTCTGATGATAGCTGGTCTTGTCGTTTATTTCATCAATTTTGCCATGGGGAAAAGCAAGAATAATAAAATCGCTAATGTATGGCTCCAAACACACAGGAATATTCTGGAAGATAATTTTTCGTTAGTTGGTATGATTATTTTGAAAGTGATATGCTTTTTTAGGTTATTTATTCATATATGCTTCTAGGGGATGATCCTACGTCTATCGAAAGAGGTGAACAACCTGGTCTTGTTAAAGAAAGTGAAAATATCTTCACTTTGTGGTGTAGTGGCAGAACATGCTGTGAAGGAATGTTAGTTGAACTCAAACTAATCAAAGTAAGTCTTTCGTATTTTGATTACTTGAAATCTAATATGATGTTTTGAAACTCCAGAGACAAGATTTGGTTGCTATCATGGCAGGTATTGTCAGACCTGTGGTAGACCAGATCCATATAAAAGTAACGATGAACAAAGAAGATATGGACAGTTTCGTATTTTGTGTCGCTTCGAAGAAGACAGCACTGCACCTATCAAAAGACATGGCAGAATTAGCGTGTTCTGTCCAGATCGTAGGTTAGGAGAAAAATTCAACATCCCATCTAATTTCAACGTCATGAGCGAAATCGCCGAAGCCACATCTTCCATGTTAGATTCTAAGATAACGGCCGTATTGAACAAATATGGAGATATGGTGGATTACATCCACTTTTCCGACCAATTTACTGGTCCCAAACAGACTGAAGAGAACGCTTCTCTCAAGTTGCCAGATACTGAAAAGGTACAAACAAAAACTCCAATCTAATTAAACTAATTTGAGTAACCTCAAAAAATTAATTTGTTTGTTTCATTCAGGTATTGTTATTCGGTTTCAATTTAAAATTGAAGGGAAAATCATTAGAGACTGCCATGAAAGAACTCGAACCTCTGATGGTTATGGTTTTCTATTGTATAGAAAAAATTAAGAGATATAGACTTTCTAAAGAGGGTAAGATGTTTGTTTATTCACGTTTCATGTGGTTTTTTTATTTTTAGAAGTTTGATAGTAAACTTTTATATTATGTACTTATTTGGTGTTTGTATTTTTGAATTTTTTAAAGGCAAAACAAAGGCTGATAAGAATCGTCAACGTGTCGAAGAAATCTTTCTGAAATCGACCCATCAGGCTCGTGCTGAAGCTGCGGCAGCTAAAAGAGAGGAGAAACGCAGGCTTGAAAAAGAGAGAATAATGGCAGAAGACGACCCAGACCGTCAAAGACGTTGGGAAGAAAAAGAAAACAAACGTCAGGCTAAAAAACGGGCACCTAAAATGAAGCAGTTGAAAGTGAAAGCAATGTAAAGAATGATTGGTTATCTGTTTTTTATATCGAATAGGAATGATGCTTTTAGAATTGGATTAATTTGTTTTTCTTGAAAAAGTATTATCGAATGTAGAGGTTCAAGATGTGTAATGTTCAGGGATGATGTTATTAAAGCAATTACTACACTGTGCATTTTTCTCTTGGAACTTTTCCTGTGTTTTGATTAATAGTTTTAAGCCGATTTTTCTTCGTAAGTGGAAGTAGCTGAGGGTTAAAGAGTTGTCTGGTAAAATTTCATGGAGATTAGAACCTTAACTGACCAACTTAACCTACAAATCCATATTTCGGTCTATTGCCAACATCATGGTGTTTGATGCCAAATCCCCTATGAGTGCCTGATTTACGATTTAGATTGATCAAAATTAGTTTAGGAGAGTAATATGTCTCAACTGCAATTCTGAATTTTACACTGATTTATGCTTGGGATGGATTGTTGCGTAGTATTAGTCCAAAAAAATATAAAAGTACTTCGAATCGATATATTTACAATTTGATTCGTATTTGAAGGTAGGTACATGAAATATTTCAATGAATATTAAAAAATGTACAAGAGGATTTATAGAGTTTTTCGTCTCTAAATTGATCCATGAAAGCCTTTATACTTTAATGATATGATAATGATTCTTGATTCTTTGTAATAAAATGTCCTTAATAGTATGAACTTCTCTATATTTATTTACAAATATCTTATACTAAATAAATATTGCAAAATAGTTTGAATTGAGCTTCATTCTTGTTTATTCATACAGGAACAGTTTCATTCACATATTTTCTAGACAATTATCATCACATGATTCTCAGTTTTCTGAAATACTTTCATACATATTAATTTTTCGAATTCAAGACATTTGAACATTTTTATTGCAAATTTACCAAATTGAAACAGCTCCAAAATCACATGAATGTACATGATATCGTTAATTTCATAGAATTAACGGATATGCCTATTTATAATTCGTCTGAGCGTAAAAAAGGAACTTATCACAATAACAAAGAGCGGGTAGGAGATATGTACAAGGGTAGAAGGTTGCAGGACAGCCAACAAAACCATGGGGTTCTCAGGATGTTGATCCCCCTGAATCTGAGAAGTTCCCTTTAATTGTTGAAGGCTCTGGAGATGACGAGGATTTGTGACATTGAGCGCAGTGCAGGCAGGAATGGCATGAGCCTGCTTTTTGGGCTACTATTGACCTCAGCTTCACAGCCGGGCCGATCTTCATCTTCATTTTGGTGATTAGGTGATCTTCTGTGAGGTGAGGAAGGGCAGCGCCATCTATACATTGCTCCTTGAAAAGCTGTAACGAAGAATGACACAATTAGTTTTTTATTATTTTTTTTTTTTAAAGATCATGATATCCGTTTATTATCTAATTAGGTATATTGACAACATTCCAAATAATCAACAGCATAAACACTTTCATCCACAATTTCAATAAATGATTTAATTTAACAAAAATGAACTGAACTATTCAACTAATCGAAAAAATTTTAAGGCCTTGTGTACAATGAAAATTCAAATATAAACATGAGAGAGGAAATATCAATTCAAGTGTTAAAAGACAAATATCTTGAGAAAACATATTGAAATGTTTCATTGATCTTCGTTGGCATTCTTATTTTCACTCGTTTTGATTCTTTTCTTTTCTTTAATTTTTTTTTTCTGTTTCGTACTTTTCAATTTTTTTTTTCTGTTTCGTACTTTTCGTTTGAGGGCTTGAGTGTGGATTACTTTCATTCTTTGAATCGGCGGTTGTTTCACTTTCTGTTTCTGCTATTGTAGTAAATCTAGTAGAACTCAACTTCAGGTTGGGCAGAGCAAATCCAGTTGCATTATCCTCTTTGTCTAAAGATTCTTTTTGGCCATAAAATTTTTCTATAATTTCGTTACTATAATTGAGAAACGTTGCATTTTTTTATAGAAAGATAGTTCATCGTTTCCTCCTTCTATTTATGCCTTATCTACTTTATTGATTAGTAATCTAAATCTTGGTAGTTTTATACCAAGACATTTGTTGAGAAATATCGAATTGCTCAGGAAGTTTAAAAAAATTCGAGTGGATGTTTGGGATGATAATGAAACGCTCATAAAATGTTTCAAAACCTTATTCAAACCCACTGCAATTATTGTTTGTCCCTGTTACAAAAGCTCAAACCCAATCTAGTAAAATAGGTGAAATAACTTCTGAAATATAATGAGTGATAATTAGGCTACTACCTAGTATTTTACTCTTTTCTTTTGGACTGTCATTCGTTTATAGGTTTCGGGAAAATTTCAGACATTTAATGAAATCAAAGTTTTGCATTTTCGAATATCTCCGAATTCCTAAAAAATCAATTTTTTTTAATTCATCTGATTAATAGTTTTGCCCTGTTGAGTTCTTGTGAGAATGCTGATGTAAAATTGAACAAACTCTGTTCTGATTTAAATTTCTCTCCGATCACTTTTACATCTAAATAACCCCTTTATCATGTGCTATTCAGTCGTTGTTGCAAGACTTCGAAGATACATATTTCTCTCGTTATTGGACCCAGCGGGAAACTGATCCATCTTTTATTGCCACAAAGCGTTTTAATTTGCGTATGATCCATCTCAATGGCGTTCTGAAGGAAATCTATTAAAGATTCCATTAAATGATACTGATGAACAGCTTACTGATAATATCTTATTTGGAACGTACGTTGCCTGCCAGAATCACCAGATAATATTACTTCATTACTTCATGCATTACGAGACATGCAAAGGATATTTAGAACAAAAAGCGATACAGGAATGAGTTAGAAGGCATGTTTTTTGCCTCCGCAGGAAAACATAGGTGTATACTTATTTAGTGTTCAGGTCAGATCGTAGTAAATAACTTTGTGACAACCAACAATTTGCAACGGAAAATGACATAATACTGTTCATACGTGTAATAAGTATCCTCCACTATTAATAATTACAGGTACAGTTCACTGTTACATTCTGCTTTGAAATGAATGAGAGAAGTAAGCAACAGCAGACTTGATATAGTCAGGTTTGAAAAACCAATGATTAACTGGTTTTCTAGCAGATAGTAGAAATATTGTGAGTACCTATATCGAATAATAATTGGTTGGATTCCGAATGATTCAATTATCTTCAATGTCAAAAAAATATGGCAGTTAATATATGATGAAATATTAAGGTTCTCAAAAGAGTTCATCGTGATTACATTCAATCAAGCTCTTCGTCTGTTTTCGAATGGATCAAGTACTATCGACAATGGTTTAACATCGTATATTTGCTTTAAACTACCTAAAGGATCCCTCATAGGGAAGAAATGTTTAAAAAACTCCTTATACCTGATGTTATAAATATCTCTAGTTCATATTTATATTAGGTATTATTCAATTAATTATAGTAAGCAAAGACGAGGCACAATAAACGACTTTAAACTCAACACCAAAGTTAATACCTAAAATACCCAATAAAGGAACTTAAAGACCTATTAATCAAAAACAACTACCCTAGAAAAAATACTACATCACTAGTAAACCAAGAAATACCATGGACGTAATAAGAGAAAAAGAAGAAACCAAAATACGAATACGAATACCATACACGAAGAACTTATTGCATAAAATCACAAAAATATTAAAACACACAATATAGAATAAGTCCACAAACCTCGAAATAAGAAGAAAAATGCAACAACATTGTTTGATAAATATAAAAAACATAAAAGCAGGAATCTTTTTTTGGGGAGAAAACTTGAGATTTTAGATAGGTATCATAGATATGATAAAAATTGATGGAAAAACCTGTAAAAATCCCTATATCACCATGAAGTATTGTGTTGTGTCTGTTCACAGATGAGCTGCTACGTTCGAACAATGTAGACATATTCTTTCAATAAACATCTGTTGAAAAACACAGTGAGACTTTTTTAAGATTCCTGAAATTCAAATTCTACTCAACATCCTGATGGAAACATCTTAAAATATCTTTTTGGCTAGTCTTTTTACTCGAAAATGAGAACAAACACGAGTTTCATCCAGATTTTTTGTTCATTAAGCTAAAATACTCAACCTCACTCAAGATCTAGCTATTCATAAGAGTATATTCAAGATTTCCTCATTCCAATGAAGAAATCTTCAGAGAAAATCTCCAGAACTGTTTATTGTGCTCTTAAACTCGAATTTCTTCTTTAGGGGATATTTTTGGTAGTTGTGTATGCCAACTAGAGATCTAGAGACTTTTGGGAACTGAACAATTGATACCTAACTGATTTTAAGCAAAAAGTCGACGAAATTTTTCAGATACAATGCACCAAACGAAGCAGAGATGAAATTGTGGATGATACTATCTCCTGATGTTATCTCAGTTGTATCATAAATGAAGTTCAATTATGAATATTTGTCCCTTCGGGAAAGAATTATGCAACTCGAATAGGAAGTTATCAAGAATTTTTTCAATCTTTGTATCCAGCTACCAACTGTTGCTCGTATAATGTATATGGTCACTTTCCACAGTCAATTTAGAATCTACATAGAAGCAAACTAGGAATTATGAACCCATACCTAATAATTAAAGTCTTATTAATATTAATCATCTGCTAGTAACAGTGGTAGGTATAGAGAGAAAGCGTATTAATCTGCATTGCCTTATATAGACGGCGTTCGTACGTAAAAATAGCTAGGGAATAGAGGTAGGCAGGCTTAACTTCATCTGAACAGAGCAGGATCAGTTTTCAAACACTCATTCTTTCATTGCTGAATTCAACTCCATGATATTAATCAAAATTTCTTGGCACTTCGTACCTGAATTTCCAAACAATTTTTCATTAATTTTTGAATTAATCGTAAATGAAACAATACAAATGAATGTGCATTACAAGTAGAAATTATGTTGATTCGAGATTTTCTGCGATACAGCCCTGTGCAAATTACGGACAATTTTGCTCTGGAATGTGTTTAATATTCAGTTTAATCACTGATGAATAAACAATATGTGGCAGATTTTAATAGGAGCTCTAGACCAAATGAAGAAGTGTAAGGCATATCCGGCAGTATTTGCATGTTCATGGTTAAAAATTATCGGCTTTATAGTGCATAATGAATCTGCTGACACGTTAGGACATTAACATATGTAGCCTTCCGCGTTGTCTGCAGTAGGTAATTTTCTGCGTGAATTGTTCATGTTTTTGCCAGAGAAGCTGTTTCTTCATAAAGGACCAGATCTAAAGGATGAACACGTTATTTCTCGATTATTCTTGATATTCCCCTGACATTAAATGAAGTAGCTATTCTAAGAAAATTACACTGAATGCAAATTGTTTGATTTTCATCTTATGCCACCAGTTTGACTGTTCATTCATTCTTGAAGTTTGAGTTGACTTGATAATTTGTTTCAAGGAAGTCATACAGGATATTTTTGAGTTTGGTTTTTATCCTGAAGTATAACTGCTTTGCTTCTTCTAGAACGTAAGCCTCTTGTACATCATGAGTGACATCAAAGTTGAAAGAGCGGTTGATGAAACTCTTGTAGATATCTCTAGGAGAAAATATATGAAAAATTAATTCGAGCACGGAATCACATCATTTTTAAATTTTTGGAAGTCACTGGTTTCTACAGTACGATAATGCATTGAGAATATGAAAATTATTTTGCACCAACTTCATTAACAATGAAGACCTTCAAATGTGTTAAACCTTTGTGATACTTTTTTTCATTTCTGTGAACAAAAAGTGAAGTATACGAATAAAATATGAATATATGTTAAAATAAATGATGAAAATATTGAAATTTGTGAACATTGCACCGAACTGTTTGAGAAAAACAATTCAGGAAGAGATTAATCAAATTCTCAACCTCAATCTCCGACATTGACAGATAACATTATAGCGTGTATCGATACGTTTTCCAGGACCACATTTGAAATTAAAATATTCACCTCTAACACCGGCAACTTCATATACCGCTAGATAAGGTGGAATTAAAGCTAACATTAGCATCTATTGTGGGCAAACGTTGTTACCAGCAATTGTTAGCTGGTAACACCTAACGCGTTAAGAACAGGCAGACACGAGCCTCTAATTTAGTGCCAAGCACGCATCATCCGACCTCCAGGCCAAACTGGAAGACCGGAGTTGCGATAGAAATGAACGGGAAATGTTTTTTTTTTTACCGATGAAAACATGAATGTTCTCCATTCTTTCGCCTGAATGAATCAGCAGTAAAATAATCTCTCAATTCAATTATTCATTCAAGTATTACAGATGCATGAAGGTGCATGACGTCGTTGACCAGCGAACACTCTGTACATTTGAAGATATATATGAATAAAAAAAGTCTTGCCTGTGTTGTCATAGCCTCACAGGAGAACGGCTGAAGGAATTTCGGAAATTGTTTTTTTGTTGTGTTCTTTATTATATGGAGAAGGTTTTTTGTAGAAGAAAATATGAGAAAGTTGAGCAGGACATGACGAACATTGAAGAAAACTCAATGATCAACCGGCACCTCCACCAATTTGCATTTTTCATATACTTCCACACGAATTGAATTGAAGAACCGATTTTATAGGGTTTGTGAAAGCTTTGAGGCAGCAAAACTAAATCGTTTGATTTGTTTTTAAATTTTGAAGGAGGTTCTCAAACAGAAAAAGGCACATTGCACGAAAAAGAGAAAATAGTATATTCTAAAACAAGTTGCAGAATGAGCTCCCATTTCAACACAAATGCGAAATTCGCAAAGCATGAGTGTTGTAATTGCCTTCTGCAACGAGTGTTAGACGATATTGCCTCTATTTCAGTCAAGTTTCGTGAAATACTCTCGAAATTCGAATGAGAATTCAGAGTAGTGACTTTTGTATTGTAGCTTGGCAGTTGGTGTGACTTACGAAATTTGACAGATCCCGCAATTAGAATTGATTTGATTCGAAAATTGATTCGATCACAAGTCAGTACTGACAACCACAAAACGAAAAATATAACTGAAAACAATGCTGTAATGAGTTTCATTACACTACTTTTAGAACTGTAATGAACTCATTACGATACTGAAATAGAAAATAGTATATTCTAAAACAAGTTGCAGAATGAGGTTCTATTCCCACACGAATGCGAAAGCATGAGTGTTGGAATTGCCTTCTGCAACGAGTATTAGTCGATATTTTCTCTATTTCAGTCAAATTTTGTGAAATACTCTCGAAATTTAAATAAAAATTCAGGTTAGTGACTCTTATATTTCATCTTGGCAGTTGGTGTGACTTACGAAATTTGACAGATTACGGAATTTGAATTGATTTGATTCAAAACTTGTTTCGATCGGAGGTCAGTACTGACAACAAAAAAACGAAAAATATAACTGAAAACAATGCTGTAATGAGTTTCATTACAGCACTACTTTTAGAACTGTAATGAACTCATTACGATACTGAAATAGAGAAAATTTATTTAATTATTACCATCATTTGCACTACTATGAAATATAAAAATTCGGAAATTGTATACCCATCTCGTAGTATTAATTTTAAAAAACAACTATCGTCATTTCAGTTCGAATTTCAATGCATTCTACCTATATAGGGTATTTTAGCAAGAGAAAATTCCAGTATAAAATCATTTTACTTTTTGGCAGCAGTTTTTTCAGTTATTCAATGTGATTTGAATTCAACAATTTTTTTCTTTTTAAGCCTTCTGATTTCTATCAAATTGATTAAATTAATGATGTTCTACATAAGAACTTCGCGCATTCTTCTCAGAAACTTGATGCTCGCTCTTTCACGTTTCGAACACCCACTCATCTCCTGCAGATGAAACAACTTCAATGAAAATACCAACTGGACCACCTGACACCGCCAAGAATGGTGTTGGATGTTTAGAGCTGGCCGTTCTTTACATTACGTCCAAATGAGACCTTCTGCCATCGTCTCCTGACCGCTACTATACCTGAACAATTGCTCGCAGCGAATAAATCAAGCCTGAATTGTATTAAAATCATGTTACAATCAGCAGCTGAATTTAATAATGATATATGACCATCGTCGACGAAAGAGGTGGATCGTCGGGCCTTTGCCTTCAGCAGATGGGCGAGTACCAAGGAGTGGACGCGAATAAAGTGTCTGCATAGTCCAAGGATGAAAAGACAGGTTTCATTTTGATTTCATCAATTTTTTTTAATATCGAAATATTCGGAGATCTCGAGTTGAACGCACAGTGGAAATGAGGGGAGATTTTATGTATTATGAATGATAAATAAACAGAATTTATGATGTCACATTGAAATTCGAGAAAAAAGTAAAAAAAAAAAACTCGATTTGGAGCAGAATTTTCTTTCATTCTTTGGCAATTTCGATATGGTTGAGTCTACATATCGGACCAAATGATCGTAAATTATCACATATCCGCCCAATCGTAAAACTGATCTCATAACGCAGCAGTTAAGGTATAACGGTCGTAAAATTGTCGAGCAGTTATCCGAAACAATTTGACTTAAGCCTCGTTCTCAGAGCTTCGTCGTGTCGCTGGCGACGATCCCCACTCCTTCCTTGTTTAATGAGATCGAAGAAGAAATCCAATGTGTAGTTGAAATATTTCAACTACAAACGGGGCGTGTCGCGACAGATTTTGACAACCAGAAATGAAAAGGTAGGGGCCAGGGGAAGTTTTGTTTACATGCTCTGATTGGCTGAACAACTGTCGCCAGCGACACGACGAAGCTCTGAGAACAGGGCTTTACACTTACTCAACTTATGCCGTTTTGAATCACGGTGAGATTATCTGTTTTATTTGCATGAAAGTTATGTTTTTACGAGGAATGGACTCAACATATTCATATCGACTTAAAAAAAAAAAATTGAAAATTTACGTTGAGATATTGATAGATATTTGTTGCATTTTCTTTTTCTACTTGTGAAACAAAATAAATTATCATTTTTTTCATAATTCCGAATGTTATTGTTCGTTCGTTGTTAAGTAACAATTTGTTGAATACAATTGCAAGAATTCACGTACGAATATTTCCATTGTTCAAATACTTTCTATTGTCTTCTCTACTTAACAATTGTTTCGAGAAAACTGAAAAACAAAAAAACAAGAAGTTTTTTGCCTTCATGGAGGCCATACCGAGAACATATTTGAAACATACAAGATGAATAGAGATATAAAAATTCATTTTTTCAATGAAAATATTCAATATAGTAAAAATAAAAAGAAAATAGTAGCTCGTATCTTGAATAAAGGGACCCAATTTCAAAAAAATTATAAAATAGAATTGAACGATGATAATTTTGAAGAATTCCAAAGTTTAAGTGAAAAATATCATTATAAGTATATTTCAGTTATTTAGGGTAAGTGGTAAGTCTCGAACAAAAAAAGGCATTCAGAATTACTAAACTTCTTGTTGAAGGAGTATAATGCAAGTTGAAGTTTTTAACATCGGAGTCACTACCCTGTATATTAATTGCATTAAATTATTTCCGATAAAATGCTTTATGATAAAGATCACGATGCAGTAGATCAGTTGATCTGAAATTTCTCGGTGGCTCAGATAAACTTGACAGTGCTTGGTCAGCCAATTGAAGTATTATGAAACCCACCCATAGTATAACTATCCAGGGGAATATTTTCAAAAATCGACTCAAAAAGTTTGAAATTTTACAAAGAAATGTTTTGAAACATTAGGGAACTGAAGAAGAAAGAAAAACTATTAATCAATCACTAATATTACACAGGAAGTATTCACAATTTATAGAGAGTGTTTGTTCTCAGACGTGCCAACCCGTATATTTATTATCTTATAGAGATTGGAAAAATTGCCAGAAACACGTTGAATGATTTTGTTTGTTTTTACTGAGCCATTTTTACGAATTTGAATAATCTTCCTGAAAACTTTATTTGGGTTTTCTCTCCCAGTCTCTGAAACAAGAAACAATTTTGAAATAAAATAACGATATCAACATCTAGTTATCAATATTAATCTATGTTGATCCAAACTTCGCCTCTCGAGAGTTCTTATATTTTGTGAAAAAAGTCGTTAATAAATAAATAAATAAATAAATATATTGACGAATGTCAACTAAAAAACCAAAATATTGTCACGATTCTGCGAAGTTATATGAAAAATAGAAATTGTCTGACGAAGGAGTCTGTTTTAGACTCCGAATCGTTACGCTTCAGAGTTCAAAGTGTTTTCTTCTTGTTCATTGTTAGGCAACAATTTCTTCTTGTAAAGTTTTGGCCCCTGACAAATTTGTACTCAAATTTTTGAGCAGGGGCCTTTCTCCTCTTATTTTAAAAAATTGTTTTCTGATTGTTTCTTATTTAAGAGACTGGGAGACAAAACCCAAATAAAGTTTTCAGGAATATGCAAAGAATTCCCAAAAAATTTCAATAGATAGTTGAATAAACTTTAAAAAAATCAGACCTTTGAAAAAGAATTAATTGTTTTATGATGCTTACAATCAAGAAAGTTTCATCTGCGTTTTTAAATCGAATGTTCAAATTTTCCTCCATTGATTTTTTGAATAATTTGGACTGAAAGCATCTCTAATATGGTTCAACATAATGAGAGTTATTTGATGAAACTCCTTTACTATTCTTTGGCGTAATTCGTCCAAATTTTCATAAATTTGATTTTTGACAAAAATGGTCTTCAAAAACACTCTTTTCATACGTTGGTGTACAGAAGCTCCCAAGACCTTCCAAATGATGATCACTCAGTCCCTTTTCTCAACTTTTTCAGTTGTCTGTAATCTTCACTTGTGCTAGTTCCAATAATTAATTTTTATTTTGTTATCTGCGAAGCTATTCTGAAAGTTTGTCACATAAGTCATCATTTCATATTATCATGCTACTTCACATTCAATGAACGTTCTTTGAGATGAGCGGAAGATATAACATTTAGTAATAGTTCATTTCTCGGGAATATTTTGTCGATCTTGAGATATCTGAAAATTCTTCAGTTGAATGTCATAACTTTTTTGCTTATGTAATGAGTATATTTTCAACTTACGTTATTGTTACATTTCTGTTGTTATCAATGCTTCCCAGAATGATGTGAATGAATAGAAAAATAAAAATAATAATCTGTTCATTTCAGTTTCGCATACCTCCGATAGCACCGTTCGGGTTTATCTGCCCCGCCAATAATCTAGATCTCCGGAGCGAACCTCGAACGCACTTATCCACGCAGCGTGTCACGGCGGGGAGGGGGCAGGGAGCGGCGGTTCGCTGCGGGTCACATGCCGCGCCCTGTCGGTCCCCGCGAGGTCGGGCGGCACCGCTTGAACCAGATCAGATCGGAGGCTAAATAAGTCGCGCAGGGCTGTCTCAGGGAAAATCTGCCAAGTTTACATCAACACAGCTCGTTTTATTCGTTGTGGACGATAATATGAGCGATTTGGGTGGAGACTTCAACTCTGGGTTAGGCGCGAAACCTCGATGCAGCAGGAATTATGTTTCGGAAAATGTTGAATTTGGGCAGTCACATTATATCTACACTCTAAGGAATGCGAACTCTATTTGTTACGCTTGAATTTTCTGGAGATTTCCAGAAATTTGCTTGATATTTAATTTTCGAGTAGGAGACTTCAACACTGAGTTAAGCGGGATACCTCCCCAAAGGATATCGAGGATTAGAATGAGAGTTCAAGTTTTTTGAATGAGATGACAAATTCAGTGGTGTCGTTAATAGGTAATAAAGATACATCAAATTGATTTTTTAAGAATATTTCGGGTTGATTCAATTTTCTCTGTCAAAATTTCGGAAAAATGAAATTGCAAATTGAGATCTTCAGAGAATAATGAGAAGATTTGCGAATGTGATTGGACTTTTGATATTTTTGTCAAATTCAGAGAATTCCTAACCTGATGAAACTGGTAGGTTTAAATTTAAGGTGAAATTCCAATATAGTGTTGGAAATAAAATCATAATTCCATTAATATAAGTGTAGGTACCTGAATACTGATCAGTAATTATAAAAAAATCATAGAGATCTGGAAACGAATGAATTATTTTTCATAGCTATCAGAACTTTTTAGATCTTTTATTCATATTAAATTTTTCGTATTGAATGAGGAATACTCAAAGGTCAGTCCATTGAAATTTTAATCCCCTTAAAAACGGAATATTTCAATGATGGTAGCTATGAATTTTTTTATGGAGGATTTAAAATTCAATGAATTATTAAATATTGATGCACCTTCGTTAAATTGGAAGTACCCAAGTATGACCACTGAACTTTACAGTGTTAAGTTTCGAGGCACATCAAGTGCAGAACCTTTATTTAAGGTCTGTTCTCAATCGAACTAGAACTGGCCATGGACAATACAACAGCATGCTCTTCAGATGGAATTTGGTTGAGCGCCCTAATTGTGAGTGTGAGGAAGTTGAGGAGACAATAGAACATCTTATTGGTAGTTGTCCCATTTAAAAATTTCAAGGTGGTTTCGAGGCTATACAGAAAGTAACGAATGCATTTCTGAAATGGATGGTTACTTTGAAAATAATTCAATTTATTTTAAATAATTGATTTTTTCTGCTTTTTTCCTTTTTTATTTCAGATTAAGAATAACTGGTAGATTGGTGAAAAATCTGTTATTTTCTGTCCATAGAAGGATAACATGAAGATGTTCTCCTAGATTCCGTTGATTTCCCTCAAGATCCTCTGATACGTACCTAATATTTTTAGTTTTCACGGGCGAGGTCAAAGTTTTTTCCCTTTCCTTTCCTTTTCCTTTTTTCTTTACCTCAGCTCTGTATATTTTTTTCAATAAGTTTCGTATTATTCTAGCTCTCTCAATCAAAAGAATATAAATACTCATTATATAGGTATAAAAAATTGGGTAAATCGCAATAATACTGAATTCAGAAAAAGCAGGCTTCTATTATGGTAAGGAAAGATACCAAGGTACCGATTATAACATTCTTGAAGATTTGAGGGATATCTTAACTAAACATCACGTTGACAATGAAACCAAAAGTATGGTTTTCGAAAATGAATATAGTAAGAATACAACTACAGTAATTTCGAATTGAGTTCAGTATCTGAGTCACAATGATATTTTCTCTACTGAATTCGTTTCAGATGTTGTAAATACTCGCCTCATTTTGAATTTACGACATTCAAAAAAACAAACAAAAATTTGAAAGAAAAAAGTACAATTTCAATTTCGGAAATTTCCACATTTGAAGAATAACATAATTCCGGAATACTCAAATATAGAGTTCAATTCCTGAAAAAAGAGTTAGTGGATATCGAAATTAATTTCTTCCCAACCACATCCACGTGTAATATGTACTCAATTATCCCATTCAAGATAAAAATCCAATATATAAATTTCTCAATCTGGAGATTTCGACGATACATCAAGCGCGAAACCAAATTGTGAAATATCCATTGACCTGTTATTAGCAGAGGAAAAAAAGTACTACTTAACTTCCCATCCGAAGAGACCAGGAGCATTTCTGCACCGGAAATTGGGACCTGAGCCCTCCCATCAAACCTAGCCTCCTAATGAAAGATCAGATTTTTCAAGAACAACATTTGCCGTAATAAATACCGAGAACATGAATTATTAATCTTTGATCCGCCCTGTTATTCAACCTGTCCCGTCCGAACCCCCTCTGCCCCCCATGCTGACCACAGTGGTCGAACTAAGGTACTCGCCACAACATCTGCATTCCGCTAGCTACCGGTCTCTAAAAGACGAAAGAAGCTGGTCGCTCCTCTCGGGCAAGTGACTGTCTTGCTCTCCTGCAACCACAGAGGGTCGCCAGACTACAACCTGTCGATGTGACAGCTTAATTAGGGGGATTTGGATAGAGACGGAAGTGCAGCACGATAAGATCGCAGCAATCTTGGGAATAATTCGTTCACTCGTTTTATGACCACCCTGTATGCTCGCCAAAGACTAATTACATTTAGACCATATTTAATTAACGACATAGGTAAGCAATTTTCCTCACATACCTAGAAAGAATAGCATAAATAACACATTATAACTGTGGAGACTTCAACGGTGCATCAAGAGCGAAAACTTGGAAAAATGAGATTGAATTATTTTATGCGTTTCGTATCAAATTTCATAGTTGAAGAGGTATGACACTCAATAAAAAACCTATTCATTCATATTCTATTCAGGAACTCTAGGAACTCATCAGCAAATCAAAGATTGACCTGTTCGTCAATTATTGACGATCAACGGATTTGATTAGACATCAGATGCGATGAAGTCACTTCTAATTTTAATAGAAAGGCTCACTGTTTTTCGTCCTAGATCAAGAAGGAAGAGATAGGTGATGGAAACATCTCACCTTGTATCATCCAAAAAAATTGATTCTTCATCAATCACGGTTCTCTGGCTCGGAGACTCCAACTGTGGGTCAAGCGCGAAACCAGGCTCTCGAAATATCGATAAATTTAATTTTTTTTCGTTTAAGAAGGTAGTAACCCAACTAAAGGTCACATTCGCAATCTCTGATCCGAATGCCGTTAATATCGGGCTAATAATCAACAGCTCTCAGTTATCGTATCTGAAACAAGCTGGTCTCGTTTTAACGAAGTTAATTACTGAAAAACAAAACGGAGCATACGGCATGGCAGTTTGTTAAGTTGGCTATGCTGAACGTAAAAACTGTTAGTAGGTACATAATTAAGGGGAGTGTTAATGGCTAATAGTATCGGTGTAATGTAAGTGCTTATTCGGGTGCGAGGTTGCCGGTACGAGCTGTTTTTTCCTGAGTTTTATTACAATTCAGAAGATTTCAGTTAAGCCTTAATAACTAGATTTAGTTAACCATTTTCATGTCACCGCATTGAACAATCTGTTTTATTTTTTAGTTTCAATTTCAATAAGCTTAGGTTGTATTTCTAAACATGACGCCTTCGAAAAATTAGTCAGTTTTTCTAGATTAACCATGTCAGTTTACGAGCCGAAAAAGGACCTGTATACTTATTTGCACCGGAAATTATTTGTGTCATTCATTGAGGCAAATAAATTCCTCGCGTCAGAGTGGAATAAAATTGTCGTATTCAATATGAAATCACCCATACCGCGTTTGGAGTGTTACTGATTCGATTCGACACCTCGCGTACCATACGTTGTGCTCTACATCACCACCCCACCTAATCTATCTTCCCAGTCGTTTGATCGATATCACTTCTCTCTGAAGTTTTGATTCTGCCACTGTTCCACTAGAATATGGCCCTGTTCGAATTTACTGTAAAAATTGTGATGTTTCCAATTTTGTTTTCCCGGACTGTATGTAAAACCAGTATAACCAAGCAAAGTTGTACACCTATTAATTCGAAAAATATACACGACTCAGATTTGTTCAAAGTATATAACATTACTAGCAAGGTAAGGGGGTGTTTACTGGCGAATGGAGGATATAACTGACGAGCCGCAGGCGAGTCAGTTACCTCCTTGAGCCAGTAAAACCCGTTCCCTTGAGTGTATTGTTTTATATTTTATTTGTTTCTCATTTGTAAAAAGGTTAGATAAATTCCAAAAAAATCTCAATAATTTGTCGCAAACGTCGTAAGCTATGGAAGCGTTGCCATGAACATGTCTGTTTATTTTTCTTTACAATTGTTTTGGCGAAAGCGAAAATGAATGCATCAAAAGAAATTATTGAGGCAGCCAGCAGTGTAGCATCAAGTTTATTACCTGCAAAATCATCTTCTAGGTACGAGCGAGAATACGACGACTTCAAAAAGTGGCAAAACAAAAATAGTGTGATTGGGGTAACTGAAGATGTTTTGTTGGTCTACTTGAATCAACTATCAGCTAGATTCAGCCCTAATACTTTATAGGCAAAATGGTCTATGCTGAAAAGCTGCTTGGAAATGAAAGAAAATGCACCTGTTCGCAGGTTTGTTTCCCTTTGAAAAATTTATTGAAAAATATGACGTTTAGTTGTCATTTGCAGATTTCAAAAGGTAATAGCGTTTTTGAAACGAAAACATGAGCTCTTCTTAAACATGAATGATGTAAAAGATATAAAAAAAATACGTTATTGTGATATTGTAGCAAACAAAAAATTTAAGAACAAGAAGATTCACCATAATAACCGATGATGGCTGCAGCTTCAAGCCCTGCATGTTATACAGAAAATATGTAAATCTTCGGCCTCCTGTAACAGAAAGCCTAAGATTTTTTTTGACATACCGACATGGAAAGTTCCCTTAATGCTGGCCAGCACACTATTGGTAGTTTCCCAAAGCAAATATCGAAATATTTAGGTTTAAAAGACCCAGAGTTATACACCGGCCACTCCTTTCGCAGAACTGGAGTCACTATGGTTGCGGATTCGGGTGGAGATATTTTAGCACAAAAGCGTGCAGGAGAGTGGAAGAGCACCAAAATTGCTGAGTTATGTCGATGATTCGGTCAACAAAAAAATCGAAATGTCTAGCAAATTATTTGGTAGTAAGGAGAGTACAAATGTTCTGCAGTCCTCGAGTTCAGCAGTTTCTGAGTCAACAGATGGTTCATCATCATCAGTATCAACTCTTTCTTCATCAAAAATCTGTGTTACTGGAAATAACAATTGTACCATGATTTTCAACATACATGACTATAAAACAAAATTTACTAATGTGAATAACACTACTAACTTGTAAAAATTTTGCAAGTTAGTGACTTGATAAAATAAACTTTCTTGATTAATATTGTGTTTTTGGAAACTGACGTTTACAAATGAGAAACAAATTAAATATTTTTCTGATGACTCCCATAACTCAGCCATTTTCCCGATTACGGGTATATGTTGTCTTCTGGGATATTTTCTTTATATGGTTTTAAATGTTCAATTTTCAACTTTTTATGTGTAATTTTTAATTATGTTTTCAAACAAGAACAACGAGAACCGTGTAATGACTTACAATTCGAGGTATCAAGTTCGCTTCATTATTTGAAAATATAGAACGTAATAATCTCGATGGTTCAAAAACATCCGCTCTGGCAACATGGGCTCTCCCACATCCTCCGGAGAGCATGTGGACCACATACTTTCCGCAGTTGGTAGCCCGAGGTCGTAATTATAACCGATCGCAAGCAGCCTCGCTTTGACAAGCTCGATCTCACATAACTCTTGCACTATGACATTTCCAATGGACGCAACTAGATTAGAAAAAGAGCCAGAGCAAAGGTTGCCCGGCCAAACCGGACGCAATTTATTTTATATATATGGCTGCCGATAGGTATACGGCAGCTTTTTATTCAGTTCACGGTGTTATTCATTATGGAAACTTGATTTATCTGCCGTTTTTGATACGAGACCGCTCGGCCGGCCAGCACGGTATAATTATTTCGCGCAACTAGCGGGTTCCTCGGACGCTACCCTTCTGTGGACTGCTCCTCGCGTGCTCTCAAACTTGAATCGATAAATAAAAAATTCGAGGTCGGTATTCGTCGGTGAATTCGTTGTGTTTTTGTGGAAATAGCGGTTTTCGATTTTTCGATAATTAGCGCAAAATAAATCCCTTTGTGCTTGTGAATTGTGAGCCTGAAAGGTTTTAACAAAAAAAAATAAATAGTGCGTTCTTTTACTGTCCCCATAAAAAAAATCGGGTAACGGTCTGAGTCGTGGTGATTGTAGAAAAATGAACTGATCCACATGAGTTAGGGATATTGGCTTAAATTGCAAAAAACTATAGCTTAGATGAGATTTTGTGATGAAAATTCATATTTATATGGTTTGAAGTTGCAGGAAATAAAATTAATTTTATTTATGATGTTTTGAAAGTAGGGCCTGCCGAGTTTGAAAAAAAATTCTACAATCTCACGTTCAAAAATTGGTTGAAAATCTCAAACAAGCCCTTAACTATAGAAAAAAACAAGTGATATTTAACGATAACCGCGGAAGCCTTAGACAATTCATAAAACATATGATTCTTCTAATTTTGCAGTGTCATACTTTGTTTATTTATATACCGATTTTCATGGAATCTTCTGCAATTTTATCTCCTTCTTCTCACACTCATTTTAGAGCTTGATTTATTGTTGAAATAAACTGCCCACATGAGTTAGGGATATTGAATTAAATTGCAAAAAACTATAGTTTAAATGAGATTTTGTGATGAAAATTCATATTAATATGATTTGAAGTTGCAGGAAATTAAATTGATTTTAGCCTGTTTGTCTGCAGCGTATACAGAGGGTGGTGAAGAAAAATCGAGTAATATAACGAAATTTCATTCCCAGAGAATTCAAGCATATTAAGATTATCAATACAATGTATGGCCTCCACGGGTGTCAATAAGAGCTTGACATCTTCTTTGCGTACTACAATCGAGGTTGTTGAACATTTCTTGAGGAATTTGACTCCATAAACGGGGCAGAAGCTCTCTCAGATCTTTTAAGGATTCTGGGAAGGTTGATGATTATCTAATCTTGTTTGGAGCATATCCCATGCATGTTCTATGCAATTCAAATCTGATGAGGACGGAGGTATTGGTAAATGTGGAATACCAAGCTCCTCGCGCGCATTCTCAACTATATCTGCACGGTGCGGTCTAGCGCTATCGTCTAGAAATTGAAAGGTTTCACCAATAGCAGCGTGAAAATTTGACAAACATTGTCAATGACATGCTCCCTATAGGGTAAGGCGGTCATATTCCCAAGACAAATGTCTTCTAGTGGTTTCGATGGGAACTTGGACCCTATCTGCATTTTGAAGAGTATTCCGTAGCATTCTACATGTAGATGTGTGCTTTCTTTTCGCCGAAACGGTGATGAAACAATACTGATCAGGTGTTGTTCTTCGTCGCCCACCAAGCCTTGATCTTTCCAACACTGAACCTGTCTCCCTGAATCTATTCCAAAGTCGAGTTATCACACTTTGACTGACTTGGAGACTTTCTGCTACAATAATCTGAGTAAGGCCACCCTGTAGCATTTTCGGAAAACTCATTTCAAATCAAAGCCGTTGATGAACTGACTACAATTCAAAATAAGAATGAAGCATATGCTAAGAACCAAACTTCAGAAAAAAGGCGACCAGATTGACGAAATGTCTCAAACTGATTTTAAATAGATCGATTCAAGTTATTATAGGGTTTTTAATGATATTACAGCGATTTTCTCGAAGATTACATTCTTCTCGGAACGATTGAATACGATATCCCTAACACTTGTGTAGCAGTATATTTCATGAGAGTTCTCTGCATTTTACTGAAATTTCTTGAGTGTTTTTTATTTCAGTATCTGAAATAAACATAAAAAATATGCACAGAATTCAATTACTGCAACATTCTTCTAAAGATTAAATAGGATATCTGATGCTTGATACTTCTTCAGTAGGCAAGTGTACAGGTGCAGTATAGCTCATTTTGGAAATTGACAATAGAAATCTTTGTATGGAGACTGAATCTCCATAATGAATGATCTCAAAAAATCTACTGTCAGAAGCTACTCAATTCTGAAAATATGTTGATAAATTATATGGTCCACAGAAATACTTACAAAAAACTCTCTGAATGATTCTAATACCAAGTTAATTTTCATATAAAATGACAATTCTTGAGTTGTATTGAAATATGCACTTCATTTGGAATCAAACTAATTTGTTGAGGATAAACTAAACAAGAATAATTACTTCATAGGTTTAAGTATTGCCCTGTTTAGTACGCCACTGTACCTGCCGCCACAACGAAAATAACTCCGAATCGTCAATGGCCAAGACAAGTGCTCGACCTAGCAAGGGCGTTGTTATATTTCACATTTTACATTCGTGGTGACGTGTTTTGTACTCAGCATGGCTAGCCATGCCCAATGTTTACTTTATGTTATGACCGCCGATGTGCATAAGAACCTGTATGATATAATTTCACGACGTCCATTATATACGCTCGCAGATACGTACAATGTCGAATGAATTACTTTTCCTGGAAAGCACTTCCAGATAATAGAAACGAGGCGTTGCTCAAAACCCATCTCTGGATTAATACAGGCAACAATTGCTACAATGGGAATTGTATAAACTATTATTAAGGAATCTTAGATCGAATTCGAACTTTATACAGCTTGTTTTTTACAAAATCTATCACCAATCTAATTCCAACACCATGTTTTCTTAAAAAAGTCTTCATTGTAAAAATGTTAGTGTTTCTATCAACCTTGCTTTATAGTCTAGCACATTTTTGTTAATGTATAATTATAATCAAGTTGTGCTTAGGTTATATCTTGACGATAGATGTTACTGAATAGACAGATGGAAAAACAGATTGGAGAAAGAAATAAAGCACAGGATTACTCTCAGTTCCTGTGAAAGTTATACTGAGAAACTAAGGAAATATCAATTCTTTCATACATTTCAAAGAAGCTAACAAAATTTTCGAATCAATGACCGAATTCCGATCTCAATTGTAGTAATAAAAGCAATTGGTATGTAAGTATATTTTGAATGTAGTTTGCGGATAAAATTATAGGTTACATAATGTACCCATGTGGAAGAGAGGTACCAACTTGATTCAATCAAGTCTAATAACATTATTTGACACAAAGGAATAAGTTTCCAATAATATATGGGTCTTTATTCTGTCCTGTCAAAACTCACCGAGGATTAAATCATACAATGCAACCTTGAGGATGACATCTGCATTGACCAACGCGGTTAATTGGATCAAGAATAATGGTCTGATGTAACAATCGGCAGTAGGTACTTATTGTATTAAATGTGAAATCTTACATACCTCACCGTTGTTCTGGATTAAATTCGAAACAGTGCAGAACGTCGATGTAGCGAGATAGTCTGTCATTACCTTAACACAATAATACGGTTAATTCTATGTTATTCAGGAGGTTATAGCGTTGATTCGCAATTACGTGCGAGCACCGGTTGAATCTTTTTCAACTGGGACGAAATATTGGACCTTCGAACCGGATCAGGTTTCAATCTGCGAATATTCTTCGCATCATTGCATTTACGTAATATCAAATGTGAGTCATTCGTTCAATGATTTGATTATCTTCGGTAAAACTGATTCCTATACCTTCAGAATAAGAACGATGAAATAGGGTTTTTCGCTGATTTCAAGGATTATCGAGGAGACTTCAACGTCGCGTTAAGCGCGAAAATTGTGAATCTTTGTATCGGAAATCAGCTTCGTACGATAACCTACTGCAAAAAACGAAAATTGAAACTAAAGAAAAAAATGGTTTCGGTTAGTATAAAAATTTATGCATAGGGGAAACAATTTTTTTTTGTGAATTTTTTATGGTTCCAAAAAAATTTGGCAATAAAGCGACTCTTACGAAACATTATGGGTTAGGGTGAAAAACGTAGGTATAAGGGCGATTTCAAAGGTGATTTGAAGGTTTTTCTTTCTCACAAAATATTCGAATCACTTCGGAGACTTCAACGGTGCGTTAAGCGCTAAAATTGCGGAACAAAATGTATTCGAATATTTCAATGGTTATGTAAACTATGAAATAAGAACTACTATAGTTACTCATAGAACTCGACTACGGCCAACATCTTTCTCCAGTTCCCGAAAACGCCAACAAATTATGCGTAGCATACACCCGAGCTGACATTAATGGTACTAGTATTATTATTATCTCCACGCTGGTGACTAGTCAACGACCGTAGACACATTCGAATGTGTTATTTGATATGTTCCCAAGATTAGGAGGAGAGGAGAGACTGAGAAACGTCCTCTTTGCAGAGATATTTCACATTTTATCGGAACTATTATGCCTAATTTTATGTCTATGAAGATGTTTTACAAGGTGTTGCATTTAAATTGCCTCCAAGTTCGGTAAATATGGTCGGGTGGCTCTTAAATCTTTCCCGGGTTTTTAATATGACGACTACTCAATGCTAAGAGGCGGTTAATGTTGTCATTATGGATAAAATGTGGAGGATTCTCATTCGTTTGATGGCAAAACGAAGGAGTCATGAATAAAGATTTTGGTTGTCGAATAATTAGACATGTGTGGGAAGATTAAGTAGGGTCTATTAGTTGTTCAAATTTTATAGCCGCTCAGAAGTTCATTTATCATTTTGGATAAACATTTTATGAAACCGAATTGATCTTGGAAATTTGTGTCTTTTAAATATTCCATTGACTGGAATTTATGACCTTTGGACTTAGATGAACAATAGCAATGAACTTCTTACAATTTCAATATCTTTTTGGTTACTCTGATATGTCTCTTCCAAAATTCAAGGGACATTCACAAAAAAATACCTAGTTAAGAGAGGTACTTCGGGAAATTTTTTTTTTCAAACGTATATATTTTAGATATTGAAACTCACGATTTGGAACAATGATTAGTTTATAATCTCACATTAAGAAGTGAAATGAAATAATTACTCAATAAAATTTCTGGTTTTATTTCAGAAAAGTTAAAAATTTGTTTTGTCTCAATGTACGATATTTTTTCACCCGATGAAAGTTTTACAATTGTCTAAATGAAAATGTTGCTTGTTTTTGGTATCTTTCATATATTTCGCGCAACAATGGAACTGAAAAATTTTCAAGCTGTATCTCATTGAAAAATGGTCGCATGTGAAATAAAAAAACTTACTTTTGGAGCTTGAAGACCCTAATTACTTAATTTATTGGTTAAAAATTTTTCCGATTACCAGATAAATCAGGAAGAAAAAATTTTCAAAATTTTCAAATTATTATTTTTGCTCTATGCTCATGGAAAATTTTTTTCGAGCTAGACCTATGCAAAGATCTCATAGTCTGTTTATTCAGCTTTAATTTGCTTTTTACGACCCTCGAGTATGACCGTTTGGCTTCGAGATATCCAATTTTGAATACAAAAACATCCTTTTTCACTCAACTGCCGATATCTCGAAGAGAAAAGATCATATCCGATGGTGGTAAAAAGCAAATTAGAGCTGAATAAACAGGCCATGCGACCTTTGCATCGGTCTAGCTCGATAAAATTTTTCTATGCGCGTAGAGCAGAAATAAAAATTTGAAAATTTTTTCTTCCTGCTTTAACCGAAGATTGTATGGCTACCGGTACTCCGAAAAATTGTTAACTAATGAATTAAGAAACTAGAGTCTTTAAGCTTCAAAAATGAATTTCTTTATTTCCCGTACGACCATTTTTCACTGAAAAACAGCCTGTTGAAAATAACCAAAAAATTTTTCTGTTCCTTTAATTATTTCGGTATTTCGCGTTTATATTGTAGTGTGTTGAATTGATGTTGTACAGAATGCCGTTGTTGATTGTTTACTAGCTTATTAGTGAATATAATTCGACTCATTCCATACATGAATGTTATATCTGAACGAATTAATAAATAATTATAATTATACCTGAATCATTTTGTGGAAAATTAATGAGTTTTTTAGAAATTTTGATTATGGCTGAAGCTTTGCTCCTCTAATCATTCTATTTCATAATAATATTTTCCTTTCAGTTAGGACGTTTTGGAGGTTCGACAATTTTTGAAATTTCCTCAACCAATCGATAAACCGAATAATATTTTTCATTTGTACGGTCTACCCAAGACATTTTTCTGATTAATTACCAATCTCAAAACTGTTCATGCGGACATCTAACTCGTTTTCAATCTTTTTTTCAGTTACGTTTCTTCGAAACGCTTCATTTCCAGCGTCCACTCTTCGATTTCTTCCGGCTGGCAGAACCGGGAGAAAGAGAAGATGATACTCTGCGCCTACTCATTAAAATTCGTTACAATTCCAAATGCCGAAATGTCACGTCTTGCACTCCAAGATATGCATGAATCTGGATTGCCCGCATCCTACGTGATTGAGACCATTTGCGTTTCGCGATAGAACCGCAGCTGTCTTATCAAGAGGGCAGGGGCGGACTCAGCGTTTCGGAAAGAGGGAGTGGGCATGCTTCAGGGAACTTTTCCAAACCAAAAAGGAACAAAAGAGATCATCGCTTTGCTTTAGTCATTAGCTGTTTAGAGCAAAGTAAGGCGTCGTTTTAAATTGTTGACCTCGACTGGTCCACTATGAAACAAGGCTTAGACAATATAAAATTTCTAGCTCCAGGTTAGGTGTTGTTATTGGTTCTAATCATTGAATAATGTGAGACACATCTTGAGATTGACAGGATGGCCCATGAGGCCATCCTCAAAATATCTAGTGAAGGAGCAAGTAATGAGAGAATTAGGTGTCAGAGAGTCTGGAGCTCTCTGAGTAACTACATATCATCTGCTAACCTTCCTAGTGATGTAATGGTCAAGAAAGTAAGTACTGAGAGAAATTTCAGTACGATGCTATGCAAAAAAGAGGAATGGGAGCGGGAATACACCGACCAAAGTTTCAAAGAAAATACTGTTATATGGTATACAGATGGTTCTAAAACCAACACTATCGTTAGGCTTCTGTGTGAGTGTTCTGCAAGCAGAAATATTAGCAATCGAAAGATGTCTAGACATTAATCTAGAGAGAAACTATCAGAATTGCGACATAGCTATTCACTCAGATAGTCAAGCTGCTATTAAAGCACTGAACTCCTATGTCATCGACTCAAAGTCGACATGGGAACGCCGGATCAAACTCAATGAAGTAGGCAAGAAAAATAAGGTCTCTTCGATCTGGGTTCCTGGTCATTCGGGCATCACAGGTAATGAAGATGCCAATAAACTTGCCAGAGAGGGTGCTCGAAAACCACTTACTGGCCTCGAATCTTTTTGTGGTATAGGAAAATGAACCTATAAGAAAGAGTTTCTGGAGAAAACTGAAAGAGAAACACACTGGCAGAATCTCCCAGGGTTGGTTGGATCACTCCAAAAAGTTCCTTCGGAATTTCGAAACTGCAAGATCCAAAAAATATTTGGATCTCAGTAAGAACCAACTACACCTCCTCACTGGCTTTCTTACAGGGCATTGTCGCCTCAGAAAGCACTTGCTGAGAATGGGCGTATCGGACACTGACGAGAGTAGATTCTGTGGGGAGGAGGAAGAAACTCCTATTCACCTAGTCACAGAATGCTTTGGCATTGTAAGCCAAAGGAAACAATGCTCTGGTCTAGAGACCTGTAGGAGTGAGGAAGTAGCCTCACTGAATCCTTCCGAGATATTGGATTTCATAAAATCTCTGAGACTGGAAAGCGAGCTGTAAAGCTTTGTCAGGGGGCACAAAAGACCATAAGGTCGCAGTGGACTGTTACCCCTTTTAAACTATCAATTATCAAGGGTCCGTGAAGGTCTTCCAATATGACTGCCAATTGTATTCGGTTTGCAGTGACGTAACAGGAATTTTTATTATTATAAAGAAACAATGGTGCAAAAATTGAAAAATCAAAAAATTCTAAAGATTCTGCAAAGTTTAATGAAACCCAGAAGTTCGGGACTATTCTGTTTCATATTGCTATGAATCATGTTGTTATAGTCATATTGCTATTTTCTTGTTCATTACAATATGGCTATGATATTACGTATTTTGTTCCGAGCGTTATAGCAAAAGGTATTGCTATTAGGGACTTCAAGAATCGGCGATTCAAGATCTGACAAACTGTATTTTATGCAACGATAGCAATATCATTATCTTAGCAATATCGTTATGAGCAAACAGAATCGCACTGTGTTTTTCCTTTTTCATTGTTAGGAAACAATTTTCTGAAAAGATTTGGCTCCTGACAAAATAGTGCTCTAGTTTTACGCAAAGGCCTTTCTTCAATTATTTTAAACATTTTTTCTAATTGTTTCTTGTTTCAAAAACTAGGGAAGAAACTAAAAAATCCTAATAAAACTTTCATTGCTCATCAGCTCAAAATTTGAAAATAAATTTTTTCAAAGAGGGAGAGTTATTCCATGAACATTTTTTCAGATGATTTCGAAAGAACCTTTGGAACTGTTTCTTCTGGTCCGGACCTGCCAACCAAACCGTTCTCCAACTGCACCTTCACCCAAGACATTGCCAATGTCCAAGTGATAAGATATTGTTAGAATTTATTGGGTAGATCTAGTTGCATTCGATCCGGTCATAAATCCGATATTGTGAATTAAATTCTATGGAACCATAAATCTACTCCGGTCAGTGCAGTTGGAGTAGGTACATCCACAACACGCCTCGAAATATGCCGATGTTATCGGCTATGGGAGCCGATATAGGGTGTATCGAAATTATTGGACGTTAATGATGGAGTTACTAGGCAGCGTCTTAGCCTGAACTAATTCCTTTGGTCATTTGTTGCATTCTCCACTCAAATCTACGGTATATTGAAGCATATGAAAGTATGGGACAAGAACTGCTATCAGAGATGCAATAGTGAAGATTTTAGTGTGGTTTTATTGCACTGCATCAGAGGCAGTTTATAAATTTTGTCACATCTTCGAAACCAATGGAGATATCTTGAAACGGTTCTCACTACTGTGATCTTCACGAAAATTGAGCCCAGGACTCCACTCAACGGTTTTACCTATCTATTCATTTTCAACTTCGAATTGAGACTAATCACATTCAAATTGGGATTAATAAACAATTTCGAAATGAGAATAAGCAAAATAGGCAAATTGGTAAACACAATCTTATTAGGAATAAACACATTCAAAATGGGACTGAACAATTTCAAAATGGACATCACAATGAAATTGAAATCAAATAAATTCATATTGACACTAAACTATTCCATAATGAGAAAAGTCGTTTTATTTCATATTTCGAGAGAATCGAAATGAGGAAAAAATGCAGAGATTTATATAAATTCATGAACGATTTCGTTGAAAAATGTGAGAATCAATATTCTGACATCGAGTCTTCAATCTTCTGAATTTTATTTGAGGTTTTCTCTGCCAGTCTCTGGATAAAAAATCAATCAGAAAACTTTTCAATACATAATAGAAGAAAGATCACTCTGCAAAACTTGTGCACAAATTGATCAAAGGCCAAATCCATTCAAAAACTTGTTACCTTACAATAGAAAGAGAAATAACACTTCGAACCTTCGAAGATTGTAGCAAATTTTGTTCATGAAAATCTTCAGCATCATGACAATTCTCTATAAAAAAACAAGTTATTTCTCAATATAAGATTGTTTAGTTCCATTTTAGATGTGTTTATTCCTCAGTCGATTGTGTTTACCAATTTGAAGTTGCTTATTCTCATTTGGAAATTGTTTAATCCCAATTTGAATGTGATAAATCTCAATTTGAAGTTGAAAAGGTATAGTATAGAAGTACCAGAAACAGTCAAAATCAAGCAATTTGGGATACCCTGTGATATTTTCTGTCATTTCTTTCCTTCTCCAAATACTTGTGACAATTCCGTTGACGACACCTGAAGCAGAAAAAAGTTTTTCGAGAATAAAAACCTTTTCAAGAAAATCGATCAATGAAAATGACTTGCGATGTTATCTATAGAAAGAAATTTAGTGATGAGGTTATCGATCAGTTTGCTGCAAAGATTCCAAAAGAAGCGAGTTCTCGAAAGCATGAGTGTTTAATTTGTCTTCTGTCACGAGCATTAGACGATACTTTGTCTATTTCAGTCAAGTTTTGTTAAATTCGTATTGCATCTTGCTAGTTGGTGTAACATTTCTATTTCATCTTGGCAGTTGGTGTGACTTACGAAGTTACGGAATTTGAATTGATTTGCTTTGAAAATTGAGAGCATCTGAGATGAATACTGACAACCACAAAACGAAAAACATTACTGAAAATAATGCTGTAATGGGTTTCATTGAAGCACTACTTTTAAAACTGCAATGAACTCATTACGATACTGAAATAGAGAATAGGAAACTCTAAAACAAGTTGTAGAATGAGCTTCTATTACAACACGAAAGTATGAGTGTTGGAATTGCTTTCTGCAACGAGTATTAGACGATATTTTCTCTATTTCAGTCAGGTTTTGTGAGATACTCTCGAAATTCAAATAAAAATTTAGATTTGTGACTTTTGTATTGTATCTTGGCAGCAGGTGTGACTTACGAAATTGGACAGATTACGGAATATGAATTGATTTGATTCGAAAGTTGGGAGGATCTGAGTGCAGTACTGACAACCATAAAACGAAAAATAAAACTGAAAACAATGCTGTAGTACTGTAATGAACTCATTACGATATTGAAAAAGTAGAAAATCTACTTCTAATCTTATTGAATTGTAAGCGGAAACCCTTGACAGCTAGCCTTACAGTTCCAGGAATCTAAAGAAATCCAATATCTGGAAAGGCTTCAGCGAGGTTAATTCCTCACTCCTACAAGTTTCTTGACGATGGTATTGATTCCTTTGGCAAAGCAGGTGAATGAGAGTTCAATCCTCATCCCCACAGAATTTACACTCTCAACAGATACTTGTTGATGTGACAATGCCCGTCTCCCTTCTTAAGACTTTTGTGAGCCTCAGATACACCAAATTTTCTTCGTCATGAACAAAGCTCAAACTATGAGGACCACCACATCGATGGGGGCCTTCCAGAACATCATGAAGATGCCCGCTTCTCGCTTGAATGGAACGAGCAGGCACAGAGGTACCGAAGTGTATAATCTCGACCAGCTTTAGGGTAAATAAAACTTTCGATGGAAAGCCTCCACTTTAATTACAGTCCACGGAGATTCGGTTGAGGAGCTTCATATGGAATGGGGCCCGTGTCAGAGGTCGATTATGGGTCTGCCAAGAACACGGGGGAGGGGGTATGGTAGCAGGCACGTGCCCGGGGGCTGCTAATAATAATGCGGGAGCTCTCTGCCGATCTCTTCGCGTGCACTCTTCACCTCCGCCTAAAGGTGCCCCCACACTATAGGAGCAGCACGAGAAAAGATTGAAACGCCAACAAAGTTATACCATTGTATAAAGAAGGATAGTAATCCAACCTTACGGGTTTATCATTTGACGGCTTGGATCCCACCAATAGATTCTTGATACAATGGTTATACTATTCCTAGGTATCACTATACAAGAAAATCTTGTATCGACAGAACACATCGAATCAACTTCACTCCTACAAAAGTATGTAAATGAGAAATAAATGAAAATAATAATTTTGCCAACTTGGAAAATCTCATGAGATTTGGAATAATATGGGGAAGCTACTACAACATATTAGAACTATTCAGAATTCAGACGAGGCTATGAGAGCGATGGTCAGGCTGAAATGTACCCAAAGTTGCAGAGACATCTTAAAAAAACTGGGAAATTAACCGTATATGCCCTGTACATTTTTGAGACAATAATATTCGTTTAGAAAAACAAGAACGTATCATCAGAAGTAGGCTATTTTCACAATCATAATAACAGAAAAGGTAGGCTACATATAACAGGGAACTATAAATATGCAGGCACAAGATTTTTCAATGAAATTCCAGATGATGTGAAAACATGATCACCTATCAGTTTATTCAAGAAGAGAGTCAAGAATTTACTGGTCGAGATGGAACCCTACTGTTCGAACGACTATATTGATGGATAGTTCAAATTTGAATCGACGATATTTCATTTAAATTCATGATTGATTTGTGTTGATCGTTTATGGGACATACCCTTGAAATAAATGTTATTATTATTATTATTCACTTGAAACTATGAACAACTCACTCCATTGAGTGGTGTCAATTGTAGAAGAAAAACAAACACGGTAATTAAAAAAGTTGAAACATGTATTATAGACAGACAGTATCTTTCCAGTACAGCCGAATCGAAATGAGAATTGTGAATGAAAAAATATATTCTTTGATGTCGTACAATTTCTATTGAAATTTTATGTGCGAGTCAAAAACACAGTAACTCCTTTGGTCATTCTGAAGTATCTACATATATAGGTTGTATTTCAAATTATAGTTATGTGTTCTTCGGTAATCGTCCATTATGAAAGTAAATAAAGTAAATATTGGGAGTTTTGTACTGTTCTATTTATTGTTCCGAAACTAAAACGTTCCTTTTTCAAGGCTAGTTAAAAAAAAAAAACGTCGATTCATTAATTAAAATCATTATTTCTCCAAGAGATCGAATTTGTGTACCTACATTGTTAAGTGAATATGTGATATAGTTATGTTTTTGTTGAAGTGATCTCATGGGAAATTCAAGGAAAAAGAAAAAATTAAAGAACAAAAAAATTATTTGCGAGGACAGAGGACATACCGAGATCATTTTTGGAACATGGACAAATTTCAAATAGTAATAATCGAATTGTATAGTAGATATTTCATGAGAAGGACTTCAGAAATGAAATAAGGTTTTGTCAAGAGAAAATATTTATCCATTAATATGTTGGCTTTCTGCCGAAGATTTATTTATTATCTGTCAAATCTGTGGTATCATCAATATTTCTCAATGCAAAAACCACTTTACGATATTTATGGAAAAATTCTATTGATTCCAATTATAATTCATTGAATTAGAGAAAATAATAAAATAATACTCGAATGAAAAGGATTATTCCTACACTAGTTCATTCAACACTAGCCACTTTTTGTCTCTTTTTCGAAGTGCCTTCTGCACTTATATTATAAATCCTATACACAATCAACTTACAATAATGAAAATTTGAAGGGCACAAAATTTAATGGACGATTATATGAAACGATTTTCCTTTCTGCAATTCCGTCATGTCTGCTACCTTTAGTTCTTCGGGTACCACCAGCCTGGTCCAACCCACACCAAATTACCGACTTGCATACTTCTATAATTACTTGAGCCTTATTTTATTAACCACTAAACCAGTTGGGTTACGTTCATCTCGAATTTTAATGTTCACCGCCTCGGGTCATACCGCCGATAATTTTTTTCATTCCTTTGAAGGCCTGAAATTTTCGACCTTTTCCATTGTTTCGCCGATAGATTTTATCGCCCCAAAGAACCGATGGTTGTTGAGATTTGGGAAGAAGTTGATGGATTACATACAGGCCTATATTTTCTCCGAGCGCATCTTTCGAATTTAAAAGAGATTAGTAAAGAAAAGGCAGAAATTTCACAGAAAAAATTAAAATGTCTATCTAAGGGTAGAATTTCAGTATAACAGTGGCATTTTTGGCCATTAATGCCTTCTCAAACAGAAAACGTGCACAGAAAATTTGGCAACAACGTCAGAGAATCTTATTGTATGTTCTTGAAACACAGAACAACTGATAATACATAAGGAAGTTTAAAGTCGAGAAAACGGTCTCGAACTATCATTATTGTAACATTCAATTATTTCTATCAACTTCTTCAAAACATTTATTCCTTAATCAGGTCTACAAAAAACATCCAAAAAGAAGAAGTTCCTTAATGAATTTAAAAAACGACAAAAATGAAAAGAATGTTTCGAACTAAGTCTTTAGCAATTTTAACGATGTATAGAACATAAATATTTTGAGATGAAATGGATCTTGCGTAACCCTTTTGTTCGATGATGATGATAGCAACTTAAATGTGTCATGACCGAGAAGATCACAAAATAATTAACTTCTCATCTACCTTGCGTCTTGTCACGACAATTTTCAGAATTTGGGGTCAGAACATTTACCACGATCTTTGATAATGGTCCTGTAATTTTACGTATAGTAGAAAGATTTATTACCAGATGCTGTGTATTAGATTCAATACGAAAATTAGTGATTTCGAAACAAGATCGATGAAATATGATACCTCAAGGATTTTGGTATTTGGGGGCATGAGAACTGGGGCTTTTGATGAGGAGAAACTGTCGAAATCCTTAAAAATGTATACAAGATTTGACAATGTATCGCAACACAATTTTCATTAACTATTTTCGAAATTTGCTAATCTCACAACATTAATTTAGAGATATATGTTCTTCAATAAATCTTCTTTTAGTGATTATCGAAGCAGACTTTCAAATTTTTGTACTTTTTGAAGCTTTGCTTTCAACCTAAGAACTTTCACATTTCCCTCATATTCTGTGTTCTAAAGTGTTCAAGAGAAATTTGAATTATGGCTGAAAACAACGAAAAAGTGAAAAATTGTCTGCTATGCCGTTTCTTAATTAAATTTAACCAACAACTAACAGTTATTTGATAAAACTGATGTATAAAATCAGTCAAAATCATGAGCCTTTAAAATGGCAATTTTATTCTTAGTTCATTATATGTTTTTTGAGTCTTTTTCAAACTGGTATTCACTTGAAGATACTGCTTGACTCCCTGAAGATCAAATAATCACATTTTATGAACTTAGAATATCATTCTTATTGAGTCAGAAGAGATATAATAATGAATGAAAAAAAATTCTGTGGATGCAATCCACCTTGGTAGCTACACTCTCCAACAGTCCAAATGAGGTGAAAAGATGTAAAACAAACTGTTATTTCCCGAATTAAACACCCAACAAACTGTGGACGATTTACCGAGATAAAAACAATATAATAGAGCAGCATTTTAAGAATTTCTAAAGAACGTGTAATTATCCATCCTAATGTTGCCTCATCAAGAATCAAGGTTGAGAGTGTCGAGGTGATGGAATGGTGACTGCTAGCTGAAGACGAGTGGGAGGATTGTGAGATTGAACCCGCTGTCTTCATGTTGACTGTAAATTAGTGTTGAACGACGCTGAACAAGGATCAATGTTTACTTGCGCTAATTGGGTTCGGATCGATAGAAAATATGTAAATGATCTCGTAGGATTTTCTGAACTTAACTATTTTTGTATCCCGTAGTCTTTGTCGATATCCTGAAAAGATATTCTGAAGATAAAAAGTAAATTGAAATATGAATTTAAATCGCCAAAAATGTTGCTACCTCTTATCACTTCTTACCTCTCTAAACGAAACGGATTAGTGAAGTAGAGTTTCATTTTCAGGTCTTGAGTGTCATTAATACTCATTTCAATTTTTCTAGACAACGTCAGATTTTGAATCACAAAATTTAAATTTTTTTAAATTCGCTAGTTTGCAAGAGTAAAAACTGGACTCTTTCTCAAAGTTCAGTTTTTTGTTCAATTCACTTCCGGAAGAATAAAATCGTATGAGTATTCACACTAAACTTCAGATGACATCGGTTGGCCTCTAGAGATCCTAAAATTTGCATAAAAATGTTGGGACTATTGATTTTTCACAATTTTCTGAAAAAAAAAAAAACGATATTGGTTCATCTACATAGTAATCTGAAACAAGTTGCCGAATGAGCTCCTATTCCAATACAAATGCGAAATTCGAAATCGAGCGAATGCATGAGTGTTGGAATTGTCTTCTGCAACGAGATATTTCTCTATCTAACTCAAGTTTTGTGAAATACTGTCGAAATTCAATGAAAAATTCAGATTATACATCCCAGTGACTTTTGTATTGTAGTTGGCGAGACTGTAACGTGAATTGACAAATTACGGAATTCGCAGTGACATAGAAATAATCTTCTTTTCTATATAATTGGGAAATTCGAATTGAGGTGTGTTGAAAATTGATAGAATAGAAAATCATAGTAGCAACCACAAAATGAAAACGATGCTGTAATGAATTCATTAAAGAACTACTTTTAGTACTGTAATGAACTCATTACGATACTAAAAAAGAGAAATAAATCGATTGAAATTAATTTTGTGGAGAAACCTTTTTTGGGATGTCACTACCAGTCTCTGATAGAAAATGCATAGAAAAATTTTTAAATTATGAAAACTATCAAAATAAAAGGCAACAATTTTTCAAACTGATTTGTATCGAACAATATTGTGCAAGCGTTTCCATTATTTAAGAATGTTTTAATCAATTTCGTTTCAGAGAGTAAGAGGAAAACCAAAAAAAAATCAAGAAAAGAATGAATATATTTTGATAACGAAATAGTTCATGAAAGTATTTATTGTTTCTGGTTTTCAAATATGAAATTTTAATGATTAGAATCTGATTCTTTCTGGGTAGATGAGTGATGGATTTCAGTGATTCATGATGGATCTCATGATGAATATCAAATTGAGTTGAAGCTCGCAATATTTTGAGGTTTATACGAAAAATTTGAGAATCCATAATAAAATTTTTTAAATCTTTAAATTGACTTATGAAACAATGTTCGAAATTAAGGAATTCTCAAATAATGAGTTCAGTTAATATAGGCAAAAACTACGACTTAGGGCGATAAACACGTACAAAGTTTTACGCGGTTATGCAGATACGTTTGTTTCAATAAGCTCATTCGCGCTAGAACAGAGAATGTTTCGAGTCGACCAATGGAGTAGCGCTATTCGCGCAAGGTGCCAAATACGGGTACGGAATGTCTAAATGATGAGTACATGGTAGTTCAAATGTCTCAAAATTCACGTTGAATCATGAAAACACCTTCAGCTAGTCTCGAAACCACCGGAAATGGCTAACCAACCTCTAGATAGAACCATTTTCGATCCTCTCGATCTTGAACCCGTTTTCTCACACAGTTGAACGTCGGAAAAAAGTCGATCTAACCTAACCCATGACCGCCAGCCAGCAGCCTCTCGGAGGACCTGACTGGAACGGTCTGCGGTCGAGTTCAATTGTTTGATATCCGATGTCTCCCGGTCCAGTGGGCTGGGCATATCGCGGCTGACCGGACTAATAGCCTTTTTTCGACCACAGTTCATTCTTGCCACCGACTTCTTACTCTTCCCAACGGCCTCAGCGTTCGGAAACTATATCCACTTTTTGTGCTCTGTGGGAATTGCCGAGGAGTTATTGATCGACGTGCGAACTGGTCTTCGATTCTTTCAGCTTCATTTGTTTTGGTGTTTGGAGATGGGAAGCGGTTGGGGAATTAGATGGAGGAGAAATGGATGTTCGATTTCTTGTATTGAATGATAATCGAAACCCGAAAGGTCAATTCCTGTCAACGGCTGTACAGTAAGTGATAGGAACTATGAAGCAAATCTGAGGAAATATCAATGTATCGCAACCATATATTGTTACATCTCCAGGGCTACAACAAAGAAATCATGGTCAGTATCTGTAGAATGAAGGATGAAGAAACACGACCATATACAACAAAAAGAAGAAAACCACAACACAATACAAAAATAAAAAAATAGCTTGTTACATGTTACATCTGCATTGGAACTCATGCAAACTAAATTATGCGTTTAAAAATTGGATGAGCATGAGACAGTGAAGTTTTTCGAGAACTGAGTACTTTGGAAAAAAAAACGTCTCAAATAAAAATTGGTAGGTATCAAATGGGGCAGAACATCAACACATGTTTTTCAACGCTGATCTCCACAAGCCTATTTCGAGGTCGAATGGTTTTTTCCAAATGAAAAGGTATATATTTTAGTGCAGGTTCTGATTCTTCAAAAAGGTAATAACTTTTGTTTGAAACTTTTTTCATTAATTATTAATTCAATTTCAGTGAATGGTCACAATGAGGATCTTGGACGATGCATTCATCAATTCTTTCAATAAATAAGTAATAAAGTTTCTGCATTGATATTCCTGCAAGCAAATATCTTTTGAATATGAAATCATATGAAAAAAGTTTAAAACAAAAAGTACTCCTCTTTCATGATGAATAAGAGTCTCCATTAAGGAATATACTTTTCTCGTGATCTTGAAATAATCTTGAAGTACATAGTTTGCGAAATAATTCTTTGTCAAAATGCTGCACCCTGTATATGAAAATATTATGGAAGTCTTCAAAAACGAAAAACGTGAGGTAGATCGGTCTGGAACCTGATAGTTCATTTCATTAAATCAATCCATCTCTATTCTACTTCAACCACACTACAATAACAATGGAACAAGAGAAGTTGTTCTGGGGGTACACAACCTTAAGCAAAGCTTGTATATTATTACCTCCAGAAAAAAACAGATGAATTATAATTATTAAACAAATAAAAAGTATTTTTATAGAGACTTTTATCTCTACCACATATTGATAGCATATTTTATTTTCTCTATTCCAGTATCGTAATGAGTTCATTACAGTACTAAAAGTAGTGCTGTAATGAAACTCATTACAGCATTGTTTTCAGTGATATTTTTCGTTTTGTGGTTGTCGATACCGACCGCAGATCCTCTCAATTTTCAAATCAAATCAATTTAAATTCTATAATCTGTCACACCAACTGCTAAGATACAATACAAAAGTCACTAATCTGAATTTTCATTTGAATTTCGAGAGTATTTCACATAACTTTACTGAAATAGGGAAAATATCGTCTAATACTCGTTGAAGAAGGCAATTTCAACACTCATGCTTTCGCATTCGAGCTCATTCTGCAACTGGTTTTAGAATATACTATCCTCTATTTCAGTATCGTAATGAGTTCTAGAAGCAGTGCTGTAATGAACTTATTACAGCATTGTTTTCAGTTATATTTTTCGTTTTGTGGTTATCAACTTTGACTTCCGATCCTATTACTTTTCAACACACGTCAATTCAAATTCTGTAATCTGTCAATTTTTGTGACAGCCACACCAACTGCCCAGATACAATACAAAAGTCATTAGAATGTATATTCTTAATGTTTCACTGACTATTTCACAAAACTGAAATAGCGAAAATACCGTTTAGTACTCGTTGCAGAAAGCAATTTGAACACTGATGCGTTCGAAAATTTGCTCCTTCGTCTCTCGTTTTCAAATTTCGCATTCCTGTTGGAACTCGAATATACTATAATAAGTTAGAGATTCAGGAGAGGTAAGTAGTAAATGAATTGGAAGGGAACAAAATATACCAAGAAACATAATATCGAACGGAAAATGGGAAGAAAATGAAATGGAAAAGACAATGACTCAGATGAAAGAAATCCATCGATGATCATGTGAGATTCAAGGTTGTATTCAACTCTGAACTTTAATTTCTGCTCTTTATACCTGCATAACTGTACCTACTGACCACAAGTCAAGGCCAACTGTAATCGTTTTCGAATGGAATAATTTTTATTCTCTTTTCCTTCGAATCGAAGTAGTTTATGAACTCGTCTTTCGATATCCGAAAGGTAAAATAGGTAAAAGAAATTAAGGATTCAGGAGCATAAAAATGGAATTTGCATAATCAAGTTGATCGTATTTTTATCTGTGGCTTGTCAAAATCTAAAATCGACAGTAATGACATTATACGTTGTCTACTAAGCACCAATTGATCTGCGAATCTGTGAATATGAACGTGTAAGTATTTGCAATTTTTCGTTGATTATTGATATTTGGTCCTTCGGGCCGGATACGAAAAATTCATTTCCGAGAGAAACGCGTTCCCGACGCAACTGCGGCTTCTTCCAATGCGAAATGCCAGAAATTCGCCGCGCAAACTTACAAATCGGCCGGCATTCCGCCGTATTTGTAATATCCCGCGTGCGACCGTCGGGGGCACATTCTGAGTTATGCCGGCGGGTCAGAACGGAAGATATGTGTCCCGGGCAGTCGCCGCTCGCCCCTCAAAGGACGGCGGTCACGTTTCCGCCTCTTGGGCCGTCACGTACAAGACTTTACGCGCGCAAACACATCTGTATCGGCTGTTTATGCCGCCGCAAACATTCAGTTTTATCCTCGATTGTTGGTACTCGCGATCCGCCTCGGGTCAGAGATGGACCCAGTCGGATACGTTGGTAGCACTGATTGTTGCTGAGATGCGACTGCCATTGGCAAAACTGCCATACTTGGCAGTGATTGGAATACGATGGTAACACTGATAGCTGCCGAGAAGTGTTCCATTGGTGAAACTGATGCGGGATCCCTGATAACAATAGAGAGATGGAGACCGAAACGTACTGAAACGTGCTATTAGGGATTGATGTCAGTTGCAAAACTAACAATACAACTTATTACTAAGAACAATATATTACATATTCTTATTACCTGTAAATACGTCCTTAGCGAGTGTTGTCGAGGTGCTGCTCCAGTTGGAGACACGAAGGTTCTAGTTGACAATTTTACAAGCATCTCTTACTACAATACATTCTGTGGTAAACCATGGTAATTATTGATTTTCTAATTCACACTTTAAAATGAACGTGAATACAATGTTGTGAATCTTTGCTGAAATGCAATATTGAGAAATGTAAGTTTGGAGACCACCCACCAGAGGAGAAAAGCATATTGGTTTCCTAAGGGAGCATTCTGTATATTTAGGGATCTCGGGCGGAAAAGACACTCTTAGATAACTCGGGCAACGGTTGAAGTCCTTCGGGAACGGTAAAGTTCTAATTTTGGTAATTGGGAAATATTAGGTTGTTCCAAAGATCGAAACGGGAAACGGTTAAAATCCGTTGAGGGAAAAAGGGAAAAGTTTTTGTTTCGTAGTTGTCGGAATACTAGGGAGCTTCGAGATGTGAGAAAGCGGAGTACCTAGTAGGTTTTTATAAAGGAGAATTTTTAGTGTTGTTCAGTTAGGATTTTCGAGTCGGGAAGCTCTATCGGAAATTAGGGTAGCTGTTCGCATTACGGGAGTGAAGCGTTTCGGGAGTGGTTTATTGCAGAAAACTTGGATTATATCTCAGCGAGGAAAATCAAAAGGTCAGAACTTTTCAATTCTAATTGATGAGTCTTGCCATTCCTCACCTCTAATCAACTCACAGCTTATTTTCTTAGTATCAGGTCATTTTGTATCTTGGGTAATTAAGTAACCCATTGAATAACGAACTTATATTTTCTTTATGAAATTTGATTAGATAGTCTGAGGTACAGACGTATGGATGAATTAGTTATTTTATTATCTTTTTATTTTTCTTGGTATTTTGGTAAATAAATTTTTTTTGTTACTTCACTGGTTTCAATTAACCCTGAAACTGAAAACTCTCTACGAGAAAAATAACACTAAGACCTTCTCATTTCTGCAGAAGGCCCAACCAATCCTCTCCCTGAGGTGGAGAGAGCCAAATTTTGTTGTTAGGTTGACGTGAAGCCGCTCTCATTTGTCAACCTCCTTAACATCTCAATAACCTCGGATGAACGAAGTCACTTTTCATACAAAAAGGATAAATCTCAAAGAGGGGTGTCTATTACAATTTAATTGCTTGAAATCATTTCTATAAAGGGCTGCCATGCATTTCTTCCCTGCCTCGTCGATCTCATCGACAGAAGCATTAGATTTTGTAGACAATTCTGCTGCTTTCATCAGCAGGTTTGTGTTGATTACAAACGTCTTTAAGAATTTAATTTTTTCTTTACCGAAAAATGATGACGTAGTGTCGCAGCTATTAAAAGCTTGGAGGAACTAGCTCCGATTAAATGATCAGCATCCTCAGCAGGATGAGCTACTGCGCGATTTAACATTGTGGTTTGGAGAGGTGCGATTACGTTTTTATCATAATATGATGGCCTACAACTCTATTTCTATGACATTTTGTTCTAAAATTTGTACTTTCATAGGTATTTTACGTTTCATAGTAAAAATATATCTTTTTTCGAAAAGTTCAAAAATTAGCCATATTTTGACGTATGATTTCTATAAAACAACTTATTCAAAATATAATGTCGTAGTACTTTTTAGAAGCAGAGTTCAATGCTGAACACTTTTGAATATCACATGTTTTTGATAAAGCGCTTAGTTTAGAAGCTATTTGGGACAAACCCAAATTGCGGCAAGCTCAAACTGCTCTTATTAGAGGCCTGAAAGAATGCATAGAACAGTTTGCCGAACTCCACCAATTATTTTAAGGCACACCATTTTTTGAAGCTAATTTGCTTGACCTACATAGATGTGGATGTATGATCAACACCTTAAAATCTTGTTGGACCAACCCATTAAAGAAATTTTACAATCCCCCTCTGGATAAAACGCCGAGTTATCGAAGATCCATTCTTCAGTCCGTCATCATACAAGCATATTCAGCGTCTCTTGCACCGCACATCGATCCGCCACTATGACATTTATGACAAGAAGAAGAAAAGAATGACCTCTTGGCCCTCTGTCCCATCCATCCTAGACCAGCTGCAGAGGATGTGACGTCAGAGACATGTAATTTTGAATGACGACCATCAAAAACGGAGCAATAAAAACTCACGCCTCGGAGCTACTGAATCATAATCTCCCATATAGAGAAAGAGTTAAAGGAGCTAATGCCAGCCCGTACAAGGCATTAAATCATGCCCATCGGAGGTCAGACATGTTGATTTATTCATTATTGGTTGCGCTCTTTTTGTTTACTCTATCATTACGATTATTAACAATTCACGGAGTGGCTTGGTGTCATGGCCGACAGTTTTGTTTTTGGCGGTCATCACACCGCCGCCTACTAAGATGAGTTGGCGAAGAAACGGAATATCTGCGGCAGAATCTACATTGTTCGAAATGAATCGGAATTGAATATTCTTGTGGTAAATGATCGACAACGCGTTACCGTGAATCATTGGCAGCCTTGAATATGTGAATTGAGGCTTGGATCAGAAGATATTTGCTGAATTGGACTCTGATACTAGGACGCATATGGTGGTAACAATTTGAATAAATATTGTTATGTCCCGCACCATATGAATAACAACCTTTTTTTCAAACGCAATGACCCATCATATGTTGATGGTACCAATGTTCTTCAACAGGCATTAAAAATTCTTGAGACAAATCAACAGTGTGAAATTTGCATTAACACTTATAACAATTAGCAAGAAAGAAACCTATGCGAATATCACAAAATATCAGAGACAATGAATTCAATGAATGAAAGCTCAGTAGCCAGTACCCCTTTGATCTAAACTGAATTGGACACTCACTTTTGAGATAATACATTTTCTTGGTAATGAAAAGATCCGAAAAATATTTGGATATCAGTAAGAACCAACTAAACCTCCTCACTGGTTTTCTAACAGGGCATTGTCGCCTCAGAGAGCACTTGCTGAGAATGGGCGTATCGGACACTGACGAGTGTAGATTCTGTGGGGAGGAGGAAGAAACTCCCATTCACCTAGTCACAGAATGCTTTGGCATTGTTAGCCAAAGGAAACAATTCTTTGGTCAAGAGACCTGTAGGAGTGAGGAATTAGCTTCACTGAAGCCTTTGGATATTGGATTTCATAAGATCTCTGGGACTGGAAGGCGAGCTGTAAAGCATTGTCAGGGGCACAATAGATCTGCGACCATCAGGTCGCAGTGGACTTTTAAACTATTAACTATTGGTAATGAAATATAGGTTTGTGATAATTGATACAACGACCAATAGACCTAATGCTTTCAACTTCTGAATACCCCGAATAAAGTCACTGACACTGACTTTCTGAGCAGTAACAAGTACCGAAACACCAAAGCTCCAACACTGTTGAGTGGCTTGAACAACAGTATCTGGATATATTATTAAAAATCGATTAAGATCTCTCAACATGCAAAACAGACTGAAGGAATAGTAAGTAACAGCATAAACTTTAGAATATAGTTTGCCAAAAGAGTGAGAGCAGTTTTTAAAATAGCATTGATGATAGCCCACGTTTGAATCTAGCTTTTGGTAGACTCTTTTTTCAAAAGGATGGTCAATTTTGGTAACTTTGTTAGGACGTTGTTCGCTTAAGGAAAGCTGTACAAACTTCCTAATGCATCAAAATATAAACATAGATCTAAAGGACTCACCGGAGCGTATTCAGCACAAATATCGATACCAGCAACAAAGTTGGCAACTTCATCCACTGTCCAGTTCTTAAAATCATCATTCAATCTAGGGCTCTCAGACATCGCCCTCTTGGGTAACACCAAACTTCCTCCAGAACTACTCGTGGTGGTGTATTTCGCCCTCATCCTTTTAACCGATGGAGCTCCGGCTGAAAGATCCAAGGGCGAAACAGCTTCTTGCCTTTTCGCGCCTTGGCTAGGTCTCGTCTGTTTCAGCAGGTTTTGCGACTCCTCATCAGCTGCACTCTTCAGCAAGGTCACCAGGGCTTGCGTCGCTGTCATGTCCATGATGGGGGGATACAGGGTGTTGTTCATCAGGGGGTTGAGAAGTGTGACGTAGTCCGGTTTGGGCCTGTTGAGGTCGTTGCTTTTGTTTGGGGATATTGGAGGCAGGTTTGGCATCATTGGAAAGGGCGTAGGTTTTAAGCGTGGGTGGGAAGGTGGTGGAAGACCGTTTCTTGCCGCGCTGAAGTAGCTGAAAAAAAAAAAGATTCTCATTTATCTTGTCATTGAGCAAAAGAGGAAGAAAGAACAACGACATGAAGATGCATTCTCATAATGAGGCTAAGAACTGACCTTTCATAGTAGCCATTCTGAGTTGATATGAGAATGCCGAAGAAAATAGCAGGAACATAAAAGAATTTGCTGTGGTTATTAATGAAAAAATCATCAGGACTTTGATAAAGCAAGATTTAAAAGAGTCTGGATCGTAGAATATGCTTCAGCTCTTCACTGGATTCTTTACAGGGCATAGCTCCTTGAGATAGCTGCCAATGAGAATCCGTCTAATAGAGAACAATAAGTGCAGATCCTGTGGGGACAAGACCATATGATGGAAACACTTGCAAAATTTTCTTTGGACTAGGAAGTTGTAAAAGCAAAGAAATAATCACCTCGAATTCATGAGAGACTGAGGGTCGACCTGTGGACTACTCTGATAGGAGAACAATTGACCACGAGAAGAAGTGCTCATGTTTTTCACTAAAGCAGAATATGGTGTTGTGAAAGAAATATTAAAACAAGAACTAAGAAGCATCTGGTTGCCTTGCGACACTCCCAACAGTAGTTAGACAACACACATTCAATGAAATGACGTCTACTAAAAGAAACCTTAAGAGTTAACATAGAAAGTTGTCGTAGAAGTGGATTATTGCTCATTTAGAGATACTCTCCTACGATTTTACGACTTGATAACTGTTGAGATCGTAAACTCAAAAATTCAATGCTATTGACTGATTTACTCACTCATTCGCTTGGTATTTGGCAGCTAGGGTCCGCATGAAGTCGCTATAATTCCTACATCCAGCGAAGGCTAGTTGATCATTCGAGGGTGGAGTTCCAGGGTGGGAGGCAGACGAGGGGGTTACAGTCGGGGACCTGCTCGAAGTGTCCGGAGTACCGGGACTCAGTCTCTCGTTCTTCACATTGTTGTTGTTGTTTAGGTTGTTGTTGTTCGAATAGTCGGCTGCTATTCCCGAATTGGTCACTATCGTCCTATCCATTTGTTTTCTCATCAACAGTTTGGAGGAACTGCTGTCCAGGTTTTGTGGTAAGACTGGTTCACCTGGAACAAAAATTTGTAGGTTATATCGATGCCATCAAAGTTCACTTCACTAATACTAGATAGACTGGAAAGTGTAAACAATGTTGAAGCTGGAATCATCAATCATGAGAGAAACTTATGTCGCGATCTCAAAGAGTTGATCGTATTTCATGCCTCAGGGCTTTGGACGCGATAACATTTAGTCAAGGCGTATGAAAAAAATAAACCGAACACTTCCCAATCTGTTTATTCCTGAAGATGATAGAAATATAAGAAGACCAGAAGAGATAACGTTCAGTCAGCTTTCAAATTTGTTTACTCCTGAAGATGAGAGAAGTATATTAGCTAGACGCTCCGAAAAAAAACAACGATATTATCGATACATCGTTGAGAAGTCAGTAGATCTGGTAAGGCGAAACGGGAATAGTCTTCCAGGTAACTTGGGAAAGTACAAAAGGTGTCACATTTTAGTAATGTGGAGAAATTAAGCAGGCTTCGTGAAGTGAAATCCATCATAATAGAGTGTTCGGTGAGAAAAGTTTTGGATTTGATAATTTTGTATTTAGAACGAATCGGTAAGTGAGTTCGTAAACTACGTCGTGAAAGAAAGTGTGGTATCCCAATAAAATCTGGAAGAAAATCAAGGAAAAGGCCAGAGCTTTTCAATTTTGAATGTCTCTGAAAGTTTGATCACATAGTCCTGAAATCTCTCCTCCCCTATCATTTGCATTTTTTCTTTCTATTATTTTTGCATTTGCATTTGAAAAAATTATGTTTTTCTTGTGAATGAATTTTTATTTGGTCTGATTTGAAGACTGTGCATTTGAAGTTGGTTCATGTCAATTTTCTGTTGTTGTTGCATTTTTCAAGATAGATTTTATGTACCTAGGTAAGTATTTTCGGTGGTTTAAATTAAAACCCTAAAACTAAATTCTCCGTAAGGAAAACTAAACTGCACAAAAAAATTAACGCACATTCTCGAAATCTCAATTCTAATGAAAGTTAACTCTACATTGACTTTATAACTTATTTTGTATGTTCTCTCGGAAAAGTTTGAACGAAATAAGATACATTAAATAGGAGAAAAATTCAGGATTTCACCGAATCTTATCTGAAAGAAGAGAAATGAACACTTTTCAAAATACTGAAATACCGATAAGTGATTTAATACTTTGTATTTCCACCCCTTGCGTTAATTACAGCTCGGCAACGACAGTGCATACTCAAAATGAGTGATTTTAACATGTTCTGATCTAATCCTTCCCAGATTTCTGAGAGTTGGATTCTTAAGTCATTAAGAGTAGCTGGATGATTTTCTGAAGTTCTCATCCTTCTATTGAGGTTATCCCAAACCTGCTCAATTGGATTGAGATCCGTACTTCGAGTGTAGAAAATCAAACGGAAGAAAAACTATTGATCACTAGAATTGATCGAGAACAACTGATTTTAGAATGCAGCCAATAAATTCAAAATCTGATAATATCTTTTTTCATTCCTGCTGGAGAAAAACATCTGTATTGAAGAAAAACGTTGAAAGTGGATAACATATGCATGCATATTTCTGGTAAAAATAATTATTAGTCAGAACACCTTCAGTTGTAGAATAAATTTGAGATTTCTATAATGTGCGTTAATTTTTTTGCGCAGTCTAGATATTAAGTCCCAAAACTTTCCCTGAGTTATGGATAGTTTATCTTGTGTTAATTTTTCAATAAAATCCTTTGGTCGACGGAAAGCCGCTCTTTCATTAACAACCAACAAATCCAAGTAGAGGTTGATTTTAACAAGTCTAACTATAGTTTATTACAGAGTTTACACGAGTCGAGATAGTTCGGAAACAATGTTTATTTCATGGTTGGGGGCCTTAAAAGGAGTCTATAGGGTTTTGTTGAGTTCCTTTCTCAAGGCCACAAAAAAGGCTTCAATATTCAGTTCTTTGGCATGGGAAATATTCAAGTTCTCTTATAGCTAGTATGAAGGCATCTTTCTGATGTCCAGGAAGAGAAGGGGAACTGTGGAGGGAAGCCGAACCACGAGGAGATTACAGCCACGTGATTTCCTCGTTAGATATGGATTTCAGCACAAAACCAAGCCATCAATCTCGAAGTTATAATTGTGATAGCCGTATACTGCTTATTAAAAAAAGCAGCAGAAGCGTGACCGCCCAGTGTTCGGACGTGGTTAATGAATTTTAATTTTGTAATTGCAAAACGAACGCCAAGATTCTGGTTCATGGAACGTGCTCTTTAATAGCTGCTTCAGTAAACAACCTCATTTTTTTAATTCAGATTGTTATCTGGCTTCTACAGTTAGGTGTTTGCTTTTTTCTGTTTGCATTGTAGTCAGAACGGAGAAGTATTTGTGTCGAAGTCGAAGATCAATTTTAGATAAAAGTGGGGTATGGAATTTTCGATTCCGCTACATTTTTATTCTTTGTTTACTTCCTCGTTCGACTGTGGGATTGGCTTCAATTTCTGCGCGAGTTATATTTACATTTATACTTGTAAGGAATAGAAAATATTCATCAATGGGACGGATATCTTGAATAGAAGGCGTGTCCAAAGACCTTCACTTTTGGGTCAATACAATTGAGAGATCGACTGTTCACATATCTATTCAAAAACATGTTTTTCATTGAGTTGAATTCGGGAATATACATATAGCTATTACTTCACAAACATCGGAAGGGAGGCGACAAAGAAACATAGTATTTTTTTTTGCAGGAAAGATGGAACAACAATCTTAGCATCAATCTTTTTCATATTTTTTTCGTATTCTTTCTTGGTAGCTCAACAACGATAATATCCATTTATTGATTCTTCAAGTGACTTTCTCTTAATAATTTTTGGTTCTGCTTCAATTTTAATCATCAGGATTCAGCTATCGTTTGTCATCTTTTATTTAACTCACAATTTTCATTCTTAGTTTTATCTTTCTGATATATTCCATTTCTAATTTGGACTTTGTTTTTATTGATGTTTTAACTTTGTACATTCTTTAATAATTCCAGTTGTAATTTTCCCCTTTTTTATTTTATATTTTCTTTGTTGATATTTCTTTATTTATCAAATGGAATTCATTTATGTTTATTTTCGTACCCTATCGATATGATTTCGATAACGTTTCTCAATCATCTAAAATTTTTTCAGGTTTTCAGTCTCTGGAACCGAATTATTTCAGTAATTTTCAAATGACGGAGATGTCCCTACGTGAATTCTTGCAATAAATGGTCAGTATCAAATCATTTGGAAAAAATTCTTGCCTGACAAGAAACAAACAAAACAAACAATAAATAGATGAAAGCTTTCATCATGACATAACTAGAGTTTTCCGAGCTTATTGACCGTGATATTTCACGAATTATTTCACCTCACGTTTCGCCCACATCTGCAGTAGGTATCTTCAGATAATCCTTGGGTTACGATTGTTATTAATTCACAGAAATTTCATTTTACTGCACTTTTTGTTTTCAAAGATTCTGGTATTGGTTATCTCCAATCTCTTCACCTCTTTCAGGTTACCTATATGATTCGTTTCTATATTTCCTCGTATGCTTTCTTGGTGGCATATCCAGTATGAGATTCGTTTTTTGATTCTTTGATTCTCTGGTTTTGGTTTATTTTCATACTTCAGGATTCAGCAGTCGTTTGTCATCTCAGGACTCACCATTATTTTACTTAAAATTTTCATTTCAAGTTTTTCGAATTTAATAGATTTCATTGCTTCTTACGTCCATGCCTTTATTGAAGTTTAAACCTTGTACATTGCAATTCCCCACTAATTTTAGATCAACACTTTCAATATTCTGCTTTTTATTAAAAAATTTTTCTGTTGAGAATTTGCTTTTGTATAAATAAATATTATTGAAAGTTATTTTGTCTCTAAAAAGTGTGTTGCATTCTTCCTTTCTTTCGATTCCAGAATGACCAAGAAATAACACTTAACAATACCTACCAACTTAGAGTCGATGATACGAAAACTCAATCCTTTCACATTATGCTTAGTGTAATATTTCCTCCTACTGTATCATTTTATAAATCGTTACCAGACCCTTGATTGCTTTCAAGATGTAAATCAAAATATTTTCTCGTTTATCTTCTTTTTAATTCTGTAACCTTTCTCGACAATCCTACTGTACTAGTTTCTCTTTGTTGTAATCTCTTTAATTTCTAGTTCTGCGAAGATCGCTTTCCAATAATTGCTTATTTTCTCCATCACTACTTACGGAGACTCAAAAGATTCTTATTAGTCGATGATAAACTTCGTTGTTCATCACAACAATGTAAAACTACCTTATTCTCTCTTACATCAAAAACATCCCTTCACCCCTCTGAGTATCGGTTTTGCCCCGTCACTTCTTCCAAATGAATTAACACCGACAGAGGGGTACCTGTGTTTCGCCTGGTGAAAGAAAAACTACCTTCCGTCACGCAGGTACACAAATGGGCCAAATTTCTTATCGAGAACACGGCGAAATATTTCATTCCCAGTAGGACGCAGAGGCTACATCCACCTTTGACCTCAAATATATTAGGAAATATGCTGAATAACGATATAGGTGGTTGGTGCATGCGAGAACAGGTTCGGATGTGATTTAACGGTCGAGATCTTGGAACTGGGTTCGGATTTCGGCGAGAAGTGTCAATATCATGCATGGCACGGTTTGCTTTGAGGAATGGCAGGTAGAAATAAAAAATAAATCCGTCCAGAGGTTCATTAATCGAAAAAATTTCAAACGGATACGTACCAGTTTGATTACCTTGAATATTCTATAATATACTCATGAAGAAAAAGTTATACGGCAATTCACAAAGTCTACTTTGAAAATGTTAAGATCAACACCCAATTCTTTATTAAGGGCTCCTTCATAAGTAGATTCATATAGACTCTATTAATTCAAAATATTCACCAAGACATTGAAACATATTTAAAAAATAATCTTTATTACAGTACATGAAACATAATTTTGAAGGATGTCAAATATTCTCTCCAATCAAAATGACAAAATCACAAAAAAATGATTTTACCATTAGAGGGGATTTCGATTCATTAATCTAAAAAACAATCAGAGATAACTAGAAAAGTGGCAATAGAGAATATGGAAATTTTAGTATAGCTACAAAAATTATTTCAAAATATTCAGTAAAAAATTGCAACAAACACTGGGGGGAGAAGATGCATCATGGTTGTCAACAGAAAAAAAAAACACATAAAATGGACCGAAATAAAAAAATTAGTTAACATTTAAAAGAATGTAGTTATATTAACAGAAAAACCCTTTGGTCCAGAAGAGGAGGACAAATATTCGGGAACCAAAGTTAAAACATCTTGAAAGGAAAAATAACACGGTCAAAGTAATTTGATCAAACTATACTTTTTTCTTCTTCATGACGTTTAACCAAATAACTCAAATTAAAAAACAATGATTTTGTAGAAAATATTCTTTCTGCGAACCGTCGATGAACCAATGAATGAGAACTGTAAATTCTCGAGAGCTACCTCAAACAATAATCATTTTACCCCAGAGTATTCATGAAGTTTGTTTAGCTTGACCTGGAAGTGGTGAACCAACGTTGACATTCCAAGAAGATGACAATGCTCTCAAAGTTCGAGGAAACGAGGCACAAGTGATGCCTTTTGACATACAATTTCAGAAGGCTCCCAATGTTGGACCTGTTTAGATCCTCGGGTTCGTTTATTTACCCACGTATTCAGAAATAACAAAGCTCTTGAGCCCCTGTACCCTGCCCAAATTGGTCAGTACAAAGCTGGCACCCTATATTCTTTCTTTTTCTTGTTTTCTCTGATCACTCCTCGGATAATATATAATTTTATATCACCTTGTTTTGCAAGAGATCCGTTTTCCTTTTGTAAACTGTAGGTTAATGTTGAGTTTGAAGTGAAAACTAAAACCTTTTGGGAGATCATTATTTTATAACACTTCAAATCTAGGAAATATCTCAGTCAATCTATATTCCGTTTCATGAACCTTCAATCTTCTTTCGTGCATCTTTTAATTTCGTGGAAACAAATTTCGGTAGGTCATCAAACGTTGAATTCACGACGGTAATACGTTGACCTCCGCGGCAATTATCTTGTAACTGAACTCCTATTGTGACACTCATCTCGGCTCTCTCAAGAGGAGCAAATGTCATCGCAATAAAAAAAATCATTAAGCATTACAGTTAACATCGATACGACATCTGTGAGACGTAAACTCTTCTGTTTGCTTCTACGTTGAAGCACTCCTTTTGTTTAACTGTTTACGACCACAGGTAGGAAAGTCCGAATTTAAATTGTGAAATTTCTTACAGGGCGAAACTATAACTACAGTCAAGGATCTTGATTTTTCAACACGTTTTCACGTAATGTATATATGAAGAAGAAGTCATTGTTGGAATGACTTACGGAACTTTTGCACTCTTTTAAGAGAGTAAAAACGAAAATAATCTTTCCGATATTCGCAATCTGTGGTTTGAAACCTATCACATGCGTTAGCTCGTTCTTGAGCTGGCAACATCTGCTCATTTGACATTGACAGCGTCAGGTGTCCAGTTTCAGTCGCTTCCTTTGAATCCTTTCGTGCGTGAATTGATAGTTCGATTTAGAACATTTCAACGAGTTTCACCTTCTGTTCAGAGTATCAAACACAACAAGAATAAGATGTAGAGACACAAACAATAACTGATGAAGATTACATTGTTGCTGATCGTTCGAATTTTCCTTTTCCTTGTGGAATATTGATAATATTCAACGGGATGACATGGGAAGTATTACGAAAGGCGGAACATAGACATAAGTTGCTGCCATGACATACTACGATCGTAAAAATATCTAAGACACAGTGCATTTCCTTCTCGCATCGAGGTCATTGCCAACAAATTGACGTGTAAACCCGCCTTACTTATAATCAGTTAACGAACCGACTTAGTTGGTAGCACTCGCCTGCACTAACACGAAAACAATTCAGCGCATTTGAATCAGATAGAGTAAGATCATTATTCCGTCTTATATTTGCATCCGGCACGGTTTTTGCACCTACCCAGTTATTATTGCCGTATCGCCATATTCAATTAGAGATATAGTTGCCCGTTTGATGGATTGCTTCATTGACAGGAACTGCAGGAGTTATTAGACGGCTAGAAATCGGTTATTGCCTCTGACATTCCGAATTTGCTTTCCGCAAGTAGCAATTATTAGGTTCAGTTATTAGAGGATTTCTCCTCATACGAGGATGTGACGTTTCAGATAACGATGGACGATGTTATTTCATGAGAACAGCGAAATGAATCGTAGTTTGAACCATGCTTTAAGTAATCTGAAATCAAATACGATTCAAAATGTATCTAGTTTTGAAAACTTTAACAGCAAACCCTGCATTTTCAGATATCAGAATCAAGATATCTGAATCATTCGTTCTATTGTGGAAGATCGAACAATTTCTGAAAAAAATCATGAATAAAAAGAAGAAATAGAAATTAAAAGATAGCACTCATTAAACCTCTAAAGCCTGCAATGAGACGTCGACAAATTGATGAGCATCCCAATAAAAAAATGAATTTTAACATGAAAAAGAATAATAAGGACAGAAACATGAACCGATTTTGTATTATTTTTATATACTCAGTAGCGAAAAATGAAGAAACCACACTATAACCACACGGCGATATTAACATAAAAAAAAATATCAAGTAATGCAAAAAAGTACAGAATCACATTCAAAATATGTAATAAAACAATCAGGAATCAAAATCAACAAAGTGAAAAGCTGAACAATAATATTCCGGAGGACGAGAACGAAAGCCAAAGAAAAAGGCGAAAGTCATGAAAAACTGTGAACTACATGTAACAAGAAGAATAAATTAGTAGGAACGATCAACTAATAAACAAATCATAAAATAATTGAGAATCAAAAAACATTCGACAAGAAATTGTACTAGACAGTACAGACACAAATATTGAATTAAAATATGGAAAAAACATGACAACGAACAAATAAGGAGGATACCGAGAATTTATGTCAGAAAGACTGACAAGAGAGCTTAGATGTTTTTTTAATTGAACATAATGAATAAAGACCTTTATTACTATTTTATAGCTCCAAATTAAAACTGAAAAGAGAAGCAACTAAGGAAAAGGAGACTTCACGTATCTGAAAATAAAATGAAGAAAAAATACAGAAAATATTATCTGAAAGGCTCATGAAAAGAATTGTGCACTTAAATGTCAGGGGAAAATTCTTTTGAAAAAAATGTTGCCTAAGAATGAAAGAAATAACGCTTCGAACTACCTAACTTTGTAACGTTTCGAAGCCTATACATCAAACTTATTCCTCAGACAACTTACATGTCATGGTGAAACAGAAGAATTAAAAAGATGATATAAGAAATGAAGGTCTAAGAAGTACAATAACTTCTTTACTGCTGAAAGAAGTTCATGAAGCTTCAATATGTATTCCTGTGTTCTATCAATCTCTCAACCAAAACTGTCCATAACTATTAAACCAAGAAAGAAGCCGCCAGTTTAATTGCAATTATGCAAAACAGAGTCATTATCGGTATAGAATAGAGACATCAAACAGAAGCTGGCACAAGAAATTAAATCTGAATAATCCGATTCTGTACTATCAATCTTGGGATTAAAAATCGCGGAACGAATCAGATCTATCGAAATGCCAACTTGACAATACATCATCGTTTTTATGAGTCTCTCTAGGCGTCTGCCATATTCACAGGTGAAATTCCTGAAGGAAAATTCGCTAGAACGAGCTTTGGATAGTCGGTAAGCTGTGGCTTGCAGATAGCATGGCACACCCAAAACATTTCTTAATTGTTTCGTGCCTACAACTATGTGATGAATTATGTGGATTGCTTTGGAGTCCGAGATAACCTCGAGCAGGTCGAAGAAATAAATTGGTTAGCAGTTCGAAAGGTTTTATTTTGGAAGCAGTGGATTCTTTTTTTTTTTTTTCAGTGCCTGAAAAACGGTTTTAATTTAATTCAATTCAGTTAATATAGCCCCCTTAGTGGAACTTTCTTCAACTATGCAAGGTGTAAATGAAAAACTTAAGAAGTGGTTCCTAGTCAAAGAAAGAATGGGTCATTCATAAAGTTTAAAAAGGCGCCAAGAAAAATAATATTTTCATCAAAAGACGATTTTTTATGATTAAAAATTGAAGTATAGTGTCAAATTTTCAAGAATATTATATTCTTTTGTTTCGTTCCATATTGTATAAAATTTTTTAACTTTCCTTCCTTTTTCGTAGTGTTAGTTCTTGAACATATTTTTGGAGTTTTTTTCTGTCAAGTCCTCTATTTAATTGAATAACAGAAAAAACAAAAATGGACGAAGATAAAATTCAACGCACATTTTGAGTGAACTCGAACGCACTCAACAAAAACCACCCCTGAACCTCATTTTGCAAAAATTTATTATATAATAATTAGAAATTCATTTTAAATAGCTTGATGCATTTTCAAAACATTTGATTTTTGAATTTCTCTCTAAATTCGAGGTTTCTGAGGAAAAAAATGTTTTATCAACATTTACATGGAGTAAAATGTATGGGCTTGAATCAAACTCATTTTTATCTAGTATGCGGATGTCAATTTTCATGACTGCTAATCTCTTTTGATTGAATATTTTTATCCTAGTTCCATTAGTTATTACTCACAGAGTTTATAAAATTTAAGATATCACTTCGAAATAACATAAGTATCGTAATGCGTGCATTACATTACTAAAAGTAGTGCTATAATAAAACTCATTACAGCATAATTTTAGTTATATTTTTTGTTTTGTTGTTGTCAGTACTGACAACTGACAATTTTCTAGTCAAATCAATTCAAATTTCGTAAGTCACTCCAACTGTCAAGATAAATTACAAAAATCATTGATCTGAATTTTTATTTGAATTTCGAGAGTATTTCTCAAAACTTGACTGAAATAGAGAAAATATTGTCTAATACTCGTTGCAAAGGGCAATTCCACCACTCATGCTTTCAAAAATTCGCTTCTTTGTCGCTCATTTTCGAATTTCGCATTGGAATATTAGCTCATTCTGCAACTTTTTTATACTATTGTCACACTTGATCGTGACACTGACAATAAAATTTTAATATAACAGTTGGATTTTTTTATTACAGTATGTTAGGTTCTGAGTTAATTGAAGCAGTTTTCTAGAAGAATTTTTCAACCTTCTATTGATATGATAATAATATTAATAATGATATATAATTAAAATGAATAGCTTCATTAAGAAACAAAAGTGTCAGTTACAAGATACAACAATCACTAAATCGATAGAAAAAATTTGGATGTAAAAACAGAATAAAATTTGAAGACCGTGAATTTCTGACATTTTGTAGAAACAATAACGCACTTGTTGGTGAAATCAAACACGCAAAAAATAGACTCGAAACTCGCCTTTATGTTTATGAATTTTTATTTATTGGGACCTTCACATCTCCGTGTTGATGCTGCCTTGTCCATTCACAGATTTGAATACAGTTAATTAAAAAAAAATAATAGAGTTCACCGAATGATTTCACCGGCCGAATTTGAATATTTACATCGGATAGAAATCCATCAATTTTACGATTTGAATTGCAAATATTGTAACATTAAACATATCAACACTATAATTTCCGAAATTCTTTTGGAATAAAGAACCAATTATTTTTGTTGATGTCATAAATAAGCCTACGACTCTCGAAAGAACTCGATGCCTCTCCCGCGACAAAAAACAATTTTTGTAACGGTTTCCACCCAGGAAGATCTATCAGTTGGTTCTTTGTATTCAAGGTTTAATTATTCTATTGTCTATGCGTTTCGAACTTTTCTATCAGAGCCGATATGTTTAGCATACTAAACAATCTCGGATGAAAGGTAGAGGTAATAGTTTCACTGTGTAAAGCAATTATCATTCTTCTAGACGTACATGGTTGGTCTTTACATCGGCAGTCACCACCTACTGCGACCTTTGTCGATAAAATATTATTTTTATTTTGAACTTCGACTATATTTTCATCTAACTGCGGGAAATGTGATTAGTATTAATTTTTTCAATTCAATTTTTTATCTCGGTTATATTCCAGTGATGTAATATTCTCTCAGCCCAAAGGATTTTAATCGATTCACAGTTTGAAGATTCTATTTGGGTTATCTTCGGAAGAATCACAGAATAAATTTATTGTTAAATTATATGTAAAATCAAGGACTCACTGTATTTGCTTCTATCTACGACCACAGTTTTCGTACTATAATATTCATCTAAGAAGACAACCCTTCAACCCTAAACATGACTCAGGACCACCTTCATCTTGTCGTGAAGGGCATGAGGATTAGAAGATCTTCGAAATGAAACACTTCAATGATTTGCCGAAGGGTCAGAAGGACGGGTTTAAATAAAAACTTGTCCGGTTTCCTATCTTTAGAATTCTTCTGTAGTTTGTCAGCGTAGTTCCTGAAGGGCGAATCCAGTGGTGGAGCAGAGAGCTCAAGAATTCAGTGGCTTTTATCTGATTTGGCTGACATATTTGTGGGAAAACTATAACTAAAGGAATTCAAAATGAGAGATTTATGAGAGAATATTCAGAGAAATACTCTCAGTTTGTTTGTTTCATAGTTCATCTGATGAAAATGGTACCTACATTTATTATGATAATGATTTGGGATGAAAACAGAAAAATAATTTTATTTGGTTTTCTCCTTCCACCGTTACAAGAATATGATTTTTCATCAGAAAGAGCTAAAATAATACAATACATATTGGAACAAAAATGTACCAAGCTGAGGTTGGTGCAACACAGGAAAACCATACAGATCTGTAGTATGATTAAATGAGAAAAAGGAAAAACCTTAGCTGGAAAAAACCCATACCTCGCCCGTGGTAGGAAAAAAAATTACTAAAAACATTAGATATTAGAGATATCTTGAAAGACATTTGCGTGATCTAGGAGAACATCTTCATGTTATCCTTTTATGGGCTCAGATAAACAGATTCTTCACAAAACGACCCGCAATTCTCAATTTGAAATGAAAAAAGACAAAAGCAGAGAAGAAACCAATGATTTAGAATAAATTAAATTATTTTCAATTCAACCACCCATTTCAGAAATGCATTTATTACTTTATGTATAGCCTCTAGACCATCGTGAAATTTATAAATGGTACAAATATTTATGTTCTATTATCTCCACATTTTCCCCACAGTCACAACTAGGGCTCTCAACCGAATTCCATCGGAAGAGCATGCTGTTGCATTGTTCATGGCCTGTTCTAATACGATTTAGAACATACCATATTCTTCTGGGAAGGTCAAAACCAGGAATTCTGATGGAAGTAACAGTAATAAGATCTTTTTTGAAAAAATTGCATACATTCCATTCAGATTGCAAAATTTCCTTGTCGCTTCTATTCATATCAATTAGAAAATTTGACCAAAAATGTTAATGTGACTTAAATCTGAGGACCATATTATCTGGAATGAAGGGGAGTATGGGAAATGAATTTGGAAAGGAATTAAATTTGTTCCAAAAATTCAAAGTTGTTATTTCTCTATATATGGGGAGGGACAATATTTGAGAGGACTGGTAAGCTAGTAGTAGGAGTAGATCTGATGGTACCAGTGCCAATTCTCATAGAAAAATTTAGTTCGGCATCAATTTTTTTTACATGAACACTATTCAACCAAACAGGGCAACAATATTTGGCAAAAAAAACAAGACTAGCGTTGCCGTACGATATGTAGGTCTCTCTAAATGTTATATCATTTTCGAATATAATGACTGAATATGATCAAACTTCTAGGAATCTTAACCTTACATGAGTAAAATAACAGTGGAAACAAACAATGTTTCAACCCAATTTTAACACTTATGTAAAGTGGGCTCCTCATATGTTATCGAAACCTCAAACGGAATTGCAACATTGCTGACCAGATTACCTTGGGGCGAACCCCTTTGTGAACGCCACTGGGTAGGGGGTCAGGTGCATCTCCCTACAGGTAGGTGACCTTAAACATACCCCGAGTGGGAAAATGACAATATTTCAAAGTTTATAGCCTCCCATATATATTAAATTATTATACAGCAGTCATAAAGTCTATGAGGACTTTATTAAAGCAACATCTCCATTGATCCCGGCAACAGTGCACCAAGCGTCCAACAGGGCAAACTCACAAATTGGTTTCGAGCAAAAACTTAATTTTGTGTCGGCAACCAACTTCGAGATCTGAGGATTCTTATAATCCGGATATTTGGAAAACGTTCAAGTTTACAGCCGCTTGCAATGGCTATTGTTCTTCGATTTCTTGCAGTATTCGTGTAATGGTCGGTGAGAGAAACAATGGTTTTCGATCTTGCAGTAAGAAAAGGAGGTATTGAATAATGGGGAGTTCAAGGAGGAATTTTAATTATTGGCGATATTTTAAAAGTTTGAAGACGTTTCCTGTGTACTTCTTCATCTATACATACCATAATTCTCAGGTTTTCTTTAGTCTCACCGAGAACGATTAATAATTAATATATCAATATTCTATATTAGACGTCTTTCTTGCACAAAACTTTTCAACAAGAACTCACAGCCATGCTATCAGAACAGTGATTTTGTTTCCGAATCAACTGTTAAGAAAATACCAAACTACTATTTTCCAAAAAGGAGGACAATAGTATTGTTTTGATCTCCGCGAATTCATCTTAGTTGAAGTGAATTCTCAATGCGTGAAATGTGGCATTTCTACAGCCATGCAACTGTCTTTCAGCTTCCCCTCTTGATGATAACAATGATAATAAATCTTTATTCATTGATATGAATAGAAGCAACAAGGAAACTTGGCAATCTGAATGGAATGCATGCAAATTTTTCAATGAAAGTCCTATTACTGATCCTTCCATCAGAGTTCCTGGTTTTGAGATTCCCAGAAGAATATGGTCTGTTCGAAATCGTATTAGAACAGGCCATGGACGATGCAACAGCATGCTCTTCCGATGGAATTCGGTTAAGAGCCCTAGTTGTGAGTGTGGGGAAAATGAGGAGACTATAAGAACATCTTATGAATATTTGTCCCATTTATAAATTTCAAGATGGTTAAGAGGCTATACATAAAGTAACAAATGCATTTCTGAAATGGGTGGTTAATTTAAAAATAATTTAATTTATTTTAAATAATTGTTTTTTTTCCGTTTTTTTTTCATTTCATATAAAGAATTGCGGTCGTTTTGTGAAGAATCTGTTTATCTGAGTCCATAGAAGGATAACATGAAGATGTTCACCTAGATCACGCTGATAATTTTCAAAATTTCTCTGATATTTAATATTTTTAGTGAATTTTTTTATCACAGGTGAGCTAAGGGATTTTTCAGCTGAGGTTTCTCCCTTTTCTCGTTCAATCATACTGCAGACTCGTATGGTTTTTCTGTGTTGCACTAACCTCAGTTAGGTACCTTTTTGTTTCAATAGGTATTTTGTTATTTTAGCCCTCTGGATCAAAAGAATATATATTTCTCTATTTCAGTATCGTAATGAGTTCATTACAGTACTAAAAGTAGTGCTGTAATGAAACTCATTACAGCATTGTTTTCAGTTATATTTTTCGTTTTATGGTTGTCAGAACTGACCTCCGATCGAATCAAGTTTCGAATCAAATCAATTCAAATTCCGTGATCTGTCAAATTTCGTATGTCACACCAACTGCCAAGACACAATACAAAAGTCACTAATCTGAATTTTCATTTGAATTTCGAGAGTATTTCACAAAAATTGACTGAAATAGAGAAAATACCGTCTAATACTCGTTGCAGAAGGCAATTCCAACACTCATGCTATCGAAAACTCGCTCCTTCGTCGCTCGTTTTCGAACTTCGCATTCGTGTTGGAATAGGAGCTCATTCTGCAACTTGTTTTAGAATATACTATTATTCCGTAAGACATTTAACAATGTATAGGATGGGTCAGGAAAGTACCAAATATTAACGCATTGACACAGAAGAATCGAAAACGAAGAAGGGCATATACCTAAAAAATTATCACAGAGATATTCATCTACTATAATAAAATGTCTTGTACAACGATGCCTTTACTGCTGTATGAAAATAATTTTTGTATTTTATGGTAATTCATTTAGTAGCTTGATACATATATATTTATAAATTCAAGGTCTTTATAATTTTCTGGTGATATTTTGGTATAGACAACAGGCTTTCATTTCATATGTTGTAGTTATAAAAGTTAGAAAACTTAACATACACTCATCCCTAATGTAGAGAAGACATTTATGAATTCAAATAAAGGGATTCAGTCAATAGTTTTTGTTTATGAAAGATTGGTAACAAGTTGTTGGTGAATTAAGATCAAGAAGCATAGTTAAAATACGTTTTTTATAATGAACATTCTTCAAAGTCAATTGAGTGACTCCAGACCTCGATGTTATATGACAGATGAGAATAGACTAGGCCATGAAAGAAGAGATATTCAATAATGCATCGAGAACGAAAATAAAAGAAATTTTTTACTGATGCAATCAACACTTTGGCACCATCTCAAAGTGGTGTCGACAATCAAACGCGCATTTTGCAAAAGCACGTTTCAAAACACAAGACCTGCAATGATTCCGTACATACGCAAACGCGCGTTTGCTGAATTTAAAACGCGCGTGTGCATGTGTTCGATATCATTGGAGCATTTGTGTTTTTTAAATGCGCGTTGGCAAAACGCTCGTTTGCAAACGCCCAAGACCGATATTGCCTTTGGAAAATAGCATTTTGCTAACGCGTTTTTCAAAACATAAGTGCTCCAATGATACCGTACACAAGAAAACGCGCGTCTGCTGGTACTAAAACGCGCGTTTTAGATCCATCAAACGTGCGTTTGCTTGTATACGGTCTCATTGCGGCAGCTGTGTTTTAAAACGCGCGTTTTTCTAATGCGCCAAAAAACAAGGGCTACAATGACTCCGTACACACGCAAAGGCGCGTTTTAAATCGACCGCACATTTGAATCTGTACAGAATCATTGGAGCACTTGTATTTTGAAACGCGCGTTAGCAAACCGCGCGTTTCCATACGCCTAATGTATACCAGGTCTAAGCCTGGGAAGCAATCATTCAAATAATATTGTAAAACTGTCACAGATTCTTGAATCTTTGTGGGGCAGTATACCTCAAACCGTTTATGAAGATAATTTCACTCCTACAGCCAACACCTCGCATAATATCTAGTTATGAAGGCGAGAATATGCCATAAATACGGCAGATCGCATCTGTGGTCTAGCACTCGATAGTCCTTATGCCCAATTATAGACTGGCCCAAGATGGCGTCGCATGCAGAATTGTCATAGTCGCTCGCAAATCGAATCAAAGTTTCTGCATCGTCTGATTTACAACGGCCTAACACGACAGTCGAACGTATAGGGTGTTGGCATATAGGCGTTGTGTTTTGATTTGCAAAGGGGTATTGTCGAAGATAGTCCAGGTAAATACGCGACCGAGTGTCAGATTTATACAGTGATTACGTTTCAAATTTTCAACGTGCACCGTGTATCTTCCCACCTCGGGTTTATGTATTTATAGGGCCTTTGACTCGTTTTGATTTAAGAGCTGGATATTATTACTTTGTACTGTGACGAGGATTAGATGTTTCGCACCTTGTTTGTGCTTTATCTTCAGTCTGTTGGTCATGGAATGGCGGTGGTGATAAATTGTAATGACGCAAGTTATGAATGGAATGAATGGACGTTCTTGGAAACTAGTTGCCACTAAAAAAAATATTATGGTTTATCGATTTTGGATTAGTAACAAAATGAAAAAGAAATTTCTGAAAGCGGGACATTGTTTCAATGATCCCAATTTTCATTCTTTCTGATAGTTTTTGCTGAAAACATTGATTCGGTAAGGTACTGGGCTTTTTTTTGCTTTTCTTGTGTCGATGGAAATATATTATGGATTTTCAGCAAAAATGAGAGGAAATGATTTTAAAACATGAGAACTATCAAAATACAACATGATTTAAGATCTATACAGACAAAATCTAAACATTTGAATGAGAAACTAAGAAAAAAAATAGTGTTTATAGTATTCCTTGTATTTATGGATAAACTTATACAGGAGAAACATCAAGAAATTCATGTTTAGAGATAAGAAAGACATAAAAATAACATGAAAAAAAAATATTGGTGGATCGGGAAATGCAGATTATCTGTGTTCCATAACCGGAAATCACATTCAGATGACGGAACCTTATAATTTAAAAAAAAAAAAAGGAGTCAGCTTGTATTTTGTTGGATGAAATTAATAATCTTGGCAATTGTTCGGTGGGTTTGGGAAGTATTTGAATTGATTTTTCGAAGAATGAACTGATACCAGGATACTTTGAAATATAATAGATTAATATCACCATATATAATATTATTCAGTATTATTTTATGGTCACCAGGTATTAACAATTTTCATCAATTTAAGAATTTGTCTGATGATGGAGTTGGATCTAGACTCCGAAACATTACGAAGTTTAATAGTTTGAAGTGTTATTTCTTGTTTTATCTTTAGGCATCAATTTTTGAAAAGGTTTGGCTCCTGACAAATTAGTGCACAAGTTTCACGCAGTGACCTTTCTTATCTCATTTAAAAAGATTTCTAACTGAATTAAGTTCCAGAGATTCGGAAATACTACCTATTCAGGTGGTTTCATTGTTTTCAATATCCTCATATTGTCTGATTCATGTGTTGTTTGTTTTTTATTCTATACTTAACGGCTTGCTGTCGATTCCTTTTCATCAATGTACTTATTTTATTATGGATATTTCGGTTTCGACATTATGATTGCTCATTTTCTTATTTAATTTTTTAATTCTTATTATCGGATAGATATATCAATTTCCGAGATTTTTAAAGTTTCTATTCTCTCTCTCTCTCTTTCTTTTGCGTACTCATCCATTGTCATTATATTTCTAGTTGTTTGTCCATAAAGTTTCTCCATTGTAAATCTTAACTTTTTCTTCTGGTTGAGTTACGCTCTTATTATCTTAGTTGTTTTCGATTTTTTTTTTAAATTTTTTTTTGCCAATACCAGTTTGTTCGTTAGGTATATTTTATACTTTCTTATCCATTACGAAAGGTAGAAGTGTGAACAGATATATCACTTCATTTATTTCGTCTACTACTCATGATGAAGAATATTGTTATATAAACGAATGGATGTAATACTACATTTTCTGAGGCCGGTGTTGAGTTCTAGTTGATTGTGTGATAACCCGAATTTACCTAAGTGTTGAATCATTGTAATATGAAACCTTCTAGTTTCATTCGATCATCTATGTCAACAAACCTTGAACTATAAATGCTTGAGAATTCAATATCGATTGTTTTAATCTGAAATTTACCTGATTCATAATAAGTCACCAACATTGACTGCCTTATACCAAAATACACTTATAATTAATAGTATTTCATTCCTCCTTGTAGTTGTTGTGCATGGAATTCAATTATTTTAATTTGTCCATTTCGATATCGTAATGAGTTCATGACAGTACTAAAAGTAGTGCTGTATTGAAACTCATAACAGCATTGTTTTCAGTTAGATTTTTCGTTTTGTGCCTGTCAGTACTGTCCTCCGATCCTCTCAATTTTCAAATAAAATCAATTCAAATTCCGTAAGTCACACCAATACAATACAAAAGTCACTAATCTGAATTTTTACTCATGCTTTCGAGCTCATTTTGCAACTTGTTTCGGAATATACTATTATTGTCTTCTTCCGAAAGTTGAGAATACCATCATTGAATAATATTGACCTACAATGATTTTTATAAATCATTTCGTTTCGATCCATTATTTGATGGTATCTTGTCTGAGCAATCAAAAGGTAATTGCTTAGGGTGAGACTCAATTTCCTTTCCCTTTCATCAGGGGTAAAGTACACGAACACTACAGCTAGCAGACGTGGGAGTGTCACTATGAAGAAGTCGTCGACAGTTGACGATCAATTCAACACGAAAACTGTCACTTATCGTCTAGCGAACGTGTTCGACATAACAAAGTTTGCTGCATTGATTTATTCATCGGGCATCCCCTGTACTTGATGGAATGTATTCTTGCCTCGATAAGTATTTGTCACATGCGTGAATGAAGAAGTGGAGACTATAAGTTGAATATTTACTGAAAGATGTAATTTTAAGTTTATATTTTACCCTACCAATCGATTATCGAAATGACCATTACTAGTTATATTGAGTCTGATGGTCAATTACTCTACAAGCTTCAAACCGTTTGGAGACCAAAAGCCAAATAGATCATCATTTATGACCCAGCATAATTTATTGCTTCGGCCGGCTTCTTCAATATGGACGATTTCTTGAGGGGTTGTATTCAAATATGGCCGTAAAATTTTAATTTTAGGGCTAGCAATTAGGTAGTACTTGAACACTGATTTACGTTCAAGTATAGGGTTTTAACCAGTGAGCTCACGCCCTAAATAAAACTAACACAAATACTCTCTGGAACCGATGTAAATTACAAAGGATGTTGGGGTTTTAAGTTCATAATAATATATTCTAAAACCAGTTGCAGAATGGGTTCCAATTCCAGTAAATGCGAAATTCGAAAACGAGCGACGAAAGATCGAGTTTTCGAACGCATGTGTGTTGTAATTGCCTTTTGCAACGCATATTAGACGATATTTTCTGTATTTCAGTAAATTATTGTGAAATTTTCTCTAAATTCAATGAAAAATTCAGATTACTGAATTGAAGATTGTATTCATTCCGATGATTGTCATTTCCAATTTATCTGTGTTTCAAAAATACATCAGAATGCTCTTCCACATTATCCGATCAATTTTTGTTGCTTTGTTGAAGTCTCTTCTGAGGTATTCTTCATTTCTGTCACGTATAACACCTTTAGCAAACTAATCCGAAATTTTTTTTTCTGAATTTTTCACAATAAACGACCTTTTCTATTTTTTTTATCATGCTGAATTAAACAACTTCTTTCTAGCTTCCTCTTCCTTGATTGAAAACGTAGTCGCATGCAGAAACCACAGGGTTTCTCGTAGAACTTCGCATGCAAGAGGACTGAATTTATATTAAGTTGTTTCCAGTGGGCAGTATATGCAAAATCTCATTTGCAAGGTGTTATCGTGAACAACGAACACAATAGCCTTTGGATGTTAGCGCAGCCTAGAATCCTCCCGTTTATCAGGAACCTAATTACTGAAATTACTTTGTACGCTGATTGTAATAATTTATAAGCTCGTTACTTGTTACCCACAATTTTTATTGTGATCGCAAGGAGCAATTAACTTCGATTTATTCAGTGGTCGTTTTTTTCACGTTCAGAAATTAATCAACAGGGTTTTTAATGAGCTTCGGCTGGCAAAACTGATATGTTTGTTCTGATTATTGAGATGCAACGAAGGTTTAGGATATTTTTAATAATAATATTTTTTATTAGTTCATCTCGAACTGACAATAATAAGACAAAATGTTAAAAATATTTCCAGTTTCATTTTCAGAACGAAAAATATTTGTAGTCCTGTATCGAGCTGTGCACCATGAAGGTAATCTTTCAACGAGGTCTCATTTCTCAAATTTTTAGGTTTTGGTTTTGTACCAATTCATCGTCCAGTATAAATCAGTCCAGTAAATCCTGTAGATAATTCACCAAATCGTTATTGAAAAAACTTAATCTTCTATGAAGAATATTTATGTGAACAAAATACAGGATAATTCTTTGACTTCTACATATGTTTCAACAATAGGTAGATTCTTGAGGTCAAAAGACATACTTGTTTCGTATATCATTTTTTCTTATTCAGCCTAGAGGAGAAGATAAAGCCATTTTAAACTTTCATAATGAGCTATGCCACCTCTGGAAACATGTCACAAAATTTGGGCATTCAGCCAAAGTAACCAATTTTTTTAATTTCTTAGATATAGATTTTGTTAATGATGAATTACTTGGAAAATGAGCATTTGAGGAAGAATACTCATATTTTTGAAATGGCTAAATATTCATTGAATAGCACTCATTCACGTTCTTCAAATTTCTGATAGGTATGTGATGGTCAGAATGAAAAAAATTAAACATGTAAGTGGAATTTCAACATCCTGTATTTTTTCAACTGGGCCGAATAACAAAAAAGGGTAAGGACAAGAAATGTTTTTTTATCTCGAATATCTGCCGTAAATATAGTAAAACAAATACTTTTTTCTGAAAGTATTTTCAAGATTTACTCTGCCAGTTTCTGAAACAAAAATAAACAAAGCAATAGCATTATTTTTCATTCTCCCAATTGATTTTTGTAAAATAAACTGGAAGAGAAAACCATAAAAAAATTTTCAAAAAATTGCCAAGACCTCCCATAAAATATTTAAATAGATATAAGTGAAATACTCTTTATATATAGATGTTTTTGATTTGACATTTGACATCCAGGTCTGTGGGTGTTCAGATCAAGTTTAATTGCCAATAATTTCCAATTTTTCACTTAGTGAAGGTGAATGAGAAATTCAATGCAATCTTTCTGCTTTTTAATTTCAAATGATGAATAGATATAATTATAATGAGTTGATTTACCGCAGCAATGAAATGACGTCCCAGATTGAAGCTTAGATTCACCATAGAATAGCCTCTAAAACCGGGCATTTTCTGAAGTTACACCACAGAAACATGGAAACTATTCAAATAAAGTAGACATTTCCTCGGAAACCACCTAATTACATCATTCAAATGAAGTTGTCCTATAGGTGTTTCACATTACAGCTGTCAACGTTCCCTAATGAGTAATAATTAGAACGAAACATGTCTTGCGACGAGAACACAAAAAGCAATGAAACCTTCGCCTCACACCATAACACGATCCCCTTTTGAAGAACCACATCGTAAATATAATTACAAACAAGCAAGAAGATAAATAAGTGGAAGGTAAAAGGGGAACAGGTTGCCTCAACTTTATATTGTTTACGATCAAACATTTGTAGGGTTTTAAAATTTTTTATAGAGCCACAAGTTTCGCGAAAAAGAAGCTGCTATATATGTGGATACTAAACTGGTATTTTTATTGACGTTTACTTAAAACGTCCTGTCAATTAATGTCCTCACTTACGTTCAAAACGCCTGACATCTTAATGTGGGGCGAGAGTATCAAACCAGTTTGCTTTAATTCTCGATTATTTGCGTTTATTATGTGCTTTCCGCGGTTTAAGGATCAAGAAGGCAAGTAGGGGACGAAAACATGGTCCATAATCCCAGCTGTAGAATAAATTAATACCACATGGGAGTAATCGTTCTAGTTGACGGTATCCCGCTTGTTTCAACACCAATAACATTTGAGAGATTTTCGTTCTTTTTCAGTCCCGGGAAAGCTTTCGTATTTTCCTTCATATTGAACAAATGGAATGAAATATTTCAATAGGGAAGAATCTGGGTTTCTGTCTTGTTCGAACGTTGAAGTCTCCGAAAATGGAATCTAGCAGATCCCTCGAAATATTTCAATGGGGAAGAATCTGGGTTTCTGTCTTGTTCGAACGTTGAAGTCTCCGAAGCAACTGCGGCGTTTTTGTGATTCAGCCCCATAACTAAATTTTATCGATTCACCGAGATTGACGAAATCAAGTTCGATCGCCCAGATAAAGTATAGGATGTCTCGGCTACCAGAAGCTCGACCGTCTTCGAGGAATGTCAAACGGGTGCAGACTGTTCCTCGAATTAATAACGCCAGTAAAGGCATGGTTTATTATCATTCTATCAGTGTACGCTGCTATCGACAGACAGGATGGACAAAGAGTTCGAATGTGTTATCGAAGACGTCACACGGTACGTATGTATGTGAGGTCGTAACCGCTTTTGGTCTGGGTTTCCGATGTCTGAAGGCTTCTTTCTCGCTACTGTTCGGATTTAATTTTTGGTCAGGAAATCGTGAGAGTTCTATTATTGGTGAGAATTCATGGGTAGTTCTTATCTTGAATAGCTCAACTAGCTGTCCATAAATTGTAGAATCCTCTCAATATTAATCTTTGCACTAATCTAGAAAACTCAAGCCAACTTCTATTTACCTGTTTCTTTCTACAGGTAGTGAAGATGTTGTTGAAAGGGCTACTTATAAACAGTTCTCACCATCTTCTACTTCAGAGTGCATTTGAATTAAACTCAATAGTTTCAAATTCAAGAAACGATAATAAAGAAAAAAATTAAAAAGAATTGGTTCTGAATTCAACATAAGAACTCAAAATGATTCAAGATCTGTGAGTTATGAAAAAAACTAAACCTTCAAATGATAAACAAAGGTCAAAAAATTGTGTTTACAATATTCCCAGTATTAGTGGAAAAATTTATAACGGAGAAACATCAAGACCCTCAGGAATAAGAAAGCATAAACATAAAAATAACATGAAAACTAGAGATATTGGTAGATCGCAGATTGTAGATCATGTGTGTTCCAATACTGGCGATCACATGATGGATTTAAGTGATTAGACAATTTTTAATTAATTTCGAAAAGATCAGAGTGTTATTTTTTTCATTGTTGGGCAAAATTTTTTCTGAAGGATTTGGCCTCGTACAAATAAGTGCACAAATTTTACGCGAACCCTTCTTTTATTTGACAATTTTTATCTCATTGATTTTTGTTTCAGAGACTGGGAGAGAAGACCCTAAAACAATTTCAGAAAGTGTAGTATACTGTTTCTACCAAAGGATTAGCCAGTAATATCTCTGTTTGTCCTTATTTGTATAAGAAAATCACTGGGAAAATCCATATATATGAGTTCGTCACACCGTCAGCAAAAGGTTAAGAACAATGGGCACTTACTTACATATTATAGCCTCGAGTTCGAGGTGGAATATTATTCAAAACAGGACGTTTTACAGGCTGTAAATTCGACACTCACGAGACATTTTCGAAAGCTTGGTAAACACTGAGCGCGGTGTTAAATACAGATTATGTTCTCATGAAACAATGTCCTGGCGTCAGAACATTTAGAGAGTTCAACGGTCAACTGTGGGTTAAAATACATTTCTAGAGACATTCATTCGTTCATTATATTCTTCTGGGTATTCGATAGGAATCCCGCTATATTTTACGACCAACCATTATTATAACATCGTAGGTGGTGGTGACTTCAATGAGCGAACAAGACAGAAACCTTCAGTACCTACCTACCTACATTTTTACAATTTTAACTGTGAATGATTCAGATTTTCTTTTCGAAGAGGAACTGAAATATAGCCACTCGATATAAATAAACAGATCAGGTAAAAAAGTTTGGAATCTATCTACCATCCAAAATTCAAATAATTTAATCATTATATTATTGGAATATATAAAAGATTGCTTGGTGAAGTTCAATCAAAAACAGTTGAAACAAACCTAAGCATGATTTTTTTTTCATGAATTATTGTGATAGATTATAAATTTAATCATAGTGAGTTCTGATATTTTTCTATTTGGCTAGGAAATGGGTATTGCATTCAACCTCTTGGAAGAATGGCTAAATATTGAAATAAAATATTATTGGAGATTGATAATAATCCGAAGCAACTGGGATGTTAGAATTATTCATGGAGAGCATGTATAATAACCTTCGCACGATTATCGAATGGATTTCCATTGGAGATTCCGATAGCCGACCAAGACAGAAACATATCATTCACGATGCATTTCTCAAAAAACAGCTTATGAGCATTAATTGAAAGATTTTCAGGTGAAATTTTTCAGAATTCTAGACTAACCCATTCTTATTCGGATTAAAGTTTGCCTTTTTGATTCCTATCCATGATCAGTGCAGGACGGTGTTTTTGTAGGTGCAAGAATTTTTTTTATTACCAGGCTTGATATTAGATTTTGTGCAATTGTTTCAAGTAAAGTGATTAAATTGAGTTAAGTTAATAAGTATATGCATTATACAATATCAATTTTCTGTTTTTGAGTTTCACTCGTAATTTAAGTCATCAAAACAGGAATTTGTATCTCGAAAACAAGCCAATCATTTACATGGTGAAAACAAACTTTTGAAGAAAATTTCTGGTGGGTATTCAATTTTCATATGCTGCAAAGTGAAAACCAAGTGATTTGGTCCATTCCGTGTAAAGAAAAACTCTTCGGCTGTTCAAAACTCTCATCAATCAAAAAATGTCGATTCCTTGTCATATCATGTGTTATTTTCAATAATGAGTAAATAATATTTCACTATCGTGATGAGTTCATTGGAATAGTGTTTTAATGGAACTCATTACAGCATTGTTTTCAGTTATATTCTTCGTTTTGTGGTTGTCAGTGCTGACCTAAGATCGTCTCAATTTTCAAATCAAATCAATTCAAATTCCGTGATCTGTCAAATTTGAACTGCCAAGATACAATACAAAAGTCACTAATCTGAATTTTTATTGAAATTTCGAGAGTTTTACACAAAACTTTACTGAAATAAAGAAAATATCGTCTAATACTCGTTGCAGAAGACAATTCCAACACTCAATTTGGCATTTGTGTTGGAATATTGCAATTGCAATTTGTTTCAGAATATACTATTGTAATTCTAGTGATAATTTTGTATTCTGAAATGATCTTGAATTAGTGTAACAAAAAAGTACACGCCTAAACTACAACCTTGTTTTTACCTTGGGACTTCAAATTTTTCTAGAATAAACTAGAAATTTTATCTAGAAAGTATTTCATATCACAAATAAATGGTAGGTGATATAGTATTAATTGTTTCGAATCCAGAGTTGAAGATAATTCATCAATATCTTTCGAAATATAGGTGTTTGAAAAAGATCTAGGTACAAGGACCTCCCTTACTTATCTATTTAAAATAGACAGGAATAATAAATCTGATAACAATCTCAACATAAATTCGGCTTCACGTTCCAAAGAATTGAAATCTAGTAATATTTCGCTGGAGACTTCAACGATCGATCAAGCGAGAAACCAAACGTTCCCGAAAACATACCTGAATAACACCAAGATGGCCAAACCACTGGACTCTCAGTATCCATAATAAACACTCAAATATCCATTCTTCGATCGCGACCACAAAGTAACAGTCCTATTTGTCGATAGCACCAACACAATTTTTTTTCGATCTGAGAAAAAATCCCGATTAGCCAACACTCAAGGCTACCTATGTGAACGGAGCGATGTCCATATCAAACCCTAAATTATCACGTAACACATGCACGATTCACACTCGCATAAATAAATCTCTCAGTTAGTGGTAGTTGTGGAATTTGTAATGTGGTCGAAGGTATATTATTCAAATTGATGAATGTATGTTGTGGAGATCTTCACTCTGTCGTTTGAAAAATCGAAGGGAAATAATTTGCATATACGTTTTTCGTGTTTGATTTTTGGTTTTTAGGGGTTTCTACACCTGTTCAGGTTCTTCCAGTTCGATTTAAGAACTTGTTATTGATTCATTCCACTCATTAATCCTTTTTGTAGGCGTTAGAATCCACAGCGCACTCGAAACAGCGGTCCAAAACGAGATCGCGAAAAAAATCCAACACATATAAATCTGCACAACTAGGCGGCAGCCGTACACGGATCGCCGAATTACCGATGTGCGTGTGCACGTAACTGGGAACGTAGCAGGCGTATCTTCGATTGGCAGGTGCAGCAGACACTGAGCACGACGATTCGAGTCTGTGGTTCAGGTTCGCAGGGAGATACTTCAAGCGACCTCGTCCGGTCGCAAGACGCGCACTGATCAAGGAGTCAAGGAGTGCTCTGGAATCGGTGGCCACCACTCAAGCGCCTGTCATTTGTTTGGGACTGGTAGCGCGAGGTGTTTACTGACTGGGCAGTCGGACGATTGTCGTCAGTTTTTTCACGCACGCGGAGCCGCTGCATCGGCGGAGGTCGGATGCTGACAGCAGGACGAACGGAATAAGACTCGGTTGTTTCGGAATTGGGTATTCTGAATTTCGAGAATTTTTTATTTATTTATTTATTTATTTATTTATTTATTTATTTATTTATTTATTTATTTATTTATTTATTTATTTATTTATTTATTCATTCATATATTCATTTATTTATTAATTCATTTATTCATTCATTTATTTATTTATATATTTATTTATTTTTTCATTGATTTATTCATTTATTTCTGCATTTATTTATTTATTCATTCATTTATTTATTCATTGATTTATTAATTTCTTCATTTGTTAATTTATTCGTTTATATATTCATTTATTTATTCATACATTCATTCATTTACTTATTCATTCACTCATTCATTTATTTATTTAATTATTTATCTTTATTCATTTATTCATTCATTTATTTATTCATTTGATCCCAGGACCATGCCAATTTAGAATTCGAGAAAATATATAAAGGTAAATGGGAAATTGCATGGAAAAGCATACCAATGAGAAAAAGAATTTTGAGGTCAATTCGAAAAATCATCGATATGAGTATAAAATATGTTTAGAATTGAACTCATTAAATAAGAATATATCTGCAGCGTTCATAGTGCCAAAAAACTAACTCGTCAATAATTCTTGTAAGAAGAATTATTAAGGAAAATCCTCGCTCGAGTCGATTTTCAATTTCAAAAGCAATTTATCGTATGCTTTTTCGAATTTGATATTTCTCAACACGAATATACAATATGTATACAAGGTGTACCAAGTTCGACGGCCTATGAGACGTTTCTGGAGAACTGGACCTATTTGAAATCTGAAAATTGGGATTAGATTATTGTTTGTCATAATCCACCGATCTGAAATATTCTTGAGGCCTGACCAGTTTCAGGTATACACGGAGTGAAAAAAAAATTTCAGAAATTTTTTTTCTGTTATTTTGTTTTCTAATTTGATAGAGTATGCAATTCCGAATACATTCGTACTCGAATCGTTGCATTCGTGGAAATACTTTTCAAAATATCGAGAAAAAACTGAAGAAATATGGGAGATAAGTGTATTCGGTATTATGTTTGTTATTCCTAACCTAGATATCGTAAGCACAAACTGTTTTCACATTTTTGATGGCGAAGACTGTGGAAATATTGTACAATTTCAGAATTTTGAATAAACCACAGGGTGTTCCAAATGTTGGTTCAAAAATTGGGATCAAAACTTTCGTTTTTTAAATTAGAACCCTATTTTTCATGATTGCGTTGGATTCTGCAAAGGAGAATGATGATAATGTTCCAATATGTAGATGCTCCTAAAATTGCTAATTCTTGAGTTATCTAGTCATTTTTCTTTGAATGACAACTAAACATTCAGTATTTATAGAAAGCGGTATGTTGAAACCGCCTTTTTAATTGATTACTTGATTTTCATTCTCATCAATTTAAAATCAAATCTGTTTTTTTCATTCCAATTTTCTTTATTTCACAGTAATTTCATTTTTTATATACCCCATGTACCTTGAGATCTCTCTTGCAATATAAGGACCCATTCAAAAAACAGATTCGAAGCCTCACTTTTGAAAACACCCTGTTGGTAACGTAAATTTCAATAAATCATTCTTTAAGTATTCGGCAGTTTCTGAAAATTTCTGATTTTTCACCCTAATAATATTAAACTAAATATCACACTCAAGTGAAGAGTGAGAAAATTTTACTTGATGTGTTTTTTTCGAAAAATTGGTTCTTATTATTTTGTGGAAAGGGTAAATATTCAATATGTAGAATCTCATCAAAGTAGTGAGTATTTAACTTTAATTTTCCATGTGCCCGACATTCAATTATGTGTGGAAGAGATTTCAACGAGAGGTTGTCTGGTGGATCGATTAAGTCATTGCAGAAAAAGATTTCCGAAGACTAGGAGAATAGAACCAATCATGTTCTTTTAATTGACTCAGATTAGAGCTTTATCACTTCAATGTGTTATTGTATGATGAATAATATATTTCCAGCCTTCCACTCTTCACAAACTAAACTCCTCAACTCTTGTTAATCAAACTGCATCCATCGAAAAAACTCCAGGAACTGATTCAAAAAATAAACCGGATTACAAAGTGTCACTACGACATTTCCTTCAACAATGACATTCTGGCTTTCATTCTGTGATTCGCGTCACGAAATTCCAATTGACACCAATGTTGCACGAATCCATCTCCATCCCACCCTCTCGATGATCAAATGGTCCACGAAACCGAGTTCTATGACATCCTAGAAGTCCAGCCAAATTGCACGGATGAGGACCTCAAAAAGGCGTACAGAAGACTCGCTCTCCAGTACCATCCGGACAAGAATCCAGAGGAGGGTGAGAGGTTCACCAGGATATCCCAAGCCTACGAGGTTCTTTCTGACCCCCAGAAAAGGGCCATTTACGATGAGGGTGGGGAGCAGGCCCTTAAAACCGGTGGGGGACACACCTACTCCAATCCCATGAACCTCTTCGACATGATCTTCAACGCTGGGACTTCAGGTAAGAGGAGGAGTGAAAGGAGTCGTAGGGACATCATTCACGAGTTATCTGTGAGTCTGGAAGAGCTTTATAGTGGAGCCAACAAAAAGATAACTATTAAAAGGAATGCGCTTTGTGATAAGTGTAAGGGAAGAGGAAGCATGAATGGTAAAACTTTGAAGTGCAAGATATGCGATGGCCATGGAGTCATCGTAAGGACAACTGAGGTAGCTCCTGGTATGATTCGTCAAACCCAGAGGCTATGCAGAGAATGCAACGGAACTGGGGAACAAATTGACCCTAAAGACCTGTGCAAGAAGTGTAATGGTAGACGTGTAAATGAAGTTTCTAAAAACCTCACTGTAAAAGTCGAGAAAGGTATGTTGGATGCTCAAAAAATCGTGATTAAAGGTGAGGGCAACGAAGAACCAGATAAAGAACCTGGTGATATAATTATAATCCTTGAGGAGAAAGAACACCCAGTGTTTTCAAGATCCGAAGAAGATCTCCTGATGAGAATGGATATACAGCTCATCGAAGCTCTCTGTGGCTTCCAAAAAACCTTCAAATCCTTGGACAATCGGGATTTACACATAGCTGTACCGAAAGGAACTGTCATGAAGCATGGCGATATCAAACTTATCTCAGACGAAGGTATGCCCTACTTCCAGAACCCAACCGATAAGGGTCGGCTTATCATACAGTTCTTCGTTGAATTTCCTGAGACACTTGCTGAAGGGATCATTACCGATCTAGAAAGGATTTTAGGGCCAAGGCCTCAGGTGAAGGTTCCCAGTAAAGCGAAGAACTGCCCTCTGGAAACCTTTGATCCGGAGGTCGAGGCTAAGAGGCATCGTACCCAAAGGATGGTGGATTCGGATGATTCCATACAAGAGTTACAATGTGCAACTAGTTGATTGTGAATTAAATTAAAAAGATTCGGAATCAGACTTTCATCTTTCTTCTTCTTGTCTCAATAGATATTTATGAGAGTAGCATAGGTTCTTTAATCCGGAACACCTTCAATAGTTGGTACTGGTTACTATTCCATCAGGGTCTTGAAGCCAAATTTTAATGAGGAAACTGTCATAATTCCGTTGAAGTTTTAACTTCATATTAAAATTAAAAATACTCAATCAGAATTGAACCTGCCAATTGATTTTATTTATTAACTTTCTCAATATTAACGTACCATTGAGAAAAATCTGAAAGTTATATTTCGTTTTTCATGAGCTTTTCAACGAATCCACACTTGACATATGTTGTCGTTCGAAAAGTAAAAGTTGGATTGTTGTAGCCAAGGAGTTGAAAGAAATTAATCTATCCTTGAAAAATTATGAATTTCAATCTAGACTCTGAACTGAACTTGTATCTAGGAGTGTAGGATAACTCGAAATCCAGCAAAAACTCGTTAGCTTGATCTCTTAATAGTATATTCTAAAACAAGTTACAGCATGCGTTCCTATTCCAACATGAATAGCTTGAGTGTTGGAATTGCCTTCTGCAACGAGTATTAGAAGATATTTTCACTATTTCAGTCAAGTTTTGTGAAATACTCTCGGAATTCAAATAAGAATTCAAGTTAGTGACTTTTATATTTCATCTTGGCAGTTGGTGTGACTTACGGAATTTGACAGATTACGGAATTTGAATTGATTTGATTCGAAACTTGATTCGATCGGAAGTCAGTACTGACAACTACAAAACGAAAAATATAACTGAAACAATGCTGTAATGAGTTTCATTACAGCACTACTTTTAGTACTGTAATGAACTCATTACGATTCTGAAATGAAGAAAAGAATTTTCAAATTTCGATCTCGCCTCTAGAATCAGCCAGATCAAAGCAACCAAAAGCACGATTCATACTTGGACGCCTGTTTGAATGGAGATTGAATTATACTGGAAAACCGTGTTAGGCTAACATCTCGTTACTTGTTTAACCGTTTTTCGAATGAGGCTGCTTTGTATGAGTTAACAACTGTGAGTTTAGGTAGATTCATTACCAAATTTTCCGTTCGATTGGAGATCGAGATAGCATCTAAGTTTCGCTTTTCACATCGCACTATTACACATGCGGATGAAGATAATTAAGTTATTCATTTCGTGATTCTTCTTCTGCTTCGTAATTATAGCTAATAGCGCAGGAAAGGTCGGAGTTCCTTAACGTGCTGCCATGTTATGTAAGAATCACCAAATTTATCCTTGAATTCTTGACATATGTTCTGTATTACAATCTGGATAATGTAGTTATTATGGAACTTTTCCTTACATACAGTTGAATTATTGACTTTGATAATGTGTCGTAAATTCGAATGGCTCAGAGATCTCGGTAACTAAGATAAACGTGAAATTGAATCCATCTTTTCGAAGAAATTTTTCATTAGTAATATCATAAGGGCATCCCATTTTTCTGGAAAAAAAAAAATAACGCTCCTGAGGAATAATTTTTGCAACAGAAAAAATGAGATGCTTGAATGGTATTTAACAAGTCTATTTTCATGAGTAACAGATTATTCTGCATCTACGTAGCTTAGAAAAGAATACCTGTACACATAATAAATAGAGATAGTTGCATAGATATGTATATAAATTGTGGTAATAAAATGAAACACTGAGAATTGCTATTACAACTATTCACAGTTATGAAGGTATTAATTTGGAAACTGAAAGAAAGGTAATCTATTCAATCATAAAATACTACCAACTCAATCAATTATTATTTATGATACAATTAAAATAGGCTTTGCAATTTTGGTATTGTTTGAAATCTTTGTTAACTCATTGAAGAACGATGGGTGTAGGTAAGTTCTCAATGTTATTGATGAGTCTAGCTGTAGAATGAAAAGTTTGAGGAATTGCTGAGGATCTTCTGTTTTTTGAATGGCTGTTTTGAGAAGTTACTTCTTATCTTAGGATGTTTATGATGTTGGAATAATGCTCATTATCCTAAACTGTGGCCAGTAATTTCAATTCATTGTTATTCACTGCTTTATCCAGCTATAAGGTGGTGAGCTATTTTTATATATTTTCTTTTAATTTATTTTTGTATGATATTCCAATTATTTTTTCCGAAAAATTCATTCATGCCTATGATATTGTTCTGGCTTTCTATAACTCAAATTTTCAGAGCATATAAAGTATTCTTTGTACAAATTCAGAAATCCTGAAAATTCATTTCTGAAATGGCGTTTGTACCCATATGATAATAATACCGAGATTTTTTTGTTTTTATTGAATGAATCTTAAAAATATGGAAAATTGAGTGTCACTGAGAAAAAAAATATTCTATGTAGATTTCAGAAGATGTAAAACGGTCCAAATACACGAAAACTCAATAAGATTGTATCGTCAACTCAATCATATCGAATATGGGAAAATCAAAACGGTAAATCCTTAATTGCTTGACGCTTGACTTAACAATCAAGAACCTTAAAAACATTCCAGGCGTAACTTCATAGAGCATCAATTTGTCCAACAATTCAGAAGCAGTAAAACTACCTCGTATAAACCAATAAACCGTAGAAATTATACATATCGAATCACACATTGGTATCCACAATAAACGAATAAAAAAGGTTATTATATGGTTTGTGTTATTGGATGTTGAAATTGAACAGTTGATTCCCATTCCTACGTGCTGAAAAAATTTAATGAGCATATTGTGATTTTGTGGTGATATTATTGTCTGTTGAAAAAACATGAGGAAATTACTTTTTATGGTTATTATTAGAAAAGGCACAGGGAACCTGTCGATCTCAGACAAAATGAATGAATGACATTTCAGAAGATAACAAACAAATCGAACAAAAATTTCAATTCTATTAGTGAGATTCTTGAAAAAAACGAATGATTTCTTTTTCTGGGGAAAATTTCTGAATGAGATTACGAATTCGAATGACCGAATTCGGTATGAAATTGGTGTTATCTACATACTACTATGTGAAAAAGTTTTTTGTTGTTGTCTGTTCAGAATTCCAACCAAAGTTGAATTGAACTACCACCCAGATCCAGATACCAAGCGATGAATAATGACCCTTCCCAATTCGATAATATTCAGGTTACGATCTGCCCACCGACTGAATGAACTGGGGCCCATTAGAAAGAAGAAGAAAATCCCATTCATAATTCGAATTAATGGGAAGTTAATGCACAATCATGATGCATCTGAATCAACTCGATAATTCAGTATGGAAAGTTTATGTAAATATTTAGAGCTGAAATATTTCTTTCGTCTGTTGCCTGATTATATTTGGTTTGGACCTCGAGGTTTATTTATACATCCACGAACAGAACAATATAGCTGGCAGCTGAAGAATTGTTATGGATTCCGTGTTTCAACTTATATTCGGTACTTCCGGCTGTTTGTAATTCACACCTTTAATTGTAGTGTGAGAGAATAATGAGATAGGTAATATGAATCATAAATTGAAGAAATAATAATGAAATTGACTAATGGAAGGAAAAAAACAGAGTAGGGAAATAAATTGATTTGAAAATAGAAAAAGGAGAGAGCAGAAATAAAAACGAAACCAAAATGAATACTTATGCTGTCCTGGCCTGAGCAAAGCAGCTCTATCGACAACACCTATATAATTGAAAAAAAAAATTGCTCAAACTTCTCGGCAGCATTTCTTCATGATTCTCATAAAATCCTCTTTCTGTTACGAAATATCCACTTAAAGATCTTGTTAACAAGAAACGACCATCATTCAGGCAGCCCACTCTGATCCACTCCGTGAACCCGTAAATTTCTCGCTTTAGTCTTGAATTCAGACCTGGGGCTCAGTTTTTAATTAACAGATTATCGGATCAATTAATTACGACGAAGGCAGATAGGATAATTTATTTCTTCTGGTCCACTTTTGAGGATGATGAAAGCGTTTTCTGGTTTCAGGCTCGGCCAGCTCTGATCGGCATTTTCTTGGATTTTCGTTATCGACCTTGTTGTGCGCTATAACTATCTGGACTTCTGCTTGGACACCGGATATTGTGCGATGGTTGCTATTCATGGCCGGTCAGAAGATGTTACAACTCGATATTTCGTGTTTCAAGATGGTGAATTAACATATTATGAAATATTTTACGAGGTTCATTTCTAATTGGGAAAATTAACTCGAAAAGAAGCAACCAATTAGGTGATAGCTCCCATGATGCTCCGAACAAGGTTTTCTGTTAAAGTATCTCGATTATGAATAGGAATAGATTAATTAGGTCTCAGTTCTTTATGAATTCAAATAATTCCTCTCTGAATTTCACTGCACATTTATGTGATCTGCGCTTGAACCTTAACGCTATGAATATCATCCTTCAGAAACTAGCAGGTACTTCATGGGGGTACTGAGGCAACAACACTTCGTGCTGAATATTGTTGCCCTGCTTGGTTGATCAGTCGTCATGTAAAAAAAATTATTCCCAACTCAATTTTTCTATGAGGATTATCACTTGCATTTGCAGATCTTTACCTACTCCTTGGTTACCAGTCCTCTCAAATATCGTCCCACCCATATTCGCAGAGAGACAACAACTTCAAATTTTTTGAAAAAATTCAGATTAAGAATTTCGGATAGAGATTGGTGCAGATTTTATTTTCTCTTTCCAAAGTAGAATTACATGTAAATGTTCTTGTAGATCGAGTAGATGTCCTTCAAGATCCTCTGATATAAAATATTTTTTGTGAATTTTTTCTATCACAAGGGACGCAGGGATATATTCTGCTAAGGTTCTTCCCTAACTTCATTTATCATACGTAGAACTGAGTGGTATCCCGTTAAACTAATGTTTCTCTATTTAAGTATCGTAATAAGTTCATTACAGTACTGAAAGTAGTGCTGTAATGAAACTCATTACAGCATTGTTTTCAGTTATATTTTTCGTTTTCTGGTTGTCAGTACTGATCTCCGATGGAATCAAGTTTCGAATCAAATCAATTCAAATTTCGTGATCTGTCAAATTTCGTATGTCACACCAACTGCCAAGATACAATACAAAAGTCACTAATCTGAATTTTCATTTGAATTTTGAGAGTATTTCACAAGAATTGACTGAAATAGAGAAAATACCGTCTAATACTCGTTGCAGAAGGCAATTCCAACACTCATGCTATCGCTCCTTCGTTGCTCGTTTTCGAACTTCGCATTCGTGTTGGAATAGGAGCTCATTCTGCAACTTGTTTCAGAATATACTATTCTCTATTTCAGTATCGTAATGAGTTCATTACAGTACTGTAGTACAGTTGTGGTAAAATGTTCTCATTACACCATAACAGCATTGTTTCCAGTTCTATTTTTCGTTTTTGGTTGTCAGTACTGACCTTGAAGGTTCTCTGAACTATAGGAAAATTTTTTCTTGATAACAAAGATTTAGAAAAATTTCACTTGACCGCAAATTATTTTCCAGTAAAAAACACAATCGGAATGAGATTGAAAATTTAAGACAAAATCGTTTTTCCTGAATATCTCGAAAAATATTCATTTTGGGATAAAAAACATGTGCTTATTTTATTTTCTGACAAAGTTTTCGAAAATGCTTCGAAAAAATTGGGTTCCATTTCTAACATTGACAAAGAATTTGTCTGTATAATATTCGGAAAGTCACGCTATCGGAAGAGAAGCATCTCCCTTTCTTCTCAGAGATTCTCAAAAAGGAGAATTTTTGATGAAAAAACCTCGAAGTTGTCTGTATTTAGAAAGACTTCAATTTTGAGATTTTTTTTCGTATTTCCTCATTTGAAGAGAATTTTCTTGGGAAAATTCAAACTTTTTGAATCAAAAAGACTCAGAATTCAATGGAGAATCTAGTTTTGCAATAAAAACGGGTCTTCCTATTTGAAAAAAGAGAGATGATGTCGGAAAAACCGAAAGCTCACCTTTAGAATTTCAATCCTGAATCTTGTGTCTTTCCTAAAAATATTCTATAGAGCCATATTCGTGAATAACCCTGTATAATATCTGTTTGTTGGTAACTAATTCCTGTGATAAAAATTAAACACGAAAACTAAAACTGCTCTCAAGTTACCTCATATAAGAACCAATATAATGTAGCGAGATATTAGAAGCAGAGTTATTTATCAGATTTTCTATTAATTTATTTCTAAATGGGGGGGATCCTTGTTGGACTCAGTGATCATCTCTAATTTTGAATTAACTCAAAGCAGAAAGATTCTCGAGATATCTTGCTAACAAGATGATCGAAAGATTATGGTCTTCATTATAGGCATTTATATATCGAAAACAGGATTGATAATATCTATGTCGATTTTGGCCCCATTTACAGCTATTATTTCCCTCTCAAAATCGTAAAATATTGATCCAAAACGAGGTGAATTAACGCAAAAAACCTTTGCCTCAAAGGATATCTTCAAAAGAAGATTAAAATCCTAAAGGTGCGCCTGAATCTTATACAATCTGGTCTCATACCCGACTTTTATCTTTCCCCTTAAGGATGTTGATATTATCTGTACCCAATCTCCTCATGAAAACACTCCGTATATCAGATATGAAAACTCATAAATTATCTAAAAATATGACGTGGAAGGTGACAGTCAAGATTCGCTTTTGCGAAAGGTAAGGTCGAGACACCTTTTGGAAACGACCTTCTCCTGGTAAAAGTACACCAGCAAGAACGCACGAGCTCAAGCAGGTGCTTGTCGGGTCAAAACGAAATAGCACTTTCATTTGAGAAATGTGTTGAAAGTAGAGCATTTACTTATACAGTTAATCGGAACAAGCACGCCTATATTTATGTCTAATCTTCTAGTCGTTGATCTCAAGGTGTTGAGGTCTTTTTCTGGTCATGATGAGTGATTCCATTGGGGGTACACCTACGGTTAGATTCATTCGCAATTATACGTGCAGAAGAACCTTTATGCAGTTTTTTTCCAAAACGGTAATATCAAACCTAGAGCTACATATTTTGAGTTTTTTGAAATAACACTCAAATGTATTGATGCCGTGTGTCTTTTTTGCCATTAGTGTTTCTTTTGGTGGCATTAGTTGAATTGAGTACTTGATGAACGATGTCACAATAAAAAATTCTTCAGGTGAAGGATAAATCTCTAAATTTTAATCAGAAATGATTGATATTTTCCTCGATATCATGATAAAAGTTTTCAATTAATTATAAGACTTTGGATCATGATTCAAGGAAAGAAAACCATTGTTACTGGAATGATAGTTCAATCGTTTTATCGAATTAATGTCTAGTTTTGTACAACATACACAGTGCTCATCTCTTTCGCACTTTCTATCTTTTCGAGGTTAAAAACAACATGATGTGGCAGATGATGTCAGAATAAAAAATGACGTCGTCATCATATGAATCATATGGCAAGATTCGTTTGAAAAATACTTAGACCAAGGTCTTTAATTTTTGAAAAATAATTTATAGTACGATCAAACCCATTGGAAAAGGAGGAGAATGTTACAAAAATGAAAGGAATAATCAATCTGATCAGGGGATCTGAGCTCAAGTTCAAGAGAGTGAGCTTTTAAGCTCACGTTTTCAGGCAGAACTACAAGTCCTATGGAAAAAAATGAATGACAAGGTTGCAAATAGGTAGGTTATAAAAAGTGGAGATCATCTATTCTTTTACTACACTTTTTTCACATAACCTCAAAATACACCTGAGAAATTCAAATAACCTAACGAAAGTAAGTGAAAACCCCCCTTTTTCATGTCTCAAACACACAAAAAATTTTTTTATTTATATTGTTTATATATTGACAAGGTTGCAAATAGGTAGGTTATAAAAAGTGGAGATCTTCTATTCTTTTACTACACTTTTTTCACATAACCTCAAAATACACTTGAGAAATTCAAATAACCTAACGAAAGTAAGTGAAAACCCCCCTTTTTCATGTCTCAAACACACAAAATTTTTTTTTATTTATATTGTTTATTTTCTCACCTTGATTCGATAAAAAATCAAAAATTAGCCCTTTTTTTAATCGGAGAATCTCACGTAAAAATATCCGCTTCTGTCAAAAAATGGGTTGGGTTTTTGTTCATTGAAATCTATCCTTCTTGATAGGATGACAGAAAATGCAACTTAACCGACATAGTTGTAGTTAGATGAGAAGAAATTATTGAGGAATCCAGTTAAACTCTTAAATTATACTAAAAATGCAGTAATCTAAATCGATAACTTGTTGTATAATCTCGTTTTACTCTGACGGTATGAATAATCCGAATGCAAATAGAAGATTATTCTATCGAATTGGCAAGGTTTTGCGGTTATGCAAGAAGTCTGGGATGTGAAATCATTCGGCAGAACGATTTGTATTTTATGCAATTATATTCTGAGATTATTTCGATAGAATAACACAAATTTCAAGTATACCTATATTAGTGCAATAAAAAATGGAATTTTCATCGTTTCTCAACTCAGTTTCTTTTGCCACAAAGTGTAACACAATGTTTGGAATGCATAAAATCTATAGTTTTTGCTTCATTTATCACTGTTGAGTTTGAAAGTACGAAGTGTTTTTTCTTTTTTCATTGTAAGGCGACAATTTTTTGAAAATACTTAGGCCTAGCAAATAAATGCACATGTTTTACGAAAGGCTCTTTTTTTGTTAGTCAAAAAAATTATAATTGACCTTTATTTCAGAGACTGAGAGAGAAAAACTATAAATATTTCAGAAAAATGCATTGAATACCTATATTTCAATCGACATCTAGAAAATACTTCTTTCTCATTATTTAACTGCAGCATTTCATAACGATAAAGATTGACAAAACACCTCCCTTTCCTACCAAAGTTATATGTATGGTTGCATAGTGTAAAACAAAAATGAAATAAAAATGCGCAACAGGCAGCGATTTTGCATTGAAATCTTTCGTCGATATTTCCCCTAACCAAATCGGGGCCATCTCAAAAAAGAAACTGTTTACTTCAACAGAGAAGGACCTTAACCTTTTAGGCCGAAGAATGAGACTGGCCATTCGTTGGAAACGAACCCAAAATAGACGTTATCTCCGATATGACATTCGGGATTGATTATACGATCATGCATGGGTGTGGCAGCATCCAGCTCGATCATCAATTCGAAGCCATAAAAAATTAGACACCAAACCCGTTTGCACCTAACATTGGACCAATTATTAGCAGGTCACTTTCGTAATGAAGAAATGATATTCAGGTTTCAAGAGGCACGTCAAGTTCATTAGTGGAGCACCTTTGAACCTAGAGTGGGCCCTGAAAACGGAATATCTGCCTTTCCAATATGAACGCTGAGACGATCTATTTGTTCATTCATTCGAACACTCAATAAAAAAGCGATCGTTTGAACGTTTATACTCATCATACTTGCTCTCCGAAATTGGATGATCCTTTTTTTGTTGTGTTCATTATAATCCTGACAAAGTTTCTACAATGAAAAACACGTACTAGAAAAAAAATCTATTTCATTTTTCCTGTAATCATAGAGTTGAATTTGTGAGGATTTTGACACTTGCTGTTTCAATTTAATAATGAGAGATTTGCCCCAATGATAGTGATCTTATAATTTTCAGGGTTTTCCCTCCCAGCCTCTGGAACAAAAGATTAAGTAGCAATTATCTTTTAATAATAGAAGAAAGGCCACTGCGTGAAACTTTTGTAATTTATCAGCGGCTAATTCTTTTCAAAAAATGTCTTTCGAACTATGCAAAGATTTCCTCCTTCATTCAAACAAATTCTCAAATTTGATCATAGACTCCTCCTGTTTATTCCTCTACAAGTGATTCAACTATGGGCATTTCTATTTATGATGCTGTTTTCAGAATCACCTTGTATAACATCATTACATAGAGATAGGTACCCACGAGATTCAAGATTTTATCGGATGCATAGCGGGTATTACTATGAATCTCCCAACCACATTGTATTTATGTGTAATAAAAGTGAGATGAAATACTTTCACAAACTGATAACTTCACGCTGAGTATTCTACAGGTAAATAGATATACAGGGACTCGTAAAGTTGTGGAGTTTCTTGATCTACACCACTGCAGATTGGTGTTCTGTATTTAGATCATAATCACAGTTTTCAAAAGATTCCATTATCTCAGCAGCCATGTTTTGTGTTCTATTTAAATTGTATTAAAAACAACCCATTAGTTTTTATAGCTCGTATCTTGAAGCAATAACTTGAATCCCATGAATTTTTCACAAATATCCAGTACCCTCAATTGCATGATAAAAATTAAGGAAAAGTTTTCCAATACCAGAAAATGAATAAGAGATAGACAAGCAAGTATGTTACGAAATGAGGGCCAAATGAGTCCTACTCATTGATAAGTTACAAAAAATTTTGATTAAGTTTTCGGATGAATGACATTAAAAACAATCATTGGCAGGATTTTTCTTTTGGCCTGCTAAGTCCAGTGTAGCAATACTAATTTTGTGAAAGAATGTGCATATCTATCTATCTAAAGATTTTAATTATCCTTTTGTATTATTATAGTTCAGTGTGAGCATCGTAAATGAATAAATTATCAACAAAAAAGAAAATGCTCCGTTCTACAATCATTTTTATTAGTCCTGAAGAAATGAGAATTTCTCTAGTCAAAATAGTATGGGAAATGTGTTTTCTGTGTCCTGCAGAATTTAAATTTTCCATCAAACAAGGATTCTATTAGCCATCGATAGCATTAACAACGTTCTTTCTGTCTCATCCTGTACCTCATCCTACCGGATTGCACTCGACACATTTCCTAGCAGATAAATCTTAATCAATCGGTTTTTAAGATTTATAACAGCTGTTATTACTCCTGAAGTAGCGCAGCGCATTCTTTGTCGGGATAAAAGTCACGGATATCCACCTGCTACTTATCCGGGACAAAAATTCTGCTTCCCTATGTTTATAGAATGTACAGTTGTTCCACAGATATTCAAATGACCGGTTTTAATTGAAAACTGTTCGAGAGTACCTAAGGATAGGTATGTTGCTCTGGTTGCAGGGAATATGCGCAAATCGCACTTTAGAAATAACGACGCCTTGATGAGATATCTGTAAAGGAAGCCTACTGCTTCTTGCATACTGTAATTTAGCAGTTAGTAGTTCAGCACTTTCTGCTCAACTTTTTTCATTTCAGTATTGGATCGGGGGGAGGATACCATAGCTCTTTTAAGCCACTCCAGTATCCACCACCATGTTCTGGATTTGAAAACCGACAGCTCTTACAAAAAACATAAAGATACTGTCACGGTTCAGAAAAATTAATTTCCTAACTGTGTCATTGGACAGGCGGAGATCCAGACTGTAAACCAAGGAGAACGTGCTGTCATTTAGCAGAGAATAGCTACAGACCAGATTTTGGCTTGTTACCCTTCATCAGTGCAACATAATTCTGCAAATCGATGACCAACACTTGGAGAAAGGACTATTAACTGACAGTTAAACGTGTAGAGTTAAAGGTGTCGAATTCAAGTATACAATTCGAAGTTTCTTCAACATCAACACGATTGTGAACAGTCTTCACATAAACATCAATATTAGCATATTGACATTGACGTTACCATTAACACCATTGTGAATGGGCAGATAGAAACTAGAAGGGGAAAACAAACAGTTAGAATCTCACTAATCCGATAATCCGGCACTTCCAAATTATCAGGCACCTTTCTTCCACACTTCCCTGAATATTATACATGCATAGATGTATACTGCTCAACAAGAGTTGGGTATATCGTATTCAATCGTTTTGCAAAATATGTAATCTTCGAGAAAATCGCTATAAAATCATTTAAAACTCAATAACAATTTGAATCGATCCAAAAAAAAATCAGTTTGAGAAATTTCGTCAATCTGGTCGCCTGTTTTCTGAAGTTTGGTTCTTTCCATATGCTTCACGAATGTTCTTATTCTGAAATGAAGTTAGTTTATCAACGGCTCAGATTTGAAATGAAGTTTCTGAAAATGCCAAGACGTGAATTAACAAACGTTGAGACTAATAAGGCTATCGTAATGCTACAGTCTGGCCTAACTCAGGTAGTGGAAAGGCTCCAAGTCAGCCAAAATGTGATATCTCGACTTTGGAATAGGTTTCGGGACACAGATTCCGTGTTGGGAAGACCAAGGCTAGGTGGGTGACGAAAAACAACACCTGCTCAGGATCTTTTTTTTACCATTTCGGCGAGAAGAAAGCCTACCTCTACTTGTAGAATGCTACGGAATACTCTTTAAAATGCAGATGTTGTGAAAGTTTCCATCGAAACCATCAGACGACGTTTGAGGAAGGTAAATCTATGTTCTAGACGTTCATCAAGAGGAGTTCCATTTACACGTGACCATAAACGTCAAAGACTGGAATGGGCAAGGCAACATATCAATTGGAACGGTCAATGGCGTAGTGTCCTTTTCACTGATGAATCCAGATATGGACGATTTTCAAATTCTCGAATAATAAGGGTACCTATGAACAATCCCAAGCATACCCCGTAATCGTCGCTATGACCAAGAAGTCCATCCATTCCGAGGGTTATGTGTGATGGGCTGGGATATGTTTCAACGGGCGCACATATCTACACATTTGTCCTAGGAATATGACTGCCTTACACTATAGGGAGCATGTCATTGACAATGTTTTGCCAAATTTTCACGCTGCTATTGGTGAAACTTCTCAATTTTTAGACAATAACGCTAGACCGCACCGTGCAGCTATAGATGAGAATGTGAGCTAGAAGCTTTGTAGTCCACATTTACCTATAACTCCACACTCACCAGATTTGTTTTGCATAGAACATGCATAGAATATGCTCCAAAGAAGATTAAAAAATCATCAACCTACCCCAGAATCCTTAAATTATCTGAAAGAGCTTCTGCCTCGTTTATGGAACCAAATTCCTCAAGAAATTTTCAACAATCTCTTGTGTAGTATGCAAAGAAGATGTCAAGCTGTTATTGCTGCCCGAGGAGGCCATACATTGTATTGATAGTCTTAAAATGCTCGAATTCTCTGGGAATAAAGTTTCGTTATTTTACTCGATTTTTCCTAACCACCTTGTACACCCTGCAGACTTAGAGGCTAAAATTAATTTCATTTCCTGCAACTTGAAATCATATTAATTTGAATTTTCATCACAAAATCTCATATAAACAATATTATTTTGCAAATCAAGTGAATATGGCAAACTCATGTGGAACTGAAGATATCCTAATTCTCCGGAACAGGAAAAAAAGTTTCGAATCAAGTATTAGCAGTTGCACAAAAAGACGTCTATGAAATATCTAACGAAATTTTCAATTAGAAATTTTTTTGAGGAAAAAGCGTTCTAAAAATAAATACAAAAATACATTATCTCCCTCAAGGAATGCTTCATTTCATTTATTATGTATTCTGAATTCTGATACAATCCAGTTGTTAGAACATTTCGATAATCCGGCACCTTTTGGTTGTTGAGTGAATGTTGTCGGATTAGTGGGATTCTCTGGTATTACTTTTTAATTAAGTATTTAAGTTCTATCTTCCACATAAAGGCTGTTTTCTTCCATATTGTATTTATAGTATTATTGTTCTATTATAGTTGATTAAATTCTCAAGGACCATCCAAGTTTTTTTTGGTAAAACTGTTGTTTCACTTTGAGCTTGGGAGTCCATTATCATGGACTTCATTCAAGATAATAGTGAATTTGGCGAGGACTTCTGACTGGCATGAATCTTAAAATGAATGTGAGGGCAGTAAAAATGAAAACATCATAAGTTTGAACTGCTTTTCGGACTTGGTAAACGGAAAACTGCCAGTGTCCGCTTACTGCACCAGTTGCTTTCACCTCGGGCACGACCCTTGCAGCCTTCTCCTGAGCATAAATTACCGCGGAAAGACACGGAGAGGCAGATACCGAGATCGCATAATGGCAGACTTATCGAGAGCCGGACCACGGGGTCAGATGATCCGGCCAAGACGGTCGAGATTGCGGATACTTTATAATAATAATTAGTGGGTTTGGAGGCGAGTGGCTTCCTAAGTACATCCTGTGCTACCAGCAGACGGAGGACGGAGCAGGGGCACTGCCACAGTGGTCACCGTGACCGAGCCAGATAATGCTCCGCTTCCGCTGACCTGTCGCTGCCCCAGCCCGAGAACGCACCAGTGGCGGGTACGATATTTACCCATTTTGTTCACTATCAGGTCCTGTTTCACCACTGGCTGTAACTGCCCTTTAAAAGTGATGTAAATGGTAACGTCCATGTAAAGATGTTAATAGTTAACAGTTGATTCTGTCTCTATTACAGGTACAAAACTGAAAAATGATAGTTCTTCATCTTTTCGAAAGCCAAAGGCTTGTTTCACCTTTCACGTGACCTCTTGAGAAGCTATCTGTATTCAAAATATAAGGCGTTAAAGAAAGGTATATTATATTATAAGGATTAAAAGTGCATTTTTTTTACGAGCAATATTTGCAGTAAAAATAGGCACTTTTAGTCCGTATGATATATACTATTTCTTCTCCAACCAAGTCAATTAGTTTTATTCAAAAATCGTTAATCATTTGGTGATCAATTTGGACACCTATTAATTATAACAGCGATAGCAAGTCGGTAGTCATGAATACTTGGTATTGTTGGTAAATATTGATTGTCAAACAGACGTCAGTAGACGTACTAATCATATAATTTTTGTAGTAGTTTTTACGCGGCTTTCAAAATTAATCCCGAACACGATGAAAATATACCTGCGGATACATTGGAAAGTGCCGAAGCAATATATCTAAATATTTTGCCACCCAAATCTCGCCAAGTTTATGAACTTGCATATCAGCGATTCATGGATTGGTGTAAAAAAAATGAGCAAAACTATGCGGAGAGTGTTCTTATGGAGTATTTCTCAATTCTAACGAAGACCGTCAAGCCATCCACTCTTTGGTCACAATATTCAATGTTGCGATCCACACTGGATATCAACAATGGTGTGGATATTAGTAAATATTCAAAATTACGAGCACTGTTAAAAAGGCAAAGTGATGCATATATATATATACCTAAGAAGTCTAGGGTTTTTACAAAGGAGGAAGTGGATATGACATCTGATAGATTTGATGATAAAGGTGGTTCTAGTATTAGAAATTGGAGCTATGCGTTGTGACGAACTAGTTCATTTGAAAATTGATGACATTGAAGATATGGACTCGGTCCTGGTCGTAAAAATTTTTCAGACAAAAATATATATAATATATAATGTTTACCATTATAGGCGATAATTATTTGCGTTTATTTCGAAAATATGTTGCACTACGGACATCAAATATACAGGAACGTCGTTGTTTATTTTTGAAGTATGTTAATGGGAAGTGTCAATGAATGGTTGTTGGTATTCACAAAAGCCATGCAGCAAGACATTGCAAAATTTTTGAAGTTAGAAAATTGGAAGGAGTATACTGGACATTCGCTAAGAAGAACATCCGCTACACTTCTTATTTATGGTGGCGGTGACCTCACTTGTCTTAAAAGACATGGAGGTTGGAAATCGAGTACGGTAGCAGAAGGATATATTGAAGAATCACTCATCAACAAAGAGTATACTGCCAGAAAGATATTGCAACCTGACAAAGAAGGTACAAGTACCTGTTCAGATATTTCCGCGAAATTTCATCAACAATTACGGAGAATATTCTGAGTTGTTCTTACATTAATAAAAATCATTTGAATTGTTCGAAAATTGTTCGTAATAATTTTAGTGGTGCTTGCAATTTTGGCAATAACTGTTCCAATTGTACATCCAATATCACTATAAATAACAAATAAATACCTATATATAGATGCCAAATTAGTTTGTTTTACTAAGTTTGTAAGAGACAATGCTTTTTTTCAAATTTCAATTAGAGAGCTCAAATGCAATCACTTTTAGTTCTAGGATTAAAAGTAGCGTTTTTAATTCTAGGATTGAAATAGTACAAAAATGTCAACATTTTTCACGTTCTGCCGAATCTACTGGCTGGATTGTAATGAAACTTTATAGGAATATGGTTTGGAAGCTGATACAACCAATGAATTTGATTTGATGTGTGAGTTTCGTAGAGGGCGCTAGGTACACGGTTCGCATCAGGTTCTATTGAACATGACTTTTTTAATATTAGATTCATTAAGCAAATTTCAAGTGAACTTGAACATCATCCAATTTCACACCAAAGAGGCAATCATGATGAAACTTGATATTGTGTACCTTTTTCGAAATATTTTGATTTCTAAATTTTTGAGAATAAGAAGTTCATCAAAAATAGAAACTGGTAGGAAGTACACTTGAATCTCACTACCTTACTTCCACATTTTCCTGGAATTTATACGTGCATATCTCCTTTCTCTATTTCAGTATCGTAATGAGCGCATAACAGTACTAAATGTAGTGCTGTGATGAACTAATTACAGCATTGTTCTCAAGAATACTTATCGTTTTGTGGTCGACAGTACTGACCTTCGATCCTATCAATTTTCAAATCAAATCAATTCAAATTCCGTAATCTGCAAGTCACACCAACAACCAAGATAAAATACAAAAATCACTAATCTGAATGTTTTACAATATATTATTTTCTCCCATAGTTTATGTTACTCCACTGCAAACTGGAAACAAATGACAGCCATATTGGTAGACCTTCGCCGACGCATTTATGGTTCACTGATGCTTTCGTCCTTTATTTAATGTTCACGACACTTACCAAAGTCAACACTATCGCAAATGGCAAGTTTGATTCGCTTAAGAAACTTTTCACAAACTTTCCAGTATTCACGGCCCAATTTTCTATCACAAACCGTTTTGTGAGCTCTGATTCAAGCACCGAATACAACTAAGTCGTAGTTCGAATTTTTGCATCATGAACAGTCAATGATGAATTAATTTTCAAGAAAAAACCCAAATGGAAAAATAAAAAATTCTCTGCCTTCATGAAGTCCATGCCAATTGAATTCAAAATGATAATCATCGAAATGAATACCATCTTCAATTCATCGGCTCACATCAAGAGGCTGTCTATATCTGTCAGCCTTATTTGGCATGTTCACGGAAAACTTCTACTTTCGAAACAACTAGTATAAGCCTTTCTAGTAAGCAAATACAAATGGCGACATCTAGTAGCGTCAAAAGAATTCCACATCATTCCGATGATCACAATTCTAAATTTATCTATGTTTAAAAAAAATTGACCTCCTGTTGAACCTCTGCCCCAAAACTCGAGCTGCCACTGCCGCCACCACATCCTTCATCCTTTGCTCCACTTGCTCCATTCTGCTCTGGGTGCTCCGGCAGGATTTCGATAACACATCAGCCTCTCTCTTTCGGTTGTCGAGAGAGAAAGAAAGCCGGTGGTTCGATAACTTACCTTTAACCAGTTCATTGAGTCCTGTCGTTGTCCGTAATTACCTAGATCGGCTACGGATCGACAATGAAAACTTCAGCGGGCGAAAAAATGTGATTAACTGTCGCTGTTGGGTCGATTACGACTCCCAGAGGTACCCCGATCGGGCAGTTCTCCTATTCCGGTATAGAAAGCACGTTTGACCGTTCGAGTAAAACGACTAGTGTACCATTAGGAGCTATAATCGTAGTTCAAACCTAACTTTGCGGAATCTATGATCGAATTCGATCTACGGTTTGATCTACGCACCATGGCAGGTCATAGATTTTGATTCTCGGTGACTCATCACTTTCTTTATGAGGTATCAGAGTAATAACAAACCAGAGCTGTGCTTTGCTTTGTGCTCTTGAATTCCCCAAAGTGCTCCCGAGCACTTCAAATTTTATCGTAACACGAATATATGTATGTGATCGAGTCAGACGCCTTGAATCCTAAGATCTAGCTTAGACGTTCAGTCGAGTGATAAACATCTAACGTTAGTGTGTGACGTTAGTGTGCAGTTGCAAATATCTGTATGTTTAATGAATGTGCTCCTGAAGTTTGTGCAGATGTACACTTCGCAAAAAAATTAACGCACATTATGGAAATCCAAATTTATTCTACAACTGAAGGTGTTCTTAATGATAATTATTTTTGTCAGAATTATGCATGCACATGTTATCCACGTTTTTTTGGTCAATAAGATGTTTTTTTCCCAGCAGGAATAAAAAAGATATCAGATTTTTAATGTATTGGCTCCATTCTAAAATCAGTTGTTCTCGATCAATTCTAGTGTTCAATAGTTTTTCTTCCATTTGATTTTCTACACTCGATCGCTAAGCAATGTGAAAAACGCAATTTGACCCAAGAGGAATATGCCCAAGCGGTAGTTTTGCGAGAAGAAGGGTGAACATACACAAGAATTGCAGAGAGTTTTGGAGTTTCCCATACAGCTGTGTCCAGAATGTTGCAGCGACTCAGGGTGACAGGTATGAATGTCCGAAGACCAGGACATGGTAGACCACGGGTAACAATTGCCATTCAAGAACGTTACTCAAAATCAGCTTGAGCAAACTCATGGGGTGCAAATTAGCACTCAGACAATGAGAAATCGCCTCAGAGAATATGATTTAAGGCCTCGTGTCGCGTCAAGAGGCCCAGCTCTAACCCCAGCCCATCAAAGGGCGCGTTTGGGTTTTGCAAGAGAGCATATCCATTGAGAAGAGGCCGATTGTGAAAGAGTTCTCTTCACAGATGAGTCTAGATTCTGCCTCTACCATTGTGATCGACTTTCCCTTGTATACAGACGTCCACATGAAAGATATGCTCAATGCAATTTCCTGAATATTACTGGTTTCAGGGGAGGATAATTTCATGTGGACGTCTGTATACAAGGGAACGTCGATCACAATGATAGAGGCAGAATCTAGACTCATCTGTGAAGAGAACTCTTCACAGATTGTCTGAGTGCTAATTTGCACCCCATGAGTTTGCCCAAGCTGATTTCAAAGGAGGCTAGCGGTTGCAAACCGTTGTCTCAACGAAGAAACTCTCAAGTAACGTTCTTGAATGGCAGTTGTTACCCGTGGTCTACCCTGTACTGGTCTTCGGACATTCATACTTGTCTCCCTGAATCGCTGCAACATTCTGGACACATTTGTATGGGAAACTCCAAACCTTTCTGCAATTCTTTTGTATGTCCACCCTTCTTCTCGCAAATCTACCGCTTGGGCACATTCATCTTGGTTCAAGTTACGTGTTTCGCGTTGCATAGCGATCGAGTGAAGAAAATCAAACGAAAGAACAACTGGTATGAAAAGAGTCTTCCGGGCTTATTGGCCGTGGTCTATTAGGAATAATTTCACCTAACGTTTCGCCTACAACTTCGGTAGGCATCTTCAGAGGATTCTCGGTCTAAGGTTGTACCTCGAACGCTGAATTTCTGACACTGAACAACTATTGATCACTAGAATTGATCGAGAAAAACTGATTTTAGAATGGAGCCAATACATTAAAAATCATCTTTTTTATACCTGCTTGAGAAAAATATCTGTATTGATGAAAAACGTTGGAAGTGGATAACATATTCATGCATAATTCTGATAAAAATGATTATCATTGAGAACACCTCCAATTGTAGAATAAATTGGAGATTTCCATAATGTGCGTTAATTTTTTTGCGCAGTTTAGTTGCACCATACAATGGTTGTAATAATGAAACAAAATCTACGATCTGGATCTGCTTGTGATGTATCAGTTTTTATTCGTTGCTTTCTCAATTGAGTTCCAGGTTGAATATGTATTTTTGAATCCGAATAGAATATCGTATGCCGCCTTTCTATTAATTCCCGAAAAGCAGTAATATTGTAGCAATATCTCACATCTGAATTGCAGCCATCTCTGATAAACTTGTGAGTTCGCAAAAGGTCTCCGCGATTTATTTATAATAGGTTTAATTCAATTGACATTTACCCCATGAACCGCAATGTCAACACTTCCATTGATAAACTCAAGAGAGAGGCGAAGAAAACAAATTGAATAATAATTTCGAATAGAGAATAACTTGGTTCTTTTGGTGACCAATGAACTAATAACTCTACATCGACAAGGTCCAAATTATCTAACGGAGTGTTTCTTATCTCACGGTACGGTTTGGTCTATCGACATAAAAAACCGATAGAAATCGTGTATGCCCAGGCTGGACAACTATTTAATCCGTCCGTATCGAAAGATCTTCGAGAACAGGAAACTATACATCATGCGAACAAGCGCCACGGTACCACAAATCGTAAACCAAACTTAATAAAGATGATAATTTTATATCCAATAGCTACTTAAGTCGGTTTTCCAACATCTCTTCTAATGTCTCCATACGACTCGTTAAAGTCCCAATAACCGGAAATGGATGTTCTCCTCCGATCTCGGTCCATATCTTTGACCGGTGGGTTCCCACACTCGAAAATTGGAAATTAATATGGTTTGTTTTAATTATGGGCTTTGGGTAGCTTATGGTTCGAGGTGTACGGTTGGTGGAATTTTGGTTAATTTAATGCAATGCGGCTTCGTTTAGTATGCTAATCTGGTTGTCTGCAGGTCGTAATTGAATTTTCTCAATGGATGTTTGGTTTTCTATTTTTGGATCTGTGTGAAAGAAACAGCTTCTGACCTGCGATTCATCGGATAGGAGGATTATGAAACGCGAATAGTAAACATGTGAATTTTTTTTTTGAACTAGAATCAGAACTTGACGAATCGAACTGCTGCTCACTGGATTGAGTGTTTCATCTTCTCGAAATTTCCACAGGAAAAATGCAACATTAATAAATCTTAATCACCGTATTCTATCATTTCGGAATCACACCGAAAAGTCAATCACTGGTACTATCCTTGCAAGGAGTAGGTTACCAGTCTTCTCAAATATTGTACCTTCCCATATTCGCAGAGTGACAACACCTTCCAATTTTTACAACAAATTTTATTCTTTACCAAATTCATTTCCCATACTCTCCTTTGTTCCAGATAATAAGGTCCCGGATTAACGTCGCGAGAATCATTTTGGTCAAATTTTTTAATCATTAAGAATAGAAGCAAGAAAATTCGGCAATTTGAATGGAATGCATGCAGTTTCTCTAAAAAAGATCTCATTACTGATCCTTTCATTAGAGGTCCTGGATTTGACCTTCCCAGGAGAATATGGTCTGTTCTTATCGTATTAGAACAGGCTATGGTTGAGAAGACAATGAAACATTCTATAAATAAACCGTTCAACATGAGTTAGGAATATTGACTTAAATTGCAAACAAAATTTTGTTGAAATGAGATGTTGTGATGAAAATTCGTATTAATATGATTTCAAGTTGAAGGAAATAAAATTAATTTTAGCCTGTAGGTCTGCAGCGTACACAGGTTGGTTACGAAAAATCGAGTCAAATAACTAATTTTCATTACCGAATAATTCAAGCATTTTGAGACTTTCAATACAATCTATGGCCTCTACGGTCTTCAATTACAGCTTGACATCTTCTTTGCATGCTACACTCGAGGTTGTTTAACATTTCTTCAGGAATTTGGTTCCATAAACAAGGCAGAAACTCTTTCAGATCATTTAAAGATTCTGGGGTAGGTTGATGATTATTTAATCTTCTTTGGAGCATATCCCCATGAATGTTCTATGCAATTCAAATCTGGCGAGTGCGGAGGTATTGGTAAATGTGGAATACCAAGCTCCTAGCGAGCATTCTCAACTATATCTGCACGGTGCGGTCTAGCGTTACCGTCTAGAAATTGAAAAGTTTCACCACTAGCAACGTGAAAATTAGGCAAAACATTGTCAATGACATGCTCCCTATAGTGTAAGGCGGTCATGTTCCCAGGATAAATGTATAGAACTGTTCGCCCGTTGAAACATATCCCGGCGCCATAACACTACCCCCTCGGAATTTTCCATACCCTCATTCTTTGAGAATATGGAAATCGTCCATATCTGAATTCATTAGTGAAAAGGACACTAAGTTATTGATCGTTCCAACTGATATTCTTGCCCATTCCATTCTTTGACGCTAATGGTCATGCATTAATAGAACTCCTGATCCTGATCAGGTATTGATTTTCGTCGTCCACCAAGCCTTGGTCTTTCCAACTCGGAACCTATCTCCCTGAACCAATTCCAATGTCGAGATATCAAACTTTGGCTGACTTGGGGCCTTTCCGCTACAACAACATGAGTTAGGCCACCCTGTAGCATTCCGATAGACCTATTAGCCTCAGCGTTTGTTAATTTACGTCTTGGCATCTTCAGAAAACTAGTTTCAAATCGAAACTGTTGATACACTGACTCCATTTCAAAAAGAGAACATTCATGAAGCATATGCCAAAAACCAAATTTCAGAAAAAAGTCGACCAGATTGACGAAATGTCTTATACTGATTTTTATTGGATCGATTCAAGTTGTTATTGAGTTCTAAATGATGTCACAGCGAATTTCATACTTTCCAAACGATTGAATACGATATTCCCAACTCTTGTGGAGCTATATATTTGATATTTTTCTGTAAAGTTGGTTTATTCGGGTGAGGTTTCCGCTCTAGTTTTGATTTTTGCTGTTTTTTACCCAGTTATTTTTCATTTTTATTAAGAATTAGATTGTATTTTTTTCGTTTTCTGAATTATTACATTTGCATTTATCGATGCTATTCATCCTAATGGTGAGGCATTATGTGATCATCTTTTAAATGATGACCGAATCAAGAATACCCATATCTGCAGTAATAGACAATTAGTCAAAGGTCGACTGTGAAGAAGTCTGCAACCTCAGGTTGATTCCCAATTGGTCAACCAACCTGTTATTTTATAAGGAATATGTCCTACACCAGAATAAACCGTATAAATAATATTCTCGTACCTCGGATCTTCTAAGTCTTCTTCATGTTTCACGGCCTTCTTAATTTTATGGCCTTGCCTCGGCTACCAATTTATCGGCATCTCCCGACGTGGACTAGATCAAACGGTATAACAGATGAGACATAAACCATCTTTCGAGGATGATAAGATTGTTGAGGAATGCTGGCTTGACACTTGGCCATTCTCGAAATCGAAATTCACACGCTGGTTGCGAGATACCTCGGTTAATTAATTTCTGGGACCAGTCCTTATCTGTTCTATTGAGCTTGTAGTTGATCATCGTGAATCAATCAAGGTAATGATCGTTGATTTTTTTCGTTTCTACATTTTTTTGTTGTTGTTGGAAATAACGAAAACTAAAGATGGAAAGTGTATGTACCAGATGGCTCTTTTGGAGAAATTCCATATTTCATAATTATTACAATGAAATAAGTGGAAAACAGTGAAAAATGTGGAAAAATTCAAAATAAATGCTAAAAATGACTTAATTTTATTCCCTGCATATTATTATGAATTATCATCACAAAATCTCATTTGAACTATATTTTTCCGCAATTTAAGTCAATATCCCTAACTCATGTAGAGCATGAATTGGTTGAGGCTTTCGCGGCCATCGTTCAATGTGACATGTTCTTTCGAGCATTTAGGCCGTCGTCGTAGATTAGTTCTCGACGTTTCGCCAGTTCGAGTTGTGTGCACCACTACCGCATACTACCCCAGGCTCTACAGGGAAGCAATCGAAATTCATAAACACCCAGCGAATTTCAATAAATCGGAGGAATCTTTGAAAATCAATAGAACATGGGTGCCAGTACTCAAAAACACAAAACCACTTCCCTATAATAATAACCGGGTTCATGAAGTGAATGAAAATCGGGAACCGGTTGTGAACCGGTCGGACACCGGCGCGCGTTCGATATCGGGACGAAACCGGTCAAGCGCAGCCACGCCCCCCGACCGAGGTTATATAAGGACGTACAATCTGTGTCCCCGTCACACTCAGGCAGTTCAGTCCAGTGAGAACATCTTCTGAAATATAACTCCTGAAGATGCCAGACACTCGAACTGGCGAAACGTCGAGAACTGATCTACGACGACGGCCTAAATGCTCGAAAGAACATGTCACATCATGTAGAGCAGTTTAATTTGTCTCAAATCTAGCTGTGTTGGGTGAGTGAGAAAACATCAGGAGAAATCTTTTGTCACCGAATTAAATGAAGTTGTATGGATTCACTAGGACGAATTATGTTTATTCTATGTTATTATTTCTTTATTTTCTTTAATGTTGATTTGATAGGTATCTCTCTTGTTTACAGGCAGAGACATTAGCTGACTGTGCTTGAGCTCAAGAATATTTTCAGAGGAACCTAAAAGAGAAGCAAGGGGGCCTCATCACCACAATCAGCCAACCCATGTTAAGAGCTCTGGAATCGAACAGGCTGAGATGGAAATGCCGTGAAATCATTAAGCAACTGACCAAAACAATAAAGTAACTCTACTGTGGGTACCAAAGAAACTAGCAAGGAGAGTACAAGGCTCAACCTTCTGTAGGATGGAAAAAGGCCAATATAAGAAGGGGGTCCAGCAGTGGAAAGCGGAAAATAAAACAACGCTTTGAAAGAATACCCAGGCAAAAAAATCAGTGGTATTCTAGCCCACCTTCACCAGAAAGCTCACAAAGCTGCTGAGAGCTGTGTCTCGGAAAATGGAGGATCTGTTGATAAGAAGAAACGGCTAAACACATGGAATGCAAGTGTCCAGAGCTGGCTGAACTGAGAACCTTTAACTTAGTGAAGTCAGTCCTAGATACGGTAACAGCTAAGGCTCCTTGGGATGTTGTAGGATTTATCAACAAGACGGTAAGGAAAAGGGACCAATCAATGAATTTTCAAGATTCCTCAATCCTTTCTGATGAACATATTCCTGAATTATCATTACGATTTGAACAAGATAATTGATAGCACTGTGCTCATAACTTTTCTACATTTAGGAGCCGAGATCCTCTATTTAAGAGCTTCAAGGTGATGATTTGATTAACCAAAATCGATCCAGACTGTTCTCGGTAAGAACCTTCGAGAGCAGATGATCTCCATAAAGGCATCTCGTCGCATCTTCCCCGATAAAATCTCCCAGTCGCTCAATAAATACCGGCCAGAAAGCTCGCACAAAACGCAATTAATTTTATCGGTTATCTGCAGACGGTGGGACTAATTTATTAATTGGCAAAAGTAATTACGGATCTTACCATTTTCGTCCGCAGCTAACTTCACTCGGCTCGTACTGTTGCCTGCAAAAAATGAAGTGAAATTAGTCGTTGACCACGACGTCTCGGCTCCTGAGCAGAAGCTGGGACGAGGTGGTAATTGAGGTGAGACTCGGTAAGGTATAATTATGGGCGATTGGATGGGTATTTCGATTCGGGAGCTAAAATAAGATCGGTTAATACGGTCGTCTGTTGGTCAACGAGAGATCGGAGTGAAAGGAGTTAGGCTCTAGGATATTTCCTAAGTAACATTGTAGATTAAGAAGTTTTTCATGAGGATTTTGTCTCCAAGGGCCCCCTGCCACTACACTGAATTCGGAACAAAATTGAGCCCTTAGTCACAAATCGCATGCGCACGCATAATTACTGCAAGATCTTATAATGCGCACTCATCTGATTTGTGAGTCAGAATCGAATTTAATGTAGTGGCTCAAGCTGGATTCGCAATGGACGGACGTAACTCGAACGTAACTTAACACATACGTAAAAGGTGAAATTTTTAACAACATAGATCATACCTAATAAGAATAGAAGTGTTCACAATATGTTGCGTAATTTCTGCCATCACATTCAAACGCAAAATTGAACCTATTGTGAATATTTTCGTATACATTTTGTTGTTGCAACTTTGATTTTTACGGATGAGTTACGTTACGCCCATTGTGAATCAAGCACTAGTGCTTAGTTAACCCGAACACTCATTCGAATTACTAAGCATTAAGCCTTTTTCCAAGCTTTCGATGTTTATTCAAGTGGTTTATTGTGTGTGGTAAATTTATTGAACTTACATTATAATTTTATGGAGATTCATGTCTTATATTCAAATATTTTTACAGGATGGTTCACATTCTGTATTTGCGGAGCTCACAATAAAGTAATAGAGTGGTCAAAGCGATTCAATGTGATATTCCTTTCAATATTCAAAATCCAAATTACTGACGAAGTTTTGAATTTTAAAATTTCCAATTTAATAAATAGATGACAATGGATCAAAGAGACCATTTGATTAACTGATCCCAAATATTCGATTTAATTACCTCCAAGAGGTCATAATCTGAATAAATATGTAAATTTCTTTCTGTCACGTTTTCTTGGACATACAGGGTGACCATCCATAACTTTCCATCCTCAATTTCGAGCTTTGAGATCGTACAGATCAAATTTTGTTGAAACTGAAACAAATAAGGGTGTTCATCTAGCCACAACCCCTAACAGCTTTCATTTTCGAGTAATATCGAATTCTTTTTTCGACCCGTCCGATCGTTTTTTTCATCTCAAAGATCCAAATTCGGCGTGTGAAAGTTATTGATGAAATACTGAGGCACTCTGTAAAATAATGAACCTATGAGAAAAAATAAACTCATGCAGGAAATTGAATTGCCTTTCCAACAAGGTGTTGCTCGACCTATTTTCCCTATTTAAAAATGAGAGCTTTTTAGGGTTGCAGTTAGAGAGTTAGTGATATCAAACTCATTTGAACAATCTACGAGAAGAAACTCGAGGCTATACCTAAGGAATTGTGAAGAATTCTGTACATTAATAACGATATTATTGGATATATCTGAGGATAAAAAACTATCTTGCACTAAGTATACACAAAGAATAATACCAACTCTTTCAGAGTTTTTCAATGACAACTGATTTTCCTGATCAGAGGAAAGTACTTTTTCATCAGAATTAACGAAGTTTTTGAGATATCTCATATACAAAGCGATGAGCAGCCCAATACTTGAAACAGTAATTTTTCATGAATGCCATATAACTCAAAATCGGATCGATCTATTTATGAATCTCGACCAAAGACGTATATGCAGGGTGATTCACTTATCTTGGTAACCCAAATTTTCTCGAAAACATCCGAATTTTTTCTCATTCTGTGAATGGCGTTTTGAACAAGTCAACGTAATAAATGCGTAATAAATGAAGACGCCAGGCGTCGCGGCGCTATCAAAAATTTTTCCTCCAGGGACATACCTTTTTTATCATGAAATTATCTTTCGAATGAAATGATAAAAAAGGTATGTCCCTTGAGTAAAATTTTTGACAACGCCGCGACGCCTGGCGTCTTCATTTATTCCACAGATTTTTATGCGCATCTCAAGTCGACATTGACTTGTTCAAAACGCCATTCACAGAATGAAAAAATATTCGGACGTTTTCGAGAAAATTGGGGTTACCAAGATAAGTGAATCACACTGCACATACATCTATTTTGACTTGTCAATAATCTCGTAAATGACAGCTCAGCTAAAAAGATTCAATTTTTACTTCGATTGGAATATCCCCAACCAAAATCAACAGTTCCTAAAAGTGCTTAGGGGTTAGTGCTCGAAATATCGAATTACTTTCACAAAGTGCTTAGTGATATAGTAGTTCTCGAAGCACTAATATTCTCAGCTCTGCTCTATAAATTATCTGTCACCGAAAGGTTGCGAGTTACTGAATTTGGATTTTCTGTCATAAAACATCCACCCCAATACTTACTCAACTGGAGGCACCTTATCTTCATCTCGATCATTCTTCCAGCCGTATCAGCATACAACACTAAGAAAAAGCACCGCATAACAAGAACAAGCGCACCACCACACGGGAGTCGTATTAAGCCGGGTTCCGTTCCACAACGGCGGTTTATTGATGTGGGTGAAAAATTAGCGTCCAAACTGCATAAAGCACCTTTCAGCTCGGGAATCGTGACAACGCGTCGAGATAGAGAAATCGACAGTTGAGGCTGCAAATGCGGTGCGCGGAGTGGGACTTGGGCAATAGTTACACTGCCTGAGTAAAGGCTAAGGTTGAAGGTGAGGGCCAGGTCGAGACCTTCGACCTTCCCTTATACGGCGACCCTGTACGAGTCTACGTTCACCGACGGTCTGTCCATAGGCGCGCACATATACTTACTAATAAAGAAACTACACGAGTCAGAAGGAGCTGTTTCAATCTTAAATTTCTTTCGGTAAAACATAGAAAGTATAGCAAGGAGTGAATGATTAAAATTTGGCAAAAAACGAAGGGTTCACAATTTGTTTTTTAAGCTATTGCACAGCTTTTATCTCAGGCTTTGCGCGGCGACCGAATATAGAAATTTCGTAACGAAAAAACCTAACACAGCCGTGTATCGTCGGTTCAGTTCCGCAGACTTCGGCACGGTGTTTGTGTGCTTGCGACTAGACGGATGCGTGCAGCCAGGAGTCAGCAAACTCGCTGTTCCCATTGAATTACGGCAGATATTTCATTCACATCGGACAGAAAATGTATAGCTAAACGCCAACTGCTCTAACTATACATAAGTCGCAAGCTGGAACTTTTGACGAAATAGTATATGAGTATAGTAAATCACATTCTCAGGAACTGGTCTATGTTGCACTCTCTCGGGTGATTAATATTGAAAAATTGTATATTACGACAAAAAATTATAATTTTGCATTTAAGTTTTATCATAATCGAAGGCAAGCTGCATCGACTGCATCTTTGTTGCAAGAATTCAAATAGTGTTCAGACGATAGCTGAAAGTGTCTTAGATTTCATCAGTGATAGATATGGCATTTCAATAATGACTTTCAATTGCCAAAGTCTACACAGTCACAAATAAGATTTACAAGATTCAGTTACGAGACAAACCAATGTGTTACTTCTTACCGAAATATGACGCGTGATAATCCGATTGAATTACCTAATTTCAAATGTATTGTTCAATTCAAAAGAGATACTGTTCCAAAAGGTGGGGTAGCTATTTACCAAAATAGTAATGATGTTACTAATATTATGACTCCGAATATTGAAATAAATATTGACGACGTTAGCGATGTTAATGTTGGACATCATTTGCTGAAGATACTCGTGCATGCTTATGCACATTCTCCGAATCCAAATATCCAAAGTTGGACGAGGTGGAGCTTCTTATTCTTCGCACTTTACTGGAGTACACTGAAGAAGGGTCGAAAATACTTGGTACAAATGGTAATAAATTTCCACTTATCTTGTCTGGCGATTTTAACATCAACTTCACCGATGAAAAATCAGAGCGGATGACAATTTTTCTGACTAAAATATTGAAAATATGTTTCTCTATTTCTGTATCGTAATGAGTTCAAAACAGTACTAAAAGTAGTGCTGTAATGAATTCATTACAACATTGTTTTTAGTAATATTTTTCGTTTTTTGATTGTCAGTACTGACCTTCGTTCTTATCAATTTTCAAATCAAATCAATTCACATTCCGTATTCTGTCAAATTTCGCTAGTGACACCAACTGTCAAGATACAATATAAAAGTCAATAATCTGAATTTTCATTCGAAAATCGAGAGTATTTCAGAAAACTTGACTGAAATGAAGACGATATCGTCTAAAACTCGTGGCAGAAGACTATTCCAACCCTAATGCTTTCGAAAACTCGCTCCTTCGTCGCTCGTTTCCGAATTTCGCATTCGTGTTGGAATAGGAGCCATTCTGCAACTTGTTTTAGAATATACTATTTCTTTAAGATAACATAAATCTTCCAATATATCCTCAGACTTCGTAATCCTAATACAGTCGGCGAAATGCGAATTTATTTGCGAATCGTTAAGAGCATAAGTTACAGGTCAAACCGAACAACCCAAACATAAATATCAATATCGTGAGATCAACATTTTCGATCATATAAACAGAACTTCTAATTGTATGCCAACGAAAATTGCTCAACATTTTCCTCAGGCATTCGAATTCTTCAGCATTAAGTCTCTCTCGAAATTTCCTTTCGGTTCGAACTGAGAGAGTTGAGAGGTGAAATACATTCCATAGAAATGAATGCACGTGAACTCTGTGCTTAATGTTCTTCTTCGAGAAACCCGACTTGTTTATAAACGAGAATAAAGCCAGCAGGGCCTGCAGGTTCAAAGGTGACAGTTCAAGGATCACATATACACATTCAATATAAAATATAAGGAGTCTAACCTGCTTTCGTTAACCCCGATGGCCTGTGGTTCAAAGGTGCGGTATAAAACTCGTCACGAGATATTGTTGGCCCGTTAGCGATGTACATATTATCGCTTGTATTCAAATCTCTAGGAATATTCGATATTTCAGATTTGAATTGCAATACGTGGTTGAAATTTTCATTTCGTCCATCATTTGAACCTAAGAATGTATAGTCGAACGTAGACAATTTGATTCGAGAGTGTCTCTGTTCTATTTTCACCTTGAATAAAACACTGCAGGGCCGTTCCTAGGGTATATGCCGCTCGCGACAAGTTAAAATTTTCCGCCTTTTTTACCTATGCGCGAAAAGAACGTGCTGCACCCCTGGTAGAAACGGCTCTCCTTTCAGTTCCAATTTCCCTTCTTTTATTTCTTATACGGAATTCACTTTCGTATTGTTACATTTACAATTCAAAGATTCATTTCTTCATTAAACAGCTCTCCAATTCAGAGCACTAGGCAAAAATCACATTGCGTCAACCACCGCTAGGGCCATCGCAATGCTTTGTTTTAATTAAATAGTCGGATTCTCTCAGTCCCAGTTTCCCTTCTTTTATTTCTTATATAGAATTCTCTTTTATTTTGCAATTCACAAATTCATTTCTTCATTAAACAGCTTTCCAATTCAGAGCACTAGGCAAAAATCACATTGCGTCAACCACCGCCAGGGCCATCGCAATGCTTTGTTTTGATTAAACAGTCGGAATCTCTCAGTCCCAGTTTCCCTTCTTTTATTTCTTATCTGAAATTCTCTTTCGTTGTGTTTTATTTGGAATTCACATATTCATTTTTTCATTTAGCAGCTTTCCAATTCAGAGCACTAGGCAAAAATCACATTGCGTCAACCACCGCTAGGGCCATCGCAATGCTTTGTTTTAATTAAACAGTCGCATTCTCTCAGTCCCCAATTTCTCATATAGAATTCTCTTTTATTTTGTTACATATGCAATTCACAAATTTATTTCTTCATTAAACAGCTTTCCAATTCAGAGCACTAGGCAAAAATTACATTGCGTCAACCACCGCCAGGGCCATCGCAATGCTTTGTTTTAATTCAACAGTCGCATTCTCTCAGTCCCCTATTGCTTATATAGAATTCTCTTTTATTTTGTTACATATGCAATTCACAAATTTATTTCTTCATTAAACAGCTTTCCAATTCAGAGCACTAGGCAAAAATTACATTGCGTCAACCACCACCAGGGCCATCGCAATGCTTTGTTTTAATTAAACAGTCGCATTCTCTCAGTCCCCTATTTCTTATATAGAATTCTCTTTTATTTTGTTACATATGCAATTCACAAATTTATTTCTTCATTAAACAGCTTTCCAATTCAGAGCACAAGGCAAAAATTACATTGCGTCAACCACCGTCAGGGCCATCGCAATGCTTTGTTTTAATTAAACAGCCGGATTCTCTTAGTCCCAGTTTCCCTCTCTTTATTTCTTATCTGAAATTCTCTTTCGTAGTGTTACATTTGCAATTCACCTATTCATTTTTTCATTTAACAGCTTTCTAATTCAAAGCACTAGGCAAAGATCACATTGCGTAACCCTCGCCAGGGCCATCGCAATGCTTTGTTTTGATCAAACAGTCGGATTGTCTGAGTCCCAGTTTCCCTTTTTCATTTCATATATAGAATTCTCTGTCGTATTGTTACATTCACAATTCACAAATTCATTTCTTCATTGAACAACTTTGCAATTCAGAGCACTAGGCAAATATCACATTGCGTCAACCACCGCCAGGGCCATCGCAATGCTTTGTTTCAATTTAACAGTCAGATTCTCTTAATCCCAGTTTCCCTTCTTTTATTTCTTATCTGAAATTCTCTTTCGTATTGTTACATTTGCAATTCGCATATTCATTTTTTCACTAAACAGCTTTCCAATTCAGAGCTCTAGGCAAAAATCACATTGCGTCAACCACCGCCAGGGCCATCGCAATGCTTTGTTTCAATTAAACAGTCGGATTCTCTCAGTCCCAGTTTCCCCTCTTTTATTTCTTATATAGAATTCTCTCTTTTTGTTACATATGCAATTCACAAATTTATTTCTTCATTAAACAGCTTTCCAATTCAGAGCACTAGGCAAAAATTACATTGCGTCAACCACCGCCAGGGCCATCGCAATGCTTTGTTTTAATTAAACAGCCGGATTCTCTTAGTCCCAGTTTCCCTCTCTTTATTTCTTATCTGAAATTCTCTTTCGTAGTGTTACATTTGCAATTCACCTATTCATTTTTTCATTTAACAGCTTTCTAATTCAAAGCACTAGGCAAAGATCACATTGCGTCAACACTCACCAGGGCCATCGCAATGCATTGTTTTAATAAAACAGTCGGATTCTCTGTGTTCCAGTTTCTTTTTTTTATTTTATATATAAAATTCTTTTTCGTATTGTTAAATTTGCAATTCACATATTGATTTTTTCATTAAACAGCTTTGTAATCCAGAGCACTAGGCAAGAATCACATCGCGTCAAGACCTGCCAGGCCCATCGCAATGCTTTGTTTCAATTAAACAGTCAGATTCTCTTAGTCCCAGTTCCCCTTTTTCATTTCTTATATGAAATTCTCTTTCGTATTGTTACATTTGCAATTCGCATATTCATTTTTTTATTAAACAGCTTTCCAATTCAAAGCACTTGGCAAAAATTACATTGCGTCAACATCTGTCAGGGCCACCGCAATGCTTTGTTTTGTTTTTACAGTCGGATTCTCTCAGTCCCAGTTCTCCTTTTTTTATTTCTTATCTGAAATTCTCTTTCGAAGTGTTACATTTGCAATTCACATATATTAATTCTTTCATTCAACAGCTTTCTAATTCAAAGCACTAGGCAAAAATCACATTGCGTAACCCTCGCTAGGGCCATCGCAATGCTTTGTTTTGATTAAACATTCGGATTCTCTGTGTCCCAGTTTCTTTTTTTTCATTTCTCATATGAAATTCTCTTTCGTTTTGTTGAATTTGCAATTCACATATTGATTTTCTCATTAAACTTTCATAATACTTACACGAAAACGCTATCAATATCAGCGATATCTATTGACGTTATTCGCAAGAAGGAAAATAATTTCCTACTTTTTTCCATTCCATCAAATTTTTCATTGTTTTAATATATTTATGTTAACCCCACTGTAGAATAATTCAACAAAAAAACTTTCATAACAAACAGTTCATCAAATCTTGAGTTATAAATGGTGTAACCAACAATATGGCCGACTGAGTTTTATATATTAAGATATGGGTCACGACTGATCGAGAAGGATGTTAAAATTCCAAGTCTCCACAATTATCTCCTCTGCTCTGGGTACCAACTATAAAAAACGAGAGCGAGTCAAGCCTGACATGAAAATAATAAACCTTCGTGTAGAATTCACACCGTTTTTCTCTAATTTACAACCTCACATGTGCCGGCATCGTACCCACAATGGACCCAGGTCCTCAATCATGGTCTCCTTCGGCAAACTGCAAGTGATTGCACGTGGGCGAAAACTGAAACAATTGGGTTCCGTACAGCGTCCATATGATTAAGCCACGACTGCCCCATTGTGATATACATACGCCGGCGAGAGCTTTGCCTATATTGAAATTTTATATGCGTGGCCCCAGACAAAACAAGATTGAAGGTTCGACCTGGACTAAATGTGGGCTCTTGAATGCCTCACGGGAACCCCGAGCCATGAAATGAATGGGTGTTGGTGGAGCAGAGGTCATGGGTCAACCTGTAGGCGGTCGGGCAAAGCAGCAAGCGGTGGGCGAAACCTCATGAGAGATCAGGCACTAAGATATCGGTAATGATAGGAGTAGCGATTTTTGCTCTTGGTGCTTCTTCGGAAAAATTGAGATGTCTTATATCGGCAAGCTCTGCCCTTGAGTTCGGGAGATTCCTCAATTTCAGGTTGCGTTTGAAAAAAAAATCATGAGATAATAAGACGGTAGACGGACATAACGTCGACAACATTTATGAGAATTTTTGACTAAGTGATTAGACGTACACTAGTCTGAGAAATAGACGTTTGACGTAATCTTGAGATTTTGCGATTAAAAAAAAATCATGAGATGTTAAGACGGTAGACGGTCACATTCAGAAAACATAGATATGCTAAATTAAATTTCAGGAATGGCAATTTGAAATTAATTTTAAACGCACATTGATACCAGATTCAGAAAATATCAATTGTAGGTGATTCAGAAATAAAACAATGATAAGAAATGAACTTTACAGTTCACGTGAAACATTTGATCTTCAACACAAAACTGGAAAAAGTTCGGAGCTATACAAGAATGTCTGCCATCGCAAATGCATCTCATCTCGGCCAATAATATTTTCCAGGTCTTTTATTAATAAATCTCACTGAAATTCTGAGGTTTGTTTAATTTCAATTGGATCCAGTATGGGAGAATAAGGGCTCACCCCTCACAGCAGCAATACTGCTACTGTTTGGGTGGTTAGGGTCTCCAATCTCAAATGGCATACGGCATACAGCATTAACATAGACGATCACTCAATCTGATAATTGGTTCTTCATATCTTGCCATTTTTGCAACAAATCCTCAACACATTCATTTGCTGAAAGCGCTGTGAATTAACCTTGTAGTCTCTCCAGGGCTAATACACCAGCTGCAGACACTGCGTTATCAATTGCATCTCCAATTAAATATGTACTCAATTTGACTAATTTTCATTATGTGTTATGTGCTTCCTGAAGCTAAGGTGTTAGGTGAGGAATCAATTGAGAAAGTTTAGCATATTTTTACTAAAATCCAGTGTTGGAAAAAAGAGCCAGCACCAAGAGAATTCACCAGGTTATATTGGTCTTATTCATACACGGAAACATGTGAATATGATATATGATTGACGATATGATAACCATTATGAAAATGAGTAATATATGACTCAAAATGCTACTCAAATTCAAATAATATTCGAACTTTCTGTGTATTTGTTCCTATTCATTAAACGTTCTTTCAAATCACCTGGTGTCTAGTTATTCCCTAAAATCAGTAAATTACCAAGTTGGTCGACTGTTTTTCCTACTTCTGCTAATTTGTATGTTGAATACAATGTTGCCGTTTCACAGAGGCAAAGTGCATATTTCATCAACGGTTAACTTTTGGAAAAAAAATCAATGTTTGTATTGAATGAATTTCTTCATACTGACCCTGTGTAAGACTCATTCAGGGCATTTCAACCTCTCGTCTTAATTATCCGCGTAGATAAGGTACACGAACCGAAATCGACCGTACAAACAAGATAATCCGAATGGTCTTCATGTCAACACACATAAATTTCCTCTGAAATTATTCAAATAGATGCATCTCGCTTAAAATTTCATATAATTTAGCTCAATTACGTCGATAATTACGCCGTAAAGTCGGCCTATCCACCGTGCCGTGTCCACTTTGTCCGGTTTTAAGATCTGGTTCTCAGCGAATCGTTGCGGAAAGTGACATTTTATATTTTTCCAGATGGAACGCATTAAGTTAACAATTTAATAAATGTCTCATTTTCTGCTGGCAGCCGTGAGTGAATTTATCGTATTCCTTTTACCGTTTGCCGGGCATTTTCCCATCATCGAGTCCAGCAGAACAGGTTGGTGGCCACTTCCCAAGGGACCTGAGATTAATCGGGTTCAAGCCTTGGACCACGGACTATGATATAGTGTTTGGATGTAATGGTGTTGAATTCATTACTAATGCTTAATGCTCAATATTTCCAATACTCAATGTTGTTTTGTATGTTCAAAGATGAAATTCTCGAAATATATAACTCTATAACCTTGAAACCTCAACTCTAAATGAGAACGTTAAGTTAATTTTAAGTCATTTTCAACTTAGAAGTTGGTATGATTGCCCGTGACTGTGAGGTCCTGTGTGGCTGGTGCACGATAAGTTGATTAGAATTTATTTATGGCGGTTGATTGGGATTTGTTTGATAGTATTGATTAGAATTTGATTTCGTTGAACATTTTTTGTCAAAACGATATCATTCCTTCGATTTAATGTGTGGAACGATTAAATGTTCAAACCAATAATTTTTTTGTTTGCATTCCATGATTGATATGATATAATTGTTGGTTATAATATGGCTAATTTTGCCAGAGCGAGCCAGCGCATAAAACAGTGCCATGCTGAATGTAATAATTAAATTGTTTTATATAAGGTATTAATTCCTGTGTGGCTGGTGCACGATAAGTTGATTAGAATTTATTTATGGCGGTTGATTGGGATTTGTTTGATAGAGTTGATTAGAATTTGATTTCGTTGAACATTTTTTGTCAAAACGATATCATTCCTTCGATTTAATGTGTGGAACGATTAAATGTTCAAACCAATAATTTTTTTGTTTGCATTCCATGATTGATATGATATAATTGTTGGTTATAATATGGCTAATTTTGCCAGAGCGAGCCAGCGCATAAAACAGTGCCATGCTGAATGTAACAATTAAATTGTTTTATATAAGGTATTAATTCGTATAATATGGCCGCAACCCTTATATTGATTGATGTTGTGAAACAAGGACTTTCCTATGGTCAGTATGGCCGTGTAAGCAATTGTTATATTTAACTCCGTTCTGATTTGATGATAATGTGTAGATGCAAATATGAGAAGAATAATTGTATCAGTCAAATATGAATGGGTCAATTGACACTGTGTAGAGATCTATGATTCAACCCTGCTTATGTTAAACTGAGTTCTAGTGTCAAAACTTTTAGTACATGAATAGAATATATTCAAATAATTTAGGAGCTCTTCAGTTCATTTTCAGTAACAAATGCTACAATCAATTGTATTAAATTGATTAAATTGCTGAATTGTTTATGGCACCAATTTTCTATTATCAATGAAGGGTATTCAGGGAAGCATGCGTTCAATATTTGCTGATGGAGATTCTTCTAATCTGCGGTAGATAAATAAAGATTCCTTGGGACGACATCGAGGAATGTAAAAATAAAAAAACATCTGTTGAAGGTAACGATGTTTCAATAAAGATCCTCAATCAGGAAACGTGGCTGTCATAACCCATAGAAACTAAACGACTGAAGAATTCTCCTATCCAAACAACTCGTCCATAAACAAATATCTCCTGCGCTTACCTTTTTTCAAGCCAATGCAAGACGAATTCCAAAGTAGTAATAAAACGCTGTCAGAGTTCAAAGTTGTCGATACTTGAAAGCAGCGTTTAGCGAGTATACTCACAATTACAAACATGCCTCTTTGGGAAGTCTTATAATAATAAAATACTGATTGCAAATATCGAAATAAAATTTAACACAGTCTTAACTCACTGTTATGTTCGATGTAATAACAATAGTGAAGACGATTAGGGTTTTCGTATTTTCATGATGCGCTATAAAACGGGACTCTTTTATTGCTTAAAAAATTCACACTTGTGAATGTTAAGTTGCAGTATCGACAGGTGAAAGTTGAATGCGGTCAGAGATGGTTGGAAATGAGGGTCCGATTCATTATTTTTTTCAAAGCGCCATATGGCATTTTCGATCAACTTTGTTTTGAGCGAAAGTTCGGAGAGAAAGGATTCGATTAAAGAATCGAACAAAAAAGGAAATAGAGCAGAGAAGTGGAAGTGGGAATCAAAAACCGAAACGAGAATCTTCATACAGATCAGAAAACATAAGTTTCCAATGAAAACTCACTAATTTCATTTGAAAATGATATTTAAGTCATTCCAAACATAAGTTTCCAATGACTTGAATATCATTTTTAAATGAAATTATGCTAGAAAAGGTCTTACTTTTCGAAAATACCATTCACATGAGTTCAGTTCAGTGCTCTCTACACACTCTCACACCCTGTAGATGCAGACCACCGAGGCGGTGGATCTTATTAACAACTTTAGTGCTGAATAGTCGACAGCAGGAATAAGAAGGACTCAATCCTATGAATAAGTTATTGTTGAGTTCGAAAAACGAAATTATCCATTGTTCTTCATAAAGCGCACTAATAGCAAGATGAAGAACTCCTCCCGGTAGATAATTCGAATTTACTGCTCTTCTTAGTTCAATTGGATAAAAGCCGTCTAACTGTACAGAGATTCCTTGTCTTTCCATTTCCTATTTTCCAACGAAAAAATTAAACGAACAGAATATAAACCATTTCTTGCGAATATCCACAATGCGAACAAGATTACCAGAGTGGAACAATCTGACGGAGTCAAAGGTATTTATCTGAAGCCGAGTTGACAACGGCATGAAGGAAGAGTATTTTCTTTGGCTTCTCTGAATGGTTTCTACGGTATTAAATCATGTCGCTCTACAGTTGATTGTTGTTATCACGAAGCGAACCAGGAAACCAGAGTTTCGAAAGCAGTTAAATGTCGAGAGGTGTATAGGGACAAGCAATTTGTGAGCTCGGTCGATTAAGTGAGAAAATAGCCCTCAATTAGCTTTTCCAGGCTACCGTTTCCCAAAGCGTGAAAGGTTGTGAAATTGTTGGAGCATAGGATATCGCATTGATGACAAGAATTTTTGTTTCGTTTAATTATTGTAATTTGAATATTATTTTGTAGACTCGAAAATGTATATTTTGATTCTTCGAGTCCACTTTCTGGGTTGAATTAAGGTTTTCATTTGTTTTCATGAATGTAAAACATAAATGTTTTCACAATTGAACAAATCATTCAGATCAGTTTAATGAATTTATCGATTTTTTATATCATATAGCTATTTTTTTATATATATCAAAACAATATAAAGGTGAGATTGCATAAGTCCCCAATGAAATTCATATTTCTTGAAGCAATAGGTTGATTCAGAATCATTCACATTCACTGCGCAGAATTCAGACATTTTTTTTATTAGTCCAATCATATTATACTTTTTCAACTTCAAATTGAGACTAATCACATTCAAATTGAGATTGAACAATTTAAAAATAAGAATAATCAACGTCAAATTGGTAAATATAATCGAAATAGGAATAAACCCATTCAGAATGGGACTAAACAATCTCATATTGCAAAATGACATTTTTTTTATAGATATTTGTCACTATTCTGAGGGCTTTCATGAATAGAATTTGCTACAATCTTTGAAAGTTCGAAATGTTATTTCTTTTTCTATTTTGGGATAACAAGTTTTTGAATGGATTTGGCCTTTGACCAATTTGTGCACAAGTTTCATATAGTGCTTTTTCTTCTCCTATTATGTATTTAAAATTATTTCTGATTGATTTTTGATCCAGAGACTGAAAGAGAAAACCTATTCTAACATTTTTCAACGATATTGTTCATAAATTTATATACACATTTTTTTCTCATTTCGATTCTCTCGAAATATGAAATAAAAGACTTTTTAGACTTTTTTCAATATGGAAGAGTTTAGTGTCAATATGAATCTGTTTAATTCCAATTTGATTCAGTCCACTGCGATTTTATGGTCTATTGTGTCACCTGACAATGCTTTACAGCTCGCCTTCCAGTCCCAGAGATCTTAAACAAGTAAGCTAGCACATGGTACTCTTAAGGAGTACCTGGATATACCTATATGCAATAAAGACAATATATCAGACGGTTTTTGTGTCAAGATTTCGGTATGGTATGGTATATGGTAAAACAAGGAGAGATGACGCACCTTTTCAAAATGCGCCGTAAATCCACTGTTTAATGGGAGTAGAAAGAGTACTAACAAAATCTTCATAATACAAAAACTAGCAGTAAGAACAGTTCTCAAAATGAGAATAAAAGAATCATGTAGAGAAAAATTTCGATTTGGGAATATCAACAGCAATTCTTACTCATCAGTGTCTTCAAACAGGCAATATTCTGAACGAAAAACAGTCAAAAGATAGGTTCATATAATACTAGGAATACACAATTGAAGTTTCCTATGCCACAGATGCTCCTTACCAAAATCATGGACCAAAAGTGGACTGTATAAGGTAAGATCTCACCAGAATTAAGAGCTGATAGAAACTTATACTACTGGAGATGTAACTCTATACGAGTGAAGAATTCCTCACTGAGAATGTTAATATGTTGTTTGTTTGACACTGTTTATATTTTATACTGCAGTTTCATTCAGAAATGAAGTTCTTTTTCATTATTATTGTGATTTTTCACACTTTAGATTAACAAAATGTTCAAATATCAATACATCTTTCCATATTCTGCATCATTTTTCATCTACTGAAGGTATAAGCGCCTACTTGACTATTGAAAGTGTTGAATTGGGTACGAAATCTTCATTTTTATCTTTGAATAATTTTTCTAGAATTGTTCTTCTTCTAAAAAAGATTCTGAAGTCGTAACTTCTACACTTGCAGCTGTAACGCCATCAAGTTCAACATGAGGAAAGCTGTCATGATGGAACACGTAAGATAAACACGAAAAAACCGAGATCACGGAAACCATAAATAATAAACACAATTAGCTAAGACGGATAAAAGAAGCGTGTAGCATTTATTCAGCCAATTTTCTTCGGGAAATTATATAGCGCGTGCCGGGACTCATCCTTAATTAGAGGTTATAATTACAATTTCAAATCACAATTATGAATAAAGATGCGCGCGTGGCGGAACCGTCTCGCCTAACCCTGTTCCAGGTCAGAGCACACAAGAGCGCATATCGTATAAAACGTAGCTTATTACGAAATAACAGCTTCTTACTCCACTTTACAAGGTCTGTCCGGAAGGTCTTGAGCTTGATTTATTCGTTCGAGGTGGCTAAATTTCCTGGTTTGAAGAGAACTGCTCTCGGGAACTGGTTTTGTGGAACTGCTCCGAAAAAAACCGACTCTAGGACTAAGGGTCGTTATTAATTTTCTTTTCACTAAGTCTCTTTTTCAGGAAGTTTCGGTCATGCCTCTCTCGTCTGATTCTGCCAGTGCTTTTTTGTTGTTTTTTAAGATGCCAACTTCTGTTTCATTACTCAACTAGTCTTCATGCAAATTGATGTTTACCCGTAGCTTCAAACAATCTTTTATTTTCATAGCTAGTTCCTAGCTTTATTCTTTCACTTTATCAACCATGCGTTTTTTCTATAAAAACAGGTCAGTTTAGTCTTTTATTTCTACTATGAAGTACCTATCTATTCCTCCGATATCTAAGTGATTCAGTAGGTTTTTGACTGAATCTTTTTAATTGGAAAATCTCATAAATATTACTTTGCTGAGGGCAGACAACAGAATTATCGATCTACAGTTCGTATTGAGGCATTTGGTTGTTTTCAATGTTTCTACAACCATTTTATCCACTTTTTTTCAAATTTATTTTCTTAGTTCCAGGTCAGAGCACACAAGAGCGCATATCGTATAAAACGTAGCTTATTACGAAATAACAGCTTCTTACTCCACTTTACAAAGTCTGTCCGCAAGGTCCTGAGCTTGATTTATTCGTTCGAGGTGGCTAAATTTCCTGGTTTGAAGAGAACTGCTCTCGGGAACTGGTTTTGTGGAACTGCTCCGAAAAAAACCGACTCTAGGACTAAGGGTCGTTATTAATTTTCTTTTCACTAAGGCTCTTTTTCAGGAAGTTTCGGTCATGCCTCTCTCGTCTGATTCTGCCAGTGCTTTTTTGTTGTTTTTTAAGATGCCAACTTCTGTTTCATTACTCAACTAGTCTTCATGCAAATTGATGTTTACCCGTAGCTTCAAACAATCTTTTATTTTCATAGCTAGTTCCTAGCTTTATTCTTTCACTTTATCAACCATGCGTTTTTTCTATAAAAACAGGTCAGTTTAGTCTTTTATTTCTACTATGAAGTACCTATCTATTCCTCCGATATCTAAGTGATTCAGTAGGTTTTTGACTGAATCTTTTTAATTGGAAAATCTCATAAATATTACTTTGCTGAGGGCAGACAACAGAATTATCGATCTACAGTTCGTATTGAGGCATTTGGTTGTTTTCAATGTTTCTACAACCATTTTATCCACTTTTTTTCAAATTTATTTTCTTATTTCCAGGTCGGAACACACAAGAGCGCATATCGTATAAAACGTAGCTTATTACGAAATAACAGCTTCTTACTCCACTTTACGAGGTCTGTCCGGAAGGTCTTGAGCTTTTTTTATTCGTTCGAGATGGCTAAATTTCCTGGTGTGAGGAGAACTGCTCTCGGGAACTGGTTTTGTGGAACTGCTCCGAAAAAAATCGACTCTAGGACTAAGGGTCGTTATTAATTTTCTTTTCACTAAGGCTCTTTTTCAGGAAGTTTCGGTCATGCCTCTCTCGTCTGATTCTGCCAGTGCTTTTTTGTTGTTTTTTAAGATGCCAACTTCTGTTTCATTACTCAACTAGTCTTCATGCAAATTGATGTTCACCCGTAGCTTCAAACAATCTTTTATTTTCATAGCTAGTTCCTAGCTTTATTCTTTCACTTAGTCAACCATGCGTTTTTTCTATAAAAACAGGTCATTTTAGTCTTTTATTTCTACTATAAAGTACCTATCTATTCCTCCAAAATCTGAGTGATTCAGTAGGTTTTAGGCTAAATCTTTTTAATTGGGAAATCTCATAAATATTACTTTGCTGAGGGCAGACAAAAGAATTATCGATCTGCAGTTCGTATTGAGGCATTTCGCTGTTTTCAATGTTTCTACAACCATTTTATCAACTTTTTTACAAATTTATTTTCTTATTTCCAGGTCAGAGCACACAAGAGCGCATATCGTATAAAAAGTAGCTTATCACGAAATAAGAGCTTCTTACTCCACTTTACAAGGTCTGTCCGGAAGGTCTTGAGCTCGATTTATTCGTTCGAGGTGGCTAAATTTCCTGGTTTGAGGAGAACTGCTCTCGGGAACTGGTTTTGTGGAACTGCTCCGAAGAAAACCGATTATAGGACTAAGGGTCGTTATTATGACGATGGGGTCTGGCATTATCGTCTATAAAAATGCAATTTTCACCAATGTATTGGGCAAATGGCACTACATGCTCTTCAAGAATGTTCCTCATATACTTCTCAGCATTCATGGCTCCATTATCAACGACGACTAGGTCTGTGCGAGCAGTCAAAAAGATTCCACCCCATACCATAATCGATCCTCCCCCGAAACCAGTAGTATTCAGGAAATTGCACTGAGCATATCTTTCATATGGACGTCTTTATACAAGAAAACGTCGATCACAATGGTAGAGGCAGCACTAGACTCATCTGTGAAGAGAACTCTTTCCCAATCGCCCTCTTCCCAATGGATATTCTCTCTCGCAAAATCCAAACGCGCCTTCGATGGGCTGGGGTAAAGCTGGGCCTCTTGCTGCGACATGAGACCTTAAATCATATTCTCTGAGGCGATTTCTTATCGTCTGAGTGCTAATTTGCACCTCATGAGTTTGCTCAAACTGATTTTGAAGGAGGCGAGAGGTTGCAAACCGTTGTCTCAACGAAGAAACTCTCAAGTAACGTTCTTGAATGGCAGTTGTTACCCGTGGTTTACCCTGTCCTGGTCTTCGGATATTCATACCTGTCTCCCTAAATCGCTTCAACATTCTGGGCACACTTGTATGGGAAACTCCAAACCTTTCTGCAATTCTTGTGTATGTCCACCCTTCTTCTCGCGAAACTACCGCTTGGGCACATTCCTCTTGGGTCAAATTGCGTGTTTCGCGTTGCATAGCGATCGAGTGTAGAAAATCAAACGAAAAAAAACTATTGATCACTAGAATTGATCGAGAACAACTGATTTTAGAATAGAGCCAATACATTCAAAATCTGATAATGTCATCTCTTTTTATTCCTGCTGGGAAAAAAACATCTGTTTTGAAGAAAAACGTTGAAAGTGGATGATAACATATGCATGCATAATTCTGATAAAAATAATTATCATTAAAAACACCTTCAATTGTAGAATAAAATCGAAATTTCCATAATGTGCGTTAGTACAACTTCACTGTCATGTGGAAGAATCTTCCAAAATGACCCTCGTACATTTTCACGTAATTTCGTGAATTATGAATGACTATAACCAAGACCGGAAGACGATCAACCTAGCGGAACTCTGCTATCCACTTACGCCAACAACAAAACGTCTTAAATTATGGTTTTTTATGTGATCTACTGGCAGCGAAAAAACTGTAATATGCGGTCAGAAGGTTTGAGTAACTTGTTGTGGGGAAGGTGGATGTGTTGTTTTTACATGTCTCGTAGTTAATGTTGTGTAGTGCCAGGGTATAATTTTTTTTTTATTTTTAATGGCAATTTATATTATTGAAATGGTGGGAACTATTTCAGGTATAAAAAGGGTAACCTAAACAGTAAATGAAAAATTTTAAATTTAATAATTCTAAATATATCGAACTAATTGGGACACCGTATAAGAATCTGATGAAACTTTAGCCTCAACATCAAACATCAAAGGAATAAAATCATTAGGTATTGGGGCAATGAAAAACTCCTCAAAGGACAAAAAAGAGATCGTAACAGGTAAAATGAGGAAGATCTCGATCCACATCATCATGATTCAATTTCCTGCAGTCTGTGTTACCTTCTATTTGCTCTGGTCTGACGTGATTGCAATAGTTCATGGAATGTGACCCGTACGTGGAAATGCAAGAAGTGGCGACAGCTTGACCAAGATGGTGAGCACCAGGTAATTATTGCTAAGGCAATCCATAACAACAGTTTCAATCGGTGTCCGAGAACTTCTCAGGAACTCATTAATGGAGAAAAAATTATTTCATGGACGGATTACATCGTATTTGATTCGTGCTGAATCAACTTTCAAGGTCTTTCTTGGTCCAGAAGAAGGTTTAGTACAGAAATAATAAAATCTTCCCCCGATTTGAGGTATTAACCTTTTTTTTAGATATGGGTTTAATTTTTTTCTGAAAGGACTGAGCATCTTCTTAAACTTTTGTAGGTTTTCACAGTCATTCTGAAGAATTTCGAACTAGTGCCAAACTCTAATGGGAAAAAATGGAATATATTTAAGTAGGTAGGTACATATTGCATAGCAGAACTTCTGTCTTCGAATAGAATATTTGCAAGACATGACATTTAAGTGTTACAGAGCTACTTTTATGATACAGTTTCGTTACATTCTCTTAAAACTTCAAGATAGCTCTGATGTGTAGTGGTAGTTAAAGACGTTGTTTGTCCATACATAAGTAGCTGCAGAAGGTTTGGGTTGAATAAAAAAATTCAACTTGCGAATCGGGTTCATTCCAACAGTCATGTTAACACACAAATTGGTAATGATAAGAAACGAATAAATTTTCCGAGAGCAAACCGGCAATGTTATCTTGTACATTGGACACACTTTGTATAAGGAACAATTTAACATTCTGAAAGCAACAAGAAACCAATTGAATAACCGTGGTTCACGAGGAGGAGAAAAACCAACGCCTGAAGACTACATGGTTCCTGCTTTGCATGAACAACTTTATCATCTAGGTCTGGGCGCAAGCTTAAAGCAATATCGTCATTCACTTCCGTTATGCATTTGCAAATACAACTGGTTGTTATTAATCACTTTTTTTCTGGAATACACTTTGAGATGCATGTATTTCAAAGTGGAGGATTTCAGTTTGTTTATTGTCCGGTCTTTCAGTTTGGCTTGCAGTTGTATTCAGCCAACCGAATAGATGTCTTTCCACTTAAGTACCACTTTCTGTAAAGTCATGGGCCTGACATACATAATATAATGTCAGTGATACTAGCAGTTTGAGACAAGCATTTATATCACCGTTTTGACAACTTTGACTTAAGATCAAAGTCAGCACCGTTTCATTTCTGTATTTTTATGTTTTTTAACTTGCTCCTCAGAATCCTTCCATCGAGGATTCAACTGCATGCATAAACATGCTGAAAAAACTCTTTTTATGAAATAAATGCATTTGCTCCTGTCTCTAGTGGTCACCTCAATGAAATCAATACTCAATTACTCCTCTGATGACGATGAAGTAGTTCAAATGTCCCATCATCGAAAACCGAAGAGTTTCTTCAAATAACTTATCGTTACCACTCGACGTACCATTACAACTTCCAGTTTTCTGAATGCGGAGTTCATATAATTCCCAATGGTGTAATAAACCTCGAATGATGAATATCTAACCGCAAATCTGTAATTCAAACTTTTTCCACGATTTATATCACCGAGCAAAATTTATCAAAATGATGGATTAGCTAGCAGAAAACCTTTTCAGATTTACCATCTCGCTCCTTTGCTGGTGGGAACACTTACAGCGGAAACTAGCCAATAACATGATGTGGATTTAACTCAGATGTGTACCTATCTTCGATATTTGAATAAATTCTAGTAGTTATTAGCGGAGGATGTGGTCAATTTCCTCAACTTCTGATCTTTTACTCATTGAGCATGCTAATTGAACGCAATAACACACATCACTTATTGCGTAAAATACAAGAGTACGATACCACATTTGCAATAATCAGTGCCTTGAAAAGGAATGTATGGAAGAGATTTTTCCAAGAGTGATTTCAATGAGAAAAAAATAAAGAGTAACCCAAAGAGGAAACCGTAAAGAACCGACTATGTATGCCATTTTTTATTTCATTTAATTTTTCACGAACGTTGTTTAATGACTGACATTCGTGAAAAACCCTCTGTTTGTATAAAGGGTTGAGCATTGAGTATAAATATAGGTGAGATTCAATTAGTGAATTATTTCTCAACAATAGTACCAGCTAGTTTCTGAAAGATGATATTCCGAGTTTCAAGCTTCAAAAGCAGCTCATCTAAATGGACGTTAAAATTTAGAAAGAAATCAATTTCGGCTCCGAGATATCTCGGATTGAAAAAATGTTTCAAAAAAGAAGAACCGAAAGTGATATTGAATTTTATATATTTTGAAAATTGTTGAAATGGAAACATAAAACCTCGGTTTCATTATGAGCCCCAACGCCACTTTAAAAAATAGTTTTCCAGGATTTACAAATCTGCGCAAAGGGTACTTTCTATGCTCTGAAAATAAGAATGATGGAAAGCAAAATCAGCAGTATGAATTAATTTTTGGGAAGAAGTAGTGGCAATATCACACTAATCTTAATATATAAAACTCAGTCGGCCATATTGTTGGTTACACCATTTATAACTCAATATTGGATGAACTGTTTGTTATGAAAGTTTTTTTGTTGGATTCATTTATGGTGGGGTTAACATAAAATACATTGAAACAATGAAAAATTTGATGAAATGGAAAAAAAAGTAGGAAATAATTTTCTTTCTTGCGAATAACGCCAGTAGATGTCGCTGAGGTTGATAGTGTTCTCGTGTAAGTATTATATTCGATATAAATTCGGTGAACTACATTTAATAATAATATTAACGCATCTGAGTCCATGTCTTATCACACCTTTCTTTCTTCCGAACACTACGGAAAATTTTATTACGAAAAACTAAAAATGTGGTTCATCATAAGATACAACAATGAGACAATTTTTAAATAATAATAAGGTACCGCTTAAATAAAGTGAAGTCTATTCATGTAAATAACAATGTACATACCTACCTATTTCAATGTGATTAAATTTTTTGTATATTTTGTTCTGTTGATACAACTTTATGAATCTTCGAGACGAAAAAAAGTTCGCCGGGCCAGCTAGTATAAATAAAAAATTCTTGAACTGAACCTTGTGATATACCATTGTTCAAAGTTTCAAAATTGCTTCTAATTAGTACTGCAATGTATGTATAGTTTCCTATCATTTCATCATACGAATAATTTGTACCACTGTGTGTATATACTTCTCTCGTGATGATAGTATATTCTAAAACAAGTTGCGGAAAGCATGAGTGTTGGAATTGCCTTCTGAAACGAATATTAGACGATATTTTCTCTACTTCAGTCAAGTATTGTGAAATACTCTCGAAATTCAAATGAAAATTCAGATTAGTGTCTTTTGTATTGTATCTTGGCTGTTGGTGTCACTAACGAAATTTGACAGATTGCGAAATTTGAATTGATTTGATTCGAGAATTGAGTGAATTGGAGGTCAGTACTGACAACCACAAAATGAAAAATATAACTGAAAACAATGCTGTAATGTGTTTCATTACAGCACTACTTTCGGTACTGTAATGATCTCATTACGATACTGAAATAGAGAAAATAAATTATAGAACCTACACTTGGAAGCTCTATCATCCTAGACAAAACCGAACCCTGTCTCCGACTCGTAGATGGGTGGGTTTGCTTTTAGAAAAAAATTTATTATAAAATCAAAAGTGAATTGAACAGTGAGTAAAATGTAATCTGCATACAAACAATGAATTTCCTTCTCTTCAGGATATATTGTGCCTAAATTACCCTGCTCAGTTAACCCCACATGAACCCGAGTTATTCGAGCAACAAATCAACTGTCAACCTCAAGCGTAACCTTCAAGTTCCCCCAGTCTCTAATAAATTCAATAATAAAACATGCAGTGAGCATTATAATTCAGCACCACCGCGTAAATCAAACTTTTTCTACGATTTACCTAGAAGCAGGTGGAGTTGAAATCCGTGGAGAATTCACCTCTGAGTTTTCCCATGCGCATAACATTTTCCGCGTTAAAAAACGCGACTAAATGAGCGCAGAACTCGTTCCCCGATGCCCATGTGCTGTTGGTACTCCGGTACTCCTATTAAAGCTGCTACTAATACATATTTAAGCAAAGATGAGTTATAGAGGTCTTAACTGAGCGTGACCAGCGCACGGTGGCGGTGTTATTGTTCGTGGTGGAGAAGAGGTACCACCGGTACCGCGGACGGTACTATGTTGAACCAGCGAAAAGCGAACGCTCAAAGGCACCGCCTACCTGTTCTTGATTTATTCGTCGCAGATGCCTCGCGCTTTCCCCCACCCCTCTCAAGGTCTATTGTTAGCAGTGGCAGTACCATTGAAAATCGACCGGATTATGAAAATGAACCGGCACAGACATCTCGGATTGGTTTTTGTCCAGATTTGCGATTGACGGAATTTAGAGTGGACTGGGATTTCGACAACCTCGAATGGAGCAATCTGATGTAAACAGGGTGAGTCTTGAGTGGGACTTAACTCTCAAATTGTTTACTGTATAATATGACAAATTTGTGTGTGGTATCTTTACTAGGTATCTCATTGTGGCGTGTTTGCCGTGGAAGCTAGGGAAGCACATCTCCCCTTTTAAATCAAAAAACAACAAAGGTATTCAAAATCAAAAAAAAATTATTCAAAAATAAAATATATTATATATTTCAACTTGCTACGCTTTCCGAAATTGTTCTGGGATCGTGTATTTCACTCAGAGTGAGCTGTGATTTCCGACCATACAATGCTTTTCATTTATTATATGTTGATACTTGATGGTTAAAATACACTGCGCAAAAAAATTAACGCACATTCTGAAAATCTCAATTTTAATGAAAGTTAACTCTACATTGACTTTATAACTTAATTTTTATGTTCTCTAGGGAAGGTTTTAAACGAAACAAGACACATTAAATGGAAGAAAAATTCAGGATTTCACCGAATCTTATGTGAAAGAAGAGAAATGAACAGTTTTCAGAATACTGAAATGCTGATAAGTGATTTAATACTTGGTATTTCCACCCCTTGCGTTAATTACAGCTCGGCAACGACGGTTCGTACTCGAAATGAGTGATCTTGAAATGTTCTGATCTAACCCTTCACAGATTTCTCCGAGTTGAATTCCTAAGTCATTATGAGCAGCTGGATGATTTTCTGAACTTCTCAACCTTCTATTGACGTTGTCCAAACCTGCTCAATCGGATTGAGATTTGGACTTCTTGCTAGCCATTCCATTCGAGAGACTTCAACCTCTTCAAGGTACTCCTGAACGATGCACGCACGATGGGGTCTGGCATTATCGTCCATAAAAATGAAATTTTCACCAATGTATGGGGCAAATGGCACTACATGCTCTCCAAGAATGTTCCTCATATACTTATCAGCATTCATAGCTCCATTATCAATGAGCACTAGGTCTGTGCGAGCAGTCAAAGATATTCCACCCCATACCATAATCGATCCTCCCACGAAACCAGTAGTATTCAGGAAATTGCACTGAGCATATCTTTCATGTGGACGTCTGTATACAAAGGAACGTCGATCACAATGGTAGAGGCAGAATCTAGACTCATCTGTGAAGAGAACTCTTTCCCTATCGGCCTCTTCCCAATGGATTTGCTCTCTCGCAAAATCCAAACGCGCCCTTCGATGGGTTGGGGTAAGAGCTGGGCCTCTTGCCGCTACACGAGGCCTCAAATCATATTCTCTGAGGCGATTTCTTATTGTCTGAGTGCTAATTTGTACCCCATGAGTTTGCTCAAGCTGATTTTGAAGGAGGCGAGCGATTGCAAACCGTTGTCTCAACCAAGAAACTCTCAAGTAACGTTCTTGAATGGAAGTTGTTACCCGAGGTCTACCCTGTCCTGGTCTTCGGACATTCATACCTGTCTCTGTCTCCCTGAATCGCTGCAACATTCTGGACACACTTGTATGGGAAACTCCAAACCTTTCTGCAATTCTTGTGTATGCCCACCCTCCTTCTAGCAAAACTACCGCTTGGGCACATTCCTCTTGGGTCAAATTGCGTGTTTCGCGTTGCATAGCGATCGAGTGTAGAAAATCAAACAAAGGAAAAACTATTGATCACTAGAATTGATCGAGAACAACTGATTCTAGAATGGAGCCAATACATTCAAAATCTGATAATATCATTTTTTTTTATTCCTGCTGGGAAAAAAACATCTTTATTGAAGAAATACGTTGAAAGTGGATAACATATGCATGCATAATTCTGATAAAAATAATTATCATTCAGAACACCTTCAGTTGTAGAATAAATTTGAGATTTCCATAATGTATACCCTCATTTTCCATACCCTAACTATTCACGTATACCTACGACTGATTTTACTCAGGTTAAGCCCTCTAGATTGTATGTGGACGTATATAGCAACAATATTCGAACGAACATAATTGGTACTTTGAAGAACCCCGAGAGGCATCCTGTATTCGGCTGACCTCTCGGACACTTCATTAAGAAGTTCCACTGAAGAAGCTCCACCATTAGAATTTCATTTGAGCACGAGAAAGGGGCAATCAGAAGGTTCTTTGAAAGCCCAGCGTCGACGCATTCAAAGTCCATCTCATCGTACGGCAATCACAACAGTTGGTCATCGTAATTATCGTCGTAGTTGAAAGGCGCAGTGCCGCAAGGAGTCACAAGAGGTCACTGTGGCTACCTGCGGCCAAAATGCCGAATCATTTCTGGTAATGAGTTTGGCTCTGCTTTCATCTTCACAACTCTAGGGCCGTAGCTGCCGAGAAGCTGATTTTTTTACACGTTTCGCTTTGTTGTTCGAAATTCGGAGGCATATCTCACGTGCAAAGGAGTAGACGTCCAGGAGGCCAGTAATGAGGTTTTTTTTTCGAAGATTCTCTTCGCACCCATAGACGAACTGAGCGTATTCATGCATATCTAGCATAAAGCCATAATTCTATTGGAGAAACTGGCATACTAACTCTATATATCTCATAGAGAAAAATAAAATTCTTAATGATTCACCCCAAAATATATAAGGAGATACTTTATGATATACATACAACGTCAAAACAATAGTAGCCTTACATCTAGAATAACGAGAATAACCAAATTGCGCAACGTTTTAATACAAAGTGATAGTCGACAAGAAAGGGTTTGCAGAGGTCCAGTAATGTGCTGACGTTAAAATACACAGGGTGTTACACTTGAAAAATAGCAAGTTCTGCTCTGAAAAAAATTTTTAACGTCACTGACTTCTACGTAAAAATATCTTTCTCTATTTCAATATCATAATTCATAAGAGTACTAAAAATAGTCTTTTCCTGAAAACTTGATTTAGGTTTTCTCTCCCAGTCTCTGAAACAAGAAACAATCAGAAAAAAAAATTTTATAATATAAGAAAGGCACCTGCGTAAAAATTTGAGCACTAATTTGTCAGGGGCCAAAACTTTACGAGAAGAAATTGTTGCCTAACAATGAACAAGAAGAAAACACTTTGAACTCTCAAGCGTAACGTTCAGGAGTTTAAATCAGACTCCTTCGTCAGACAATTAATAATTTTCATTCAACTTCGTAGAATCGGGATAATTTTTTGATTTTTTTTTACGCTTAAGAGTTCGAAGTGGTTTTTTTTGTTCATTGTTAGGCAACAATTTCTTTTCGTAAAGTTTTGGCCCCTGACAAATTAGTGCTCAAATTTTTACGCAGGGGCCTTTCTTATATTATTAAAAATTTCTTGTTTGAGAGACTGGGAGAGAAAACCCAAATTAAGTTTTCAGGGAAATGCAAAGACCTCCCAGACAATATTTCAATAGATAATAAAAGTAGTGCTGTAATGAATTTCATTACAGCATTGTTTTCAGTTATATTTTTCCCTAATCTGTCAAATTTCGTAAGTCACACCAACTGCCAAGATAAAATACAAAAGTCATTAATCTGAATTTTTATTTGAATTTCGAGAGTATTTTATGAAACATAACTGAAATAGAGAAAATATCGTCTAATACTCGTTGCAGAAGGCAATTCCAACACTAATGCTTTCGAATTCGTGTTTGAATAGGATCTCATTCTGCAACTTGTTTTAGAATATACTATTCATAAACGGTTTTCATTTTTTATACAGGGCCCCAGAAATAATTTCATCTCTAAAAGTGCACATTTTCGTTTTCGCCCTGTATTTCAGAAAAAAAAGTAGTTCTGTTTATGGATTTAAAAGTTTAACAAAAAAGTAACAGAGGGTCGCGAGAACTGCGACAATAAAAGCTGAGATACTGTGCATTCTCAACCAATTTGGGACACAGTGTAGGTATACTTTGACAAAAAAAAATTCATATATAAACAGACTAGTAATAAATGTTTCTAACATTCCTTATACTACAAATACCTTTTTAGTTTGTTCAAACTTTGATTCTGATTTTGTATGTCAGTTTTATAGTCTTTGTGTTAACTCCTCTTAAAAATTGTATTAAATTGTTATTGTTGGGAAAATAAGTTATTGATTCATGATTGATATTATGTAATTATATTTGGATTTCTGAATTTGACGAGTACTAAAGCGGAGCAGCATCGAATTGTTTGGAAAAGGGTACATTAGCAGTGATATTAGGAAAAAACGGCCATTTTACCTTCAGCTACACTTTTGAAATTCAAAGTTGATATAACAATCTTGGGATTCAAAAGAAATGAGCGTCCAAATAGGTAGCTACTTCCATAGACGTAACGAGACAGGGGTGGTGTAGGTTATTGATCAGAAGAAATGAAAATAAAGAATGAAAAAAAATATAAAATTGAAAAATTTTCTTAACTGATGGAGGTTAAAATTCCCATGATTCAATGCTAATTACGCCAATGGGTATTTCCATTTCACTTCTTGTTATTTGACTATGCGCTCGAAGCTACATTACACGAAAGTTTCGTCTGCCATCTGGGTGAATTAAGGGGTTCGATAAGAAAAAAATGAAATCCATCATTTTCGAATTTTCGCTTAGAACTATCCCAGGAGCACAATAGGTGCTCCGGAGTACTTCGCGATGATATTCTATGGGCCTGCGGCCAAACGAGCCGCCATATTGTATTTACACCTATCGCTACTGACAGCCATTAACTGTAAAATCCTTCCTTGTTGCATTATATTCGGAGCCGGTAAAGAATGGGTACTTCATAACTAAAAATAATTGCCAGATTAGCATACGTTATGCCTTTCGGCTTGGTCGCGACAAAAGGCAGAAGACAGGAGGCAGTATGGCCTTTACAATGGGTCCAGTTGTAGGAACAAAAGGTCCATTGAAGAAACAATGAGATGTGGCTTGAGACATGTGACTCGTTAGGCTCGCCAAACGTATAGGGAGTTGCATGGGAGGGAAGAATGTGAGAATCGCGAAATTACGCCATCTTCTCCATTAATATTAATTGAATCAGGTTCTGATCATAAATTGAAACCGGACACAGCCTCCGTGGATTTATCTTCAGCATATGACAGTTAAAGATATCATGAAAAGATTATCCAATGAAATAGAACATTCTCTATTTCAGTATCGTAATGAGTCCATTATAGTACTAAAATTCAAATAAAAATTCAGATTTGTCCCTTTTTAATTGTATCTTGGCTGTTGGTGTGACTCGCGAAATTTTAATTTCTAACAACCACAAAACGAAAAATATATCTGCAAACAATGCTGCAATGAGTTAATTACAGCAGTTATTTCAGTACTGTAATGAACTCATTAGGATACTTAAATAGAGAAATATTGTTACCTACATGAAGAGAATGCTGTTTTATTGTTGTTGATGTTTTCATTGATTGATTGAATAATTTCAAAACATTGAGAAAAGGTCCTTCCACAAGGACCAGTTTAAGCTCCTCAACTTTCCAATTTATATGTGTTTGTTTCCATGCTACTTCTCTTGAGTGAGCAGGACTTTTTTGGTAGTTCCATGCCAGAGCTTTTTCAAGTTTATTTCAGGTGACATTTGTATTTCCCAAGAAAGTTGCTTTGCTGCTCGAATATTTGGAGATTTTAAACCATCTAATTTATCTTTCTTCCCCCGATTCCATCCCAAACATTTCGAACGTGTTTCCAATTCCAACCTCATTAAAAAACCACGTCTGGAAGTTCACGAAAAAAATTTATTCAGTACGTGGACTTCGATTCATCATTTTTGAAATGTTTATTCCTGACGTACGGGCAACAAGACGGTCAGGATAGGAGATGGAAGATAAGAGGACACACCGAAAACGTTAGAAATAAGACGTAAGACTTGGGAGACAAGAGAGCAGCCGCATGATCTAGGATGGTTGCCTGCCCTATCTAAAAACCATAAACAGTGGTGTCAAGTAGATAATTGAAGATTTATAAGAATTCAAGAATTCCGGAAAAAGCGTTAGAGTTATTGGTGGGCGAGTTTCAAGAAAGGGAAATATTTTAGGTCTGGTTGAACTTTATTCTCTTAATGTAAAAGGAGAGAAAAGAATAATCTTAGATTTTTTTATAAAGGATGATACGAAACGTTTTTTTTTCTGATGCATTGAAAAATGAATTCCATCAAATATTGCAGAGTACAGACCGAGTCTTCAACTTGTACAGAGTGGGCAAAATACGTTGTTTAATGAGGGAACTCCAAAGACTTACGCTACTTGGCAAAACTCCTGATAGAAAGTCTTGTATAGACAAGGGCTAATAAGTAAAAAACACTCAAATATAACAGCATTATTTCCAAGACAAAAGTAACATAGTGTACAGGGATACAGGGTGGACAAAATTCGTTGTTTCCTGAGGGCATTTCGAGAACTATAAAAGCTAAAAGAAAACGGATGACACATTCTGTTGCTTTTATTTTCATGACTAATCAAAATCTGAGAACAGAACCGGCCTATCATTTCTAGATTTTGGGTTATTGACGAAAATTAGGATTGTCATTTTCATTAATTCTGAACTGAAATAATCGATTGTTTCAACTCGTACGCGGAAATTATTGTTACATTTTACAGCCACTTTTTTATGAGTAATTCGAATTTTTTGCTACTGAACTTTTTCATATATATGACGGTAATTTCTGATTTTTCAAATGTGAACTATATCTGGAAGTTCTTTTATCTTGATGAAGATTTTTTGCTCATTCCAAAAATGTATGTATGTATGTATAATTTTTTCTGCATCTCGTTTCATTATGGAATATTAAATTGGATTAATATGTCATCCATTCTCTTCTAGCTTTTTCAGTTCACGAGATTTCCTCAGTAGACATTTTATACCATTGACCTATAAATAAGAAGTATATGCTTTATGCTTGTAGTGAAAATAGACTCTTGTTGCGTATACCATTCTTTCCAATTCGGCCTATTGTATATGAAAGCATATAGCATATAGCCACTTTAAACTTTCATAATGAGCAATGCAACCCATTTCAATCATTTTTGAAACATAGATTAATTTAAAATAGTAATCATCGATATGAATACCATTTTCAATTCTCAGGCTCAGAGATCTTTTATCATGGAGATGGAGAAATGATATTCAGTCACTTAGATGAGAGATATACCGGTTTCAGCTTTGTTTGGCATCATCAGTAACCCGTACACCTCAGGGACAAAATCTTCATAAGAAACTTAGATATTTAAAGCAATTAGGTGTGTTGTACTGAGCAGAAATTACAATTGCGTCAAAATGAAGTTTCACATCTCCAATGACATGCGAAAAAGAACTCTGTACATCCTCTTTCACTCAATGAGATTTTAGCAGTGGCCCTAAATTTCAACCAGCACACTGAAAGGTTTACAAGCATCAGATATAACATTTAAATCTTCGCAATAAAGTACAGGGTGATTCACTTATCTTGGTAACCCCAATTTCCTCGAAAACGTCAAAATATTTTTTCATTCTGAGAATGGCGTTTTGAATGAGTTAATGTCGACTTGAGATGCTCATAAAAATTTGCGAAATAAATGAAGACTCTAGGCGTCGCGATGCTATCAAATTTTTTTTCTCCAGGGACATCCTTTTTTTTATCATGTCATTCGAAAGATAATTTCATTCAAAATTTTTTTTCGAATACAATTTTCATCCATTTCTAACCGTCAGCGATCTGCAACGTGTTTTATGTTAATTTTATTCCATTTATTTCTTTCTGTATTTTGGTAGTATACCTTCATTTAGAGACATAGATATGATTTTTTGCCTTGAATTCAAGAAGGCTAGCTTTCTAAACAATCTGCTTTTTCAAATAAGATCAAATATGCAAGAATTCGAAAATAAATTAACCATATTTTGACCAAAGTAACTTATAATGAAATAGGGAAATGATATAATTTATAAATGGATCATGTCTAGATGACCTAGATATGAAATTGTTTCGTAAAAGGAGGGAGGCTTTGTAACAAACTATTTCTCTATCATTATATTCATTAAATATTCTATCTTATAACAATAAACTTTTTTATAATAATAATCGAAACATTTCGAATCATATGTTCTATATACCGGCCATTATAATCCATACATCATTCGTCTATTTCATTCTTAATTACTTTGGTCAAAATATAAGGGTCTTCTTAGGCTCATGCGTTTCTTATCTTTATTTTCGAATGCTCCAAGTTATTAGAATCAGTTTGGTATACCATATTTTTCAGGGTGCCCCTCAGAAAGTAATCCATGAGCGTTAGGCTTGGCGCTATCTGATGGGTCCATTGGTTCCTATCCATTTATTTTCGAATTCTTGATCTGAATATATTTTCACAATGGCAGCTTTGTGACATGGAGCCCCATCTTGTTGTAGCACATTGACTAGAAAACTATCCTTCTTGAATTCAAGGCACAAAATCATATCTATGTCTGCAAATAAAGGCATACTACCACAACAGAAAAAAATTAATGAAATAGAATTAACATAAAACAAGCTGCAGTTCGCTGACGGTTAGAAATGGATAAAAATTGTATTCGAAAAAAAATTCTGAATGAAGTTAGCTTTCGAATGACATGAAAAAAAGATATGTCCCTGGAGAAGAAATTTTTGATAGCGCCGCGACGCCTGACGTCTTTATTTATTTCGCAGAATTTTATGCGCATCTCGAGTCGACATTGACTTGTTCAAAACGCCATTCACAGAATGAAAAAATATTCGGACGCTTTCGAGAAAATTGGGGTTACCAAGATAAGTGAATCACTCTGTACATACCAGAAATTGAATTGTGTGAATCTTTTAAACAGTGTTGCATTCAGCCAAAGTACACATTTTTTGAATTTAAGAGATATAAATAATATATTTTATTTGATATCAAAGTAGTCAAAAACGATACGAGAAGAAAAGGGCAACATTTTCATTGTCCAAAGTAGCGAAATATTCATTGAATAGCTTTCAACTCACTTCTAATAGTTGGGTCTATTGATGAATTCCTTGGATATTTATCGAATGTACATGATGAAAAAACTCATGAATGTGAGAAAAAAAAATTGTGTTCGGGAAAGATTCATAAGATCAATAAAAAACTATGTTCTGAGAATCATTTCATTCTATAAAATTGCTTGCCAGATACAATGGAAAATAACTTTTTTAATGCATTCTTACAGCTTTCATCTATTCAATCGAGAGGAATAAAGAAAAATAGTTAAAACTAGAAATAGGAATACAGGCAAACACCGAAGCCGTCCCAAAACCAAATAAAGAAGGGTAATGGGGTAACGCTTATATCGTAAATAAGTTGTTACAAAAAAGAAAGTGTCTACTACCACCATCAGGGCCTTTGATGATACCACATTTCTGGATATTGCCCTTGTTTACGATTGCATATTCCTTTGATGCCATGAATTTTTTACAACCGAATTTTTTGTTCTTGCCAGATGTTGTTTACTCCCAGAGAAGAGTGCACCGAGAGACTAGGTTTTCAATTAGATTTTACATATTGCAAATGGTTGTTGTACGAGTATAGTATACAGTGTGTTTTTAGACCTATAGATGAATCAATTCTTGCTCAAAAGGATCGTCTTGGGCACCCATGTATATGGATTTCCGAAATAAACGTTACTACCGAAAAAAAAAGGACGAAACAGAAAATTTGGAAGCGACCAACCGTTCTAGCCAGGTAGACTTCCTGTCCAATTAACCATAATGATAAACGAAGAAACGTTCATAACCCACAGACCGAAAAGGAGGCGCAAGACCGGCTCATAACAAGATTCATGGCGGGATCATAGTGCACGGTTCCGGTCAGACGCCGCAACTTCCGGTGAGGTCGCGTGCTTGTCCATTCTCTTTCTCCTACCCATTCATGGTCCTTGGCCATAAGCTCGTAATGGATGTGTTGCGCCCATTTCCGGTGACTTATCGTGAGGGTGTCGTGCCTTGTTTGCGTCTCGATATGAATATGACGAACGGAAGGGAAAGGAAGCAGGTGAATCGTGATTTTTGGAACGCGCCAAGCGTGAACCGACTCAGATATACAGGGTGTCTCATAACCGACGAACTTCTGGTGGATCTTCTAGAAAATATTTGAGATGCTTTCTACCAAAATCATGAACACTGCGCGAAAAATATTAAAGCACATTCTGAAAATCTCAATTTTAATTAAAGTTAACTCTACATTGACTTTATAACTTATTTTTTATGTTCTCTCGGGAAGGTTTTGAACGAAACAAGACACATTTAATGGAAGAAAAATTCGGGATTTCACCGAATCTTATGTGAAAGAGAAATGAACAATTTTCAAAATACTGAAATGCTGATAAGTTATTTAATACTTGGTATTTCCAACCCTTGCATTTATTACAGCTCGGCAAGGACGGTTCATACTCAAAATGAGTGATCTTAAAAAGTTCTGATCTAACCCTTCCAGATTTCTCCGAGTTGGATTCCTAAGTCATTAAGAGTAGCTGGATTATTTTCTGAACTTCTCAGCCTTCTATTGAGGTTGTCCCAAACCTGCTCAATCGAATTGAGATCTGGACTTCTTGCTGGCCATTCCATTCGAGAGACTTCAACCTCTTCAAGGTACTCCTGAACGATGCGCTCACGATGGGGTCTGGCATTATCGTCCATAAAAATGAAATTTTCACCAATGTATGGGGCAAATGGTACTATATGCTCTTCAAGAATGGTCCTTATATACTTATCAGCATTCATAGCTCCATTATCAACGACCACTAGGTCTGTGCGAGCAGTCAAAGATATTCCACCCCATACCATAATCGATCCTCCCCCGAAACCAGTAGTATTCAGGAAATTGCACTGAGCATATCTTTCATGTAGACGTCTGTATACAAGGGAACGTCGATCACAATGGTAGAGGCAGAATCTAGACTCATCTGTGAAGAGAAATCTCTCCCAATCGGCCTCTTCCCAATGGATATGGTTTCTCGCAAAATCCAAACGCGCCCTTCGATGGGCTGAGGTAAGAGCTGGGCCTCTTGCCGCGACACGAGGCCTTAAATCATATTCTCTGCAGCGATTTCTTATTGTCTGAGTGCTGAGTTGCACCCCATGAGTTTGCTCAGGATGATTCTGAAGGAGGCGAGCGGTTGCAAACCGTTGTCTCAACGAAGAAACTCTCAAGTAACGTTCTTGAATGGCAGTTGTTACCCGTGGTCTACCCTGTCCTGGTCTTCGGACATTCATACCTGCCTCCCTGAATCGCTGCAACCTTCTGGACACACTTATATGGGAAACTCTAAACCTTTCTGCAATTCTTGTGTTTGTCCACCCTTCATCTCGCAAAACTACCGCTTGGGCACATTCCTCTTGGGTCAAATTGCGTGTTTCGCGTTGCAAAGTGATCGAGTGTAGAAAATCAAATGAAAGAAAAACAATTGATCACTATGATTGATCTAGAACAACTGATTTTAGAATGGAACCAACAGATTCAAAATCTGATATCATCTTTTTTATTCTTGCTGGGAAAACACATCTGTATTGGAAAAAAACGTTGAATGTGGATAACAAATGCATGCATAATTCTGATGAAAATAATTATCATCGAGAACACCTTCGGTTGTAGAATAGATTTGAGATTTCCATAATGTGCGTTAATTTTTTTGGGCAGTAGCGATGTTTTCATGATTTGCAACTCTTAATATTGTTTCTTATCATATGAACACCTAAGAAGATTTTATGAATGATATCTCGAAGTGGTTGAAAAGAATTCGAGCATTTCGTCTAGACTCTCATTAGTTAATTCAGCATTGAAGTGAATTCTACAAACATATTATTAATCAATATGGTTTCGACTGGATGTGTGTGCAATCTACGCAAGAAATAAAAAAAGTATTCCAATTTTGAAATAAAGAAGAATCGAACATTCTACATGTTCGAAGAAAAAATAAACGGTTGGAATGGTAAATATTTAATACATTTCATCACTTCATTTTCGAAAGAACAAGATTTCATATGAATCAATGCACCTGATAAAGCGCATCCACCATTTATTATTAATTCGCGTAAATCTGGAGCTGGAGGCAAAGCAGTACGAAATGAAGTATTGTAAAAAAATCGAATAACATCGATTTCCCATACACAAATATATGATGACTTCTGTGATTGTTGATAAAAACTTCAAGAAAATATTTTTCGATTATATTTCGTTTCATGCCAACAACCCAAAGAGTTGAGCGCTTATGTTAATTTTCTGGAAAACCTATAGGAACAAATTATATAGATTTAGTTAAGTATTGTTTCAAATTCAATTAATTTATAGCAGAGAGCTGTCATAATAATCATCTTGAAAACATAAACTTCCATCAGCATCAATTCTTCCCAAATATTCCAATAAAAGGTAATTTTTTAGAGTTAACAAGCCCTCCAACTCTTAAATAAGACTTCGAACAGCATAGCCTAATAATATTTGTATTCTGACTCACCTTCTTCCGTAGCTTTCTTTTCCGTCAAGTTTTGTATTATAATGGATAAAGGTTTCTTAGGTGGGGTGTCACACATTATCCTGGATATGCTAGTTCTCACAAAAAACACTTTCACGAAGGCACTCAACTCCCAAACACTCACTCAACACTACTTTTGTCCGTCCTGAAAAACAATACAGAATTTTCAGTGAAACACTCGCAAAAAGGGATAAATGCAGTTTTATATAAGACCCTGATGTTGCGGCGACTTCAATTGATATAATGCACGCATACTTTGAATTAAAATTAGAGACAGGTTAAAGTTTGTGTCATGACCTGGACTGACCCGTTTGATCTAAAAATGTCGGGTCTAAAATAAGCCGACAGCTTATTGAAATAAATAAAGCATAAAGATTTCAATCTGGATTTCTCGAAATAGCGGATCGTTGTCTTTGACGCGTTGAGAAGTCTGATGGATGGGTCGTTGATTGTTATGATTCGTAGGGGAATCAAAATACGTGGTATTTTGATCCTCGACTATTCTAGTGTAGGTACAGTGATTCGTTTAAGAGTGGTTATAATGATTACCAGGGAAATGAGACAGATCACTGAGATCACAACTCATTTCCAGGAAATACCAAATCACATGTTGTTCTTTAGAGTTCCTTTAGAGATAAAATATTGGGGAGACCTGTATGAAACGAAAGGATTTATTGGTTAACATAACACCATATATAAGACTCCTAATTTTAGTCTTTTAGGAAATTAATCAAATTTCTTGCTTAGAAGATAATTGTCGATCTGATACAGGTACTTATATCATATGATAATGGCAACTACACAGCTCAAAAATTGAAGTGAATTATTTGCGAACTTATAATAAAATGAACTACTCTACATAAGTTAAGGATATTGACTTAAATCGCAAAAAAATATAGTTTGAATGAGATCTTGTCATGAAAATTCATATTGATATGATTTCATGTTGAAGGAAGAAAATTATTTTAGCCTGGTCTTCAGCGTATACAGTGTGGTTGAGAAAAATCGAGTAAAATATCGAAATTTTAATTCCAGAGGATTCAAGCATTTTAAGACTTTCAATACAATGTATGGCCTCCACGGGCATCAATAAGAGCTTGACATCTTCTTTGCATACTACACACGAGGTTGTTGAATACTTCTTGAAGAATGGATTCTGAGGTAGGTTGATGATTACCTTATCTTCTCTGAAGCATATCCCATGCACGTTCTATGCAATTCAAATCTGGTGGTGCGGAGGTATTGGTAATATGTGGAATACTAAGCTCCTCGCGCACATTCTGCATTTTGAAGAGTATTCCGTAGGATTCTACACGTAGATGTAGGCTCTCTTCGCTGATGAAATGATTCTGAGCAGGTGCTGTTTTTCGGAACCTGTCTCCCTGAACCTATTCCGAAGTCGAGATATCACGCTTTGGCTGACTTGGTGCCTTTCCGCTACAACAACCTGAGTTAGGCCACCCTCTAGCATTCAATAGCCCTATTAGCCTCAGAGTTTGTTAATTTACGTCTTGGCATTTTCAGAAAACTCGTTTCAAATCGAAGCCGGTGATAAACTGACTCCATTTCAAAATAAGAACATTCATGAAGCTTATGCAAAGAACCAAAAACTTCAGAAAAAAGGCGACCAGATTGACGAAATGTCTCATACAGATTTTTATTGGGTCAATTCAAGTTGTTATTGAGTTTTAAATGATTTTACAGCGATTTTCTCGAAGATTACAGATTTTTCGATTCAATACGATGTCCCTAACTCTTGTGGAGCAGTATATATCGAGATATAAAAAAATCTTCATACTCATGTATCAAGTAGGTCAAAGAGACCTACAATCTGCACATGATATGTAAATAAATCCTGAAAATTAAATTCGAGTGGAAAAAGTAGGTTTTCCCCAAGATGTTCTATTTTTGAGCAGTGTATATCCCTAATCTTGTTTTCTCTGGTCCGATACATATCAGTGAATCTTCTATCAGTGCAAAATGTTCTATAAGGTCAACGAACGATATCATATTGTGCCAATAGATGCAATATAGTCCCTGAGGCAATAATATTGATCTCAAATTCAAAATAGGAAGTTTTAGTCGAAAGGAAAAAGTTCAGTGATCTAAAACCCATCGGAACAATCTTCGAAATAATTAATTTATTTGGTTAAAATGCTCCCTTTGAACGGAAACCATTATTATAGTTCTCATCTGTAATTTTCATTTCATGTTTAATTACATCAGTTTAGTTACATTTACATTGCTCTGCAAAACGAAAGTTAATAACTAGGTATATCGATTTTTCAAACAATAAGAAGGGCCAACTGCACAGAAGCTATCGTTTAACTTATCCAAAAAAAACAATTTCGACAAAGGCAACCAGATACAAACTTCATTAAGCTCTCTACTCTATAATCTTTCTTCACCGATCTTTGATTTATTGGAAATCTCATATGGAAATACAAATTTTATTTCATGAAGTGAATTCTGCACTACAACATTTGATGTATTCAATCTATGACTCCTCACTGAAATGCACTGTTGCGAAGTTAAGAGACCAAAAATTATTTAAAAAAATAATATAGAAGTTATAGTTGAATAAATTTCTACTTTAGATTAGTGAAAATGGACATTTTCCAATAAAGTTAATGTATCGAACCTTGCTGAAGATGATTTTGGGAAAGTTTATAAAAATTCTAGTTGGAGAATATCGTTTTGTTTGAATACGGTACTGACAAATAAGTCAACTCGGTTTACTAGAAATATTATTCAAGTACTGCACAGTTTAATAAATTGAACAGTGCTATTAAATTTGGAAACAATGTGTTTCTACATTTTTTTATATCATCATAAAAATAAAAAATTCCAGCACTTTCAAGGACTACAATTTTTTTTGAGTATTTGTTCTTCGATGAGTTCATTTAAGGTTCAATTTTTGTGGAGCTTAAAACAAAACATCCATGATGATATGGAACTCATTGGAATTGAGTTCGAGAAACTCGAAAAATACATAAATAAATACAAATTAGTATATTTTTCATTCTCTCGCCCGAAGAATGTTCAAACGTCCATGGTATGCAATGAGCATTATTCATTTCAAACATTTCTAACTGAAAATCACTACTGTAAAAATCATACAAACAATAGCAGATTAGATATTAAAAAAATACTCACGAACCTGTGAATGAATTCCTACTATATAGAAAAAAAAAACATGTGTCGAAACACTAACTTCCATGAACAATAAACGTTCAAACAACTTTCAAACGTTGGTTCGTATGTTTTATCTGAACTCTGTTTGACACACACAACCACAGGTAAGAGCGGAACCTCTTATCAGAGGTCAGAGTGCTTATCATCGTTACCTTTGATAAGGAACGTGTCATGCATTGTATAAAAAGGTTACGAAATTAGTATGGTCTCGTATATTTCTTCACATTCGTGGTATTTTACCGATTAAACAAAGGTGTCGGGAGAAATATGACGAATTGTACCCACTTCATTTTTGATAAGTGGATATAAGTGCAACAACAATGAGGTTCACACTTTTTTTTCGTAGTAACACTGTTGTAACAAGGTCTCTCAGTACCTATACAATGATACTTATACTACGAGAAGTGAGAATTATGCATCAGGAAACAAGTTTAATAAATAAACCGTAAATATTGACTCATAGGTACAGAGTACTCTGAGAAAAACTGTTGAGTCGGAAAAAATTTTATTTCCTGATAGATGTCTCTTATAAGGGAGGACTTTGTACCTTAGGTCATTTTTTTTCAAACGCCCATATTTCAATAGATATTGATATATTATCTAAAACTCAAGATTTATAACAAGTGAAACTTAATAAAGTTTCTGAGTTTTCGATAGCTCTTCGAAAAGTTTTTCAGTATAGTTATTTTCTCTCTCTCTCTCTCTCTTTCTGAGTTCATTTGAGAAAAGTGAAAAGTTACTTTCGTCCAAAGGTTCAATTTGCCCCGCTGAAGCCTTCACACCCTGTGAAGGGTGTGGTGAGAAAAGCTTTGTCTGGGGACACAACAATCCGTGAGGTTGCAATGGACTATAACCCCTTTTTGAAGTGAACTGAACTAAACAAAAAGCAAAATAAGAAAAGACAAAAGTGTTCTTGGACAGTCCCACAATGCATCTAAGAAAGATGAAAATATAATAAAGCATGAGAGTTAACAATTGATCATATTATATTTTAAATTATAACTACTTTATTCAACGAGATCATTATAAATTCTTATTCAGGCGAATTAACTTTAGAATCCACTTGGACCTTCTCTTAGACTATATAATCTGATATATAGTCTAAGGACCTTCTCTTCTCTTGCTTCACTTCCCTATTCCATGAGGATGAGTTCCTCAATTTCAAAATATTCTTCACGCAACAATTAGAGGAACACAAAAATTTTCAAAATTTTTCGGTAATTTTCAACAAGCTATATACATATCAGTGAAAATGATCGTATTGAAAATAAAAAAACTTACTTTAGAAGCTTGAAGAGAGAGAGTTTTTTAATTCAGCAATGGGAATCCTTGGGAAACATCAGGCTATAAAATTTTCTTATAACCTAAACATTTCCCTCAATATTGACGAAGTCCATTAACAAAAAAATGGAAAAATGGCATTTTTTTTATCTTTCTTCACGCTGACATTACAGGCGAAAAAAAATATTTTTGATTAACCATGTCATCTGCCTGTCAGCTCTCTAAGCGCTCAGTTATTCCAAGGAAATCGGCAAAATTAGATATCTCGAAGACAGATGGTCATATCCGAGGGTAGTAAAAAGCAAATTAAAGCTGAATGAACACGCTATGCGACTTTTGTATCAGTTCAGCTCGAAAAATTGTTGTATGTGCGTAGAGCAAAAATAAAAATTTGAAAAATTTTCTCTTCCTGATTTATTCCTTGCCTGGCAACTGGTACTCCAAAAAATAATTAACCAATAAATGAAGAAACTAGAGTCTTTGAGCTTTGATAGTAGGTTTTTCATTTTCCATACGATCATTTTTCACTGAGATGCAGCCTGTTGAAAATCACCAATAAATTTTGAAAATTTTTCTGTTCAAAGAACAATTGAAGAATTGTTACGCGAAGTGTACTACTATCTCCAGAATTCTTTACTCAAAAGAGCAGCGCTGATGTCATAATCTTTCATTGTCGATTGAACAGGGCTCCGGAAAATGGTGAAAAATAAGAATTATGGGAATATGTTCCGTAATAAATATCCTCGACCAATCAAACCATTCTTTCTCTTTCCTGAATTGGTAGAAAACAATTCCATCATTCAATATCTCTGAAGCTCACGGTATTTCATTCACCTCATTATTATCTACGAAAATTCAATATCGTAGTCGTAAGTTTTTCACCCAAAACGCCAATTTTTTTTCATCATTGAGTCCAGTCTTTTCTTCAATTCCACGTTTTCAAACACCCTTACACAAAAAATCATTATTGGAATGAAAATTCCTCAAACAAATAACCTCAATCCAAATCCCGATTAGATAACACCTGTGCCCGCAATCTTTAGACATCCTGTAGGATAAAACAGGACGTTGATTTTCCACGCATGCCTCAAGTCCTAAAACGTCGAAATAAACTTTCAACACACTTCGCTATACTTTCCCTTCCATTTTCCTCAACACCTAACTGGTCCACTCCCCGATATCGATTCGATCTAGCACCCTACATTTCCTCAAAACTACGTGACATTCACCAAATCGCAATAATGTGAAGTCTGAGTTAATAGTGCTTGTTTCACGATGAATGAAGATAACCCGGCGGAAAATATTGTTTCAATACCTCCCAATTTGAATCCTCCTGCGAGATACGAACTGGTTCTCGTATTCGCTAAAATCTTAATAACAGTGATGTTCATGGTTCCTCTGGTTCACCATACATTTTACGACAACCCTACAGAAGCGGAAACTCTCTCGAATGACCAAGTGGAGGTTTTCAACGCAACAGTCATAACCCTGGTAGATGAAGTAGTAACACCGAACAGGACCAAAGAAGTGAGGAAGACCATTATCCCCTCCTTCCTGCCCTCTACCTCACATCCAAACCACCTTGAATCAGCTGTGCGACGACTACATCTTCAGATCCTCAAGCTGCACACCCGAGGACTTCGAGAATATCGAAAAACATAAGATTCCGGTGAATTCTGCACGTCATAACACTCCTAGCGACCCAAGAGCCAACATCGTTGGTTTTACCACCGCAGGGTTTCTTATAATAAGTCTGGTGGCCACTTTTCTGGAGTTGTACAAGGCGAAGAAGCAACAGCCGACGAAATCGAAGGCGCCCTTGACCAGGAAATGTTCCTTGGCCGACTTGACGATAATGAAGCATCAGAGGAAAGAGCTGAGCAGGAGAGACTCGATCTTAGAGGTCCATGAAGAGAGCAGACAACCCGGTAGGATGATGACAAGGCCGACTTTTCGTTTAGAATAAGGTAGCGCGACTGGTGGTAGTCGGTAAGATGTACTATGGCCAGTTTCTTTATTTAGAACACCAGTACCTAATTAGGTCCACCATTGGTTCTTTTGTTTATGCGTTGGGATTATTCATTAGGAGTTTTAGTATCTCATTTCAGCCTTAGTGAGCCCAATCCTTTCAGTTGCTTTTAGAATGAACGGTTAATTGAGTTGATAATCAAATTAAAAAATGTGATTCTTAATATAGAACCAAAAATTCATCTCAGCTTCATAGTGCCTAATCAGAATATAACAGAATACAGCTGAAGATTAGTCCTAATATAGAGCTATATATTTTTAACAGCTTCAAAGAGCTCAGACTTTCAGTAGATGATTTAGCAAACTGTCGAATGAGATGACAAGAATGAAAAGTACTAAAAGTAGGGCTGTAATGAAACTCATTATAGCATTGTTTTAAGTTATAGTTTTCGTTTTGTGGTTGTCAGTACTGACCACAGATCCCCTCAATTTTCAAATCAAAGCAATTCAAATTCCGTAATCAGTCAAATTTCGTAAGTACACCAACTGCCAAGATACAATACAAAAGTCACTAATCTGAATTTTATTTGAATTTCGATAGTATTTCACAAAACTTGACTGAAATTGAGAAAATAGCGTCTGATACTCGTTGCAGAAGGCAATTCCAACACTCATGCTTTCGAAAACTCGCTCCTTCGTCGCTCGTTTTCAAATTTCGCATTCGTATTGGAGCACATTCTGCAACTTGTTTAAAAATATAGCTACTATTTCGTAATTACAAGCGCCTGATGAGACCAGTTCATAGAAAAGTATTTTAAATTTGTCCAGCAAAGAGTCTAGGGCTTTAACAAAACTATTTCCACAGAGATACCTACAGCTGGTTTTCTGGTCAGATTCAAGCTACACGAAATTTTCTTGAAATTTACCATTCCTGTTTATTCGTTATGGTTTTATCAGGTTTCATCAAAAATGAACTTCCAGTGTGCCTCTGAGTGAAAAATGAAAATTACCAAAATTAATTACATTTATTCATTCAGAAATATCAAGGTCCATTAATTGATTTTTTTTTCGAAGGATTCATGGAAAAAGTTTCATAAAATGAAAACAATAAACTGGACTTTGTGTCCAAGAAATTAGTCCCTCTAGCATTTGTGAAACATTTTTTATTCAAAAATAATATATTTTGGTATTTTCAAAAGTATCCTACGAAGTATCGGTGTTTTCATCAATTTCTCAGAAGCTACCTGTAATGCTTGTGCGATTTAGAAGGATGAGTTTGTTCCGTGTAGGCTTTGTTACTGTGTCAGAATAACTCCATACCAATGATAACCATAGTTGGGTTATCGAGAAGAAAACATAAACAGATCCTTCCTCAAATGAAAACGGCGATGAAATTTTTTTTCTGAGACAATGACCCCCGTGTCACATTTTTAAATTATTTCTCATCGTTTGTTCGTTTTGGTCCTTTTTCCAAAAAAAAAATGAAACCGAGTTTATGTTCGATTGAAAAATTGAAGTCCTATATTGATGAATTTGTAAGTTAATTAGTCAATAATGAAGGTATATACCTACATCTTTTTATTGAGAGCGCTAAAATGATACAATACACATTGAAAAGTACCTAGCTGAGGTTGATGCAACAGCTTCGTATGATATATATGAGCTTGAGGAGAAAGAACCTTGCCCCCTACCGTGTTTGAAAAAAATTAACTGAAAATATTATTTTACATAAAAGGAACTTGAAAGACGTCTTCATGTAATTCTTATTTGGACAGGGAAAAACAGAGTCTTCACCAATCTATCCGAAATTCTTAATCTGAAATAACGACAAGAGCAGAAAGACCCAATTTTGCATTCGTTACTTCATGAAAGGCCTCGAAACCACCTTGAAATTCATAAATGAGACAACTTTTTACAAGATGTTCTCTTGTCTTCTCTACTTTACCACACTCATACTCCCAATCGAATTCTATCTGAAAAACATGCTGGTAAAACTTCCATGGCCTGTTCTAATACGATTTAGAATACACCATATTCTCCTGGTGGGAAGGTCAAATCCAGTAACCCTAATGGAAAGATCAGTAATAAGATCTTTGTTGAAAAAAATTGCATACATTTCATTCAGATTGCCAATCTTCCTTGTCGCTTTTAATTTTATTGATTGAAAATTTAAACCGAATAGTTTACGCGACTCCAATCTGGGGACCTTATTATTTGGAATAAATGAAATTAACTTCTTGAAGCGAAAATTATTTCTCTTAAATACAGGAAATATATACGTAATGAATATTCAGAATAGGAATTTGTCCCGAAAAGCCCTACAGCCTTTTTAACATCTCTATCACGACACAACCAGCAAAATCAGAAGCATGGCACATTTTTTTCTAGATAATGTGATAAATTTTTCGAAAAAATCCAAATCAGCACCTATATCGTTTCTTAATGCGACTTATCAGTAAAAACCTATTAGTTTTTGCATCTTTCACAAAAAATTGATATGTACTTAGGTAGCAACAAAACAAAGCTCCTGACTCCAAGTTTCTGATACCATCAACTATATCCTTTCAGCTCATTATAAAAAAGCCCCACCCCTCCAAAGAAGCAGCTCAACTCCGGCAGAACCAATCAGTGAACTTGCAGCCTTCAACTTCAGCAGGAGCTTTGACAGCAGGAGAGGTTCCATCCCTGTTACTGAACCTGCGTCAGCCAGATTGAGTCTAGTAGATAGCAGAAGAGGCTCAATTCTGGACCGAAGAACATCAATCATCGATGCTGGAAAGTTCATGGATAGGTTCGATTCCAATGGGAAACGGATCTCAGTAGATATTACAAATTCACCAGAAAGGAAGCACCATACTCGTCTTGTGCACAGGCATTGAGCCACCACTGATTCCCTGAAATGGAAAACTTACGCACTTTTCGTCAATTCTCTGTGAAAATTCATATCAGAAATTTATTTTCATGACCACAGTTTTGATCAATCTTCATTAGCCTTCTAGTTCTACTACACGCACCAACTTTATCTACTTAATAAGTCAAGAATTCACATTTAATCAATTCTTTGCCAAACATTCTTCAGAAGGCCAGTAAATGAAGCTTTGCCGAATCAAGAAATTTTAGAATACAATAAAAATTGCGCATATTCAGTTTTTCCGCTCGCTCCTTCAAAATCTTTCTTTTTGTCACTATAAAATCTGCAATATGTTTTCCCTCATATGGGTTAATTTGACAGAAATAGAACCTGGAAGAGGTTGAACTTGCTATTTTTAAAATCTTATTCTTCAACTATATGTCTTTCATCCAAAGTTGGATTTTACTGGTCTAGATGAAGAAATATATTTTCCTATGATACTATTTCTACTATATACCTGAACGAGTTTAGGCCTAAGTTTTGACAATTTTATGAAATTTGAGACAATATTTCCCCTAAATGGCGCTATGTTCAAGATTTTGATGAACCTTATTATCCCTTCAAGCCTTGATGTATAGTGATAATATACGGAATGTACTTTGAGACTGAATTAGGAACATTTTATGTACCAAGGATATCAAACTCTTTTTCTAATTGAAGGAAATTTTTCAAGTGTGGAACTCAATATCTGGGCACAAGTTCTAAAAGTTTTTCAATATCCTATTTATTGTCACTAAACTATTGTTTCAATGTTTGATAAATGTTTTATTCCATAGAACTTGTTTCACTTCTTCCAAAATAAATATATTCTTCAAAACGCGATGCTCTCCAAAAAAATGTTACCAACTCTCATAAGGTCAATTGTCAATATTATTAAATCAATATAAGCCATGCACACTCAGTATCTTGATGTATATCAGATATTGTTTGGATCCTATAATACTATTTGTGCACAGGGTGTGCCATCCATAACTTTCCAACCCGAATTTTGAGCTTTGGGATGGAATATCACTACCCCTCTAGCTGCAACCCCTAACAACTATCATTTTCGAATAGGATAAAGGGGTCGAGCAGCACCTTGTTGGAAACGCAATTCGATTTCCTGCATGGGTGTACTTTTTTTCATCGCTTTATTATACAGTAGTGACGATATCACTACCCCTCTAGCCGCTACCACTTAGAGCAATTATTTTTCAATAGAGATAATAAGTCGAGTACTTTTGTTGAAAAGGTAATTGAATTACCTGCATGAGCGTTTTATTTTTTTTTTCGATCGCTCAACTATTAAACAGGATGAAACACTAAACAGGGGTAGTGATATCGAATTCATTTTTTGACTGTTCGAGCGTTTTTTTCCATCTCAAAGATCCAAATTCGGCGTGTGAAAGTTATTGATGGAATACTGAGTCACTCAGTATAATAATAAAGGGGCTAGGGGTTGCAGCTAGAGGGGTAATGATATCAAACTCATTTGAACACCCTTATTTGTCCCCCTTTCAACAAAATTTGACCTGTCCGAGCGTTTTTTCGTTATTCCATCCTAAAGCTGGAAATTTGTATATTCACTGAAATGAATGATTCTTGTGTTAGGTCCTCTGGAATCTGTAAAACTAAACCATTGGAAGAAACAACAACTATTGATTCTTCACTTCGATTGGCCTTTTTTCTGTAGGATTTATTTCAATGAGAAGGTTGGAATAAAATTCTGGTTCCTTATTAAAACATATATATAATATATATCATTGAAAATATCAAAAAATAATTCACTTTTAAAACATCCAGGCTGATATTTACACTGTTTTCAGATAGATTTGGACGAAACATTCTGGAATGAGTTACTGATCCTTCAAAAAATGCAAAAATACGTTTTCTAGGTATTCACAATATAAATTACTTGAAATAATCTACTAAAACAATTACGAAAATAATGACACAAATAAAAATGGAAACATTTAATCAGGGGGTACTTTCCAGTTCAACATTTTTCCTGTCTCATACAATTCCGCTAATGCATCTCCCACTTTGTGCTGCGCCTCCAGCTCTTTGTACTTCTTGTATAACTGCAAAGCTGCCCTAGCATCTTCCACTGAATCGTGCGTTTCGGACTGTATTCTCAAACCTGAAGCAACAAAATTAATTAAAACTTCAAAAATTTTCGTCGCAATTGTCATCACTTACCCAAGAAATGCCACGCCAAGAATCTCAGGGACACCATCCTGTGATGAGGAAGGTGGAATAGAAATACTGTGTCCACAACTTGTTCAGGTGGCACCACCAAATTAATAACCCTGGAAACATTTCGGTTAGAAGATGCATTGAAATTATTTAAAAAAAACCTTACCTGAAATCATTCTTCAAACCGTGTCCAACAAATATCACACCAGTATCCTGAAGATACCTTAATTTCATGTACGTCGATTTGAGTGTAGTCAGATGTTTCGAACTGAAGTTAGCGTCTAGGTCCCCAGGTTTGATTCCGGAGAATTTCGTCAAATAATCCACCACTTGTTCTTGAGTCGAGATGTAATCGTCTATGAAGGGTGTGCCCTCCAAGAGCCCTTGTCTGTAAGTCCAAAATAATATTAGTTAGAATTCCATGAGAATGATTAAAAATGGATAACATCTCTAATTGTTCGTATGAACAAAATACATACCCTCTAATGCAGGTTATCCGCGCAACTGACATTTGGGAAGGTTTGACAGTTGACAATTTGCCATCGCTGCGCAGTTCAGACTCCTCCTGATTCAACGTTACAAACTCAGCATCCATAGCAACTAAATCGCCAGGTTTTAGAGTTTCACGATCTTTGAGAGGTGTGAAAGTTATTCCAGCTGTACCGCCGTTTCTAGCTAAACAAACGTCCTCGGTGAAAACCTCCTGAAATAGAATTAGTTAAGAAAGGAAATTTCAACCTTGAACTTCACTTACCCTGGTGAGAGTTGGGTGCACTTCAGTTGAAGCTCCGAAAACTTCTGGGGTGGAATAGAATAAGACACAGGGGGTCTTCCAGTCTAGACTGAACCAGACCACCTCTTGGGCTGGTACGGGACAGATACTGAAGTCGTTGAAGAGGTACCATTTGTTGTCGGAAACTTCTACTCCTTTTGGGACGTAACAGTCAGGTACTTTGATCAATGCTACTAGGTTATGTTTATCATGGCTACCACTGGTACCACTGTCTTTCACATAGCATACAACTGCGGACAGTTCGTATCTAGTTGAGATCTCGCTGTCATGATCAACACCATTTTCTTTGGTCGTGGATTTCTAAAAAAAAATAGTTTTATCATTTCAATACAATAAGATAGCTAAAAGATCAATATCTCATCGATAACAGACAGAAGTTCAACTCTTGATATAAACAGTATTAACTTACATCTTCTTCTTCTTTCACGATGGTGAGAATATCATTTTTGAGATTCATTTCTATTGCTAGCGGCAACCAATTGTTACTGCAATATGGATTGTTCGAAGGTATCGTTGGAGGGGCATTATCGAAACTGTGCCTGAACCTACAACCTAACCTCGAGCAGCTATCTCCATATCTACAAGGTTTGGTACTCATTCCTGGGTTAGGGGTGGACGACCTCAGAGTATCAGGTAAGTTGGCCTTCGCTACAACCTTGTCCATTTGATTCTGCCAAAACTGTTTGTGCGATGGGTTATGCAGGCCGGTGTTGATTGCTAGGAGCTTGGGCAAGGACTGAAAAAGGTTAAGTTGAAACCACAACGGCGTTACCATAAAAAACTTTATTCACCTGCAAAATCCTTTTCTGCGTTGTAGGCGTGAATTTTCCGCAAACGTCGCACCACGCTGGGGTTGTTTGCTGGGGGCACAGAGACCTCTTCAGGATATCGCAGAAACTCCATTCGTCTCTTTCTGGTTCGCTGGTCGGATAGTTGAGATTGCACGCCAAAGACATGGATTCCTTCTTGACCTGAATCATATCAATCAATATTAGTTTCAGAATGTTCCAGTGAAACAGCAGCAACTAAATCATTGTTACTTACGGTATTAGAGCACTTCAAACATTTATTTATTTGCAATTGTTTTGTTCCAAAGAGATTACTGATATCAGATTCTTCTTCCCTCTTTTCTTCCTCTATCTTGATCTCACTGATTCCACCTGTAAAAACACCTGTAAGTCTAAGCCAGTCAACAAGTAACAAACAACTTACCGTTGGATTTCTTCCTTTCGTTCGATATTTTCGGGAAATCAGTCTCTCTATATACAAAAGGCTTTCTCGCAGCCTTCCTCTCCTCCTTTTTCTTCTTGTTCTCAATCAGCTCAACATGCATCTGATGAAGCATGAATCTGTTCCAACTCTGCGGATAAAATTGTGTGAATTAGACATATTCATTGAAAAAATTAATTGACATTACCTGTATCAACGCACAAAGATCGACTTTACTTTTTGCATCAGCGTGAAGATCGCTGAGGATCAAGCTAAGAGCTGAAGCCTCTGGAACAGTTCGGAAGGCTCTTAGGAAGTTCCCAGGCTGACAAGGGACAGTATTCGAAAGAGATAACATGTGGAAGAGAAAACCAAGTTCGCAGGATAAACAAAATTCTTTGTCACAAAGATGCGACATCAGTGCCGCTCTGAGAGGTTCTGAGAAATAGAGGACCTGAAAAATAACAAAGTTATTTCAATTCACTCATGTAAGGAGGTTGATTCGGTAGATAATAAAAAAAAGAATGTAATTTACCTGCAACATTCCGTTGCAATATGCATTGGGCAAGGTCGATTCCAAACCGGAAAATGCGGTCTTGTTGTACTGATCAAATTGGAAATCATCACTTCCCAGCTTGCTATATTTCACATCCAATTTCCTGTAACGTTTCGGAATGGCAACGAAATTTAAATTGTCTTCCGGAACCTTTGCTTTATTTTCTGGGGAGTTTTTGTAATTCATAGGGTAGCCATTCCTTCCAAGATTATAGATAACCTAAATTAAACAAAATTAAAATGAGTTTATAAGTCCAAGAACCATGAATAAACGGATTACTACTGCGTATCTTCATGAGACACCAAATACTGAAACATGCATTAATGGTTACAAAAATCAAGGGAAGGAAAAATGAAAAATTCCTCCAACGGTTCGAAAAATAATTTATTGTCCTAAACTAATATCACATAATAGGTATTCGCCCAAAAAATCAATTTCTAATATTGATAAAAAATCAATCGAAGAGAAATGATAGTAATCTAGTGAAACGAACTACAGTGCTAATATCAAGTGAAATGAACTACAGGTAACTTATCAGGCCTCACTTGGTTTCTCCTGGTTGTCCTAGGATTGGGTGCGTATCCTATGGGTCCCTGCATTTTCATAGTACGAAGAATTTCAGGATCTATTCTTGGGGCCCTTCTGTAATAATATCGAATTCTTTCAGGCATGCAACTCAGATGCAATTTCAACTACTCGTTCTACTTTTTACAACTTCTGGATTCTTCAAAATCAAGAAATTAAATCAGCCAAATATGACATTTGATGATACTGATCAGAACATTTCAAATTTTGACAAATCAACTCAGTTTGAAAATATGAGTTTTCATTTTCATTGTAGAATCATGTCAAAGATAACTTGCTAAAAGTTTCAACAACATTATAGCTAAACTGATCAGTTACACAAATATGAAATCAAATTTGCATAATTTCTCACAAAAAGACTTCCTCTCAAAATTCAGTTCGTAAGATTAGGTCACTGTTGTAAAATAATATGAGGACCATTTGATTTCTCGAATGATCTTATATCAATTTCCAAATTTAAGAATTTGAAAGAACTGGATTGACTTACCTATATACTTTTTGGGTTAATTGCTCTGGCCAGGAGGATGATAGGGTAACATGGGGGCCAACAACTGGCACTGGAACGGAGGCCAATGGAACATTGTAATCATCTATATCAAATGAGGGTATCTGGAGAACATGATCAGCATGTTCGGTGATATTCGAGTATGTGTTGAATATCGGTTCAGGGCATGTCGAAAACAGATGAATTTGACCCATATTATCCCCAAAAGCCATTGCTTGACTGGTTGCTGCCACATCGAAAGTCATACACATCCCACCTAAATAAACAAAAATTAGTACCATAAATAACAAATAAAAAGGTTATAATTAAAATGATTTAAAAAAACGTTATTTCCATAACTTACCTGGGGGGTCTATCTGGTGTAAACAAATTCTAGGCTCTGCTAACGCAATAGTATCGCACAGTTGTATCTGACCAAGTCCAGAAACAACGGCTAACTTCGATGACACTGAAGGTAAAAATCTCAGATACAACGGATCCGTAACTACAGCAATTGGAGAAACAGCGCGCATCATTCTCAAATCATAAATCTTCAAGAACCTATCCACTGTCAAATTCCCATGTCTGAAATCAAGTTATAATAAATATACATGAAACAAGAGTAAAAATTGTCAGACATACCTTGTACTAAATCCGCATGTGACCAGAAGGTTTCCTTGGACATCAAAATCGCTCAAGCTCCCTGTGTGGGTTTCTAACTTATGCTCTACATTCAATGTGATCGGATCTCTCAGATCTATCCTTCCTAAAGGATTCCCGCAGAGGACAAATCTCGAATGTGGCCTCATCATTACACAACCTGTTTCTCCTACATCAACCTATAATAAAGGAACATTTTAATATTTATCAATAAATATTATAATTTATGATTACGAAAAATATGAATATCAAGTTTGAGTTGAAGTTCAGGCAAAAATAACCTCAACTTTAATTGTCCTCTAACAAACTGTCAGAATCAGCTGATCTTCGAAAAATATACAAACTGAAAAGTAATCTAACCCAATCTGAGTAAAAACTGTTTTTTCCAATGATTTTTGTACAATTCAAATCAAAGCTAAATGGCACATTTGTAAAATTTTAAAAATTAACCTGCAGCAATTTGATAGAAGTCCTGATTCTTTGATAAGTTTAATTATGAGATAAATTTAGGAAAATTTTAAGGTATAAATTGAAAGCCAAAAAAAGTGCATTCTACAACAATTAATAATATCTATTAGTACTCACTGTTGTTAATTCTCTGGAATATTCCACATTGAAATCAATCAGTTTGGCTTGATGCCCACCCATGAGAATTCTTGATGGCGATACTTGCAACATACACTGCATTTCATTCAAATTTGGGCTCCTAGAATAATGTAATAGTTAACTAAAGAGCTGCACAACTTGAGAGCTGAATAAACTTACGTGTGAGTTAGAAGTGGTATACCTCTCCTCATCTGAAATCTTAGGGAACTAGCAGTTAATGCCAATATTCCATTGTCTAAAGTTAAAATTTGTCGGACGTCTTGAGTTGCATGTACTTGAAAAGAAGTATACTTTTGCAAAGCCCCAGTATAATAAGATGTTACATGACCCTGTAAAAATACACGTTAGAGGTGATATTGACGTAAAGAAAGAAGCTTACCCCTTGATTTCCCATCCATACTAACTCCTCATTTTTATCAAATGCAATTGCAGAAACTCCAAATCTTTCAGCACCATCTGCGAATATGCATTGCGTTTGTACATACTCTGAATCAAATCCTACCAGATGAGCAGCCTCTGGTGAAGCAACCATAGCTAACTGGAATTAAATTGAATATGAAACTCTGTATAAGATTGTTAATTTCTATAAAAAACTTACCCCTGTTTCGTCAAAATACATATTATATTTTTATGTAGAGCGCGGTTCAGTTCATAACATAAAGGCTTTTTGTATTTTTGTCAGAGATGTACAACAGATTATTCGGTCACTGCACTCCTACTACAAAATAAATAGTCAAAATCACTAAAAATATTTTTGGTTAGCTGTCAAGACAAATTGTCAACACTGACACAGTTCACTGACACTTAAACACCACAAAATTATCAGTTTCCGAAAACACAGACTGAAGATTCTAGAACAGACAACACAATATATAGCTCTATTCGGGTTCACAAATGACAGTTCTAGAACTGTACGGAGTTGCGCAGTTCATGTTCCGCCTCCAGACTGATTAGTTTTGCGTTCGGGTTTAACGAAGATTTCCCGCCCCCTCGCTTGGACAGGTACTGTTTTAGGATTATTCTGGATGCATATGCCATCGATAATATTCAATAAAAAAACTCCTCATTCAGTATTTTCAAAAAATAGGGGTGAGTGCCCTCTGGAAGGAGTGCTTCACTGAAATTCGTACCTCTGTCAAATTGTCATTACAGTACGTTACGGATCAGTTCCATTAGTTCCACCAGCTGGACCTGTTCCAAAGTAATTTTCTGCAATCTCAAATGCTTTATTCACATTCACAATGGACGTAACTTAAACATAGCACATACGTAAAAATCAAAGTTAAAACTCCAAAATCCACACGAAAATATTCACAATATGTTCAACTTTGCGTTTGAACAGCCGATTTAATAAATTTCTATGCTGCCAGCAGAAAAATATAACCCCAACGGAAATGTCAACTGTCAAATTGACAAAATACGAAATTCCAATCAGAAAACACATGTGAATTTCCAGGAGTGAATTGCACAGCGAAAAGTTGAGAAGTTTCTGATATTTCAATTTAAAACTGAAACAAAATGAGTACTATTTTAGAAAAAATTGCTGCTATCGAAGCAGAGGTGAGAAAAATTGAGGGTAAAGCGATTTCGATTCTTGTTAAATAACCTCATTTTTTTGTTCTGCAGATGGCAAGAACACAAAAAAACAAAGCAACTGCTGGACATTTAGGCTTATTAAAAGCTCGATTAGCGAAATTAAGACGAGAATTGATCACCCCCAAGGGAGGTGGCGGTGGTACAGGAGAAGGTTTTGATGTGGCCAAGACAGGAGATGCAAGAGTAGGTTTTGTTGGTTTTCCATCTGTAGGGAAATCAACATTACTCAGTACGTTAGCCGGTGTTTATTCTGAAGTAGCAGCATATGAATTTACAACCTTGACAACTGTTCCAGGTTGTATCAAATATAAGGGAGCTAAAATTCAGGTTGGACCCTTTACAGACTTCAGTTTCAACTTGATAGAGTAACAGCAGTTCATAGCTTTTTTAAAAAACATACCCATTTGCTCTATCTGGTTTAAGACTGCCAATTCTTTTAAAAATCAAATTTAATTCAATGAAATTTCAGTTGCTAGATTTGCCTGGTATTATTGAAGGAGCTAAGGATGGTAAAGGTAGAGGTAGACAAGTTATAGCTGTAGCAAGGACTTGCAGCTTAATATTTCTTGTCTTAGATGTGTTGAAACCTCTAGTTCATAAAAAATTAATTGAACATGAATTGGAAGGTTTTGGATTACGATTGAACAAACAACCACCTAATATTTACTTCAAGAAAAAAGACAAAGGTGGAATAAATTTGAATTGCATGGTAATGATATGAAAATTACATTAATAAGTTCCCTGATCCTCAACATTATTGAAGGTACCACAATCTGAATTGGATTCTGATACTGTTAAAACCATCCTTTCTGAGTATAAAATACACAATGCAGATGTAACTCTCAAATATGATGCTACTAGTGATGACCTTATTGATGTTATTGAAGGAAATAGGATTTATGTGCCTTGTATTTACCTTCTGAATAAAATAGGTATTTTGATAAAATATTTCAATTTTGGTATATTTTTCACAATATTTTGTTAACAGATCAAATTAGCATTGAAGAACTGGATGTTATTTATAAAATACCACATTGTGTGCCTATATCAGCCCATCATAAATGGAACTTTGATGATCTTCTTGAGAAAATGTGGGAGTACTTGAAGCTTGTAAGAATGTATGTAAACTTTACAATATTGTATTGATTTTTTGTTGTGAATTGATCATTTTCTGATGCTGAAGTCATACTCTCATTGTTTTTATTGAATATTTTGTTGTGAGCTTACTAATCATCTTATGAAATTAAAATGAAATTCCACTCCATCTTTTGCAGATACACCAAACCAAAAGGACAATTGCCAGATTACAGTTCCCCAATTGTGTTACACTCAGATTACACATCTGTTCAAGATTTCTGTAATAAACTTCATAGATCAATTGCAAAGGAATTCAAATAGTAAGTTTTATGAAAACATTTTATGTCACCTCCTACAACATTTTTATTTCAGTGCATTGGTTTGGGGTTCATCAGTAAAACATCAACCACAAAAGGTTGGTTTGGATCATATTCTTTGTGATGAGGATGTTGTTCAGATTGTGAAGAAAGTTTAAAAAAAGAAGCAAATGAAGTTTTTAAGAGTAATTGACAAAAGTGAGACATCTGAGATATTTTTGAATAATTCATACAATAAGAATGGAAATGTTTAAACTATTAGATGTATTTGAGAAAATACTTGGTTATATATGAGCCTGAATATTTCAAGATGTTTAACTTCCTGCATTTCTGAAATGTATGCCTGTGAATGAATAAAAATTATTTCATTCAAATTTTTTTCTTGTTTTATTATAAGGTGGAAATGAAATAAAATAGATAGATAGATAGATAACGGTACTTTATTGACATTATCAAATGGCCATCGACCTAAGTCCTTCAGCCTACATAGCATTTAAATTATTTTAGGAAAAAAAAAAAAAAAAAAAAAAATGATAACAATATTAGAATTCAACAGTTTTTAAGTTTATGTAGTAAAGTGCAAGTTGGGAATTTTCTGCTCGGGTGTACTATTGGATCGTTGTGCATCAGCTCACTTATGTCTTCTAATTTTTCTAGCCTCTCCATAAAGTTCTTATTTAATTTTTTGATACGTTCTCCGATGGGTTCTATCCTTGTTGTCTGGTATAGCAAAGGATTGGGAGGGTTATATAGTGGGTTATTTGGGTGCCTTAATTTTGTTATTGTTCTGAGGGATGTTGTTTCAGCTACCTCCAAGATCTTCATTACTGATTCTCTGCAATTTGCGTACAATGGATGTCCATATTCAAGTATTGGTCTGCATATAGATTTGTAAATGATTGCTGCTGTTTTCATGTTGATTCCTTGGTCCTTATATGTCAGACATCTAAAGTGTTTGGCTCTACTAACAATTTTTCTCTTTACATTTTGAGCGTGGAGTTTCAGGCTAGCTTTGTTGTCTATTTGAATACCGAGATAATTTATTGATGGTGATGGTTTGACCCTTATGTTGTTTATCAGTATAGTTGGGGACTGAACCGTGATGTTGTGGTTGAATATAATTAGTTGGGATTTTCCTGGATTAGCTTTTAGTCTCCATTTAGCGAACCATGAAGTTATGTTGTTTATGTATTCTTGGAGTTTATCAATACATTTCTTTAGTGTTTTTTCGTTTGAAATTACCGTTGTATCATCCGCATACTGTAGGACATATTGGTTTGCATTGTTGCTAGTGGGAATGTCGCTGCAATAAATATTGTAAAGAAACGGAGATAATGGTGATCCTTGGGGTGTACCTTGCTCAGGGGTGAAGTAGTTGGATGACGAATTGTTGATACTTATTTTCAATTTTCTGTTCTCCAAATATTCCCTCACTATTTTGATAAGGTATTGAGGTAAGCCTTTTTTGAAAATTTTGTATAGTAGCCCCTTTATCCACATGCTGTCAAATGCTTTGAAATAAAATAATTTCACAACTTTTAGATGGTTTTGAAGTCTTTTACTGCTTGATGTTCTTCAATTATAGGTATTACTCCAGCTACTGGCGGAGAACCAAAGTTTTATCACATCTCTATTATAAACCTAATATACAAAAAACCTGGGTTGTAAAATCATATAAATTGGAAGTTTATTTGTTTTTATTTATACTTCAATAAGATGGCTAATGGTGCGTTCCTTAGTGAGCGCAGCACCTTTTAAGGTGAAAAATAGTAATTTAGAACGATTTTTCTTATTGAATTATGATCTCAAAACTACATATATGGAACAGAAATATCCGTTTGCCAGACTTCTGGCGTGAAGCAATCCACATGCCAGACGCCATTTTTCATGTAAGAAAATTTTCAAGTAAGGCTAATTTTTCGATATTATCCAATTAAGGTATAGAGAAGTACATAAGTAATTAGCCAGACATCTACCATATCTCTAATTTAGTTCTATCGAGGTATTTTACAAGCCCATTTCTCTATGAGAAATATCTTGGCGCTTTGAATTGTATTCAAAAGAGCATTTCATATGTTCATAATTTTCTTCTCTCTGCAAGATTCATTTAACGTGTGTTTTATGATGAATTCATTTCAGATCAGTACACAATAAACATTATACTACAAGCCTCTTTTCTTCAGAATCTAAAGAAATTTGGATACCAAAATAAGACAAACAAACATTCTCTCGATTTTTTATGAACTACAAAGGGACTATATGAAATTAAATTGAATTTTTGCCCTCATCTTCACAAATAGAAGAGTTTCCTTATCGTACCTGAACCATTCAGTTTCACATTTTGCAGCGTGTTCTACTCACGAGCTAAAGTTTCGGTGAGTTGAATTTTTCTTTCTTTCGATTTTGTTAAAACGTCTAAAGTATCTGACTCGAATATTTGGTACGATAAGATAGGTAGGTACGCGGTTCATTGAATAATTTCAATGTTAAAAACTGAGGAATGATGATTGGAGCCTAGTTTTTTCTTTGAATTCTTGGAAACTTTTTGGGAAATTCGTAACAATCTAAATAGGAAAGAACTAATTAGCTGCGAGTGCTAACGTATAAATTTGAGAGAAAAGGGAAATATTTTTATTCGATAGTAGCCTTTTATTAGAAGCTATAAGGTGAGTTTTGAATACCTATATCATTCATGTTAAACTATATACTCGTAATGGTGCGAAATTTCAAATACTGAAAACTGCAAAATTTTTTTATTCGTTCTTGAAACAATATAATATGTGAAGGGTGAGTTTGATAAAAAAGCATAACTACTGTTATTCAGCCTTCATTATTGGAAGAGTAATATATTTTACGAATTAACAAGGTATTCTGAAATAAATTATAAAGATTCAGATTTATATATCCATAAAGATTTTGTATCACAATACTACAGTCTATGCTGTACTGTCGGCATCCGTTACTATGAACTTTATTTTAGCCTCAGCTACTTGACCTATAATATATTTTTCAATAAAGTGTTCACAATCTAGAACTTTTTCAGTGTAAACAATTTCTGTCGAACGGGGTAAGATCTCTATGGGGATCTAGCTGGCCATAATTTCGTTCACTCCATTTTTAGGACATTTTTTAGTCACAAGTCACTACAGAATGTGCGATTCAAATTTTGAATCAACCTACTATGAAACTAAGAATGGAGAATATGGTCTCCATCATATTCTTGCCATAAACAATCACTGGAACGTGTTCAAAGGAAATTTTTTAAGTGGGTCACATTCAAACTGAGACTTCCAACAACATCTGAGAATTATAATCAGGAAACAATCGGACTAATGTCCTTAGAATTGAGGAGGAAAAACTTTGACATTATGCTCATTTTCAAGGTGATTAATAATTTCATAGATTGCGAGTACTTGATGAGCAAAATTAGACTGAACTGTAGACCTGAATTCTTGAGGACCCGAGAGGTTTTGCACATAGATTTCACACCAACTAATTATGGTTTGAACAATCCTTTAATTAGATCACAACGTTTAGCTAATAATTGTCCAGTAGACTTATTCTCGAGTACAATATTTGTCCTAAAGAGGTGTTTTGAATCTCAAAATTTGAGTGGTTAGGAACAGACCTGTTTGGTTCTGCGTTAATTATAGGTAAGAGATTATCAACATGAATGTTGTTTTTTCTCTTATGAGCTAAAATAAATTGAATTGTATTTTCTTTTTTGTTTTTGGCAATTTGTATTTCTTTATGTAAAATGGCAATGCCGTATGAATAAATAAATAAATAAATAAATAAATAAATAAATGGAATTCATTGTAACAAATAGTTTCTCATCACTTTTACTACACATTCTTCAAAATAATTAGATATGAACTATGCGAATTTGTTATTCTCAATAATACCTTCAACCGTCAGAGAGCCATGGCCATATTCTTTTTGCTGACCTATTTTATTTATTCAAATTTTAAGTTTTATTATTCTCAAATATGAATAATCAATGTTCGATACCGTTAGTTCAACTGGGTCAATTCACAACCCTTTGGGCGTTCAATTGCCTTCTAGAGTATAGGAGTATGATGATTTCGTTGGCTCACATTATGAAAGTAATTTCGGAATGATAGATATAGAATGGCTTCCGGTCTGATCAAAATGAACACTAATTTTGGTGGGATTTTTAATGTACTCAATTTGATCAATAGGTAGCTTCAACGCAGTATGATGTTCAAACTAACCACGCTCTTTCTTGCTCTGGGCTTTTGCTCAATGGTTCTCACAGCATCAAACGATTCGGATCCTGTAGTATCGTCACCTCTCGGAAATTACAGAGGTTCTATTATGAAAACTCCATTGGATAAGCCCATATATGCCTTTCGAGGCATACGCTATGCAGAACCACCAATAGGGGAGCTACGATTCAAGGTAAGATGAATCTTCTCGTACCACCAAAGAATCCAGAAGTATAATTTTTGTCCTTTTCCCAAAATTGATGAATCAAACTATGAAACGGTTACGATATTTCCTGATTTTTAGCCTCCTGTACCAATTAAGAAACATATCGAAGACCATGATGCTTCGAAAGATCCTCCATTATGTCCCCAACCACCTATGGGAGATGACCCTATATCTGAAGACTGCCTTTTTCTCAACGTCTACATTAACAAGGTACATCACTGTTTTACGAAAACTCTTGAACTGGTACTAAATTCAGTTTCAGTTGCCGTCTGAAACAGAGAAATTGAAGAGACCAGTTTTGGTTATCATCCACTCCGGCGACTTTGAAAGTTTGTCCTCTAGGAGCAACTTTATCGGCCCAGAATACCTCATGCTTCAAGACATCGTCCTGGTAACTTTCAATTACAGATTGGGAGCCCTTGGTGATGAATATAACTAGATGAATATTAGCATCTCTACTAAACCTTGCCTTTTTTTAGGATTCATAAGCACTGGAGACAAAGCAGCTCCTGGAAACTTAGGTTTAAAAGACCAAGTTGAAGTACTCAAATGGATCAAAGAGAACATCGAAGCTTTTGGTGGTGATCCAAACTTAGTGACTCTTTATGGAAATGGTTCGGGTGGGGCGTGTATCAACCTACATATGGTCTCACCTCTTTCGAAAGGACTCTTTCACAGAGCTATAATGGCTGCTGGAACAGCTTCTGGTATATATGCTTATGGCAAGAGTCTTTTAGAACTTACGAAGAAGCAGGCAAGAGTCGTTGGATGCCCTGATGATTCTTCTTCAAACATTATGGAATGTTTGAAGTCGAAATCAGCAGAGGAACTGGGAAAATCTCTTCCTAAACTGGTGGGTTTGAATTGAGAAATATTTTTTACACATGTAACAAATTGAAGTTTTTCTCTGGTAGAAGCCTGGACCTGATGGTGTAGCTATATGGAAGCCAGTTATAGAAGAAGATTTCGGGCAAGAGAGATTCTTACCAGATCATCCGGTTAAACTGGTTCTCGAAGGAAAAATCCATGAAGTTCCACTGATTCTAGGTTACAATTCAGACGAATTTTCAGATAAAGCCATAAGTATGTTGATTTTAATGTACTTCTACCTATGTTATTGCCTCTTTTTTTCTTCAGAATTGGTCCAGGACTCAGAAAGATTACAAAGATTCAACGATAACTGGGAAAAAGAAGCTTCAAAACTATTCATGTATGATTATGATAAGTCACGATGTGCTGCTATCAGTAAAGACTTGAGAAACTTTTATTTCGGAAACAAGAAAATTGATAATTCCACCCTTGATAAATTGATTGAGGTACTCTTCTCGAGGTTCTTGAAAAAAACACCTTCTCCTACATATCTTTGTAGATTTTCAACGATGGGCTAGTAGGTTATGAGGTTAATAGAGCCGCCAAGATAATTTCATTGAAAAGCAAAAAACCAGTGTATTATTACTACTATATCCACAGAGGCGAAAACAGTTTCTTCAACCCAAAAGAAGGACCTACACCAAGAGGTTGTCAAACATTTTTTTTCAAATTTATATTGACTCCTGCCTTTCAGGTCCTGGTCTCTATGATGACCTTATACTTCTCACAACCATTTCCAAATTGTTTCCCAAAATAGAGAAAAACGATTCAGAATTTGGTATTGTTGAAGAACTCACCAAAGCGATAGAAGATTTTGCTAGGACAGGGTGAGTAAAAACCATTTTTTACCAGTTTAATTCATTCAGTACTTTTTGCAGAATACCTGCAGCAGCAAAAGATCCCATAAGTAGTTGGCCCACTTATAACATAAGGACTCAGAAGTACATGGAAAGTGGCATAGTATGTGTAATGAAAGAAAAACTGCATAGCAAACGATTTGAAGAATGGGAAAAACTATTCCCCATAATGAAGTATGCAATTGTTCAAGATTCCTCACACTGTCAACCATGAGGTTCCTACAGAGTGTCAAATAAATATAGAAAATATACATATTGGAAGATTTTTCTTATTTCCTTTACTTAATTTCACAAATTTACTGCATCTAGAGATATATTTCGTTGAGATTGAAGAAATAAACGAATTAAATATGCAATATATCCCAACTTATATCATTAATTAGCGAATTAAAGGAATTTCTGCCAAACAATTCAAATCGAGGATATAATGATAATCAATATCTATAACGGACTCGATTTCTCATCATGTCCAAAATAAAAAAACCTCAAAACCCTGATGTCCTTTGGTCATAAAATCCTCATTACTAGAAACTTCAATAGTCAAAATATCCTTTTGAAATTGCTACTACAAAGATTCCTGAGAAATCTTAACTTTATTTTAAATTACCCTCATACACATTATACCCAAGAAGAAATGCAAATCATCTACCTGTTTTCTTGACTATTCTTCCTCCATAACGGCTGTTTACAAAGAAAAATATTCCTTCTCCACCGACTGATGAAAATTCAAAGAAAGGTGAGATCACCTCATAAAAATCAACCGACAATTAATTCCAAACCAGAAATCGACCAATTCAGAATTGTTTCAAACAAGTAAAATGACTGAACTCAACTGAAATCCAGCTACCTAGTGATATAAGAAAAAATTATCCAAAATAAAAACAGAATTAAAAAACGTCTACAAAATAATTTAAACAATAATCTATACTGGAAGCAGTTGAACTATCAAGAAACTATCCCTGAAAACGGAAAAATGGGAAGACTTTACAGAAATCTGAACAACACAAATGAATGCGAAAGTTGGTTAAATAATTTAAACACAAAAGCAACCCTCATCAAGTGCAACCCATTCAAAGTCTTTTGATCTTTTGATTCAGAGAGCTAAAATAATACAACACATATTCCCATACCGTATCATATGTAGATTAGGATAAGGCATACCGTGTAGCCAGAAATAAAGTGAGTCGAAAAAAAGATCAGATTAATACAGAAAAATCCACCGAAACATTGGTGGTAGGAAAATCCTTGTTTTATTAACATCGTCTTTCTTGACCTGTAGGCATCGAAAACAATCAGCTGATAGCAATGTTACGTGTGATTGAAGTGGCGTACCTTCTTAATCAAAACAATTTCTCGGTACATTAGCTTGTACAAGGTTACGACTTCTTTCATAGAACTTCAAAGTCTAATTCTCATGAAATAGCAGGCTGTATTTCCCAAGTCTTTAACATTTTCTTCAATGATGAAAATAACCTGCAAAACCCTTTGGGTGCGCTCATGTCAAAGGAAAACTGGATTATCCATTATCTACTTTATGGAGAATCATATATCAAATGCACTTGAATATCCAGTTCCGAGAATTATCGCCGTTTATTATTCAAAACATGATTCTGCATGATCTTGGGAATTTGTTTTCTGCACCATTCCATATGGGAGGGAAAGGGGAGATTAACAAATCAACCAAACGAAAAATATTCACATTTGCATAAAAAAAACTTCATGCGGGTTTATCGTTCAGAATTCCCCATAGATTATTCTTCCCAGAAATAGTTGTTGCTGGTCGATTCGTTATTCAAAACATTTTTGTCTTCTGTTGATAAATAAAGTTGAGGTATTTAAGGAGATATTCCACTCAAGAACTGGTAGTACCTTCATCGAGGTGGAGGTGTGAGGTTTTAATATTAAATGTGAGTAAAGAAATGAACGGGATGGTTGAAGAACATCTGTAGATTTATTTCGATAAATGTCCGAATTGTTCGTGGAATAGATTATTTATACTGGCAATTTCTAGGCAGTCCACTCACTATTGTTCTAAAATATCTCATTTTTTCAATTGATTTTGTAGGATGTTTCCTGCCATATTTCTCATCGCTTTCCTTGGAATCTGTCAATCAGTTCTTACTGAAGATTCCAAGCAATCAAATCCTATGGTAACATCTTCATTCGGGACTTTCCAAGGATCACTTTTGGAAAATTCATTTGGAAAGACAATTTTTGCATTCAGAGGCATCAAATATGCTGAACCACCTGTAAAAGATCTAAGGTTTCAAGTAAGGTTTCCCGTATTCCTTTTCAATCATTAGGACCTCATTGTTCATTTCCTTCAATAGCCTCCGGTGCCTATCAAGAAATATGAAGGAGTTTATGATGCCAAACAAGATGGCCCTTCCTGTCCACAACCAAACACTCCAGATCCTACTTCTGAGGACTGTCTTTTATTGAACGTCTATACCACCAAGGTAAGATTAATTAAACGTACACATAATAAAACTATAGCACGATTATTCTTCCTAGTTGCCTGATGGGAAGGAAAACCCAAAAAGACCAGTTATAATACATTTACATGCTGGAGGATTCTATGGTGTAACTAGTAGAAGTAACTGGGCTGGACCACAGTACTTCATGAACCAAGATATCGTTTTGGTCACTCTGAATTACAGATTAGGAGCCCTTGGTAAGCTCTAAAACTGTACCTAGTTTACTCAATAACGTCATTCCAAATTCTCCTTAGGTTTTCTCAGTACTGGGGACAAAGAAGCTATAGGAAATAATGGTTTAAAGGATCAAGTTGTTGCTATGAAATGGGTTAAAGAAAATATCGAAGCTTTCGGAGGAGATCCCAACTCAGTTACCATATTTGGGTACAGTGCAGGTGCAATGAGTGTCAGCCTTCATTTAGTATCGCCAATGTCTAAAGGACTCTTCCATAAAGCAGTTATAAGCAGTTCCTCTTCTCTCGGAAATTTCCCTCTAGGAAGACACCAACTAGATGTTGCCAAAAGATTAGCGAAAATACTCAAATGTCCAGTAGATTCAACAGCCAATATGGTGAAATGTTTCAAGGGAAAATCTGCAAAGGAACTTGGAGATTCTATATTGCCTCTATTCGTAAGTGTTAATAACTGATGAGTATATTGTGTTTCATAGGTGATTTTTAGGAAATTGGATTTGAGCCTGTTCTCTTATGGAAGCCTGTGATTGAACCTGACTTCGGACAAGAAAGATTTTTAATAGATCACCCTATAAAATTGATCCAGGAGGGAAAATTCCAGAATGTCCCAGTTTTAGCTGGTATAACTGCTGAGGAATTTGGATACAAGGCGATCAGTGAGTTTGAAATTTTATTTCGAATTGATCTTTTCATTTCATGAATTGAATGTTTTCAGGTCTCCTTCAAAATTCTGCTCATTTGCAAACCTTGAACAGCGATTGGGAAAAATACGCTCCATTATTTTTCCTATATGAGAGATACACAGAGCGTTCCAAAGCCATAAGTCGAGGACTGAAATCTTTCTACTTAGGTGGCAAAAAAGTTGATAATTCTTCCCAAGAGCAACTATCTCATGTACGGAAAATGCAATTTCAATTGATCGATTGTAAACATCATTTTTTTTCAGTTGTACAATGAAGCTCAAAGTGGTTTCGCTGTCAACAGAGCTGTTAAATTGCTTTCTGAAAAGAATACGAAGCCTGTATTCTACTACAAATTCAGCTACAAGGGAAAATACAGCCATTATTATTTACCTGGAACCAACAACACCGTTACTGTCGGTTAGTGTTTATCAATTTTTTCTTAATTAGAATTCAATTGTTAAAATCCACAGGTGCTGTCCATCACGATGACCTGATCTATCTCTTCTACATCTCCACCTTATTCCCGAAATTCGAGAAGACTGATAAAGAATTTAAAACAGTTATGAAGATGACTACTTTATGGAGTAACTTCGCAAGGACAGGGTTAGTTGGTTGAATTCTTCAAAGACTTCAATCTCCTCATTTTTCTGATTTCAGGAAACCAATACCAGAGACTTGCGGAAGAGTTGACTTTGCCGAGTGGGAACCATATAATTCAAAGACCCAGAAATATTTGGATATCGGTGAAGTTCTCAAGCCTAATGAAAAACTTTACGAGGACCGCTATGCTGAATGGGAGAAGTTGTTCCCTCTTTCTCAGTACCAGAAAGTGGAAGACATATCTTACTGACATAATTTTAAGGCTAAATGAAATTAATAAACTTCTGAATTCTTAATATCTAATTATTTTCTTAACACTATAGTTATATAGCAGAGAACGAACTAAATATTAGAATATCGTTCAATATGAACATTTCATGTGGAAAACTCAGTCTTCTGGTGCTAGGGTTAGAAGAGAAAAATTAACAGAAAAATTCACCGTTCATATTGAATGCTTGTTACAGCTCCTAGTGAACTTCATGCAGGCTTCAGCGGTTTTATTTATGTATGTTAATTAACCAAAGAATATCATGTGAAGACACTTTCATAAATGAATGATATATGAAGCTGAAAAAAGTATTCCAAGATCCTAAATTTTTTTATCATCGTCTTCGCAAATGATATAGAAAATCTTATAATTCAACTGATACACATATTTCTCATTCTTAATTCGACAAATGGAAAATTCCAGACCTCAGTCAATCCAATTCAAACCGCAACTCAAGTAATGACCTGGAGTAATTTTTCAATTTAAATTATTTGATCGAATCACATTACAGAAGTTTTACATTAGAAATTAACGAAGAGAAATTCGAAAAAATCTAGTTTATTCCTGGATTTCTGAAGTGTTTCGTGTTCTATGTTCCTTAGTCTTCCTTCTGATGATATTAGCACTTTACCCCTCTTTCAATGAGTGTCTTTTTGGTTAATTTTCATTCTGATTATGCAAATTGTTAATCGCATGATCTGTAGGCCACTTAAGTTAATTGTGCATTACTTTATATAAAGGGCAACATAATTTATAGCCTTAGTAGTTTGTAAGACTCGGCTTTGATATGTGAACTGCAATTTTTCCAAGTGAGTAGGAGAATATCATTCTCAAAATTTCTCCTCAGATAGTATTATTTTTCCTTCAAATTTCTGAAGAGCTTCATGTTACGAACAGTGTGTAACGTCGATATTCGATCAAATAACTTATTCATGCCTTTTGCACAATTTCAGGATTTATCCATGACGATTCTGAGTTAAATTTTTTTAATTTCTTGCAGAATGATTCGACAAGTTTTTTTACTTGTTTGCATCGGTCTGGCAGTTGCCAGACCAGATGTTAAGATGGTGATTAACAGTGGACAAACTCCTATCGTTACATCCCCCTTAGGGCAGTATCAAGGTATTCTGATGACGACTAGATTAGGAAAAAAAATCTTTGCATTCAGAGGGATCCCTTATGCTCAACCACCTACAAACGAATTGAGATTCAAGGTAACTTAAACATTACTATCATGATAGGATATCAAATCTTTGACCTCAAATGATCTCAATTATCATTCTTCTCTGGAATATGAATGGTCTGATCTGATCTCGATCATTTTTCATCTTATGTTTTCCAGCCAGCAGTACCAGTAGCTAAGCACGAAGGTGTCTTCAATGCATCAGAAGATGGCGCTGTATGTCCCCAAAACACAGTAGATCCAATTTCAGAAAATTGCCTACTACTCAATATATACACGAGCAAAGTAAGTTTTCGATTTTAAATTTAGCGCCAAATGCATTCGATTCATTTTTTCAGCTTCCTAAAGGTGCAGAACAGCCAAAACTGCCTGTCATAGTTTACATTCACGCAGGTGAATTCAACAGTTTATCCGGTAGGAGCAACAGGGCTGGCCCAGAGTACCTTTTGGACCAAGAAGTGTTGTTGGTCACCTTCAACTACCGTTTAGGAGCACTAGGTACGAATGATTGAACTATACCTGAATTAGTTCTGAAACATGTTATTCCTCAGGCTTTTTGAGCACTGGTGATAAGGAAGCCCCAGGAAATAATGGACTCAAAGATCAAGTCCTTGCTTTAAGGTGGCTGAAGGAAAACATAGAAGCCTTTGGAGGAGATTCTAATTCTGTTACCCTCTACGGATACAACTCAGGAGCTGTGAGCGCTACCTTGCACTTGTTGTCACCGATGTCTAAAGGATTGTACCACAAAGTTATAATAAGCAGTGCTTCTCCACTAGGTCAATGGCCTATTGAACACAACCAAATGAGTTTGGCGAAAAAACTCGCGAAATCAGTTGGCTGCCCTGATGATACGTCCGCTAACATCATCAAATGCCTGAAAGGGAAGCCAGCAAATGAGCTCGGAGAGGCCCAATCTAAACTATCTGTGAGTGATTTTATAGGACTTCGTATCAGTCATTGAAAATTCCTCATTTATTCAAATTATCTTTCATGATTAACTAAAACGTTTCACATTTTCCAGGAATTTGGAAATGAGCCCCTGTTCACCTGGAAACCAGTGATTGAAGATGATTTTGGCCAGGAGAGATTCCTAGTAGAACATCCAGTGAATTTGATGCGCGAAGGAAAATTCGAAAAAGTACCAATATTGACAGGAGTAACTTCTGATGAATTTGCTGGGAGAGCAGTTGGTAAGATTGTTTCATTTTCATTTCGTTTCGAATCTATCTGATTTTTTTTCAGATATCTACAAGAATGCAGATCTTCTCAAGGAGTTGGATGAACATTGGGAGAAAAACGCTCCTATTATCTTCATGTACGAGAGAGATACTGACCATTCCAAGACAATCAGCAAAGCTCTGAGAGCCTTCTACTTCGGGGACAAGAAGTTTGATAATGCTACTTTATCCCACATGACTCAGGTAGATTCTTATCATTTTATATGAGCTTTTTGGTTAATTCTGGATACTTTTAGATTTACGCTGATGCCTTGACTGGCTTTGGAGTAAACAGAGGAGTCAAGTTGATAGCAGAAAAGAATACTCAGCCTGTATTCTACTACAGATTCAATTACAAAGGAAGATACAGCCATTACTACCTACCAGATAGTAATGGAACTGTACCATACGGTAAATAATAAATGGGTTCCTTGAAATCTATCAATAATCCTATTTTGTTTTCTCAGGTGTGGTTCATCATGATGACCTGATCTACTTATTTTACATTTCTGCCAACTTCCCTAAATTTGGGGAGAGTGACACTGAATCCCCTACTGTTGAGAAGATGACAACCATGTGGGCAAACTTTGCAAGGACGGGGTATGTTCATTTTACTCCTCAATATGTTCTGATACACTAGATAAAACCATTTTTCTTTCAGAAAACCCATTCCAGAGAGCAGCGAAAAACTAGACAACGCCAAATGGGAGCCTTTCAATATAAAATCCCAGAGATACTTAGAAATCGGGAACAAACTGACAGTGGCAGAAAAACTTTTCGAAAAACGCTATGCGGAATGGGACAGACTCTTTCCTCTTGCGTCCTATGATAAATTGAAGAAGAATATGGGATGAAGGGACCAACTTCAAGCCTGACCTGTTAATAATGATGTTTTTTGTAAGATATATTGTTCAGTTTTTACATGCAAATAATAAAGTAAAGATGCAATTCGATATTTCGGATTTTATTCAAAATACCAAACACAATCAAACACTGAAACATAAACAATAATAACAAAACAACATGAATATTTGAAAAAAAATTTATACTTAATCTACTCTTGAGTCTTCAAGGATTCATCGAATGAGTTCAAGAACTTGGAGAGCATGAATGTTTTGTTGATTTTCCTCTCACCAGTTGACCTGGAAGTGTCGTTGCAATTATTCTGCCTTTGAAATTCCAGGCGTGACATTCCACCCTGTATATTCAAATTTAGCCCTCCGAAAGTATTTTGTAGGTTAGAGTCGTATTGAGTGGCTCTATTCATGGATTGATCGTAAGGATTCATACTTGGAGGGGCCGATATTCCACCAGGTTCCATAAAAGAATTTTCTAAAGTGTTGCCATTCATATAGTGTCGTTTTAACGGCATTAATGAAGGATTATTGAAGTATTCATTAGCTGGATCAAATTCCTCCATTGGAGGAGTAATGAACGATTTTGTTCGATTAAACATGGTCTGGGCACCAGTAGTGCTCATATTCTGTTGAACAGTACAGAAATAGCAATTCAGAATTCTGTGGGCCTCACAAAGGGAATTCCACAAGGGTGTTGTATTGGGTCTTTCATAAAATGCCGGGGCTGGTTGGTTCAAGAAAAAACCTTGTGTGTTTCTCTCGAGGGGCTGTACGTTTCGGAATTGAACATCACTGTTTTGAAGATTCGCGTGGCAATTCAAGTTTTCTTTATCCAACACACTCCTGTCAAACTCAGGTACGTAGGCATTCGAATAAGTCATCATTCCATCTTGAAGACATCTGGGATCTAAGCTCTGAGACGGTACGATATTAGGCATCATTTTGACATGATTGGACATTACTGTTTGTACTTTATTTTCTCGAAAATTGTTGGGAATGCTATGCATAGAGGAATGTTGATAAGGATTTGTGAATAATTCAAGTCTGTCTACTTCCACAGGGTATTTAGGAATCTGTTGGTACGCGAATTGGTTATTCTGATTTACAAAATTCTGTTGCGGGTTACGTTGCAAAAAATTGCGATGATCTGCATTGGATATGGAGGAATTCAAGACGTTTCTTCCAACGTAGTCATACTCAGGACAAGCAACGTCGGCAGGTATATTATAACATTGAGAGGCATTTGCGTCTATCCAAGAATTATCGAAATTCCTAGTTCCAATCGCAGTTGGCATATTCATACTTGATTGACCCTGATAAGGAGCAAAACTTCTCCTTCCAATCGATTGACTCCACTGCGGATTAGCCTTAGAAACGACGCTCTTGTTCAGATTATTTCCCATGTTGTCAGCTGGAAGACTAAGATGGTTTTGGCTCAGAAAAAACGGTTTCTGAGGCTGCTGCGCAGTTTCGTTCTTCTGGGCTTGTGCATTCTTAGCTACCATATCGTGGTAGTAAGCACCAGTGCTTAAATCGTGAGGTTTCTGGGAGAAGCACCTCATATTCGACGTCATTTTCTGTTTGTCAGAATAACCCAAGTCTTCTAAAAAGGACGATGAGAAGAAATCCTGAATTTGCTCGGATTTTCGTGGAGTTTGTGATGCCAACATATTTTGTATGTTGGTATTAAGTTGTTTTTCTGAGCTCTTGTACTCTCTGTCGGACAGTAGGAACCTTGTGCCTTGATTTTGAGTTCGTACTCGTGGTTGATTCCTCGATGAATCTGGAGTAGCGCGAGCTGAAGAAGTAGCAACGGCAGTTTCAACTGTATTCAAACTCCTAGAAAATAATTGAGTCTGATCAATAAAAAAAAGACGACCATTTTACCATAACTCTTCTAAATTTTCACTGGACAACTACGAAAGAAGATGAATATTAAAAAAATCAAACTCACCAATCGTGTGAATTTTCCGAATCATTGTTTTTGGGCATAGGGACCGAAAAAGAGAAGGATGAGGATATTTTCGGAGAAAATTTAACAGGAGGTGAATAAACGAGGGGAGACCTCCACTTTATGGACTTCGACAAGGAATCTTTCTCGTTTGGTCCGATGTACTTTTCGAGATTTTCCATCATGTCTTCCGTCACTTTCTCGTTGGACGTATCCAATTTTTTGCGCTTACTTTCTGGAGCTGAAGGTGGGTCATTATTTCTGGATAGTCTTTTGGGTGGTTGATATCGGAAGAGACTTAGGGCTTCGGGTTTTGGATTCTGGAAGGGAAAGAGGATTGGAGAGGGTATTTTATAGGCGTAATGCATCATCGAACTATTGAAGAGCATTTCTATATATTATGAACGTATATACCGTCAATGATTTTGAACGAAATGAAACTAAGGACTCTATCTTACTCTTTTGAAATACATTGCTCATTCCCATCTGATATTTTCATTAAAATCTCATAATCAGATCGTCAGATATAAGAACTGAATTAAGTAATTATTGAAACGTCATAATACCATAAATTTCCACAGAATTCTCAGTGAAATTGAACACAGAAAGATATAATGGAGTGAACATCGAAATGTCAAAAATTTGTGACTGAAATGATCCGAATCACCTAACCATAGATCACCCAAAAAGGTTTTCATTTTGAGAAATGTCATATTTGGATTAGAAACTTACGAATAGAGAGTTCTCAAAAGATCCCACTGAATGAATTTTCACGTTTTTCGAGACATCACGTAACGGTTTCCTTATATTTCTATCGACTTCATTATTTCCTATGAATCTTTGCTTATTGTTGTCTTCCGTAATCTTTTTGTTTCCACTAGCTCCTTCAACGTTTTCTATCTTTCCGTATTTATCGTAGAATTTGGAGAATTCTTTATCTAAGTCAGAGCCTAGAAAATTAATTGTAGGCACTGTGGTGTCATTTTTACTTTGTTTCTGATCGTCAGATATTAGACAGTCTATTTCGTTATTCTGATCCTGATCTAATAGGAACTCAACAGATTGCAATAATTCTTCATCTGTGAAGGACTTTGATGGAGTGATTTTTTTATCATAGTTTTCTGAATTTTTATTTTTGGATTTTTCAGTCACATTATCGAGAACTTTCGTAGTTTCATTTTCATAGTATGCTCGACTTTGCCCAATATATTCTTTCATTACATTTTGGTTTTCACTTCTTTCATCAGAATTTCCTTTTTTTCCATATTTACTAAATAATTCTGAATTTTCCTTGTCTGAATTAGAGTCCAAATCGATTGTTAAAACAGCTTCATTGTCGGTTTTACTTTCCTGTTGATCAACGGATTTAGATTTTTCTACATCCATGAAAGGTGTTATTTCTTGTACAACATTTTCTGAGTTTTTATTGGGTTCTTCAGGTATCGTTTCATTGAATTGAGACAAACTGTATCTTCTAGAAGTTTCTTTAGAAATCTTCGGATTTTCAATTGTTCCCACTTTCTGAATCAAATGATTCTCTTCAACTTTTGTGGATTTTTCCTCAGGTGCAGGTAACTCTTCTGCATTTTTTGTATCGAACCGTACTGTTAGATTCTAGAGAAAAAGTATGTTTTACTCTGGTTTCAAATGGGATTTATCAACTTACCTTAGACGAACTATCAGTTACATTTTTCTTACATTTCATGTATTTGTCGATGTAGGTTTGAACAAATTTAGAATATTTGGGGTCCAAAGTTTTCATTGGCAACTTCGAGTTTGTCTTCGATCTCCCTGATACCTTTGGAAGTTGAAGATTGCTCTGCAGTTGGTTAGTAGTAGATTTCTCATTGATAACGAAAATTTCAGACAGATCGATTCCAACTGTGAATGATATTGAAATTGATGATTGGCTTGAATTATTTTGAAAGCTCTTGAACGAATGATTAAAGAATATGAAACCCACTCTCAATACTTCGGAATATCTTTCACTCACCTAAATCTTCACTAATGAAACTGCAATAAACTTCGGTCAAATCTACGACGTTTGTATTCAGTTCTACGAATCTAACAACTTCTGTGTTTTCCAACATATAAGAATGCCTAAAGAGACAAAAAATATTGAAATCGTAAGACCCTCAAAATTTGATAAAAATTGTCATCATCTTATAGAAGGCCTGTTTAGTTTCTCTGCAGAAAGGAATCAAAACCGATATTTTTAGTGATTCAAAGAAAGTGAATTGTTTGTTTTGTATTGATAATGCAGACACCATGATTCGAACAAAACATTAATGTTTTATTGAAAGAATTCCGCTGAAAAAAATGAAAATCATTGAAACAAATAAATCGACCTAAATTTAAATAAAAGAGTGTTTCAAATTCTGATTGAATGTATAAATAATATCATATCGTTCCTAACACCTAAAAGCAGTATTAACATAGATATTTGAAATAGAACATTTTCGATCTTCGAATGTTATTTATGTCTGAACGAGTGATGAAATTTGAACAAATTGAAATTAATATTTTGCGATCTTCAAATGGAACTGAAACCAATAAATCTCTTCGTTTCGGAGCTACTCACATGTATCTTTCATGAAGTAGAATATGATTCAAATTGTCCCCTACAAGTAAACACATGACAGAATTGATGTTGGGAAAACTTGATTCGTCCAACCCTGGGTTCAATAAGTTGAGATTGATTTTCAGGTTGGAAATGTTTGTAGAATGGCATTTTTCCAATTTCATCTCATATTTCGGTATCGCTTTTGCTAATTCCACTATTTTATTTCCGAATGGCGGTTTCTTCTTAGTTATCTGAGGTGAAGAGAGAAATTTGAATTCGAAATGCCCAAGCCATTAGGTGGTAAAAATACCACCCACTACTTCAGAAAAGTCAAATGTTTAAGTGTACAAAGATAGCTTTAGGCCAACCACCCCTTCAATATTATGGGCTGAATACTTTCTTCCTGGGGGAAAATTTTTTTTGTATGTCGATATGAAATATTTTGGACTTACCATTTCGATTTCTCTAGGATTCGTCTTGATAATCTTCTCGAATGTTGTCTTACCAGCGTTCACTAACTGTTTAGAAGTGACCAAACCAATGCCTTGAAACTGTTTCGCGACGTATTTGGAATTTTCCCATAACTGAGCTCGAAAACATTTCCAAAGCAGGGTAGCGTTCAAAAGAGCTGTGAAGCCGTTGTTCCTACTCTCCAAGAACTCTATAAGACCTTGTGAGCAAAAGTTGCGGATTATTAACCGAGATGATGAAAGGTATACCAGTAAGATTAATCGAGAGCCAATATCTCAAGACATATATTCACCCCAAATTTTGTCATCAAGAATATCCAAGGCGATCGCCAATTGAATATCCTATTAAATGGAGGATTAAAATACTAATGACCAATTAAATATAAATAGAGTTTAATCGAACTCAACGCAAATCCATTTTGTTGACATCAACTTTCTTTTTTCAAATGGGAAGACCCATTATTTATTGCATAAATAGATTCCCCATTGAATTCTGAGTCTTTTTGATTCCGAAAGTTTGAATGTTCCCGAGAAAATTCTCTTTGAATGAGGAGATACGAAAAAAAAATTGCAAAATTTAACTGTGTTGAAATACAGACAACTTCGAGCATTAAAAATTCTCATTTTTGAGAATCTCCCAGAAGAAAGGCTGATGCTTCTTTTCCGATAGCGTGATTTTCAGAATATGATTCAGGAGATCACAAATTCTTTGTTAAAGTTAGAAATGACGAAACGTCAAAAAATAATTATTTTCAAGTTGGAATCCCAATTTTTCGAAGCATTTTCGAAAACTTCGTCAAAAAATAATAGGAGCATACGTCCAAGACTTTTATACCAAAATGGATATATATAAAAAAACTTTTTTCTGAACAAAGTCAGTACTCACATTTGCAAAGTCTTTCGCCCAATCTCATGATCCTGAAGGCCTCTGACATTATAGACTGGTCTTCGATTTCCAAACAACCAAATACTGCCTGGATTATACTGCACAATTCAAAAGTATGAATCCTCGAAGAAGTTCATATAACTTTCACATACTCACCAATTGATCTTCATATCTAAAGTTTTAATTTTCCCATTGAATGGAAACCTAATAGAATTCTCGTTTTTGTTTTTATTCAGTAGATTTAGGCACTTTTTCTCGTCCACGCGCAGCCTCATGTCAGAAAATTCTTTACATTTCGAGATTAGAGATAAAATTTGTTGAAGCATCTCGTTACCATTGATCTAAAAGGGTAAATTCGAACAGTCTGGAAGCGTTGTGAGTGTGAGAACACCCAGGATATATTAGTTATAGATTGTTATGCACAACCCTTTATGATTTTTCTTTGGTAATTGTATCCGTGTGAAAGAATTTGGAAAAAAGAAATTTTTATGTGTTCTACTTTCACTTGTTGGAATCAGAAAATACTCACAGATTTCAATAATTTCATGGACTCAAAAGAAATATAAAATTTAGCCATCAGAGTACCCAGAAAAGTGGGACTTATATTAACATCCTCATCCATGGTTGCCATACCAGCCCTTACCAATTTATTGAGGTCGATTTGGCATATTTCTACAATCATTACCAAACATAAGATCAATCAACATTTAACTAAACCAATAGTCAGTACCCAAAAGTTTCTTATCTATCTTGTCAGTCGTCATTCCAGGCGCTATGTTATAGTGCTTGGGATTTTTTCTTGCTCTTATGTAGAGGAAAGTCGAGGATAACCATCTCATAGCTACATCCAAATCTGTGATAGTCCGCAATACGATTTCGGCGTTCAGATGAGCGGTAAGGTGTCTGTGGAGATTGGACTCTATATTTTCTTTCCCATCGATCATCTTCTCGAACTTGTCCTAAATTCGATTCAGAACTTGGATAAGCAAGCATTTAATTCATTTTGAGGTTCCAAAACTGAATGAAAGCCTACAGAAAAGCATCAAGTACCTACCTCACTGTATTCTAATTTTCAATCATCTACCAGATAACATCAGTTATAACCAACTAGAGGGATTTTAAATGTAGACTCTGTTTCCCTGCTTCAAAATTTTCTACGTCTTTATAGAAGATATGCTAATTAGTTCAGTTGCATAATAATTGTAATAGAGATCATGATGGATGAATTGCTGCTGGCTAAGCATTATTTGCCCACATATCTACGTCGTCAGACGTATAAAAATATGCATGAAAAATAGAATGAAGACAGTTGAATGTAGGTATAATTTTGTAATAGAAACCAAGGATGCTCATTTTGATGTCAACATTGAATGTAAAGCAAATCTGCGAGAATCTTTCGATGAATTTATATGCATGCATTTTATATTATTATATCAAGATTCGAGTAAAATCGTAACTGAGGGTACATGAATTTGGCGTACTTTTCAACATGGCGTTAATTAATATTTGTGTGAAATGAGTAATATTTTCCAACCGACTGTATATCCCGAACAATAGCAGCCTTCATACTTGCAATCTTTTCTATAAATAAAACTTCGATATAAAAAATCTGAACAATAGTTACGCCTGGCATCTTATCAACCAAATAAATTAGAAGCCAATGAAGGCATGATTAACGTGAGAATTATGTTTTATTTTCGGTTTAATTAGTTCATTCAAAGGTGCAACCAACGTTGAGTCATATATTCTTCTCATTACATGCAGATATCGTTCGAACATCTTTTATAGACTTCCTGGTCGTAGATGATCCATTCAAAATGCTCAGATCTTGAATTCAAATAAGAAAGGGTTGCATGATATAAGGGCAACGCCATCTTGGTTCATAATATCCGCAACTATAAGCCTTTCGAATCCAGTTGGAAAAAAAAATCTTCGAAAAAAGTTAGTTTGTCCAAAAGCCTACTATGCCGTAGGCTTTTGATTATGATCAGTTGCCATTCGGCGTTTATCATCTTCTAAGATCGTGAGAATTCCGATTTAAATAAGGTTCAAATTCATTGATGGAAAGATTGACAATTTTTTTGTTTATCCACATCTAGAGAATTTGCCTTCAAAAAAAGTCATTAGGTAAGGCCACAACATTGAGAACAATTGCTGAATTCGTCTTGGTACATTTACAAATTATTAGAGCATCTTTGGTGTTTTTGAAACATAGATGAATTCAAAATAGTAATCATCGAAATGAATACCAATTTCAATTCTCAGGCTCAGAGATCTTTTATCATGAGGTTGGAGAAATGATATTAGATTTTGTCACTGAGATGAGAGATATACCGGTTTCGGCCTTGTTGAGCCTCATCAGTATCCCGCACATCTCAGGACAAAATTGGTTGTAATGAGTAAAATATTACGAAGTACTAAGGTGGTGACATCCAATTGCGTCAAAATGAAGTTTCACACATCTCCAATCAAATGCAAAAAAAAAATGTTCTCGATGTGCCTTCGTAAAGGCAACGAATTTTCTTTTATCTTTGGTGTTGTTCGTTGATTTAATTCATTACTGTGTATACTTGTTTGTGTTTTTCTCTAATAGTTTTTAGTTGCTTCGTTTCATTTAAATTTCTGACAAATTCATCGTATTCAGAACAAATTTCTGAGATTGATGAATTTTTTTTTCTTCTTCGAATTGTTATTCTGTTTTCTTGGCATGAGAATTTTTTCTTGTGTTTCGCAGCCCTCTTAAGAATTTCAACACTGTAGCGTTGTTCAAAAAACGGTTGAAGAATTGGCTGAAGTTATTACCGCCTGAGAAAGATTTTTGTCTGTGCGTTTTGTTGTGGTTGCACTGTTTTCTTCACTTTTTGTTTTTAGTTTTTTTTTCCGGTTTTGTTTTAATTGTTTTCAATTCATTCTTGTAGTGTCCATTGGGATATTCAAAAGCAAACCATTACTTTGTTCGAATTTGAATTTGATGGAAAACTTGAAACTTAGTAATCCCCCATTATAAGATGAATATGTTCATCCTGACTCAGAATAGCTGACTAATACATTTAAAATCCAGAATTGAAGTTACAAAACGAATTTCATCATTATCTGCACATCACTCGAGGGAGGCGACCTTCCTTCTTTTCCTTATTATTTATGGTATTGTATAGTTTCATTCTGCTCCCACATAAACTATAAAATCGCCTGCTAATTGGTGGATCTTCATCAGTATAAGTTCGAATCCTGATTGTTTGTTTGTTCCTCCTAGAGTTGTGTCGCAGAAATGTGCCGTCAATTATTCTTTGCCTTGATTATCGGGTGTTGTTTGTTCTTTTTGGCTCAAGCTGCTCCGCAAGGGTTCCCATTGAGGGGTATAACAAATATAGATGGTGCCCCAGAACCGGTAAGAAAAGCTTCGAATGTTTTCTCAGATGTTCTTTGAACACAAAACAATGTTTTCAGATTCTGATTTTTCCATTATTATTTCTTTCTGATGTTTAACTTCAGTTTGTAGTTTAAATATTCAAATACAAGTGGAAAAATTCTTAATTATTTCTATCCAGCGGGATACTTGAGCGGAAGGTGCTGGGGCTCAAAGGAAGATGGAGCCCCTCACAAAAAAATTTATTATTCAAGAACAGAAAAGGAAAGTTTGCATTTTTTCCTTAATTCTCAATGCGGCGTTTCTCTCACTAAACATTTTCTAGTGTTTACTTGAACATATATATCAAAACTTGTTTTAAGATATGACTGCGTTTTCTACAAAATTCAATCGATTTTAGGAGATAGTAAAGTTCAGATTTTTAGGTTGTCAAGAGGGAGAATAACTAGGTATTGTAGGTACTGAGACTTAATTATAACTCATAGGTATGCATTAAACGAAAAACAACTTCCCAGACCGAAAAATTCTTGGATCGACAAAATTTTTTTGTTTCTTTTGTTCGGAAGCTGATAGGAATCTCTGCCTTCTTGCTCCATGAAAGTTCCACTCTTGTCACAATCAGGAAAACAGCTTTCTCTCGTCATTTTTCCAATATCAATGTCTTTATCGTTCATTTGCCTACTACTAAATGATAGTTTTTTAGTTTTTATTTCAATGGCCTCATTATACCCATTTTCCAGTACAACTACAACTACAGAGTTGAAAATCCTCCAACTGGTACATTTTTTGGACAGAATGAAAACGGGGATACATCTGGTAGAGTTACAGGTTCCTACTTTGTCCAATTACCCGATGGAAGAGTGATGACTGTAGAATATTTCGTAGATGGAGATTCAGGATTTGTCCCAAAGATTTCTTACCAGACAGGGAACCAGTTAATTGGAAGACCCCTTAGAATTTAATTTCACCAAACAAACGTGTGTAAGAATTGTAAAAGCTTACCAACAATAAAAATTGAAATAAAGTCTTATGAAATTGAAGAAACTTAATATAATCCAACATGATAAAATTCCCACATTTCGGGGATTTATTTTCTCTTGCTCAGGGCTACGATGGGTTTTTTAAATAAAAGTTTTTTGCCCTCAACACGCCTTCATTCATAAAAAAATCATTAGTACTCAAGTGGTGCAAACATTAGTAAGCATCGCATCTTTACAGGTGAATGGGGGTGAAAAATAGTATTCCAGTTGCATTATTATCTTGAATCCATATGAAATAATTTTTCATGTAAAAAAATTACAAAAAAAAAAGTTGTTTCAGTATAACCGATTTCAAGCGAATAACCTGGTCCTCATTGGTAATTACCAACTAGGACCAACTGCATTCAAGCGACTTCGGCTATAACCGTAGATAACCGCAGGCAGGACCGTAGATAACCGCGGTCATTACTGGTTATTCGCTTGAAATCGGTTTGTCTGATTTTTTGATATTATTCAAGTCAAATATAGAGAAGTACATGCTAAATTTGCCAGATGTCTAGTCCGGTGCTGAATTAGTGCCAGACTGGCTCAAAGATGTAAAGTTCTGAGGGGCTGGGCCACAAAAATTGTATTTAATAAAATGATTTTTGGCGAAAATGGTTCATCAAAATTACGTTTTGCATACACCGTTATAAGGAGAATTCCAAGGCCTTTCAAATGAAGTATCACAATTTCGATTTGAAAGTTGATAGAATTATTATGAGCTGAACTTAACGAAGAAGGTCCTCCTGTGAAAAATATGAATCATCCTTCTTGTAATCACCCAAGAGAAAGATGAATATCTCAAAAAGTTGTACAATAGTAATAGGAGGGGCACAGAAAATACACAAAATAATTATGAGTTACCTGACATAAAAAATTAACTAACCCTATCTGCAGTTGATGTCAAAATAAGAGCTGTAGCTTCAGTGTCAAACTGGGGTCTTCCGGCTCTTCCCAACATCTGTAACAGAGCAGAAGCCGAATAATCTTGAAAGCCTCCTTTGTCATAAAACTTTGTTGATTTTATAATGACCAGATGTGCTGGTAAATTTACTCCAGTAGCTAAAGTACTGGTAGTTACAAGGACTGGAAGCTCTCCATTTCGAAAGAGTTGCTCGATCACAGATCTGGTCTCAGGCAGAAGGCCCCCATGGTGATAACCGATACCATGAACTACAGATGATCTGAGCTTTGTGTCTGAGATGGAAGAAGCGGCAGTATTAAGTCTCCCTTTTTGACTGTCGCTCATAGGAATTGTTAAGCTCTGTACTAGCTGTTTTGCGGCCATTTCAACACTCTTTCTGGTGCTGCAGAAAATCTGAAAGATTTACAGCTATCAGACAATTCAAATGTGAACAATTGGAAACATTTATTCTATATACATAAGAATTGATTGTTAATGTAAGTAATAATAAGATTCTCTTCAGTGTGAGAAGAAATGTTTTGCTGAATAAGTGATATCATTCAATCATAATCACAATCATAAAGTTTATAATAATATGGAAATGTATTCAATGCATCTGTAGAGCGTTTCAATTAACAAAGATACAATACGAAGCAGAGATTGCTAGCCATAATACACTGAAGTGGACTTACTCTACTCTAGTGAAAAGTACTTACTAATGTAGGTTTTCCATTTGAGTACTTTAAAATCAACCCAGGTAATCTATAGTTCAAAGAAATATCGAACTTGAACATTGAACAAGATCTGTTATAATTGAATCCAAGAACAACAGTATTAAGCTTCACAGGCCTCATGCAACTTTCGAAGCTGGAAAAACATTAACTTCAGACTTACGTCTAGAGATGAACATATCTCACCTATAACATTTAGCTTCAAGCCATTCTCCTATATCTTCAATATTTGGAAAAGTTGCTGAGACAGCTAAAAATCTAATAGTTTGTCTTATGTTGTTGTCAATATCATCAAACAAACTGCACTGGATGGTTTTCATCCGACAAACCTTCAAAAGATCATTATTAACACAATTGTGAAGAATGAAAAAGGGTGAATTAAATATTACTACAGCTTCCAAAGTAGCCCCCCTATTTTCTTCATTCAAAAGATGAACTTCATCAATCATGAACAGTTTGATAACTTGAATTAATCTTTTATTCTCCTTCCATCTTCTTGTGATTGAATCCCACTTTTCTGGGGTTGTTATTATCAGATTATGGTTGGATAAAGTGTGCAAATCCAAATAATCACTATCACCGGTGATAGATATGCAGTTTATACCAAATGGTGAAAACTTTTTGTGCCAATCGACTAGTCTCTCTTCACACAGTGCTTTCATTGGAGATACTAAATGAATATGAAAAAATGAATTAGTCAAAAACTATAATTATTTCCCATTGTGAAGAATAATAAATCACTATAAACTATTTGGAAAATATTAGAATACTTTGATTTTTCTGCAGCTATCAATTGTCTGATTATAGCTAATTCGAATATGACTGTTTTACCAGATCCTGTAGGTGCTGCTACTGTCACCGAGTGATCTTAAACAAATCTATATGAATCCACTCTAATTTCTATCGTAACTTTTGTTCTCACCTGAATTGAAAACATCGTGAAATACTGTAGATTGGACCCTATTAAATGAAGGATATGCAGCGAAAATACTTCGAAATACTTCAGGAACTTGTCTGATATCTACCAGTTTTGGACTAAATGAATAATAATAAAATTAAAATACTTAGATAAATTATTGGCTAGAATTAGAACTCACTCGTTTGCTTTATCCATTGTTTAAATTTAATACTTAGGTATGTGAAACAGGTGAAATGATATAATGGTCATTCGTATATAATGAGTTATTATCTGAAAATTTAAAACAATTCGAATTTAAAAATTTTTCACAAATTTGAATTCGTTTTATTCTCATAGAATAATGTCAATAATGTGCAAGTTCTATGGTCTGATTCGTATATCCTAAGAAATTGACATGGAATGTATAATTATTCATTGCAAATTAGTAACCTTTATTCTTTCATGATATTTAGTACGTTTTCCATTTAAAGAAAAAATAAATAAATCGCAACGTACTTATGGAACGCACAGAGTTTCAGATATTCTATGGATCGAAGTGAAAGCGGCTTGTTATCTTTTTAATATTGTTTGTCTATGGTCTATTGTTATTTTTCAACTTTCAAATAATGATAAATTAATTAACCAACGGAAGTTTCTGTTTTTGGCGGACTGATGAACGAATAGTTTGTTTTGATGCACTGAACTTCTAGTAAAAATGAAGACCGACGGAGCTAGAAAGGTTACAGTTAAAATAGGAGGACAAGAAACACATGTAAGTAATCATCCAAGATCAAGTGTTCGTTTTGAAGGTTATTTAAGAACTATTTTTAGGAGAATTTGAAGAACAATCGAAGAACCCTTTGTGTTTTGCAACAAGCAGCTACAGATAAGGAGAATTTAGTTGGACGTTCCGTCCAGAAAAAATCGGCAAGTTGTCTTCGTGAGTATTTCAATCTTTTCCAAGTAGTTGTGTTTGAAATTTATATCTGAAAAAACTGACATTTAACATCTTTCAGAGAAACCATTAAACAAAAAACGTTTTCGGAAAAAGGAATTCAAACTGATGCAGTTGTTACTGCAACAGATTTGACTTCAGATGACCCAGGTGTTGACTATTGGAGGAAGTTGGCCGAGAAAAGAGCAGAAGACTTGGACCTTAGTTTCAGAGAAAATGAGAAATTGAAAGCCGATATTGAAGCCTTACAGGAAGAAAATAAGATATGTAAAGCAATGTTGGAAGAATCTACTACTTTGGTGGAAATATTGAAGGTAAGAATTGCATAATACTTGATTTTCTCGATTTGAGTGTTTATTATATTTCAGGAAGAATTGTTAGACAAAGAACCAGATGAAGAAGGTGAAGAGATAGAAGTCAATGAATCTGAGAAGGATAATTGAAATTGATTATTGTTGATAATGTCATCACTTATTAGGTTTAATATTTAAAGAAAGTAAATATGTTTAATTTGTCATTGGTTTTTCTGTCTAGTTACCCATGCAACACAAATCATAGAAATAAAAGTGGTAAGATCATAGTAATAATTATGATTATCTTTTAAGCATTGACTAACAGGAATATAATAACATCTTGTTTGAAATTAATATATAAAATGATGTTGGCTTCTAAAAATAATCCTGTAGCCTCTAATGTAATGCCTTTTGCTTGTGTTAATAATCCCCGTATTATGAAAATAGTCAGAGATTGTTACGGAAGTTTGAATGCGAAATTCAATCCGAGTGGGGTAAGATAATTTAATAGTTCTTATTAACTTGCATAACTATTTTGAGTTTTCAAACATGATACAGGTTGCAAAAGCAAGAAATTTTCCACCTTCTGTTGAGAATTGCCATTATATTCTATCAGGACATGAATTTATACAAGTGCCAATGGATATTTCGATAGCAGAGGTAATTATACATCAGTAGAATAAAATGTCAAATTAACATCATATAATTACAGCCCCAAGTGCAAACAAAATTTAATTCACTCTCCAATAATCAAACAAACACATCGAGGCAGATTACACAATATTCATCATCAAGAGCTAAAAACAATGAGAATCAACCTTCGTTAATGCCCTTACCCATCCCTATTCAGAACAAACCTTCTCATTTCACCAACTCGTATCAGTCTTATGGTTCAACAAATCCCTCCCCATCTAAATGGGGGGTCTCATAAATCGGTTAAACATAATGAGGAATCGAACAGCAACAACAGTAAAAGCAAAGTAAGATGTGTAACTCGTTAGTTGATGCCTTACTTCAAACTATTTTTCTCGTAGAATTATCAGGTCAAGACAATTTTTCTTACGGGAACTATTGAACGGCTTATAAGGTGGAACAGGGAAATCGAAGATCATTTCTGCATTTATGAAACCATTGGTATGTTTCAATGATCCAGTTAATTTCGACTCTGGAAAAATCAGCTGTGCATATTTCTAATAAAAGTTTTTACAGCGCCAATAGTGTCATTACAAGAAGGAAGAATAAAAATCAAAAAATTATGCTTCTTCGAGATAAAAAAGGACCCATACTTCAAGTTCATTATTATTCAACCACGCATATCGATATAAATGATTTTTATATCGGACAATATCTGAGGTGAGACCTTATTCCTTCTTGAACAGAATCACTAACTGTCAGTTCTATATAATATCCCTGAGTTGCAGCAACGACAATTAAAATTTAAAGGTCCTTTAAACTTTTAAAGGACCTTTACATTTTAATGGACATTGCTGCAACTCAAGGTATATGTGTTCAAGACAACATATTTATTCTTTCTAGATGTATGGGGAGAATGATTGGTTACAATATCCTCTCAGCTGAAAGTATAAGGGAAGCGAAGGAAAGTGAAATATCAACATTGGCTCGACTTTCATATGTTTGTAATTATTCTGTTACACACAATTTGAATCGTGCTTGAAAATGTATCTACATTCAGAATATTGAATGAGAAACAATTTGTTGTTTGTATTTGATGTTTAATGCATAAATAAATGTTGAAATATTTTTTTAAGAACTTTCATTTGTTCAAGTCAGTATTGCAATGTTTGAAGATATGGAAGAGCTTTTTATAATGCACAATTTATTTTTCTAGATCCAAAAGGGTTAAATCCCTCAACTCCCTACCTGTAGGAAATAGTATACCTAAATATTCTAAAACAAGTTGCAGAAGGAATGCGAAAATCGAAAACGAGCGACGAAGGAGCGAGTTTTCGAAAGTATGAGTGTTGGAATTGCCTTCTACAACGAGTATTAGACGATATTTTCTCTATTTAAGTTTTGTGAAATACTCTCTCGAAATTCAAATAAAAATTCAGATTAGTGAATTTTGTATTTTACTTTGGCAATTGGTGTGACTTACGAAATTCGACAGATTTAAATTGATTTGAAAATTGGGAAGATCTGAGGTCAGTACTGACAACCACAAAACAAAAAATATAACTGAAAACAATGCTGTAATGAGTTTCATTACAGCACTACTTTTAGTACAGTAATGAACTCATTACGGTACAGAAATAGAGCAATAATATTACTGTGCTGACATGCAGAGGGTGTCCTCAAGGAGCAAAGCATTAACCAGTTACACATTAGGCGTTTGGAAACCCACGTTTCAAAGCACATGCTCCAATGATACAGTAAAATGCAAACGCTCGTTTTAGATCATGCAAACGCGTTTTTGCTTGTGTATATGAAATCATTGGAGCTCTTGTGTTTTGTATTGCGGGTTTTTAAACGTCTAATGTGTGTACACCCAGTCTAATGCAGCTTTTCCTCAGCATCATCTAAAAGTAGTGTCGGGGAAGAAGCACTAACTACCTATCAATCCCTCGAAGACAACACTGATTTCCTTCAATTAAGAAGGAACCACAACCTCAGGAATCCCATGCTGAATGACCAGATGCTGAACTTCTCAGGATAATGCAACTCTTTCTATTTTCACCTATTTTTCAGAAAGCAAGCAATAAGAATATTCATTGGAGCGAAAGCTCCTTACCTTGAAAGTAGGTTGAACATATGAGGATATATTAAATCAAATTGACATAAGAGAGTATATTGAATCAAGTAGACCCAAACTTTTTGACAAAACCATCGGATATGTGATGTCTTATATCTTGAATTTCGAAAGGTGGATTAGTGGCCCTCCTAGCAAAACATTTTGTTAATCGCTTGGACAAAAAGTTGTTTGGTATACTGATAAATGAAAATCAGAAAAGGACATGAGCATTATCGGGGTATATTGGCCCAAACAGAAAATCTCTAAATTCCTGCGAAATCAGCCTTCCATTCTATAGAAAGATACACTAGCTCCCTATACAATTTCGTACAAGAGTTCATCTTCAAAGGAACCTCAATGTTCACCCTTATCTATATCACTACGGACAACCGGGCCAAGTTGGGGACCTGGAATCAACAGCCAGGGTTTTCTGCTGACATGGAAAATGCAGTAAAATAAGCATAAATCCACACAGTTGCTATAGGTATGTGGTATGACTTCAAATTTACAATCTACTATTCTTAAGTATTGAGTAAATGTGTTGACATATAAAATGACATGAAGAAGATATCAAACAATATTAATACTTCTGAACAATACTTCAATTAAAGTCGATTCGTCAAGTTCTTTGTATTCTTCTAGTGCTGAATGGACATTTTTTCTTACTTTCATGTTTATTCGCGATTATGGGAATGTAACACAGACTCATCATTCGATTGAATAGAGTATTGATGAATATAATTGCTTTTTGTGGTAGTTGCTTCAAAGTTCCTGCTCTTATTAGGTCAAATCTGGGTGCTTTCTTATTCTTAAACTTTCTAATGTCCTGAAAAATCTCTTTTGGCTTTAAAGGTTCAACAGGGAGAATTGATGTGTGTACTTATGTACTCTTGGTACTGACCTTTCAATGCATCAGTTATTTGCTCTGCGCATCCTGTAGAATATAAAATTAGGTAGTATCCTATCATTGAAACTTTCTTGTGTTGCAAAGCAGACAAAAGGCAGTGATTGGAGGAAGGGGAACGAATGACCTAGAGAGTTTCATTTGCCTATTACAAATGACAATTCTCGTTTCAATGCAATGCCTTTTGAGGTCGTCTCATTCATAGCAATTATCCAAAATCGCGTTTCACCACATAAGATTGGGCAATACAAAACTCAAGTCCAAGGATGTACCTGGTTAGGAAAATTAGCATAAGTCAAATCAGCCAGTTGCTCATTATATTTCGCAGTCGATAATGCGGAGTAGTAGTCTTACATGTACGCAAAAACGATAGGTATGTTTCAAAATAGGGATTATATATGGATATAGCTCCATTTGTCGGAACGATTAAAATTATAAATGTTTAGATCTTGCAGATAATGTGCATCAATGAGTTTTTATTAATTTACAACCAGGATGAAATGATAAAAAAAATATCTGTACTAATCTCATCTCGAGTTCACATAGTACCTCATAATGATATTTAATATTTACAAAAGCATTGTTATTGAGTGCGACCGGCTAGTTTGGACTGTTGTGTGCTATTGAGACAGGCGCTCTAGGATTTTTCTATTACATCTCGTGTAGTGAACATGTTCCACCTGACGTAAGTACCTAAATAACTATTTTTCTATGCATGAATACGGAAAATTTGCCTATGGAGCTCTCATATCAAAACCATCCCATTTTCATGACCATTCAGAACTCTAAAGGAAGGTTCACATTTTTAACCACTTTCAGATTCATGAAGAGTGCCTTAGATGACTTTAATTGATTTCAAAATATATATAGTTCATCTGAATTTTCACATTTCACCTTATGAAAATCTTAAATCTTTTAACATCAGATGAATGCATTCACAAAGATAGGTAGGTTTATTTTGCATCGAAACCAAATTATTCAGGAATTTTCTATATCCACTTCTTCACCTAGAGACGCATTATTGTTATTTTAAGTAAAAAGGTATATACTATCTATATCGTGACTAATATTCTAGTATATATTTCCGCATCTTTGCATCTTTTATATCCCCATATTTTGTATGTTTTCCACTGAATTACTAAGCTTTTGCAATAAAAAAAAGTAAACGGTATAATATCGACTTCTTATCGAGAGCTATCAAATGTGCAATTGTATACAATCAATATCTTTACGATGCAATTATTGAAGAGAAACCTAGAAAATAACGTTTCCTCGTTTGGAAATTCAGAAAATTCGATAACCTCTGTAATAATAATGCACTTTCCAAACATCAACAATTTTTCACATGAAATCGAAAGTGACGTTACTAATTGATTCATGTCAAACTTGTTAATTTCTTCTTAAGATTTACTTAGAATTCGCGAGTGCCTATATGTCGATAGAAAAGAGTAGAAATGTTAAAGGGAGAAGAATATCACCACCCGTCATCTTCAAAATGATGAAAAACAGATGTGCAAGGTAAAATGGATGCAGATGAGACCAAAATGATCAAATTAGGTACCATAATTAGTTATTATATCTACTAATTACATCTGATCCATTCATATCTTGAAATATATTTAATCTTTTAGGAAGTTGCTATGACTTTTCAATTTACCATATCAAGATTTAATTTTTTTTAAGCGCTTTAGATAAGGTGAATATGATTATAATATAGTCGTTCTAGTAATCAGCAATATAACTCGTGAATAAAGATCCTCATCAAATGTTTATTTCTCGAGTGAATTCCGAAGTGTTTAGTTTTGTGTCACTTTAACTTTAACATCCCTTATCTCGCAAAACTAAATCATTCACAGACCTAAATTTTGTAGCAAACCATCATTTTTCATGGAGAATTACTGACCGCTTTCCAGAGCGGTTAATAGCTTATCGATCAAGTTACAATCTGCCTACTGCAGATGTCATATAAGCGAAATGTTAGGTGAAAGCATGGCTTTTAGGCCACGACCAATAAGCCCGGAAGACTCTCTCAATGTCATTATAGCCCAGCTATTTAAAAAAATATTCTGAGAATAGTTTAGAAAATAAATGTTTACCTTTTTACCTGATGTTTACAAACCAACCTGTTTATGTTTACCAGTTATAGAGAACACAAGATGCGCATTTTCTTCTCAGACTAGTTCAGATCAAGAAAGAGAAAATACTAGGTCCGCATTGAGAGGAATAATGGTATTATAAAAATAACACTTTGAAAATCAATTATTAACCTAGAGAAAATTTAGAATGCTGAGAGAGGTTTCATAGATGATACTTTGTAAATGACAAAGTTGCGACTTCTAAGTTCAATGATAACCATCTCTCATTTCTAGGCTATCTATATCATTATTAAAAATCCTCTCGAAAATGAAGGATAATGATTAAAAATTCTTTGGCGATAAAAATCATATTGAATTAATCAGATTCCTGTTCGCATCTGCGATATTTAAAAAAATCTCAGATCTACCGAAATGGTATCTATCTGGGCAATAACCGACCTCATTTTGCATGAATCTCATACAATGATAAATTGAATTTAGAATTTCCGTTTTCGTTTGAATGATGGAAGTAATAAATGGCTTGACATTTCAGGAAAAGAAGGTACAGTGTCCAACAGCCCAATCGTGAATAATCAGAACGTGAACAATCCTTCAGTGGCGTATCTGAGGTTCTGGTTTAGCAATTTTCAGAAATTTCTCTTAATATTCAATGAAAAAAATTAACAAAAGCGAATGCCGGACAACTCCGTTTACGGAAACTAGGACGTTAATATCGTTATCATAGCATTTTTCGAATATGGACACTCGATCGCCAATAAATGAAAATCGCAAAGCTATTCCTTCCTTCTGAATGTAAGGCTTCTAGAACCACTGAGCATGTTAATATAAAGCGAAGAATCAACTGACTAGGCTTTGACATCAAGAACAACTCAATTTTATTTTAGTTACAACTACATTGAACAATTTTTGAGCAGATTCATTAATTTATGCCATTAATGGTTAGTTTCATATATTCAACGATTTTCAGATCGAAAAAGGTGATATTTTTGTCTGGTTTAGTAGCAGTTCTTTTGGCAGTGGTAATTATCGTTCTCTTTGTCATTTTCCTCCCATCAAGTGAAGAAACGAGAGCAGGAGCTGTAGTTACAAATGGTAAACTTTGTGCAGACATTGGGAAGTGAGTATGAGTATCTATCTTCTTGATGTTTAAAGTTTATTTGCCTACATTTTTATAAGAATTTTGGAGTATTTCTCATTCTGAATATTATTGTGTTCTTTGGGGAGACTCCTCATTTAGTAATTTTCAATTAATTAATTTTTCAGTCAACCACACCCTCGGTTCAGTTATTAGCCATACGCCAGTTCTGTAGAAAAATGTATAACAGTCGATCGGTTTCAAAATTAAAGAAGCTCGATTAATGGAACACAAATTGAAATGGAAAAAGATGACACTTCAAGTAAAATTCAATATTGAAATTCCTCAATTTCAGGTCTATAATTGATAAGGGTGGAAAGGCAGTAGATGGTGCAATTGCAGCCCTTTTTTGCGAAGGGGTTTCCATGCCCCAAAGCTGTGGTTTGGGGGGAGGCTTCCTGATGCTGATTTACGACAAGGAATCCGGAAAAGTTCACGCTTTAAACACGAGGGAAACAGCACCAGCGCTGGCGACAGAAGACATGTATCACGGGAACAACAGTTTATCGTTAAGAGGTAAAGGAAAATGCTATAGATACCGAAATTCTTTGATTACTTAGTTGACACAAGTGAAGTGGTTCATTAGTGTCTTTGCATCTGACCATAGGAATTGTCACCATGACGAACTTTCTTGTGATCTATTTCTAATCTCCGTCATTTTCAAACTTATCATTACAGTAATTCTGTTCTCTTTCAATTGGTTGAATCAAGAATATAAATAAAGTTTAATTGTTTCAAGGCATTCTTTCTGTTGCTGTACCCGGAGAACTCAGAGGATATTGGGTTGCTTACCATAGGTTTGGGGGAGGAGTACCATGGAAAGATATAGTTCAGCCAACCATCGATTTGTGCAAAAATGGTATCCCAGTATCTAAGTATCTGGAGGGCATATTCGCCGAGAATAAAGACTTGCTGCTTGCTGATCCAAACCTAAGGTGAGATTTATTATTACTTTTCACTTCTACTCAGTATGCCGGTTTCATAGAATGAATGAAAATTGTCCTAGTACTCTTCAGATGGCTTTTGAAGTAGACACGCCACTCGTAGTACCCTGTATATAGCTAAGACTTTTCCAGGGAAAGTTTCATAGATCCCAAGACTGGAGATACCTACAAAGAAGGACAATTCACGAAGAGGTTGAAATTTGCAAAGACGCTGGAAGTGATAGCAGAAGAAGGGGGAGATGCTCTGAACAATGGCAGTTTGACGGATCAGCTTGTGGAGGACATTCAGAAATTGGGGGGCATTATTACCAAGAAGGACTTGGTTGATTATGAGTATGTATTGAATACCATTCAATTAAAGAAACGATAGAACTCGTATTTGCTTTGCTCGAATTTGTGGCTAAGAGGCACTCTGGTCTTTGGTCCATATTTAAATTTTGACTCTTGACATTTCTGTCTCTCTTTTAGACCCTCTCAACTTTCCACTGAAAATAGCTATATGTTAGGCAAAATTCAAAGAACTGTGTTATGTTTCAACCTAAAACCACAACCAACCACTATTTTTACCTACTCAATACCCCTTTTTTCGTTGCCTTGATGTAGGGAAAAAGCTCAATAGCCTAGCCGGTCATATCTTGAAGGTGCCAGCAAGTGTTGGACTTTTACCAATTGAAATACCTTCCTCAGCTGCTTAGCTGGAACCCCAAGAATGCCGATTCGATCCAGTTAATTTGTTCTGCTCACCAATTACTATGGAATTCATCAGCATAGTATGCCTGTCGCGCTCACTTATGCCCTGAGAGTATTAATATTACTCATTGGGTCATCCTATCCGAAGATTCAAGGATTCCAATAAAGTCCTAGTATGTAGTCTGGATGGAGTCTTAAGTTGGAGCTTGCATCCGCAATATTTGCTATTTATAGAGCCATAGTCACCACGTCTTTCTCTCATGCCTTTGTTTGGTAGCTAAATCTTCTCCATAATATCGAATACTGGACAAAGTTGCAACTGGAAAATCATCTCACATAGCTGTAACAATCCATATATTTTTCTCAATTAGTGATATTAATCCATTAGATTGTTGAAACATTGTATTTATAGGCCCGTTTGGATGGATCCGATTGAAGTATCGATACCGTCCAACCAAACATTGTTCACTGTACCTTTACCTGGTTCGGGAGCCTTGCTGGTGTACATCTTGAACATGCTGCAACTACAGGTGGATTTTTCCCAACCAGAATCCCTATTGAACTTACAACGAATCGTGGAAAGCTTCAAATTCGCCTACGGAAGCAGAACACTTCTGGGCGATGTTAAAACGCCAGAAATGGAGAAGGTAAGCAAGCTTTTAGTCGATAGAACGTATTAGAGGTATCTTATTACAATATTCATTGCAATTACATTTTTGAGGAATGAAAATTCGGCTATGGCCATATTAACCAACCCTATTCGGAGTTGAGGTTAATTTTATGAAAGTTCGCAATTTGCATATATAAAATCCAAAGAAACTCTTTCATAATAGAAAATTTAATTTTTAAAATTCTCCTTCAGCTTGTGAAAGAACTGGCGTCTCTGGAAAAAGCGAGAGAAACCGTGTCAAAAATTAAGGATAATCAAACTTCTCAAGATCCAGAATATTACGGGGCCATGATCTCAAATACAGACAACCATGGAACAGCTCATATTTCAGTGCTGGCTCCCAATGGGGATGCTGTTTCAGTTACCTCAACTGTTAATCAATAGTAAGTACGTAAAGTTGAATATTTTTAATCATATTTTTAAAAGTTTCGAATACTCGTATTAAGTATTAGAGGCATATTGTGTGGATACTGCAAGAAACAACCATGAATATTCACTAATGAGTGCACAGTACAACTGTTATATTCAAGAACTGCTTATCTAGGGTCTTCTAGACAAGAGCCCTGGAATAAGGAAGGATTCGGGTACCTTTTCTTAAACACACTTGGCCTGTGTTGTTAGGGTTGGTTTAGTTGAACGTCCCAAGAACATGTTTCTCAGGATTCATCACAACTACTTAAGCACTTACCACGACAAGAAGTTGACCACACGTGCGGGTAGTCAAATAATTTGCATATTTTACTGTATTGTTGAATGCTTTTATCTGTATGAAAAAGAATATGTATAATATGCTTAACAGTTTCGGGTCTGGCGTATCTGCTGAACACTCCGATGTTATCCTCAACGACGAAATGGACGATTTCTCTTCCCCTGGTATCATAAGCAATTTCGACATTCCTCCGTCCAAAAACAACTACATAGAACCAGGTAAAAGACCCTTATCGTCGATGTGTCCTGTCATAGTCCTGGATAAAGACAAGAACGTCAAGCTGGTCATTGGTTCTGCCGGAGGCACGAAGATAACCACTGCGGTAGCGTTGGTGAGTGGTTTTCATATCCAGCTGCTTTATTTTTTGTTTTAAAGTGACATGAACTTGCTCATCCATAAGAATAAGGGATACACCCACTTAGCATAAGGTGCAGTTCATTTTACCCTCTTTATAAACCTATATTTTTGGTTAAAACCATAAAGCATCGTTCTCACTGCTTAATAATTAAGAAATGATCAGAAACGACTTTATGAACTCCAAAAACAACAATAGGAAGAAATAAATTCAATAAATAAATGTTTCACCTACTGATAATACAAAATATATCCTTGACAAAGCTTTTTTTCTATTGTGATTCAGACGATATTGAAGCATCTTTGGTATGATATGGACATCGAAGAAGCCATTGACACTTGTCGCCTTCACCATCAGCTTTTCCCAATGTCGATACAGGCAGAAGAATGCTATAAGGTAACTAGAAAAATTTTTGTTGGTTAATACAACGTGATCAATTCCTAATCAACTAATTCGATTGGTTCGAATTTACCTAATCGAAGTTTTGATAAATCCAACTTCAAATCGTGAAAAAAGAAATTTCTCTATTTCAGTATCGTAATGAGTTCATTGCAGTACTAAAAGTAGTGCTGTAATGAAACTCATTACAGCATTGTTTTCAGTTCTATTTTTCGTTTTATGGTTGTCAGTACTGACCTCCGATCGAATCAAATCAATTCAAATTCCGTGATCTGTCAAATTTCGTATGTCACACCAACTGCCAAGATACAATACAAAAGTCACTAATCAGAATTTTCATTTGAATTTCGAGAGTATTTCACAAAAATTGACTGAAATAGAGGAAATACCGTCTAATACTCGTTGCAGTAGGCAATTCCAACACTCATGCAATCGAAAACTCGCTCCTTCGTTGCTCGTTTTCGAACTTCGCATTCGTGTTGGAATAGGAGCTCATTCTGCAACTTGTTTTAGAATATACTATTAAGAAGCGAATTAATCTGTTACAGACCGACGAGTTCCAGGAGTACATGAAAAAAATTGGACACGACATATTGTTCAAGGACTCAGACGGCTTCTCTGCTGTGACATCAGTCTCGAATAAAAGCGATATACGGGCTTCTTTTGATAAAAGAAGACCTGGTGATACGTCGTACATCCATTTATGAGTTGTGTATTTTATTAAGTCCACATTTTATTTAATAAATTATTTCGATATTGTTGTTTCCTACAGAATATTTGAATCCTTGAGATCAATACTTTTCAATTTCTTATTAATCTTTTCCAGTATTTTGATTTAAATGCTGCGAATTACCAGAAATTTTTGTAAATATGTAGAATGCCGACGAAAAGTTATAACTCAAATGTCAAACAATTTTTAACACACCGCACACGTTGTTGAAATCACATGAAGATGTGACCCACCCCCAGAAGTTATTTATATCCACCAATATATTCCTTATTTTTTACCGTACACGCTTTTAATTGCACCCAATTAATGCTGCAGATTCGACTAATCAGTAATTTCATGTGAACCCGACATGTAAAGGACCGAATTCGTATATTTAACAATTATTTATTGGTCATATGAGTGGGATTTATAATTATAGACTCCTCCTTCCACCAACCAAAACAACCCTTCAATAAATCAGTCCCGAAAAGGACCTTAATTTTCGCTGATAAATCACGTACGAGGCAAGATATTATTTGCACGGTTCAACAAAATTTTTGTTGCATTCGGGGCGATAATTAAATTCGTCACAAATACACCGATGGGTTGATGATCCGGACTGGAGCGACCAAAAAATGTTCTTCAATCTCTTTTACACGCTTTTGTTTTTAAATTGCAATGTATATTAGGAAGGTGGTTAATTAAATTGTTTGATACAAATCTTGAAAGTTCTGATTGAGCTGTTACCTTGCATACGACCTTTATGGCCTGTCAGGCTTATACTATGTGTATACTACCTACAGTACCTTTTATTACTATTTTACTATTTATAGTACAGTTCCTATTCTGTTTTTGATATATTCGATTTTAACAGTGTTTATTTTCACTAAGATAATTATTAACATATTATCAAGACAATATTTATCATTATTTCAGAGGACATGAAAAACTTTTATTGGAATGGCTTGCTGCAATGAAATTTTGCAATTTCAATTGTACCATAACTTTTTCATTTCTAGGAAAATTGACGTTTCCAAATGATTTGTGTTTTTTTTAAGTGAAATTTCAATTAATCTACTATAAGTACAAAAAGGATCTTCATCGGGTAATAAAGCGAATTTAATTTTATCCATATTGATTCACTCTAATGGTATATTCTGAAACAAGTTGCAGAATGAGCTCCTATTCCAACACGAATGCAAAATTCGAAAGCATGAGTGTTGGATTTGCCTTCTGCAACAAGTATTAGACGATATTTTCTCTATTTCAGTCAAGTTTTGTTAAACCTAATACTCCCGAAATTCAAATAAAAATTCAGATTAGTGACTTTTGTATTGCATCCTGGCAGTTGGTGTGACTTATGAAATTTGACAGATTACGGAATTTTAATTGATTTGATTCAAAAATTGAGAAGATATGAGTTCAGTACTGACAACCAAAAAATGAAATCTATTACTGAAAACAATGTTGTTATGAGTTTCATTACAGCACTACTTTTAGTACTGTAATGAACTTATGACGATACTGAAATAGAAAAACTTCATTAATTCTCTTTCAGAGCATCAAAATAGGACCCTATTCTCGAAAAAAAAAATTTTTCTTGTTGAATCTGCTTATCGAATTTAATAAGCCCATGTACAAAAATCTTCAGGAGGATTAGTAAAGAACTGAAAGGTGAAGGAAGGTATCTGACGTCGAAGAATGGATAACTCATAAAATACGAAATAATGTCGTGATTTTCTCTGCCTTGTACCGGGTCGAAGTATCTGCTTCCTGTGAGTTTAATTAAGATTTAAAGATGCACAGACGATTCATAACCGTAGGGATCTCATCTGTAGCCCCATGAAGTGCTAAAATACACCTTCGAGGCGGTAACGAACGCTAAGTAGAATACATGATGATGAAGCAATAAAAACTTAAACAAAACCGAATATTCCTGAATGAACAACCATTAAATTGGCTTCTGCGTGATTCATATTGTAAATCAAGAATCAAGAAGAAATCTGCTTATCTTCGAGGGTGTCGGTGGCACCAGTGGCGTGCGCAATAATCGAAAACATTTTTCGACAAACAATTTGAACTGTTGTGGAAAGTTCTGTTCTCTGATTATGTGTCGAATCAGTTCATTCTGCAACATTTTTAGAAGAAAATCGTGATGAAATATTGAATCGCTACCGTATGCCTGAGCGTTGCAATTAGAATACAGAGATTTTCAAACTATACACCTGAAAGAGAAAAAAAAAATGGTTATAATTGGTATAAACTCTCTACTTTTTATCAATTATACTGACTCAATGACTACTTATTGTAAAAACATTTTGAGATGTTGAGTTAGATTGTGTTGATGAACGTTGGAAAAGTACAGGGTATCCGAAATTGTTTTATTTTGGCTGTTTCTGGTACTTCTGGACTAGATAAGTAAAAACGTTAAACGTTGAAAGGAGTCCTGGTCTTGATTTTCGTGAAGTGAAAACACCATTTGTGGAAATCGTTTCACGATGAGTTCATTTTTTCTAATTCCAATATATTATCGATTTCGAAAAATGTGCCAAAACTTTTTTCTACGAGAATATCTAGAAACGATTGAAAGTTTGAGGCTTTTTTCACAGGTAATAAGACACTATATTAAATTTTTCTTAAATGGTGTACCAGGGTGGAAAAAACCACTTTTCCATTTTAAATACGAATCTTCTTCATTTTCATCTTATACGAAAAAAATTATAGTTAAAGAAAATCGGAAATGATATCCTAGTCCCAGTGGAAAAATGCTCGTTGAAAATTTCATAACTCTATCAAATGTTTTCGAAAATGAAAAAGTTATGACACACCTCCGAAATTGATAAAATATAAAATATCTTCAAAACAAATGAAGATATCGTGAAACGGTTTCCACTACACCATTTCCAAGTGTAATTCAGAAATTGTCGAGTGTATTTCAGATTAGGGACCTTAATTTCAGAAAGCGTCAATTGAAATTCAGATTTGTATTTCGGATAACTCAATTGAATTTCATTCAATGTTTTCTGAAATACAATTGACTAATATCAAATACAAGTACGTTTTCTGAATGTCTAGTACCCATCTAGTATAGGAGTACCAGAAACAGCCAGAATCAATCAATTTGGGATAACCTGTACCTATAATGAGCAAAATTAAATGAAGAATTTCCTAAACTCAACCTTAATTTTCCGTTCAAACTGCTGAAAATTCTGTAGAATGCTTCCTGATGAGCCACTGAACGTAATGCTAATAAATTGGAACAGAGTTGGTACTCTTCATGGAGAAGATAATTATCGGTCGATGTAGTAAATAAATGAGCGTAAGGAATATCCGATTATTTATGGTGATCCAGCATGCAAAACTTTTGTTCTTGTAATGGAATATCTAAACATCCTTGCAAGGCTGTCCCAACACGTCTCCATTCGAGTTGAGTTCATTCAAAACTCATAGTTTTCGATTTCGAAGAAGATGCCGAAGCGAAATTATACCTGGTTGAGTTTTTGTTGATTTTTCCTGACATCATCGAAGTACAAATATTTACTTATTTCAGTTCCTGGTACTCCAGGTGATTGGTCAATTAAAACAAAAAAAATTAACGAGTCAATCGTAAAGAAACTTTATTAATCAATAACTTTTTCTGTTTTCAACCTAACTTAAGTGATCACATAATAGTTTAAATAATTTAATGTTAAATCAATAACACCCGAATTCGAGTGGATATAAGCTTTATAAATAACAATAAATACACTTAACTCTACGCCATATGATTATCTTCGGTTCTCTCCAATGGAGTTGAAGGCCTTTATCTTTGAATACACTGATCAATTTGAGCAAACGTAAATCAATTAACAGGAGCCTCCAAAAATTGGGAGATTCCAACAACAATGAAATGAATAAATACAAAATTCAGTCGTTCCCGAGACAGAGACCTTGGTTTTTACATTCTTCTTACGTTGGTTTAATTAAATTTGATAGATCGTGAATTAAGGATAGAAGTTTTGGAGGGCATCGCTATACAGAGCGTTGTAAGAATCCCTGAGTATACTGATGGTATCTGAAGGTTTCCCGTTGAAAACAAATTTATTGTCCAGGTTGATTATGGGAGAATCTGTGGGCTTAGGTTTCTCCATTGGCTTCGCAGTTGGCTTCTGGTGAGCTGGATAGTTACTAGCAGACCATTGGTAGATGTTGCTGGGTTTTCCATTAGCCAGGAAGTTTATCGGGAGGTTCAAGAAGTTGCTGGAAGGGTTTGGAGGCTGGGACATGTACCCCATACCGGGTACGAAAATGTACGGTTGAGGAGGTAGAGCTATGTAGTAAATGGGGGAATTGAATGAATTTCCTGGGATGACTTTCTGAATTTTCCTTCCAGGATGGGAAATGGTTCGGGAAATTTCCTCTTCCTTAACATAATTACCACTGTCTTCTAAGTCCAAATTGTCGAACTCGTAATCATTGCTGTTAGGTAAGTAGTCGAAGTACAAAGCTTTGGCCTTTCTTCGATCGATTGGAGAGGATGTGGTTGAGTCAAGGAGCGCCAGTAAGCTGACGAGGATCACCACGTGAGTCTGAAACAACGAGGAATTGATTCAAGTACTATACACCCAAAAAAAAAATAGATCCTATCCAATATTTATTAATGAAATGAAGCGATATAGAAAGTAAGTTCTACAATATCATGGTGATGAATATCAACCCTCAAATTTCCACAAATGGTGGTTCAGTATTTGCGAGTCTCATAACTTTTTATAGGAAAGTCATAAAGTTCTTCTCAGAGAATTGATCGATTGAAGCTTCATATTTGCGGAGCTCATTGACTCAGTGTTTTCAGAATACGTAAAAAAAGCCACCAACTCGTCTAATGGCTGTATCTTGGGACTACCTTTGCTTATTTTCACCGAATCATGTCCTTAAGTTCTTCGCATTTATTTACACACACCTTGTATACCTTGCGATTTCGCAGAACCGAACGAAGCATTGATAGTGAAATAGTTTCTCGAAAATTTCATTTTCAAACTCTATTAGTTCAAGAAATCACGTTCGTTTAGTCTCATTATTATGCAACTTATAGCTCGAATTTATTGGTTGTTATTGCTTCCCCATAATCATGAGTAGCATTACAAACAACAGAAAATTCATGAAATTTTCACATCATAAGATTCAACTCTATTTGAATCGAAGGACTGTCAGTTGCAGAAATTTGTATTTTAGTTTTGTTCCCATTAAAAAATTCGTGAAAATAATGCTTTTTCTTTTCGTTTGAGTTGAGCAATAGAAGTCTTCGTTTCGATATTCTCCGAATTGTTTTCAATTCTAGGACAAGTAGCCCAGATGAGTTCTTGAATGATGTATTGAAAAAAAGTTATCATGAGTTATTGTTGAAAAAAAAAGAAACTCTCGAGTCATACATTATCTTTCAATTCAGTTTTATAAAACTTTCATTTAGAGAATCTTTCTTGAGATTGTTTCCGAATCATTCAGAGAATTTAAAGAATTAACGATCTTGCAAAATTAAGCTTCCAAGAATTATAAAACAAAATTCTCTTTAAAATCACCGAAAAGTTTGAAAGATTCTTATTTATGGACCGTTCTACCAATTAAAACGCCATGCATGAATATTTTCTTGAATTTGATTATTAATTTTTTTGTTAATAACGATATACAGGAACTACATTAGCGTCAAGTATTCGTACTTCATTGTTATCTACAAATCTGGATGCTGATGAAATCACTGAAAATCTAATCATCGTTTTCTCTGTTTCCTCACGCACCTTATTTTTTTACCTTCGATAATTGTGTTCCTAATGACACTGCCGCGTTCAAACAAATAGCTCGAGATGCTTTCTTTTAATTCCAACAAGATAATCTCTCACGTGGTTCTCCTATTAATTGTTGTATAGCGCATGGCATCAAATTTTCTATTAACTTTTTGTATCGTCACTATTAAAATCTAATTAGAGAAATTTACATCTTCTCATTTCATTTCAGAGAAAGCATGGTCATTTACTTGAATGATATTATTTATGGTTTCATGAGATGAGTAAAAAAATTTCTCGATTCAATAGAATCGAACAAAAGATGTCCATTACTCCCAATGTTTCTGTACAAGGAAATCCTTGGGATTATTTATGCTACGCTTACCCAATTAATGTACCTTCAATTTATATGTTTCTTGATTTTCGCTATTCATGATGTGGCAAAATATCGCATTCGCGATAATAAACTAAAAACATTATTATCAGAAAATTCAAGGAATGTTTAATAAAACGTTGGAAAATAGCAAAAGTATAATCAAAGAATATATTATTACCACAGGAGAAAGTCATTCGGATAATTTTAATGGTAGGAGTTGGAACAAATACATATGAACTATTTCCGGTTAACCTCTCATGAAATTGCTGCTTAAATATAAGGTTTTCCGTTTTTCGCCGTCAATGCTTGAAATAAATCTAATTCTCCTTTACTCGCAAAGGTACTCATTAAAATCTTCGAACAATATTCGGACGTCTTTAAAAACTCATAAAATTTAAATTCGAAATGGATGTTAAAATATCACTAGAAAAAGGCAATTCTATGTAATGATGGCATTCGTAGTTCCTAATTACTAACTAGAATCTATATTATTCGGCTTCGATGATCAGATAAAATCAAATGTTCTCAAACGTATTTATCTGGGATCGATTACCTGTCTATTGAATTTCGATTAATCAAACATTTATTATTAGGTACATGGAAGATCAGAAGAAGTTGATAAATATCATCTAGGTATGTGTGAGAATATCTACAGGATGGGCTTTTGAAAACGAAACTGATTAAGACACAGACAGAGGTGATACCTCATTTGAACGGTTTTTTTTATACTAAGCCCAGAAAATTGAATTTTCCTTCGTTGGATGTCTGTTATAAATTGGATTTATTTACACAGTATGCTTGACAGAAAAACCAGTGTTGTTTCAAATTTGAAAGTGTATATTTCGAGAACTAATGAATCGAATCAAAAAGAATTTAATTTGCTGAATTCAATCTGGGAATTAATCCCCTCCGAATATGATGTGCTAAGATGTCTGCAAACTTTTTTAATTATATCAATATTATTGAATATAAAATTTACGTATTGGAAACTTCCAGATAGACCTAAAGTTCTGCTAGTAAGCTACATGGAATTATTTTATAAAGACTAGAAAGACGGAGAGATATTGAGATTGCTATCATCGAATCTTCTTGTAGCGGTACGTCTGAGTCTGCAAATTATCTTAACCTATGTTTACGGTAGTCCTACTCGAATCTCAACATAATTTGAATCAATATCACACCCAATTGGGTGTTGTGAGAAAGTTTTAAAACAATATACTCCAAAATTACCGCGAATAACTGTAAGTTACCTAAGCTGCCCATCGACGTCTAGAAATCATCGGAAATTTGATGGATTTATTATTGCATGCTGTATTAATCGGGTGGTACGGTATCATCATCACACCGCAAACTTTTTTTTAATGATTCAATTCGATCACGTAGCCGACAAATATGTATTTCTGGCTACATCTTCTTGGCATAGATTTTTCCGTATATTTTTCATAATGGTTATATCGAAACCTAGACCGGGTCTTTTAGATAATTAAGTTTCTATTTTTTGGGATGTACACTAAGGACTAACGGTGCTAGAGGTTGTTTCATTGGCATGAAAATTTTGTTCGACCTACACTACAGAGCTTAAAAGAATCTTTTACTCCTTTCCTCATTATTCTTACCATTCCAACTCCTCGACATGTTCATATTTTCCAGGTATTGCTCTTCAATAGATCTCATTAACCGTAATATACCTGGGTCATTACCAAAATCTTATTGATAAATAATATACAATGTGGTAAAACCAAATTGAATAAATTCATCATTCCGGTTACTGTATAAATGAAATATCCTGAAACACATCGAACCTATTTTTTTCTCTATCATCAGAAGGAAAAGGGGTAGATTCATTCTTTCCCCTCTTAAAATCTACGCCACTGACGAAAAGATCATCTCTGCAATTTTTTTTACGTAAATATCATCCTCTTGTCTCAACGGGATAGTGTTGGTAGTTTGCAAGCTATCTACTCAAATGTAGATAATTTTCTGAGATTTTGTAGGTGGTTTATTTTTTTTCAAAAGATGATGAAACTGAAATTTGAAAAAAAAACTGAAGGAGGAACATCATTTCATTCAAGTGTTTCAGGTAATTTGAGCCGAAATTTCACTAGTTACTGTTTGAAAAATTCTTAATGAAGAAGTGATATTTGGAAATCTTTCCCAGTTTGAACCAGACTCTAATGTGAAGTGAATGCTTTATTTAAAAATCCTGAATTTAGTTTTGATACCTCTGCAAATTTCATTTTATGATTTCCTATGACCGTCAATTTGGGACAAAAGTGTATCACTTTTTTATCGTTAATAATAAATCATGAAATATAAAATGATCAAATTCATACAATCCTGAAGATAAATGTTCATAACGAAAGATACTCATTAATATGAAATTTTGTGAAATTTAACATTCTGAAAAGTTTTTTTTCATCACTTCTAGAAATTTCTAGAATTTTCAATGCGAGAAATGCATCTTGTAAATAATTATTTATATTATATATTTATATTATTTAATAATATTTATTATTATTATTATTAATTAATTTTATTATTAATAATATTTATATTATTTAATATAATTATTATTATATATTAGATGAATATAATCAACAAATATGTAGATTTCGGTGCCCAGGATAAGACTGAGTAATTTGTGTAGTACGTATAAAACTGAATTTTCCCACAATAAATTTTGGTTATTATGGACAGAACCAATACTTTAGCAAAATATATCGTGTTTCATTGTAGATACAAAAGTCATAAAATTATCCGAGACCTTTTTCTTTTGAAAAGAGATAATTTTCGGTGGAAAATTTGAAAACGTTAGAAATTTGGACACGAAAACAATTTTCATCCAAAATTTTCACTGAGTTGAAATCTTCCTATTGAAAGAATTTCGAAATCTGTAAAAAAAAGATTATATAGGCGGTGATGCACCGATTTGGCTTTCATTTGAATACTAGTATGTAAGTGCTCAAATATTCCGTGCTGCGATATACTTCTGAAAACAATAATTCAAGGATGAATAATGTATGAAATTGAGGGTTTCTGATATTTACAAACCATTTATTTAGGGTCTCCCATTCAGAAAAAAGCCGATTGCATGTAGTGATATAGGTATATTTTGGTCTTAACTCGGATTATTTTAGTTGTAGGGGCTGATCACGAAGACCAAGTATGCAGAAAAATTCTCACTCATTCATAGCCTGTAGGATTTTTCTTCAAGAAACAACACGCGATCAATAAAAAATGCTCTACAATACCCCTGCTTATAAATTAACCTTTCGTTTCGTGAAAGTTGGCTTACCTTTCAGCGATTATTACTGCAAATTAGCATGAAATCACCATGAAGATGTGTAAGTAGTACCGTTTGACTTAAAACACGAAAAATACGAGTTTTAATACGCGGACAGAACATATAAATCTAGATTTTAATTGTGCGTAGATCCTGTACGAATTCCAGCTCGAATGCAATATATTTTTCTTACATATTAACACGTTGCATGCTTCACAAAACTGACCTAGATAATAGATAAGGGGAAAATGGCAAAATTTTACTGCTTTAACTGTATTTGATCCCACATATAAATTACTCTGGATCACATGCTTAAATATGATCTTCTTTTAGACAGCGGTTTTGTTGATATTGGAATCATATTATTCATTGAGACATAATTGAGATAATCGTAATACTCTGACTAAACGGTCTGTCAGAAAACCTAAATAGTTTCATGCTGTTATAAAAATAGTATACCAGTAAAATAAATATGTTTTTTCTACTTCTTTACACTTACTCCCATAATCACCCTGACGTAAATAGGACCATTCATAAGGGTTTATAATTTTAGCTATATATAACTTATATTGGATGAAAAATGGAAAATAAAAATATCTCTTCTTGGATCTTTACCTATTAATAATTATTATTGATCAAATTATCAATTACTTCCATGGTAGTTTTTGAAAAAAAATCAAATTTCTTGAGGTGGCCTTAATTAGCTCAGGTAGCTTACTTCGTGAGTTTCAAAGGAAGAGAATATATAAGGCTCACATTGCCTCCAATTCCAATCTATCGTCACACAAAAAAAATTAAGATCTGTAAATGAAGGTAGTTGGGAATATTTGAAAATCTACATAATATCCAACATCTGCAGAAGGAGCATTTTCAAAAATTTGTAAAATAGCCACATAATTTGAGGACTTTCCTGTAGACTGGTCGACCAATAAACTTGAAGTGTCGAAGCTAGCATGAAGAGAATTTAAGAGATACTATTTTGAATGAGACTTGAAAAAAAATTCAATGAAGTGATTAGATTGAAGAAGAAATTAGTTTTATTTTCTCTACAACTTTTCCAGAGTTTTCTTTCTTTAATATATAAGTCAAATAGTTGAGTCGTTTTGTGGCACCCTACATAATGATAAGCGAAATGTCGATGAAAATAATCACAATCATTTCAACCAGAACTGTAGAAGGTAAGAAATTGAAATGAAAAGACTATCGAAATCTGACAAAAGAAGGAACCTGACATTCTTGAAAGCTCCAATAATGAAAGCTCCATAAATGATAACGACCCATATCAATCAATTCATCTGTGAAAGAAATCTGTCCCTACTTCTGAATTTCCATAGAATTTGCTGATTCATTTCAGAAGCAAAAACAAAAATTAAACGTTTATATGGTGCTCAAGTCCTACGTCCGAATCTCATTTGCCTTCCATTCCAAAGCTTCCATTCTCTAAACTTTCTACACATCAGAACGAATTAACTAAAAAAACCACTTACGCTATAAATACCGTTGTCAAGTGATCCAAATTGAATCTTTTAATTCGAAATGATATCCAAGAGTAGGTACTTTCAATGAGATGTTAATTGGCAGACCTGAAGATTTCTTGATGAACGACGTTGCTTTTGGTTAAATTATTCTCTACAAGGTCCATTTCCGATTTCAACGAATTTTTCAAGTCTTACATTCGATTAAAGTTTTTAAGTGTTCGACAACTATTCCAGAATTCGAAGAATTTCGGTTCTGATTTGTTTACCCGACTTTAAGTTATCGAGAACATCTCTACCTTAAGTGTCAAGCTGCGAATACCTAATTACATTATTTTTCTTACTCCGAGGTTTCGGAATTTTCCGTGCACTTGATAATTTTTATATTTAAGGTTTTCATCTCTTAAAAAACGCAAAAACTTTCAAAAAATAGAATTTTATAGTATTTGTACCAGTCATTCATCTAATGAAAAAATTATTATATTATATTCACTCTTTTCACATTACTATAATCTGATGAAATAAAACATAATTCAATCAATAATTTAGAGATGCTATTCTTATGAGAAATATTATAAGTAGTAGTAGAATATAAGCACTACTGTATTAAAATATGAGTGCTTTTGATATTGGTAGGAACGCAGAACTGATACATCGAAATATTCAGAAGAGTTATTAGTAGAAATGCTACACGATTTAGGATACGAGTTAATTTTAATCAAATTTGTATACGCATCCTCTAACAAGATTGTTATTTGGATAACTTTGATACCATCTTCTTTTCAATTCTATAATTATATATCTTTAGAGCTTCTCTCCTAACTTCTTTCAAGGATCGGTGCAAGATTTTTGTACTGGACTTCATTTAGAAATTTCCAATAGTTTACGAGAATTCTTCAGTCCTTATTATATTTGAATACTCTTTCACCAGAAAATATTTCAGAGATTCATTGAGGAAAGCAATCAAATTAAAATTTGAATTCATTCGATGAGATGCTACCGCAGTACATTTTCTGAAGAATCAAAAGGGTAAGATATTAAAAATAGAATTCTGGGGTCAAAAGAAATACTTCTTTCGCATACTTTTTTCCGATTCAGCCTAGAGAAAAATATATAGCCTTTAAAAACTATGAGCTATGGCACCCTTGGAAACAAGATACTTGAGTTTTTCCGAGTATAAGAAAATGCATCACAAATTAAATTCTATAAATCTTTTGAACAGAGTCGTATTCATCCAAAGTAACCAATTTGATGTTCTTTTCATATTAGAACTAATCTATTTGTCCCAACGCTAAATTACAAAAATTACATCACTAAAACTTGGTAAAAAAAATTTTGTCGAGAACTTACCTTCATTTTCACCTCACGAAAATCTGGGAACCCTCTAAGTTAGTGAATCTTCGGACGGCCTTGATCGACCTTGCACTTGGCTCTACCGTGGTACTACCTTCGAACTCAAGGTACCACCTGATACCCCACTTGGTAATACTTTGGCTTATGTTTATGGTGTTTGAACCGTGTGTACGCGGCTACTGATCGAAATGGTACTTTTGTCGCTTATGAAATAGTGGTACCAAAGAAGTGGTACCGTCCGATTTTTTCTCGCGAACCGCTCGTTTCAGCGGAACCACTAGAAAGTAAATCAATCCACACCTCCATTACGGTTCGTGGTTGTTCTACAATTGTTTCTGAAGGAGGGGTGGATTGTTTTCAGGATTAACTCAATCATTTAAATTTCTCGGTTTGAATGTGTCAGGGTGTACGTACTCGGTTTGACCTGAATTGGAGTGCTTTATTGAAGACACGAAGAGAACTACTTACTTTCAGTAAGCAACACGTACAATTGCTAACATTTGTAACACAAATACATTGTTGTACTTATTCATACACGATCATGCAAGCAAGGTTTAGAGTACCCTGAGAAATGGAAAGTGACCAAATGGAAATTGGTAGAGGATTAGAAAAGAAATCTTTTCAAACAGCCAATATGCTGTCAGAGAAATTTTTGCCATTCAACATATGCTACGGTTTGATCCGAACAACTTTTTTCATGCCAATTGTTCTACCGTTCAACTGTAAATGTTCATCAAACAAGCAACTTTATATATGGGGCTCAGGATATTCCATTTAGTTTGATAATGTGGCAAGAATACCATTACGTTTGATGTCCTATGAATAATATATAATTTTGTATAAGTAACTGTCATTTTGACACACAGTAATTTATATTTTGCTAAATAACTTCGCCAAGCTCATTTGTTATGGAGAATTAAAAATTTTAAATTCAGTTCACTTGAAGATGATGCATCTAATTCAATTTTCATGAAAGTACCTACTATTTTCATGTAAAAAACTCTGAAAATTCATCACTTTTTTATCGTTGGAGTAAATACTTGAGAATTTACATTGGAGGGGGGTTATATTTAGCCCCTACCATCCTATGTGGTAGTGAATTTTTTTGAAAAACGTTCTGATATCAGGCATCATAATTTAAAAAAACATCTAGACCATAGGAAGTGTGAGAATCAGTGGATGCATATTCATAAACAATTATTAAATCCGCGATGAGTATCTTTCTCGGTATCTATTCAAATATGAACGTATCCATTAGGATGATTTTGTTAGAGGCGATTCCATGATCAAGATATAGAATCATTTCTGTCCCATATAGAATAAACAACTGGAATTGAATCTGTGAAATCATGTCGAAATCTGGAAATCAGTAATAAGTTTTTAATTACATGAGATAGAAATGTTTTCAATCCATCTAACCTCAATAGAACCGTGTTGGTGCAGTAATTATAAGTCCTCAGTTGGCTTTTTCTCCAATAGATCTGATGGTATTAATTAAGCAGAAAATTGTTTCGGAAAAAGTTGAAATCCCCGCTATCACTTTCTGAAAGAAAATACTGAATTAACAATTCAGTATGTCAACAAAGAGTGGTAATAATTGAAGTCCAATAATTGGTAAGTATGCGGATAATCAACATGTGAAGTTTATGTACCCGACATAGTTTATGAAGTGTTGCTTTATCGCAAAAGTACGAGAAAGTAAGTAATCAATTTTTTTCATTATATATATTCAAAACATTTATTGTGTTTCTATGGAAGGAACTCACATTTTATGGAGTATTTGTTCATGAAAATTCGCATTGAACATCTCCGAAACCGATAATATTTTTAATTTCCAGTGATATATATATCTATTTCAAAAGAAACTATTCCTATTCAAGAAAATATTGAGATCAGAACTAATGGGGAAAGATCCTCAAAATAGTAATATCTGCGTTCTACAGAAACTTGGTGATAGGCGATCTAACAAATATTAAAATTTCATTTTATTTATAAGCAACGATGCAACAAATATCAACAAGTAGGTAGTGTTATATGTTACTACAGATATTTCCAATTCTTGATTAGGAAAGTTCGGTGATTTATCAACTAAAAGTATTGTGATCGGAAAAGAAAAAACTGTATGAGGGTTGAAGGTTGCAAGAATACGAGTTAAATGGTAGTAGAAGAAAAGATATGATGAAGAAACGGCAGAATTGTGTTCCCAAAGATGTTAAATCTTATTACGTAGAAGAATTGAAAAAAGGTTTATCCGAAGAAATAACAGAATTGTGGGTAGGTACGATGAAACGAGAAAATGTTATCATGAAAATTATGTACCCGAAAAACTACGACAGAATACTCTATCGAGGGGAAATGTTATCAGGAGAAATATCAGACATATGAAAGGAAATATACGAAACATGAAAGTTTGCGAAAATCTTAAAATATTACAGAATTGTCGAATATCCATGAGAAAATCGTTATGAGTAAATAAAGTGCATAAGATAATTCTATTTTCAAAATTGATTTCCATTTTTTTCTCAATTGAAATTCTGGTTTGAATTTCTTCTTTTCACTCTTAAAATTTACTTCCCAATGCCAACACACCATTTGCCCTCGAAAGCAACAAATAGAGTTCACCCTTTGAATGGCATCATCAACAACTTGTTATGAACTGCATTTTAAGATTAACAGTACCTTTCCGCAATAATATTAACCCACTGAAGACGTAGCCGACAACCAATAAACTTAATTCAATGGATTTTGTGTTATTATTAACCTCCATGTTCAACCAAGAGAAGAATTGTAATTTACACCAGCCGCCAGCCACCTCGATGATGATTCTCAATTTGGGAACGAAAGCATTTTCGATAAAATTTTTACATTATCATTTTTTCTTAGCTGATTATGTGATGAGCGGATCTCGGAGAGAAAGTTCAATAAATATTTTAAGAAGATATCAGATCCACTTTATTGAAACAAACGTGTTTTTGAACACTTTACGCCAATTTAATCTGCGAAAATTATGAGAATGGCCATTATACATCATGATGAAAGTGAAATTTTTGAATGATCGGTATTTTGTCATTAATTATACATGGGCGACACATCTTGATGGATTTATAAATCGAATCCTCGTGAAATGAAAAATGAATGGAAATGTGGAATGAGGAAAGATATTTTCAGGCTTCTTCGATACTTAATTTGAGTTAAACATACCTACAATGTTGAAAATCGTTATTCTTCGTTTTCGGTTCTGGTTAAAGTTATGAAGATTTTGTCTCTGAGAGATATGGAATACTGATGATGCCAAATATATGGCTGAAACCGATAAATCTCTTATCTCAGTAACAAAATCTGACTTCATTTCTCCATTCTCATGATAAAAAATCTGGGAGCCTATAAATTGAAAACTGTTTTCGGTATGGGCCGCGTATAAGCAGAGAATTTTCTGTTTTCCCCTTTGTTTTTTTTTTGTGAAAAACATTCACAATAAATTCTCCCCAACTACACTGCTCCCTTCTTATATAGCATGACCAAATCCTTAATTATAGGTGGTTCTTCGACTTGTACATATATTTTAACAAAAGATTTTTGAAGTCAGAAGATACACTCTTTACGCATTACATTTTTTTTCCGATTTAGCCTGGAAAAAAATATATAGCCACTCATAATGGGCTAGCCAAACCTATAAATATAGCACTAAAGTTTTTCCGAGCATTAGATCTACCCCTTGAACCTTCCAAAAATTGATGCAGAAATTTAATTTTGTGAATCTTTTCAACAGAGTTGCATTCAGCCCAAAAGTGACCAATTTTTTTAAATTTCGCTGATATACATTCTTTTAAATAATTAATTACTGGAAAATGAGCAGTTCAAGTGATTTTACGAAGGATCCATTCATTCTCCGAAATGGACAAATATTCATCATTTACGAGATAGGTATATTTAAAAATTTTTTATGGGTTTCCAATAGCCTGCATCTGTTGGTGAAGAAAAAAAATGATTCCTCAGACCTAAAAATCTCCCGTTGAAATATATAGTTACAACTGAAAGGCTCAATGAACGTTGACCATTTTTCTACAAAATGGTAAAATATCCAACATACGAACTTTGTGCTCCACTTTTACTCACTCTGTATAATGATTCTGGAAATCCAATAAATGTTGCTACACGATAATCTATTAAGAACAAATTTTCTACCTATCCTAGATAATTTCATATTTAATTCACGATCGACGTGAAGCTAACTGTTCTCAGTAAGAGATTTATCGAATTGAAAGTGGTTTAGAAGATGAAAATGTGAAACAATTCGTATTCAAATCGATACTTAAGTGGTTTAGATTTTAAATTGGAGAATTTCATTGGATACCGCTGCGTTTACCTGTTAATGCAGCTATTTGTTCTTACCGTTCTACGTTTATCGAAATAAATTGAAATTTGCGGAAAAAATTCTTTCTTAATTGTAGAAATTGGTTTTGTTTCATATTGAATCAAATTTAGACATATGAGTAGGTAGATACAAGGTATTTCAAAAAAGGTAATCCCGTCTCTAGGATGGATAGAAAACTGAAAAGTAATTGGGGTTTGTTGAATTTGTTTTTATGTCTGACACTCATAGAGGGCGCTAGTAACACGGTTCATACCAAGTTGTATTAAATATAGGTAAATTTTTTAATATAAGATTTTTCAAGCAAAATATCTAATGAATTTTAACATTATTTAATTATACACCAAAAAGGTACTCACGATAACTTGATACAGTGTGCCGTTTTCGGAATATTAATTTTGATTTAAAATCCGATACTGGTATGAAATGATTATGAATGTATTGATTAAAAAATTTCACAAGATGAAAATTTAAAAAATTTATAAAAAGACTAATAACATAAAATAGAATTCATTAGGTATTCAAAATGTCCTCCGTTTTCACGAATACACGAGTTTAAGTTTACCCTTTTTTCTAAAGAATCGATTAGTCTACAAAACGGTTGGGAGTCAGCTATGATACATTTACTTTCTGTTTAATATTATATTCTGCTTTATACTTAAAAAAACCATTGATTCCACAAAAAAATAAATCACTCATATTCCAAAAAAGAGTTGACGGAATTCGGTACAGAAATGATCCGAAAAAACTCTGTCGCATTTTTTTTCAGCTCCAGAAGAGGAGATTCCTCAACTGCCTTCGAAGAAATGAGGCCTTGAAGAATCCTCACCATTAACTCTATAAATTGTTCAATTACACAGTTGATCTAAAATACAGGCAAGAAATGTGGTCCATTTCATACTCGGTCAGTTGTACACATTCCGCTTCTATATCTCATAGAAATTGATATTGAAATTTAGCGTGTTAAATTCTAATTGATTCCCACAAAATCGATCGTATGTGGGTCAAATTATATCTCATCTAGGTGTTTCCGTCATAGTGCTTTGTTAGATCTGAGTTTATAGACACGAAATTGGACGAAAGAAAAAAATCATGTCAAATTTTCTCCAAAATTTCATTTTCATTGTCAATATAGTCAGTGTTAAGAGTGTTTTATTAAAATGCATTTCGAAGTTCATTGTCAATGTAAATTCGCCCATTGAATTATTATCAAAATAAGGCAATTACATATATAAAAAAACATTGTTTGATATTTGATAGTGATTTTATTTTGTCATGATAAACTGGCTTCAGTATTCTAGAGTACCCACCCATATTCTGAATAAATTCGACATATCCTATATACGCGTTACATTTTTCTTAAGGTCATATATATCATGTAACTTTTGATTTTTGTTCACTGCTAATAATATTAATATTATTAATGACTGAGATTATTGAGCAATTAAAAAATCTCCAACCTAATCATCCTAGAAATTATCTCGCTTAATTTTAGATTCATAAATGGAAAAACTTCCCCATGAAAAGCAATTTAAAACTATCAGATAACAATAAGAGCTTGAAAACAATGCTACTGATAAGGAACAAAAAGAAATTGGTTCACGAAGATTGATGTTATGAGGATTGAAATATGGGAATGTACAGTAGAATAATGTTGGTTTATTTTATCAACCGATGCAGAAACTTACGTGTGAAAAGATCATGATTAGGATAAAGACGATACAGAAGCTGATAGAATATTTTAGAATTTGAAGCGAGCCTCTTGACTGCATCGTAATGAGATAAAATCGTTGTAGATATAATTAACTTTAATGTTATAACAAATGGGAAATTAAGAGAAAACTGTAATTAAACTAACGGGAATAATTGATCAAAATCTTGATATGGGTGTTATTTGTGTAGGCGTGTACATCAATGACACAGATATCTTACAGACCTGAGAAAAAATATTGTATGAAATGGTTTTGCATCAACTGGTGAATATAAAATCAGCAATGTCGTCGTGAATAATTCAAGATCAGGAATAATGCATATTTAGATTTGAAGTCAAAAGTGAAATACTGAAATAAGCAGTTAGTAGTTAATAGGGAATTTTACTATAACTAGTAACTGGAAAAAGGTGTAATATACGAAAAAAAAATATTTCAAAAACACCGTTCCAATTAAAAAAACTTTAGGCTTGGTTCATGATTTCCTACAACAGTAAAAATTCATCCATCTACTCCATAAAATATTACCAGATTTGAATAGTCACACATTTTACGGAACTACATGTGATTTGAAATAGATAAAAATGGCAAGAAATAAAAAAATAAAGTGACACATCTAATGGGTCATTATGAAACTAATATAGTTTTTATAATGAATCAATAGATTGCAGATTTTACGGGATTTTCATAACCATATATTTGTCTAAACCTTTATCTCGCTTAATTTACGAGATATTCATAGTAGAATTTGGATTAAACTCAATAAACGAACAAATCAAAAAGCAAATATTGTTTCTGTAGAGCGTCACCTATACAACATATTCACAAGTATGCGCCTAGTCGCCATCAGAACCATACTAGCGCTATCTGGTGATTGAAGTAAGAGTGTATAAAAAGTTAATTAATGGAAAAAAATATAGAGGGAATTTAACTTGTCAAATTTATCAAAAATTGATAATATTCTGAATAAGTAATGATATCATAAGTATTTTCTTTTAAAATTTCATAACTGACATAGACAACTTTTACTTTGAACCACAAGATGGAGCTCGAATGATTTACTACGGCGAATAGGTCCCTGTTTTAAATATAATTTTTCCATAACTGCCAAATGAGAATTGTAAGGAACTAAAAAATTTTTTTTTTCGACAATCTCGACTAGGCTGAACTTTGGTTCACTGGACGAATTCAACTTTGTGATTTCGAAATCTTGGCCGACAATAACTCTACCATATTATTTTGTTGAGTTCAATGCACTGTTGCCAAGTTAGTAACCTTGGATGAATGGAAATCTTATATGGTTATTGTTCAAATAATATGATAGTTCATATTCTTTTCTTTGTTAAAGTGAATGATGATCCCATAATTTTTTATCTCTGCGGAAATGTTATATTTCCAACTACCTATTTCTTAAAAAAAATCACCCTTTTCGAAAAAATATACAAATCATTGAATTTTCATAACCAAAATAGTTTCGCAGCACAATTTTCCGACATTCGCCTATTTCCGAAGTAGTACGCATAAATAATTTTGTTTAATAATCGGTCATCTTGGTAAATTGCAAAGTGGCAAGGTGCAAAGTTGTATTTTAATATTATATTATACTTGACGCTCACATATAATTAGATCTGGATACAAATAACATTATATGATTTTTCATTTGATGTTTTTTTACCGTGTCGATAGAAAATGCTATCATGATTACTGCTACATGTTGATCTAACGCTGATTCAATCATCTCAATCCAACCCTGTATCTTTATTTACGATGAATAACAAATAAGTTGCGCAAAACCGGTTTGTTTCTTTCAATAAAATCCTTTAAGTTTGTTATCAGTTATCAAGAGCTTTTAAGAAGTGAATAAGCTCTATTTCCAAGACTTTTCGATTATTTCAAAAAGATTTCGTAGAATACGACTTTGTAACAGTGAAATGGCATCAAAATCTTTGTTAAAACTTATAAGTTCGGCAAATAAGTTGGTTATCAATAAAAATGCTCTTGATTCAATGAAATACTATTCCTCAATTGCAGGTAATGAGTTTTTTGTAACATTGATACCAAAATGAGTTGAAAAGTATTGATAATGTGTTTAACCTTAAAACGTTGACATCAATTGTAATATAATATTTTGCCCTAAAGAAGATGTAGAAAATCTTAAGCTCATTCGAGGATTGAAATAATGAAATAGGTAGTTGTTTCTAGCTGCTAGCAAGTTGATTATCTCGTTTATTTCAATTTGTTTTATTTCTCACAGCTATTTCACAAGAATCACAAGTGATCTTTTGAACCTTATCCCTATACAGAACCGTATTCAGCCAAAAATCAAATTTTAGGCTATCCGTTATCCTAATACCTAAGATTCTTAAGATTGAAAATGATTTTATTTCTGAAGTAATTTTGTTTCTTTTTTCGTCAGCAAACTTCGAACACATCAAGGTAGAAAAAGCGGGAGCTAAGAAAAATGTAGGACTTATAACCTTGAACAGACCAAAAGCCTTGAATGCCCTCTGCGACAAACTTATGACTGAAGTAGCCCAAGCCTTAGACACCTTCGAAGCAGATAAAGATGTAGGTGCTATTGTTATAACTGGAAGCGAAAAAGCATTTGCTGCTGGGGCTGATATCAAAGAAATGGAATCTTACACTTACTCAAAATGTGTTAGTGGAAACTTCTTAGATCAATGGAACAGGGTTGCCAAAAGTAACAAACCAGTTATCGCTGCAGTGAATGGTTATGCTGTAAGTATGAACTATTCTAAAATTCAAGCAGAAAGTGTTATTCTAATTCTCACAGCTTGGTGGAGGTTGCGAGCTAGCAATGATGTGTGATATTATTTATGCTGGAGAGAAAGCGAAATTTGGTCAACCGGAAATACTTCTGGGAACTATTCCTGGTGCTGGAGGTACTCAAAGGCTTCCAAGGGCTGTTGGAAAATCTAAAGCTATGGAAATGGTTCTCACTGGTGAGTTTCTTTCAATTCTTCCCCTCCAAATTCTGACTGAAGATCAATCTTTCAGGAAATCAAATAACCGCCCAAGAAGCTGAAAAAATGGGACTTATAAGCAAAGTTTTCCCACCTGAAAAATTGCTGGAGGAGACAATAAAACTAGGAGAGAAAATCGCATCAAACTCCCAGCTCATCAATAGCCTCTGTAAAGAAGCTGTAAACACAGCTTATGAAACAACTTTGAGCGAAGGACTGCATTTCGAAAAAAGAACCTTCCACGGCACTTTTGCTACCGAGGATCGCAAAGAAGGAATGAATGCATTTATTAATAAACGACCAGCTAACTTCAAGAACGAATAATTGCCATTTTTATGATTTTCTTATTGTGGAATAGATGTTTCAAATTGTTGAACACTTTATTTTTGAAAAGTTCGTCTAAAATCGATTTACAATATGCGAGAAGAAAACTCGGTCTTCTACTTCAAGATTTTCACTGGATGTTGATGAATAACAAATTAAAAATTTTCTTAAATTCATTTCCTACTATTATTTGATCTTATTGGGAGAAAGAACTTTGCAGCCTCTAGCAATATCTATATGTATAGTGTATAGAAAAAGGAAACTAGAAGGAATTAAATTAATAGAACATAAACAATGTCATATGATTTATTTCCAAAACGAATTCTAAAAAAGCAAACTAAACATTATAGGACAACAATAATGAACATTGAAGAAATGGATACGAAAATAATATAAACATATAAAACTAAATATTTTTACAAATTCTACAATTTTAGGGACTAACTCAATTCTCTTGAAACTTATTGTACACAATAAGAAAAAAACTGATATCACAATAATTTAAATAAATGTAAAACTAATTAAGACAAAATACTGAGCTAAAAACGTCGAACAATGTATCTTTATGGAAAAATGACATTGGAAATTTCTTCTGGCGGTAGCATCTTTTCCATTTTTTTCTCTTCTTCTTAACCAAACCATGAGATTTCTATGCCTTTTTCCAAGAATAGTACATTTCTAAAGGTTTATTGACCTTCCAATACTTATCATTAACTTGCCCCAAAGTTTGATTTCCATTAAGCTGTACATACTGCCCAGAAGAAGGTGAAATGTAAATACAAAAATTCACTGAATTGTGCTGAGATACAGATAATTGCGACTCAAGATCCAAAGTTAAACGCATTGCTAAATATTTGTGGAGATGATCGACCGTAGCATTTGCAGTAGTTTTTATGTAACGAATAGAATTTTCTTTGAGTGCTTTGACAAGAGCATTGTCCCCAGCCATTTCTGTAGGATGAGGCTTGAACACCAATTCAATTTCATTCAGAGTCATGGGTTCTGAGGGCCCTTCCCCTTCTGTATCTGTTTGTTCAGTTCTTTCACTGGATTCACTCTCCTCACTTCTCTCAGATGTCATAACGCTCTTAGGTCTTTTCCCCAACGATTTACTGATCGAACTAACGTTACTTGAAACTGGACTGGGAGGCTGTGAGGGTGGAGAACTTCTCCCAGAAGGAACTGGACTTCCAACGGCAGCAGTGCTTGGAGGGTTAGAATTTTGATTAGTTGTTACCGCTGTCGATGGATTCGAGTTTGACTGAAAAAATTCAAATAATTAACTCAAGGTAAATTTAACAAGTGACATAATCTGGAAATATTTATAAATAAAATAGAAACTTACAGCAGTGCTTTCTGGGTTTTGTGCAGAACTGGATTCCATTGGCTCACTTCTCTCATTCTCGTTCATTTTTCTTGATCTATTAGGTCGGTTCTGGGACTGCATCTTAATACCCTCATTGATAGAATTGACCAAAGCAGCAGAGGAATGGCTCTTATTCAACTTGGCAAGAACTCTTTCCTGATGGGCCTCGTATTCATCTCTACTCGGATAAATCTTCGCAATGAGTAAGTCAAAATTTGGGTCTGGCCTTAGCGATCGCTTCGAAACAAGTTTTTTCCTGCATGTAGGGCATTCTTTATTCCCTGATCTCAGAGCGGTAATTATACAGTCAGAGCAGAACCTGTGTAAGCATTCTTTAGTAGTCATCGTTTTCTTCAGCATGTCCAAGCAAATGGGGCACATTAATTCACTATGAAGACTCCTGGGCGAAACAGCAATTTCGACATTATTATCGGTTATAGCTTCTTGGGGAGTGCGATGTAACTCATAAAGGGACAATTCCCAAGTTTTGTTCAAACCGATTTGTTCGGAAGTGGTCATTTTGTTAGTAATACGTATTTAAAGAATAAAATCAAATCAAATCAAATATCAACACCATAACCTAACTGTATTTTTTCAAGCGAACACAAGTACTGAACCACAACACACACGATACACGATTGAGAAATATGCAGTCTATGCAACAGAACATCAAAATATGCACAGAGATGACACAGAACGCATAGAGAAAAAATCTATGCGCAGAAAGTAAATTACACAGAACATTTATAAGCTTCATTCGGGTTTCAATTTTCAGAACAGTCTTAAGTTCGTTCTAAAATTGCGCCGAACAGATGCGCACTCGTTTCGATACCTAGTACCGTTTTAAGACTGGTTCAAGTTTTGAAAAACCCGAATGCATCAAACGATCCAAATATGAAAAAGGTTTTCAGCACGAGAAATATGTATTGTCAACGATATCCTCATTAAAGATAATCGATGTCATCAAGATTCCGGCCAACAACCATCACGTAAAGCCCTAGAAAGAATGCACCCATTCTCCATAATCCTAAAACAGTACTTACCCAAGAGCGAGGACACATTTCGGACTGTTTTCGGACTATCCCAGGATTATTCGTAGAAACCCGAACCCAAAACAAGTTAGTCCTTAAACAGTCCCCAAAAAACCAGGACGGTAACTATCGCGAACAAATTTACCTCGCAAACTCCTGACAGTCCTAGAACAGTAATTGTGTGAACCCGAATAAAGCTATGAATATAATATGTTTGCCGAATTCGAATCAAAATAAGCGTTACGCACCCTGGTGACAATCTCAGTAACTACAAATATTGACATAGTTCTTGTTCTCATGCTTTGTATCGGGAAAAGTAGAATTCGATAGGTGGCGCTCTGAAATGTCAATGCAACGAGTAAAACAAATCAGTTTCTATTATGCAGCGACATGATCCAAAGTATAAAATTTTAAAAAAGGTACACATAAAATCAAAATTGATCTGCAATGAGGACAAAAAGTAGAATGAAAACAATCCAAAACGAATGATTTACTCGTTGCTTCAATTACAATTTTTTCCGCCAGAGGTCTCATTGAATTCTACTTCTGTCAATTGGTGCGATGAATGTGAAAATTTATGGTTCTACCACTTGCCACCTTGGAACTGCTATCTTAAATTCCATCCGAGGGCCTACGGGTTCGATTTAATATTTCTGTGAACATAAACCATAGATATATATATTTACATCTATATCTATGACATAACCTCAAAGGTTCGTGCATAGAACTTTTAAGTTTTCTCTGTGTTTGTGGAGCAAGCAGATTGCATTTCTCAGCTTTGCGGTTTAAACAAATTAATAATCATTTTTGGAAGTTTGATACAAAGTTAATTAATATATTTGACATCTAATCAGTAAACTGTGTCTCAACGAATTGGAATCATGAAACCTCTGATGCTCCACGGGCACGAACGTGCTATAACTCAAATTAAATATAATAGAGAAGGAGATTTATTATTCTCCTCATCGAAAGACAACAAACCAAACGTATGGTACTCGCTCAATGGAGAGAGGTTGGGTACCTACAACGGGCATCAAGGTGCAGTATGGTGCATCGATGTGGATTGGACCACCACAAGACTATTATCCGGTGGTGGTGATAATTCATTGAAGATATGGGATTGTGAAACTGGAAAGGAGATAGGATCAATCACAACAAAATCTTCTGTAAGAACGTGTTTATGGAGTTACTCTGGAAATATGGCTTTTTACTCAACAGACAGGGCAATGCGAAATAATTGTGAAATTTTTGTAATTGATACACGCACTGTTGACAGTGAAATAAGTGAAGCTGATCCCATTTTAAGAATTCCTATTCCGACTTCTGAAACAAGAATATCATCAGCTCTTTGGGATTTCACTGAAGATACCATCATAACTGGTCATGAAGATGGAGTATTGTTCCAGTGGGACTTCAAGATGGGAAAAAGTATTAAATCTGTTAGGGAACATAGTAATTTGATAAACGATATGCAATGGAATAAAGATGGAACAATGTTCATAACAGCATCAAAGGATAATACAGCAAAACTCTTTGATGGACTTGATCTCACCCACTTAAAAACATACAAAACTGAACGTCCTGTCAATTCTGCTGCAATAAGTCCTATTTTCGATCATGTAGTGGTAGGAGGTGGTCAAGATGCAATGGATGTAACTACGACATCTACAAGAGTGGGCAAATTCGATTCGAGGTTCTTCCATATGGTGTTCGAAGAGGAATTTGGACGTGTAAAAGGTCATTTTGGACCCATCAACAGCGTTGCTTTTCATCCAGATGGCAAAAGCTACAGTTCAGGAGGTGAAGATGGTTATGTACGAGTACATAATTTCGATCCATCTTATTATGAATACAATTTTGATTATTAATGTACGATATATTTTGAAAAGTCAAATATATTTTTCTGATTTTTTTCAAGTTATTTATTTCAAACTGAACAAAACTGCAGGGCTGGAGACATTTGATGAAACGGCAACATTTATCAATTGAACGGTCGGCTGGATACAAAGTTGGATGTTCCACTAAAAAATGATACAACATTGTTCCAGCCGACCATACAATTTATATGTAGGAAACTTGCTATCCAGCTATTTCACAAGACATCCAAGAAATAATATCTGAAAACATAGCTGCAAAACTGTTCCCAACAAATGTCAAAAAGAATTGACAAATTATGAATAAGAGTTTCTATTCTCTTCATGGGAAATGGCGTGAGTAGCAATCAGGTTCCAAGTAGAATACAAATTCAGCAAAATCTTCAAAAACCTGGGAGTTACGAGAAATTTAATATATTTGATAACATCTTGATCACAAGGTAAAATTAGATTTATTTTGTTTAATCGATCTGGATATAAATTGAATTTCGCGCCTATTAAAACAATTTTCTGTCAATACGTCTTCAGTGACATCTAGATGTCGCATGTACGAAAGCAACCAAAAATGGTTTTTCAACTCAGATCAATAAATAAACATTTATTATTAATCTGAGGGCGTTTCCTATCATTCTACCCGCCTTTGGATTATATCATATCAATACTCGATCCGACTGGCGGTAGATAAGAACTAATTATCTGAAATAGGTATTTTCGTTTCAGAGTAAATTCTAACCCATTTAATAGTGTTCTGTGTTCTAACCTCTCTCCTTTTGTGTCAGTTCTGTTTTAAAATTTTGAGCAGAGTTTGTTGATCTACAATCCTTGATTCTATCTACCTATCGAAATAATATTCCTTGTATCATGTTATCAATGAATATTATTATTTTATTAAGATCTTAACCTTACAGTATGTCCAAAGCCAAGGACAACCTGAGCTTAAGTTTGAAATATTTCATTTCTTCTACATTAATATGGATTTCAAGAAACTGTAAGCCCAACTGTAGGAATTAGAATATGTTCCATTTTTTACTTTATTACGTTTGTTTTAGAGCAGAGAGATATTTCAAATCTCATAATGAACCTTTACTCAAAATAGAACTTCCTTCTCGTAAGTATTTTCTGGAAGCACCCCATGAACATGAAGAAGAAATACGAAATTATCAGGATAACCTAACAAAATCCTTAGAATATGTCAGAGTCGAAAGAAGGTGAAAAATTACCTAATTCAAATTCTGCATTCCAGTTATATTGAAATTTTTAGATGTTCAAGGAGCAAAGGAATATGGAAAAGTGATAAAGCTCTGTGTAAAGTAACAAAAGTTGTAGGTAATTTATTGAAAAACTTCGGATTTCAGGATAAATCTGGAATTTATTTATTACCTGAAGAAACTTTGTTTTTGATTGAGCAGGTAACATTTCATTCAGTCCAGTTATAAATTTGATCAAACTCACTTATTTCATTTCAGAATAAATTAGAATTAACCATTGAAACTAAGCAGGTCAGTATATACGAAGCATATTCCTTAATCACTAATCATATTACATTGAAAAAGTATAGAGTATATAAAAACTTGGTTGAGCAAGGTTTCAAGCTTCTCAATAAAGAAGCTATTAGAAAATTTTATTCTGGACAGAAAAAAAATAGCCAAAATGCTTCAAGAAAAAAGAAAAGAAAAAATATTGATATAGGTGATGAACACCAAACTAATGAAGTAAAAAAAAGGAGGGTTAATTTAGATTGTGCGGATATACCTAGTAATGTCGAAAAAACACAAAACAAAATAGACAATACCTGTACGGAATTGTTGGAGCAACTAAGGAAGCAAGGGCCAAAACTTGTTCTACCTTATGAAGCATCAAAACATCCTGATTATTTCGGATTTTTGCCTTCAGGATGCAAACATAGCCATGAATTCCAATTATACATAAGGTATTCAAATCATAAAAGTCAAGTACTGAAACAAACTTATCACTAATTATGAGAAATTTTAAAATACATTTTTTTCAGAGATGAAATTGACCTGAGAGATTTTGAGAACTATGAGGATATACCTAATATATTTGCCATCTGTACAAATGACAATGTTACATTTTGTAGGTATCCTAATGTAAATATCCCAATAATAAATTAACTATAATGTACCATTGACTTCATCTAACTCTCAATGGTTGCACCTTTCCTAAATCTCAACAAATTACGATTAAAACAATTCAACTGATTTGCACTATATGAAAAATATCTATAAATAACAGAATAAATAACGATCAACAACAAATTCAATAAATAAATACTGATGACTAGCACTAAGTTTGCATTTAAAAATTTAATAGCAACAATTTCTATGTGATCATAATTTCTCAGAGACTTCAAATTAATTACATTAAAAACAAAGTTCAAGACCACCCAAAGTTGATTCCAGTCATTTGGTAAAATCTATTGTTAAAAGGTCTGTAGAAATCTTTCAGTCTTTGCAATACAATTCTATCAACTTTTGGATGATTCCTACCCTTGGTCTTACCAAGGCAGTGGGGGGCACTGTGTCCCTCACTCTTGAAAAGACACGGAAAGCCTTTCGTTGCATTGAAATAAAAATGTTTTTCATTTATAACTTGTTTTAAACCTAAGAAATTTTGAACACGATGAAGTTCTGCTGCAGGGTCGTATATTAACCTTTCACCACTCACAAATAAGAATTGGGAAAGTGGAAAATATTTCAACCACCGTGTGAGGTATCTAGCATACATTCCCAGCTTAATAGGCCCCCAAGATGTGTCAATTAGGTTACCTATTGTTCCATTTATAAAAACCAATGATTCGAATTTGTCCATTTCTGGTCTTTTAGATGCTGCTTGAGTATAATCAGATATTGCTCTTGTTACGGGATTCCTTACAACTACAAGTAATTTAGTGGAGGGATTCATGTGATTCACTCTTTTAGGAGCTTCTCTCGTAATGAAATAAGATGGAGTTTTTTCTATTGTTTGCTGACCATCTAACGTCGGGGGCATGTGAGATCTATACCACTGAAAGCCTACAAAATTAAATTTATCATAATGAATTTTTCAAGAAATTTCCTCCCTATTATACCTTTCATATAATTCTTGTCAAAAAAATGAATTTCACTACCAGCAGCTCTGACGTCAGGATGAATTCTTATAAATTCTAATAATGCCCTTGTGCCTCCTTTTTTTACACCAATTATCAGAGCACTTGGTAACTGCCTCATACCTTGGTCTTGGAAATATTTATATTTTGAAGATATGTCTGTTTCATTGCTTTCGAGAAGAGGAACAAGCCGAACATTAGTTGTATAATGATCCAAAGAATTTTGCTCAATAACAATGGGGTTCCACTGAAAATAAACATCATTATAAATCATGGCAATCCATTCTTCAAATATACCTTCGGAATTGACTTGATACTTTTAACTAGGCAGCTATTAGAGGTAAATGTGATGTAGAAAGATATTACAGTTAGCAAAAAGAGTGCCAAAATGATTTTTTTCGATATTATAACTTCCATCACTACTCTACAAAGGCATTCATTAAATTATCATGAAGAGGTAGATATTTCTTGGGATTAGGAAAAACCATTATTCAATATTGTTAGGTATATAACCAGGATAATGCGTAATAATCCTAGCATGTTAATAATCCTCTATATAGGATTCTTATTTCTTCTAGATATTATAATAGTTTATATTGTTTACATCGCGACAACAATTTAATCTGTGAATCGAAACACAGAAGAGAGCTGGCCGCTGGCTGGACAAAAAATGTTAGGTTAGTGTAATATTCGAATTTGGCGCCAACAGAATTTTTTGCAAAGATTTCAATAACTCATCCACTATTTAGAGATTATCCAAAATAACAGAGTATCACTATGCAGTCTTTCCTAAAATCTGGAAAACTAGGAAGTTCAAATAGTGAGAAATCTGCGTCCACGTCCAAAACATCTAGAAAATCGAAATTAGTTCCATGGGTTGAGAAATAGTAAGTGCAATGGATGTTTAATATTTATACCTAAAATGACAACACTTACAGCCGTCCAGAAACTGTTAACGATGTGGTTGAACAAAATGAAGTTGTGGCAGTTTTGGAACAGTGTATCAGTGGTGCAGATTTACCAAATCTGCTATTTTATGGCCCCCCAGGTACCGGTAAAACAAGTACAATATTAGCTGCTGCTAGACAACTTTTTGGAGATATATATAAGGAAAGAATTTTGGAATTGAATGCATCTGATGAAAGAGGAATTCAAGTGATAAGGGACAAAGTGAAATCCTTTTCTCAATTGACTGCCAGTGCAACTAGGCCAGAGTAAGTTCTTAAAAAGCATTGGAGTATCGTTAATAATATCCTTTTCCCAGTGGAAAACCTTGTCCACCCTTTAAAATCGTCATATTAGATGAAGCTGATTCTATGACGCATGCAGCTCAAGCAGCTCTTAGAAGAACTATGGAAAAGGAAACTAAAACAACAAGATTCTGTTTGATCTGCAATTATGTCTCAAGGATAATTGAACCTTTGACTTCCCGCTGCAGTAAATTCAGATTTAAGCCTTTGAATGAAGCAATGATACATGAAAGGTTTATATCCTAATATATGATTTTTTCCTATTTTTTTTTATAGTTGCAATTAATTGTGTTATTTGAAGGTTACGATTAATTTGTGATAAAGAAGGAATTAAATGCGATGATGTTACTATGAAGACCTTAGTAGAAGCTAGTGGAGGAGATATGAGAAGAGCTATAACCTGCCTTCAAAGTTGTGCAAAACTGCAAGGAACTGATGCTCCTATAAGTAAAGAAACTGTATTGGAAGTGACAGGGGTAGTTAAAATTATTAAGAAGTTTCTTTGAGAATTCAATCATTTATATCCTCTTTTTAGGTTGTTCCCAAAAATGGTTAACAGAGTTTGTTGAAGTCTGTAAAAAGAAAAATTATATGGATGCAGTTGAATTCATAAAAGAATTTGGGTATGAAGCATATTCCGCATCACAAGTAAGTTAACATGTCTATGTGAATGAACATTCATTCATTTAAAAAATTACAAAAAAAAACCATCAAGAAAAATTTTCATAAATTCATGGTTGAGTTTTTTTCTGAAAATACGATAGGAAGTAGTTTCATGTAGAATTATAAATCCAACCATATTATAAATAATCATTTGAATATTTGACTCATTATATTGTAGTTTTTAGAGCAATTCAATGAGTTCTTGGTTAAATCAGAATATTTCTCTGATAAACAAAAAGCTATTATAGGAGAAAAATTAGGGGTAAGTGATGCTTTCATTGTATGGATAAAGAAAAGTAACAGAATGTTTTACAGAGTGTTAATTTTTATGTACAAGATGGTGGGAGTGAATATATTCAATTGTGTTCTCTTGCTGCTACAGTTTGTATGTCTTACTCTTAAAAGTATATTGAAATAAATTTTTTTATTTTTATTTTCAAATTGTCTATTCATTTAAATTCAATACATGTATTGATTTATCCTTACAAAGTACATTGGCTGTAGATTTTTCATATAATTGTGTTAAGTTCATCGATATAAAAGAAGTAAAAATTGTTTGTCAAATAAATTCAATATGACTAGGTAAAAAAATTACTTAAAAATGCATCGATGCATAAAGATCCAAAAAAATAATACATGATATTGTGATAGAGTTAATCTGTTCCAAAGTATTTCTGGCCAAAATGGTTTGGAGCTACATGATGTATTTCTGAGGTCAATATTTTCAATTTAGGGTAGGACTGTAATACAGCATCAACAGCTCTTGGGGTACAGAATAAATTGCTGAGAATTATACATTCCTCTTGTACCCCATGCTCCTTCAATACATTCACTGCTTGACTAACAGTGTTTCCCGTGGACATAATAGGATACATAAGGAGCACATGTCTTTGTCCAATATCTTCAGGAAATCTAGCATACACAACCCTTGCGTCATGAGTTTCAGCATCGGATTCTACCAAAATTTTTCCTATCCTTATGCTACGACAACAATCCCTGAGACCCTGTTCCATAGCTTCTCCTGAGCGAATAATTGATACACCACAATTTCCTGATTTGTACTTCAAGCCATTGTAAGTAGCTCCTGTGGGTGTGATAACCTGGCAGTCTGTAAATGGAAGTTGATTCAGGCTTTCCTCAATTACTAAGCGTATAAGTCTGTCGGCATAAAATTTAAAATCACTTCTGGTAGTATTTTTGTCCCTAAGTATTGTTTGCAATTCCTTTATTTGATCATTAGGATGCAAGATTCTCAGTCGGTTATATTCCTTGCAGTAATTTTTTGTTACTAAGGAGTCGTCAGTACTGGACATATTAACAAATAGACTATTTCAATATAAACTTATACACTTTTGGTTACAGTAATGCCGCAAATTTTGAGGTTAAGATTGACGCAGTGATTTCTATTTAGGTACATGTAGTAATTTCAAAAAATCGAACAAAAGGTACATAGGGACTACCATGATCCAGAGATGCTATTTATGTCGTAGGGACTACGAACCTTTTCATAGGCTCGAATGGAAACTCTATTTTCACCACATGTTTATTCAATTTTCAAACTGCCATTATTACTTTAATCCTGTTATTTTATTTATCAATTATGTGTAAATTTCTTTAAAATTGATTTATAATTTCCACGGAGATAGTTCGCCGATTATGCCTTTTTCCTTTGATTTCTGTGCGCTGATTTTTGTTAAAAATGAACCTCACTTTTTATTGCCACTAACAACCATCGTCGCATTCCAAATTGTAATATTATCGTTTTCAACAGGAAATTGATAAAAGAAACATGGTTCTACTAATGACGAACTACTATTCTGCAGTATGGAAATTTTAGAGGAAAAATTACGAGAAGCAGCTCGTCTGGGTGATTCAGAAACCGTTGAAAAATTAACTAAAGGGGACATAAATATAAATGCTAGACAGAAAGCCAATGGCTGGTACAGAATTATCCTTGAGAAATTAGTCATTAATTTTAACTTGGTTCCGTTGTAGGACTGCCTTGCATTGGGCTTGTGCTCAAGGTCATGAAGATATAATCAGACTTCTGTTGAGTCGAGGAGCTGATCCAACTATAATTAATGATACAAATGAAACCCCTTCAGATATTTGCTCAAGTACTTCAATTTGTAAAGTGTTCATGAATGGAAACTCTGTAGCAAACAACCATTCTTACGATTACAGAACTCGTACTAATTTTTTGAAAAATTCTAATCAGACTGATTCTGTGTTACCAAAAATCAAGCATTCAAATATATCTTATATGCCATCTACCATGTTGCCATCTGTTGTACCAGAGGAGGGTATGTTTTCATTGATATAAATTAAAATTATTTCTGAACTTCGATTGTATGTAGAAGGTTCATAATGTTTTTTTCTAATCTATATCATTTTACACGAGGGTCTTTGAGTGTTAAGTGGATTAGAAATTATTCAGTCCCTGTAAATATTAAAAAAACAGTTTACATATCAAGATCTAAAGATATATTCACAAATCTTGCCTTTGAAGATTGGTTGTATAAAAATTATGATTTTAAGAATCATCATGTTTTGTTAATGTGGCAAAGTGACCCTTGCGTAGTAATTGGTAGACATCAAAATCCTTTTCTGGAAGCAAACATCGGTGATCTGAGAAATATAACCGAGTACGGTGTAACTTTAGCTAGAAGAAATAGTGGGGGAGGAACTGTATTTCATGATAATGGAAACCTCAATCTGTCATTTTTAACAACACATGAGTGTTATAATAGAAGATACAATTTGGAAATTATATCTCGAGCAGTTTTACAAGAATGTGGCTTGAATATAGAAATAAATAAAAGAGAAGATCTTGTCATAGACAATTACAAAGTGTCAGGAACTGCATCTAAATTAGGACGACCAAATGCTTATCATCACTGTACCCTTTTAGTGAATGCAGACAAGGAAAATCTGTCAAGATCCTTGAGGAAGTCAAACTTGAATATCAAAACAAATGCAACAGCATCAGTGCGTTCACAAATTATGAATTTGGGCGAGATAATTTCAAATATTTCTGTCGAAAACTTGATGAAAACAATTGGTATAGAATACATGCGAACTCCTGCCTTTCGAGGAAAAAATAAGAGTACTTATCCTAATAGTCCCCAAGGATTCAAGTACATAGATCCTTCAGATGTAGAATTTCCTGGAATTAATGATATTCGCAAGTTTTTTTCAAGTTGGAAGTGGATTTATGGAAAAACTCCCAAGTTTGTTATTAAATATTCCTTCTCACTTCCTTATAATTCAGATATTACTTCGGTTAATAAATGTGAGGCAACGTTAACTGTTGAGAATGGAATTATTTCTGAAATTGGGTTTGTTGTTCCTCAAGTTCTCAGTGATTTGAACATCAATAAAAAAGTTGAAAGTGTGCTTAAGAACTCTGTTTTTGGTTTAGATACTTTAGTAGTTCTAAAAGAGATTTTTAATGAGTCTTTGAAAAATCAGTCTTCTCTAGCGATTTGAAATATTTTAAGTCTTTCTTTTATGCTTTTACTTTCTCAATTATTTTTTTGTTGTCAAAAAGTTATTTGTAATCAAACAATGTTGAATGGTTCAAAATATTTGGTTGAAATTGTTTGTTGTTCATTTGATTTATTCATTGTTTATATATTTTATTTTTACTTGTTGATTACTGTGAAAAATTGTGGAATTACGAAGAAATAAAGTGGTGATTAGATATACAACTGCAGATGTTTCTGTCACATTACATTCTTATTAAATTCCTGTCTTCTTCGATATTCTTCCCCAATTATATCATATTCCTGTTTTTCAGATATTGTGTTAAAAATTCGCATATCTGGAAGCAGTGATCCAGATTTCATAGAAGTGGACATTCCCAAATGGAAACTGACATACAAAAATCTCTTGAAATTGTGCTGTGAGGAACTGAAATGTTCAGAAGATCAGGTTGAGAGAATTCGCAAATTGCCAAATACAAAACTAAGAAGCGACAGTGATATTGCCCGTTTGAAGAATTTTCAAGAGATTGAGATAGTGATGAAAGGGCCCCCAGGATGTGACAAACCCGCAAATTGTTATCAAAGCATATCAACCTGTAAAGACCAAACTATACTCTATTGATACATGGTTTTGACCATTTTTCATGTTTCCCTTTAATTACATATAAAAAAGAACATATCTCAAAATACAGTTCTGATTACTGAAAATCTCTGAGGTATGAAAAGAAAATGTGAGATGATATGCCTGTTTGATCACAAGTGGTTCAAATTTGATGATATTTGTATGTCCTATCTTGATAATTTAATATTTGTATCTTGAATTTGATTTTCTGTAGTAACTTATGAATGTGACATAACAATCTCTGTTGAATGTTTAGGAAAATCAAGTCTTTTCTTCATTCAAACTCGAGAACTCATATTAAAAGTAAGATAAATTAAAATCAATTATATTTAATCATGTTATTAGCTTCTGCAGATGATACATATGCATTTCTATTAATAGTCCTTGAAATATTGAATTGTAATTTGCTTTATAGCTTGAAAACAAGATTTATTGCGAAGAAAATTTTACACATACTTTTGAAAACAAAAATAATGGACTATAATCTTCAACATCAAAGTTATGCTATGTCCTGATAAAAAGTATCCACTATACAATAGCACCCTAAGGCTTATAGGCAACGAAAACAGTTGATAAAACTGATATCAGTAGTCTGCTTGTAGACCAATCCTCTTACTTTAATTGCTGCTTTGTAAGAATTAATTTTATGGGACCTTTATTAAAAACAACCAACTTTTATCTGATAAATATATTATTTAGTTTTAACAATAACTTCTCCTGTAGGTTTAACTTTAACTCTCACGTTCAATTTTGTAGTCAGTTCTCCTTCACAAATTTTAGAAAGTTTTGGCCTCTTCACTATTACCCTTGGTGTTTTCACATCATTTGGATTTGCTAAAACAAAATTCGTAAATGAAAGACTACACTAGCAAGTTGATTACTGTATGGCTAGTACAGTATAGTATTCACCATTATTGGTGGAAGTAAAAAACTTGACTTACCAAGAGAAACATAAATAGGTAATGATGATCCTCTTCTGGCAAAGATATTTATGGACCTCATGTTCTTGATTCCCCCAGGGAAAGTTTCATCCAAACCTTCAATGGCTGAGAAAACATTTTCAACCAATTCCCTTTCAGACATCTTGTTGTGTCCAATTTCTAACATAAAAGAATCACCTTTACCGTGAATTTGAAATGTACTTTTCTTGAATGCATTCTCAATATTATCCTTCAATTTCAAGGAATCCATTTTGATTGGCACAGGTATCTTACGTTTTTTGTAAAAAATTTTACCTAGTTGATGTACTACTCGGCCACATATTCTACCATCAACTAAAAACATATCGTATAATTCTACCAAACCTCTTTTTAATTCAAAATTTTCATAATCTGATTTCAACTGATGCAGAGTCATGATTGTTTTTATGCCTTTAATTCCCTTCTGTTTGAATAAATCTTCATAGTGTTCAATATGCTTTTCATACTCTTTATTTTTAAACTGCTTCAGATCAGGGACTATGAAACACACATCATCTTCTGTATCCAAGAGAGAATGTTCCAGTTGAACTCTCACCAGCTTTGGGTGACACTTGGGTATTTTTATAATGTTCAATTGAAGAAAAATAGGAAACCTTTCTTCAAAAAGTGTAGCTTGTAGTTGTGGATTCTCTTCCACTAGTCTTATTATATTAGATACATTTGTTTCTACCAAATCGATTGGAACATTAAATTTACTTGATATTGATTCAATCTTTGGGTCATATCTTTTGAGCGAGATTAAATTTCTTTTGACTTTCTTCGTTACTTTGGGCTTTTCACTTGATTTCTTCACAATTATTTTCGGTTCTTCTACTGTTTTGGCTATCTTAGTTTTAGAAGCACTTGAAATTTTTCCAACAATTTTTCTTTTCTTTGGAACTGTTTTTTTCACCACTGCCATTTTCTTAGCACTAATCAATTTCAAAAACTCGTCACTATACAAAACTAACAGAACGTGTTGTTCGGTCGAAGAATATGCTTTAAAGTAAGGTTAAGTCAACGATGAATCACAGAACACCAAATATTGTATAAAATCATAGACATAGTTACAGTAACGTGGACTGTTAGGTGCGTTTGAGTAGATGGTCAATATGTTCCGAGCGTGCTCCGCGACTATTTTTCGGTTTTTTTTTGACGTTCGGAGCATGCTCGGAACATATTGACCATCAACTCAAACACAATCTCTATGATATAACCTAAGAATATATTATTCTGTAATCTTTGTTTATAACCTTTTTTTTAAAATTTCTTTCCCGCTATGAACAACTGTAGAATTTATATTTAACACTGGAAATTGATGAATGAAACGAACATGGTCGTTCTCGTATACACTTGAAATAAACCCCTGGTAATTCGTTGTTAAGTGTTCATGATATCGTAACAATTAAGAAAAAAACACAAAAAATGGGTATTACAGGATTACTCCCCTTTTTAGAAAAAGCTACAAGAAACTGTAATATCTCAGAGTTTAGGGGGGCTACTGTAGCAATTGATAGTTACTGTTGGCTACATAGGGGAGCGACGGCTTGTGCTGATGTATTAGCTAGAGGTGAAGAAACTGATATGTAAGATGTTAGTTGTTTATTTGATTACTAAAACTTAACAAATATGGGCTTTTCAGTTATGTGAATTACTGTATGAAATTTTTGAATATGTTGAAAAAGTATGACATCAAACCAATAATGGTTTTTGACGGCAATCATCTACCAGCTAAAGCAATGACGGAACAACGAAGACGGGAAACTAGAAAAAATGCCAAAACTCGAGCTGCTGAACTTTTGCGATTAGGCAAGAAAGATGAAGCGTGGAATTATTTTCGTCAAAGCATTGATATTACACCTGCTATGGCACTAAATCTGATAAGGGAATGTAGAAATAATAATATAGACTGTATTGTAGCTCCTTATGAATCTGATTCCCAATTAGCTTACTTAAATTTGAAAGGAATAGCTGATATTGTGATAACAGAAGATTCTGATTTGGTTCTATTTGGGTGTAACAAGGTGAATTTTACCCATTTCATGTGGAATATGTATAATTCAATTATGATAATATTGTAGATCCTTTACAAAATGGATGTCAATGGAAATGGACGTCTAGTTGAAAAGGAGAAATTACCTATCTGCATGAATATGAAACCAGACAAATACACCTTTGACAAATTCAGATATATGTGTATTTTATCTGGATGTGATTATTTAGATTCATTACCTGGTATTGGTCTGAAGAAGGCTTTAAAATTCATATCATTAACAGCAGAAACAGACCCTACAAAGGTGATTTTCAAAGAAATAAGCATATCCTATCCCCAAATTAATATACTTTGATTGTAGTTTCTAGATAAACTCCCTCGATATTTGAATATGAAGAATTTAACTATGACTGAGCAATACAAAACAAATTTCTTAATAGCAGAAGCAACTTTCAAACATCAATTGGTCTATGATCCTCTCTTGAGAAAACTTACTTATTTAACTGATCCTGCTCTATGTGGAACAAGACCTGAGCATTGCAAAAATGCAGGAGAATTTTTCGATAATGAAACAGCTTATCAAGTTGCCATAGGAAATTTAAATCCTTTCTCACATGAGAAGTACGACGATTGGTCACCATCTAAAAATTGGAATAATAGTGTAAGATAATATTTGGAAACAAATATTTCGAATATAATAACTTGAACTTTTCAGTTTCACAGTATCTGGTCAAATACATATGTTAAAAAAATATCAAGAGCTGAACTGAAACAATCAGAAAGATCTGAAATGCTCAGAATGCAGGAAAAAAAGATTGAAGAAATAAGGAAAACAGATGAAGAAATAGAACGCGAAGAAAAAGTAAAGTCAGACATATTTGAATCTCAACTAGGCATTTATTACCATAATAAAGAAATAAAAAAACTTTCACATGACAAAGATGAATGCTTAGAAGATGCAGGGAATACCATTACAATTAAGGAAGAATATGAAAACGAACAAAAATTATCTGAAGAATTAGAAGAATCTACCTCTAACTCAGAACAATCTGTGATAAAAGAAGACAAATCCCCTACTCTTACAAGAAAATCTACTAATCCGTTTCTTAAGAAACGACTGAGCAAATTCGGTTCCACAAATATCAAAACAGATGTAGTAGTAAAAAGCAAATATTTTCACTCTAAATCTGTTGATTCTGGCATCACAGAAATCAAACAGAAAGAAGAGCAAAATCTGAATAACGTGGATTGTATGAAAACGATAGAAATTGAAGAGAACAATGAAAATAGTAAAAAAAGGAAAACAGAATCTGAAGAAAATATTGTAGTTGATGAATCCCCAGTAAAAGATATTGAAAGGAATGAGGAGAAAAGTAGATTAGTTTTTAGTAAGGTGAATGAACAGAATGTTACATGTCCAGCTAAAAAGCCTAAATTATCAAGGTGCCGTTCAGTTGGATTGCCAGTAAAAACAAAAAAGTTCCAGCCCACTTTACAGGCATTTTTTCGAAGCACAAACTCTAAGAATAGTTAATTTTTGTTGTAATTTAGTTTTCTGTTATTTTTTATATAAACAATTACTATTTTATCACGTTAAAATTTGTTTCACCTACCATATTTTTTGTTGAGTTTTTTAACACTTTTTGAAAGAAATTTGTTTGGGATGTCCAAGTGTTACATTATAATATAAATGCAATCTGGTGAATTCCTCCCTTGGAATGAAGTAACCGTGAAGAAATTCATCATTTATTAAAATATCTACATACATACACAAGTGTAAAAAAAATCTACCGTTAAACAACGGTATATCAATCAATAGTCTCAGTCTAGTTCTTCAGAATCTCTTCCTTGATTGTTTGTTTTTCTCAAAGCTATCGCTCCTTCTACGGTATTATATTCGAGGTTGTTCTCATCATTATTGTCTTCGTAACTGTCACCCTCATCATCGAAGTCATCATCGGCTTCATCTCCCCCTGTAACCATTTTCAGAAGGCGTTGGTTTTCGCCAGCCATAACAGCAAGTGCTTTTTCGTCCGACTGAAACATAGAAATATTTCTGAATAGGAAATCTCCAAAACTTATAGTGATTTCAATAGGAGGCCACAGCCTGAAATTTTAAGAAAAGTTGTCGAATAATGTTTATTTGGGGTTATTTAAGCACATGCTTCTTCATCTCAAGAAAAAAGTCTTCTAGATCAATAAAAGAACCCTCTAGCACTAAGGGCGTTGATTTTTTTAAGAAGTAAGCGCGGTACGTCGTGAAGTGTGTAATAAAAATCGAGGCCTACGATATTTTAACAGGCCAGAATGTTGCTTTAAAATGCGACGTTGCCGGAACCCCCACCAAGGGTTGTACAAGGCTCTGAGTGTTACGACTTTGCACTTGCAGTTCTGTTTCGAAGCGTAACATGTGATATAGTTCGCATCAGAAATTCGACCGGTAAACGTGTGAAAAGGTTTATGTTTTTTCGTGTTCGTGTGATCGGTTTTTCAATCAATAAATAAAATGAAAATAAGAGTTGCAGTTGCAACAACAGTCTGTATCGGGTTTGTGATTGAATTTTTCTACTTTTAGTGTTCATATCTGGAAGGATTATCAACAGGAAGGTTTATCGTTTTAATATTTATTAAAATTTCATTTGGAAATCTTCGATTTGAGTACTATGCCTCTTACTTGTGCAGTGTCCGTTTGCAAAAGCAGCTATAAATCTACTAATGGGAAAGTGTCGGTATTTAGATTTCCGAAAGATCCCGCGAGGAGAAGAAAATGGCTTAACGCAATTCATAGATAAAATAGTTTCAAAGTCAACGACGATAATAGTGTAGTTTGTATAAAACATTTCGTAGATTCCCATATTTTAAGAAATAACTCTTATCCAACCGCCGAAGGTTCAGTTATTAAAATATACCCCGAAAAATTCCTAAATTAACCGATGATGCATTTCCTTCAATTTTTCCAAATCAACCGAGTTACATGACGTTTTCAGTTACTCCGAAAAGAACAGATCCTGAGGAACGGAGACAAAAAAACTAGTTGTCCATTAGGACAATGTTTACACCGATTGGGACAAACAAGTCATTTCAAAGACAAGGCAATTTTCAACTTCTTTTCCAACGTTAAAGAAAATAACTTTGTTCAGTTATTCAGAGTTTGTTTTTAGTTTTATATAACCTATTTTAGGTTTGAATTTAGAGTTTTCATTCATTCAGAGTTTATTCTTGTTGAATTTCTGTTTTATAGGTTTCATTTGAAGTTTAAAAATCAGCAGTCGGAATGTAATCGTTTTCGATAGCGAAATAATACTTTTCTTCCTCTTTTGATGTTCATTCACCTACTTTATTCGCTCCAGAAAGAAAAATTATTTTCATTCTGATTGTAATCTTGTGAAACTCAATACAACAACTACCTACTCGTGGTGAGTTCTGGATTATTTGCGATAAAATATTAAGAAATTATTCGCAGATAAACGAAATGCTGTTTTGTTTTCCTCCCTATAGTTCTTTATTTCATTGTGAATTGAAATGAATTCGAATGTTCCGTTCCGTGACCCCAGATCTACAAACTTTCCCGACTAATCTGTAGGACCTTTCCGTTCCGTACTCCCAGTGTTTCAACGGGCAGATCAAAATCGGCCTTAGTAATGAATTGCAAGAAAAAGCTGTCATATTAAGGACATTATTTAAAAATAAACGAGTATAAAATGGTTATTTCTTCTGGTCTAGTTAATTATTTTCATAGATCTGCCACACTGCTCACCCTCACTCTCCGAGTTCATTGTTAATATAAAAGATAAAACAAATCCTCACCTCAAGCTTATTCTGGTATTCCTCCCTGATTTCTTCCCTTGTCGCTATGGCATTATGCAGTTTTTGCTGGGCTACCCTCGGAAGCACGTATTTCTTGCTAAAACCAAGTACAGATTGTAATTTCTTGTTCTGCTTCTGTTCGTTCCTCAAGTTGTATCTCAGATTATTGGTCTCCACCAGCAACAGAGCATTTTCTTCCACCAAACGGAATTTGTCAACGCCCACGCTGGATTGGTTCCTGATGACCTGAGAAAAAAATTTTATAATCTTGATTGAGAGGTGGCATTTTGAAATTTGTTACCCTTTCTTTCAGCTTACTGACGGTCCTTTCAAGAAATTCTCTTTGGCGAAGAAACTCGCTTTTAGCTTCTTTGTCTTCTTCTTGGGCCATGGCGAAGTCTTTGTCTGCGTTGTACTTGTGGTAGATGTTCTAAAAAAATGTTACGAAATTTTCATAAAATGACACGAGGTGTCACAGTCATTAACTGAAGTAAACATCAGCTCTGCTTATTTTCCTGAAACAACAAATTTGGGAGGACTATACTCACTCTTATAGTTTTTATAAGCATCGGAACATCTTGGATGTAACCACTGGCCTTATGTATGTCACTCCTGAGCGACTTCAGCGCCTCCTTCATACTCCTGTTCTTAGCGACTTCGATCCTAACTTCATTGTCGGAAGCCGCCAGTTTCTCCTTCAACTCGTCCAGTTGAAGGTCCAGACTGAGGATGATCTTTTGCAGGTTCTCCAGTTCCCGTACCATCTCGTTGATCTGTTCCACTTGTTCCCGTATCGTCCTCTCTTTCGGCTCGATCTGCGACTTGAGCTCCTTGATCTTGAAGTCTAGGATGAACTTGAACTTCTCCAGCTCTTGATTCTTCCTCTTCAGGTCGTAGATCCTTCTCTCCTTATCCTGAATGGTTTGGTCCCTTTCGGCGATCTCTTTTTTCAAGTCAGCTATGTCTTTTTCCCTGTCAACTATAACCCCTTTGAACTTGGTGTGGTCACTCTCCAGGAGATACACGGTGTGTTTGAGGTCGTCTATTTCCTTCTGCGACGTGATCAGCTTCTTTTTCACCATCGCCGTTTCGCCTCTGATCCTCACGTTGAGATCTTGTTCTTCTTTGAGCTCTTTCTCGTGTGCCGCCTTGAGTTCGTAGATTTCTCGATCGGCGTCATCTTCTATCTGCTGTTTTATGAGCTCGTGCTGTTCCGTCCTTTGCTTGGCTTGCTCTATCAACTGTAACATTCATTGATGCTTTGAAAACTATAATGGTAACGAGACCAAAAGGCAATGAAAAGGTTGAAACCTTTAAATAAACATACTTAACCTCACCTCATCGTGTTGAGCGTCCTTCTCTTGCAGCTTCTCCAAGAAGCTGTTAGTTATGGCCTCCTCAGTGTCCGCTTTAGCCTGCCTCAAATCCTCCAACTGCTGCTCGTACTCAAGCCGCATCTTGTCCATCTTCTCCTCAAGCCGCATGTACTTATCGTATTCATAAATTAATTTTTCGTTGTAGTTCGCCTCCAGTTTATGGACGAACTGCTCGTGGCTCTGCTTCATCTTGTTTATTTCCATGTTAATATTGTGCAGCTCTTGCTGGTGGTCTGATTCCAACTGTTCGTTCTTCTCCTTGAGTTCCTCGATGGCGCTACAGTAGCCTTGGTGCACGTCTTTCATCCTAAGGTTGTGGACAACGTCGTTCTGTCGCATCTGATAAGCGAACTCTGTCTCCAGCTCGTGCATGCGCAAGTGTAGATCGCGGATCTGGTTGAGCTTGTCTTCTAGGACTTCCCTGGATATAAGAATTTCTCTCGCCACGGCGAATTCCTTGTCTACCTTTATCGCCTTACCGTCTGTGTTTAAAATCCGCCAGAAGCAGATGCTGCCGTCCTGAGCTCCAGTTAGAATGAACCTGAAGGATGGAGAGTATGTATACTGATCATGTATCAAATTTAGAAAAAACAATTACTTGTCATTCGAGGAGATGAGCATGTTGGTAACGGTTGCGCTGTGCATGTTGAACTCTGAAAACTCCAACTTCTCCATAAGCGGTAGCTTGACGCTGTATATGACGCCATTGTTCCCGGTCACGAACAGCATGGTGTCCAGCCTGCTCAAAACTATGCAGTCCAAGGGAGTTCCCAACAGCACCACGTCCCTGTAAACGGCAGAGTTGATGAGCTCCCTTATGTGACCATCCTTTCCAACCGCCATGGTAGACTTCCCGTCTGAGGTGACCACGCAATCGTTGAACGGGCAAGTCTTGATTATGGTCTCGGCCGTCCTCTTGGATTCGGTAACGTTCCATTCGTACACAGCACCCTCTGTTCCGCAGGTGGAGAGCTTCATGTCGTCTACCGTCCAGCTCATACCTGTGATCTTGCCGTTGTGACCCTTCAGGGTGTAAAACATCTCGAAGGTGATGCTGGAGTACACCTGAAATCGAGTATATTCAACCAGTACTAGAGATTAAAAGATTCTGATACCTACTTGTATCAAGTTGCCGTTTGCTGCAGCGAAATAATGACCCATTTGACTGAAAGAGCACTGCTTGCAAACCCTAATCGGGAACTCTCGGTTGATGGTGAACTCATCTATCATGATGGTCAGATATCTCAGCTTGTCGGAGAAACCGACTATGCAGTATAGTCCTGTTGGATGAAGGGCCACGCCGTAAATATCGTCTTGGTACTTTTGTCCCAGTTCCAATTCCGCCGATTCGTAGTTCCATATCTTCAACGTTCGATCCTTTTGACCTTCACGGGACACATAATGTAATATCACTTTCTAGTTCTTACAAATATACCCTTGAATCGATAGAAAGAGAGCAATAGATTATGGACAAAGATTCAGGATAGCCTTTGATCAAGTCATACCTTCAGAATATATACAATAACGAAATGTTTATTTCGATGTGGGAAAACTTCTGTTACAATACATGAGCTGCTGAACTAGTAACAACCCTACACATTCAACTGAAACTCACCTGCTGTTAGCAAAATAGGCTTCCAAGCGCAAATTGCCATTGAACCAACTGGTCCATTATGCAGCACGTAGCCAAATTCCGTGAAAGCCACCTCAGCGCTGGAATTGATATCTTGAAGCCATAATCTTACGGAGTATAGTTGACTCTCCTTGCAGCTTACCATAAGTCTATCTTGGGCAGGGTTTATGCTTATACAGTTGACTTCCGTCATTACCTAGAACGAAGACTAGATGGTTGTCACCGAATGGGACCAGGGGAGGTTTTCTTACCTCCTCTGATGCTTTTTCGTACTCTCTGACGATGGTATGATCAGGTATCCTGAAGACATTCCTTTTTCGGTACTTGTGGGGAGTCTCCTTTTCGTAAAGATGTACCGTTCCGTTCATATAACCGAAAGCGAAGCCTCTAGAGAAGTTGATTAGGGATTTGATGCAATAGTTTTGTCCTTCTTCTTGGGGAGTATCGTAGGTTTCCAGAGGAATGCTAGTTTGAGAACCTGTCTGAGGCTGTGACCTAGACTCAAGAAATATTGGGTTACATTCGAGAAGAATGATAAACTAACCTCTTCAAGAAATACCTACCGCTTGGATATCCTCGAAATAGGCAAGAGAATGATTTATAAATTCAGATAACGATATGAAGAAAAAGTTACAAATAAACTCACTCTTCCTTTATCCTCAAATTCATGACTGGAAGGTCGTTGGCGGAAAAAATAGTTTTAAGATCTCCACTCTCGAGAAAAAGAAATTTTCCATCTTTTGTTCCTATTAGAATCCTATCTTGAGATAACCAACAAGCGGTGTTCAATACCATCTGTTCACTCTTGCTGTAACCGAACTGCCTCCATTGGAAGTCTGAGCTCTGGAGCATCCTCAACAATCCCTCTCCAACAAGAACCAACTGGTTAGAGTCCAAAGGGTTACCTGAAATCTTATCGAAAATGTAACAACTACTTGGACTGGTCAGTGGAGACATTTACCTCGAGGACAGTTCCAGTTCCATTGGCGTTATTGGCTCTAGCTGTACTTTCCAGTTTTCCCTTTTCGCATTTAAAAGAGTATAAGATCCAGTCTGGTTCTCCGGATACGCATATGATATTCTTGGAATCTTGGGTGAAGGTGACTGCAGCAAACCTTGTTGAGAACACGGTCTCTCCTTTATCGGTTGGTATGGTGATTTGCTTTTTCCTTTTGTACGTTTTAGAATCATAAAGGGTGACTTGGGGCTTCTCTCCTGATTCTACCACTCCGATTAGCTTTCTGAGGGATGAAATATCAGTTTTTCTTCCAATTCACGAAGTTTTGGATCTTCATTGATACTCACTTGTTTGGACTGACCACTATCGAAGTAACATTCTTCCCTTTTTCTGGAAGCCTGATGTATTTCTGCCTTTTTTGATTGATATTGTGTAGAGCGAGAACTGAACCAACAGGATACAGGATTTCTTCATCGGAAATGAATTGGGCATTGCCTTGAAGATGAGTTTGTAAACCTAGGAGCAGTCTTGGTTGTAAAATAGGCAAAGACGTCATATTAACATGGACAGTATTCCTTCGAATGTGAACGTAATATTATTATGAATGGCAGATGACATTGTCAAATATTTAGACGGTAACTAGGGAGTTTCCATGGCTCCTGGTTCCTCCAAACAGCAATTTTCATTTTTATCTCCAGCCATATCCCCATCGAAAAGACTTTCAATTGATGTTCAATTTATTTTCTCTTATGATATATTTCGAAGAATTTTTTCACCTCTTCCTGATTTTTCATTCAAACTTAACGTTTTTAATTTATTCATAGCTTGAAAGCTATTTAATATCAGGGAGGAAATATTATATCGAAATAGAAAGTATCGGTGAATCATATTGAGATGATAGTTGAAACATTTCGAAAACTAAAATATGGGACCTAGAGCATTTTCATAAATGTGAAGAATTTTGAAGAATCTGGGAGGAAACAGTAATTTTGGATCCAGTTAAATAGGGTCTCTTCGAATGATTGGAATATCTCATATGGCTTTTTATTATGGTGGTATTATATTTATTTAGGAGACTTTTTTTCAATAGTTATTCAGCGTTTATCATTTGTTTTATAAAATGTTTCTATGTATACAAAATTGCAAACATAAAAATTATGCAGTCTGCCAGAGCAAAGTAAACAAATCAAAGTTCATTATGGTGTTACAATCATTTATAAAGACTTTGTATTATTTGTGTCGGCAGAATTCTGTCAGATTCATCACAGGCTTATATAGGTGGATAAGTCAAGTTTTAGTAATGAGGAAAGTATTGTATCCCTTTCAAGACGGCGATTTTGTGAGGCTATTGGGTTTTCTCCATTTCATGGAAAACATTTTTGGTCTTTATCTGTAGGATTACTGAATGAAATGACATATATTCATTCGTATTTTTATTCAAATGATTCTAAGATAAAAATAAATAAAAGTACACTTATAATATAATTTATTATTAATGATAAACATTTAACACTATCAAATCATACAAAAGCTTGTATCAGTCTGGAAACATCCATTTTGAGGCTTTATTGCACAACGTATGGGCTCAAAGTTGCAAAATGATTTTGCACGGTTAAGTAGGAAAAATTAATTCGTTACAGACAGTATTGGGAGTTTTTGAGAATTCATGGTGATAAAGCTCTTATTCAGACTCGATTAGTTTGGCCCATGTTGAAATAACCTAAGTACTTTATGGCAGTAGTCTGTGGTAGTGTGCTTTTTTGCTCTTCTCAATAACGTAGAAAGAGTGCGGTTTTCCGTTTCCAGAGAAGTATTTAGTAAACGATCCCTTCTTCGGTTTTGCAGGGACGTAATAGGAAGGTTTCTTGGGCTTGTAGTGGTCATTTTCGTGTTTGTCCAACACCTCATTCCAGCTTTCTGGATTCGGAAAATCGTTGATTGTGATGTCGTGTATGTCGTTCCTCCTAGACTTCAGTTTATGAGCAGCCAGAGATTTGAGGACTGGTAGATTCCAATGGTAAACCTTAGCCGGTTTGCCATTGCTCTTGAAACCTGAAAAAATTTATTAGATAAGAGATGTTTTCTCGAATTAGCTCCAGATGAGTTTGATAATATGAAAAAAAGGTAGTTACCTATCGGTATGTGTTTTTTCTTGGATGGTTCCTCAATACTGTTAGGATTATTGAAGCCGTAATAGTGTGGACTTGGAGGAAGCTTTATGATGAACATGTGGGAGTCATCAGACCTGCTGTGATGTCTTGATTGCACCGCTAATCGCTTTCTATGATGGCTCTGTGGGGTTCGCACCCTTGTTAAACCAATTTTTGAGAGGAGTTCATGGTTTTTCGCTGTAGATTGTAGACTCGCCAATGAGGAACCAACAAGAATGGCCACAATAACTATGGCTTGGGATATTCTGGAAAAAATTATTCAGAATTAACTCAAGTCATAGAAAGTAAGAATAGATGCGAACATTTCAACATTTTGTGTATGCGTTTTTTAGAGCGAAAATTATGAGATTATCTAAGAAAACTAATTTACAATATCTAAAATCGTTCCGCCTTCTTGAAGGATGATGAATGATTCAAATGAAAACCGACAATTCTTGAGTACCGCGCTTTTTAACTGGAAGAATACACCAAACCTGTTTGCGTATAAGTGAGAATAAAAATGGCTCTTGTATGTTGTGCACACAAATCCTTTCCAATTTATTCGAGGTTCTCCCAGTTACTCAGGTCACAATGAGTTAAGTTTATGTTATTTTGAGAAAAAGATAAGATAATATTTACGCAGGGGCTTAACCTGAAGAAAAAGTAATGAGTAAGACTAATATTTGAAGAATTCAATGGAAGACAAGGGTTTCACATGATTGCGGTAAATATAGAAGGAATGGTTCACACGTATGTCTTGAGTATACAATGAGTCTCAATGAAAGAGTTTAGTTAGTATTAATTTGAGAGATAACATATGTATGGTGAAGCACGTACTAGAAGGTAACGAGTAGAAAAAAGAGTATCGGGTTCCATGAAGCCATTAACTTCTTCGAAGAAGAGAGATAATCTAGGATAACAAGAGGTGAAAAACTTCAGAGGATATGGGTGTTTTGCGAAAACAGCTATCCATTTCTCGCGTAGAGTGTTGATTACCTATATTTTAGATCTTTGTATCATGGTAGAACTCGATTTCTGACCTGTGATTCAAAACTTATGTAGCATGTATTTTTATTCAACTTTTAAAATACTGAATTTATTTTTGACTTTACTTGACGAAATCCGGCCAATATGATGTAAGAACTAGGAAAATAAACGTAAAATTCTAATTGCAGACAAATGATTTCATTAGGTTAGAAGATATTTTAGTGGATGATAACAACTCCTAGACATACTATGTTGTTAAATCCATTCTGACCTAGCTTCACAATTTTCTCTTCTTAATGCTTTAGCTTTCCGAGGCCTCATACGATGAAGATGCCAATGCTTCTACTTTAAAATTTTCAATCCATAGGCTCTTTGATATAAGTCTTTTCTCAGCTTGCGACTCAGCACTTTGCGAAAGCGAGTTCGAGAAAAAAATTCGAGGCATTAATCTGAAAATGGGAAGAGATATTCGGGATAAATAATACATGTTGAACTGAAAATTCATTGCAATTTTACAAGTCATTATGTTGTCTCGAAATTTGCAGAACAAGATTAAAAAACTTCTAGACAACAATTTGGTTGCGAATTATATGCAATAGTGGGCCTGACAAAAAGTCATCAGATGAACAATTATAAAGGACAGCCGGTAGGAAAAGCTTTGAGTGTTTCTTGGTCATTATTTTATGGACACAATAAAATACTAAACCAATCATGACATCTAACATTAAAGAGCAACTGAAACGATACAGCTGTATCACGAATAAAATTTTATTGACAATCAACAGACGATCTGTTATATTATTACAACTGCATATACTTGATATGCATAAACGTGCATTTTTGAGAGCAAGTAACCGTGATCTTCTGTAATCGTTATTCGGAAATTGTTTGAGACCATCTATGGTAAGGATTTTACTGCCCATAAGGCAGTTTAGAGACGATGCTCATTGACACAACACACACCTGGGGCTATAGCGGTATCTGCTGGGATTTGTGGGAAATATGTAATATCAACGAAGGTTTATCTTAGTGGATTTTAATGCAAAACGTGGTATGTCACATATTGAACACTGCACGAACATATAGCAACAAAAAAACCCTGTTATTGAAATTGCTCAACTTAAAAATTCTCAAGAAGAAAATCTGAAGAGAACCACGAAAGAGTTAGATATTGATTCAAACTCAGTCAAAAAAATTTTGGGGTGTGGAATTTCAAAACTATGTTAATGAATTTTTCATCAGGGTATCAAAAGTTATGGGGATTTTCTCTATTAGCACTAAGTCAAAAACTGCCCCAGTTCGAAGTCGTATAGCAAAAGCCGAGCATTTAAGTTTTTCTCAATTTTCCAAATGACCGTCCTATACATATCTTCAATATGAGATTCCACTGTTCACATAATAGGTCCCTTATTTTCGCTTATTCAGCCATAAAGCCTATGTATATATTTTGATAAATGGTAAGGATGAATTTATTTGATTAAGATTGGAACTTTAAATTACCGCATTGTATATATTAATTTTTCAGATAGATTTATAAAAAAATGAAGCTTAAATGGATAACAACAACTAGATATACTGTCACAATGGGAGTTTTTGAAAAGCAGATATTTATTTATTTATTTAGACGGAATCAGATATTTTACAAAATTCAATGGATTTCAAATGAATCCTCAACAAAAAAAATTCAAGATGTTTTTGAATATCGAATATCTTTGTTCATGAACAGTGACGTCACTTTACAAGACACTAGAACCACGGAGAGAAGGGGAAAAAACTAGTATGATGAACTTAATTTTTATTTTTTTTCAGTTTCGCCTGGTATCTTCATTCGGGACTTTACACAACAATTCGACTCCTTAAATTTTTTAAATTAAAGTTTGATCAAGTCGCAGCATTCCAAAACTAAAAGTATCTCACAGTCAAAAAGGAAAACATTAAACGCACTCAAGTACGAAAATTTTGTATTCCATTCTATCTCTTTGAAACTCAATATTACAAATGACATATTTTAAGAATACCTGAAGAAGATAATGAAATAGCATTAACATTCCAACATTAATTTTCTTCTTCCAGAAATTAGATTTGAATATTTTATCAACAGCAAGAAATAAATATTGTTGTGTTTTCCACAGAGTATCAATTAGTTATACTGATGTAAATTTTTTGTGTCCACGTATGGTTTATTAATTATTAGTCATTCTAGTGTGGGTATCTATATTATTAGAAAAAAAAGAAGAACAGAGTTTGTTATTCTGCTTTTCTACTTTTGTGGCTATTGTTAACACATGAAACATTTTACAATTGTAATAAATTGAGATCCTAGACAATATTTCACGTTTTTGAATGTGATTAATGTTTCTGTTTTTAAATTGTCAGATTTCTTTGATTTTGGATTGTTGGGACTTAATATGAATTCGTTATATTGTAACACCTTCAATCTGGTTTGATCCCTAATAAACTAACAGTATTTCAATCATTCGAAAAAGGCTGTTTGCAGAACAAGATTCTCGCTACTGCAATCACATTCATAGTTTCATTAGTGAGGTTCATTAGAATTTTTTGCATCCAAGAAGTTGACCAAAAACGCCTTATGGAATAATTGAAGCCATCACAGTATAAATAGAAGAATATTCACAGTATATTGATGATGCTATTAAATCACTAACAAAAACGACTTTTCTAGAAACAACACAAGTAATGTTTCTCTAAGACTGGATCCCCATGAAGATGACCCGAGCTTTTGTAAACGGTCCCATAAATTCTATACGGTTGAAACCGCCCCGAGATTGCTACTAATTACCCATCAGAAAAACAAGGAACTGAAGAATGGTGAGTAATTCATCTTAAACGTCGCACTCTTCGACTGCCTCTGGTACCAACAATTGCATAAGGAAAGTGGGAAGTACCTTGGTCTTTGACCATAACCCGGCAATGACCGCCTGAGGCCTGAGGTAACGAATTACCATAGGTCAATGAGGAACTTGTATCCACATGTCGTGAACATTTTATGCATATTTTATGGTCCGGATTATAACTTCATATAAAGCCTGAAATTACTCCCATAGTCAAGCTGAAGCTGTCTGAAGGGCATAATGGAACCATGAGATCTATGCGAGCGATATGTTTGTCGAGGTAAATTGAAAGAGTTATGCTTGTATATATGGACATGAAGAATTGGATAATCTTCCCATACAAAGAGGTATTATCGGATAAGGCATTGATAGACATTCTAGTCCTCATAGCAAGAGATGAATGCATTGATCAAATTTGAGAGGATCAATAACAAATTCAATAACGAATCTTTTTTGAGGTTTACTATTTTGATGACGCGCAACAACCAAAATATTCCTTGAATAATTTGATCTTGACAACGAATTTTGAAATCTGACACCTTATTTCCCTACTGTTTGATTGAATGAAATAGTGTCAGTGGAAGAACGAATTCTTAGTACAACATGGATCTTTCGAGGAGATCCCGTGGCCAAAGTGTCATATCTGCCACTTCTGTTAGTACCACAGGTGTCAGTTATGTGAAACCCCTCGTGATACACAGGACAGATCAGGAGATCGAAGATTTCAGAAAAGAGATAACTACAGATGCCCATGAAATACCCCTTCAGGAACTATTGCAAAGGTACCTAAGCTTTTATTGGTATTGCAAAACAATGAACATGACCAGGAGATTAATTTAAAAAATTCTTGTCACGCGTCATAAAGCCATTCTTGCTGACCTTTCTCAAAACATCAACGTCCCACGTATATTAGGTACTGGGTTTAAATACTTTAATAACTCCAAAGCCTGTAGGGCACAAATTATGTTCATACACACCAAACGTGGCCAATTCCATAATAACCAACCATCATAACTTATCATGAATTCATGAGGGTAAATATGGCCGTGAAGAAACTCACCATGCTACACTTGGAGAGTTTAGTCACGCGAAAACACGCCTGTGTTGTTCGCTATAAAATTATTTTCAATGTCGTATCGCTGCATAGGCTTGAAAAGAAAGGGATTGGGTACTTTTCGAAAATCAGAAAATATTTCAAAAACCTGAAAAATTACCATTATTGGGATTGATTGAAAATGTAGTTTCTCTATTCCAGTGTCGTAATGAGTTCATTACAGTACAAAAAGTATTTTTGCAGCATTGCTTCCAGTTATACTTCTCGTTTTGCGAAGATACAATACAAAAGTCACTAATCTGGATTTTTATTCGAATTTCGAGAGTATTTCACAAAACTCGACTGAAATAAATAAAAAATCGCCTGATACTCGTTGCAGGAGGCAATTCCACCACTCATGCTTTCGTGTTGGAATAGGAGCTCATTCTGCAATTTGTTTTAGAATATACTATTATGTATTGAAAAAAATTTAACTGAAGAAGTTTTACATATTGCAGAAATTTCGAAATAGAACATCAAAACTAGCTGAACAAACTTTTAAAGACCTTGTTTCACAGGTTCCAAATAATTCATCATTGTTTCATTTTGAATTATTTCCCAGTGTGTTGAATATCTAATAACACCATGAACAACTAGAGTGTAGATAATAATTCAATAATATAATATATATTGAAACTTTTGAGTCTGGCTCTAATTTTTTTCAAACAGAACATATTATTCAATCAACTTCATTATCTTGAAATACAAATTTATTATAAGAGTTTATAGATCGGGAAAACACAATTGGAAACATTTCAGTTTCTATAGTAAATTCCAACATGGCCATATTCTAATGGAACAGTGGCAGAATCCTCAGAGGGAAGTGATATCGAATAAATGGCTGGGCCGACAGATTCCGTTGGGTGGGGATGAAGAGCACAAAGTATGGTAAGCGAAGTGTCGAATCGAATCAGTAACACTCGATGTTCAAATAATCCACCTTTTCGTGTCAAACTGTAGCCAAATCTATTATAAAGATAAAATCTCATATCTCTGAGAAGATTCCTATAATTCTACTCTATGATCTTTGAGCGGAAACTCTTCTGTTTATAACTGACGAAAAATATAGATTATCTTCTTTTTGCTTAAGCCGATCTGGAAATTCTCATTCTGGAAGTTTGGACAGTTCAAAGTGGGAATCTGGTAGATAGAAGTTTATCAGTCAGTTTGACAGTAAGGTTGACCTTATGAAATATCTGGTGAATAAGTGGTGGATCTGCCACTTTGATAGTATCTCAGGGGAAGCAGGTCCTTAACCTCATAAAACTATCAGTTATTTCAATGCAACATAATAAGAGAGATATTATTTGATTAAGAGAAATGATTATCTGACCGACTATATACATAGAAAGATTATTAATTGCTAATTGAAGAACCCCAATATTCGTCACAGATGGCGCTTTTAAGACAGTTCGACTCCTCATTGACCCGACATCTTTCAACGCCATCGATGACAGTGATCCCAGGAATCCCACAAACTCGTGCAATTAAATCTGACTGAAAAATCAAAATTACACCTCATAGTTCGTGAAAATGTCGTTCGCGTTCTCACTTCGGTCGTACGCGTTTTGATGCCACATTACTCAGGTCCATATTTATGTCATTAAAGGCTCGTTACGGTGATTACTTACATGTCAGAAAATGACAATTAATTTGTGCTCCAGATTTCTTCCAAGGCATGCATGCGATGCAATCGCAAAGATGCCACAGAGTTCTTGTGTTCTTTTTTAGTTTAAGTGATGCTTTTCCGATTTCTCTATGGTTTGTCCATTTCATTTGATGATAATTGCGAGGAGAAAGTTTGTTTTCCCATGTTTCGAGGAATTTAGAACTTGAAACACAATGTGAATGCTTACTGATTATCCTGGGTTCCAAAAAAAATTACACAAACTTGCTAGAACTTTGTTTCTTTTTTCAGGCTTGGAACACATGCCGAAACAGGTTTATCCCGTACGAAAGCAGATACCCTGCTCAAAATAAACGGTCCCAACTGCCTCGTGGCTTCAGAAACCAAATCAAGGTTCTGGGTGTTCCTAGGATTCATGTTTGGAGGGTTTGCAGCTCTGCTGTGGATAGGAGCCTTGCTGTCGATCCTTGGATTCACTTTGTCGTACTTGAATGATCCATACAGTGAGGAAAGTTATGATCACCTCTACCTAGGTAAAATGCTTGACAATTCTTCTTGTACGGGGTGATTCACTCATATTGGTAACCCCAATTTTCTCGAAAACGTCGGAATATTTTTTCATTCTGTGAATGGCGTTTTAAAAATGTGTGTATAAAAATTTGCGGAATAAATAAAGACGCCAGACGTCGAGACGCTATCAAAAATTTTTTTCTCCAGGGAAATACCTTTTTCATCATGTCATCCGAAAGATAATTTCATTCTGAAATTTTTTTTAATATACAATTTTTATCCATTTCTAACCGTCAGCGACCTGCAGAGTGTTTTATGTTAATTATATTCCATTTATTTTCTTTTGTATTGTGGTACTATGCCTTTATTTGGAGACATAGATATGATTTTGTGATTTGAATTCAAGAAAGCTAGTTTTCTAGTCAATGTGCTTCTTCAAATAAGATGAAATATGTGGCTACAGCACTTCATGTCACAACGCTGATATTGTGAAGAGATATTTAGATCAAGAATTCGAAAATAAATGGATAGGAACCAATGGACACATCAGGTATCGCCAGACCTAAAGCTCATGGATTACTTTCTGAGGGGTACCCTGAAAATATGGTATACCAAACTGATTCTAATAACTTGGACCGTTTGAAAATGAACATAAGAAACGCATGTGCCCAAGTAGACCCTTATATTTTGACCAAAGTAACTTATAATGAAATAGGGGAATGTTATAATTTCTGTATGGATCATAATGGCCTGTATATAGAACATATGATTCGAAATGTTCCGTTTGTAATAAAAAAATGTTCATTATTATAAGATATAATATTTAATGAATATGATAAAAGAAAAATAGTTTGTTACAAAACCTCCGTCATTTTACGAAACGAAATCATATCTAGGTCATCTAGCCTTTATGATCAAAACATAAGTTATCATTTACCTATATCATTTTAAGTTACTTTGGTCAATTTATTTTCGAATTCTTGATCTCAATATCTCTTTACAATGGCAGCGTTGTGACATGGAGCCCCATCTTACTGTATCCACATATTTAATCTCATTTGAGGAGGCAGATTGTTTAGAAAACTAGAGTTCTTGAGTTCAAGGCTCAAAACCATATCCATGTCTCCTAATGAAGGCATACTACCACAATACAGAAAAAAATAAATGGAATAGAATAAACATAAAACACGCTGCAAATCACTGACGGTTAGGAATGGATGAAATTGTATTGGAAAAAAAAGTTCAGAATAAAATCATCTTTAGGATGACATGATAAAAAAGGTATGTCCCTGGAGAAAAAATTTTTGATAGCGCCGCGACGCCAGGCGTCTTTATTTATTCCGCAGATTTTTATGTGCATCTCAAGTCGACATTGACTTGTTCAAAACGCCATTCACAGAAGGTAAAATTATTTTGACGTTTTCGAGAAAATTGGGGTTACCAAGATAAGTGAATCACCCTGTACATTTTCATTTCGAATAATGAATTCTCTCAAAGGTTGCGTTCTCGTCATTGTGGTAACATTCAGCGGTCTCTTCGGGTTTTACCAAGAATCTAGCAGCGAGAAAATTATGGACAGCTTCAAGAAGATGATCCCTAGCTATGCTATGGTGATAAGGGACGGTATAGAGTACAATATACCGAGCGAGGAAATTGTCGTAGGTGATTTGGTCGAAGTACAGGCTGGTGGAACGGTTCCAGCTGATATAAGGATCATAGATTCAGCATCCTTGAAGGTAGAATTTTTTGGCCCATGTTTTCTTCGAGTTTATTGTTTTTTCGTAGGTCGATAACAGTCCCATAACTGGTGAATCCGATCCCCAATCTAAGTATCCCAAATGCACGAGCGAAAACCCTCTGGAAACTGCAAATTTGGCATTCTACAGCACCAACGTGGTCGAAGGAAAGGGAAAGGGAATAGTTGTATCTTGCGGGGATGACACCTTAATTGGTAATTATCGAACCGCGTTTAAACAAGAACAATAAAATGAACTGTTTGTTTCGTCGGAAGAAAATAACAAATGATGAAGTACAAAGAAAATGATTAAAGTAATTACTCGAGGATAGTGAGAATACCGCATAAGGTACAAGATAATCAAGGCTCATTCTTTTTGCTGGTTCATTGAACATCGTTTTTCAATGAAAAACTCTGGAACCAACATCCTGTAGCTAACACTTTTAAAGGGAAAATCAAATACGAAAATCTTCTTTCAGATTATACGATTTGGTTTTTTAGAATGTTGTAGTTAATGAAGTCGTAGTAGTTAATTGAGTCTAAAAACTTATCCTCATTTTGAAGTTATTTCCGAATTAATTTTTATTATTTTCGTTCGGTAAATTCAACCTGAGGAATATTCGAAAAACATGATATGAAACAACACTATTCCACATAACGCCGAACTGGAATTTTTTGTATGCCCATGATTCTTTTTCATCTCCCCTCCTAGAGATTATATAAAGCTATGTTCCCCTCTTCATGGATGAGTTTGTTTGAAGTAACCGTTTTGGACCTTAATTAGTATAGTTTAAGCTAGCCGTTTCTTTTTTAGTTGGGAGTACTACTCGTGGAGTAGTTTACAGAGAATTTTCTATTTTCATCGCAGATTTTTTTTTATTCCTCATAAATATTGACATATGCTTTTATGTATTAAGTCTCCCAAGATCAGGTAATTGTGAGGGTTATTGAGACTGAATTAGTTCGAAAATGTTTCTATACTGTTGATGATTATTTTCGTCAGTGAGTTTTACTCATGTTTAGAATATTTTCATGCTTTATTTTTTAGCCTGACTTTTATATTTCTTGAGTAGTCGTTAATAAAATATTATTAGTGATTTCTAGAAGCAGGTCAATTTTTTAATTAACAACTTTATGGCATGAAATTTTTATTTTTGACGTCAATCATTTTCACAGTTATATTTTTTAAAACTGATAAATTTTGTCACTGCTTCATTGGATTTGCAGGTTACCTCAAAGATGGTGATTTCATATAGAAAATAACACATTTACTTCCAGAAAAATGAAAAAAAATTCTTTGCCGTTACGTAGACTATACAGAAAAAATGTACGAATTTTATTAAAATATTGTCACTGAGGGATATGCGATCCTGATGAAGCCATAATGAGACCGAAATCGGTCTATCTCTCCTCTCAGCCCAAGGACTTCAGGAGTAATCTGCCAAATCTTAACCCACTCCTAAATTGTTTGGTATACTCGAATACACTTTCGATTTTCAATATCCCCACAAAAAAAAAGATGAGGTTCAAACCTGAGAAACGCGTTGGCCACTCAATAGATCCTCGACTGCCTATCCACTCTTTAAAAAATTTGGAGTAAAGAGATTGACGGTTATTCCAGAGTGAGGAGGAGTCCTTCATAATGAAACCAAATATTCTGATAACCCCATATGTTTCTTCATAATTTGGATACATTGCTTCCAGTTCTTCATAACAAGCTGAGTTTAACATTTTTTTCACGATCATTCAAGTAAGATTCACCGTCTGATGAGACAACAGAAAAATGTGTTTCCTTCTTCTTTCAGACACTGTATTATTATTAATATTATGATTACACTCTGAGACCTTCAGCTTCCCATTTTCCTCAGGTCACATAGCAGGCCTCACCACAGCTCTGAAGAAGGAAGAAACACCCATCCACAAGGAGATCAGGAGGTTCATCAAGATCATAACGATCCTGGCAGTAGCAATCGGATTGACATTCTCCATCCTATGCCTCAAGTTCGGCTACAACTTCTTCGTGAGCTTCTCCTTCTTCATTGCCCTGATCATAGCGAACGTTCCAGAAGGTTTACCGGTCACTTTGACAGCCTGTATGACGCTGACGGCCAAGAGGATGGCCTCCAAGAACTGTCTGGTGAAGAAGCTAGAAGCCATTGAAACTCTGGGCGCATGCAACGTCATATGTTCAGACAAGACGGGCACTTTGACTCAGAATAGAATGACGGTATCACATATGTTTTTCGATGGGCAGGAGTGGGATGTTTTGCAGGTAAACTGCTTTCTTCTCTGTCACTTCATGAAGAACGTTCTTCTGCTAATGCAGTTTTCACCTCTTTTCAAAACACAAACAGACTTTTATTGACTGCAGAACTCAAACTGAGAATGTTCGCAGACCATGGACGGACTTAACAGAGATAGCGAAGCCTTCAATGCTCTGGTAGAAGTAGGGATGCTTTGCAGCAGGGCAACTTTCATCGATAAAGATAAGAGCATACCCATCAACAATCGTACTGTGGCAGGAGACGCAAGTGAGTCCGCAATCTTGAAATTTCTCGAAGCGCTAATTGGGGATGTTGCCCAGAAGAGAGAAATGAAGCCAAAGGTGACTTTATTTGATAATTGCTTTGAAGTGGTCCATTATTGGGTTGTGTTGAAAAAAAGTTTATCTAAATCTTATAAGAGCATCTGTTTTCGTATCTTTAAGAGGGTACGATACTTAAGTATCAAAAGAGTGATGAGAAAATCGAATAACGACAAACCCATATACTGTTTTGCTCCATGAGTGGAAGGATTGTGAAAGAAGTAGTAACTTCATAAACGTCAATCACTGAAACATTTTTGGAATGCATTTTCGTTGGTATCCTATTCAGTTTCATATACTATATAAACGAAAAGGTTTTCTCGAATTAATCATTAGTGTTTTCGAAAGAAGAATAAGTCGGATGGAGTCATATGGATAGGATTTCGATCAGAAGTGTTCACAATAATAGCCTTGTGACAAAATACTATTTATAATATAATCCCAGTTTGCTATCAGAGCCTAATTTTTGACGAATTATGTATTTTTTCATTATGTTTTGTGGTTTTTGTTTCAGACTGAAGTTCATTTATGTTCGGAATTTTTTTGACGTTTTGATTTTTGGTCGTTTTTCTTATTTTGTTAGTTGTCGTTCATGTCGACATGTGTTTTGAACTTTTACATGATTCTTGAAGATTACATTCAATATATTTCTCAAGAAATCCATTCTCCACATTATAAGAGAATAAGTAAGGCCTTTCCTAACCTAACCTAGAAAATTTAAAATTTTTCCTCGAATTTCTCCAATAACAAAATCAGATGATATTTCGACGATGATTGAAAATTCCCTTTTGCAGATATGCGAGATACCCTTCAACTCCAACAACAAGTTCCAGATCTCCATACACCGGCTGGAGGGGGGCAGGAACCTCCTGGTCATCAAGGGGGCTCCCGAAAGGATCATTTTGAGGTGCAAGAAATATCTGAGCAACGACAGAACGGTCGAACTCGACGACGATCTTGCGGACGAGCTCATGGAGGCCATTTTGAATCTCGGCAGGAAGGGGGAGAGAGTTCTGGCTTTCGCCGATTACTATCTGCCGGACTCGTACGGACCTGATTACGTTTTTAACGCAGAAAGGCAGAATTTTCCAGTGGAAGGTGAGTACTCATTGAAAATCGTCAAAAATAAGGGTAGGATACAGGTCAGGTAAAGATTCATCAAGATATAGGACATATCCCATGAAAAAAGGGAGAGCAAAGTTGAATTCAGATCTCCTCAGTTGAACTAAGAGTGAATTCTACAACCATTTTCTCTGCTGGAATGTTTCACGCCCAGTTGAAAAGAAACCGATTAGAACGCACAGCGAAAGGCACCAGTCGTCCAAGTAAGATAGTAACGTGAAGGGATAAGAGGAGAAATGGTGGAAGAAGAGGAGACTGTAGACTCTCTTCATTTCGCACTTGGTTGGTTGAGTTCATACACGTCTTTGTTCCATTCATTGATTTGCTATCTCTAGACAATTCTTGCCGAACGTGTATAACGATTAGAATGTGTTCTGGGAGGAGTCGGCATTTTCTGAGAGTCTTTAGGATTTTGACTGCCAAAATCCAAAAAATTTTCATGAATTTGCCAATTCATCTAATTAAGGAGTCTGATATAGACTCTGAAAAGTTAGTTAATAGTTATTAGTTTAAAAGGGTTTACAGTCCACTGCAATTGTTCCAAAGCATTGTTTCCTTTGGCTTACAATGCCAAAGCATTCTGTGACTAGGTGAATAAAAGTTTCTTCCTCCTTCCCACAGAATCTAAACTCGTCAGTGTCCGATACGTCCATTCTCAGCAAGTGCTTTCTGAGGCGACAATGCCCTGTAAGAAAGCCACTGGGGAGGTGTAACTGAAAAGTTACAAAGTCCATTACCAGAGGTGTTTCATTGTTCGGCAACAGTTTTTTCCAAGGATTTGGAGGGCCTTTCTCATATTTGAAAATTTTTCTAGTTTTCTCCCACAGACTGGTAGAAACAAAAATAAAAATAAATGGGAAATACAAAATCCATAAAAAACACGCACAAAATCGGAACAAATAAGAAAAACCAAATGCAAAATGTGCTCTGACAAAAAACCTCACACATAAACAGACATCCAAATCGAATGACATGACAAGGAAAATACACACAGAAAATGATAACAAAGAACATGAACAAAAAGAAAAAATTCAAAATAAGATATCAATGGTAGGCACGATATTAATTATTCCAAAAAGATGCTTGATAGGTTTCAGGTCGAATTGAACCAAAATTCATTCAATAATTGCTCCCTGGTTCCAATTTTTTCAGTTGTACCTACTTATGTTTTTTGAGGATATTTTTTGTTTATTTACTGTTGTACTTTTTTTGGATCTTTGAATTTGTTTCACTAAATTTTATGTATGTTTTACTTCTATGCATATTATTATTCTGTCTGAATGATTGTTTTGAACCAACAGAGCCTTACTCATCCTCATTCAGAGCCTTTAAAGAATGTTTCGAAAAAACCTAAACGTCTGCATTTATTCAATTGGTGTTTGCTGAATTCGACCTGAATCATTTGAACCCCCATTTTTTCTGGGCAAAATAAGATGTCTGCATATAAATATATCAACATAAAAGAATATACCGAAATAATGAAACAGAACAAACGGAAGTCATCATAGTGGTACCACGTATGATACAGGCACATCATTTGGCATTGAAGTTCTATTATTTCTATTGAGCATTTTACCCATTTTTTTCGAAATCATCTATGGATGTTATGCATCGATGAATTCACAACTTTATTTGATTCTGGGAAATCTGATCTTTCTTAAGATACTCGCAGATTGGCAACAGAGCTCGATTTGTGAATAATTTTCCTGTAAAGTTGGTTTCATTTTTTGATGTTTTCGATTAAGGCTGAAGTACATTGTCTATAATTCGATTTTTTGCTGCCTTTCCTCTTATTATTTTTCGTTTATGTTGGAAAGTATATTATTTCCTTTTTCTCTTATATCCAGATTATTATGTTTCGTCTTTTTCCTTCCTGCATTTTTCCATTCATCGACATTTCCGATTTCACTGACATAATTATACCCAACTTATTCATTTTTCGAAGGATGGATCAGCAGATCTAACGGTTTGTCGACTCAAGATCCCGATCGCTACCAGAAATCCGAAACAGAAATAAAACCTCCCTCTCACCCGTTTGTCTTCACTCCCCTAAATCAAGGGAGCCAACGTTACTGTCGACGCGAGTAAATCACTCGCCCAAGACCTGGAAATAGCAGTTTAGCGGCATTCTCTCACGGTTTCCTTCCTGAACAAACTTCGCCACTCTAGCCGCCCTCGACAACCTTACAAGACGACGTACGGGAGGTAGAATCATGTAAATTAATGCGTCATATTAAGGTTCATAAAAAGGACATGTTCTGTACCGATTCTCAGCTTTCTGTTTCTCCTCTAACTCTATCAGGTAGTAATATTTGCAAGATGTTGGTTGAATCATACGAGCGAGCCTGTGGAGAGTGGTGTCCCACAGGGTTCTGTACTTGGGCCATTGATTTTTCTAGTATACGGGAATGATCTCCCACAGGTTCCTTTATATTCGAATTTCTCTGACGCAGAATGAGTTTTTCAATCAGAAAATCGTTCCCTTAGTATTCGGTAGGTTTGGCTTGGTTACTTTAAAACCACGTGTGGTCATCCTGGAGTTCGCCGATCCTATTCAGGCACCCGTATTAATGATTGATCATCTCGAACGTCTCATTGGCCTACATTCCTTTTTGGAATGCAGAGAACGTGGCCCCTGATCATAACAGCACTGCATTGATTGTTTAGTTGTGACCTCCAGTACCTTTATACTGTCAATACCAACAGGCTTCGAGGTCATCCACTGCAACTATATCAAGCTCATATAGTCTGTTCAAATATAAGAGGTAGCTACGTAAAAAAATTCGGCACATAAGAAGGAGAGGCTACCGGTTGTCCCTACAGAGGCGAATCTAGGATAAATCACACAATCCTACTGTTTCAACTCGATACTATTCCCCGAATGAAATATACACAACACATCTACGTAAAATATATATTTATTCATAACGAGTTAAAGGAAGAGTCCGGAATGGATGAAATCCAAATGAAATATTGAATTCATCGAAAAGATCACTGAATACAAAACATGAATATTCTCATTTTGTCGCAAGTACGATCCTGGCAGTCTGTTCGAAATTATTGAGAGACCAATAAGAGAGTTGTCTATGCGCAAACTATACAATTTAGGTTACGTACATCGCTGTTTCTTGTATTTGAATGCCTTCAAGATTCATCTGGATGCACTTGATTCTTAATTTTGCAAGAATTTGATGTTGTTTATGAATATATTTCGTGAGAGTCTCTATGTGCAAACATCTTCTCCTCTTTATTTTGTAACAATAATGATCAAAGTGAATTGCTATTCAATATGTGCAGACCACATGTAAGATAGATGTTTGATCTATCGTACATTTAATCCATATAGAAGAATCATCTCATATTTGCCGTTTAACTTTGGGAAGAGAAGAAAGATAACCATAAATTTGAAACAACCTGTCTGCATCAGAAAATAAGATGCGTCTTCTAGGAGCTAACAGATTGATTTTATTACTACAATTTGAATATCATCAATAATTTGACATGTAGTCTTTAGGATATACATACTTAGAACTCTCACACATTAAAATTTTGAAGCGTCAACTTGTATTCACGTTGTACATTTCAGACTATTCATAGAAAAATTTTGCTTGATTTTGCACAGGTGCTTTCTCTCATTTAGATTCATACCCAATCTATCCATTGAGAAAAGGCCTTCGTCTTCAAGAAGAAGTTTGATCGCTTAAGCGTTTAATAGACGTTCATTAAAGAGTTATCGAAACACAAATACAGACCTCACTTTATTAAAGGATCCTGTAATAAAAGATCCCTTAACGTTGGTCGGATATTTGAGTTATCGCAACGATTTGTATCTTGACAACTTCATTATGACATTTCCTTTATTTTGACAGTTGTGAGAAGCTGTTTAACCAAGAAGATTGCGAGAATGTCAAAATAAAGGTAACTTTATTTAAGTTAGGCCTCTATTTGCGTTTCGATAACTCTCTATTGTTATTGGGCATTATCTGAACTTGTAGCTTGTGGTAGATAACATTGGAGGGTTGTGCAAATTGCAACGCCATCTCCCGGACTACAAGTAACGCGTCACGCAATGGGTCACTTCTGCGACAGCGCTGTTAGTTCTTCGTCCTTCTTCTTTCAGAAGACAGCGGCAAGATATGAGGCCTTCATTATGCCTAAAAGGCCGAGCGGTTATCGTGGAGCCTCAGGGCATGTTTGACAATGGAAATTTAATTAACTCGGCGAAGGGTTTTGATGCGACCTGTATAGAAAATTTACGGCCTATTATGGGGTTCTTTGGGTACGGCTGAGATGTAGGGGACAATTAGAAAAATTAATGAAGTTTCCTGAGGGTTCGGAAGTCCGTCGAAGATAATTTTAATGTTGCTCTGGCTTTCCCCCATTCCGTATTTTATATCATAGATTTGATATTTCGATACAGAGAAAAACATAACACCAAAGCTCCTTGAGAATTTTCTCTTCCACTTTCATTGATTTTTTTCAACAGTTTTTTTGAAGGATCGTCTCAGTCTCAACCGAAAGAGTTCTAAGACATCTGCCTCTAATTATAGACCAATAAGCCTGGAGTCCGTCATTGCCAAGGTATGCAAAAGGATTATAGTGTCAGAGGTTCTCAAGTTCGTCATTGAAAATGATTGATCCCAGAGAACCAACATGATTTTTTACCAAGAAGATCTATCAACACGAATCATCTCAACTGTTTGGACGATTAGAGAAGAACTATCGATTCTGACATACCAATCGATCTCATTTGAATTGATTTTGCACCTGCTTCTTTTTTTTTAAACGTCTGCTAGCCAAACTGGAAAATCTTGGAATTCGGGGAAGTTTCCTTTAAAGGATAGAGGACTTTCTGTTTTCTGTTCGAACGTCAGTTCTATGTCTGGCTCAGGTAGTTCTTTTTTCACCTCTAGGCCTGTCACAAGCGGTGTTCCCCAAGGGTCAATATTAGGACAAATTTTGTTCCTTCTCTATATATCTGATCTACCTGGAATGCTCACGTCCTCCGGCTGATTATACAGAGATTTATGGATCTGATGAAGTCGCCTCACAACAAGATCTACCCATCATCCAGCAGTGGTGCGTTGTTCTACATGGAATTGAAGAAAGTCCGAGAGCAATACGTATATAATGGAACTACTTTTTCTGACTGCTCAAGTCATGTAGATTTAGGGGACGTCGTAACTGAAAATTTCAGTTGGTCTAACTGCATTCATAATGTCTGTAACAAGGCTTTCAGAATGTTGTATCTCCTAAAAGGAGTATTTGGAAAATTTAACATCAGTAATTGTCGTTTTCTCTATGTAACATACATTTGACCAATAATTGAGTATGTCGGTCCAGTTTGGGATGCAAGATCATGGACTCCATATGATGAAACTACCTCGATTCGAAGATAGAAGCTTACAAAAAAACTCATTATAACATAAAGAGCGTCAAGAGACATGTTTAGAGTGGAACTATCTAATCTGTATGATCTCAACACCAACTAGCGAGAGAAAATTTCCTCCCAAATCTTGGAATCGGCTTCCATCTGTTGTGGTGGATAGTGAGTGCCAGTTCTTTTACAACAATATGGACCAGTTGTCAGTTTTTAGTTCATGAGATGTGTTACATTATTTGTGCCTTTCTTATAATTATTTTTAGTCTTATAGATTTAAATCTAGGCTCTTGATTTCAACAAATCATAATATCTGCGCATATGGTCACCATGATATTCTGCAACTCCATGATACAAAGAAATTTATACTGTTTTACAGGTTACAGATTTGTTGGCTTCCTGTCTATGATGGACCCTCCAAGACTGACCGTACCAGAAGCTGTAAGGATGTGCAAGGAGGCCGGTATTCGCGTGATAATGGTAACTGGAGACCACCCAGTAACAGCCGAGGCGATTGCCAAAAAAGTGGGAATCATCTCCGAGGACAGCATAGTACACTCTGACATATTGAATAGAGACACGGACTCCTTAGGAAGTCGACAGTCTAGAAGGGCGAAACACCATATCATTGCTGGCGTTGTGACAGGAAACGACTTGAGAGAAATGACGGATGTAGAGTTGGAGATGACACTCACCAAGTGGACATACTTTTATTCGTCTTGAAGATTTATTTGAAGTTATATTTTTCTAGGTACAAGGAGATAATTTTCGCAAGGACAAGTCCGCAGCAGAAGCTCAAGATAGTGGAGGCCCTTCAAAGACAAAAACTCATTGTTGCAGTAACTGGTGACGGTGTAAATGACTCCCCTGCTCTTAAGAAAGCAGACATAGGTAATTCAGAAAGAAACCGTTTAAGTAGCGTTCGAATGTATCGATAACATCGAGAAAATAATATAGAAGTATTTGCCATAAGAAGATAGTTTTTCGATGAATATGATTTTCCATCATTTCCTCTCTTCTGTATAATCCAGGCTCTCTCCGAAAGTTCTGTCAAATGTAGATTGAAGTTTCGTTTCTCAAATGTATTGGGAATTTTTCTAATAACTAATAACCCCTAAACACGATTTCCAAATGTAATTCAGAAACAGTTAATTGAATTTCAGGTTATTAGTCAATTGAATATCAGAAAAAATCAAATGTAATTCAGATTAGTCAATTGTCTCAATTTGTAATTCAGAATGTTCGAATATTATTTGAATTTAAGTCGGATTTAGAGTCAAATATCACTTATTTTTATAGTGGTTATCATATCGTCAATCATATATTATATTCAATCAGGTATGTTTCCATGTATGAATAAAACCAATATAATCTGGTGAAATTTTATTGACCGAGCTAAGATGCAATTGCGATGGCAGACATGTCTGTATGGCTTCAAATTTTTTCAGTTTTGTGTTGAAGATTGAATGTTTCACGTGAAAATTGAAGTTCATTTATTATCATTGTTTTATTTCTGAATCACCTACAATTGAAATTTTCTGAAATGTAATCTGGTACCAATGTGCGAATGAAATGAATTTCAAATTGCCATTTTGGAAATATAATTGACCATTTTATATCTCAAATTCAATCCAGTTTTTTATCTGAATTACATTTGATGTTTTCTGAAATTAAATTGATTATAGAGGAAATTCAAATGACTAATCTGAAATACATTTGATGTTTTCTAAAGTTCAATTGAGTAATCTGAATTTCATATGACATATTCTGAAATTCTGATGACAAATCAGAATTATATTTGATGTTTTCTGAAAAACAATTGACTAACCTGAAAAATTAGTGATGTTTTCTGAATGTTAATTGGCAATTTCTAAATTACAAATATTGGAATATGGTGTACTCTAACCAAAGGTTTAGTGAACAGTTCTTCATGGCTTGTGGACTATATGTTAGTGTTACCAAATAAAATTCGTCTTGTGTTCATACTTAAGCTTGAAATATTCTCTAGGTTTTCCAGAATTACTTATCATAATTGTTGGATCTTTCTATATCCCTTCCGCTGATATAAAACTTCTTTTAAAACCATACAAGTTGGTATGGTGATCGTGGAACGTGATATTTATGACTGGTCGTTCTTTTGACCGAAACCAACACATCCGTGGCCTTGTGTGGTCCACATTAGCAGAAATTATTAACCATTTGAACGTAACCAATGCAAATTTGTTCGATAAACATAATGCCCTTCGCTTTAGCTCTAGCCGCAGAGTCTTATTGCCGCTTAAAACCCGTGTGATTGTTCCATTTATTCAGCCATAATCCTCATGGATGAGTCTGCGAAAATCCAGTTTTATCTACGGCGGGATCAAAAGATGAGTGATGCTGAGCTGTTACTTTGAAAAACAATAAGCGCAAAGGTGTATGTTTTTTTTTATAGTTTCGATTTAGATAGAAATCCGTATAATACGGAAAAAATTGAGAAAAAATTAATACTTTGAACGGAATAATTTCAATTTCGCGCTGAAAACTTTGCATTCATTATTTCGAAGAATCATCCTAAAGTAATAACTTTGGAATGCTAAAATTCAAGCATTTTCATTCCATATTCTTCAGGTGTCGCTATGGGCATTACAGGCTCAGATGTGGCCAAAAATGCGGCCGACATGATTCTTCTGGACGACAATTTCTCCTCTATCGTCACTGGCATTGAAGAAGGCCGTTTGATTTTCGACAACCTCAAAAAGAGCATTGCGTACGTTCTGACATCCAATGTGCCAGAAATTGTGCCCTTCATTGTTCTTGTGGGCTTCAATCTACCGCAAGCTTTGACCGTTATGGCAATAGTTCTCATCGATATTGGTGAGTAACATGTTTTGTTTTAACATCTTACTATCTGATTTTTTTTGTGTATATTTTTTATTTATCTCTTCATTACCTTCACCATGAATCGGCTATTCGCTATTGTCAGCTAACGTTCACATTTTCGATTGAATTGATTCAATTTTGAAGAAATAATGTTTGAGTATTTTTCATTTGGATATAAGATTGTTGAAAACAAGATGGAGAATCAATGTTTCATTTCAAAGGGTTTTTAAGTTCCAATTAATCCCACGAAGATGTTGTTTCAACTGAAGACGTCCTTTGCGTGTTGTGAGGCAATACATGCAAGAAACAACACAACCTAACCTTCCAAGGGGCGTTGTTCACGAATAATTCGGAGCAGATCTTCACCTTTACTCTAATGAATGGCAGGAACTAACAATTAGAACGACATGGGCAAAATCGCAATAAAATGAAATGTCAGAAATCTGTTTTATGGCTGACCAGGTATTTGGATTTCCTCCGACGAATAATTACATTCTGGATTTACGAGTAGGAATATGGATGTGCCCTGCTAGTAATTCTGCGAATTTCTATCATAATTTATCGGTTTTGACAAGCTGGTAATTAATGCCTGGTGTGAGGGAGGGTTCGAGAGCTGAAATGGGCTTTTTTTGCGGAGAAATGGTCTTTCTATTGAAAGCGAAAGTGAGTGACCATATGGTAGGTATGGAATATTAGATGCGAATGGGAACCTGCAGATATCTGATGATTGCTTGTTTTAATTTTTCGATTTCAAAGATAACTTCTTGTACCACCCCATTTCGAAGATTAAAGCTCGTCTGCTAATTCTCGAATAACATAAAGCTGTGGGAAACCAACTGCAGAGGGATATGGACTTAATATTCGAATATTTCAAGAAATAAAAAATTGAGGTCAACTTGAAAAAACGTTGCCATACTATTTGGATCGACAAGATATATCGACGAAAAAGAAAACATCATGATAGCAAATGATAATGGGGGAAAATAAAAAAAAGACAACTACATGGATGTATATAACCAGTCCTAAAGGAAGGAAGCAAAATGTTATTGGAAAATAAGATCCGAATAATAAAAACATCACTACCCAGCATAACGTATGCCGTACCTATCTGGCATAACGTAGAAAGCTCTAAGAAACAAGAATTTGAAAGTATTCTGAACATAGCAATCAGAACATCATTTGTCTCATGGTATATCAACAATGAAAAGATCAGAGGAGAATTGAAATTTTAGCAACGATCAAATAAAACGAATACTTAAAATTCCTGTCAGAAATACTGAAAAAAGATTTGTAGCTCAATATACACACTGAAACTGAAAATCGGAGAAACTAAGTAAAAGAGGGAAGTACTTCTCTGAAAACAAGTAGAAAAAACAGGAAATATGAGGTGGGAGGCGTATGGAAAAATTTTAATTTCCGGTCTTTATATAGGAACCAATGATCGCATAAGTGGTTTTCTTGCTCTAAACCAAATGCGCGTTTCGAATACTCCAACTAAGAAAGAGCCTCAGATCTATTCCTCTTTTTAGACGCTGTGATAGACAGAGAAATTGGGATTAGTGTTCTCGATAACGGATATTTTCACTGACAAATCAATCAGAACACCATTGCGAAAGTTTCTTTAATCTTGCTGTAGAATAACCAGAGCAATTTGATATCAGTGAGAATGGTAGATCGGAAATAATAGTGGTCCAAGGATGATTCCTTGCGGAGCACCAGTATTGGCAGATATTGGGGTATTAAATTGACCATTGAAATGGACCAGAGACACTTTGTCACAGAGCAAAGGTATTATCTAGTGGGGCAGATCATCTTTAACTTAAAAATACTGAATTATTGGAACGTATGGGCAAAAAGGAACCTTCTCAAAGGCCTTGTATAAATCAAGATAAACTATATCGAATTCACAGGACGATTCCACCCATCAACACACTCTAGCAAACGAATTCGAATGGATCTTACGTTCTATTTTATGACGTTAAATATAGTATTGAATGTTTCTAAACTGCCTTCTAAACTATGTTGCTTCATATCAATTGGAAGTAATTTTATTGCTTTTCGTCGAAAAGTAATTCGTAGCATAGTAGCACACAAGTTAATTTTTTTTTGTAGGTACCGATCTTTGGCCCGCCATCAGCCTGGCTTATGAAAAGCCCGAAGCAGACATCATGAAGCGAAGTCCAAGAGATCCTGTCGCAGACCGCTTGATCAACGCTAGGCTCATATACCTAGCCTACGGCCAAATAGGTTTCATACAGTCCGTAGGTGCTTTCATCGTATACTTCTTCATCATGGCCCAACACGGTTTCTTCTTCGACAGACTCGTAGGTAAGTCCCCCTCTTCCAACTGCCCTCGGATGAGTATCAGGTGTTCCCCATGGTTCCGTTATTGGTACTAGATTTTTTTTTTTGCAGGTATACGGGTTATCTGGGACTCGGAAACGATAAACGACCTCCAAGACTCTTACGGAGAAGAGTGGACCCATCCAGAACGCATGTACCTTCAGAGAAAATGCGTGGCAGGCTTCTTTGTGTCGATTGTGATGACCCAAACCACTGACCTTTTGATTTGCAAGACAAGACGACTCTCCCTGTTCCAGCAAGGGATGTCGAATAGACCACTGAATTACTCCATCTGTTTCGCCATGCTCGTCATGGTGTTCTCCGTGTATTGTCCGGGGATCAGGACCTTTTTTCAATTCGAACCTGTGGACTACTGGCCATATATATTGACCATCCCGTTTGTCCTGTTGATATTTGGCTACGACGAGTGCAGGAAGTGGCTTATAAGGAGATACCCGTACGGTTTTGCATACAGAGAAACTTATTACTGATAATTTGATTATTGTATCTATATAAATGAATTTAAACTACTTCTTTATTCTACTACATGGAAAGTCACTTGAAGAACAAAATAATTAATGTATGACGAAGAGATTCCCAACGTCTGCCCTGTTATTTCGGTAGACGTTGAGGAAGATGTGGGGTGTATCTTGCACAAAATTTAACAATATTCTATTTTTGAGTTTTGAGAGCTACCTATGGATATTTTCAAGAAAGGATTGATATGAAGTTTTTCTTGAGTTCTAACTCTTTTATCTCGTGTTTAAAAAGGCAGGTAAGATAGGTTTTTCCACGTTGAATGCTAAACTGAACTCAAATTATCTATAATATCTTAATACGTTTCTATTTAAACATCACAGGGTAATTTGTATTTTTTCACTCAGATCATAACTTTTTTTCTCTACTTATTCATACATGCAGATAGATAGATAGAACAAGTAGATATTGTGTTCAGAAAGATCTTACCCTTCGGATGAAAATAAAGGAATACTCTTCGCATTACCTGAAAAAAAAACGAAAAATTAATGAATATTAAAGAATTAATTAAAAATCACTGAAGAACAAAAATATGGTTCTGCTCAAATTGCGAAAGCTTTTGTACATGGTTCTAGAGGTGAATACTGCCATTATGGAAAGGGTAATCTTCAATGAACCTCTGCAAAACATCATCAAGTGCGTTAATTGATATGTCTCATCCATTAAAGAAGCTCGCTTTCTAGCACATTCAATTTTGCGTGAATGTGTTCGGAATTATAATGGAACAGGAACAGCTAGTTAGGTTGTCTGACATCTGCATTAATGACTGTCATCGAAAAACGGCGAGATTGTGAGCTTACACCACGCTTGTTAATAATGGATTAATCTTGGAATGAACGCAGACTGAACTTGTTCATCTCCTTAATGAGTTATGGAGTACTTCTACCATAAGTTTCAATTCGAAATGAGCATTTTTGAAAGAAGGTGCTGCACTTTGATAGAGGTCGAATTCCATCCAAACACATGTTTCTTCTGAGAAAAGTAAAAAAATTGAAAAATCTCTCCCTATCCTATATAACTCTTGTACCTGTCGATAAAATTCGAGTATATCTCTGGCACATCTCATGTCGTTCCATATTTCATATCGTTTCCTTTATAGAACCGTATATCAGCTAGTAAACGGACCCTAAATACAGGGTTCATTTCCTACCCCTCACGAAAAGGGTGTCGTGCTTTGAGATCGAGAATTTTCCATCATTTTCTCCTTTCCGCTTTCCAGGAAATCAGAACTTTATTATGATATTGCTCAACAAGGTGAAAAAGCTCTATTTGTTCTTATTTCTCAGTTTTCTCCAGGCGTTATTGTTTCGTCAATGTCTGAGACAAAGGAACTTCATCATGAAATCAACTTTTTTATACCTCCATCGAACGTCCATAGAAGATTGATACACCAGTGCAAATTATGCATTATTTATGATCGGAAAGCATGTATTATTCAACCGTTTCGAATTGTCGCAGACACGCACCTTTCAGTACCAGAGAACAGGATGTAAGGTTTGTCAGAATGCGTTTTTCAAGACGAAAAATGTGGTGTTATAAAAGACACGGGATGTTGCAGGTATGATAAAAATATAATAAAAAATTAATGTTGAGATTTTTCAATTGAATTAATATTCCAGATTGGATACAAGAATATATTTCAAGAGTTTGAATATCAATCTAACAGAAGATTCATCGTTTGTACAAAACATGGCTGTTGTCACCATGAAGTTACTTAATTCCAACTCATGAGAAAAAAAGTTTGGATATGGGAATCACTGTTAACTCTTCAAGCGAATAGTTTGAATAGTATCATTCATCACTTCAATTCTGCGTTTCAGCTGAACCAAGAATCATTCAGCGTAAATTTTCCAAGAATTCACGAACAAAGGAACATAAGTCATACATCATGAGGTGAGACAACAAAACTGCTTCAAATTGAGTATCTGCAAATTTCAACCCATTGAAACCTGAAGACAAACGTACATAACTTCGACAATTTCCTGTTCGGTTGGCAGCCTTGCGCTAATGAAAGGGTACCAATGTATGCATACTTGCATACCTTTACGCTGGATGTAATTGCTCAAACGCCTAACAGTACGAGTGATGAAAAGAAAATTTGCTGCGTTTCTCTTTGATGAGATTGAGCTTACCTGGGGCCTCCTTTGGTTGGTTTGCGTTTAATTTCCAGTGCTAATGATTCGAGAGACGTGTCATAATGTGAGAATGACATTCATTGTGGTGTTCGCTGCTGGTGGGTAAGATTTTATGAAGAGAGGCAGGAGGAAGAAAGAGCAATCTGTGGATTTATATCGACGGAAACATGGGAACCTTGCTAATTGATAGCCTGACAAAGATCATTCACTCTACATTGTTTTGAAGGAAGAAACAAAAGGAGGCGTAAACATCGCATGACACTAGTTTGGACAGCAGTCATCCATGGAATTTAAAATTAGTGCTTCTAGCACTAGCATAAAATAATACAATAAATGTTGCAACAAAAAGTACCTAAGCTGAGGTAAAAAAAGAACGGGGTATCATAACATTCTTTGTATGATACTATAGAATCATACGATACTATCAACACTTGTATCATACGATACTATACAGCCAGGGGAAAAAACCTCAGCCGAAAAAACCTGCCTCCCCGTAAACAAAATAACATAAAATATCAGGAAAATCTTGAAAGACATCAGTGTGATCATCTTCATGATATCCGTCGATGGTCTCGGATACACAGATTCTTCCCAAAACGACTCGTAATTCTTAATCTGAAATGAAAAAAGACAAAAGCAGAAAAGAAACCAATTATTCAGAATAAATCGAAGGCATTTTGGATATGCATTTGCTACTTTAAAAAACATCAACATTAAGATTTCTTGGCCAAATAATGTTCGGAGATTTATAAATATTTATGACAGAAATGTCACAAAATTTGAAAGAAATGAAAAAAAACTCCATCAATTTCCCCTTTCCGAATCTGTGGAAAGTTACGTAACTGATAATTTTTCAACATAACAAGCTAAACTTGTAAAAAATCAATTAATACATAACTTTTCAACTGTCCTTTTTCACGACGATTCTGTTGCCGTGTGGGTTTCTTGCAGAAGAATCTCTTTGATACCATGTTCATCAGCTGATTTGGAGACGAAATCACACTTGTCTTTCGAAATTCCTTCGATATTCAAATTCAAAAACCACAAATGGTTGCTCTCTGGTCGTGAGGGTTTTTTCAAACCAGATACGACCTTCCAGGTGATGATTTTCCGGCACTTCAGATGTTTGAAGAACGCTACGGGACCCCAATGAAAGGCAATCATCTCCCATAGATAAACCAAACATGTTATAACACAAGAAAACAGAATATTTTTCAGGAACAAAAACTAAGACATATTACGAGAATTGTCAATTAAATGAACCCTTAGGCTAAGGAGAAGAAACGTTGCTTTCTTCCTTTCTTAATTATGAAAATCCTCGCAATTAAGGATACACATTCTCATTTCCTTCCCTGGCTAATCCTGAAAATTATCACTTTGGATAACTGTACTAGTTGAAAGACAGACAAGCTCTCTTCAGATTTACATCAAAAGAGTCTTCTGGGCCTATTGATCGACTCAAGCAGGTAATCAGGATTTATTTGGTTACGGGATCGTGAAACATTTTTTATTTTCTAAAAATTCTATTTTCTAAAACTTGGTGTAACATAACTATCTCACCAAAAAATTAAGTTCATCAGTAGGTAAAACATGATGACATTAATTTTGTACCGGTTTTTGATGGTGGGTTTCATAGAATGGAGGCAGGAAGTAGAATGAGCAATCTCTGAATTCATTTCGATCGATACATGGGAACCCTGCTAATGGATCATGCCACAATGATCATTCACTCTTCCTTTTGTCTTCGTTGTTTTGAGGTCAGAACACAAAAGGGGGCGTCAACTATATGGCATGACACTATTGTAGTCATGACGAATCCGTGAAATCTAGAATAGGTTTGTTCACTTCTTCTGCTCGTCATATTGAAAAAAAATGAAGAATGAGTTAATAAAGAACAATTGACTTCCTATAACTGTGATATTAGCACGTTTTAGCATAAACTTGATTCGATGTACTTATTATGTTTCAATTAAATGTAATGACAGTTTCGTTTGTTGGATATAATAGGCACTCGGAAGAAAAAAGGATGCCTTCCTTCTAATTATGAAATTCATCGCAATCATGGATAAACAGTCGTATCTAGCTCCTGTTTAATTGCTGACCATGGAATATTATCCTCAAATTATCTGCGAACAGTTCAGATAACTGTACTACTTGGAGAGAGACAAGCATTGTTGCTCAGATTGGTTTGAGAGAGCGCTGAAACTTTGTTAGTATTAAAGAGACACGAGCTATGGTGAAGGGTCAATTGAGCTTGATTAAGATGTAGAAAATGCGTTTTTTATTTCTCCGGAAAAATTGTTTTTTCGAAATATTTTCATTTTGGGGGAACATGAAAATGGTCAATGATTTGTCGTCGATTGTTCACAATTGGAAGAATTTCAAAGAATTTCATATGAATATATGTAAGAAAATGTTCAAAAACCGCAAAGAATTATCTGAAATTCCAGGATATAATTCAGCATGGTATGATAACGTGAAGAGGTTCTTCAACTTCGAATTCAAATTATGAAATATTGCGAGAGTAAATGATGAATTTGTGAAAGCAGATTCGAAAAGGTATACAGCCCCTCAATTCAGATGTTGACAGCACAAGAATTTATGTTCGTGTAAGTGTAATTTTTTTGTTCGTATAAGATTCACCACATGAATACAAACCAATGTTCCGAAAATCATTTCATTTGATGAAATCATTCACCAGATATATTCGAAAATTGATGTACAAGTCAAAGATTTGAGATCTACGAATAGAAATTAATAAAGCATTTTTCATTATTTTTTCACGTGAATAATTCCTGCAGAACAACTTACACTCAACCTTATTTATTCACTCGAAGTGTTTCTATTCTAAAAGATTATCAGATATGCACGTTGGACCAATTGGCATATTCCTTTCCGGTAAGCAGTATGGAAATGGTAAAATTCTTTATGGTTCCATAGAACCAACGTTCAGTGTTCTGTTGAGCACATATGTGAATAACCTGACTCCATTCCTTTACTTGTATACACAACAACTGTGGTTCGAAGGTGGAATTCAGACAATTACCTGTGGGCGGCTTTGTTGAAAAGGAATCTTTTCAGTAGCGATCGTCAGTTTGTAAACGCATTACAAAAAATTAGCAAGTTTCCGTCCTCCTAGGTGGGGCCAAAAATTTAATGAGTACATTGTTCGATCATTCCGATGGAAAAAAGTATTTTCAAGGAACAGTTTATTCGACATCAAAACTCATTTCAATGAAAAATCATTATAGTTTCAGTTTCAATGTGTGTAGAATACTGAATCAATTCATTCCTCGGTCGAAAATACCGATAACATACCTTCAGTATTAGAAAAATACGGAGTTTTTTGTCTGTTTTCCTAGACTGTTCACAAAAAAAATGTACGGTATTCTGGCGAAATGAATGCATGATAACTTTCCACCAAAGACATGAGAATAAAAATGCAAAGAACACCATTAATTCTTGCTTTTAAAGAAGAATATACATATTCAAATATTTGAATGAATTACCAAGAATCTGTCATAATTTGTTGAAAGCGTCACCTACATTAGATTAGTCGAAACATTCCTCATATTCTCAAATTGGCAAAAAAGATCTAAACATTGTACATACAATGTATTTAGACATCTCAATATTAATTTAATTATAGTGTTTTGGAAAAAAAAGTTTAAGAATTTTCCATTTCTGGGACTCTTCCAAAATTATTGCCAAAGGAGAGAAAAGTATGAATATGCGTAAAAGTTTTATGGACTATCGTAATGGAATACTTCCTAGGCCCTTCTTCAAAGAAGAAATCTTCAACATCATCATCTTAATCATTTAATGTTGAAGTCAACCTTTGCAGTTGAATTTAAATTTATGCCACATAAACAACTCGTTTTTAATAATTTATGCAGAACACTTAGAAATCAATATTTCTTCACAGTTAGAAAATCTTGACTTTTCTTTTAAAAATTTCGTCGAAAAAAATGTCAAATTTTCCTAGCGATTTCCAAAAAAAAAATTATTTTAAGACCTCCCACGTCACTTTCACTCCTAGCCGGTCATAGACTGCGTCAAAATTACTTAAACCGAGCAAGAATTCTTGATCTTCGAGAAATACTCTGTTGCATCTCAATTTTACGTCCTGGAAAAGTTATAACCTCCATTTAGAGAAGACTATTCGAAACCAATTATACATTATTTACGATTATACGGTATGTATATTTCATTCGTTGTGGAATTATTGCAGCAGAGTATTAGGTACAGCGAGTATCAACACAAGCTTTCATTGAAACCATAAAAGATGTTTCGCTTCTAAACTCAAGTGAACAACTATCTTAGAGATGTTTTGCAAGTTCAACCCATAAATTAAAAAATATCCTAGAAATACGAAGAATGGAAATTTCAAATTGAAGATTTATCTATTCAATATCGAGCCTTAGAAGCAATACATTTTTAATCCAAGCATACTAGACCACAGTCGCTATACATATGATACCGATTTCCGGCAAAACTATGGAAAAAAGTTGAAGGAAATAAAAAGATCAACAACTTTTATATTACACTTTTTTTATGAAACGTCAGAATGTATGTGAAAAATTTAAATAACTCAAAAATAATTGTTCTAAATATCTCAGATAGGATTTGAAGATGATATCGTCTGAAAAATATGACTACTGCAATTTTTTAAAGAAAAAATGATGAAATGCACTCAAAGTATATGTATGTTATTGAAAATCTCACTTATCACTTTTTTATGGCATTTCTGCATCCTAAGATGCGATAAACCGATTCTACTAGATCTTCTTGAATTCAAATATTGTTTGCAGTCTGCAATTGATTCTTCATCCACAAGTTCATATTCCCCATTGGAGCATTTTTCAGAACCATTTGAGCATAAAATTGCTCATTTAGAACGATGCAGCAAAATTCTTTTCATTATATAGGAATATTTACCATATTAATGATGTAGACATTTCAAATGCTTTAATTTTTGTTTTTTCCAGCTTTCATCGAGTTCCATAACAAATGTGATTATTCTTCTCCATTCTATTCTTCATGACACGATTCATCCTGTCTTCGAAATCAATTCAACCTGTCCATCATATTAACGTGGATTCCCTAGAATCCAAGACTCGGAAAGTACATAATCGGAAAGTACATAATTCAATGTTTCACATCCATATTCAACAGTTCCCGATTCTGCTACAGAAGCTGAGGAGCAGGAATTATCAAAATTCGTATTTCTGTTTCAATGAATGATTTATAGAACATGCTACTGCAACGGTACTTCTTCTACGAACAGTCATTATTTCATTCCTTATTCATAGAGTTTTCCGAATCATCTGCTATACGAATATACCGTTCTTTCTTGGTTCTTGAGAGTAAGTACAGCACGCCACTCCTCTCTATGTAAGAACTGTACAAATGAGTAGGTAATTGTTTTACTTAATGATTGCTGTCTTTGGCGATTCCGCGTTCTTACAATCGGATGGTGTCAATCAGTCTTTTTTTTATGGGAAATTGGTTTTGTTTCAATTGCATTCCTATATTGAATGAATGAGGATTCGCAAGAATGCTGAATTTGCTAAGGTGTGAAGTTTTCTGCTATTGAATAACGCGTATATTTTACGTAATATTACGCGAGCGACGCTGTGTGTTCAATCTTGTTTCGTATATAATATTAACTAACAAAGAAAATGCAGCACCCAGAAAGAGCTGTTTAAATTTAAATTTTTTTTATAAAACATGGATAGTAGCAAGGAGTAAATGATTAAAATGTTTTCGTTTGAATAATCATCAGAAATATAGAAAATTGAGTGTGACTTTCGGTTCTTCTCCCTTAAATCATCATTTCAATCCTAGATACCTGGGAATCAAACTTCATTCCTCTCTAAATTTCAACGCCCATTTAGATGATCTGCGTTTGAAGCTAAAAAATTCGAAACAATATTCTTCAGAAACTAGCTCATGGGACGCTGATGCAACAATACTTCGTACGGCAGCACTAGCTTTGGTTGAAAAGTGTTCATGTGGAAAAAATTGATGCCGAACTAAAATTTTCTATGAGGATTATAACTGGTACTATCAAGTCTACATCTACTCCTGGTTAACAGTCCTCTCAAATATTGTCCCCCCCTATATTCGCAGAGAGACAACAGCTTTGAATTTTTGGAACAAATTTAATTCCTTTCCAAATTCATTTCCCATTCTCACCTATATTCCAGATAATGAGGTCCCCAGATTTAAGTCGCGTAAACTTTTTTGGTCAAATTTAGCAATCTAAATGGAATATATCCAATATTTTCAATAAAGATCTTATTCCTGATCCTTCCATCAAATTTCCTGGTTTTGACCTTCTCAAGAGAATATGGTCTGTTCTAAATCTCATCAAAACAGGCCATGGACGATGCAATAGCATGCTCTTTCGATGGAATTCGGTTGAGAGCCTTAGTTGTGAGTATGGGGAAAATGAGGAGACTATAGATCATCTTATAAATAGTTATCCCATTTATAAATTTCAAGATGGTTTTGAGGCTATACATAAAGTAACAAATGCATTTCTAAAATGGGTGGTTGATTTCAAAATAATTTGATTTATTCTAAATAATTGGTTTCTTTTCTGCTTTTGTCTTTCTTCATTTCAGATTAAGAATTGCGAGTCGTTTTATGAAGAATCTGTTTATCTGAGCCCATCGACGGATAATATGAAGATGTTCTCTTGGATCACACTGATGTCTTTCAAGATTTTCCTAATATTTAAAATTTTTAGTAATTTTTTTTCATGGGCGGGGTAAGGGTTTTTTTTTTCGGCTGAGGTTTTTTCCCTTTCCTCATTGAATCTTACTGCAGACCTGTATGGTTTTCCTGTGTTGCACCAATCTCAGCTAGATACTTTTTTGGTTCAATATGTATTGTATTATTTTAGCTCTCTGAATCAAAAGAATATATACATATATTGATTAAAATTTGAAGAAAAAATCGTGAAGGTTTTTTCATGTAAACATTTTTTGTTACTGAAATATTGTAGTCGTTTTTCGCAAATTTTGTAAATTTTACAACAAACCAGCTCGGTGAGGAGATCCAAAGTCGATTTTCAGTTGTAGTTAAAATATCTATGTTTTCAAAAAAAAATTAATTCAAACAGCTCCTTCTTGGTGCTGCAATTTCCTTGTCAGTTATATTTCCCTTTTGCATTGATGCATTAATGAATTCATCGAAAATATAATGCCTAATTATGTTTGAATGTTTGTCAATTTATGAAATAGTGTGATCTACGTCACATGCGACACCCTACAGAAATTTAAAAATTCAGTTTTTTTCCTGACAAATTGGTGCTTGAATTTTTACGCAGGGGCCTTTGTATATTATTAAAAAAAAATAATTTTTTTCTAATTGTTTCTTGTTTCAGAGACTGGGAGAGAAAACCCAAATTAAGTTTTCAGGAAAATGCAGAGACCTCCGTGACAATATTTCAATAGATATCTGAAAATTCAGTCCCTAAACTTCAAATCATGACGTATCTAAGTTGTTGAATTGCATTCAAAAACCTGAAAATCTATTACTAAACTTCCTGCACTTCCCCGAGTAATAGTTTTTTAAATCGCCCTGTCACGCACGGTCTAATGGGCCAATTAATTTCAAAAACTCATCAATTATATCGAGGTACATGTGCTCCGAGCACACTTCGCTATTATTAAAATTAATAGGCGCGTTTTTCTGGCCTCCTATGATTTAGCTGTCTGTTTCGTGGATACCTACGTAAAAACGATCCGATGGTTAAACGATTTCTATGCTCTATGAGCGGGATTATGGCGATTATTATCTCTCCTATTGGATTGCTCAATGATATATAGGGAAGATTGAATGATTGCACATGAATTTTGTTTCGAAATGAAACATCGAAAAGCCATTTTTGGTCAATTCGTTCAGTCGCTGTGAAGTCCTTACCGAAATGACGTTTTTTCCTGTCATTTACCTGTCAGTTTTAACCATAGAATTCCACTATTATTTTTTTTTTCTTCTTTATGAAATTTTACGTCATATGAACCTTGTATAACATCATTCGACTCGCATTGCTCTTAAAGGAAACAATTTTCCCTTCTGATATAACTTTGGAACTGTTGGTCCTTTCATACGGAAAATAGCCTGTGTTCCATTGATCCTGTGAGGTGTTTTCGGTGGAATGAAAGAGAGTCAAGACAGATCGTGATATTTTTGTTTGCCTTTCCTGAGCAAACACAGCTAGGGTCTAGGTCTAGGTAAACAAGAAGGAATGTCGATCACTTGTGCAAATAACGCCATTTCAATTCTTTGTCGCCCCGATTTTCCGAGTTTCTATGAATGCGAATGTATTTCTGTGACTTCGAAGAATGGCAACAATCAAGTTTTCAAGGTTTTTCTTCCGATTTCCGTGAATTAATTTTATAAAGGTATATTGGAGACTCGGTAATTGAGAAAAATATCAGACCAAGAACCGTTTCCTGCTGAATCCCTGTTTTTTTTCGATTCGTGCTAAATGGTCGAAACCAAACCAATCATAATGATTACAGCTTCGATGTATTTCCTTTCAGAAACCCATTGCGCCGATTGATGAATTAGTAGGCTCCTTTTTCGGAAGATGTATTTGTGCCACCGGGTATAATTTAGAAGATTAGAATCGTCCATTCATTGAGAATATTCTGTTACACGTTCCGTCTCATATATTTCATAATCAATCAATGCGTTTTTTGTTCGGAGTAATTATAACGTTTCTGTTCATGCTTATTGAATAGAGTAGGATGCCCTGATCTTATCTGAGTTGGCATTATGAGAATTCTTCTTTAATTAAATCTCAAAATATACCTGATGATCAGATTAACCAAATGAATTTCTTGATATTCTAGAATGGAATATTGCGGCATTCCCTGAATAAAAATAACTTTGTACAAATAAACCAGCAACGCATGTATGAAGAAAAAGATGCATTAATTTATTTTCAACTCTCGTTCAAGATTCTCTGCGACACATGTGTGTCTCCAGCTTGAATTCAACATTCAACCGGAGGTACAATTATACAGGGCGAGTCAAGAAACTCTTTTCACTTAACGACAATTATATTCGTCTATAGACACGTATATTTTAAGTGAGAGGGATTTCTTTAACAAGTTCTTCATGATCTTTTTTTTTTCACGAGAGACATTTCGTATAATTTTTCTCTTCCTATGAACTTGGGAAACATTGATATCCTCAAATTGATTTTATTCTGTTTTGCTTTGAGTATTCCTCGTAAAAAAATCAAGTTTTCCTTTTGTACATAATCCTCTTATCTTATCCAGAGTAACAGCCTGAGGAATATCTTCCAGAAACAGCGGAAATTACATAAAACTGAACCAGGAGATTAAATAAAACCAGGGAAGGGGCCCCTTTTGAAAGTTCATTTCGAAATATTGGGATTCGATATACAGTTTTGATTGAGAGGCAAAAGATAATGTCCGAGATAATATATGAATTAAAAACTTAGGAGACTCATAAAATCAGTTTTTGCAGCTTTGTTCACATGAGTAATGAATAAATGATATCAACTGATTATTCATCATTCAAAAAAGAACATTGAGTGCTATGCTTCATTTAACCTCCAAAATATCCTGCTGGGGATTATTTAGAAGAGAACATATTATTACAGTCTCTGCACATCATATTCTTAGATGCCTATAGTCTGTTCAAATATAAGAAGGAGCGAGGTACACAACCAAAATTGTATAGTTTACGAATAGACAACTCTTTAATTGGTCAAAGGGTGATGAATCTCATCCCTTCGTCATCTTTAACAGACTGTCAGGACCGTACTCGCGACCGAATGTGGATAGTACTGAGAAGTAATGAAAGAATCATTTGAATCCGCAAGTATCAGTTTTCACCTTATAGTTTTATTGGAAATCTCGATATACATTCAAATATTGCAAGTAACGGTGTTATGTGTATTTCTGAATGTGTCAATTATTATAGATTCGACTCTGGAAGGACAATCCGTAGCCTCTCTTTTTTATGCGCCGAATTGTTTACCTTGCTATTTCTTATAGTATCCGTACAAAAGAACCAAACAACTTTGAGAAATATCGTAACCTAGAACCTTACAATATAATGGATTATTTCAACCACAATTTTCTCAAATGAAGCTGTAGAAATATAAGATACTATAGTTATATTTTGTAGTTCTTTCTTTCTCATGTCTGACCTGTTTTCTTTTCGCAATGTAAATGCGATTATGGAAATAAATATTATCATTATTGTATGTACCTATTATTGGGTTAGAAAAAGCTTTGAAATCCCTACAAATTCAATATTATTGCCTAAGAATAGGTATTGAACGAATAAGTATCGAAACTTTATTGTAAAGTTGTAGCTATAAGCTGATGAAATTTCTAATTTCCACTTCAAAAAAAGACCTCCATAACATCATAATGATGCTTGTTTCTAATAAATTTCATCATCCTAAAGATCTGAGATTTTCAGGTTGTATTTGTGATTCTCTCAATTTATTGGACGAATAACTGATATATGTTTGGTTTCCTGCAGCTTTTCTTTCATAGCATGGATCAAAATCTCGATTTCAAGCTTCCAGTTCCCGTGTGAACCCACCTTTACGTTTTTTTTCGAGTAAGATAAGGAACGATGTCGGCTGATCAGTATTTTTCGTAAGCTGGCGACGAGATGAAATCAATGTCGAGAATGGCATTTGGGAAACAGGTTCTCCGTTGTTCCGCGAATGAAGAACACAAGAATGTTGTGATAAAACAAATACTCGTACTGTGTTAGGCCGTCTTCTCAAGATACGGTCCCGTTGTTGAAAACCCTCTGGGACTTACCGCGAAGGTTTTAAACAGAGAAGAGTAGGAGGTGAGGAGGGCACATGATTCATCATTGTCGAAGAAGCAAGAGGAATCGTGTACTGGGAGGAAGCTGGATGGTATTCGCAAAAAAAATATGGTCCTTCGCTGAGAGCGCATTTCTTGTTGACCCCCTACATTGTGCATTGTTCCAACTTGATGTTAGCTGGAACTTTAGCTTTTTTCTGAAAACCGTAGAGTCTAATAATTGGGCTCTTCTAGAAAGAAGTCGGAATTTCTCTTTGAACTTGTCAGTAGAATAGTTCTTCTGGGTCATCTTAATGTTAATGTGTGTATCGAAAGAATCAAAATGTTTCAATATGAGATTTGGGCTCCTGGTAAAGATACCTTCTTCAAGAGAAGAAGGCTAAATAAACTCCTAAACATGATATTGACTTAAATCACAAAAAATGAGATTTTGTGATTGAAATTCATATTGAGTAATAAAATTTCAAATTGCAGGAACTAAAATTACTATTAGCCTGTAGGTCTGCAGCGTATACAGGGTGTTTAAGAAAGAAATCGAGTAAAATAACGAAATTTTATTCCCAGAGAATTCAAGCATTTTAAGACTATCAATACAATGAATGGCCTTCACGGACATCAATAACAGCTCGATATCTTCTTTGCATACTACACACGAGGTTCTTGAACATTTCTTTAGGGCATTTGGTTCCATAAACGGCGTAGAAGCTCTCTCATGATTCTGGGGTAGGTTGATGATTATCTAATCTTCTTATGTGGCATACCAAGCTCCTCGCGCGCATTCTCAACTATGGCTGCACAATGCGGTCTAGCGTTATCGTCTAAAAATTGAGAAGTTTCACCAATAGAAGTGTGAAAATACCATAACACTACCCCCTAGGAATGCATGGACTTCTTGGACATAGCGACGATTACGGGGTATTCGTCGGATTGTATATACTCTTATTCTTCGAGAATCTGAAAATAGTCCATATCTGGATTCATCAGTGAAAAGGACACTGCGCCATTGATCGTTCCAATTGATATGTTGCCAGTCTTTGACGCTTATGATCACGTCTAGAACCTAGATTTAACTCTCTCAAACGTCATCTGATGGAAACTTAGACCCCATCTGCATTTTGAAGAGAATTCCGTAGTATTCTACACGAAGATGTAGGCTTTCTTCATGAAACATATACAAAGAACCAAATTTCAGAAAAAAGGCGACCAGATTGACGAAATCTCTCATACTGATTTTTATTGGATCGATATTGGAGTTTTAAATGATTTTACAGCGATTTTCTCGGAAATTACATTCGAACAAGAATTATTGACGAGATAGGTTACTATTTTGGCATTCTGTATACACGTCTTATTGAGGACCGTAGACAAATAAACATCGATTCCTTTTATTTGACATTGAACTGGCTCCAAAACATTATGATATCTTTCCTTCGTTTGATATATTCATTATTCTGGCAGTAAATCCGATCGAAATTGGTAAGGTTGCCGGAAATCCATATTATCTGTTGGCTCTTTGCCATAAGAGAGGATTATTACATCGAATGTACGGCGTTTAGAGTTTCAAAAATGACCAGGATGCGATCTTCACAGTCTCGAGTTATGCTTTTCCTATATTGATCTCTCATCTCTAGACGTAGACTTTTACTTGAACACACAAAAACTTTTTACGAAACAACAAACTCGAAGAATTCAACAGGGAAATACCACCCCCATCAGAAAATGCTAGTCTAGTGAATTGACGAAGAACACCTGTCAACCACCGAACTCATCAGATCTATGATCGTTAAAAGGCCATGATGTAGCTAATGAACAAAGAAATAATCCTTTTAGCTTTACAAGAAGATCTAAGAAGGAGGTGAAATTAACACAAGGTGTAATAAAATTCTAAGCAAGAAAAGTTCGGAATCAGTTTTTATCTGACAATGAAATAATGGTGCAATCATGAATTACGGTTCGCCAGTTTATTCCAATGCTCTTATTATGAACGGTTCTGGTTGATTTGTAACGAGAACGTATGTAAAGTATCGAGTTACTTCAATTTTCGTGCCTATTGTATCATGTTTCCAATTATCGGTATCATTATATCGCATATATGACTATTTACAGCATGAAATCAATTCGTACATGTTAGTGACATTTCATATTATGGCTCAGTTTCACGTCGAATAATTGTAGCTTCATCTGAAACTGAATACCGGAGCGAGAGGCCCTTACAAATGGAGAAGGATAGTATTACGTTAATTTATAGTTTATTGATTTGTGACATAGTTGCAGTGCGGTTCTATTCATTTGGTTTGACTGATATGGACAATAGGCTTATATGGTCATTTGTCCCTCATTTTCAATGCACGTATCGAACTGAATGGCGCGAATTTCTGCAAATGTTTTCGAGCATGAAATACATCATTTGACAGTTGTTCACCTCAGTAATCTCGTAATTCGAGTTAAAATGTTGGCGACTATCTTGCATAACAAAAATATTACTAATAATAGTTGAAAAACTTTCCTATTACAATATATTTGTTTTTAGTTAAACTCCGTTTATTCTGAGGGAATGAACATTTTAGTTTCATGTCCGACCGTCGTCATTTATTTATTTTTGACTGTCTGGTATCTTCAAAAATATCGCTAAATTACTGAATTACGGAAATTCCATTCATTCAATAAATAGTTTACTCGAATGGAACAATTAATTTTGAAATATACCAGAAAATCGAACAACTTCGAAATAATTATCGTTATTTAAACATCACTTCCGATTTGATGAAATATAAAGATCCAGAAAAACGTTCCTCTGCGATGTTGGTGGTCTGAAGGAACAATTTCACAAATTATAGGTGTTTTGATGATTATTCTATTGAAGATAGTAATTTACTTTCCCAGAATCTCCCATTCGATTACCAAAATTAAATGCGAGCACACGTGATGAGTTAGTAAAACTGTTTGAAAAGAGTTTTATGCTACACTTTGAAAGAATGAGAGATCTTCTGATAACTGCTCACATAATATGTCAGGACCTCCAAGCTCATTTTACAGTTAGAACAAGAATTAAAATTCGATCAGTAATCCTCATGGCGTTCATTTTTTCAAAACAAATCAACCAATTATGTTATTATTAGGAAACATGCACATAAATGTCGCTGGAAAAAATTCATATTCATAAATTTCATAGGAAATTTCTTCTGCAAGCGTTTAGAAAAAAACCATCAATGCAATATAGCAGAAGTGAGAAGAAATGCTAATAAAGACGAGCACTGTGAGAATGGGAATTTCTATTATTAATCGGTGTATCAGTGTTGGTGCTAACTCACTTCATTATTCTAAAACAATGCGCAATATACGAGGAGATAGTAATAAATCTTCACGCTATTATTGCTTGTAGAAATAGACAGGCTTAACGAGACAAATTCGATTTATTTTGCATATAAGTATGCTTAGGAAGGAAGTTGTCAAACCCACATGTTCACATGGTATGCGATGTATGCGTAATGCGTCGCGTAAGAGATATAAAGGGTGAAGAATCGAATTATAGGGTCATTTCTCAACGGCGTGGGTTAAATATAAATCATTGCATTATAAATTCACACTTACCAGATGAAATTACCATTGGTTGGGGTATATCGAATAAATTATTGGAGAACTTAAGTGTCAATTCAAGATTATTCATTGTGTGTTCAGGCGATATCGTGAAAAAATTTGGAGGATAATTAGAACACCTAGAATGTCCGCAGAAGATCAGATGAGGATGATTATAGGGCCATCTCCAAAGGGCCATGAAAACAATAATCATTTTGGCTAATTGATTCCAAATTGGTAATTTGAATTATGTAAGGTAGGTATCTTGATTTTTGGAATATATTTTGCCACCGGCAACCACATACAGACTTATTTTCTAGGCTGGGGGCATTGTTGAGAGTAGAGTGGTGGTATCTGAAAGTCTGAATCTTGAACCTGCTACAGTTAGTCAAGTCTTACTTCTTCGATTTTATGGTGCTGTAACTCATTTAAATTAACAGTTTTTATGCCATCAGTGTTTCTTCGATTTAATTTTTTATTTTTGTTTTCCTGATTCTTAATTAGATGGGATGTCTAGTGTCTAAATTCTCCGATATGTTCTCAAACCAGAAACATGAGAACTTTTCGTTCTGTATTTAAGGATCAATATGCCATTCCCACTCCTATATGTATTATTCTTTCTTATCCAGTAGAAATGACCATGGTTATATCTTCCGGAATTTACCCTCTATTTCACCTTGGTTTCTTTTTTGGGAGGACCCTTGCGATAACTAAGTTTCAAAAAGACAATATGACAAGCATTGGCGAAATTCCGATTAACAGAACTATGGTTATTTCCTACAAAAATGATTCTTGAGAAGAACTAAATAATATGATTTATAACTTAGACAACGCAACACGAAAAGTTCTATCAGGAGAGGAGAAAGACATGACGAAAATAATCTTTCACATTAAATAGGAACGCCCTAAATATTCGGTGATAAATTATACCTACAATTCAATAATAATTTCTAACCTACATTAACAGGAATCTTAAGTCTTTAAGTTCCAATTTAACAACGTTAATTTAACATTAATTATTTGAATCGAATCGATTGACATCCTTGGATTATTATTCAGTATTAACATTCGAAATATAGTTCAAGTATGTCGCATCACAAGTAGGTATAATAGCGCATTTTTGCGCTGTTTGAAGAGTCTTCTAAGATTACAGGAAATAAACCCCGAAAAAATACCGCGGAATCAATTTGTTCTGGCTCTCAAGCGAGAATTTATGCTCTTTCTCCTTTGCCATTTCCGTTCCGATATTTTCATTTATAGAGTTCCATCAATTATCTAGACACATCCTGTTCTAAAATACTCTATAAGTAGTTATATCGAAAGGAGGTGTTTCTGTGTATTACGGATAGGTATGTGATGTAATTACACCAGTAGCTACTGGAAAATTGCCTAAGTATACGATTCTGTTCATAGCCTCCTATCTGCTAAAGAATTATATTAACGATTTTAATTCCATATGTTCTTCCTTTGATGAAATGTGATTAAGTGAAGGCAAAACCAACGTGTTCTTTTTTTGGTTGATCTTCGTCTTAGTCTGAATTACCCGAAACATGAAGTGTAGAAAACGTTTCTGGGGATGAAGACTGAACTATTAAACTCAAATTACAAGTTTTAAAAAAGAAGGACAAGTAGGCCTAGCGGGTTTCAGATCCAGATCAAGTAAAATCAGATGTGGACGAAATTAACATATCAATATAATAATGGTATTTTATGCCTGACTGAATTGAAATTACTCCATAACCGTATATTTCTTGAGTGGTAATTCAGAAATGACCATAGACCATAGACTGAAGTCCACCATTTTGTGTTAATTAAATATAATTTATAATTTATATACTTAGAATTTATATTATAACATAAATACAAACTTGATTCTTATCACATGATAAAAGAAATACTCCCAAACATTTTATCGAATATGGTAGGCATAGTACTGCCAGTTTGTTCCAAGTGTGATTGAATAAAAAATAACAAAATAGAAATGACTGGATGTTGTTAATTTTTGTTAGCTTTTCAAAATTCTTGTTACTATCTCACACTGTTACCATAATTTGTTTTGTCCTAGGAATGTTAAATGTTATTTCATCGGTTATTTCATTTATTTATAAAAAGTTAATTTTTCATATAAAGTTTTCATCAATTTTTTTTTTAACAATGGGGAAATATGAAAATTTCTTATTTTTGGCTTGTGGCGTTATTTAATGCAAACAACCGCCATCTGAATGACGCAACTTTCTATAGGAACAAGAGAAACCAGAGTAACCTCTTCTTGAATAGAATCATGGGAAAGATTCCTATTCTCATCGAGGATTAAGAAAAAACGTTGAACTGGTTGGTATCCCCAGGTAATAACCTCCAAATTGCTACCAATTTGAAAAAAAAAATAACTGACCCAGTGCTCTAAATCGATCGGTTAATCACACATCATCAGAGAAATCAATCCAAATATTGACACAAACCTTTTTTTCTACTGTCTATCGTCCGAAACCGATAATCACATTGCTCAATCTAGAATGGGGCAATAAATCTTCCATTCAACTGTACAACATAGCCAACAGATTATTACTCTTTCTGATAGGAAGAAATTTATTTAATCAGGATCTACAGGCCACTTTGGTAAATTATAGTTCTTGAGTCTTGGTTGGACACCGACAATTAGTGGATTACTGTGAGGTACCCCAGAGGTCTAGGACGCTCAAGATGCTAAGATGAAACCGTTAGCAAGGGCTGATCGCGAGCCGCTCTGTCCAGATCTTATCAAATAATGAATTTATGTAGTTTTAAATGAGTACCAGTAACTCTCATTGATAAAAGAGTTCAATGCATGAAACGTGCACCTACACGAATGCATGAAATAGACTCACGGAACCAGGAAAATTAACAAAACCAAATGCAAAATGTAATTTTACACAAAAATTCTCAAACATAAACAAAGTTCAACCAAATTAAATTACTCAATGAAAATAATAATCCGTAACGGAAATGTGATAATAAAGATCGGAGACAATATGAGCAAAATTTATCTGCATTGAAATATATCAACATAAAAGAGAAAACCGAAATATGAACATAGGATAAATAGAATCTACCATAGTTCAACCATTCATTAACGGACAAATTTACGAATTTTTTACGTTAATGATACAAATTCTCATGGTATTTTAGATATTTCATCCAGTTAGCTCGTATAACTTCGTATTGACTATTTTTCGTATTTTTCTCAGAAATATGTTGAGTTGTATTTACTACCTCATTTCATTCTATTACGAATAATCACTTGCAATTACAATATCAGATTGTCGGTGGAGCTCAGTTTGTGTTAAACTCTTTCATATACCTGACAAGTTACTCTTTATGAGTTTTTATTTTCGGCCATGCATTTATGTAATTCTGTCGTTTTCTAATTTTAATATTTTTAGTTCATGTTGAGAGAAAGTTAATGCTTTTTCCTTTTATAGCATATTTCGGCCACTCTCCTTGTGTATTTTCTCCATTATGACGAAACAATAATGTTTCATTATGATTATCAGTTTTTCATATTATGAAATATAGGTACTTAGATGTTTCCATTCACAGCTCAATATTCAAATATTTCTCAATGCGTCAGTATCTAATTGTAAGTCTACAATTAGAAGAAAGAAATGGAAAGAAAATCAAATATAATAGAATGCAATGGGCTACGGTTAATGATAATAAACTAACGATAGAGTAATGAACATTGGGAATTAAGTTGATATAATAATAATATTATATTATTTCAACAATAAACATAGGTGTTATCGATATAAACGGCGAATTGTGGAAAAATTCCTGGGAAGAAAAAGCAATAAATATATCCAGCGACTACGAAAGTATTACGTGAGACCCAAGCTATACTCAGGCAGAGAAATATGACTCGCTAATATCAAATACAACTAATACAAGTGTGAGGTCCATGGTTAGGTCTTATTAAACAAAGACGAGTTCAGGGAATAGAAGAGTCAAGGGATCGGTCTCAGACAGGGGCAGTTTGATTAGCTATTCAGGGAATGGTCGAGAGGTCGAGTAAGAGTGAAAGGTTAAGACGCAAGCAGGGACTTGGAGTATTTTTTTTTATTTAGTTTCAAGGGTTGGGTCTACATTCGGCTAGAGCTTTCAAGCTTAGTGAGTGGGGAGGCTTAGAGTTAAGAAAACAATTTTGTTGCTATTCCTTCGAGGAAATCTGGTTATAGATTCACTAAATCGTTTTCCTTTGATTATCATCGGAGAACTTTTAAAGTTTAAAAACAACATGGTTGAGGTCTTCCTCTTAAAAATCTTCTTCCCATATTTATGTATACGTCAACCTCGCAAATATGTGAATTATGGCTAGGCATGATCCGATCATTGGAGGAAAGGTGGGCATTTTCAGCATTGAGCATTCATTTTGTTCCAAAATAAAGTCACAAAATTTACGATACTCACTCCAACTTACTGACTAAAGTGACTCGGTCACTCAGTTTTCGTGCATTATGTATTTTTTTTCACATAGATAATTCAAATGGAAATTGAATAAAACATTCAGCTTTTTTTGCAGTATCATCTAAAGTAATTCTGATAAACCTTTCTTCATCTTATACTCAGTTCTCTTCAATAGGTGTTTGCCATTAATTTTTTTGTGAAAATATGAATAGGGATCTCCGGTTGTAACTTAATTAGACATAGTTTCATATGGTGGAATATGGAAATGACCTGAATCTTCTTGATTTTTTCAGAACTTTTCATTATCATAAATCCGAAACTATGTTGCCCTAATACGGGAAGAAAACGATGAAATTCACACAGATCTACAAGAACGAAACTATAAAGCTGTAAAATTCGGGATACCGCAGAAGATTTTCAGGAAACCATAGAAAATAATTCAATAATTCTTGAAGATAGGGGGAAAATACTGACCCCTCCTCTATTGGATAACGACTGCTATTTCTTTCTAGAGAGCAAACAGAATTATAAGTGGAGTGTAACCTTCAGGGGGAGAAGAATGCTATGAAGTCTTCAATTCTACTGGCCATAAATTGTCCTGCTCAGATATATTTTTTCATTGAGTTATCCTTTCGGAACTCGAAGCAAACTTTTTTATTGTAAACGCACGTGGCAGTGCGTGTGCTGTGAGTAAATTAGGGGCGAACTGATTGCATTGGATCGTGAGGAATATACTGGGGCAATCTTAGAATCTGCTGCTGAGGCTCGATGAAAATAAACTTTTTTCGAATTTTTTTTTATTTTCAATTTCATCATTTTTTGAGTTCTTCACCTGGCTGATCCATGTGCAATAAAAGAAAAATCCTTAAAAAAAGTCTTCTATCGTATCAGTGATATCTCACTGATTTTGGCTTTCCTAGATATTTGGAATATAGCTTATGCTATAAGAGTTGAATTAGTTACGAGATTAGCCAAAATAATAGTATTTGCTGTTTTGCTCAACATTGCTTCAGAGATTAATGAGGAATTTCCTTCGAATCAAAAATGAAATATTTTTTCGACAATACGATCTTGCAATAACTGATTGTACTCAGAGCCTGTTCGCCCTCATCACAGAATATTATCTAAATCAGAATACTGAACAATAAAATAACTGTTATGATAATTCATGTATAGACAAAACCTCTTGTTTGTGTTTGAATACCTATGTTCTTCACACTTTGATGTGCTCGGTGCCGAAACGAAACCTATATAAATTAAAATTTAAGGGCATCTTAGGTAAGTCTACCTTAACCAGAAAACTCTGCAAGTGGGCATGAGTCTATGTTTGTTTGAGATAAATGTTATAGAAAATTAAAGTGATCTCTAATCTGTCTATTTGCTATAGCCAATGGTCCTATTTTCCCTCTACGTGAAAACGCACCACCCTATGACGTGTCAGGATTGTTCTTCTGATTAATTTCTATGCCCTTCAAATCATCTTCCTCATCCTATCCCCCTGTGTAATCTTATAGGGCCGCGTTCCGTTAACGCTTCGATGCAGCTCAATGCCAACGTGGAAATAAATGCGAATCCACATTTGTTGGGGTACACACAGGTTATTAGACGGTGTTGGTAGCTAGCGGGGTGATTCACACATGTTAAGATGATTTATGGGGGTTTCTATCCGAATTCCAGGTCGATGTGTAGAGAAGAACATTGGACATCCATGTAAGAATTTGGAGAATTCGGTTATTAACCCAATTTTGGGAACTGATTTTAGATCAACAAGCAAATTGGGGTTGTATTTTCTCTCCCAGATGATTGAAGACTTAAAAATATTCTAATATCAATAGCCTTCATTGGGAAGAGGGAAATATAATCGCAATCACATTCGGAACACACTCAGTTAAGATCTTTTTTGATTTTTTTGTTGTTGTTCTTTTTAAGCCACATGCATATGCATCGAGCTCTGAAGGTTACATCTATAAATAAAGACTAATTGAATACAATGCCATCAATACGAATAGTACCCAATACCTTCTGAGAGTCGAAGAAATATAGATTAGCAGAACTGTATTATCCCTGAGAAATTTGACAGATAATGAATGAATCCGTGACAGAAGGCTAACATGTAATCATAAATAAAATCACCATGAAAACTGTGCTAGACTGAAAAATTTTCACATGATTTCGTACTGCTCTATGGGGCAAAATTAAAGAGAGGAAATTCCTATGAATGTATGGGACGAATCGGAAACACAAAGCTATAATTTCTCTATCCAGAAAAACTAATCACCTACACTAACCCACCGATTAAAAATAGAAAGAACTCATCTTCTTATATCTCTGGCGTCTATATCTCAAAGAATTCTCGCAATCGATTTCGCTTCACAACCACAGTTTCATACCCTGCTACGAAGTTCAATTCAACTAGTTAATCGAGTTCTTAAACGAGTGTAATATCTCGTGTTTTTTTCATACAAGCACGAGTGTAATGAAGATTCGTTTATTTCCTTTTTTAAAAATGATTTCTCGGTGATTAGAATATAAAGGCAGCGAGCGAATTGAAGGCAGATTCATTTAACACATTATTCTTCGATGTGTCACACAATTTTTTCAAGCGCTAATTTAGCTCCGGTGTTAATGGGGGTTCACGGAGAAAATGTTTTTTGCTGGGATCGTGAATGAGTTGTTCTCAGAACATTGAATTATTTCTTGGAAACTGACACTACAAAGCCATGATTCATGCGGTTGGGTTCAGTAATACACGGTTATCACACGTTTACATCTTGAGGTTCTCTCTGAAATACAAGCCTATTCCTTTAATAAACCATTTATTTCGTTAGATGACACATACATGGTGGTACTTTGCACTATCAAAATATTGACAGGTGCCAAAATTCGACAGCAATTGTGTTGATCGTTTAACACAACTTTTTTCACTTTCAAAACAATTATAAAAGTAAAATTTCGTGTAATGAAGGAGCATTTCTTTTTATGGGATAAATTCAGTACAAATCAAACCATGACTTGAACTTATACGAATTAGAGTTTTAATTGAATTCAATTGAAGTTACATAACACACCATTACAAAATCTAGACACCTAAGTGACGTTTGTGTTGTGTCTAATGTTTTATCAATCTCCTGTTTAAAATTTTGCTAAATGATTCATAATTTTAAAATGTATCTGACAAAGTTGTTATGTTGATCTGTATAACTGAATCTTGATGAAATGTTCCATTCAAATGCAACGAGAAATATTCTCCTTTTTCAATTCAAATTTTCCTATTGCTTAAAACTTGGAATGGTCAATTCCCTCATGAAGAAAATTTTTGTGACATGCAGTTCCATTTGATTTTTCCCGAGAATGAAGAAAATCAGGTTGAATAAAGGTGTCTGAAGAACTTATGACTTCATGATATTCTTTCGACGATTGTTCATCATATTTCAAAATTCCTGTTGTTTATCATAAATGATTCAATTTCTTTTTACTGAAATAATTTTCATGATGATTCATAGAAGAATGATGAAATTTGTGGATTGCATCGATATTATTCAATTTTCCAGATAGGTAGTCCAATTTTTTACAATTTCGGAATATGGAGAAAATCCCATTAAAATATCCAACACACAATTACTAATTCAGTTAGATGGCAGCCCAATTGTCAAGTCCCAGCAAAATGCAGGTAAAGGTATAACAGTACATTATCTTGAATATTATTTCTTTCATCATGCATGACTTCTATAATGAATTCAACATTTTTCTCCTTCTCAATTATAGCTTGTGGGCAGCGACTCGTGTTCAAAGCTTACACATCAATCAATTTACCGTAATTATTATGAAACCGCTACCCCAAACGCACAACAATTTACCTAAACGTTTCTCTTCCGAAGCTATCAATCAGAACAACCATCAATAATGAAAGGAATTTTGTGTCTTTATCAAATGGACCATAATTGCCGCACTCCCTGTATGATTCCGATATAATTAGTGGACTTAGGGACTTCTCGGTCAAATGGAAGATTGTCGGTTGATTCTCAATTTCAATAAACATAAATCTTACCACTACATCTGTGTACATGACATGATGGACAGGTTCAACTTTCGATCTTGTATGTAGCAGGAATAGAACTGCAGTTATCAACTAAGCTATGCCATTCTTTAAACCTGGCACTGAAGTTTTTGCAGACATTCGATCTACCATTTAAACCTTGAGAATAATGTAGCAAAAATGTTATTCTGTGATTCTTTCGAACAGAGTTCATTCATCTAAAATATACAATTTTTTTTTATATCACCAACATATATTTTCCTGTCATCATGGGTATGATTTTTGCCCTTCAATTGGTTTTTTTCGTTAAACACCGGCACCTACATGCTTTTGAGCGTGTTAATTAGCCAATTATCAATAATTCATAAGCTGCAATGAAGTGCTGAAGAAAAATCCTTCATTCACAGCTTCCATACTTTTTCTCACAGCAAAATATTGGATTTTCCTTTCCTTGCAACCTTAGATCAACCTGTCATGAAATGAGATTTGAGACAACTTAATTATCTCCTTTGAAGGGAAGTGCTACAACTAACATCGTCTCAAAAACTGCATTCAATAATAAATCATTGAAAGCGAGTTTCGCAATACTTTGATTGTACTTTATGTGAATTCGAACCAATCGAATCACTTGATTTGAAATTTCAACGAAACCTGGTTGTGAGTACTTGATTCAGCAATCAAAGTTTTGTGAAACCCAAAGTTTTCACGTTAAAAATTCATTACTTTTCAATTGTAGTTTAAGGGTGTGTTGTATTGTACCTATTTATATACTCATTGTTCGTGAAGAGATTTTTTGTTGGATAAAAGGAAATCGTCAAAAAGTGATGTGGTCATATTCATCAGTATTATCCCAGAACATTGGTGAATCGGTAATATATGAATGTGACCAGACTCTTGATTGGACCATGTGGAACACCAACATGTTCGCGTCTAGCACTATATAATTCAATTTAAGATCTCACTCGAAAACTTGAGCACTAGTGATCTTTAGTTGGACCAATCTTTCAGAATCCTGTCGTTCATAGGCATATAAGACAGAAGTAGATCTTATCTCCAAATCGAAGAAACGGTATATGTTTTTTCTTCACCTGAGGCTGAAAGTGTGCTACGTTCAAGCTATCATCATAGGAATCCGATCAAATCGAAGTTTATTTGCTAATTTCACGCTCGATCTCTTGCTCACAAAATAATCTTGTCTCCTAAATTTTTTGGAACAGATGATACAAAAAACTACCATGATGTCAAAAATAATTGTGCAATATTCACGGTCTACCGGGGTTTGCCTCGGGTGATTTTTTTCAGAGTCATTCATTTACAGTTCTGAATTAACGATTTTTAGACTAGCTCCAAAATAATATGTAGATCATAGGAAATGGTCGCATTTGATCTTGATATTGGAAACCTACATTCGTCTAGTTGGTCAAACTCAATAAATCTTGCTTTGCGTTTCTGTTAAGGCTGCTGTTAACTTCGAACCATTTCTCCAGATTTCATGAATTTTTTTTTCTATCTATTGATTTCAGGTAACATCATATGCTCATTAAACATCTTCAACTCAAAAAACTCATAGACCTTCTTCTGATGGACTTTTTCCATGAATTTTCACTGTGGAAAAGACCCGAAAAGTTTTGTTAAGCTAGAAATGTTCAAATGAAGGTAATGATTTTGAATGATAGCAAAAATTGTGTCAAAAACCTTTCGAATGAATTTAATTCAACAATTAAACTAGAACTCGATTATTGAACATGCGTTTTGAGAATTTTTTGCAATGTATATCAATAGACATGAATCAATCGACATGAATCTTTTCCTGTTGGTTTACTGATTTCAGAAGATTTTAATTCTTTATGTTCAGAAACAAGAGTGAACTTGACATGAAGAGGGTAAGAGACATTAACGAAATTAATATTGTTTCATGTATATAAGATTAATTCCAGCAAAATAATTTTTTTCTGATATAAACCAAATTAATTTTCGAGTTCAAAACCGATCTTGCAGAATTCCTTTTGGTTTATAGAAGCGTTTTGGTCGGGAATTCTTCAATAAATAGATTCTCGTAAACGTTCTCGAGCGAACAGACCACTAGATTTTATTTTCCTCACGGTGCAGATCAATAAATATCAAGTTACAGTTAATGAATAAATAATGTGAAATGTTTCGAAAACGACGGGTTCTGCAGCAAGACCGGTATAAAGCTAAATTATTTGACGGGCATCGGTGAAAATAGAATGCGGCGTATAAGAAAGAATTGCTCTCATCCTGTTCTTCAACTGCCAAGTGTCGACACTTTTTTAGAAGCCGCGGCATATACTGCTCCACAAAAGTTAGGGAATTTTTCAAGCATATTTCAAGAGTTTCCACTTTTACTTCAGTAATTTTCCAATGAGATGAATCTCAATGTTATTTCATTCTTCATTCTACCCATTCCTTCATGAGTTTCACGTTTGAGGTGAAAATTTATTTTCAGTATTTGTAGTGACGTAGGTCCTTTTACCTCAGGACATTTTTTTTCAAAATCCTTCATTTCAATATATATTGACAAGTTATCTTAAAGTCAGGATTTTAAACAATTAATACCTAATTACCTAATTAGTTCCAAAAATTTTAGACTATACATCATGTAAATGATTGACCTGATTGTCCCAAGGTACAAAACATCTCATACTTAAATAATTGTTCTGTACAGCAACTTCAGAACCGTTTTGAGGCTTTTTGAATCATTCAATTCAGACGAGTTTGAATTTCACTCATTTTTGACTGTGGCATTTCTCGATTTCTAGATTCGAATTTTGGGTTCGCCTTAAGGATGAACTTCATCAAGAGGTCGTTTCAATGGATTCTTCAAGTGAAGGAGTCTCACTGTTGTTTTTCAACAGAAGTTTTTGGGAAAAAGAGACGTCCTTCTGTATTCCAATAGATGAAGCTCTTCTAGGAGGATTCCATCATTTGAATATTTTTTAATTGATCTTATTTCAGACAATGGATGTGAAAACAGTTTCAGAAAATTAGGAATCATCAAGAGAACTTGCAGAAAAGGATTTTGTTGTTGACATGTTTTTGCAACCAGAATGCCAAATTTTTGTGAAAGTTTCATTAGGGTTTTTTCTCCCAGCCTCTAGGAACAAGTAGAAAATTTTTTCAAATAATATAAAATTTTTCTAATTGTTTCTTGTTTCAGAGACTGGGAGAGACAACCCTGAGAAAACTTCCACAAAAATGCAAAGACGTCTCAAAAAATATTTCAATAGATATCTGAAAGATTGCTCAACTGAACTATGGGATTATTGAGATAAAACCGAGGATAAAACATAGTGACTTTTTGATCTCGAATTAAACTTTTGTTGGGACTGCAAAAATTTGTGATTTGAAACCTATTGATTTTCATCGTCAGAAAATTTAAAATGTGTTTCCGATAATCTGGAAATATAAAATTGAAAACGCGCATTTCTTCCAATATTTTTCCGGCTCATTTGAAGGTTTTTGGGTTTTTATGAAACTACGCTTTTACGGCTTATTACCTTCAATTGATTTATAACCAACAGGAAGTTTTGAAGATGTTTCAGTCCTTTTATTTTTATGTTGCGGTCGACAAATTGACTTCCTGGCCGAATTATCCTCGTTTTGGGGACTCAAGGTATAGTTGGAAAAGATTTCGGACATAATCTATCAGTATAAACTTGGTAAATCCATGTAATTTCGCAACTTGACCAATTCCATAGGCTTTTCCATCACCTAGATCCGTATTTTTATAGCGGCTGGGTTATTGCCCTTACGCTTTATGACTGTTAACTTTTTATCTTCTTTAATCGACATCGTATAACTAAGTTTCAGTTCGGACGTTTATATCGACATTTATAGCTTATCATGATCAACATTTATAGCATCAATGATCAACATTTACAACCATGAAATTTAGAGAGAAAGATTGATTCTTATAAGATTTCTATGAGTTCGACCGTTACTTTGATCGTAACGCCAATAGCGGACCGAGAGGATTCTTCATGTGATCACAGATCAAGGGGAATTTTATGATGACATAACCCATTCAAGTCAAAGGATTGAAATTACTTGGAAGAGAATTTTTCAGGAAATTAAAAGCGCTGAAAAACTCCTGTGAAAAAGGAACATTCTTATATTTCTCTCCTGAATATTCCCATCCAAAAGTATCACTAAAAGATACAAATTCTCTTATTGAAAAAAAAAGATAAAACCTAAAAACTAGGTCCCCATTAATTTTTAGATTTTTTCTACAGGGTTCATAGTGTAACCATAAATCGTACAAAACTGATTTCAGTCCTTTAAAACGTTAATTAATAAAAATCTAATTCCATCCAGGATATCTACCTTAATATATATTCAATTTTGCCTGTTTCATCAAAGCTCATGTATCATGTATCGCTTTAAAATATTTATGTAATGAGATTGCTTTTGGGTTTTTTCAAAAAATATGTCGCCTGTATCTACTGGCCCATTTGTTGAGAGGTCAATTTTATAAAAATGATAAATATGTTTCATTTTGACGTGCATGATGGGCCAAACAGCAAACAGCTATTGACAATTCTCGGTATAATATATTGGCATCCTAGATTACTTGATAAACTGTGGTTGTTTTTCAAAAAGACAAATAAATCAGTTTTCAGAAAAGCATAAGAAAATGTAACATTGCCGTTATTAAAATCGTAAAGAAGATATAGGTCCTAAAATTTCCTGAGGTATTTTGCAATATGGTATAAACAAAAAATAATTAAAAAACTTTTGAATTTCAAATCCTATCATAGAAAGATATTCAATTCAATTAGGGACTAGAATCAACAGGTATTTGCCAAATCACACAATGAAGAATATTTTCACTGATGTTTCTTGGAATAATAGTCCTGTACCTTATACCTAATCCTTTTCATTGTGAGTAGATAATTCGATAATTGGATATCATATTGCCAATGAATTTTCTTAAATATATTTTCAAAATCTCTAAGGCTCTTGTTGAATTCATCACATGTGTTCATTTATAATATTCTATTATTCACGAGCTTGGAATTCGAACGAAAAAAAAAGTTTTCCATGTCCAGTATAAATTCAATTCAGAGTTCATAGCAATGAAGGGCCGCTACTCCTGATAAAATTACAAATTGTCTGTTTGAGTGACGTTCGATTTGAATGCCGAAAGGCAGTCACTGATCTCTGAAGTTGTATCAGATTTCCCTTTTACGTGATTACTCGAACGTATGCAGCCAAGAAGAATAAGTCTTTCGAACTTATATTCTATTCGAAAATGTTAGGTGGAATCTGGATACCTTAGAGATATTCTCGATGCAAAATATCATAAATTAAGGCTAACTCTGCCCCTGCCAATGACTTCAATATTTAAATTTATTCAGGGTGTTTCTTGAATTACTGCCCATCGTTTCAGTGTTAAGGAAAATTCAGCTATGTATAAGCTTTTTACGGAAAATTTCAAACCATTGTTACTCTCGAACGCTTGTATAGATCTTCATGGAAATTTTAAGGAATGAACCTGGCAATATTAAGTTTGAGTTAACAATCAAGAGCACAGTCCCGGACTGAGAAATTTCAATTCATGTCATAAAATCGCTCTAAACATGAATGTTTTCAGAAACAATTTTAGCTTCACAAACTTAAGTGAACAAGCATGTTGGCAATACTGCAACAAATCGTATCGTTATGCTTTATGTAGCATGGATCATAGAGTATACTTCATGACTCATTTTATTCTAATCGTTTGAGGACATTTTCAGATTAAAATTCAGAAATTCTAGACATTTGAAATGGCAACGTTTCTTCATAGAAATATTGTCCGTCCTTCGTCTCAACCCAAGAAAAGAAGGGTCACATCTTTTAATATAAAGTGTTTGGTTCGACCCCAGAATTCGGTCCGTGTATGCTGACCTTTACTCAGATAATATTCGGCACAACGATATTTCCTTCAGCTATTCAAACAACATGAGATTCATTAAACTCATCTTGTTACAGTACGAGAACATGTCAGGATTTTATCATTTTATAAAAAAGGGACAGATGCATAAATGAAGTAGTCAAGTCTTCGAAAGTATTGGAACAATATATTTATTTTTAGAGAATTTCGGGTAAATAATCAAAATATCGTGAATTATGTAATGAAGTACAATCATGTGAATAATGATAAACATTTCGCATTCATCTGAAGGCAGCCATTGAAAACGTTTCATTGGTAAAATTTAGATTCCCAGTTATTGTCATACTTTCCATAAAATGAAGAATACTGGGAAGAATACCAAGAAAAAAATTTGACCAGTAAAAAAAAATATTTGATTCAGCAAATCCCAAATTCGGATAAGGTGAGATCGAGATCTTTCTAGAGTAAAAAGTGGGGATAACATTTTTCAAGAAAAATAGCTGTGCGAAATTATGACTAATAGAGAATATAATGAAATAGAGGAAATTTTAAAATTACGAGATCTATGATATCTCAAATATACGTCAAATTTTGGTCAAAGCAATGAAAAATCAGAACCGGCAAACCTAAGTGTTTACATGCTCTCATTATTTACAATTTTTTTTTTAGTCGTCACTAATGCCTTGATGTAGGTTTAATTTCAGTTTCAAAATAGAACTGACACAGAACCATTGTATCATTTGCATTATTTCTATCGTCTAGCACTAGAATCTAGATGATGGAAATAGCAAAAATAATACAATATCTAATCATATTTTATATTGTCGACAACCAGAGGAAAATTTGAGGTGATGCTGATTTTCTAATATTTTCTGGTCATGTGAACTGTGAATTTTCATTTCTTTTAGATTTTTCTGTGTCTCTCCACGTTGAATGATTTCCTAAATCCCATTTCTTCCCTCACATATTAAAATTGTTGTGATTGAACTGATTTACCTCGTCATTATCTATATCTCCACCAGAAGACCAGAAAATTGTCCAATGTCCGATGAAATTTCAAAACAGCAAATTCGAATGGAAGAACAACACTTGCACAATCCCTTTCTGTCAAAATTCGCGATCGCAGTTTACGCGCCAGCCTGCTTCCTGACCTGGCGATGTTCACTACACGAAGTTCGAAACGTGAATGTCTAAATTCGCCGGCGAAGCTCCACTGGGTCCCTAATGCAACTCTGAGGATACGCTGCACATACACACACTCTCAGGACCGTAGTGGATGGAATTCTTTCGTAAGGGTGGAGTAGATGAAAATGAATACATAATTGATTTCTTTTATTCATCCTGTACTTTAGAAGACGATTGTTTGTTCCAATTTCATTATAACAGAAGGTAAGGCAGAAAAAGGACTTCATTTGTATCAATTCTTTGTTGTCGAAAAATGTGTCGAGAAGAAAGTAGCTGAAATTACCATAAACATCTGTTAACAGCATTATGATGTGGTTAAAACGCTACAGGTATAGGACGTATCGATATTCTGAGAAACGAGGTAGTTTAAAGACGTATGTGTTCCGTCCTAGAAAAAGACTCTAAAGAGAGATGACTCTTCAGATTCAGAATGCGAAAGATACTAAAAGTTAGTTCAACTGATGTAGCCAATCAGACTTTTCGAAAAAAGTTTGCTGTCAGCATTGCAACGATACATAAAAGAAGTAAAAAAGGTTAAAACTTGAGAATGAATCCAATGAAAGAACCTAGAAATGCTAGAATTTAACGACAACAATGAAATTTTTATCAATAAAGAGGAGCATCTCAATAATCGGTCACGATCAATTATGCTACAGGGTGAGATTTATCTCACCAAGTGCCAAGGAAGGCACTCTTTCATGAGCATTGAAGGACAAAGAGTTCTATATGCTTATCATCATTTCTCAAAAAATTTACTGTCATGTCTTTTCCATCTGAATTAAAATATATGTATATATATATATATATATATATATATATACTACTTGTGCAATTACTTCCGAAAATGGTTTTGCTCCAATACTACTTAAATTAAATATAATTATTTCAAGATCTACTTTGAGTAGAACTTTTTCATAACCCATGTACAAAATCAACAACGTACACACAGTGGAAAGATATAGCTATACCTACTTACTCCTAATTCTCAATATGGGGCAATTTTCACCCAAAATTCTCAAATATTTTTATTCAACATTCATAACAAGCAGTCTACCCTTCATACCTATCAATTTTTAGACCACTAATATGAAAATCCGCAGAAGTCTAATACAGACTTATACATCCCCTGGTTCTAAGGGTTGGGGGTGAAAATTTCGAGTTTTGGAATTTTTTCATTTTTTCTTCCATTTCAACTTCAAAAGACTCCAGGAAGTACCTTATAGTTTTTATGATCTTCAGTGACTAAGTCGGGGGTTTTTAGATATCTATTAAATCTCAAGCGTAGAAGCTATGCAATTGAAGCTTCTTATGTTTGATAAGTCCACTATTGACATCATATCCTGAGAATTTTGTTCATCTGGTATATTCCAACCTAAAGTTATGAGGGTTCAAATATACAACGAAACACTTCGTTTTCAGTTTAGTTAGTTTAGTCGATATCGAAGGATATCTTGGTGTTCTTAGAACTATATGCTGGCGTATTCTAATTGAAACTGATCCACCACACTCTTTCAAATGTCTTCAGAGCCACTCCTGCAGATACCGTGCCGATACTCACGACATGAAATCTCTGCTCGTTGGACTCTGTCTTACCCGATTTCATCTTCATCCGTTTGATCTGGTTATCTTCGAAAGCGTCTTCAGCGGATTCGCACGCTTCTTAAAAGATCCGGAAGAACGGGGAACATCAGTCTAAACCGAGGAAGACCGTGATACCAATTATAACTCGTGTTTGCAATTAAGTTTTTCCAGTGACAAGTAAATAGTTGGCAGTGGTAAAAAGTAGACACAGAAACTCTACGCCAGTTTAATGCGCGTGTTTATATAGTTTGTTAGAGTAGCTTTTCGATTGATAGGTATCTTTTCTTCGTTATATTAATTTTACTTCAAGATTGACTGTCGTTTCAATTTTCTCAGATCCTTCTCAGCTCAGACGAAATATTCGTTGAATTTTTCCATCTTCTTAGGAAGAACGACTTAAAAAGGAGTCGAAATAAGAGTCGGAAGTACTCGGTCCAACTCGGTGACTTGTCACCATACTACGTCACACAAATAATGTTCTGACAATAACTATTCACATTTCGCCTGCTTTCTACATTTTCTTGGGAGATATATAATTTAGTTTCTTTCTGGAAGCTCAATGCATCTCTGGTATTCTATTATAATGACGAAATCAACGATCTTCGGCAAATTTATATATTTTACAGAATTTTTTCATTACCTCTATTCTCGATATACATACAAATGTCAATTGACAAATCAAAAATCCGCAGTTCTGATTTTGTCTGATGAAAGAGCCGGATTTAGACTTCGAAAAGAAACGTACATTTTGTCAATTCGTAGTTTTAATTGTTCGATGCATTAAACAACAATTTTTTTAAACCGATTTGCTCCTGGCAAATTGTTTATTAAATGAATAAATGAATCTTTCCATAATTTATTACAATAGTAAATACTTAATGCAACTTTTATGTGTTACCATCTTCGATTCTCACCTTACCTACTCATTTATTCCTGCATAAATACCCATAAAACAGGCATTAACAAAGTTGCGTATTAATTTCAATTTGAGTTCCGCAGCTTGAATCGAATTTTTAAGATGAAACGATCAACTACAATAGTTACAATTGGTTTATTCATCAAGAATCTGAATCAAAATTATTTAAAAATACAAAACTTTGCGAACAAACAGACAAACTGAGCAAGAACAACTGAATTGAAAATATCAACCGGTATAATACGAGATGACCATTATTTCCTGTGGAGAGCATCAGAGATCTTCTCAAATCTGAAAATATACGTAAAATATCTAGCAGCTGTCGACATGAAGCAGAACCAGAAGGAACAATGCATGAGAATTATTATGTATTACTCTTGCAAACTTTCGGTTTTGGCTCAGATAATCTAGAGCATAATGCTCCAGCAAAATCGTATAGGCACTGGTTCTGAATGCTCTGATCGAATTCATCGTTGAAAATTATCGTTGGAATGAACCTCAATTTAGGGCTCAGATTATGGGTTCTATCTCCGTAGGCTGCTAGGAGGTCATCTCCCTTGCCTCCTTCGTAGCACGATTTCATGGTCTCCCAATTGTAGCCATTCTGCACAGCACACTGGAATCAAGATGAGAAAATAAAAGAGTTTTAAAGTTTTAGGCGTGGTAGGTTTTACTCACAGTTTGGATGCTGTCTATGTTGGATGGATCAGGAAGTGTCATAACGCAATGGACGAATTTAGCATCGTTGTCTTGACCTTTCTGCTGATTCAAAGCACATGCCTGATATTTATTACCCCTGCATTCTTCACTGCCATGTTGGCATCTGAAGCTCCAATGGCCTGCAGGTGACTTGCTTTGCTGAAATGATGAAAAAATTTATGATGAAAACATACTTACTTGCATTTAAAGCATGAACAAAGGCTTTGCTGTTGAGGAAATTATAAGTCCAAACACTCTCGATTCAAAAACAATACCAATAACAGACCACAAATTAGAGAGAAATTCAATAGATGAAATATGAAATTTCTATTCAGTAGATAACCCATAATACATTAGGATTAATTTGTTATTCGGTAAGATAATTTGTGGGATAGCAGGCAACTAACAATATTTATAAAGTGTATTTAATGTAGTCTATATCGAATCTTGAATCTCAAAGAGAAGCGATTCCACCATAACATTCTATGAAACTTTTTACTGAGGGAAAATTAACATATTCCCATTATTACAAAAATTGCTTTGAAACTAGTTTCAGAACTTACCGATGCTTTCCCGTATGGCACAAAATCCAATAATATCTTGTCCTTGAAGCTGTCATAGTTGGGGTACAATTCATTAGATATAAAATTGATACTGTCTGGACAAAGGCTTTCGTAATAGACTGATACTTTTACCTGTGGCTGTGAAAAATAATTTTTTAATGTTTTTGGACAAATCTAAATTGGTTTGGAATATTTTGTTACTTCACACAATTAAGCAGGCTAGCTAAAAAATTCAGAACCGCTTTTGTAATATGCATCTGATTCCGTTTTATTTTTGATGTATTTTGTGTTTGAAATTGTTGTTATTCATTCGCGATTGAATATAATTTTGAAATTCGAAAAACTGTTGATGAAATGAAAGGACCACATATACTTTTATTTTTTAATGTGACTGAAAGAATTGGTGCTCCTTAAAAAATTACACAGGTATTTAATAGATACACAGGTTCGAAATCTTCATTGATATTCATGAAAAAGAAAATCACTGTACACTGATGAACAAAATTGAATAAAATAGTGATTGTACTTACAGAGAGGCAACTCGCACATCCTAAAAATATCACAGCAAAAATCGTACTCAGATAATACATTTTTCTTTTATAAACGTCAGTCGGCAAATTTGGGATTATACTGTCAATTTTGAAACATGCATCGAACAAATGAGCTTGCCTGAACAATGTTATCTTTACTTAAAAACAAATCCCTAATCTTGTGACACCGCAGATATGATTTGGTATGGTATAGAAGACCAACTGGATATTACTGATCTCGGCAACAGCTACCATACCTATTGGTGAGGTGAAATTACGATTGAGTAAGAGATGGGTGCATACAAATGGAAAGTATTTTCCTCTGATTCTCAGATCAAAAGCGGATTGCTCGAAATATAAATGTATATTGTAACACGCGTCAGAATGTTATCAGGGTGTTGGGTCTTTCCAAACGTAGCCTGATGCCAACTTAGGCATAGGCGTAGTTGATAAATGAGATAAAGGAGAACTACTTTTATTCGGGTTTTAGGTCGATAAATTTCCTGCTGACGGATATCTTACTCCAATCTCTATATCAGGTCGATAATTATAGAATATTGGGATTCAAAGACATACATATTTAAAGAATCGAAATGATGATGTAAAAAAATACACTAACGAAAAAGAATCTCACTAAGTAAGCATGAGTAATTATCTGAATGAAAAAGTTATTATTGAAATCGTTATTAGATCAGGAAAAATTTGAGGCAGTTTGTATTTTTCGATTCGCTAAAGAAATTTCTTATAGGAATAGCCTTGCCAACAATTCAACAAGTATATTTTGAGGCTAAGACGTTTGTTGTATCATTTTTTTTCACAAATCAATCTGAAATCACAGAATTCCAAAAATTAATTATACTTTTCCGAAGAAAATGTGAGATTTTGCACAGAAACCTCCGCCATAGGATCACCTTCTGAAAGCAGCATTGTATATTTACTACGTACCTATATTGTATTCAAGAGTACTCGAACTTAATAGCAGACGTGCATTCTTAACAGAAATGCTATTCAGCTCGTTAGTTAGGATGGACATTTTTGTAAAACCTTGCAATTTTAAATTCACCATCCTCAAATACAAAAATAGTCGTAAAATTTATTTGGGACCATAGACACTGCTGAGCAGGTCAAGTACAACAGCACACCATCATATATATTCCCTGCCACTGTTGTTAACTGATGAAAGAGGAAAACCTTGAAATATTGAACAGGTACCTATAATCGAGTCTAAAACCACCCATTACCTATTTCCGATTTCTAAATAGGAACATTAACGAATTATCGGAACGAAAAATGGAATAAGTGAGATAACAAACGATTGAAACATGAATTTGTCAAAGATATTCATCAAGCACTCAATCGTGAATGAGTCAAGCATACAATGTGATCGATTCAGACCATAATACTGTCGGGAAAGTATAGGGCAGAGCACAACCCAATTTTAGAATGCTCTAATTAAAATAAATTCTCATTATTTCGAATTATTCATTTATACAAAATTCTCTGAATGTCAATCAATCTTCTCCAGATTCATCAATGATATATCAATATGACATACCTTCTTTAATTTTCATCTCTGCTCTGGTTACGAGAACAATTTTGTATTCCGATTTCATGATGGATTCTGAATCGACAGGTTGAATCAAAATTTCGCATCCACCAAAATAAAAATCGTATTATTCACTTGCAAATTTATTAAGTAGATTCCATGCATATGTCTTCGAAAACGAAACAAAACAGAATATTTTTCAAAGCACTCTAAAGTTTTGCAAACATTCTTCGATTTTATTCTTCAAATCGGTACATTTTGAATGAAAAACGAAATAAAAAAATCGTCATTTTATGGGGGAAAAAGTATTCGAGCTGTTTTAGGTAGATACTTTATTAATGGTTCTCAACTGTTGAAAATTATCCATTCAAACTACTATCAATGCAACACATATTTGCCTACATGTAGTTACAGAAATTGCCGCACCTGTTTTTTCATCAAAATCATGTCAAACATCATGCAGCTACGATTTTAAACACAACAAATTCAAAGAACCACAATTCTGATCGTTGTTTGTGTGTTCTGTTGAGATTTGTACTGTATTGAAATGAGGGAATTCACACGAACTTTAGCTGTTTTCAGTATTCAGGTTGTCCGAGGTTGTCATATAATGTGAGTAGTAATTTTTATACATACATAATTCTGAATTACTAGTGTCCTGATGTAAAAATGATTGAAATGAAGCTCTATTCCCTTGAAATTTTCTACGACCCCTGCAGGTTATACAATCAATAAAATGAAACAAGGAATACGATCAACTAAAGAAATCACTGAAATCAGTATAAGGCACCTATATCAATATATATTTCAAATACGATATATATGTTATTTTGTTGGTGAACCATATTCCTTAATTTCATTTAATCATTATTGTTTAAATAAGCCATACAATCCGATAATCAGAACATACATTTATCAGAATTTTTTATTTCATCTCATTCTTTTATAGATCGTCTTCACTTTGTGAAATACTTAATTTTCAGTTATGAAGAACTGATTCCGTATCTGTTCCCGATTGTCTTCTTTTCTTTCATTTTAACGGCAGCAATCCTTATAGATCAATATTATCGCCAATGGGCAAGAAGAGGTGTAAAACAAAAATACACATTTTTATTCACGGACGATATGACGAAGAAATTGATTAAGAAGCGACCTTTCTCTGATATGTTGATGGATATTTACGAAAGATTTCCCGGAACTAGGTAAATATAACATGATGAAAGAGGTATAAATAAGAAATGACATATGCTGGAAATAATACTATTAAAATTTGTGCAAAACCTCAATAATAATTTTAGTGATTATATAGTCTTCCGTAAACTTCATCCCCTGTTTTTTCTATTTTCAAGTGCAATCTATAATCCTATTCATTGTAAATTTGTGTATACATATGTATATTTTTCGTACAGATGGAAAAATAAAATTTTTCATTATTATGATTATCACAATTTCAGTTTCTTCATGTTGCAGATACGTTGGTTTTTATCAATTCCACAAACCGATACTGATGTTGAAAGATCCAGAACTAATCGAAAGTATTTGCAAGGCAAAATATTGCTTCTTCCAAGACCACACAACAATTTTACCGCCCAGTTGTGATCCTCTCTGGAGCAAGACTATGTTTGCTCTTAAAGGTGAAGTTTTAACTGACTGTGCTTGATTTATATTTATTAACTTTTCTTTGAATTTTGATTCATTTCAATATGCCAGCAATGATTTTAGGGGACAAATGGTTGAGAGCTCGTGAACAACTCAAGCCCTTGTTTCTAGAAAGACACATGAGGAACATGTTTGAAGTGACAAAAAAATACGCCTATGAATTCACGAATTCTTTGGTGCCTCTACAGAGGAACGTGCTCGAAACAGATTGCAAGGAACTCTTTGCCAAATTCTCAACTGAACTGACATCACGTGTGGTCTACGATCTGCGGAATAAATCCTTCAGAAATGTGAACTCCATGTTCTACACCAAATTACGTGAGTCTCAGGAAGATATCGGAGCCTGGAGACTAGTCAAGATCCTCCTGGGCCAGGCTTTTCCTTCCGTTGGAAAGGTATTGAAAAATTATCCAAAGGAATCATTGAATCTCAAAAATTTTTCACTTTTCGTTATTGCTTACCTTCATTTTTGCCACCTCTTTCATTTTTTTCTTTTTTACTGATGTAATTGATGCTCGAAAGGCATTCAGAAGGCCCAATCGCAAGAAATATGTTGTGTTGAATGAAAATTTCAACACAAGAACCAATGAATTGCTAGTAAAAAATTTCAGTTACATGGTCCAGATAGAGAAGACTCCACAAAGTGAGCCAATGTTAAGATATCTGAGAAAAGAATGATTTGATTTCATATAATGACTACCAATAGACCAAATAAATTAGCTTAAAAATATTGTTTGCCTGGAAATAATTGGTGAAGTTCGGGAAACTGTTTTAATCATCTCTTAAGGCCTCTAATAAGAGTACTTTGACTTTTGTCGTGACGTTCGAGAAACCTCGAAATGTTTGGACTATTTTGGGTTTTTCTCGAATAGTTTCTAAACGTAGCACTTTATCAAAAACATTGTTATATTCGAAAGTGATCAGCATTGACTTCTGCTTCTGCAACGTGCATTAGTTATATTTCGAACAAGTTGTTTCATTGAAATCATAAGTCGAAATATGGCAAATATGACAATGTTTAATCTCGCAGAAGCTCATCCTGCTGAGGATGCTGATCATTTATTCGTAGCTAGTGTTGTTGCCCAGCAGTCCCACAAGTGGCTGATTATTGTTGGGGACGACACTGACCTTCTTGTAATTTTGACTGCTACAGATCCTATGTGTACCAACATTTTTTTACTAAAGCCTGGCAAAGGCAAGCAAGACGATGTTGTCCCTTCTCCCTTGCACTACAAGTTTTCCCCTGTTTCGGAAAACAACACGTTATTCCTTCATGCTATCACTAAGTTATCATTTCTCGGTTAAGAACAACACAAATTCCCAAAGACGTTGGAAATCAACTTAAAGAAAAGAGCAGAATTGTTACTCAAATCTAATGGTTCTGCCGATAAGGTCGACGAGACAGGGAAGAAATGCATTGCAGCCCTTTATAGGAATGATTTCAAGCAATTAATTCGGTACGAGATTTTCGAAAAATTATTAATCAAAAACTTATTAAATCTTGCGTTCAACTGAAGCAGCGCTAGGGACGTATTACAGGTTTTAACAATATGTGATATATTGTTTTTAGTTAATAATGAGTCGTATTGTTAGTTATTAGTCTCAAGTTTGTTATTATAATTTAATAAGTTGATTTCCAAAGTCTTTAGGAATTTCAGTTGTCCTTTACCGAGAAATGATGACTTAGTGTCGCAGCCACATAGGATCTGGAGCAGTCAAAATAACAAGAAGGTTGGTGTCCTTCCCAACAATGACCACACACTTATGAGACTGCTGATAAACATCAACAGCAGCTACGATTAAATGATCAGCATCCTCAGCAGGATGAGCTACTGCGAGATTGAACATTGTGTTTTGGAAGGGTGTGGTGACGTTTTTACCACAATATGATGGTCTTCAACGGTCATTCTTCGACATTTCATTCTCAAGCTCGTAGTTCCATAGATATTTCACGTTTTATAGTAAAAAATGTGCTTTTTCAAAAGGTGTAAAAATTTGACGTATGATTTCTATGGAACTACTTGTTCAAAATATAATGTCATAGTACTTTTCAGAACAAGAATTTAATGCTAAATACTTTCGAATATAACGATGTTTTTGATAAAGTGCTTAGTTTAGGAGCTATTCGAGTAAAACCTAAAATAGTCAGAAAATTTCGAGGTTTTGCGAACATCACGACATACGCTCCACTGGGAAATTAGGCAAAACTCAAACTTCTCATCTTAGAGGCCTAAAGAATTGATTAAAACAGTTTCCCGAACTCCACAATTATTTCCAGGCAAAAGTCTAATTTGCTCAGCCTACAATGTTTAAGTTTGCATCATGAATGATAGGTTGATACTTTTTGATTCTGCCTTAATTATATGGTTTATGTGGAACACATTTTCTAGGAATATGAAGGTTGAAAAGTCTTTTTCAGGTCTTGAAAGCTCGCATATTCAGTGAGCCCCTGTGTGACTTCTTCACCCAGATCACCACCAAAATCATGCGTCATAGGGAACGTTTCGGAATAGAAAATTTGGACTTGATCTCCCTCCTCATGAATGTGAGGAACAGAGAGGTGAGCAGGCATCTTCTTCGAGTGATAGGCAAGTACGACCCAGGAGCTCCAATTTCCAACGAGACCATCGAGAGAGATATGACGGCAGCAGGTATAGATTTGAGCGAGGAAACCATAATTGCTCACGCTATAACCTTTTTCTACTCCGGCTATGACGTAATTTCCACAGTTTTATCCTTCTTGTTTTACGAGCTAGCTTTGAACCCCTCAGTCCAGAAGAGGCTGCTGTGGAACTTGGACAATTTGAGGAGTAAATGTAGCGATGATCCATACAAACATTTGTTTGGCTTGCCATACCTCAGTATGGTAGTATCAGGTAAGAAGTTATTGGGACCTCCCAGAGTGAATCATTGTTTCTTTATCGTGATAACTGTAATATACTTTCGAAAACTGCTTAAAGAACTGAATGTTGGTCTGCTCTCTTTCAGAAACGCTGAGAAAATGGCCGCCATTTTACTTCACCGAGCGATGCTGCAATATATCTTGCTGCATACGTAAAGAGATGGCCAATGAGAATGAAGTGAGATTATCTGTTGGTGATACTGTATGGATACCAATATGGTCGATTCACCGAGATCCTAAATATTGGTGGAAACCAGAGGTCTTTGATCCTGAACGTTTCGCGCCAAATCAGTTCCATACCATACAAAGTGGCAGTTATCTACCCTTCGGATTTGGTCCAAGACGTTGCGTAGCATCCGCATATTCAATAATGCAGATCAAAATAATTGTGAACGAAATTTTAACACTTTTCGAGGTTGTTCCAATCAAGAAAACGAGCGAATCCGTGGTGCTGGACCATAAAAGCTTCACTTTATCACCGAGAGATGGCATTTGGTTAGGGTTCAAGCGAAGGTTTATGTAACATTAAACTTAATAGTAGTTTTCAATTGATCTGTGATAGCAACTTCTGTTGAACATGAAAGATTAAGATAAGCTATGAACAATTGATCATCAGTCTACTGATAATTGAATGGTTCATTTGTGTAGCAATCAATTATAAGACATTTTCAGCTTTTTGTTCTTCATTTTTATAAATCTAACATTTTTTTTACTTTTTTGGCATTGAAAAATTTAATCTATTGTCATGAGACCAACAATGTCAATCTAACACATAAATTTCTGAATTAGATATTATGCTTTTACCATAACGATATGTTCCTTTCTCATGAAAGTAAAATTCGAAACAAAAAGCTTCAAGAATTTTTTTCATTCCCCAAGTAATCCAAATCTTAAAGAGTTATCCTGTAACACTTCATAGATCCCAAGAACATGTTAGATCATCGTTAATGATGTACCTCTCGCGATGAATTAGAAATATCCTTGAACCTTCTGTTTTTCTGCACTTGAATGCTGTTGACTTGTATTTGCAATAAATAGTACAATGCACTTTGATAGTCATCTTCATCGTAGGTAACTAATTCATAGAAATATTTACATTCCAATTTATCTATATCCTTTTATCTCAGATCGTGATTGGTTGGAATTTAACACGAGGCAATGGAAAAATATGAATTCTGAGGAAGTTCAAGTTGAGTATTCTTAACTCAACACAAGAAATTTAAAATAATTACTTATCAATTCGAAAGGAATCGAAGGAACAATTAACTATACTACATAACTTTATCAGAATCGATATGTTGCACGTTATGAAAGGAAATATACAGAAAAAATCTTGGACACTACCAAAATTTTTAGTTTTATGCATTGTCTAGATACAGAGCAAAAAACTTTAAATACAATACAATATCAACATAATATAAGATGCGTGTGACAGTTTTAACAGAAGCTATATGAGGCTTATGATTAAATAATTGAGGCAGAAAATCTCAAAAAAAAGCCCTGTCTCCATGTAATTGATGACACTGCTTTAGGAAATCAACTGAAATATTCTCCAGAAACTTATACAAATGTAAGCGATACATGAGTTAAAATAATTCTTAATAAACCACGGCCAATGAAACGGGAAGACTCTTGTAATGTCAACATAAAATTTGTATATTCTTTGGCGAATTCCTCTTTATTTCTGATAATCATCATAATTTTAGTTTGATTTTTTTATGAAATTGGTTTTTTTTCTTCTATAAATTCTGCTTGGTATCAATAATTTTCTACTTGATCAAATCAACCTGCAGGTTTTAGAATTTAGATCGAATCTTCCTATACTAAATTTCAATAGATACCATTCTTATTCATTATTTTTTAATTTTTGTTCCCTGATGTTCAGAATTCGCTTTGGCGTTAACTAAAACTGCAGAAATATATATCTTAAAAACTTTCTCACAGTCACAATTTTTGTAAATGTTTCATAAATAATCTCATATTGATCCATGGATTCATTTCTTTGATTGAAAAATGTGATTTCATAAAATAGACACTACAAGACATGAAACTATTAGGTATATATGAAATTTAACATTTTTCTCAATTAGAAGTAATTTTTCGTCTGATCAAATTACTGATGAAAGAAGTTTTCTGATGAAAAATAAATGAACCAGACTGGAACTCAAACAAAATCTCCAACTTGGTCTGAAAATCCCTAAATCCTTCTCAATATCAAAAGTTCAATCACTCCAAGTTGATCCTACTATTTTTCTAGGATTCAGTGAACTCATAGATCCTTGGACAAAGCAGTTGCATCTATTTCCCCGTTTTAAATAACTTTGACCTTGTATCTAGAATTGCAAACAAAATTAGGATGAAATGATCCTATATAACCACTGCATCTGTTGCTGCAGACAATATGTTTTAGAAAAAATTCATGAATTTTTGTCGTTTTACTAAGGCATGCACAGTATTTAGTCGTTCGTCTAGCTGTGTGGTTGTAGAGTTTCTTTTATGTCGTATAACTTTAAAATTCGTCGTTTTAATCGGTGAACGTAAAATTTTGTGTAGTTGTTTTTTGTTGTCTTTGTAGATTTTATTCATTGATTTGGTGAGTTTTACGGCCCAATTCTGCAGGTTTCGGACAGAGATAACTTAATCGATGATGAATCCATACTTCTATTGAAGAAAGAAGTGTACATTCATTAGTAAAAAAATTTTTTGTGATTATGAATTATTATCAGAACACATGTACCTCAAAACGATAGCATTTGAAAAAATGTTTATGTTTTTTCATTATAAGCGAGGCTTTCAGAATTATATGGATGGAGAGGTTTCATTGAAATGCTTTCAATTATACGAATATGAGGTATCTCATGTATCAATCAAAGCAACTCAATGGAATTTTATTTATTCTTTCGAAAGATACAACAAAATTTTGATTATAGGATGAATTATTTCATTTTTTCATATTTAGCTCATGAGGTATGAAAAATGAACCTACTTGATACGAACAGCCTCTTTGGAAATATTAAATTAGAAAAAGTATACAATAAATTGCTTTCGAATCTAAAAGCGAGGATTTTTGTTAATGATTCTTCGTACAAGAATTATTGACCACTTACGTTACTTTATGGCCTTATTTGAAAGAGGTACCTTAAATATTAGTTCATGTTTTATCGGTATAGTTCTTTTTTGACACGAAAATAAAATCTTACAATCAGAATTATAATGTCAGATGATATTTTCAGCTATTTGAAATCCCATAAATTTGAGATGAATAAAAGGTCTCTATCGGCTTCTGCGGCCTTCGTAACTCTGGTGATTTACCTCTGGAACTACGCATATTGGAGAAGGAACCGTGTGAAGCAGAAGTTTCCTCAGGTTCCTGTGTTTGGCGACGCATTCCGACATATTTTTCAATATAATCCTTATCATGAAGTGTTGGAATCGATCTACAAAAGGTTTGAAACAAGGTAATTTCAATCATTCACATGGTAAGACAGATTTTTTTCGGACTGAATTAAAAAGGAAATTTATATTTGCGAAAACTTTCAGGTTGAATTTTGCAAAAAATACTCATTGTTTCTGTTTTCAACGTAGTCCAAATCGTTCATTGGCAGTGTTCTGTGCATCGTTTTGTACGTTTGAATACCTTCGAAATCCTTTTTTTATAGTGTTGATAATTATCCTTCTTGTTCTGTTGACAGGTATACGGGATTTTATCAGTATCTTCAACCTGGACTTATGCTCAGAGACCCTAATTTAATAAAACAGATTTGTATTTCGTCTGGTGATTCATTCATGGACCGCAAAATGTTTTTACCAGTGTCTTCTGATGTATTATGGAGCAAAAATATATTTGCTCTTCAAGGTGAGCAAATTCTCCAACAAAATTTTATATAAAAAAATTCAAAATCTAGTATTCTCATTGTAATACAATACTCAAAAAAGGATTAGCGAAGAGAACGTCGAATGCATTTATTAGCAATGGAGATGCCCATTTGTGATCATTTTTTTATGATTCCTCCAAATAATCTTCATATAACTTCCAGGTGAAAACTGGAGAGAAATGCGAAACACTCTTAACCCCTCCTTCAATGCCAACAAAATGAAAGAAATGTTTCCCCACGTAGACGATATCGCGAAAAGATTCTGCAGATTTCATCATCAACAAGAGGGAGGTACCATACACATAGAGCTGAAAGATGTTTTTTCAAAATATACCACCGACGTGATAGCCTCCATTGCATTCGGATATGAGGTGGATTCATTGAATGAACCCGATAACGAGTTTTTCAGGATGGGAAAACAAGCAATGGGATCAACCGACTACTGGAGGAATTTCAAGCTCAAGCTGTCGCTGATATTGCCAATTTTCGGAAAAGTGAGTTTGATATCTTTCGCTTCATACAGTTCTTGAGATCTAACACTGAATACTGGGTAAATACACTGCGCAAAAAACTTAACGCACATTATGGAAATCTCAAATTCATTTTACAACTGAAGGTGTTCTCAATGATAATAATTTTTATCAGAATTATGCATACATATGTTATCCACTTTCAACGTTTTTCTTCAATATAAATGTTTTTCCCAGCAGGAATAAAAAAGATGATATTATCAGATTTTGAATGTATTGACTCTATTCTAAAATCAGTTGTTCTCGATCAATTCTAGTGATCAATAGTTTTTGTTTCGTTTGATTTTCTACACTCGATCGCTATGCAACGCGAAACACGCAATTTGACCCAAGAGGAATGTGCCCAAGCGGTCGTTTTGCGAAAAGAAGGGTGGACATACACAAGAATTGCAGAAAGTTTTGGAGTTTCCCATAAAAGTGTGTCCAGAATGTTGCAGCGATTCAGGGAGACTGGTATGAATGTCCAAAGACCCGGATAGGGTAGACCACGGGTAACAACTGCCATTCAAGAACGTTACTTGACAGTTTCTTCTTCTTGCACTCATGGGGTGCAAATTAGCACTCAGACAATAAGAATCTCCTGAGAGAATATGATTAAAGGCATCATGTCGCGGCAAGAGGCCCTGCTCTTAACCCAGCCCATCGAAGGGCGCGTTTGGATTTTGCGAGAGAGCATATCCATTGGGAAGAGGCCGATTGGGAAAGAGTTCTCTTCACAGATGAGTCTAGATTCTGCCTCTACCATTGTGATCGACGTCCCCTTGTATACAGACGTCCACATGAAAGTTATGCTCAGTGCAATGTCCTGAATACTTCTGGTTTCTGGGGAGGATCGATTATGGTATGGGGTGGAATATCTTTGACTGCTCGCAGAGACCTAGTGGTGGTTGATAATAGAGCTATGAATGCTGATAAGTATATGAAGAACATTCTTGAAGAGCATGTTGTGCCATTTGCCCCATACATTGGTGAAAGTTTCATTTTTATGGACGATAATGCCAGACCCCATCGTCGCATCGTTCGGGAGTACCTTGAAGAGGTTGAAGTCTCTCAAATGGAATGGCCAGTAAGAAGTCCAGATCTCAATCCGATTGAGCAGGTTTGAGACAACCTCAATAGAAGGCTGGGAAGTTCAGAAAATCATCTAGCTACTCTTAATGACTCAGGAATCCAACTCGGAGAAATCTGGGAAGGATTACATCAGAACATTTTAAGATCACTCATTTTGAGTATGAACAGTCGTTGCTGACCTGTAATTAACGCAAGGGGTGGAAATACCAAGTATTAAATCACTTATCAGCATCTCGGTATTTTGAAAATTGTTCATTTCTCCTCTTTCACACAAGATTCGGTTAAATCCTGAATTTTTCTTCCATTTAATGTGTCTTGTTTCGTTCAAAACCTTCCTGAGAAAACATAAAGAATAAGTCATAAAGTCAATGTAGAGTTAACTTTCATTAAAACTGAGATTTTCAGAATGTGCGTTAATTTTTTTTTCGCAGTGTAGTTTGAAGCTTTCACCACCCGATGTACTGATATTGGAAGAGTCTTCAGGGCTTATTGGCCGTGATCCATTGGGAATAATTTCACCTAACGTTTCGCTCACAACTGCGGTAGGCATCTTCATAGGGTTCTTAGTCTAAGATTGTATCTCGAACGCTGAATTTCTGTCAATGACGCGCGTGATATCGTTTGTTATTGGTTCATTTCGATTTTGACGCAATTACCTCGTTACTGAAAATTTTGCTGTGATTTTCAGTCTGAAAGAGTTCTGTAAAAGCTTATTTGCTATTTTACCTACTATTTTCACTAAACGATAGCAAGCTATCGGAAATTATTATGATATGTATGTGTATGTATTCTGGGCTTAACAATATGATTGCAATGTACAGTACATATCATTAAGAAACAGCCTTATGCCGTACACCCAGTTCTCTTCACCAAGCCTCTCAAGTCTTTGCATTTCTCTGAACTGCCCCTCTATTTTATTTTCAATCTTCAATCCTCCAACTCTTCAGCAATAATGATCCCCTGGTGCTTGATATTCCCTGCACATTTCAAGTTTTTATTCTCATACTTAGTCCATTCACTCGTTCATCGTTGTATACCACCACTATTATTCCAAGGCTTGTTGAATGAGAAATTCAGCAAATTGGTCATTTTATTTGGTGTTGGGTTGCAGGCCCAACGCCCAAACCTCCATTCTTGGAGGAGCTAGAAATTTTGATGTTTAATTTAATTATTATGATATTTGGATACCTATTGGTTCATTTTCCAGATCTTCAAAGCCCATATCTTCGATAAGACGGTGAGCGACTTCTTCAGAGACAAGATATCGAAGGAGATTTACCGTCGCAAGGCAGGAAACATTCGAAGGAACGACATGCTGCGTCTGCTGATGCGCGCCCATTTGCCTGATGCCGATGACGTGTTTGAGATTCCAAGGCTTCGACTAGACCTCGAAGACATAACATCCCAAGCTCTGGTGTTCTTCTTAGGCGGCTTCGAAACAGCATCCACCGCCTTGTGCTTCATGGCTTACGAGCTGGCCCTGAATCCAGATATCCAGGATAGGCTAATTGAGGAGATAGACAGTCATAGCGAGAGCCATCCTATTCTGACTTACGATGGCGTACGAGACATGAAATACCTCGATATGGTACTCAAGGGTGAGTTTTCTTGGAAACTGATACTTAATGTTTAGATTTCATGATTCTTTTACTAGAGCTAAAAGAGCTAAAATAATACAATAAATGTTGAAACAAAAAGTACCTAAGCTGAGGTAAAAATAAAACGGGGTATCAAAACATTCTTTGTATGATACTATAGAATCATACGATACTATCAACACTAGTATCATTCGATACTATACAGCCAGGGGAAAAAACCTCAGCCGAAAAAACCTGCCTCCCCGTAAACAAAATAACATAAAATATCAAATATCAGGAAAATCTTGAAAGACATCAGTGTGATCATCTTCATGTTATCCGTCGATGGGCTCGAATAAACAAATTCTTCCCAAAGGACTCGTAATTCTTAATCTGAAATGGAAAAAGACAAAAGCAGAAAAGAAACCGATTATTCAGAATAAATCAAATGCATTTTGGAAATGCATTTGCTACTTTAAAAAACATCAACATTAAGATTTCTTGGCCAAATAATGTTCGGAGGTTTATACATATTTATGACAGAAATGTCACAAAATTTGAAAGAAATGAAAAAAACTCCATCAATTTCCCCTTTCCGAATCTGTTGAAAGTTACGAAACTGATAATTTTTTAACATAACAAGCTAAACTTGTAAAAAATCAATTAATACATAACCTTTCAACTGTCCTCTTTCGCGAGGATTTTTTCTGTTGCCGTGTGGGTTTCTTGCAGAAGAATCACTTTGATACCATGTTCATCAGCTAATTTGGAGACGTAATCACACTTGTCTTTCGAAATTCCTTCGATATTCAAATTCAAATTCCACAAATTGTTGCTCTCTGGTCGTGAGGGTTTTTTCAAACCGGATACGACCTTCCAGGTGATGATTTTTCGGCACTTCAGATGTTTGAAGACCGCTACGGGACCCCAATAAAAGCCAATCATCTCCCATAGATAAACCAAACATGTTATAACACAAGAAAAACGGAATATTTTTCAAGATCAAAAACTAAGACATATTACGAGAATTGTCATTCTGACATAATTAATTGATTAATAGAACATTGAAATCCGAATCCCCAAACTGAACAAGCTATCCATGGCAATCCCAACAGAATATACTGTTGTAATGATCAATTAAATTTCGTGAAACTCACCCTGAGTTGCAGGATTGTCTATTGAAATTCAATTCTCCCTCAAACTGAGTATCTATGAGCGGTAGCCTATGGATAAGGGAGCTTTAAATTCAACGGACGTTGCTGCAACTCAGGGTAAATAACTCTCTCTCAATAATTCCTCCTCTTTATCTCGCAGAAACCTTGAGAAAATGGCCTCCACTATTGAACATGGACAGAAAGTGCTGTAAACCATACACAATAAGTCCCGTATTGCCAGATGAAGATGCAGTGTACCTCAGAAAGAATACCTTGGTCTGGATACCGGTCTGGGGCATACACCGCGATCCTAAACACTGGCCCAACCCTGATGTATTCAATCCCGAACGATTCCGTGATGAAAGCGAGGAAAATATCCCACCAGGAACCTACCTACCTTTCGGGATGGGCAACAGAAGTTGTCTTGGAGCCAGATTTGCAGTAATGGAAATCAAAATTCTCATGTACAGGCTCCTTTCTCAGTTCAGACTGGTGACGACCAGTAAGAGCGAGATACCCTTCGTCCCAGTAACCCACAGTTTCAGTCTGGCCAGTGCAAATGGCTTCCATTTTGGTCTGGAGAAGAGGGAGTTCGTTTGAATCGAGGAAAAAAAAATTTAGATGTTTTGCTTTTTAATTTAGGAACGTATGGTATAATGGAGTTTACATAACTCATATGACATATTATCGTTAAAAGAGAATGATTATATCGCGTCATGTGAAACTAGATTCTGCTATAGTGCAATAATTTGATCAATAAATGATAGATGTTGAATATTTTGTTTCATTTCGAGTGATTTTGCACAAATTGGTGAGACTCACACAAGAAACTTTATTCGATAATATTCTTTATTCATCCCTTCATAACGTTATACAATTCTGTTATTCTCAACATAGTTTTTATTTTATCTACAATGCTACTCTATATTCATTATCCATGAGTATGTATCCAAGAGAAAATCCAAGTCGTTAGCTGACGTCCTTAAGTCCAAATCATTTGACCAATGCGAGTTTTTTAAAGACTTCGAGATTTCCTCAGCCTATTCGCAAAGAAGCTGCAAAATGAAAACCATCAGAGTGGAGAAATTCAAAACTAAATTATTTAATTAAAAATCAATATTTCTGGTAGATCATGCTCAATTCAGAAAATACAATATCATCGACAGAATAACGTTCTTCTTCATACCAATTAATACCTCTCACAGACCAATAATTTAGTTGCTGGAAACTCACCTTCTCTTAGAAATTTCCCCAGTTGAGAAAATCAATTGTCCAATGAGAATTGATGCCAATGTGATGCTATACCAGGAGATACCAACATCGTCTGCAACTTTCAGTGATGTATTTAGAGTTCTTCCATTTCTAATTGTATCAAAGTACTCATTCTTCTCTCTCATATTGAAGGTACGTTCTGCAACATCAATATTTTTTATGTGAATAGATCGAGAATTCAATGAAAATACCGACATGTAATTCTTTAGTTTCAATTCTAACACTCAAAAAAAAACAAACCTTGATAACCAATTGTAGGAACGATTAAAGAGTCCATTCTAGAGCTAAATCCATGAATATCACGCCTTTTACCTGAAAGTGTTGTATAATGATGTGGATTATGATTGTTCCTAGAGATCATCATACTTGATGTTCTTTCAGAAGTCTTATCTCCCTCTAGCATATTAATCTCATTTTCAACCCTGCTCCATATCCTAGAGTTCTGTCGTTGTCTTCTGTCATTTCCAAACTCTAGCAACCTTTCGATACTCCTTCGATGACCTTTAGGTTTATTGGACGAAGAATTCCTCCTTACCTCAGGTAAGGATTGTAGTAGATCTCGTTTTCTCGTAGTTCTTTCAAAATCGACTAACTTTCTTGCATTCATAAATTGTACTTTAATGGAATTCCGCACATTAACCTTCCTTGTTACATCTGATAATGTAGCACGAATATTGTTAAGTCTCACCAGTCGATTTGTATCGAATAATCTCATACGATTCTCATGTAAATCTATTCTCCTGTTATCAACTGATTTTTCGGCACGGTTTTCAGAATATTGATGGTTTGATTTTATCAACCGTGCATCCGCCGATCTAATAGCGCGGTTTTCGTTCAATTTTGCAGCGCGATTGTGATCTGATTTCCTCTCCGATCTTGTGAAATCAGTTACTACCGATCGAATTCTTCTATTTAAATTTGCCATCACATGTCTTGTTTCAAACACACGATTGTCATAAGATCTCTCTCGATCTACAACTGATCTTGAATTTGGTAATTCACTTTCCATTGATCTTGTCATGGATCGTTTTTCGTTTGATCTTGTGGCTCTATTTTCATCTGATGGAATTTCAGATCTTACGACTCGAATTTTTGCAGATCTTACGTTTCTATTTCCATTTCTATCTGATCTCATTTGTCTGGAATATTCAGAGATTGTACCATGATCTCTCTGATCATCAACTACTGATGTAAAAGCTCGATTTCCATTTGATCTTGCAACCTGAATAATGTCTGATCTCGAAGCACGATTCCCAGTAGATCTTACCAAACGGTTATCAATGTTTCGTTCTCTATTTTCGATTGAATTTGGTGATTGCCTTTCCATTGATCTTATCATACGTTTCTCGTTTGACCTTGCAGCTTTATTTTCTTCTGATCTCATATCAGATCTAACGACTCGAATTTCTGCAGATCGTACGTTTCTCTTTCTTATTGATCTCATTTGTCTGGAATCTTCTGAGGTTTTAGCATCATCTCTATGACCATTAATTGATTTCAAGGATCGATTTTCATTTGATCTTGCAGCATGAATATTATCTGATCTCGAATCACGATTTTCACTAAACCTTACCAATCGATTATCAGAGTATCTTTCTCGATACTCAATTGAATGTGGTGTTTGCCTTTCCATTGATCTTGTCATACGTTTTTCGTTTGATCTTGCGGCTCTATTTTCATCTGATCCCATTTCAGATCTTACGTATCGAATTTCTGCAGATCTTACGTTTCTCGTTCTCATTGATCTCATTTGTCTGGAATCTTCTGAAGTTGTAGCGTGATCTCTGTGTCCATTAACTGATTTCAAGGCTCGATTTTGATCCGATCTTGCAGCCTGAATCTTATCTGATCTCGAAGCATGATTTCCACTAGATCTTACCAAACGATGATCAAAAGATCTTTCTCGATATTCAATTGAATGTGGTGATTGCCTTTCCATTGATCTTGTCATGCGTTTTTCGTTTGATCTTGCGGCTCTATTTTCATCTGATCCCATTTCAGATCTTACGTATCGAATTTCTGCAGATCTTACGTTTCTCGTTCTTATTGACCTCATTTGTCTGGAATCTTCTGAGGTTGTAGCGTGATCTCTGTGACCATTTACTGATTTCAATGCTCGATTTTGATCCGATCTTGCAGCCTGAGTCTTATCTGATCTCGAAGCACGATTCCCACTAGATCTTACTAAACGGTTATCAATGAATCTTTCTCTATTTTCGATTGAATATGGTGATTGCATTTCCATTGATCTAGTCATCAGTTTCTCATTTGACCTTGTAGCTCTATTTTCTTCTGGTCTTGTTTCAGATCTAACTACTCGAATTTCTGCAGATCTTACGTTTTTCTTTCCATTTGAACTTATTTGAAAATCTGCAGATCTCATTCGTCTGGAATCATATAATGTTTCAGCATAATCTCTATGATCGTTAGTTGATCTTGTGGCTCGGATTTTATTTGCTCGTGAGGAAAGGATATCATCTGATCTCGAAGCAATATTTCTACTAGGTATAACTGCTCTATTATCAAAGTATCTATCTCGAATTTCAATCGTCATACGTTTCTCGTTTGGCTTTAAAACTCTATTCTGACCTGATTTCATTCGTCTGGAATTATCAGATTTTGCAGCATATTCTCTTTGACTATCAACAGATCTTGTGGCTCTGTTTCCATTTAATTTTGTAGCCCGAATATTATCTGATACCGAAGAACGTTTTTCAACAAAACTTGCACGATTACCGGATGATTTTCCTCGATTTTCAATAGGATTTAGTGAATAACTTGATATACGGTTCTCGTAAGATCTTGAAGCTCTTCTCTCATCCCGAATATCAATAGATCTTAGTTCTTCTTTTCTTGTAGCACGATTTTTCCCCGATCTAATCATTCGATTATCTATGGACGGTTCTCGATGTTCAATCCATCTTTGTGAAGGATCAACCACTGATCTTATGTTTCTAGTAGAATCTATTCTTGTAGCTCTTTTCTCGTTTGCTCTTACTGTTGGACTGTCGATTGGATTTGTATATGGGTTTCCAATACGTCTTCCATGGTTCTTGAGATCTCTTCTTTCTTTCCACATTCCATCACCTCTGGGGATTGATTTCTCAGGGGTGTCGTAGTTCCTTATAATTTCCATTCTATTTCGTCTAGCTTTATCGATTTCTCTGAATTGCCTCATTCTTGTTTCAGCTCGAATCAGCGGGAGTCTCCTTTCTGTAGGTACTAGCGGATTTCGTTGAAATTCTTTTCTTGATTCACGGCTGTGTGGATTAGACGCCAAGAGATGACTGCGAATATCACAAGGAGATTCAAGCCATTTCATAGAAACTCCGCTGTGACGAATATTATCGTCAACAGGACAGAATCCAGAGCTTCCATAATCTTCGAAAATAAAGCCTCGGACTCCATGAAGAACGAACAAGACTCCAAGCACTCCAGAGAAACCTTTCACTAACACTTCCGGATGCATGATGGAAGAAACTAAAATTGTTTGGACGTTTTCGAAATGCCTTGTATGGTTCGTAGGTGTAAGAACGTTTTCGCTGTGGACAAAGAAGCTGTCTGAGTCTGCAGAGGGTTGTTCCGTCTTTTATATGCGTCGACAACTAGGCAATTTCGCACTTGGGCGAATATGATTGCTTGTAATTCGATTTTGAGATGGCAGTTTGTTGCTCATAATTCAATTTCGGGGCCTTATAGGAAAGTATCAATGGAAGAAGAGATGCGTTTTACGCTGCCCTTCAAAATCGTTGGGTCTGCAACAGGGGCTGGATTGAAATGGTCTCTGTGTGTGTTGAAATGAACAGAAACTTATATATCAAATAAATGTTAATCTTGACGAGTTTTACACTGAAGAAAATTAGAAATAGAATCACTAATAATTCCAAAATATTATTGATTTCCTTGGTTGATCTTATATCTCAACTCTATTTTATTCACAGTAGGAACTCGCCAACAATTGATCATCAGGAATTTCGGAATTGGATGTAGAAGATTCAAACAATTTATTCACATACTTGTTCCATTTTCCATAGATGAATAAGTAAAACGATCTGTCAAAATGGTGAGAGACACCTTCTTGTTCTCCCATCCTTATTAAAATGAAAAAATTTCACGGAAAAATCACAAATAAATATTTTTTCATTGAGGCACTCTCCCTTATAACTTTCTTATTATAATTTAAACTTTTTGGGAATGTAAACAAGACGGGGTGTTTCACTGGTAAATGTTCATATATAGGTACACAAGGTACGTCTTTGACTTGTACATCTATATTTTAACAGAAGATTCATGAGGTTTTTTTTTATTGAACAACATCAGCATAACCTCAGCTTCTTCAATAGTATATTCTAAAACAATTGCAGAATGAGCTTCTATTCCAACACGAATGCGAAGTTCGAAAACGAGCGACGAAGGAACGAGTTTTCGATAGCATGAGTGTTGGAATTGCCTTCTGCAACGAGTATTAGACGGTATTTTCTCTATTTCAGTTAATTTTTGTGAAATACTGTCGAAATTCAAATGAAAATTCAGATAAGTCACTTTTGTATTGTATCTTGGCAGTTGGTGTCACATACGAAATTTGACAGATCACGGAATTAGAATTGATTTGATTCGAAACTTGATTCGATCGGAGGTCAGTACTGACAAGCATAAAACGAAAAATATAACTGAAAACAATGCTGTAATGAGTTTCATTACAGCACTACTTTTAGTACTGTAATGAACTCATTACGATACTGAAATAGAGAAAAATATTTTCTCTTGTTCGCGCAGTATATACGGTCACCCACGTAAAGAGTGTCGCCTCTGATAAGGAGTGACCATTATTCACTATATAACAAGATTCCATTGGGTTTCCATTACAGAAGAGCATAACTTCGTTTCGCACTTCAACTATTTCAACCGCCATTCATGGGACCTATGACGTCAACGCCAAGAGAAATCGATGGGATCCTATAAATATTGAAAGCTAGAACGTAATGTTTTGAACTAATTTTGGCATCAAGATCAATATTTTCGAAGTCACATTTCCGAATAATCTCTTCTTACCTATCTGTCAAATTCATAACGAAATTATGAAAGGAAGTGAAACTTATTGCAGATATCCATATCTGAAGATTAAGTAGGCGGATAAAGGGAATCATCAACCATTATTCTCATCTTGATATTCATATTTCCTTCGAGAATAGCACCATTTTAATTTATTTTCAGTTCTTCTTTCATAACAAAGAAATAAAACAACGAAATGTATAGAAAACTTCATTAAGAGTATAAAAACAATCATCTATAGATAATAAATTTTAAATATAAATAATTACAAATTACATACCATACTTATCTTCCATAAATCAAACCTATAATACCAGTTCAAAAATCAATAATTATCACTAAGTGGAAGAGATCAATGAACAATACTCCGAATTAAAGATTCGCTCATTTTCCTTATTTCCCTACAACTGCGATAGCGAGATACATCCTCAAATTACTCACTCAATAACATGACTAGATTGAATCACTCAAACTTTATTTTGTTCATTTCAGCGCCCTCAAAGAGGCCAAAATCTGATCTAATTCATTTTTATACGAGATCAACTGTTGCTGCCTCTCTGCACACTGTTCGCAGTTCCTGTTCATAATGCTCTTTTGAGCCAAACTGTTCACTATAGCCCTCAGTCGATGCTCCCTTTCCTCATATTTCTTCTCCACAGCAGCCAGCTGAAAAAAATGTAGGTTAGGTAACACCAAAAGTTCCACAGACGACATACTTTCTTCTGCAGTGATCCCACGTCAGTATCCGTGATGACGTTTCTTGTACAGAAGACAGTTTTATCGACTGCTGTCATTTGATCGTTGAGGTGGTCTCGCTCGACTGTTACTATAGCCAGTTCTTCTTTGGTACACGCCAGCTGGGTCTGAAGGGTGTTGATGGACAGTTGCTGGAGTTCCAACTGCTCTCTGAGGGGGTGCAGGTTTTGTATGTATTGGGCTATCTCCCGCTCGTGAGCTTCTTGAAGGGCGTTGAGCTGTTGAAGAACATTACATTAGACTGGTGGAGAAAGGACGTAGATACCACAAAAAAGTTAACTCACATCATGTATTCTTTTCTTCTTCAGATTTTGGTAGTCCATTTCGATCCTGTACAGTTGTTGCTTCACCTTCTCAAAATCCGACTTGTTGGAGTCTAAGTCTTCTTTAGAGCTGACGTCTATGTTAGAATCAGTCGGAGATTTAGTCCTAGCCACGACCATCTTATCAGGGAAACTTCCAAAAACCCTCCGATCTGTGATATTCTTCAGGCTACCCTCTCTCTCTTTCTGCAGCCTCTTGTTGGTCTTCCTTATCTCATCCATCTCCCTCTGCATCTTCATTATGGCTTTCTCCTTCCCCGACAAATCAGCCTGAAGGCCTCTTATGGTGGCTAGAAGGTGGGATTCGCTTTTTCCTTCATTGACTTTGGCATTGCTTTTTACAGCAATGACTTTTGGTGGTTTCGTTGGGACAGAATCTGTCTGAGTTGAAACATTGGTTGTTTCTTTCTCGGGGATTTCTTGAAAATTCAACGGGGAGGAAGGCGTCTGGGTATACATGTCATAGCTGTTGCTCTTCCTCTTCAGCTGATTTTTAAGGTCATTCACGTGAAGCTCCAGATCTTCTATGTGGTGCTCATACTTCGACTTCATCTGGTTGAACTTCTCCTGGATGTCTGAGAATACTTGCGACGATTGTTTCTCTTTTGTTTGCAATTCTTGTTCAAGAGTTTTTATCCGATCTTCTAACAGCTTCCTGGCTGATAGGTTGGAATCAGTAGCGTCTCCTTTGGCAGCCATTATCAAAGCTGAGACAGAATCAGGGTGTTTCCTCGCAATAATCCTCTCCATTTCCTTTATTTGCCTGTTCAAATCCTGAATACACTTAGCATCGGTTTCGTTCTGAGTCTTGAGACTTCTTGTTTGAATTTTTTCGATGTCTAGTAGTTTATTCAAGCTTAATTCTGTCTCTAAGAGCTTATCTCTATGTCTCTGTACGTTGAGTAATTCGTGTTTATATTTAGCCAAGGAGGTGTCTACTTCTGCCAGTCGCCTTTCCAGGTTTCGGTTTTGGTTGAGGAGGTCATCTTGGGTACTTTTGAGGAGAACGTGATTTTGCGTCAATGTGTCGAGTTGCAGTTGAAGGGCAGTGTTTATCTCTTTTGTGTCCTTTAGTTCGTCAAGAGCCTTTTCGAGTTCCACCGAAACATCGGGGGATCTTACCTTGGCCGCTACTTGGGTTTCTTTAAGGGCAATCCGCGTCCTTTCCAATTCATTCTGAAACAAGGAGAATTTTCGGTTACTCTTGAAAGAGTCTTCATGGTGTGTGAGACCCAAATACTAAGACTATTCGCAAATACTTGAAAACAATTAATCACGAAGGATCAGTTTCAAGATAACTTTCCAATGGGAATCGTGAAAAAAACAATGCTGAGCCGAGGATGACAGAAAATATTCAGATCGAAATGTGGTCCAGAACCAGTTTTGAACAAAGATATATCGTCAGGTCGTTACGAGCTGGTTTTCTCTTTCCTGTGTTCCAATACAACGTTTTGAATATCATAAATAATACGGAAGACCAGTTAGGAACTACAATATCTTTCTTGAGGATCCTTCTGTAACTCCCACTAGTGCACGAATTTAACCCAGATTCAGACATGGACTTAGGAAATTTCATTCTTCTTCGGAGAAGAATAATATAAAATGATTTTACATAAGGATTTTACTGAATAACACCATTTTCTTCCTTTGACTGAATCTGAGAGCTTGGTCCCCACCAGATTCATTTTGATGACTAGGGTGTCAACTTATTTCTTCCATTTAAACTATTACTGTTTTTCTCACAATATGAAGAACTTGCATTAGAAATCACCTGATGGGGTTAATGAATATATTTCGGGATGCCAATGTTACGCTAGATTTCATGGCTTTCACCTCTGTCCTTAATAATTTTTGTCATTGGATCAGGGCTGTGATACTGATGAGTAGTAATAATATCGAAACCGGTCTATCTCTGATTTGCTCCAATAACGTCATTTTATTGGTTGAATCTGCAAGCTTACTATTCTTGTTGGTACATAAAATTGAGGAAGAAAATTAACAACAATTCTCAGAGGAAAATCGATCGATTTGATTAATCTTCAACGAAATCCACCAAAGAGCAACACTTCAAAATACATATACTTCCAAATTTGAATGAAAAAAGACATTTGCGTATTTGTCGTAGAATTTTAACCCGGAATAATTTTAACAATATCATTATGCCAATTCTTTTCGAGTAGAAATAACGCGTAAAATACCAAGTAGAAGATACGGTCCTGCTTATACGTCCAGTTTACAGCTTCATTAGGGCAATGTCCATCGATAAATCTCAAAAAATGTAGACCTAACGAGGTCTACCAAAGTTTATTTAGCAGCAGTAAGCCTCTTTGTGAACGAAGAAGTTCAACATCATTAGGATCCGAAAAAAACTGAATTGAAAAATGTAAATATTTATATAATTCCGATAATCAGGATGTGACAAAACTTTCTATCCTACCTTCGAGCAGCAAAAAATGTTATCAACGTAAACCACTTTGTTAACGATATTTGCTAATTAACTTTTTGCTCCACTTCGATTATTTGAATCCCATTAATTCCTTGGAAATTTACTCATTTCCATAAAACCGAAGAACTAACAATCTCTGACATCTTTATGATCGTACATGACCGAAATTGGGTCGTCAAGTGGAAGGAATAAAAATTTAATTCTTTTTGAAGAGTTCTGAGGTTTATTGTTTCAAACTGGAACACGGCATGTTAAGCAGATAAAATGTTATTTAAGATTCAAGATGTGTACTTTTAGTTTATAGATGTATGTCATAAGGGTTAACCGTGAAGTAGCATTGAACAAAAAGAACGAAAATTTCGAAAGGATCTTCGAATGAAGATTCGCTTTGTTGCCTTAATTTTTTTAATTTTTCAATTATTGATAAATACTAAGTTCTCCCAATTTACCAATTTTATGGATTTATCTGATGAAAGAGTTCGTTGTAGACTCGGAAACGTTGCAATGTTAAATAGTTTTCAGAGTGCAAATGTTCAAGCTTTGATTTATAAAATGAACTTCTAATTGATTATATTCTATAGAGAGAGAGAGAGAGAGAGAAAGCCCTGGAAAAGATTCAGAAAAATTTTGAAAACTATCCATTGTTTCTCTTGAACACTATTGAATATCGAAGGAAACATCTTTTTTTCGGCACGATTGAATAGATTCAGGCTGTGGAGAATCCATGAAGAAATGCAATTTTAGAATATATCTCGTAAATGATTTCATCAAATGAAATGAAATGAGAATGAAAATATTTCGTCGAAACTTACATACAGTGTAGCACACAAAAATTTGATAAAAAGCTAAGACTCTTCATAGTGCAAACTGAGTTATTCAATTTGCTTTAATAAATATACAGCGTTGGGAGTGAAAATGGTGAAAATCTTCGATTGAGACACCAGATCCTTCCTGATTGTGAGTTGTATCGATTTCGTAGCGTTTTAAGCTATTGCATAGCTTTCATCTCAGGCTTTGAGCGCGTAGACCGAATGTAGAAATTCCGTAACGAAAAAACCTAACACAGCCGTGTATCGTCGGTTTTATATTGTACGATATCAGTTGGTTTAGCATTCCTTTCTGTAGTTAAGTTTTGTTTCCCTTTATCTTTATATTTATATTCGTATATTTTACTATAATTTCTAGAATACTTCCCGAAAATAATCTTCTGAAACATACGGTGATTTTAATTTACTTGAATTTTCTTGAGTTTGAAGCCATTATACCCTGAAAAAAAAATACTTGAAGACTCAAGCGGGCTCATTTCAACTCACAGATTATATCAAGAATTGCAATTAATAATTGTTCAGGTGTTAGGAGCGCGAGTACACGACTTTTTCATCCAGAATTACTGAAAAATTCAATTTCGATGGTACTTAGGTTATCGGGCGCAATCGATCCAAGAGATTATTGCACTCTTTGGACTAATATGAAGGCTCTGAGGAGGTTGAAATTGCACATGCATGATCGCGATATAAAATCAAGATGCTACAGAAAGTCCCACCCCTGAGCGATAAACACCGCAGTGAGAAACTAGAAAAAACCATGCACTTCAGCTGACAGATTAGGTGTGCCTGTCCGAGGGTTAAATCAACAACATTATCTTCTTATTTTTGAATAGATGTTATGCAATAGCTTTACCGCGGCAGTCCTCGAGTGCCACACGTGTTTTTTTTTAAGAAAAATCGGCAAAAACCGCCAAGTTTCGCAAAAACACATCGGTATATCGCGAAGCGTACAAAACATCGCGAAACCCGTCTTTGCTACTTCTCAGCAACACCCACAAGTACCAGTTGTCTTCCGCGTTCGAAAAAAACGCCGATGTGCCGTTGCTTTTCCGATTTCAGGTCAAAATCACGGCCGGCTACCTATAAAACGCGGCCGAGAGGAGCTCGTACCAAAAATCCACCGAACGTCGTACGATGTGGCGGCTGACCTTAGCGCTGATCGCGGTGCTGGCGACGCCCGGCGTCCATCCGAGGAACTTGGCCAATCCGGGCTCGCAGGTGTACCCGGACGTCGATCTGATGATGGACTTCGCGGCGAGACCGACGCCCAAAAACGTACCCCAGACCTTGGACGAAGGTCCGTTTGAGAAGGTTCTTTACAACAACAGCCAGGTGTGGAAGGCTTGCAACGAGGAAGAGACTTTCCTGATAGCGCTGAACAGACTGAGGAGGGAAAACAGTGAGTTTTTCTTGGTTAAGAACATATCGCATTTCTTACCGCAACATCACTCGAGAGAAGAATTTTAAAATTTTCAAAAATATCCTGAAAACCTCGAGAGAGTTCTGTAGATATTGCCATATCATTTTGTTCATTTTAATCAATGTTTGACAACCTTTTTCCTAACACGAACCCCATAGTACCACAAAGTATACGTCGCTCAACAATAAAAGAAACAGAAAAATTTTCGAAATTTTTTGGTGATTTTCAACAAAGTTTATCTGAGTGAAAAATGATCGTATTGGAAATAAAAAAACCTTCTTTTGAAGCTTGGGGACTCTTGTTTCTCAATCTATTGGTTAAAAATATTTGGGATTACCCGTAGCCATGCAATCTTCAGATAAATCAGTGATAAAAAAATTCAAAATTTCTCAAATTTTTATTTTTGCTCTACGGGCATGAAAAAATTTTTTCTATCTAGACCGATGCGAAGGTCGCATAGCGTGTTTATTCAGCTCTAATTTGCTCTTCACGACCCTCGAATATGACCATTTGTCTTCGAGATATGCAATTTTAAATTAAAAAAGATCCTCTTTCTTCTTCAGTGCCGATATCTCCGGAGCTACTAGTCGCCTAGCAAGCCAACAGGAGATTTCTTTCTTTACAGGAAATTTCATACAAAATTCTGTTATGCTTGATTAAAAAAAATTTTTTTCGCCAGTAACGCAAAAAATGCCATTTTGCCATTCTTTGGTTGATGGACTGTATCTTCGTCATTATTAGGGGAAAAGCTCAGGTTATAAATTTTACAGCCGGGTGTTGGAACAAGATTTTTGTTCCTTGAACTTGTCCTAATCTTTTTAATCAATCAATAATTACATGAATAAGAAATTGAATTTTTCTATGAGGTAAAGCAAAAATAAAAATTTGAGAAATAAAAAAAATGCCTATTCCTGATTTCTCTGAAGATTGTATGGCTACCGGTACTCCGAGAAATTGTTAACCAATAAATTAAGAAACTAGAGTCTTCAAGCTTCAACAGTAAGTTTTTTTATTTCTCGAACGACCATTTTTCACAGAGATACAGCCTATTGAATATCACCAAAAAATTTTAAAAATTTTTCTGTTCCTTTAATTGTTGCGCGAAGTGTATTTCGCAACCCCCAACCCTTTCGTTGTTAGGATTCGGGTATAAATGTGTATACGATAAGTATACTTTGATTAAATATTTCTTAATATGTCTATCTTTTTTAAATTTATCGTGTCCGCCCTACAAACATTGATCTGAATAATATAAAAAAGAGTCGAATCAGATTGAAATTTCTTTGTGAGGTGTGAAACTGAGTTCGTGAAGACTAAATAAGAATGTACATTTTTCGAAGGAGCAATATCTTTCTCTTAATTCCACGTAATTCTCGAGCCATTCCGAAAACCGAAAAAAGTCCAGTCTTTTCGAAAATTTTGATTCCAATGACTGAAAAAAAATTGTGCCACACATGTACTGAGTTGTGCCGTTCGAATTTTTCAGAAATTCCATCTAGTTTCCCGAATTTTTCTCCTCACAAATGAATATCTGAAGAAAATAAAAAATATCAGTAAATTGAAGGAAAATCAGTATACCTGGCAACAGTGTGTGTGATATTGACTCTGCATTTTTGGATTTCCGAGATAATTGTTATTGTGCCTAATTGTTCTAGGTTTGTGCTACTTTGTGCCATTGGAACTTTTCTTTTATTACATACCGTTCTCAAGATATCACGTGTTCATTCGATACATTTTGCGAAATATTTTGAGAACTATATGAGATAAAACAAAAATTGCGAAGGCATAAAGTAGTACGAAACCAGCACAATTTAGCACAACAAAAAATTCTCTCGAATATCCAAAAGTTCTGGGCCAACTTCACACAAACTTTGCCAGATGTGCAGATTTTCGCACAATCTACGTATTTCTCCTATTTTCTCCATATGAGCGAAAACCTGTCATTTTTTTCTAGAAATCTGACCTGCATAAATTAAGACAATTGCAACACAATCTACAAAAAATTTCTATCTGCACAAAAAGAAAAGTACTGTGCTAACTTTTTTTTTCATTTTCGTAGTTTGCCTGAAAATCTGTAGGATTTTCAAAAAAAAATTACGACTCAAGACAGGAGAATTTCAATACAAAATTGCACATTTATTATTGTTCACCTATCTCAAAAATTCATTCCAGGTTTTCAAAGGGTTATAATCTAGGGATAAAGACATTCCGCAATATAATCTAAGTGCACTGAAGATATTTTGGGAAGGGAATATTTAACCATGAGTAAATCTAAGGTGTTTTTCTGAAACTCGAATATAAAAACAATGAATATCTTTCGTAAGCATCGAGCGGAATATAATTCAATCGAAAGTTTCATACTGCCCAAATGATCACTTTCTGTTTCCTCTCAAATAACAGACTATTTTTAAATAAGGTCACGAATTAAAGCCAATTTTTTATCACCGAAACAAACGTCATATATCTACGCATAATCAAAGTTACGAAACATCGTGAATACCAACTACAGACTTGAGATTGTCAGATGCATTTACATTTTTCTTTATCGACCTCATGAATTTTTCATGATACGATTCCAATCATTAGAGCATTAAACAAATTATGTTTATTCGAAATTAGCGGAGCTCTGAAGGACGTAAACAACACATGAGGAATCAACTTCATTGTTGATTTCAGTTCCATGGGGCAAACAAACCTACTCATTAACAACAACCAATGCTTTTAAATTTAAAGACGATGTTTCACAATGGGCTACCTTGATACATGTGATACCTTGTTCGAAATATCATTTAATTCGATAAAAGATTGTTTCAAAAAATAACCAGATTTAAATATGACCCCCATTGTCATGTCCAAAACGTAATGTCAGAGAACATTGATGGCCTGTTCTGAACCACTAAAGATGTCTCCTTACTACAGCTCGTCTATTACCAGTCATTCTGTGTAATAGACAGATAGTTTTGTTTGGGATTATTAATTTTATAAAAATAATTGGAAATAACCTTGAGATACTACATTTTGACTCAATTACGGTTGTTCAATATTTTTTGTACGTATTGTTCAATGATAACAGAAATCCTTCTAATTCGTTAATTGTCGTGACATACGTACCCTGCAATTTATCGAGGAAATTAAACAACAAATGTTGAAAAAATTAAGTGAAATAATATTTTCAGTGATCGCTATGTGGGGCGGTAATATGACCTGTTTGGACATAATGGTGAGGGCGCAACACATCAAAGAAGTCAGCGAATCATTCGCTCAACACAATGTCGACTACAGGGTCCTCATCGAAGATTTGCAAAAAGCTATAGACGAGGAGAATCCACCCTTAGAAGCTCTTGAGTTGGACAACAGACAAGGTGAGTTTACCAACCATCAAAATAAATTGGCAACTTCTTGGTACGAATAAACCGAATTGATTTCAATACGAATTAACCTAATAGTTATTCCAGTCAACTTCTTGATTTTCAGGTCAATTTATGCATTACAAGAGTAGGAGAAATGGAAAACTCGTTTTGAAAAGAATAGACAACAGCGGTTTGTAGGTTGCATTAGCCTGGTGCCAGAATAACCTACCCGCACAAAGACAAGCACGATTTTTGTTTTAATTCTCGGTAGTATTCTTTTAGAAATTGGCACTTCCTCATTGCACCGCTATCTTATGTACAATTTTCTACCAAGTATAATCTTGGTCAGCTCTGATTCCTGTTTGCAATTGAAAATATCGTATTACATAACGATTTTCAATTTTTTTCATGCTCACGAATTACGTATTCCTTACTTTCAGGTTTATGAAGTTAGTATAATTTTGTCCTTGGGTTGTCAGGATTCACTTGGATTGGCAGAATAAGCACCATCTATGTTCTCTTGTAAATGTTCATTTAGAAATGCGATATGTTAAAATTTTCACGCTTCAGTTTCACAAGTTGTTAATGGACATCCCTCTACTGTACCATCTTCAATATTCTCTACAGCGCAAAAGAGAAGCAGATATGTTGTGAAAGGTTATTCAGGGTGTATTCATTTTATTTCGATGTGGCCCCAAACTGAAAATTTTGGGTGGGACATTATTGTCCCACTTTCGATGACGAATATAATTGTCCTCTCAAGTTCATTGGGACTATAACGTCCCCCCGATTGAATTGATTCAACTTTCTGAAAATTATCGAATGTAAAATGGAGAAATGATAAATATAGCTGAAAAATAATGAAGAAAAATACCCAATGAAATTGATATCAACGAAAAATCACAAAAATAAACATACGATTTTATAAAAACAACAGAAATAAAATTCTCGTCTGAAATTAAATCACTTATTCTTTGGTAAATAATAACAACGAAGAAAAATAAGAGGTTATTTGAATAGAACACGAAGACGAATAATTAAACTAGTAAATGGTTTGATTGAAGAGCACATTTCTCATACAAAAAAGCTAACAATAAAGGAGTTTCATCTCATTGTTCATCGGCATAAGGAAATGTCATTAATCACAAATCGTCCACCATGTTGTGTGACCTTAATCAAAGATCATAGGGATTCCCTATGATCTTTGATTGAGGTTCCCTATTAGGGAATATCCTATAATCTTTGGTCTTAACGATACCGAAACATAAGCTAACCTAAATTACAAGTCATAGAACATATTTCAGAAGTTCTTCTTCTCTAGGTCACAGACTCACATGGCAAGCTTACCATCGTCTCAACGACATCCACGGCTATCTCGACTACCTCGGTGAAACTTACCCACAGCTATGTACAGTAAAAACCATTGGTTCTTCGGTGCAAGGTCGACCGATAAAGCTCATCAAAATCTCCAACGGCAACAAGGGAAACAAAGCAGTATGGATAGACGGTGGAGTGCATGCTAGAGAATGGATATCGCCCGCTACTGTCACTTACATCATAAATCAGATCGTTTTGAGTTATGACAACGACCCTCTTCTAGAATCAACAGATTGGTACATCACGCCTGTAGTCAATCCAGACGGTTATGAGTATTCTCACAACGTGGACAGACTGTGGAGAAAAAATAGGAGGGGCTCTGGTTACTGCGCTGGCACCGATTTGAATAGGAACTTTGGGTAAGCGCACATAACCTCTCACAAACGTTTATCTTTCAACAATAGTATATTCTAAAACAAGTTGCAGAATGAAGTCCTTTGGAATTTCCTTCAGCCACAAGTATAAGACGATATTTTCTCTATTTCAATCAAGTACTCTCGAAATTCTAATGATCCTTGAGATTTTTGTTTTGTATCTTGGCAGTTGGTATGCCTCACGAAATTTGACAGATTACAGAATTCGAATTGATTTGATTGGAAAATTGATTGGATCTGATGTCAGTGCTGCCAACCACAAAACGAAAAATATAACTGTAAAGAAGGCTGTAATGAGTTCATTACAGCACTACTTTTAGTACTGTAATGAACTCATTACGATATTAAATACAGAAAATCATTTCTAGACATGGTTGGGGCGGGCAAGGAGCCTCAGGCAATCCTTGTACAGAGACCTACAGAGGACCATCTGCATTCTCAGAACCGGAAACCTCAGCGATAAAAAACTTCATAAGTCAGAACAGAGTACCATGGAAGGCCTACATTTCTTTCCATTCCTACGGCCAATATATTCTGTATCCGTGGGGATATGACAGATCTCTACCCACTGATTACCAAGATCTTGACAGAGTGGGCAGAAAAGCAGTTGCGGTAAGTAAAAAAAAAAAAAAGAAAAAAAAATACGTCATTACCATAATCCGCTGAAATACTGACGACTTTTTTTAAGGCTATCCAACAAGCTGGCGGTCCAAGGTACTCTTTGGGATCTTCAGGTAGATTGTTATATCCAGCATCTGGAGGTTCAGATGATTGGGCAAAAGGAAAAATGGGCATAAAATACTCCTACACCTTAGAACTTAGGGATAATGGAAGATATGGCTTTGTGCTACCTGCTGGGTATATTCAACCAACAGCCAAAGAAGCCTATGCAGCAGTTAGAGCTATAGTTTCTGAAGCTTGAGCTACAGTAACAATTTGGAAGATTTTTTTCATCAGTGATATTTAATTTGTTAAATATGCTAAGATATTTATTTATTATTATTTATTCTTGTCCCTAGAATAAGTTAGTAGATATTATATTTGCAGAAACTAAATGATATCAATCAGTAACCAGGTTTCAACTTGAATAATTGAATGATAATCTTATGATGTCAAAATTCAATATCATTGTCCCTCTTATTTAATCATTATTCAAATATAATAAATCAAATAAAAAACGCATCTGCCTGTCTCACCTTCATTTCATCCATGTCTGCTTTAAGTCTATTGTTATCTTCTTCCAAAGCTTGAATGAGGCTGTTTTTCAGTTCCATTTGTTTGGTTTCCAGTTCCTTCTTTTTCATCTCAAATTCAACTTGATCGTCAACTTCTTTATTCTTGTGCAGTAAGAAATTAGTTTCACTTCTGCTTTGAATCAGTTTGTTTGATGGGTCTACATCAGTAGTGATGTTTGTAAAATTATGAACAGATTTAGCTACTTTTTCATTTATATTCCTTTCTGAGAAGCTCTGCTTAATGCTTGTATTATTCGTGGTAGGCAAAGGAATATTATGTTCCAATGAAGGAGTAGATTCTGATGAATCATTATTGCTATCATCTGAGAAATCTTCACTATAAAATACTTCTACATCATTCTTTGAACTTATTCTTTGAGAATGATTCTCATCAGGTTGTGTGTCCAAAGGTAAAGGACTTACACTTTTTGGAGTTGGAGTTGAATTTTGGGATCCTGAAGAAATCTCTGAAATATTTTGAGATGTCTTAGATCTTTGACTAAGTTGTTCGAAACTCTTTGAACTCTCCATATATATCCTTTCAGCCTCTTTCATCAATTCATCAACACTTCTGTCCCCTAACTTGGCATCAAATGGGCCCAATGGACTTTGTGCGGCAACCCTATTTATTTCTTCTATAATACTTCCTACGTCTACATCAGCATTTGCGTCACTCTTATCCCTATAACTTTCAGCTTCTTTCTCCAAAATATCCATTAATGAATTAGTAGATACATTAAATTCTTTTTCAACATATACAGATTTTTCTGGTTCTTCATCGTCTTGTGTTGTTTTGTTCTTTAGCCACCAGAAATTCGACGTTTTCACTTCCATAGTGCTATCGATTATACAAGGTGGTGGTAATCTTTGTCCTCAACACCTCAACAGGTTTAATTCAGAAAACATTTAAATATAACAGTGGTGAATTGTGATTGATTTTGTTTGTTTTGTTTATTTCAACACAAGGTTTGGTTGTTAGCCGATTGACATTTAAGGTACATTTGCGCAACGCAAAACTGGAACTAATTTTATAAAATATTGTAGTGAATCTTCTGCTTTTGTGAATATGTCCATAGCATTTTCTTCATTCAGAGCGAGGGATCAATAATAACAATTTCGAATGATCGATTGTTAAGAGGCGCTTTACGTAGATGGTGAACATTCAGGCACATCGAAAAAGTAAGAACAAAAAGATCATACTACTCTGTGATATTAACCTACAACTTTGACATTTTACGTCAAAACAAAAGTGGTTACACTCGTAACAACACATTACATTGTATAGTTAAGTGTTATTTGGGTTACAGTAGTTTGTATCATTACATTCGAAGTAATTTGAACATAAAATGGAATCAGGAACTTCAACAGAAAAATCCTTCAAAGAAAAACAAGCTGAAAGGTTACAACGCCTGAAAAATCTACATAAACTCCGACAAGAAGCAAGAACTCACAATCACCAAGAAGTTGTTGCAGAGGATGCCAGAAACAAACTTCCAAACAATTGGGAGAGTAGCAAAAAACGAGCTGAATGGATACTCAACGATGAAAAAGCCAGAGAAGAAGCAAAACAACGTGGTGAAGACTATGATCGAATAAAACTCCTTGAAATAACAGCTCTGGATGCCGAAAGAATAGAACGCAAAAAGAAGAAGAAAAACCCCGACCAAGGTTTTTCTGATTTTGAGGCTGCAACAGTGAGACAATACCAACGTTTGGTGAAAAATTTACCGCCTAAGGACATGGAAAGATATGAAGAACAAAAACAAAGGTATGGTGATGCCTTCTATGCCGGGCCCAATACCATGATTCATGGTTTACAGGAGGACAGACCAGAAGCTGTGGAAAATATGGTGAAAGATCTTGAAAAACAAATTAGCAAAAGGAATAAATACTCGAGGAAGAGAACTCGTAACGAAGATGCTGATATTGATTACATCAATGAAAAGAACGCCAAATTCAATAAAAAATTAGAGAGGTTTTATGGTGAGCACACTGCAGAAATCAAGCAGAATTTGGAAAGAGGTACAGCTGTTTGAGAAAAATATGTTTTGTTAATACTGGTAAAATAAAGGACATTCAGTTGGACACAGGAAAATTGTTATGTGACAATCGAATCCTATAAGTGAATAAATAATATGTATATGAATTTGGGACATCCCAGAAAGAAATTCAACATGCATCTTGTACTAATTTTGGTTTTGGTATATAATATTTCATTATTCAAATAATTTTGAGGATAAATTCCATGTTATATTATGTATATTTAATGAATATAAAGAATTTAAACATTATACAACCCATTTCATTGCATTATATTATAATGTAAGATACAGCTATAGGAAGAATTCAAGTGCAATTCTTCATTCATTATCAAGCTTTCCAATCAAATTCAAATTTTCATCAGAGCTCCTGAAAATGAAATGAACAGTTCTCTCTCAACATATAATGTATGAATGAAAAATTTTGATGACCAATATTCAAGACTACTCAGTTTGAAGAAGAAAACTTTGGACATTTGATTACTTTAAAGGTAGACATCCATATGTCAAAAAAAATTAAATCTGATACTCTGCATCCATATTTATTTTATTATTATGTCTCCAATTTCGACTAAACGCTCGTTTGATTGGCTGAAACAGTGTCAATTTGTAATGATGAATGAATTAAATTCCGAATTTTCACTTTTCAATGGAATATTTGAAAAAACTTCTTAATTATTTTGAATCTGTTAAATTTTTTTTCTTCAGGAAAGAATGCTTAGTGAATTACCTTCTTGATTAATTCATAAAGAGCCTGTATTTATTCTCGTTAATCATTTCCACTAACGTTTTTATTTAACGTAAAAATACTTTAACGGATTCATTAACTTCCGTTAAACTGTCAAAGTCCGTTAATTCCGTACCTACTTTTACCACGCTACGCACTGCGCGGCTCGTCAAAATATGGCCAAAAAGGAGCTCCAAAGACTTCTTCATCCATGCAACACTTTTTAAGAACCTAAAGGTATTCATCATAAATCGTTGAATTAAATATGACTGTACCCTCGAACACTGCAGTTCAGTTAAACGTCCTTTTTCAACTTTTGACTCCAATAACAAAAGAAAACTTCAACATATTTGGTTCATGAGGGCAATATATTCACATTATACTTTATACTAAAACCAGATAACTAAATTACCCCGTTAATTGAACCCAAACCAACATTTTTTGTAAGTATCGATCTCAAACATTTAAATCATATTATATCATCTTGCATCCTCTTCAGGATATTATGTATTGGAAAGCCTATTTCTATTTTCATTCTGATATGATTATACGTTGTTGAATATGTCATAATATGATTTCTATAAAATAATAGTATATTCTAAAACAAGTTGCAGGATGAGCTCCTATTCCAACACCTTCGTCGCTCGTTTTCGAAAGCATGAGTGTTGGAATTGCCCTCTGCAATTCTGCAGTTTTGTGAAATACTATCGAAATTCAAACAAAAATTCAGATTAGTGACTTTTGTATTGTATCTTGGCAGTTGGTGTAACTCACGAAATTTGACAGAGTACGGAATTTGAATTGATTTGATTTGAAAATTGAGAGGATCTGAGGTCAATACTGACAACCACAAAACGAGAAATATAATTGAAAACAATGCTGTAATGAGTTTCATTAGGTACAGCACTACTTTTAGTACTGTAATGATCTCATTACGATATTGAAATATAGAAAAATTATTGTGTGAAATTTGGAATGGGAGTACCTACTCCAAGGAACGAATTTGAAACTATGAATTTAAAATTCAAGAAACGAAAAATTCCAACAGCAAAAAAAAAATTAAGACCGATATGTCTTCTTCTAGCGTTTATCAAATCCGCCTAGGCATAGTTGAAAATTAAGATTTGGAATTGGTCTGTCAGACGTCTTGTAGAGCAGCAAAGAGCTTCACCATAAAATTGATTTCGAGCATGAGTAACATCTAAACAAAATGGTTGAATGATATTTCTCTCTGTTTTTTTTGTAGTCCGTTTCTTCACATCCAAATATTAGACAGCAGAAAGACAGTCACTTACATATAAATAAATGATTTTTTACACTAAAAATAAGATTTTTCATTATTTAACTGTTAACGAGTAGTAGTAATATTGAAATTGATATAGTTCATATCAGTATTCATGCAACCTCATTTAATTTCTCATCACGTTTATGATTTTTCAATTATTTTCCTAGATCCCTTGATCCCCAATACTTAAATAATCATTTATTCACAAGTGAAACCCAAAGGAAGGGTTGAAGTACAATTACTTCAACCAAATCAGATTGGGAAGTCAGTTTAATGAAATACTTTATTTTAGTTTCCCTGGTATTCCCTAATTCCAATTTTAAACTAACAAAACTTCCGAGTTCTAAACATAGATCATGAGTTGTCTTTATGCCTATTATTCTTACATAAAAAAAAAAATGAAAAAACAACAGAATTTATATGAATAATTACATTCCAATTCGACATCCAATCACAGTGATAATACAAAAATATTCGATTAATGATTCGAAAAATAAAATGAATAAATCAAGTTCTATGGATTGAGGTGAGAACTGAAGAAGTCCCTATCTATCCATGCTTTAACCAAGATATGGTTAAACCATGATTGTGAAACGCAAATCATAGATAGATATCAGCACCGATAGAAGGCCGGTAAAACCGAAGATAGAGCTCTATCGGCTATCTTCGGTTGTTTATTGAAAACTATACCTTGACGCAACAGAAATTTAGGTATTCGACCAATCAACATTATTCCAATACACCTTTTGTTTTTCTTCTTGTAGGTTGAGCTTCCCAGGGTTTTTCATAGTGCAGATGGTTTCCTGTAATCGTTATCAATGGTTCTATGTGAACACCATTGAAACTTGGATTTGATATGTTTGACTTCTTAGCTTGTTCCTTGAACAAAACTGTTGACTGTCTTATTGAGTTTCTGTTATGGTACCGGCAGGGTGACTCTTGGGGTTACGACCACTCACTCCTTCTGTTTCCGTTTATCTGGCTACGAAAAGTGTGATCAAAGATTATAGAGTCTATGAAAAATTATATTAGAGTATAACGATAATCTTTGGAGTCTATAATCTTCTCGTTTGATAATTCTCACACTTAACTGATCACCCGTCTGATGTTGAATGCTTCTTCTACATCCATATATCTGACTAGTACCTGCCTCAATCCTGCCTTAGATAATTTAGAAGTATTAGGTAGGTATTCAATTTGGTTCAAGGCATAATTTCAAGAATCAGGAGAGATAAATATGTAATACACATGGACTTTTATGATCAACGAATGTTATGAACAAATCAACATGAATAATCTGCAGAAGTATAAGAGCATGAAAAAGGCAATATGGTAACAAAATATTGTCAACTATCAGGAAATGAGGCAGTTAAATTTCGGCGTCTTTCATATGTTGAGGCTTTGGATAAATTCAAATCCCATTCTCAGAAATGATCTCAAGATTTCAATAATTACGAGTAGGTAGAGATGTGTAACACTGCGCTGCGCCGCGCAATTGCGCCAACTCACACCACTGAGTCGAATGTGTCAACTCATTTTTCGGAAATGTATCAGCGCATGGCGCAATTCATTCAACAATTCCTACCTTCTCAATTTTCGAGTTGATATTCCTTTCAAACTGCAATTTTAGACTCAGGAATGTGCATTCACGATTTCTAACCCTTTAAAAATTATATTTTTTACATTTCCTTTTCATAACAAAATAGAGTTACCTCTTGGGTTAGATGAGTTGACTCATTGCGCTTGTGTTTGTATAAATGTTTTCTCTGCGCTTGCGACGCTTGTGACACAGCAACTCATTGCGCTCAACAGTTTGACACAGCCAACTCATTGCATTGAGTTTAACTCTGAAAATGACTGATGAGTTAAAACTTTGTACTAACTCTTTCTTATTCGTGGTGTATCATGTGAAAATACTGCCCATCGCAGGATTTTCATTTGAATTGCGATTTGTTCTAATGCTGCATAGATTCGGATTTTTCTCAATAACAAAATTAATAATTCGAATTGGTAAAAGTATGTTGTGTTAGAACGATTCCGAAATACTTTCAATTCCGTGAATTGGCATCGACAGCCGTATCGAAAGTTTTTCAAAATGAAATATTTTCAGTAGTGGTCAAAATAAGTCGACCACTTGTGTGATTTCGTCAAACACGTGAATACGCTGATTATATTCAACTCGATAGGTGCTCTCTTCGATACTCTGACACTGATGCGCCATTTGGCGCAATTGAGTTAACTCAAGGAGTTGGCGCAGACAGGTGCGCTTGAGTTACTGTGTTAGCGCAGAATATTTCACTGAGTTACCCATCTCTACGAGTAGGGCTTTCCCCTTCTTCAGAGTGTTGTACAGAAAGTTGACAAAGCCAACCACGGCGCAGAAAAGAACAGTTGCTCATGTTAAAGCGAGATGGTGATAAAAGCAGCAAGGTGACTGGTGAATGGAGGGAACAACTGTTCGCTTCACATTCTGCAGATCGCAAATCGCTTCAAGTTTTATTGAGTAGACGGTTGTGAACGTATTCGAGAGAAAAAAAAGTAAACTTCCAAAATGAATACAATAATTGGGGTAATTTTCGTTGCTTTCGCCATTTCCTACGGTGAGTTTCTGGATATATTTTGGCTTGGGTGTCTTTTCTGAGAGTTAAATGTTCAATCTCGAGAATAGGTATCTGGTATATATAGGAAATTAATCATATTTCAATGATGTAGACGATTTTTTTAGGCATGAGTCATCGTTCACTTGAACAAATTCATCATCAAAGAAAAGATTGTCAATTTCATCATTTGTTCAGGAAATTAATAAAATCACTTGTTTAGGAAATTAATAAAAGGGGAACGGATGCAAATTAGATCATTTTCGATGTTGTCAAGGGTGTTTTTTTCTCCACTCACGTGCTCTGAACTGCATTTGGGATAGGTCAACCCTGAAATCAATACCAGTTTCATTATTGCGAATTTGTAGCCAAATACCTATACATTCGCAATATACACACCTTGAACTGTTTGCTTATTAAATATTTTGTGTTTCTCAACCTTGAAGATGAAACTATTCATTTTATCAGAGTGAAATTGAATGATTAATTATGGGTACCGTGATTATATGCTCCGAAAACAGGATGTTGATTGAAGGAAAGTCTTTTAGGTATATCATTTCATTATGCGATTCGTTTGTCGGATGTAGCATTACAAAAAAAATTGAATTCTGACAAAATACCTAGCTAAATACCCAATCATGCTTCATTAAATATTGATGGAGTATCGTGTAAAACCTTCACTTTCGATTTTCTTCATAGAATGACAATAAGAACGTGCTCATTAATGACATTCTACATTTACCAAGAACTTTTGTTTATCATGTTGTTAAACAAGTAGAATTTTATGAATATGTTGTTTCTAAATGAGTAATCTGATTATGAAATCTTTCTTTCATATTAATTTTAAATTCGCTTCATGGAATTTAGAAACTAGTTTATTTGGCGTCTTAACAAAATGTTTTACGAAATACACAACGATATACGAATTAATGGACTGCATCATGGGTTCGTGAATTAAGAAAATTGGTAAAAGTGTATGAATTCGGTCATTCGGTGAAGTAATAAATATATTCAAGTAGTTTAATTGATATTACTTCACGAAGCTAGCGCTATAATTATATTTCCTTGTTGTTCCATAGATAATTATGTATAAAAAACAGTGTTTTGTTCGCATCAATTTGTTAAGAATGTTTTTATCAATCAAAATAAATAAATTATCAATATCAAAATGAGTTGAATTGGATGATAATATTCCATACAAAATATTGTTGGGATAAGTGGCTAATTTTTATTGTAGCCAATTTAATAATTTCCTCACTCAGTTTTAGAATTAAACCCGTTATTGAATAGGAAGTAACATGACTAAAGCATTTTTTTAATATGAAAAAATAGTTTCCTATTATTTCTGGGTAATCCTTAAACTGCATAATTAAAAAAACTCTGTAAATTATATCAACAGTTCATTTAGAATGTAATTGTGTATCGCTAGCGATACATTCCTATTTATTATGCTTATCACATCACGTCGAAATTTTCAAAATTAAATGCTTTATCCATAATGCCTTTTATTTATTTTTTTATTAATAAGAAACCTCCAGTTTGATATGTAATAAGTATATTAGAGTTTTATCGGAAATAATCATATGAAGTGTTCATTTGGAATATTTTTTAGTGTCTGACAATTTTTTTCATTTCGGAATTTTCCGCTTGCAGGAAATTGCCTTCAATGTTATTCTTGTGATTCAAGCCAATCATCCCTCTGTAATTTCGGAATAGCTTCTGTGGTTATGCCTACTGTGGACTGCGACAAACAGATGGGAGGCAACCCTTTGACTGATTGGATTCCAAAACAATGCGTTAAGCTCACTGCCAAAGGTAAGGAAAAACTTACTCTAGGTCTTATTCACTGATTCATTCAAAATTCACAACGGTGGAGTTGATTGTAATCAAACGTAATCAGACGCTTTCTAAAAATTTCATGAAAATTGGAGAAACTGAATAGAATTTGGAATTTCGGAGTAATTTGATTGTTTCCGAAACTTATTATTGAGTTTCTTTTTCCTTATGAAGAATATTAATTGTGTCCGAATATCTTTTGTTCGATCTTTAAATCCTTTCAAACTGAAATAAAATTGTTCTCGTTTCACCTTCAAATACGAAAAGAATCAAAATATTCCTTGCGACAGAAGGTTGTTCGGTCTTCATGTGCTACAATAAATATGATTATGCGTCATTATCAATCGTTTTCCTTAACAAGAAGTCATTCACTTCAACACATCATATTGATTTTGCTCGTCCTCAAGCGACAAGAATAATTTATATTCAGCTTATATGAACAAAAATTGAACCGAGTGTTTGACGCATTAATTTTTGTACAGTCATCGTTTTTGATAAGAATTCCATAACATTGGTTTATCTTCCGTCCTAAAACTGCTGAAAGTGAAGTTTTCATCGTGAGCACTAGAAGAGTTTTTTAGTTCGTTTAATTCATTGTACCATTCAGAGAAGAAAGACAATCGACGTCCATGAACATTCTTTTCTTAATTTGATTATGAAGACAGGTTATGACGAAAATAATTTTAGTACTAGAAATTTGATATAAAATGTCGAATGAAAGAATTATATTAATTTTTATTACTGCTAATGCAGGGTGAGTCTTTGCCTTGTACATATATTTGAACGGTATTTCTAAGGTCAAAAGAAACACATCGATATAGGCGAAATAGGAAAAAAAATGGTTGAAAATGCAACTCTGTTCAAAAGTTTCACAAAATTAAATCTCTGCTGTAGATTCTTTCGAAGCTTGAAGCGATAGCTCGGAAAAACTTTAAAGTGGCTCTGTTTTTTTCTCCATGATATGAGTGTTCTAAATACGTATATATAAAAATTAAGAGGGGAAAAATGAAAAGGATATTTCAGATTGCAATCTTTTATACCATAATCTCGAATTCGAAATAATGTTATCATAAAGATACTGAAATTCTAATAACAGTTAAAATAAGAGATAGATCTCATACAGTAAATGTTTTTTGTGCGATACCTGATGACTTTTTTCCGGAAAAAAGACGAAGTTTTATCGTTGCCAAGAAGATATAGAAAAGCGGTGAATTGGAGAATCAAGAAACAGTTTACGACTAACTGGCATCAGCGATAAAGCTATTCCTATGTCATAGTTTTCTGGCCATCACGGATAATCTATCATCCATTTTCTCCCCCTCAAAGTACCAAAAAGTTTGTGCAATTTTTCGTTTGATATAGAATTTCGTAAAAAAGAAAAGAGTTTTTCGAGAGAAAAATGAGCGGTTCTTCTGATTGAAGTAAATCGTCGTTTAAAAAATGAAAAGCGTTCAATTTTGCCATAAAGATCTGTAAACTGAACAAACCGTTTCAAAAGCCACTCGTCTCACGCATTAATCAATTCTCAAATAAAAAAAGGGAATACTATAACAAGAAAATTTCAACATTCGCGCAAACGTATGTTTCTGTGATTTACATTGGAACAGGTTACAGGTTTTTCCCTTGCCATTACATATTCGCACATTTTTTCAAAAAAGATGTTCGTGAAGCTAAATATGACGACGTAATTCAGAAACATGTTGCGTAATTCGTATGTATTCGTACGATTTTTTCGCCTCATTTATATTTGTGGAAATAGAAAAGATTGCAGTGCAAATGTTGGGGGTAGCATAGAAGAGTCCCCATATTTTGGGGTTAGCAGTTATTGATTAAATATTTCCATAATTTTAGATGCTGACGGAAAGGAGTACGTAGCAAGGGGATGCATCCCTTACTCGGGTGGTGCATGTGACGTCATCATGAACACTCTGGGATTCTTCAGCGGAATTGGTGGAAGTGCTAAAGATCTTCACTGTTACCCATGCAGTGGTGACAAGTGCAACTCCTCAATCAGTGTCCAACCAAGTGTGGCAGCAACCCTCGTCTTCAGTATTCTTTTCTTCTTTCTGAAACTTTTAAACGATTCTTACATTAAACTACAACTTCCAAAGTTTTTATGATTCGGTTGAGTTACCGCTTTTTGTTTACTCATTTGAGTTTTCTCGTTATGTATAGCTCTTAGTTGTTACTTTATCGATAAGTCTGTAAGGAAATATCATGAGAAATCCGCTTTCGTACTGCTCATTGTGAAATACTATTTTGTTGATGAATTCGTGTTTTTGTTAGGTTTTGATATTTACTCAAGTATTCCGAAGAACGGCGAATTGGCAAAGTCTTTGATATATGGAAAGTCCTATGAAGAAAAACATAAATCGATGTTAGCGTAGTTCTTGCTTTCAATGTAGAAATGTAGAGAGAATATATTCATTAGTTTTTATACTGTCATTATAAATTGAATATTTCGTAGATTTTATTACGTGTTTGATATAGAGGCTTGAAATACATTTTTTAAAATATTTTAAATGAGTACCTCGATGTTATATTTTCCATCTGCTGGAAAAAGATGAAGATGTGATTACAAATCCATAAAAAATATTTAAATAAATTTTTATTTTTTTGATTCAATATACATGAAATACGAAGTTATTTATATTTCGAAATAATAATGAGAATATTATAGATAGAGATATATGTACCTTCTCACTGCTCCAATAAAAACATTACATTTTTACATTTTCATAACTTGTTATGGTTTTTTTCTTGAAGAACATGGACATCTACTTTTATTCATAGTCGGTGCCTTTTTGAAACCTTTTTCTTGTAAATATTTCTTTTTTAATATCTTTTTTTGAATCATTTTGATATTATCTGATCAGGAAGTTGATGTTTTTATCAAACTTTTTGTATCAATATCAAGAATACCAACTATTTTCTTATTCATTTTTTGATAAATCACTGTCTGCAATAAATTATATAATCCTGAATGTCCTCTTCATTACCATGAAATGAAATATTGAGGTGTTTTGAAGAGTCCAAAATCGCAAAAAAATTAAGTTCAAGACAATTATCGCAAATGCTTCAGAACGCAATAACTTTGCCTCTGCTCTGGAAAAGGCAAAGTTATTTGCTCAAAGCTAGCTCATAGCAACAAAGAGGTTATTGTGAACATCTAATTTTCTTGACCGACGACCCGAATAACATTTATATCGGAGAACGGTCGATAAACCCTATAAAAATAGAAATAAGAAGTAAATACAGCATTCTGGAACAACTCCGCTATTCTCTTTTCGAATCTCATCGAAAAATCCACTTACTAAATTATCTTATGGCTACCCCCTTATTTTTTTAATCGCCAATATTACACCTTTTTCTGTTCTGAAATATGATGAACCATCTCCGAAAAAACATAAAGTGAATTGATAAGTTTTACAGACACTGAAGCTCACCCTTTTTTCTTGATAAAGAAAAGGTTTGGTCTTCGACAATTCAATTTTCTATATACATAGTATAAACTGAAACAAAGTTATTGTGATGCATACGAAATTGATGAATTAATTACAAATCAACATATCCAAAAACAAATATTTCCGTAAAAATTTTTGAAAATATTCCTTCACTTTTAACATGGTATGGTATTCTTTTTGAAGGAAAAAATCTTTGAGTAAAAGATTTCGAGATTGAAAGTGCACTATTTGAATAAATTCGAAAGTCGAAACTGCCCCTTAGAAATTAATAGCAAATGCTATTTCATTAATAATGATGCAATTCAAATTTCTATCAATACCCACTAAGGCTACTAGAGTACAATTTTTTATTGCTCTCATATCTCTGTCCCAAAATTGACAAAATAACCAATATTCCAAACTAGATTTGAACAAAAGTTTCAAGAATGAACCCATGAATAACTTCCTTTGAGAAGAATATGATTTAAGCAAAAAGGAATTAATCATACACTCCGGTCTGCCGCAAGCAAATATCGATAAAACGAGAAAAAGAATTGCATCGGCCGGGAATCGAACCCGGGCCGCCCGCGTGGCAGGCGAGCATTCTACCACTGAACCACCGATGCTTACATTGAACTTTGATTTTTATTACGTATTTCATGCTCATGTAATATCATTATATTGAGTCTCATGTTTGTGTTTTTCACAATAACAATATAATTGGCTACATAACAGTCATCATGTTTCATCTCTTTCTGAAGAATTTTTTCAATATTGCTCAGACCACTCCCTAAATGTCTATTATGGGATTTCTAGATCGCGCTTCCGTCTTTTCGCGCATGTGCAAAGGACTTATGATTTTACCCATATTACTGTTTTTTGAATTATGTCCTGCTGTTAACACAATAACTTCCGAAAAAAAAGAACTAGAGTGTTCAAAGCTACGTAGAAACTATTGCGGTTGATCCAAAAAAGAGAGGGAAAAATATATAAGCCTGGTCTTTATATGAGCACACAAACTACAAACCATTGTCCTGTATCTATGGCTATGGTTTTTTTCTAAAGTTTTCATATATTCATTATAAAGTGAAATTTCACTTTGATATTACATACATTGAATAGTTTGGGCTTGAATTTGGCTAATTCTCAAATACGTCTCTGCATTTCTGACCTCCAGATTAGGCATTTACAACCTATTTGACCACGTCTCTGATGGTCCGGTTGTTTAGACTACGTAACAGTGTTACCTGGCATTGAATGAAATAAGCTATTCCCACATGATGTTAGTCGACAAGGATTATGCAAATACTCATTTTTTTTTTGGTGGGAGATACTCGTCCAATTTCTGTGGATCTGTGGGTGTGCTTACTAATAAGAGTTTTCACCTACATTTCGTTGGGTGGATGATTCTATTAGTTCATGTCATTTCGATGAGGCAACCCTTTCGCCTTTTCAAAACTTTGTGGAAAAAGTTCAGACATCGCTGAAGCCAGAACATAGATTTTTCAATCCCCACTTAATGAATGTTCAATAGACTTGTGTCTTGGTGTGATGATCTCATCGCTAAAACATTTCTGGTGTTAATACGCTCCTCGATCTTCATAAGTATTGTTAAAATAAAAAGAAGGTTTTCTGAAGCCTCGAATTTCATAACAATCTTAATTTTCATGATGCATATTATATTTCAAAGTAACACAGGTACCAGAGTTAAAATGATATAATCAACCAATTACTTTACAATTACAATCATGCCACATTTGCACGATTTCTTCTTTTTTTTTTCATTTAATTTTTACAAAATGTATCTATATCATTGATTCTCACTCTGCAATATACAGAAATTTACTGATAATTAATAAACACTCTAAATTAAGAGAGGATCAAATCCTAGCATTATGTATTATGATGAGAATCTGCGAAGATAATTCAAAATAGGTATTCATAAAATAGAATATGGAATGTACCATTCCTGAAAAATTCCCGCACGAATAAAATGGGACTAGAACTGGGTTAACCGAAGCATAAACTTACCCATAACAATAGGCGCCATATAGTCTGACTAGGGGTGCGCTAAAATCGATAAAAACGGAGTCATAGAACTAGACGAGGGCAAGAAGGGTGGTAGTTACAGAAAATTTTCTCGATTTCCTGACAGATATTTACAGGATAAAAAAAGTACTTCAGATAGAGAGAAATTTTAAAAAAACGTCTTATCATATTGAGAATTTCTTAATCTAGAATAACACCGATTGTACGTTAAACACGATGATTAAAAATCAACAAAGAAATGTGTACTGCGTGAACAATATAACGAAACTGGTTGATGTTCTAGAATGTTCCTTTATAAGCAGACATAACAATTAACTGATAAGCATGCACCTTTAAACCAATGCACAACAATATTTCCGATGCGAAATAACGAATCAATGAGAATGTTCACTGAAAGAAATAGATGATAATTCTGAAATCACTCAAATAATTTTTACTTTAAACGAGATTGGGAAACCAGATTTGCAATTTCCTGTAGGTACCTACTACCAGAAAACTAAGAAATGTTCGTACTTTCCTAGTTTTTGTTTAATCTCTGCATGAAGAGTGATTTGATGGGTATGGATATTTAATATACATTCGGAGCAGTGAATCGAGTCCTGTTATTTGTTGAAAATATATTTTTTTCCCACAAAGTGAAAAATTATGGAACCGGTCACCCATTTTGTGAAGTTACAAAAATACGATAAATAAATCATATATCATGTTTCATGATCTGAGGTCAGAACTAAAGAGGTATCTATCTATCCTTGCCTTAGCCAAGGTTAAGGGTTGAACCCTTTAGACTATCCTTGAGTTTAAGCAACGTCCTTTAAAATTTAAAGATCCCTTAAAAGTATAATCATCCGTTGAACATTGTCTACTGTCTATATTAGGCTTGAGAAGAATTACAGGAGATTAATATGCTAGTTATTCGAGAGAGAAAGAACATTTTGCGAATTGGTTAAACTGGTGTTGGGAAAAAAATTGTTGAGTATGGTGTCCCACAGGGTACGGTGCTAGAACCTCTGCAGGTGTATACTGCATAGTATACTATGGTAATATCTAGTTTCGCGAATGGCACTGTGACCGTCTACTAGGAAGAAACATGGAAAGAAGGGAGAAGTGGATTTTAGCAATCTGATTGACGCAATCAATTACACCACAAACATCGCAAAATATGAGAAATTATGATAAATATCACGGCCGTTACATGACGTTACCACTAACGAGGAAAACCTAGTGGGTACTTAGAGGGTGCTCCAGATTCATGCTTCATAACTTTGGCATCGGATAGATTTCATTGAAAAGACTTCAAGGGAAAATTTGTCTAAACATGCTTCGCTATCGAGATACAATTTTCTACTTATAATCTTTTTTCAGGAAAATAATTCCATTTCTGGAATCAACTGAGTTTTTCTGAAAAATAATTGCATTCTGTGGAAAATTCATAACACCTTTCTTGGGTAAAAACCCTGCTGATTTGAGGAATGAACGAAATTTTCCGAAAAAGACAGTATCTAAGATAACTAAGACTATTAGTAAAAAATTAATTTGTTTCTTCAGACTTTATCACCCCGTTTTTCCAGAGAGCAGGACATATAAGTTTGTTTGCAGTTTCTTTCTTTAAAAAAGGTGTTCTCTTCAATGCCAAAATAATATAGCAAAAATCTAGATAGCCCTGTATATCGGATAGTATAGTATACCATAGCACAGTAGGACCAACTGACTCTTGAACATGTTTGGCAGCATTAATAGGATCAGCAACGTCTTCTGTATACCAAAATTCTATCGTTCCTATGCAATTGGTAGTTTGACTCTCTGGTGCCCACACCAAAATATACTATATTTATATTAATAATGGAATCATCAGAGAGTAACATCTGCTGCGGACTTGGATTTTTGATTTAGGATATGTTCCCGACAAAAATATTATTTCGAAAATCTCAAAAATTTGTTTCGTTGACTAATCATGTGAAGTTCAAAAGTCCAAAAATATCTACATTTATTCACATTTTGTAGAGTTATGTATTACGTTTCTCAAAGCGGGTGAAAAATTGAAAACTGTTAACTAGTCAGCACTTTCAAGGGGCTGTTAATATCTTGAAAATGTTTGTAATTAAAAAAAATTACCGCGACTAATTTTCGTGAGCGAATTCAGTCGTTCGCATTCATTTATTTACACCTGTATATCGAAAATTGTTGCTTGGAGACAGTAAGATCCACAGAATCGTTATGATTTCAGGGTTAACTACTTCGTCTACCGAACATTCAACACTGATCAACAACGAAACATTATTCACTCCCTGGTGCGTCTTCTTTTCAATCGTAATTCGATGGAACAATCTACAGTGTTCTAGCTTTGTGCTGGCAATCAAGGTCACTTCCAAAATTAAAATTAGTTCATTATATAACCATACACCTCAGTTGGAAACTAAGATAAGCAAATGGTGGCATAAGTGTCATTTATGTGAAACCAAGATGACTTCACTTCATATTTTTGTATTGTTAACCTAATATCAAAGGATTTCGTCAGCTTTGAATATTCGAATGTATAATATAAAGGATAATGATCTGACTCATGGAGTATTATGTACACCAATAATTTTACTGAATGACTCACTTGGGGTCATATCGATTCCACCAGATGAAAAAAAATATCTACGATAAGAATACAGTTTCGAATAAACAACATTTGTGATGATAATTAGTAGTTCGAATAAATTTTCCTTCCATCAGGGTTGCTGTGCTTAGTATCAGGATCTCCTGAAGAAATTAGTGTTTGATGATAATAAAATTTGTTTTATTCCCAAAACATTAGATCAACACGTCAACCTATCACGGTCAAGGATAACGGTATATTTAAAGGAGCTAGTTTTATCTGCTGTGGAAAAATTAGATATAAAGAACAAATGCAGGAAGAAGCAGAAAAAACAGGGTTGGCCTAGCACTTCTTGCATAAAAGAGATCCAATAAAGAAAGAAATATTCTAATGAAAATGGTGCTAATCGTTTTGTGGCCTCATCATAGATGATTATGATCAGGTTCATTCATATAATTATGTACGTACTCTTAACTTGTTTATGGGTCAAGTCAAAACAATGACAGTCATGCAGTAAGAAAAAAATGATTTTTCGAAATGTTTGAGAGTTTTCAGTTGATATCGAAAAAAAATGTGAAGAAACAATTGTTACAAAACGTAACTTGTGTAGAGTATGATGTTTATATATCATTGCAAAAGAGCCCAAACTTTAAAAAGAATTACCATAAATTTGACTCCAGACCTTTAAGACAGATTAATTTCATTATGCAATTATTTCTTGCATCATCTCATCCTTTCCGTTGCTTTTTCACTCAATTTTCTTACATAAGTCGGATAAATTTCCTGTTGACATAGCATGGCGCTCTTACAATATACTTTGTAATTATTGTGTATACTGCTGACTCTTTATTTGAAAATATTTCATAATTCAATTGCATGTTTTGTTCAAAATGAACCCACATCGAAATAACGATGACCATTTAATTCTAACATGTGAACAAATTAATTTCAATCTCAGTGGTGAAAAACGAATTTTTATGTTTATTCTAGTTAATATTGCAGGACAACTAAAGCTGTCAATTGCGTTTCACAATTTGGAGGGAAATGAAGAGAAATTCTCTTCATTAAACCTTCAAAAGCAGGTCAGTATGTTGAAGAATCGTATAAGGAGAAACGAGACATATAATATCTGCAGAATGAGCAGATTTCGATGGAATTGATACAGGTTGTTAAACTCAATTAAACTATCTCTCTTTAGAGAATTCTGATCATAATTTGCAATATCAAAATCATAGATATTTCCATTTGGAAATATTGTCAATTATAGCTTAAAGTTCAGATATGTACTCGGGAGAATATTATTTGTATATGCTTGCAAAATGTTGTGTGATATAAGCTACATAAAATGCAACCTCTGTTAAAATATCAATTGAATTTATTCTGGAAGGATTCCGTATTTTCTTGAACTTTTTTGGGTATTCACTCAGAGTCGCTGAAATAAAATCAGTCAGAAATTTTGTAGATAATGGTTATGCTCCTAGCAGAATTCTTACACTAAATTTTCAGGGGAAAATTATTTCGAAACAATAAAGACATATTTTGATTCTAATCATAAAATGAAGTGTCACTTAATTCTATCTGAGACGTCATAAAAATATTGAAGTTAATTTCATTAATAAGTTTTTTGAAGATGTTCCATCAGATTTCATATGAGAAAAAAACAATATCAAATCTAGAGCAAAAATTATGTGATCTAAATTATATTGATGATCAGAAACAAGCAGGAAATCATCGAAAACAACCAGTATTTATTGATTTCTTATATTCATAGCATTTCAGATGGAATGAGAGCGATCAGTTTCAAATTTAACATACCTAAGGCTGTTTTGAAAACACACAAAGATTCGAGATCTAAACAACAAAAAGTAAACTTTCAATGAGAAAATTTTTTTAACATTTCCTGTGAACCTGATAAATTAAAAAGAAAATTTAAAAGTTCACTTGTGGTTTGTGGGATGAAGAATCTGGTCAATTGTTCAGTTGAATATATGCATGATACTATTTCTCAGAAAGTAGTTTATTCACGCAAAAAAATGCATATATTCCACTGAGTTTCTAATATTTTTCACAACCACATGGTCTGTGAATATTCATACGAAAATTTAATAAGTTTGTAACAAGAATAGGAATTTTAATATCAATTTCTTCCATAAATATAAGAGATTATTGCAATGTCTTGTAGACACTTCCATCATGTGATTTTGACTCATTGCCTACAACTTTCCTATTTGACAAAAACTTTAAATTCCTCCTTTTACCAGAAGTGTATGGTGTCAACCTGAAAAAATTTCGAAGGAGAACATATTGGGCCGGATCCACTCCTGTTTTCCCCCACGTCAACTCCCCTCTTCCACTCCTTCCTCCCACCAGATCTAACAGACGGCGAACCGAGCCATTTCAAAATAAGATTGTAAGTAGCAACTGTGAAACAAAAGGAGTCGAACTTTTCTCTAAAATCCAAATACTTAATTCAAAATGGCCAAATTTTTGTGTGCTTTCGCAGTTTTAGCCCTATTGGCAGTTAGTGGTAAGTTTTTCAATCCATTTTTCGTCTTTCGGTTTCTGCGTATTTTGAAGAGTTTGGCCTTATTCATTAAAAATGGAACGAGGAAAATTTTTAACAGTCACCTCAACGCTGATTAAAATTAATTTATCTTTCTAACAGTTTCTGGAGAATAGCCTTGCTGCTCTTTCCCAACCCATTCCATCGGTGACGTTATAGTTAAAAATAAACTTGGACCATGAATTGAACTATAACTTCCCACAAGCAATCTTAGTGATTGTTCGTTGTTTAACTCTTCAAATTCCCAACACAGAATTAATTCTTATAACTGATAGCAAGCTTTAACATTTTACATGAGGATAATAAGTTAAATCCATGTTTGTGGTATTAAGAAACTCTTGGCGGCCATCTGCAATTTTTCGCGATATAATCAAGAGTATTCCGTTATTTTCGTTGGGCAATTTTGCGAAATTTCGTAATCTGTAGTGGTAGCGCACTTCCTACTTCCGCCATCTAACGAAAACAGGAAGTACCTACCATTCGTTGCGTTCCGTAATAATAATTATTCCGTCTATGGTTGATATCGATTCAACCATCACATGATTAATTCAAACAAGTCTGATGATGTTTCAACCAACAATTGGCCTTCATAAAAGTAATGTATTTTATAGGGTGTGTCAGGTTATTCCATCATGAATGCCATATGGTTTGAACTCTGGTTGTTGAAGCGTTAGATCAACGGTCGACCTATTTAAGATTGTTTGAATTTTTTTTGGCTACGTTCCAGAACATTGATGAAGCGATCCGATGAAAAATCAGTAGCAGCCATTTGCGAAACTGCGGAGAATATGTTTTTTTCATCAACTCATTTCATGAATGAAAATCAAAGATGAACGATTGGAATACGAAGATAGTTTGATATTATTATTATTTTATTAGTATATTAGATTCGATAGTAGTTAAAATTTTTCAACACCAAACAAAGACATTTCAAATTATCTCGGAATTTCCTTCTAGAACCAACCTTATTGAATTCTACTTCAAAATGTAGAAAAAACATTGGAAACCTGAAGAACATAGGTATTTCTTCAACAATTTTTTTCAACAGAATCGAAATATTTAAAAAAGGGGAATTCTTTAAACGCCTTTAGAAGAGTCTATACGTATATTTAAATATTTTTTTATATTCGCCATGCCTTCTGCAAGATTTAAGTCTTCAATCAGTATAGACAAATATCTGGCATCTATAGGTTTTGTTTCACGTTCAATGTAAAAACTTATTTCACGAAATCTTAAAGTTCCACTGTTGCAAACAGGAGTTGAATTCGATGAATATGTTGCCTTTTCTGTTACTAAGCACTCAATCATCAAAAGCAAGGAATAAAAACATCTTATTTACTAAAGAGTGTTGTATATTGAACTATTGTGTTAGTGACACAATACCAAATGAAATTACACAAAAAATACGATGAGTATTGGTCGATAATTAAACTTTGAACGGACGATGTACTTCACGAGGAAGTGTTAAATATCAATTACGTATTTTACTTCCCTGGAAAATTTGCTTTTCAGACATGCAGATAAAATATTTTCCTGGCAACAGAAAATTGATTCCTGGGAACCAATAATTAATAAGTATTCCAAAATGAAGAACATACACACAATGGTGTCAAACGAACCATGAGAAAGACCCAAAACTAGAAAATAATTCAATAAATCGTCGAATCTGCATTTCTGAATATTTCAGTTTTTGTGTTTGTTTAAATTATATGTTTTATGCCTAAGAATTGATATCAATATTAGGTACCCGCATTCATTCATTTTTTTCCGCAACGAACGAACTTGCAATGATAACTGTCATCAAAATAAATCCACACTAAACAGACTACCACAATTTTGTTTGTAGAGGAAATTGTCTATTAAAAAGAAAAGCTACATCTAAAATAAAACGTATTCAATTAGTTCAATAATCAGTATAATTGTTGTAGATAGATGTCAGTTATTTGAATCAATTCGAAATTCTTGTCATTCATTCATTTATTGTATGGGTTTGAAGATGTCTAATTTAAAAATATTTATGCCTTTGATCCGTTAGGATCGTATTTTCTGCAATTTTTTTATCCCTTCATGATGCGGTTTGAATATAGGTACTGGTTCATGTCATGATGTCAGGATTCATGATTTTGCGGTGTTGAATTATAAAGTCATCAATATCAGTGAGAAGTTACGCAAAATGCTCTATATACCTTCTGTCTGGTATCATATCTATTCCTATCGAATGGGGTGTTAGAAAACAACGTTTCAATATTTTGTGCTCTTTAAGGGATTTCTCAATTATCGTGTTTTTGTGTCCTTAGAGACATATTTCGACAGAAAATCGATGTGATGGTGTGTTGTGTATCAAACCCTAGTGTGCTGTTTTCATCTGACTCCTAGCCATTAGCCTAATGAAACTTCTAAAAATAGAATTATGGGTTCGCGATGAAAATTGAATATCTACTTTACTACTTAAATAAATAAAGTTTAAATTGGGTCGATCGGGCTCTAGATGTCAGATTCGTTTCATTTAGGTTTCTAAAAAAAATGAAAACTTTCGAAACAAAATCCCCAAATTTGTACTAAACTATATTAGCAAGTTGCATAAGTTCGTTACAATTTTTTTTTATTACAGCAAATGCACTGAAATGCTACGAATGTCCAATTGGATGTACCGGGACCGATATGACTAAATGGCCTACCCAAGACTGTGGGGCTTCAGCTACTGGGCAAGAAAAGGCCTGCTTAAAACAGGTGGTTAAAATTCAAGGTAAGAACTTTTGTAATATTCATGTTCATGACTATGATGCCAATTTGGCAAGAGTTTGAGTGCGTGAATTTTTTGAGGAGAGACTTTCTGCCGAACAGCTCCAGCAACATTCATTGGTACGTTAGACGTTTACGGAGAACAAAAAGCAAGAATTCATTGAAAATTTCGTTTCTCAGACAAGAACAAATGCTCTATCGATTTAAAATATTTTCAGTGCTGCGCTGACTCCGCTTAGGTATGTCAAAAATTAATAACTACTTTGTTATTTCAAATGGCACAACCTGTATATTATTGAATATTTGTATTCATCGTAGTGACACGATTATTTTGTTATCTTTTTCTCATACTTATCTTCAGCGGTTTTTGAGTAGTTGAATGATTTCCTCATTCTTGTGCAGAACACTGCTTTGGTTAAACATCCATGACTTTCATACTATAAACGTTGGGAAGATAAAATTTCGTATGCAGAATGCCAAGATCCTATGCATCATGTACCTGTTACATAAAATACATAAAAGGTATGTCATTATACAGAGTCGTTCAAAATTAGATGGTTTTCTGAGACATACAAAAACGGTTGAAAATGCATTTTTTTAAATGAAATGCCATATATATTTTGATAATAACTGAAAGAGAATTGAGTTCCTTTTCAAATGAAGTATCATATCTTATAGCTAGATTGAACGAAAATTTTATAGTTTTATTGTTGCGAACCTCCTGAAACTGCTAACCAAACAAGCTTAAAATGAGCTGTTCATAGTTCATACATTCTAACTTCAGCGGATTGTTATGATTTGCTGATAATGATTATGAGCTAATCATTATCAGCAAATCATAGCAATCCACTGTTGTTCAATAAAGCAATTTTCTTTGAAAGGACCTATACCTGTCATTTGTACAGATTCATATAAAAGTAATCATCACTTAACTATTATTAGAATTCAGTTTTTTGTAGTTTTAAGCTCATAATCATTATCAGCAATCCGCTGGAGTTAGTATGTATGAACCAGTCATTTTTAGCTTTTTTTGGTTAGCAGTTTCAGGAGGTTCGCAACAATAAAACGTGCGCAACTATAAAATTGCTGTTCAACGCAGAATCTTACAATCTAGGTGTAGGATATAATACATCATTTGAAAGAAAATTCAATTCTCTTTCAGTAATTCTCAAAATATACATGGCATTCCATTTGAAAAAATTCACTTTCAACTGTATTTATATGTCTCGAAAAACCATCGAATTTTGAATGCCTTTGAGAAAACAGACGGACACAATATTGTTTTCTCAAAGGCAGAAGCTATTTCAAACATCAAGAGTTTCTATCCTAGGATGAACATGGAAGCCATTGAGATATATAAACATAAGAACAATATGAACAGAAGGGAAGAAACTCCTTTGGTACATAGCGCATTGTTGCGGTGTTGGAAAAGACCAAAATCAAGCCAATACGAAGTGGGAGCGATGGACCAATCAACATCGCGCGCGTAAACCCACTACCTTCTCCCGCCAATGATCAGGGTATAAGTGGGGCCAACGGATCGAATCCAGCATCACCTTCAGAAATTCAGCGGTCGAGTTACAATCTAAGACCAAGAATCCTCTGAAGATGCCTACCGCAGTTGTGGGCGAAACGTTAGGTGAAATAATTCCTAATAGACCACGGCCAATAAGCCCAGAAGACTCTCTTAATAACGATGAATAGAAACATGCAATAATATACAGGGTGTGCCATTTGAAATAACAAATTAGTAACTACTTTTTGACATAAAAGCGACGTCACCGCAGCTCTGAAAATATTTCAGATCTAAAGAATATCTGTTCTTGTCTAAGAAACCAAATTTTCAATGAATTCCTGCTTTTTGTTCCACCTAAACGTCTAACGTACCACCGACCGTGGATCACCCTGTATATGTATACAACATATACCAATTACCATCTTCAACTAATTTCTACTCGAATGAAAGTGTGTGGCATATCCGGCTTTCTCTCACCATGACACCATGAAACGAGGTTCAATAAACCTTCTACTCAATACACATACGGACCAGTGTTGAATCCATGGGGGTTATCCGGGGGGTTATTACCCCCTTTCCCCCCCAGAGTTGACCGATACCCCTGGAGCAACATTCTGAGCAAATATTCTATTAGAGATGCCATGATGCGAAAATGTCATTTGATAAAACTGTATGACCACTTGAGGAATCCTTTGTGACCAGAAATTAACAGAACATCTTGTGATCGCAACATGGTAATAAGTTCTAGAAGAGAACAATTTAATGTTGAAGACATGAACTGAAAATTTTAAGTTTGATGACTTAACTTACAGTCATTTCGAACGTTTTCTGAACATGAAAATTCGATTAATTCACTTTCCAGAAAAATTCAGGATACAATCTTGATTAGTTTGGTGGGGTGGGTTTCAGATCAGGCAATTACGCATTAAAATTCGAAATCTAGCATTAATAGTGGTCATTAATGGGAGATTTCGTGTGTGTTTAACTTAACTATTGAAGAGTGGGGAAAGTTCTAGTTACATTCATATTGAATCGCACCAAGTTAAGTGTGGAGAGTCTTTCGGATTTTACATACATTTGAAAAGAAACATAAATAATACTTAAGAAAACAAAATCTTTCACAGATCCTGCACGTTTCCCAATATAATTTTATTGAAATCTTTCAATTGTTTTCAAGAGATCATTTTTATTCTACCAGAACATACAACTTCGAATTTCAATGCGAACATTCATTTTCTATTCTTTCTTTGTTGTACCTATGTGTAGGTTCAAATGTGTGTTATCATAAAGGTGAATTTTCAAATGATGAGTTTAGTTAATACAGGCAAAAACTATGACTTGGGGGATAAACACACTCAAGGTTTAGCGAGGTACTGCAGTAACGTTTGTTTCACTAGCGCTAGAACAGAGAAGGTTTCGAGTTAACTAATGGCGTAGCGCAAGGTGCCAAATACGGGTACGGAATGTCTAAATGCTTACGGTACAGAAAATCGCACAGTTTTACGTTACACAGTGCTTAAAATAGGTAGTTATATAGTTGGTGATGTTATGTACGAATGAATATAGTTTTTTGCTGATTATATTTTCTCCCACAGGAAGCCCTGACCGAGTAGTGCGCAAGTGCGCTCTGCTGCCCGCGGGGAAAAAATACGAATGTGTAGACACCCCAGGAGAAAAAACAACCACCTGTGATACCTGTACATCTGACTTGTGTAACTCCGCTGGATCTGTCACATTCAGTTTCTTGGCCATTGCCAGTGTGGTCCTCCCATTCTTGGCAACAAGATTTTACTAATTTAATTGTTTCGTTAAATTATATATAAGAAAATAATGAATGTACACAATAAAATTCGTTTTTTGGGAATTCCCGAAATTTACAATAGTGCTATTTTTTCAATGTTCGAATGTTTTCAGTTGACTTATTTATGTATTGAATAAGAATAATAGATTTATACATAAAATTTGATTTCATTCCTTTTGATTATTGAGTGAATTAATCCAGATCTTCATAATATCAAAAGCTACAAAATAACGAACTGATTTTTATATCATTAGTATAGTACCCTTCGAAATTTTAATCCTTCTTCTCTTTGAAAGGTGATTGAAAAATTGTATACCCATGTAGATGTAGAATAAAATACGCTCTATTATTTATAATTTTGAAAAGAAATCCATTATTCTCCCCGAATAATTGTATATTCTTCATTATGAAAATGAGTTAAATATCCATATTCTGGGAAGAATCCAAATATACTATTTTTTTTGCATATACCTCGTCCTGATGATCTGAAGCTCATATGAAGCATAGTCTTCAATATTCACGTGATAAATGCTCGCTCAGTTTGGCAACTTACAATTTCCACGTCTCTTCCACCAAAAAAGCTTATGTCAAATGAAAGTAAAGATTGGGAATTTGTAAGGTTCAAAATATTCGGGTTTTCGCATCCACCAAAATCCTCGTAGATTTAAACATATATGATCAGAATATTTCTTTAGGGTCATCAAGATTGAAGCATGAAATTGGCATCAATTACGTTCATTGGGCTTCTCCAACCACAATGAAGTTGGGTTTCCAATTAAACCATATTCCTTGAGTATTACATAAATACAAAATGCTATTAAATAAATCTTGAACTTAAGGTAGGAGTTCCGAAAATGATTGATCAGAAATTTTGAGCAAATGATGTTGTGGCTGTAACTCAAGAGAGCACTTGCATCATCCCTCTTCCAATGAGGTTTGACAAGCGATAATAAAGAGGTATCTGGGTGAAGACTTGTTCTAAAAGTGCAAAGGATAACATTTTAAGTTGTTTGAGAAGAAAATTTATTCTCCATTAACTCTAAGACAGATAAGGACATACCTAATATCACCCCAACCCACAAATATGAAAACTGTGGTGGTTAGCAATTGTCAAACTTCATGTATTTCAAACAAAATCCGAAACACTCTTATAAACAAAAAACGAAGCAAATTGTGGAAGTAAATTCTAAGAAATCAACGAGTCAATAGAACAAAAGCTTGCAAAACACTTTAAAAAAAAAAACCGATAGCCTTTTTCTTGTTTTCCAATGCTTCAGAAGTATCATTCAGACCGCACCAAACCACCTCTCAATTTTGATTTCTGGTGTTTATATCCTCAATATTCTTATGCACTCCCGTATCTATCTTCTATACAGAGGAAATGAGCAATTCAACATCAATTATTGCTTTTGGGCAGCTCTCTTTAAGTAAAAATCTGTATTACCATTCAATATTCGCAAAGGACATCTGTTATGACACAAAAACAGACTTCTGATGTGAAAAATGTTAGTTCACAAAATGTTTTTAAGAAAAAGATTTTTCGTCATGAGGTTGGTGAAATGTTCGCTTGAACAGGAGCATCCAAGGAACTTGATTGGGGCTTGCACGCTACAAAAAAGCTATCTAGAGACAAGAACTGCCGGGTAACGGCAATTCTGACTGCAATCAGGTCTGAGAAACCATATCGTTGTTGTCCATAGAAAAAGCGCATCCACCATAACTGAAAATGGCCACAACCCACAATTGCTCGCACAAAGTGATCCCCGTCCCTACGCTACTGGCAACCACGATAATTCTGATTGTTCTGCTCCCAATATATCGGAAATACCAAAACAATTCTCTCTCGAAGCTCAAAACGAACACAATCGCTTATTAATTCCTTGAAAGCTCGAAGTTCCAACCAGCGCGTGTCCCAGTAGTCTATCCAAGACTTATTTTAAGCCCAGCATTTCCCCCTCCATCTGTAAGAGCGAATCTGAGCCGTAGAGAAGCAGGAGAGCCGAGAATTCCCTCTTTTTAAAGCCATTCCTGGCCAAACAGCCTGAGAAACGACGAAAACCAAGTCTCATGAAGAGATGACGGGATAGAGGTGACTTCCTCACCCCCAAGTCCTGGTGATTCAGGTGCCCGAGAAGAAGTTCCGCGTCTCGAGTGTCCGGGAAGTGTTGTGCATCGTACCAGAAGGTATAATAAGATTTTCCACACTTGCAGACTGACAATGTTTGGTCGAGCTCCGTGAAAAACGTGTAAAAAGTTGTGACGTGAAGTACAACTAAAAATAAATTGTAAATTTAATAATAAACTAGGTGATAGCCGTTGGACGCACTATTTTGCCATGTCGTGCACGACGAATATTAAATTTTTAAAATAGACCCAGCTAGGATGTCACTGGTACGTTTTGTCCCTCTCTAGACGGAACCTTCAGCTCGCAAATGCCAATAATGTTACCTGTACCCTCCGACATCTTTTTATTCAGTGACTTCCTTGAAAACAGTCGAAAATCCGGAAACCATTCGATTTTTAAAAACCCAGAAGGTCTCACTAAAGTTCCTAGTATAATATTTAGTCCACAATTGAGACCTACCAAAAATGAATGAGTTGCGTTGTTGAAAATAAACTGAAAATAAGATGGTTCTGAAGAGTACATTTTCATCAAGAAATGACCCAGGACTTTTTCATACTCTTCAAGTAGGTAGAAGCAACAAAACAATGAATATTAATCATTAGGACTATCTAAAGGCCAGTTAGATTATTTTTTCACCTGCTTGCGATAATATTTTAGGTTTCAAAATGGACAAGAATTGTCTTTTTGTCTTCATTCTCTTGAATTTTTCATTGAAGAGATATTCATTGATAAAATCCTCACATTCTGATCAAAGAAATTAATTAAATTCGCATTAATTTAACACCCCTCATACCTTCTAATTGATTTTATTCAATGAGGAGTTATTTCTGCTATTTGTTGAAAAAGTATTATGGTCTTATAGCGTCTGATACAATTCAAATCAATAGATAATTATGAATAAGTTTATTCATCGAAGAAATCAATCAATCGAATATCTATAACTCAAGTTTCGTTCGTATCTAAGAATCAAAATCAACATACACAACTGCTCTTCATTTTGGAAGTACACATTGAAACTTCACAATTTTCTCTATATTTTGAATTTAGAGCATCCATTTATTAATTATGACGTTTCATATTGAGGTCTACTCTTAATTAACACTTGGCATACAGTTTAATCATTCTTGCAACCAATTAAACTTAGTCCCATAGTCCCACAACGAGAATTATCATTATTTGAATTTTTCGTTATTTCTGTTCAATCTGTTGATCTAGTCATTCAGTGACATTCAAAGTACTTAACCCCACACGTGAAAAATAGAATAATTATAAGAATGCGTTCGTAACCTTAGGGTGAATACAATTATATGCAAGCACATTTTGAACATTTTCTAGTCGCAACATTTACACGTTTTTCACGGATGCTTTCTCATTTTTTTTATCTGCGAGTGATACCTACTGAGTTTCTGCATTTTTGATTCATCACTAATGAACCTTTTCTAGTTTGTTATTCATTAAAATGGAGGATAATGTACTGGATGATTACCTGCTGAATTTAGCAAAAAGGTACATGTTTCGACGTATTTTGCAACGCACAAAATGTTGCCATTTGAATGATAAATTAAGTAGAAGAAACTGTAGTCGTTGTTTTGAGACAATTTCTTCGAGATATTATATCCCTCTAACGCAACACGAATGTTTTTTTCTGTTCTTCAATTATTTTTGTGCGAATTTTGAACTTCTATAGTTAGATACCCAGTCGAAAGTTTCCTAAGAGATTTTTGCAAGAATTCTTCATACTGTCGTGTATTTGTAGGCAATATAGGTGGTAAAATGAAAGAAATTACGATATTGCAAGAAAAAACTGCATCATTCTGAAGTCTCGCACCAAAAAAGTTTTTTCTTAAAGATTTGAATCAAAAATGAAATCATAACATTATTCGAATATCTATCCTTGAGAATGGATGTTTTCGAATTGTTATGAAAGATTATTTGAATTATTATTTTAAGAAATCATTAGTAAAACACTCTTAATATCCCAATATGAACAATTTTTTCGATTATAAAAATTCGACTAGAAAAAATTTGCATATTGGTTAATATAAATAAGATTTTATTTCATATCAAATTATATATCAAGAAAGTAGAAAACATCATTTCAATGAAAAAAAAATAAAACTCTGCGGATAAATATCAAAATTCAAATCATACATAAGTTTCGCAATTCCTGATAGTTGAGATAAATTAATTTTTTTTAATGTAGGCTATTCCCAAAGATGCGAAACGTGAAATATTTCCTCGAATTGACAAAAATGATTTTCTTAAAACAGTTCTATGAGTTCGAATGTGTTAATAAGGCCATGGTCGAAAAATTAAAAAAAAATTTATCCTCAAATCATTCTCGCCAAAACATTGCTCATGATGTTTTCGTTTTTTAAACATCATTCTTTTCTGAATATTCGAAACATTTAAAAGGTTTTGAGTTTTCTGTTAGTTGTCTATGTTTCACAGGTAAAACATAAAAATATACCTATTCTTTTCAATAATTGTTTTGTCAAGAATTAAAACGTCAGTAAACTATAAACGAAATAATACCATCATGGGTGTAATACTTATACTGCACGTAACAAAATTGATTGGTACTCCAATTTTTCTAGGTATGTGCAATATTCATACAATCACTTTTTTGGTTGTTGAATCTGAAATTGAGTATTTTGGATTAATCTACAGCTCGGAAGTTGCTTTAAAGAATCAAAATCCGAAATGAAAATTATATTATTACGAAAGGGGAACATAACACGCGTTCAAATACTCTGTGAAACCCCATTACTGATATTTTTTTGCGTCCTTATGTCTAGAAAAAATTTTCATATAACCGATTCAAGTGGCAAAGTACATCGAAAGTAAATAATTTTCATTGCTTCTGCTAACTCTTTCTTTTCTTTTGCTTGTTAATTCCTCCTAGATCTTATATCCGCATGGAATTCACCGACTGACTGATCTGTTCGATGTTAGCTTTGAAAATTTCTTAATCTAATTCGTGTATTTTCTAGAGTTATGGCCCCCATAGCAACTACGATGATCTCCCAACCCACAAATTTCAGTACAAACAGAAAGAGACAGGACTTCAATTGCAATGCAAATTCTTTGTTATCTCAATTTGCTCCGACAGCACTTTTTCCCTATTTACCTTTAGAACAGACCCCAGAATTTCAGGTAAGATTTATATTGCGACATTGGTCTGTAAAATAATTCGGAAAAACTCTGAAGAATTTTTTGCAAACTCGAAGCGCATCCACCAATTATTAACTCAAATAACGATCGTATATTTTCAGCAGAAACTTCTTTCACCGCCTTGGAACCCTTTCACGAATAATCGCTTTCAATACAGCCCATATAACTCCTACTCCAACAATAACAGCGTGCAGGATTCTGTGGCAGATATAAGCGAACAACTTGCAGACTTGAGTATTTTGGATAGAAGACCACTGAAAAGACCTCCTCCATCTTACTTGTGTCATCTATGTTTCCAGAAAGGCCACTACATAAAAGATTGTCCTAAAGTGAGTTAAAATCAAAATGATTCTCCTTGTAGGGTTACTCATTCGAATAAATGAACAATTCAATCAGGACTCAAAACTTGAGACACCTAAATATTGATTCCATCACATTATCAATGGCGATATCACCTTGTAAAACTTGAAAACATCCATTGATATAGGTTGAACAGTTGCATCGTCATCATTTTTGGTATCGCAAATGAATGCTTGGAAATTCGAAGCGATATTGCCGATATAAACAACTGCAGTCGCGACGTTTTAAATTGATAACGTTAAATTTCAACGTTGGTATGTGCCATCAGGGTAATAATTCTCTTCTTTCAACGCCGCCATTAAAGTCCTTCGACGAATTTTAAAACGTTTCTGTGGTTCGGTCGAAGACTATTTCGACAGCTTCGAATAGATTATTGATATATGACTTCACCTACTTTATTTATTAGGGAATGTAAACAAGAAACTCAACACCACTTCAAATGCTTAAATGTATATATTATCCTATGAGTACTGTCGTTTTGCCCTATTTTTCACCTTCACGAAAATGAAACAATATTTAATACTTGAGAAAAGCGTGTGGGAAAAAGGAATGGCTGTTTCAATAATTTTATTCAATTTATAATTTGGAACATCATCAACGTCAAATGAATAAATTCATTGTTTCAAATATAAAATAAGAAAGTTGTGTTCCTCTTGATTCAAAAAGACGATACCGATCCTTTTGGAAAATTTCAGGTGATAGTCATGATATTCCATTGATATAGCTATAAACATTTATATACATATTGTGTAGACATATTTGGATTATTATAGTATATTCTAAAACAATTTGCAGAATGTGCTCCTATTCCAACACGAATAAGAAAATCGAAAACAAGCGACGAATGAGCGAGTTGTCGAAAGCATGATTGTTGGAATTTCTTTCTGCAACGATATTATTTTCTCTATTTCAGTGAAGTTTTGTGAAATACCCTCGAAATTAAAATTCAGATCAATGACTTCTGTATTGTATCTTGGCAGTTGGTGTTACTTACAAAATTTGACAGATTAAGGGTCGGTTTCATAAAACTTTGTTCGTACCGTTAAATTAATTGGAGCCAACGCGATTCGTTGAAATTTCTAAACGGGTGATTCGATTGGTTCGAATTCACGTAAGGTTTTTTAATCGCACAATTAAAGTTTTGTGAAACCGACCCTTAGGAATTTGATTTGAAAAATTGAGAAGATCTGAGGTCAGTAATGACAACCACAAAACAGAAAATATATCTGATGAGAACAATGCTGTAATGAGTTTCATTACAATACTACTTTTAGTACTGTAATGAACTCATTGCGATTGCGATCATTATTTTAAGTAAGAGTGAAAATTATTGCAGGCAAGACCAAAAGAAGAAGGAAAAACTCCATATCAGGGAAGAAAACGATGTTTTGGCGAATATAAATGTCCAAAATGTAAGAGAAAGTGGATGTCTGGTAATTCTTGGTCAAACATGGGTCAAGAATGTATAAAATGCCATATAAATGTTTATCCCCACAAACAAGTAAGTTAAATCTGATACGATTTTCGATGGTTGTGTTGGTTTTAACTAGAAACACTACAATTAAAAAAAATAACCTTTGAAAATGCCTATTTATTCAATTAGAATGGTAAATTTCTGTCGAATACCCTACAGTGAGTAGTCTTCATTTTTGTTCAAGTATGTTGCGCCTAAAATTTAATTTTTACGTATGCACCTTCAAAGGATAATACTCCTCAACTTTGCTTCATACCTACCTACCAAATTTATCACTTAAGGACAAGCCAAACCAAAGAAATCATCAAAATATCTGGAAGCATTCATTTTGACGAAATGATTGGAAACAGAAACATATGTACTTTAAAAAAGCCTCAGGAGTTCGAAATGACAGCATATTTTAAGCTATGGTGGAAAATTCAGTAGTTAAATTACTCAATACTTTTATGCTGTTTTCATCTTGAAATTCGTTAATGATTCTTTCCATTTATGAGATCGATTCAAATGAAAGAAATCCTTGAAAAGAAATCAATGAACTCCCAAATTTGAAGTTTTTCATCTTTTTTCACAATAATTATATTTATCATCACATAAATAATCCATTCTCGATCGAAATGAATTTATGTTATTCCCCTTAATGAATTTGAATTTTTTTTCCAGAGGCCACTGGAGAAACCTGACGGTCTCGACGTTTCGGACCAATCGAAAGTACATCCTCAGCATCTTTGTCAAAAGTGCAAAGAATTAGGCTACTACTGTAGGAAAGTACAATAATGACTTAGAGGCACAAATCTGAAAGTTCCATCCATTAATTAGTATTACAATCCATTATTTTTCATTTCTTCGTGTTTCACACCAAAGTACTTAATTATTTTTATATTTTGTTGGTATTTTATATATATATTTTATGTTGTGGATGTTCTGTTGAGGCCTAGATATATTTTTTAATTATATCTACTTATGTCATATTTTAATTTATATTTTTGTCCTTTTTTGATAATTATGAGAATTTTCAGAGATTTATATATTTTCAGCTAAGATTTAATTTTAAATTTGGATGTTGTACAAGATGTATATATTAGCTACAGAAATATTACCCAATTCGTTAAAACGTACCTTTTTTTCAAAAAGTCCTGTTATGTTATGAAATACGTATTCAATGATGTAACTATAATAATTAAAGAATACAAATGTTTTATTTGATTATTTATAATAATATATGAACTTAGATCAATAACAATCGCCAATTTCATCAATTTCATCATTTTTAGTTCTAGAAAGAACTTTAGTACATATATAATATATTCAACACGAACGTATTTAAAAAACTTTTTATACTTTTACACTTAGTAAGAAAAACATTTACTTCTGATAGCATTCCGATAACTTTTAACTTTCTTTCTCAGATAGTCGTTCCAATTTTATAGTTTTCGAGGCTAACGTAAAGTGAAGTTCCGAATATATTTTTTTTAAATAATAAAAGATATAAACGATATTTTCTATGAGTTCACAAATATGAAAAACAATGTTTATTTCTTCAGTAATGGGTTACTAAAAATGTTTTCAAGAAATTCTCTGATAAAACTAGATTAAATAATTCAAATAGTGACCATTTCAACTGATAGGCGCCCCCTGGCGCCTGAAAATCACACGAGAAAAAACAATAAATTTTGATATTTATACGAGTGATATTTTTGCTTTAATATTCATCATAGTCGTATGCGTATGTTTTTGGTTTTTTTGACAGGCAGAACTCATTCATAAAAAAATTTTATTCTGAAAATCCTCAGGCAGCAGAACTTCTAATTAGGAGAAGAAGTAACTCACAGCTCCTTCAACGATATTTAGAATACAGATAACAGATTAATCCAGTTTCCGTAATGTGTGATTGGGAATTTTGGAAATTTCGAATGCTGGCTCAAGAAAGCAATAATAGAGGGCCAACTGTTATAGAAGAAGTAAAAAAAATGAACTGACACTGAAAATTCTAGGCTTAAGATTGGTGCAACTGACAGCTTCGTTGGTCACGTGATCTGTCAAATTTGACTTTTGTTTTGAATAGTCCATATTCGATTTTTAAATTATAAAACTGTAAATTAAGTGAAAATGTCCCTTTCTGAAAGAGGTACTGAAAAAATGTGTACTATTTAACTGTGCTTTGTAGAATGGGTGGCTTTGAGTTTCAGATCATTAATTGCAGATCATTTGGTCCAAGCTTTGAGTAGCATTTTGAAACTATTCATGAAGCTAGAAGGAATGAGCTTTAGACATTCGTAGTTTTTGCTTGAACTCACAGTAATCGTATAAAAGTAGAATTAGAACATTTTAAATTGGTTTTGAATGAATATGAGTCATGTTTTCCATCAAATTTGTAGAAAGTTCAGATGATGTGGAGTCCTTAGTGAACACATTGAATATTGAAGGGTCAACATTAACTGAAAGTAATATATCGTTAACGACAACTGATCTGCAGAGACTGGCTGAATTGTCCCAAGAACTGAATTTTAACAACAGCATGGAAACAGAAGGTGATTCAAAATCTAAACATTTTCATTCATATGAATATATATCAATAATATTAGTGACTAACTTATTTAAAAATTTTCAGAAACTGAGGTGATCATTGAAGATGCAGGAAATATTGAAGAAGAAATAGTTGAAACTGAAATAGGAGCAGAAGAGGTCGAGATAGAAACGGAAACAGAAAGGCAACCCAGCCCAGAAGAAATTTTGCCGGATATAAAAGGAAAAAATATTGTGCCCCCCTTGAGACCTCTTACAATTGCTCCTAAACCTACCAAAATTACTCTCAAACCTCTTCAAACTGGACAACAATTGCTTTTTGTGCAAGGTATTTTCATCTTAAATTATCTATAATTTTTTTTTCATTTTATTCATTTCGAATATGTTTTGATTATAGGTCAGAGTCTTACAACAAGCACTGGTCAGACAGTAAAGCTGCTTTCACCGGAAGGCCAGGAAATTAACATAGCTAACATCCATCTAGGCAGGCCGATTAAGCCTGCTAATACTGTGAAAGCAATAACTGCCACATCTGCGGGTAACATATCCGTTGTGCCTCAAAAACAGTTATTCGTCAGAAAAGTTGTTTCCCCCAGCGGTTCAACTAAAAACGTTGTGAAACCGCTCTACTCTTCCAAACCCCAAGAGCAGCATTTCATGGTCGTTCAGAAGGCAGAGTCTAATGCAACAACGGCACATGTGAGTTGGGGATTTCCGAGAGGTTTTTGTGATTTAATTGTGATTATTTAAGGTGAAACTAGTTCCAAATTCTTCTAATTTGACTCCGATTGGTCCCACCAAAACCATTACATTACAACAAGCTCAAGAAATGGGACTCTTGACCAACGCAAAGTACATTCCACAAACGCAACCGAAGGCCACTCTAGTTCTGAACAAAGGAAGCTCGAAAACATTGAAATTGGTGTCACAGGTGCCTGGACAATCCCATCAACTGATGACGAGCATGGGTGGTGCCGTGAAAGCTCTCACCTTGAGTCCCGTGAGTTGATCGTAATGACGTAATAGGGAATGATGAGAGTCCTAATATTTGAATATTTTATAGGTTAAATCTCCGACAAAAATTTTGCCAGCCCAAAAGAGTACCCAACATATCATTTATAAAAAACCGGCAGTGGCACAATCTATTTTACCTCAAGCACAAGTGATACAAGTGGCGGGTGCACAAACTTTGAATGCAGGACAGCTTCATCAAATAAATATTCCGGGAAAAGGGGTAAATGCTTCTCAATTTAAATAGGAAATAATTATGATCGTCCATATTCATTTTTTCGCAGATTCAATATATTAAATTCGTACCGTCAACAACTGTTGCCTCATCCTCAACAACTGCTGTTACAGTAAGTAATGCCAATACGAAACCCAATTTATCCCTGCATACTACGCCAGGTGGAAGTCTTGTCTTCTCGGAATTGAGCGTAAGTTTTTTTTCGCTACTTAAATTGTGCACTTAAAAAATGTCTCAATTATTCCAGTCTTCTTCAAACCATTCAAATCAGAAGAACGTAAAGCCTGTTGTGGTGAATAAACCAGTAACAGTCAACACTCAAGTTGTTATGTTGCCTTACTTATCTACCACCCAAGCTAATCCACCTTCAGCCAAGCTTGCGATACCAAAACAAAGTCCAAAGTCGACATCCCATCAGAATATTTCTGGTGTTAGCTCCGCTGCAACCACTGAGAGGTAACTACAATTCGATTTATCCAAACCCTTTTAAGATCACTACGATCATCATTTACTGTCCCTAGATGCCAAGTTATAAAAATGGTCAAATCATAGACAGAGCCATATATTTATTCCCAATTCATTTAGGAAATACCTGAATGCGTCAAAATTAATAAGCTTAATATATGATGATTAAGAAACACGTAGTGTAGGTCAGCGGTTAGAGCGCCATCTAAACATTCAGAGTACTAACTACGGAAAATGATAGTGGGTTTTTAACATTAGTGATATATGGCCGCTTCCTACTCTATAATTTTTGGGTCAAATGTTATTTTGCCGAAGGTTCTGAAATTTTTCTTCTGAAAAATTATCCATATATTTTTTTAAAAAAACCCATAACAATAGAAGCAAATAGTTAATCTTTAGATATTTTTGTTTGTAAGTGTGCTAAAGATGATGAAGGAAATATTCTTCATCAATATTCCAATTTACTCATCCTTTTTTCTCAGATCTCAGGCATCTACGGACTCGCCATCAGAAAGCAATGGGATGAGGACTAGGAAGCCTTGCAATTGTACCAAATCGCAATGCTTGAAGCTGTATTGTGATTGCTTCGCAAATGGGGAGTTTTGCTACCAATGTAAGTGCATGTATTGTTTTAATAATTTAGAAAACGAAGAATACAGGCAGAGAGCAATAAAAGCCTGTTTGGAGAGGAACCCTAATGCTTTTAGACCAAAAATTGGCAAAGCGAAAGACATGGGTGACATTTCAATAAGGAAGCATACAAAAGGATGTAACTGTAAAAGATCTGGATGTTTGAAGAATTACTGTGAATGCTATGAGGTAAGACTAAGACTAGCAATTGTAAATATACTTCAAATCTGGACTTTCAGGCGAAAATAGCTTGCTCCAGTAACTGTAAATGCATCGGCTGTCGCAACATCGAAGAATCCTTGGAGAGGAAAAACTTCAGAAGTATAATAAATAATGGGGTGACAATAGCACCGATGGAAAGGATAGTGCCAAAGGTTAATAACACGGTGCCTTTACCGAAACCAAAAAGTTCAAATACAAGGTCAGGGCTTTTATTTGTCCTCTTCGAAATCAGGATTATCTTTCTTGTGTTTCAGTCGGCAAGCAGTAAATTTCATAACCGATGACGTAATCGAGGCAACATGTCAATGCCTACTTTCTGTCGCAGATAAGGGAACTGAGAACATGCAGGATGTAGAAACAACCGCTAGGGAAATCATCGAAGAATTCGGAAGGTGTCTTAACGAAATAATTGAACATTCGACAAATAGAAGTCCTTGAATGACTTTTTTAACCTCACTAATTTTGTATAGTACAATTGAATTAGTTTTTAAGCGTAAATTGTTTCAAATAAAGTTTTCTAGAAGAAGCAAAAAAGGCGCAGGACCTTCCCCCGAAGTTCGTGTATTTATATTGAATTTGTTTCAATTCTTGAGAGTTTTATACGGAGTTAGTACGATATATTTTCTATATTTTTTTCGTGTTTGAAGGTGCATGACTAATACAATTTAGGTGAATTATTTATTATCAAATTTACTTTATATTTACCTTAATTTGGTTTTATTTATCCCAGGATTATTTTTTGTGTAATAATTTCTTCAATGATTGATGTTTTTATCATATTGTCTTATCCTCGAGAATTAAGTTTATATTTGCAGCAAATTAAATTTTTTCAAAATTGGATGTATCTTAGTATAATCCTATTCATTGCTTCTGTACATAGAATTTTTTGTTTAACTCTATCAAAATGAATTACTTGAAATAAGTACATTCTATATAACGTCCAATTTAAATGGAAGTGTTCTCCAATCTCTCTTATACAAACTTTTGTAAAACTGAAGCATTAATAAAACAATTTTGAAAAATGTTGTACAATTTCAGCAGTTGATGTTTCCAAAAAAAATTATAGATGTACAAATTTTATAATCTAATTCCTTCTAAATTTTACATGAGATGAAGTTTCTGTTCTCTTTGGAATGGCACTTAATTTAGAGTCAGTTTTGGTCTTTCAAATTAGAAAGGTTTAAAAAATAGAATAAACTAAAACAAAAAGCTTTATTCAATCAGTCGACTTAACAAACACTTATGAGGTCAAAAAAAGCAAGTACATATTATATTTTAAATAGATATTAAAGTATTAACCATTATGAGTTCCGTTCGTATGACGTATCAAATGAGATTCTTTTGCAAAACTCTTTGAACAAAACTCGCACTTGAAAATTAAATTGCTTACATGTGATCGAACATGTTGAACAAAATCATTCCTACTGGTAAAGTTTAGATCGCATTTGGAACACAGGAATACTCCATCATTTTTCTGATAGTGCATCCAATGATGTGATACCAAGTAACTCTGTGCTGAGAAAGCCTTATCACACATGCTACATTGGTAAGGTTTTTCTCCTGTATGTTTTCTTCTATGCGTATTTAGACTTGATTTTTGCGAGAAGTACTTGTCACAGATATCACATTTGTATGGTCTTTCTCCAGTATGAGTTCGATGATGAACCTGAAATTTATGAAGGGGATTAGAGAAAGTAATCAGCCAATATCACAATGAATCACCTCTAAATAGTACTTTCTTGTGAAGTTAGCTCCACACTGGTGGCAAATATATGGTTTGTTTGAAGAATGAGATTTTAAATGAACATATAAGCTTGAAGCAGATGCCAACACCTTTCCACAATCTTCACAAGTTCTAGATAATTCTTCATTTGTAACGCGATTATGACCTGTTCTCTTTCTTGTATTTATGGGTATATCAATCTGAAATCATCTCTTTAGTTGTAATTTTATGCATTTACTTTGTTTTGGGTTCTCACCGAATCAGATTCTGTTTTAACATTTTTAACTGGAGCTTCGACTGGTAGTACCGGTATTACACTCACACTAACGTCAGTATCATCATCATCATCATCATAATTTATTTTTGATTTTTTTCTGCAGGGCTCAATTGATAATTCATTTCCAAAATTATCAAGGTAATATTTACCCCACTGGTGAGACATGACCGAGAATTGTTATCAAAATGAACTATTATTACCTTTTTTATACAATGTACAATTTAAATTATTGAGAACATAATTTATTATAAATAAACTGATTAACTCTTAGGATCACAGAATACTGATAATCATAGAGAAATAATCTCCTTCTTTGTCTATGCTAAACCATAGACATTGCCTCTGTACTGCACTGAAGGCGATGGAAAATAAGCGCTACGCATCCTGGTGACAATCTCAGTAACTACAAATGTTGACATAGTTCTTGTTCTCGCACTTTGTATTTGTGCGATTGATTTGATATATTTGTGTTTTGAAATCATTTTAAAAAGTATGAGTGTTTTGAATCTCTATTGTTCAGTTTCTCAGTGTTCTTCCTGAAAAAAAAATTGTTTAAATATCAAAGTTCCATGCTTTTCCTCAAGCTGATAAGGTGATAAATATTGTGTTTGGGTAGAGGGTGAAATTTGAGAGTAATGTGTTGATGAATCGACAAAAAGCTTGGAAACTCAAACACAAAATGGGTAAACCAATTACAAGAAATATGAAATTATTTTCCCTGCGTTATATCGAGCACTGTCCCTAAAACGAAGAGCAGCCGGAAAATATAATCATTATTATATTGCTCTACTTTTTGACGCAGAATAAAAAACATGCATATGTATTTTTCATATATAATTTTTTTAGTATTTTATGTTGGCATCATTGTTTTGTGTTCTGTCTTTCACTTTTCAATCTTGCAACCGGCGAATGGCGGGAGTCGCAAGACGCAGCTAATTCATTGTTGTCCTCAATCCCCATTTCATTGAATGGAAACAAGTTCTGATCTAAGTAAAACCGATTCCTTTATAATATCATAGTTTAGAATATTCTTATATTTGGTGCCATATCTGAATAAGATGGGTGACAAAGGGGAAACAGGTTGGTTTTATTTCACCAAATACAAGTTAAACGTAATGAAGCATGTAACGCCTTTGTTTTCACTAATTTCATATTAATTTGAACTCTCAACAGAAGCATTCGACGATGCGGTCGAAGAGAGAGTCATAAACGAAGAATACAAAATATGGAAAAAGAACACACCATTCCTGTATGATTTGGTAATGACACATGCCTTGGAATGGCCATCATTGACTGCTCAATGGCTCCCCGATGTCACAAGGCCAGAAGGAAAAGACCACTCGATCCACAGGCTCATTTTGGGTACACATACATCAGATGAACAGAACCACCTCTTGATAGCAAGCGTTCAGTTGCCGAACGAAGATGCTCAATTTGATGCCTCTCATTACGACAATGAAAAAGGAGAATTCGGTGGTTTTGGCTCAGTTTCTGGCAAGATTGAGATTGAAATTAAAATCAATCATGAGGGTGAAGTTAATAGGGCACGTTTTATGCCTCAAAATCCATGTGTTATTGCTACGAAAACTCCTTCCAGTGATGTTCTAGGTAAAGTTGAATTGTTTTTCATTTGAGGAATGGGTTTATTGCATTGTTTCTTTTTGTTTTTAGTTTTTGATTATACTAAACATCCTAGCAAACCTGATCCCAATGGTGAATGCCATCCCGATCTTCGTCTTAGGGGGCACCAAAAAGAAGGATATGGTCTCTCGTGGAATCCGAATTTAAATGGTTACTTGCTTTCTGCCAGTGATGATCATACGATATGTCTGTGGGATATAAATGCAACACCAAAGGAAAATAGAGTTATTGATGCTAAAACTATTTTTACTGGACACACTGCTGTGGTAGAAGATGTAGCGTGGCATCTTCTTCATGAAAGCCTTTTTGGTTCTGTCGCTGATGATCAGAAATTGATGATTTGGGATACTAGATGTAATAACACAAGTAAACCGAGTCATACTGTGGATGCACATACAGCAGAGGTGAGAATATTATACTTTAATCAGCTTTGCTTGAATAGTTGATCAATATATTCCCTGCTAAACACTGGATGAAACTCTAGTTACATGTTAGTAACCATTTTAAAGTCAAGTTTATTTTCAAATAGAACACCTTATATTTTTTTTCACAGTGTGACTTGTTTTTTTTCAGGTTAACTGTCTCAGTTTTAATCCCTATTCTGAGTTCATCCTTTCAACTGGCAGCGCTGACAAAACTGTTGCGCTTTGGGATCTCAGAAATCTCAAACTGAAATTGCACAGTTTCGAGTCCCACAAAGATGAAATTTTCCAAGTTCAATGGTCTCCGCACAATGAAACGATTCTGGCGTCTTCGGGAACCGACAGAAGGTTGCATGTGTGGGATCTAAGCAAAATTGGTGAAGAACAGAGTCCAGAGGACTGTGAAGACGGTCCTCCTGAACTCTTGTTCATTCACGGTGGTCATACAGCGAAAATTTCAGGTAAATTTTTTTTGGGATTTTTGTGGTTTGCTTATATTAATTTTTTTTCACTTAGATTTCAGTTGGAATCCTAACGAGCCTTGGGTGATATGCTCCGTATCAGAGGATAATATAATGCAGGTTTGGCAAATGGCGGAAAATATTTATAATGATGAAGAACTAGAACCACAGGCAATGGACATGGATGCTCAAGCCATTTAGAAATTGCTTGAAACTCAGATTTTTGTTGAAATCTACATGTTTATGTTCTTCTGGTTTCGATATTACTTATAGTTCAAGTAAATATTTGCGTCAATTTCCAATGTCTTTCTAGTTATTTCATCTTGTATTTATAATTGACAGTATATGTGTAGGTGCAAGTGTTGAAGCGGAAATGAACTCTTGTGTATTATCATCTTGAATTGTTTTAATGTGGCTCTTAATGTCTTGCGAAATTTATTTGCTTGAGTCTTGTTTTGTTCTTACCATTATTCTAATAAAATCATTTGATTCAATTAAATTCTCGCTAGTTAGTGTCATATAATATATTTTATTACAGAAATATAAAAATTCATTCTTTTAATTTTAAACCTGTGAAAGTTCTTCTTAGGCCTTCCCAGCATTTGTAATATTCTGCGTCGAGTTTTTGGCAAGTTGTTGCTCCCCATTTGGTAACGGCTAAACCCAGACAACTCTCGAACATGAATCCCTTAAAGAAACAAATTTTTTCAAATATACTCACTGACAAAGAAACTGCTACATTCAGGAGCTGTTTAAATTTTTTTTATAGAACATATACAGAGTGAGTCGTTGACTTGTACAGGGTGGTCAGATTTCGATGTTTTAGTAGTACATCTCCTAAATTAAGTGAGATAGAAAAAAGTAATATACATGGCGTGTTCTCTTTTTTTAATAAACTCATATTGCAGAAAACCGCAATTTGCTAAGGTGTCTAGTGCTACAGAGTGATTTTGAAATTGGGTCAATTATTATAATTATTGGCTTTAACTTCCTCAGTGTTGCTGCTAAGCTCTCGAAATAAAAACATCTTAAATGGTGTTTTTTCAGTACTTTTTACCAGTGTTATCAAAATTTTAGTGCCCCTTCGCATTTTAGAGAAATTAAAAAAGTTATTTTTTTCAAATGGAAACCATATTGTGCTATGATGATTTTCAATAGACTTTTCTTAGACAATTTCATATTTATATCAAGATATACTTCTGGGCTTAAATATCGAAAATTCCGAAAAAAACAGTTTTCGATCAACAAAATCAAAGGGGGTTTTGATTTTAATTCATTCCTTTTCACATGAGGAAGGTCATATAACTTGAACCTGCTCAAATTTTGTTGACCGAAAAGTTGTTATTTCAGAATTTTCATATTCAAGCTCGGAATTGTCTAAAAAAAGTTTATTGAAAATCATCATAGCTACGGTTTCCATTTGAAATTTTTTTCCAATTTCTCTAAAATTTGAAGGGACACTAAAATTTTGATAGCACTGGTAAAAAGTACTTAAAAAACTCCACTAAAGATTCTTTATTTCGAGAGAGTAACGGTGATACTGCGGAAGTTATAACCAATTATAATAATTGGCCAAATTTCAAAATCACCCTGTAGCATGGAAACTAGACACCTCAGCGACTTGCGGTTTTCAGCAATTTATGTTTCTCGAAAAAAGAGAACATGACATATGTATATTACTTTTTTCTACCTCCCTTTATTTCGGAGATCGAAATCTGACCACCCTGTACATGATTCTCAACATCAAAATGAGGTTCATGTCTTTTTCCCCGACGATTTCAATTTTGGCCTATAACTCGTAACTTGTAAAATTAAAAAAAAAATTGCAAAAAACGACTACGATATTCAAATAATAACAAATGTTTACATGAATAAACATTCACGTTTTTTCCTCGAAATTTTAATCATACTATCTATGTTTTACAAAAAAAAAATTTTAATTTATACACCTTCAGGGTGTTGTAGTTTTTTTGTCTGTTTATTTTCTTTACCTGTGATCCTTCAGCAACTTTGCAAGGTTTGAGTTCTTCCCTGCTGGCTTTCTCAAAGCAGTTGACATCCGGACCGTGTGGGGTCATTATGCTGTGCAAAGTAGCACCTCCTGGTACAAAGCCACCTTCCTTAGCCTCGTACTTCCCATCGATCAACCCCATGAATTCCGACATGCAGTTTCGGTGATAATAAGGAGGCCTAAACGTGTGCTCCTGTACTGACCACCGGGGTGGGAAAATTACGAAATCTGCTATAGCGGTTCCAGGCTTTTCTGATTGGCATGTTAGGACAGTGAAGATTGAAGGGTCCTGTAATGAATATCTTTATGTCAAGTTCGAGAAATGACTCCATGTAGCAACAAAGAGAAAATAATTGCTATGGTAAGGTATTCTTATGGTTTGCCATGATAAAAATCTATTTCTTGGTGACATATTCTAATGATACTGAACAGATTCAAATGAAACTTCGTAGTATCGTAATGAATTCATTACAGTACTAAAAGTATTGCTGTGATAAACTCATAACAGCATTGTTATACTCCCGTCAATAAATTCTGGACAGGCAAAATTGATGTCAAATTCAACACCCTGCATCTTTTTTCTTGGTTCTCCGATTTTGTTGAAATTTTCACCAGGTATAGTATTGGGTCTTGTTATAGTAACCTGACATTTAATTTGCGAAAATACCTATAGTTCATCTGTTATACAAGATTAAAGAAAACCTTGTTTTATACCCTTCATTTCTAAACACCCTGTGGTGAATTTGAGGCGGAAAATTGAATATCATTCAGTTTTAATTTGAAGTGTGACCCTTTCTTAACAAAATGTTCTTTGATTTACGTCAGTATCTGCTTTAAAAAAAAGATACACATTTTCGAAGAAAGTGTTGCATTTTTTCAATTTTGCTCATGCTTTCGAAAACTCGCTCCTTCGTCTTTCGTTTTCTAATTTCACATTCGTGTTGGAGCTCATTCTGTAACTTGTTTTGGAATAATTTCAGTTTCAGTTATCTATCACTTATCTCCTTTTCCCCTTTTTGAAGTAGTTACCCAAATTCGTGCAAAACTGATACTTTTGTCGCTTTTAGTATTTAATGTAGATGAACTCTGTCTTTTACACAAATTAATTTGGACGAATTTGGAAGATTTATCTGAATTGAGAACAATTCAGCGCGTACTATGAGCGTCCAGCTTGCGAAGCTTGTTACTTTAAAGGAGACATCGTTGACGATCGTGTTCAATAATCTGAATCTTATTCATATATCAAGCTTAAGGTTGTAAATATGAGTGAATAAATCATATCGCTTTCCCTAAGATCAAGGAATTTTAGTATTTCAACTATTTAACTCATCTTATCCCCCTTTTCTCCATTTCTTGGCTTGAAAATATTTGTCACTTCGCCCTTGCAAATGAATTTCTAGATTACACGTTCTACGACCGCGAAATTGCAGATTGTGCGTAACATTACGATTACTACTTGCTCTTTAAATCATTTAGAACGAATCTAGAATACAACTCACGCAATGATCATACGAGACAGAGTTTATGACCATAAAATTCTTCAGGTTATACTTGTAAGGCACGTAATTCCCGTGCCAGGCCACAACATCGAAGGGGCTGTGATCTTGCCAACAAACAAACAGTTTTCCCTGGTATTTAGCGACGATCTGGAAGTCCTCTCGTGAATCCTCAAAATGGGCGACAGGGGTTAGAAAATCTCTGGGATTCGCTAAACCATTAGCACCGATGGGACCCAAGTCAGGCAGCGTGAAATGCCTGCCGAAAACCTCCAGAATGTATCCTCTGCATGGTTCAGACACGAGTACTTGAAAACGCATACCTTGCTGAAGAACGCATATTTCGTTCGGAGATAATTCCAGTCTGCCAAATTCTGTTTTGATCAGCATTTTTCCGCTCTGAGGCACTGAAACGAAATGATTTCTATCAGTGAGGCTAACGTTTCTACAGATATTCAGGTATCATCAGTAAAATTTTCAAACCCTTCAATGGTAGAAATAGATGGTTGAAAATTGCGTTATTGTTTTGATTCTTATAGGAGTCGAGGTTCTTGTTCTTAGAGCTGAAAATCTTTGAATTTTATATTTGGATTTATGCTTCTTAGTGAAAAGGGAAGCACTATAACCGATCTACACTTGCAGCACCATTGAAAAAATGTGGGCTTTTGATAAAATAGTTTTTAGGTCTGAGAAACTTTTGGTGTCCTCATTTTCTATTTGAGTGAACAGAACTGGTCCTAAATTCTCTTACCTATCAAAAAATCCCCGTCAGAGTTATAAAAGGCCCTATTTTTCATGGAAGCATTGCACGAATAGATATGGATTGCCAAACCTAGTTTCATTTTCGGATCTCCAGCTCCACAAATTGTGTTGATGCCTTCTACGAAATCCGTTTCTGTGTTTGGAAAATCGAATGGACTCCATCGCATCTGGAAATCAATGTTTTATCCAGAGTTATATGGTCATATAGTGTAAGACAGTTGCGAAAAAATTCAGTATGGATGAATCGAACGAAAATATCAACTTCATTCACCGTTATCTGATGAATCCTTCATACCATACAGAGATAGTACCTACCTGATTTGGATCAGGCTCAACATCATTCCATTTGGAGTCGAAATTTCCCTTTGAAAACGGCTTGAAAGGTTTATGGCCAACTGAAGGTTGAATCCGGTAAAGCCAGGATCGTCTGTTTTCGAATCTGGGAGCTGTGAAGGCACTGCCTGAAATCTGCTCAGCATAGAGACCGTAAGGACAAGTCTGGGGACTATTTTGGCCTTCTGGTAAGGAACTCGGGCATCTTGGGTCTTCAGAGGAAAACTCCGATCCAAAACCAGACATATACTTGGGAGAGAGAATACAATTTAAACGGTAGCAGAAACATGTGAATTATGTTACGATAAAGAGTATCATCAATAAGAAGATACACAAATTTTTAGTATAAAATGAGGGCATTCGAAAAAATGATAATGTTCCACAAAAAAATACTCACTTTCAAATCGCTCATTTTATTGGAAAAATTACGTAGTCTTGTTTATGCACTGACTATAAATCGTTGCAACACAAGAGAAATAGTTGATATTCCGAAGACTATAGACTCATTTATCAACTTGCTCAATTATATGATAAATATATCTTAAATAACAAACTGTTGTGGTGAAATATTTTGGGTAATGATTTTGGATTTTCTGATCATTCTGACGAAGAGATAATATCGAATCTGTATTAGGTACGGGGGCTCCACAAACAATTTTATCTTCTCTTTTATTCGAATGTAAGCGTATATCGAACGAAGGAAACCTATTCAAATGTAAGAGGAAGAGTTATGTCTATCTAAGGAGAAAACAGAAAACTTTTGGATTATTCAAATGAATAATCGACCTCATTCGTTAACCTGCCAAATTCATGAGAATTTTTTACGTTGACTTCACTGATACTCACATTGAGAACTTTAAACCAATTGTTGCTCGCATTACAGATGATAATTAAGAACTTATCTCGTCTGAATTATAAGAAAATATTTTCTCAATGACAGAGATTTCCAAAATTTTGCTTGACCGCTAATTATTTTCCAGCAAGAAAAACACATGCGGAATGATATTGAAAATTGAAGACAAACTCGTTTTTCCTGAATATCTCGAAAAATATTCATTTTGGGATAAAAGCCTTGGACGTATGCTCCGAAAAAATAGGGTTCCAATTTGAAAAAAAAGGATTTTTTTGTTTCGTCACTTCCAACTTTGTCGAAGAGTTTGTGATTTCCTGTATCTTATTCTGAAAATCACGCTATCGGATAAGCATCAGCCGTTCTTCTCCGAGATTCTCAAAAATGGGAATTTTTAATGAAAAAACCTCGAAGTTGTCTGTATTTCAACACAGTTCAATTTTGGGATTTTTTTTCGTATTTTCTGATTTAAAAAGAATTTTCTCGGGGAGATTCAAATTTATAGAATCAGAATTCAATGGGGTATCTATTTGTGCAATAAAATATGGGTCTTCCCATTCGAAAAACGAAAGTTGATGTCATTTCCGGAAGTCCTAGAACGTTCAAAAAATATACGAGAAGCTGTCTTCTAACTTGAAGCTCAGCTTTAAAATTTCAATCCTGAATCTTGTGTCTTTCCTGAAAATATTCTACAGAGCCATATTCGTGAATAACCCTGTATACCTAGATCGAAAAGCAGTTTTGAATGAATTTTCTTGTTTTGAAATCAAACTTCGAAAGTGAATTAATTAATTTATTTTTTGTCTACAAAAATAATTTCAACTTAAAATTAAATTATCGGGTAGTATTTCAATCTATGAAAAAAATTCAACAAAAACTAACCATTCTGGTTCGAACAAAACAACAATTTTTCAGTATTTGTCGATCGATTTATTAATCAAAAACTGCAATTTTTACAATTAAAGAGTGTCTATAATGTAAAACATCCAGTCCATACATCGGTAAATAATGAAAAAGCAGGAGAAATGTGAAAAAATTTTTTAATGAGTAATTCCACAAAACACAGTATGTATTGGCTTCGCTCCAAAATTCTTCGATAAAAAACCAGTGTAGGAGATTTAAATTCACGTCTCTTCCACCTTTCACTCCTTTACCTAATTCAATTAACCTTGGAGAGAAGCTAGAACTTCAACAAACAGAGCACAGTCAATAAATAATTTTCAACCATTTGGAGACAAAAAATAATAGAAATTATAATTGAGATATTCAATTTTTTCGATTTTTCAAAGGGGGAGAGGAGTCAATTTCATTAATAAATCAGAGTCTGAAACAAAATAAAAAATTGAAAAATGCTCTTTATATTGAACACTGAGTATAACTAGAGGGGGGTAATACATGCATTTATTCATATGTCCTACCATTTAGTTTACAGCAATTTGGTCACTGTTCGCCAAAAATTTCAGTACAATGGCAATCGAAAAACAAAATTTTACCACTTTTCATAAACGCCGTCAAATTCCTCTCAAAAACGGTCAACAGTTTTGATACACAATTCAGTCTAACAATTCAAAGGAGGAACAGATTATTCTTTTGTTCTTAATGTTCAATCGTTCAACCGAACTGTTTGTCTATTTTGAAAGGAACATGGGGGGTTTGCTGTATCGTTTCTGGAGGGGAGCTAAGCTCGTCCTCCTTTCTTTTGTACAATATACTTGTTAACGAATAGGATATACCTAAGCAGCTTAAAATGATATTGCGATTGACAAATACATGAATTACAAGAAATAATCGGGTGTCCTGCGCGTAACATGGGGCTCTCCGCGTCTCGGGGCTGGATCGAATTGTAAACTGAAAGAGAAAGAACGATATACTTTCGACGACACTTCAACAATTAAAGCGTAAGGCTGTCTCAAGTGTTTTTAAATCAAACTTACAATGAATACTTAAGAGCGTCATCAAGCTCCATTATGGCAGCCTGGTTACCACACCTATAACAATAGTTGGGAGCGGAGAAGATAGTGACTACATTCCTGTCGTGACACCAATTGTAGCCTTCCATGACCAGCTGGTGGGCCCTCGACACTAACGTCAGACCGTTAGTGTGATTGAATGTTTCAGAGATGTCTTGGCCAAAGGTGTAACCCGCTCCTCTAGGAGAAATGCCCCAACCACCACGATCGTCGGGATCGGACCAGAGAAGGTCGCACATGGGGCCCTCGTGGGGCACCTAAGGAAAAAAACTCTAGAGAATGTCTAGAAATCAATGAGCGAAATTTCAAACATCTTTTAGAGTTCCTTAAGGTGTTGCTCAACACAATTTCAATTCAATATTTCTATTCATGAAACTGCTTCAAAATACAACTAATTTCAAAATCTACTTTCGAAAGAAAAAAGCAGGTAATTTCAAATTTATTTTTCAAAATATTGTTACCAAATTTAATATTCAAATATATGTTTCATATTTTTTGTGTTTCTACTGTTGAATTCTTTGAAAAGTGTTAAATTTGATCTATTCAGTTTAATTTCAGAATGCAATTATTTCAAAACTGATAATAAATTCAATGAAACAACAAATAGATAAAATAAGATTACAATGGTTATTGAGCATCATTCTTTTCCAAAGTTGAAAAAATTCAAAGTTTGAGCGAAAATTTGTCGTAATTGAAAAAAACTTCCATATTCACAATATATAAAAAAACTTCTTTCATTATTCTACAATGTGTATCCCAAACCATGATCTTGATATAAACTAGCACAATGAAGCAGATTGAATAAATAAATAGTTCGAAAAGTTTATCCTAATGAAAAGGATGGAAATTCTAAATTTCGACAATCATTTAACCAGATTAATTTGGTGTAAGTTCAAGGAAAATTCATTCCACATCCTACTCATCAATACTGAGTAAAATGAGCAAAAGGAAAAAAAGATTAAAATTAATTCTGACCACTTAAAATTGCCAAAGAGGAAATAAAAAGCTCAAAAAAATTAAATAAAATTGGAGGTCGATCAATTGAATTTTTACTTCATCAGTATCAATTTAATGTTGGTAATTCCCTGTCGAAAAAAGTATTGGGTGTGAAAATGAAACATACTTCTTGTAAACGATCTAAAGCCCTAATGTGGTCCAAGGTGTCGATGCTAGGACTCAAGCCACCATGCAAACAGAAAATTTGACTATCGACAAGTGCAGTAAGCGGCAGATAATCAAACAGGTCTGTAAAAAACTTCCAAACATTTGCATTTCCATATTTCCTTAAACACTCGTCATAGAACCCATAGACCTGGGTGATCTGTCTAGATTCGTGATTGCCTCTCAAAATTGTTATCCGTTCCTTATATCGCACTTTAAGGGCCACCAGAAGCGTCACTGTTTCCACTGAATAATAACCACGATCCACATAGTCACCCATGAACAGGTAATTTGTGTCAGGGCTCCTTCCTCCTATTCTGAATAATTCCATTAAATCATGGAACTGGCCATGCACATCTCCACATACTGTTACCGGACATTTAACTTCTTGAACATTTGATTCCTTAGACAGGATTTCTTTAGCCTGTAAACATTTAGCAATTGACAGATCTTCATTTCTTAGCAAAAAAAAAAGATAATTCATAGGGGAATTTGTGATAAAAATTTCAGGAGAAATATATATTTTTTAATTGACGAATAACAAATAAAAGATTGTGATTTCCAATTAATAAAAAATAATTAGTACATCCAACTATGTAATTTAACCCAAAAATTCGGCCTAAACGAATCAATCAGCCATCATTGCAGCTAATCATCATCGAAAATTCCGAGGTTCTATTACAAATCGTTAATAGAAGATATCAGTTGATCCTGGAACCTTCAAAACGAGTTTCTGAGTAATATTCGAATCGAAAGAGGACCTCAATATTCTCAAGATTAAAGGTCCATCAAACCGAAAAATCATGTGAGATCGCCTCGAAACAAGCGTACTTTCGATTTTCACGAAGGATAAAAACAGAACCAGCGAGTAAAATGTTATAAAAATAATTACCTTATCACAAAGTGTTTTTACTTGACTCTCGGATAACTGTTTGCAGTTATTGAGTTGTTCAATCCATTGGTCCAACTCTTTGCATGTCGTTTTCTCGTCCATGATCGGTGATTTCTTGTTCAATATGAAAAATAAGTTACAAATAAATTATGAGGGAACTTTAATATAGTTGGGTGTGTATTTCGACATGGAGGCTTTCTACAAATATCTTGAATCACAATACCACAAACACTCCAAAATGGCGGTGATCTAATGTGAGTGTGCGCATGCTTATAGGAAAAACGATGTGTTGTGGAAGTGGGTCAGCGCGGAAATTTCAAATTTCCCTTTTACTATTTTTTCACGCTTCGGCGGTTATACTTACGCTCATTTCATCTTGATCAGAGATCTCCTTCGTTATAGTGGAGTATGGTGGTCGTAACATTTTCGGGATTGCCGTCTTCATTTTGAATTCTGACAGCAAACTGATATGACATTCGTAAAGATATTTAAGATCACCTATTTTTTTTGGTTATTCTAGCTGATTAACGGGAAACTTCGGTAGGTTCAGTTAATGATCATCAATTTTTCATATATCGAGTAATTTCACGAGAGACGATTCGATTACAAAGGATTTCGATGTGTTTTGATAGATGTTTTATATTTTTAGGTCTTATTCTGTGACTTTTCCAGCATTGATTTATTTTTGTGATCTTATGTTAACTCAGATATAACACAGAATAATGAGTTACTTTGGAATCAAATTTGCGAAATCCATGGAGTATTTCGAATTTTTATCAATGTCTTCTTGGAAATTATGTAATTACAACTCCCAACTTCTGAGTACACCTGTTTGTACAATTAACAATTCATCGCATAATGAATGTTACTATATTCAAAACGAAACAATTATCAACTGAAGATGATCATTTCTGATCTTGTAGATGGACCATTTCTCACAAAATAAAACAACTTTTAAAACAAAACTAGGATTTATTCAGTAAGTAAATCAACTTGAGACATCATCACTAACATTTTCACCTTCGTTCCTTGACCTGGATTGTCTTCTCTGAGTCGCATAATTGTGTTCGATCAATTTCTGTCCAATACTAACATCTTTACCATTCTTGAACTCAAACAATTCAATACCAGGTACAGGGGAACCTTCACGGTCTGCTGATCGTCTATTTTCTTGTTTAGAATAGTTTTTTATTCTGGCGCCAAGCTTTTTCCATTGAGCTACATGGGTCCACTCTTCAAATTTATCCACAGCTTCTTCACTCCATTTTCCATCGATAGGTTCTGAAAATTATGTGAAGCATGAGGTATATCAAGAGAGCATTCTGAACATTCTCACCGATATCTTCTAGGTAACATTCGATAGCTTGAAAATGCAACCTCAAAAAATCTGTTCTCAATTCCATGATATTTTGAAATGACACAGAATCCGTATCTCCATAATCAACGAAGTGCAATTCTGCTTCTTCTTTTTCTTTGTCAACACTCAAAACTTCAGCTCTGTACCTGAATAATAAAATTTCATGTTGAAATGTATATTTAACAACTTGTGTGATTAACTCACCATTTATCATCGTATTTAAAAACAGCAGCAACTAAGTTGCCTTTTTGAATAGTACCTGGAAGGTACAGAGTTCTATCTTCATGTTCATTATAAAATTCAGTCATGTCCTCAACAAGACGATCTAATTCTGTTGCTTTGGGACCAACTATTTGGATCCAAAACTTAGAAGGATCAACTAATGCCGAAACATATACTTGGAACGGTGTGTCTGGAGATTCTGAAAAATGTTTTCATGTACCAGTTTTGTTAGATCTTCTTTGGGAAGCTTCATGAAATAGGACAACTAACCTATAATTCGCGATAAACTTTCTCTCCTTGCTGTGCCATATGCCGAATTATCACTACTTTCATTTGATACAGTTTTTGGAGGTGCCCTTGGCTCACGTTTCGATAAAGCCAATTCTAATTTCGCGTCAAGCTCTATATATTCTTTAACCTTATTTTCTATGAGGGCCCTAGCTGTGAGTAACTGCGCTTTTGTACCTGCAAATAAAAAATACACAGTTACAAACTAGGAAACTTTTTGAGTTTGCATATTGTGTCACTCAACTCTGCTATAAAACAACAGCTATTTAAGGTAGACCATACATTTTGATTGGACAAAAAGTCAAGATTGATATCAGGTTAAAGGTCAGAACGGTCAACCTAGAGTCCTCTAATGAGATTATAAGAGCTACAAATTGTCAAACCTGGACTGCAAGCCATCGTTATATGAGTTTCATTAAGAAAATAATACAAATATTAAAGGTAATATTGCTCCTGATTTTATCTGATAACCTGTACATCATGACATAAATAAAAAAAGACCTAATAATTATTTTAACTTATAAGCATTCCTACCTTTCAAAGTCACTTTGGAAACTGAGGAATCTCCTGCTTCTTGTGTGATGGTTATTTTTGCACCTGATATATTTGTCAATTCGTTAATATTATCTCCAAACCGGCCGATAATTCTCGAAGTGACTCCTCTAGGAATCATTATCTGATCTATTTCAATTGTTGGTAGACTTTCTGAAAAGCATTGAATGGGTGATTTAAATGATTCAAATTCTGCATCAGAGTATAGTAAAATAAAAAGAAATCTGTTCTCAGAAAATCATGGAGCAGTTGAATCCTGCTTCATTCGATCTAACATCTTCGAGTTAATTATAAAGTACTATACCGATAAATTCCTTGATGAGACTCTTCGCGATATGGCAGGCTTCGATGGTGCCTCTTATGACACAAATTCTCTCCTCACTTTGTCTGAAATTTATTCTGGTTCCTGACATAACTTCAATTTTTTTTATGTTGCACCCGTTTTTACCTATAACTTCGGCAATGAACTTTTTAGGGATTATCATTTCCAGAGTGGTGAAATTGGAAGTTTTAATTAAAGTGTCCTCTTCTTCATTCTTCCAGTACCTACGTATGAGGTAGAGAGATATTCCACAAAGTGACAGTCCTAAGACTGCCGCTATATTCCTGTAGGTCTGCCTAAAATACATGTCCAGGTTTGAGTACACCAAGAATTAGCAATTAAATAGTCTGTACTGTATTACGACATAGCATTGAGTAACAACATTTCTGGCAACGAAACACTCACATCTTCAATTTCTTCATTGATGGTGCTTCATTGAGATGTTAAAAGGTGGTTTTGTCCAATGCCATTCGAAGAATAAAACGATAACAAATTTCAAACTTTTTGATAGATTTTTTTCCTCTGAAAAAACATAACCACAAATGCTAAAGCACAGTTTAGAAATATGTCAGTGTCAGTTTCAATATTTGTCGGAAAAATGGAGTATTTCCTAATAAATATTATGAAGATATGCATAAATCTGTTAACATTTAAAAGTTTCTATTATGTATTTTATTATTTATCATTCCGAATAAACAAAATAATCAAACTTTAGCCAATATAAAAAGAAGAAATTCAAATCTATGAAATTATGTGACTCGTCTATGTTTTTGATGGCGAAGCTTCCTTCCTCTTATAAGATTCGTTCTTTCTTTTTCGTATTTGGTTGAAGACGGTTGTCTGCTGTTAAAGGCAAATAGCGTTTCTCACTGTTTTGTTGCAACATGTCTGAAACTCTTCAACTGAAAGGTACCCTATTGGGTCACAGTGGGTGGGTAACTCAAATTGCCACAAATCCCAAATATCCCGATATTATATTGTCGTCATCAAGAGGTGAGCTTCTAATTTAAATCTGCCATTATTTCATCCATCATCAATTATTCTGGTCGAATGAATCGTAAATTCATATTTCAAATGTTTCTATTATGTTGAAATTACATATTTTCGTAATCTATTGGATTTTTTGGTAATTAAATGGTATTTCAGACAAGACTCTCATTGTATGGAAGTTGACACGTGACGAAACTCAGTACGGCATTCCTCAGAAGCGTTTGTACGGTCACTCCCATTTCATCTCCGATGTCGTATTGTCCAGCGATGGTAACTACGCTCTTTCTGGATCATGGGACAAAACCTTGAGACTTTGGGACTTGGCTGCTGGCAAATCCACCAGAAGATTCGAAGATCACACAAAGGTTGGAAAAGATATTATATTTGATTAGATAGATTAATCTTTCTCTCAAAACAGCTAGAAGATTTTTTTTTTTAATAATGTTGGTCATCATGCTTCGACTGAAGAATTCTCTCTGCCTCACCACGTTAGATCCTAGGGGTCAGGGTGGATGGCTAAGTCTAATATCTGCGAAAGGGTATGTAGAGAAGAAAGATTAATGAAGAACAGTTCATCTTCAACATTTTGATATTGATGAATTGCATAATATGTTTCCTGATGTTTTGTACACAAGTTTTTCTTATTTGGAATTTGAAGGGGCTTATGAAAATCAATTTCTGATCCTCAGTGTCACATTTTTGTGGAAGTGACCATATGGAAGTATTCACATATTTTTAAAATATTCATTCTCATACTGACACTGAGATAATATAATTGTCCTCTTCAGTTCTTTGACTTTTGACACATTCAATCATCCTTTTTCACATAAAAATAAAGTGCTGAGTAGACCTATGACCTTAAAGACTTCAGATTTCATTGCTGTATGTTGTCAAATCAATCAGGTGTTACTGTTTTGATAGTATAATATAATTTAAAGTAGTTACATCTATAGGAAACTGAATTATTTCAAACGCCACTGTTTACTGGTAATACTTTTCTTACACCAATTGCTTCTTGAGATGTTTGCTCAAGGTTATCAAAATGCTAGTGACGGCAGTTAAATCTGATACACTTGCTGCTTTTGAGGTAGTAGGTCTATTTTGCATTTCAACCTAAAGTTATATAAAGTGAAAACTGGTTTGGTTAAATTTATGACACATTCGAGTTTGAATAAATATTAAATTGAGTTATCTTGTACTTTAGGCATTTAAGAACTTGGGAACTAAATTGCGCACGCGCGAACAGTGTCATGTTAATTTTGTTGCCAGATTGTGCAGAAGCCAAATCTTCGGAAAATGATTTTTCACAGAAAAGATAAAGGAAAAATCTCACGTTCAAACTCTTTGAGAAATAGACGTTAATTTCGTTTGTAGGCTTTGAACTTTGTAAACACCTGAATAATTTAATCAATCTGGCAACGTTGCTATTACCAGACGGGATCGCCTCAAGGTCATATGCCTAAAATACACGATTATTTCTAATTTGATGTGACTTTTTTTATATTTTATTTTTGCATCGTTCAGAATTAAAATTTTTGTATTCGATTTTAGGATGTCCTAAGTGTGGCTTTCTCCGTTGACAACAGACAAATCGTCTCCGGTTCACGCGACAAAACAATCAAATTGTGGAACACTCTTGCCGAGTGCAAATACACAATCCAAGAAGATGGTCATTCGGATTGGGTATCTTGCGTGAGATTCTCACCCAATCACTCTAACCCCATCATTGTATCTGCTGGTTGGGACCGCACAGTCAAGGTGAGCATTGAAAACTTTTTTACTTGAAAATTCCTTCTCAAAAGCACCTGTTTATGTCTTTAAATGATTTGACGGGCCGTCAACGAGAAGAATATCAAGTGGTGAATCCTGGGTGAGAAGCAAGCTAGTATCTTCTTTTGTTTCCTCAATCTGGTTTCGTACATTAGAACATTTCATAGATATATCGTGAACATTAAGTAATAGTAGAGGGGCCCACGATGCTAAATTGGAATTACTTGAGCGTCATAAAGACGTTTTGGGCTTAATTATCGTAGTCTTCCTGATATGAATACAATAATAATTGTTTTATTATGTTTTATCGTTATCATTATATTATCATTTATTTAAATATTATGTTTTCATGTATAATCGTAATTCTTCAATTTCTCTTAAAGGTATGGAACTTGACGAACTGCAGGCTAAAGATTAACCATTACGGACATCATGGTTACCTTAACACGGTAACTGTTTCCCCTGATGGTAGCCTTTGCGCTAGCGGTGGCAAAGATTGCAAAGCGATGTTGTGGGATTTGAACGATGGAAAACACTTGCACACTCTGGAACACAACGACATAATCACTGCCCTGTGTTTCTCACCCAACAGGTAAAATTGCATTTGAGTGTTAATCCCTGAAATTTTTAGTCTCTGTGTTTGATTTTAAGTGATGAAAACAACTTTAACTTCTTGAAATCTGTGAGAGGTTAGCGGATATGGGACTGATTAATTCTCAATTTAATATTCAATTAGCGCAAGTTAGATCATTGTTAATTAATGAATCTTTTTTCTAGATACTGGCTATGTGCTGCTTACGGTCCATCTATCAAGATCTGGGACTTGGAAAGCAAGGAGTTAGTTGAAGAACTCAAACCAGAAGTTGTTTCACAAACAAGCAAAGCTGAACCACCCCAATGTTTGTCCTTGGCTTGGTCAACAGATGGACAAACACTTTTTGCTGGTTACTCTGATAATATTATCAGGGTCTGGCAAGTCAGCATCTCCCATTAAGTTTGTGATTTTATAAATAAGACCAAATAAAGTGGAGTTTTATTCCATTTTCGATTTTTTCTCTTAAATTTATTTCTTTTATATGTATATATGTAAGAGCTGTGAGTAGAATAAATTTCAGTATTTCTAAGGATTTTAAAGTTTATTTTCGAAGTTTAGACGAAAACTGGTGGTTGACGTTTCCAAACAATGACTGGCAAGGATGGGTTATCTTGGTATTCTTGACAAGCATTTTCCCATTGAACCTCAGTTGGACAGAAAATTGCTTTCGAACGGAGTTTTCCTTTAACTGCTTCAAATTCCTACAAAATAACAGTGATTTAAGTTACGGGTTCATGTCATACATAAAAGAATACCTTCATTAACGTCTTGTTTCTACTCCTTGCATCTACTAAGCTAATAAATTCGTTATCTGCAGAATCCTCCGTAAGTTTCTCTCTTTTGGCTGACCTATAAAAGCGTTTTCAATACTTTTTTTTATTTAGCATTTAATTCACTTGCTTCTGAATCAGAATTTTTTCCACCTTATCCTCTTCCGTTTTAAATTTTTGAAGAACTTCTACAATTTCTGGTAAAGGCATTTTCTGTTTTTGAACTTGTTTGTATTGCTGAAATTAACCACAGAGTTTTAGCTCTTCTTATTTAGTTAGTTCTCGAGAATATCCATTAAATTTCATTAAATATGTCAAATAATTAGGTCAAGTGTCAAAATTTATATGTTGATAAACCGTAGAGATTCAAATTTGAGCGCGAATGTTTGGGGAAAATGGCAGGAACTTTCAAGGATTGCGCAACGAAAATAAAGAAACCGCCAGAGCCAACATGTCCCTTATCCGGCGACCCCAAAGTGACCAAGGAACAAATTTTATGTTGGAAAAAACTTCATCCCAAGGAACCTCTAGATATTCATTCAATAATTCTAGATAGACCCCTAGACTTATCGGAACGTCTCGTGAGTTGATATGTTAGTTTTAATTTTCAGTTTCGTTCAACAAAAAATTCATTCGGGAGTCAAACTGGTCATAGAATAATCACGAATAATAATTATACCGTGGCGATGATGTCAGCAATTTTGTTTTCTCTCTCCAACCATTGCTCTATTTCTTTTCGTCTGAATATATATCATTTGATTTTTGAGGCAAGGCAACTTTACCTGCCTTACAATCCAAGCCGGTGAATTTCACTAGATATTCCTAGTTTCTTATCGAAATTGTGTATACATTTTTGAATTTGATAAAAACGTGAGTACTACTATACTTGCTGTGCTTAGAGCGAATTGGACAAAACCCGTTCAGTAACCCTTTCATGTTATAAAAAATCATTTGAAGTAAGATCTTAGTGATATTTCATTATTTCTCAACAAAATGGAAGGGTTGAAAAATAATTTGATCAGTATAAGGGTGTATCATAACCCGTTGACCAATTTCATTTAATATTATGTAAGGACCTTACAACTTGTGATACACGTAACTTATCAACTTAAATACGTGGAAGTATTTGGATTTAGCTATTTTTAATCACGTTTTGTATAGAATAATGCAAACATTGCATAAGACCCAGGCTTTTCCTAATTTTAAATTAAAATCCCTTAAGCTCCGCTCGACGCCATTTTCTAATTGAAAACGAGGGGTCTACGGATATTCACTCATTTTTCCTTGAACATTTCGATTTTCTATTATGACATTAAATACCGGCATTGCATTGAAATAAACAAACAAAAAATTGCGCCTCTGTTCTAAAATAGAAATGCGAGTTGTCAAGTTCATTGCAGGGGGTTGAAGACTTTAATAACTTCTGTAAAATTAGAATCAACGCTCTCTCTGCCAGATCGAGAGATCGTTGAACTTCTGTTGGACAGTTGAAAAAGACGTTGTCAGTTTGATTAATCTTTCATATAAAGTTAGGTTAAACGTCGAGAGTTTTTCTTGATTTGCATGAATTTCGTTTAATAGATAATGGCTCCTCCACCATACTCAGATCTTGGAAAGAGGTCTCGCGATGTATTTGGCCGAGGTTACCATTTTGGTCTTATAAAGCTGGATGTTAAGACCAAAACAGCTGCTGGAGTCGAGTTTAACACTAGCGGTTCATCAAATCAAGAATCTGGTAAGGTCAGCGGATCTTTAGAGACCAAATACAAGGTGAAGGAATATGGAATGACCTTTACCGAAAGGTGGAATACAGATAATACTTTGACAACTGGTATAGAAGTTAAAGATCAGATTGCCCAAGGCTTGAAAATTGCCTTGGAAGGGAACTTTTCTCCCCAGACTGGGTAAGGACATTTTCATGAAGACAGAATGTTTTGTCGACTTCTAATTATTACAATTTATAATAAGATTTGTGTATTTTATATTTTTCAACGTTCAAAAAGCTTTGATTTGATATACATAACTTACAAACCTGAGAAAGGTGCTACTAATTTTATTATATTCTGAAGATCTTAAGTATTTTAGTGAAAAATTTTTTTTTAATCAAGTTCAGAATCTGATATTGCCCAGTTGAAGGTTACCACTTGATAATTTTTTTTTCTCATTGTGAATTTTCAGAAGCAAATCTGGCTCATTGAAGACAGCTTTTCAAAATGATTTTGTTGCAATAAATGCTGATGCAGACTTGAATGTGAACGGTCCCATTATACAAGCTTCAGCAGTTGTTGGTCATCAGGGATGGTTGGCTGGATACCAAACAGCCTTTGATACAGCTAAATCGAAACTGACAAAGAATAATTTCGCTCTTGGATTTTCTACAGCCGATTTCATTCTTCATACAAATGTGTAAGCTTCTCGTTTTTTTAATTTCTTTTATAGATTTTTGACTGATACGAGTAGAAGACATTTCGTGAACATTTCATCATGGATAATACAGATTATTGACATATTATTTCCATTCTTATGGTAATTATTTGGCAATTTAAGGATTTTTAAAAATATTCAAAAAACAAAATTTGAAAAGTGAATATTGAAATCAATTCCAGTCTTGTATCAGAAGCTCCAGAAACATTTTTGGGGACTTTTGAAAAATGTCGCCACCAAATTCCAAAAATTCAGTTTATCATTATTTTCAATCATCACATTAGTATTATTGTTTGAAAATCCACAGAACCCTAACAGAGCAACCTCAAACCTCATTCCTTTAAACTAACCCAAAATTCTGTTCCCATATTCATATGACAGTGATCATAGTGACGACGGCCAGGAGTTTGGCGGAGCCATCTATCAGAAGATCAATAATCGTCTTGAGACTGGTGTGAATCTTGCATGGTCAGCTGGTAGCAACAACACCAAATTTGGCATTGGCGCCAAATACGACCTAGACTTGGACGCCAGTCTTAGAGCTAAGATCAACAACCAGAGCCAAATTGGTCTTGGTTACCAACAAAGATTGCGTGATGGTAAGACCAAATTCTTAATATTCTTCTGATATTCTTAATAGTTTTGATATTCTTTTGATTGAACAAAAGGTTGCTATGTCTTTTTGTGATTAACATTGAGAAATCCACTTTTATTCATTGGGAATGTTTTATTTTGAGTTAGTTTTATGTGCAATTCATATGGTCTTGGCCATTGGAAGCATTCCTTGTAGTATATGATGATGTAAATTTTCAAATTAGCATAATTCTTGTTCTGAATACCTCAGAAACCAAAAGAACAAATGATTGCGTTTCCTTAAACAGATTCAAATTTTCATGATTTCAAATAAATCATCTGTTATAATAATTTTGTGCAGCACTGTTGATTCATATATTTCATTTGCTCCTTACTTTTATATCATAGTGATCAATTTTGTATTGCTCAACTTAAAAGGAATTCTGTTTTATATTTTTCAGGCATCACATTAACGTTGTCGACTTTGATTGATGGTAAAAACTTCAATAATGGTGGTCACAAGATTGGTCTAGCTTTAGAGTTGGAAGCCTAAAACTCTTGATTCCATTTAAGATAAAAATTCCACCTATATTAAAAAAACTGTTAGAATTCACGAAACAGATATGAGCCTGCTGTATATTGTAGACATGTTGTTCCATTTATTGAACATTAGTATTAAAGAAGGTTGTATGGCATGGACTTTTTCCTTCGTTTTTAAATAATCATTGACAATTCTGGATTATTTGTGGCTTAGGACTCCTGTTTTTTGTTATTCATTGAAATTGGGGTCCGTACTTGTTGTTTTGGCAAATTTTATTACTTGTCTAAAGCTTCGAGTATTCATTGTACATGTATTTTTTCCATATGTACATTAAGAGAGAACGCGTTCTGAACACTGCAATGTATTGTACTATAAGTGAAAATATATGATTTACTTTTTTTGATTCTTGATATTTTTACCTGATCCTTCATTATTTCTATGGAACAAATTTTACTATTCCTATTGAGCTTGATCATACCAAGCTGATCTCGTTATAAAAGTTAATTTTTTCTCTCCTGATTTAGTGCCTGTCGTTCTACACCAGCTTGGTAAGATGAGACTGAATTCGAAATCAGTGTATAAGAAGTGAACAAATCAAGTTGAAGAATACGATTGAATTTTAGAAACGCGGAAATCTTTGAAGCAGGCAGCCCACTCAATGGAACATTACTGAGCAACGAGTTGCCTAATGTTTCATTTGCTCCAGATATCTGGAAACCTCCTTGACCTCCTGTGATCCTCATGTGATTTTTCCGAAATTCATTAATTTCAACGTAATTTCGACCAAATTTCTAAATAAACAAAAATTATTTGGTAGAAATCCCGTCGATGATTTTAGCAAAATTACATTAGGATCACAGGAGGCCGAGGAGGTATGCAGACATAAGAAGTAGCGCCTTAAAATTTTTGAGATGGGCAACCCGTCGTTCGTGAATGGTGTATTGATGGTTGCCTACCTCGAGAATTTTCAGTAGTATTAGGATAACAGCAGGGCGAGGAGGTATTCAGATACCAGGAGCAACGCCTGAAAATTTTCGAGATAGGCAACACGTCATTCGTGAATGGGGTATTGATGGTTGCCTACGTCGGCAATTTTCAGGGGCAGCTCTGGGTATCTGAATACCTCCTCGCCCTCCCGTGATCCTAATACAATTTTTCCGAAATTCGTAAAATTCGACAAAATTTCGTCCAAATTTCTATCGTAACGAAAATTTTTGAATGAAAGTTTCATCAAAATCGAAAAATGGTATTGGGATCAATGGAAGGCTAGGAGGTATTCAGATACCCGGAGCAGCGCCTGAAAATTTTCGAGATAGGAAACCTGTCGTTCGTGAATGGTGTATTGATGGTTGCCTACCTCGGGAATTTTCAGGCGGTGCTCCGAGTAACTGAATACCTTCTCGACCTCCTGTGATCCTAATACAATTTTTCCGAAATTCGTGAAATTCAACAAAACTCTATCGAATCGAAAATTTTCAGGCGAAAATTCTGTCGAAATCGAAAAATTGTATTAGGATCACAGGGGGGCGAGGAGATATTCAGGTACCCGGAGTATCTGAATACCTCCCCGACCTCCTGTGATCCTAATGTAATTTTTCCGACTTTCCTAGAATCCAACAAAATTTCGACGGAATTTCTATCGAAACGAAAATTCTTGGGTGAGAATTCAGACAAAATCGAAAATTACATTAGGATCACAGAAGGTCGAGGAGGTATTCAGATACCCGGAGCAGCGCCTGGAAATTTCCGAGACAGGCAACCCGTCATTCGTAGACTATGTATTGTGGGTTGCCGATCTCTAGAATTTTCAGGCGCTGCTCCGGGTATCTGAATACCTCCTCGACCTCCTGTGATCCTAATGTAATTTTCAATTTTGTCTGAATTTTCACCCAAGAAATTTCAGGAGGTCGAGGAGGTATTCAGATACCCGGAGCAGCGCCTGAAAATTCTAGAGATCGGCAACCCACAATACACAGTCTACGAATGACGGGTTGCCTGTCTCGGAAATTTTCAGGTGCTGCTCCGGGTATCTGAATACCTCCTCGACCTCCTGTGATCCTAATATCATTTTCCCGACTTTCCTAAAATCCAACAAAATTTCGACGGAATTTCTATTGAAACGAAAATTCTTGGGTGAAAATTCAGACAAAATCGAAAATTACATTAGGATCACAGGAGGTCGAGGAGGTATTCAGATACCCGGAGCAGCGCCTGGAAATTTCCGAGACAGGCAACCCGTCATTCGTAGACTATGTATTGTGGGTTGCTGATCTCTAGAATTTTCAGGCGCTGCTCCGGGTATATGAATACCTCCTCGACCTCCTGTGATCCTAATGTAATTTTCGATTTTGTCTGAATTTTCACCCAAGAAATTTCATTTCGATAGAAATTTCGTCGAAATTTTGTTGGATTTTAGAAAAGTCGGAAAAATTACATTAGGATCACAGGAGGTCGAGGAGGTATTCAGATACCCGGAGCAGCGCCTGAAAATTCTAGAGATCGGCAACCCACAATACACAGTTTACGAATGACGGGTTGCCTGTCTCGGAAATTTTCAGGCGCTGCTCCGGGTATCTGAATACCTCCTCGACCTCCTGTGATCCTGATGTAATTTTTCCGACTTTTCTAAAATCCAACAAAATTTCGACGAAATTTCTATCGAAATGAAATTTCTTGGGTGAAAATTCAGACAAAATCGAAAATTACATTAGGATCACAGGAGGTCGAGGAGGTATTCAGATACCCGGAGCAGCGCCTGAAAATTTCCGAGACAGGCAACCCGTCATTCGTAGACTGTGTATTGTGGGTTGCCGATCTCTAGAATTTTCAGGCGCTGCTCCGGGTATCTGAATACCTCCTCGACCTCCTGTGATCCTAATGTAATTTTTCCGACTTTCCTAAAATCCAACAAAATTTCGACGGAATTTCTATCGAAACGAAAATTCTTGGGTGAGAATTCAGACAAAATCGAAAATTACATTAGGATCACAGAAGGTCGAGGAGGTATTCAGATACCCGGAGCAGCGCCTTGAAATTTCCGAGACAGGCAACCCGTCATTCGTAGACTATGTATTGTGGGTTGCCGATCTCTAGAATTTTCAGGCGCTGCTCCGGGTATCTGAATACCTCCTCGACCTCCTGTGATCCTAATGTAATTTTCGATTTTGTCTGAATTCTCACCCAAGAATTTACGTTTCGATAGAAATTCCGTCGAAATTTTGTTGGATTTTAGGAAAGTCGGAAAAATTACATTAGGATCACAGGAGGTCGAGGAGGTATTCAGATACCCGGAGCAGCGCCTGAAAATTCTAGAGATCGGCAACCCACAATACACAGTCTACGAATGACGGGTTGCCTGTCTCGGAAATTTTCAGGCGCTGCTCCGGGTATCTGAATACCTCCTCGACCTCCTGTGATCCTAATATCATTTTTCCGACTTTCCTCAAATCCAACAAAATTTCGACGGAATTTCTATCGAAACGAAAATTCTTGGGTGAAAATTCAGACAAAATCGAAAATTACATTAGGATCACAGGAGGTCGAGGAGGTATTCAGATACCCGGAGCAGCGATTGGAAATTTCCGAGACAGGCAACCCGTCATTCGTAGACTATGTATTGTGGGTTGCCGATCTCTAGAATTTTCAGGCGCTGCTCCGGGTATCTGAATACCTCCTCGACCTCCTGTGATCCTAATGTAATTTTCGATTTTGTCTGAATTTTCACCCAAGAAATTTCATTTCGATAGTAATTTCGTCGAAATTTTGTTGGATTTTAGAAAAGTCGGAAAAGTTACATCAGGATCACAGGAGGTCGAGGAGGTATTCAGATACCCGGAGCAGCGCCTGAAAATTTCCGAGACAGGCAACCCGTCATTCGTAGACTGTGTATTGTGGGTTGCCTGTCTCGGAAATTTTCAGGCGCTGCTCCGGGTATCTGAATACCTCCTCGACCTCCTGTGATCCTAATATCATTTTTCCGACTTTCCTCAAATCCAACAAAATTTCGACGGAATTTCTATCGAAACGAAAATTCTTGGGTGAAAATTCAGACAAAATCGAAAATTACATTAGGATCACAGAAGGTCGAGGAGGTATTCAGATACCCGGAGCAGCGCCTTGAAATTTCCGAGACAGGCAACCCGTCATTCGTAGACTTTGTATTGTGGGTTGTCGATCTCCAGAATTTTCAGGCGCTGCTCCGGGTATCTGAATACCTCCTCGACCTCCTGTGATCCTAATGTAATTTTCGATTTTGTCTGATATTTCACCCAAGAAATTTCATTTCGATAGAAATTTCGTCGAAATTTTGTTGGATTTTAGAAAAGTCGGTAAAATTACATTAGGATCACAGGAGGTCGAGGAGGTATTCAGATACCCGGAGCAGCGCCTGAAAATTTCCGAGACAGGCAACCCGTCATTCGTAGACTGTGTATTGTGGGTTGCCGATCTCTAAAATTTTCAGGCGCTGCTCCGGGTATCTGAATACCTCCTCGACCTCCTGTGATCCTGATGTAATTTTTCCGACTTTCCTAAAATCTAACAAAATTTCGTCGGAATTTCTATCGAAACGAAAATTTTTGGGTGAAAATTCAGACAAAATCGAAAATTACATTAGGATCACAGAAGGTCGAGGAGGTATTCAGATACCCGGAGCAGCGCCTTGAAATTTCCGAGACAGGCAACCCGTCATTCGTAGACTTTGTATTGTGGGTTGTCGATCTCCAGAATTTTCAGGCGCTGCTCCGGGTATCTGAATACCTCCTCGACCTCCTGTGATCCTAATGTAATTTTCGATTTTGTCTGATATTTCACCCAAGAAATTTCATTTCGATAGAAATTTCGTCGAAATTTTGTTGGATTTTAGAAAAGTCGGTAAAATTACATTAGGATCACAGGAGGTCGAGGAGGTATTCAGATACCCGGAGCAGCGCCTGAAAATTTCCGAGACAGGCAACCCGTCATTCGTAGACTGTGTATTGTGGGTTGCCGATCTCTAGAATTTTCAGGCGCTGCTCCGGGTATCTGAATACCTCCTCGACCTCCTGTGATCCTGATGTAATTTTTCCGACTTTCCTAAAATCCAACAAAATTTCGCCGGAATTTCTATCGAAACGAAAATTTTTGGGTGAAAATTCAGACAAAATCGAAAATTACATTAGGATCACAGAAGGTCGAGGAGGTATTCAGATACCCGGAGCAGCGCCTGAAAATTTCCGAGACAGGCAACCCGTCATTCGTAGACTGTTTATTGTGGGTTGCCGATCTCCAGAATTTTCAGGCGCTGCTCCGGGTATCTGAATACCTCCTCGACCTCCTGTGATCCTAATGAAATTTTTCCGACTTTCCTAAAATCCAACAAAATTTCGACGGAATTTCTATCGAAACGAAAATTCTTGGGTGAAAATTCAGACAAAATCGAAAATAACATTAGGATCACAGAAGGTCGAGGAGGTATTCAGATACCCCGAGCAGCGCCTGAAAATTCTAGAGATCGGCAACCCACAATACACAGTCTGCGAATGACGGGTTGCCTGTCTCGGAAATTTCCAGGCGCTGCTCCGGGTATCTGAATACCTCCTCGACCTCCTGTGATCCTAATATCATTTTTCGGACTTTCGTAAAATTCAACGAATTTTCGACGAAATTTCTATCGAAACGAAAATTCTTGGGTGAAAATTCAGACAAAATCGAAAATTACATTAGGATCACAGGAGGTCGAGGAGGTATTCAGATACCCGGAGCAGCGCCTGGAAATTTCCGAGACAGGCAACCCGTCATTCGTAGACTATGTATTGTGGGTTGCCGATCTCTAGAATTTTCAGGCGCTGCTCCGGGTATCTGAATACCTCCTCGACCTCCTGTGATCCTAATGTAATTTTCGATTTTGTCTGAATTTTCACCCAAGAAATTTCATTTCGATAGAAATTTCGTCGAAATTTTGTTGGATTTTAGAAAAGTCGGAAAAATTACATTAGGATCACAGGAGGTCGAGGAGGTATTCAGATACCCGGAGCAGCGCCTGAAAATTCTAGAGATCGGCAACCCACAATACACAGTCTACGAATGACGGGTGGCCTGTCTCGGAAATTTTCAGGTGCTGCTCCGGGTATCTGAATACCTCCTCGACCTCCTGTGATCCTGATGTAACTTTTCCGACTTTTCTAAAATCCAACAAAATTTCGACGAAATTTCTATCGAAACGTAAATTCTTGGGTGAGAATTCAGACAAAATCGAAAATTACATTAGGATCACAGGAGGTCGAGGAGGTATTCAGATACCCGGAGCAGCGCCTGGAAATGTCCGAGACAGGCAACCCGTCATTCGTAGACTATGTATTGTGGGTTGCTGATCTCTAGAATTTTCAGGCGCTGCTCCGGGTATATGAATACCTCCTCGACCTCCTGTGATCCTAATGTAATTTTCGATTTTGTCTGAATTTTCACCCAAGAAATTTCATTTCGATAGAAATTTCGTCGAAATTTTGTTGGATTTTAGAAAAGTCGGAAAAATTACATTAGGATCACAGGAGGTCGAGGAGGTATTCAGATACCCGGAGCAGCGCCTGAAAATTCTAGAGATCGGCAACCCACAATACACAGTCTACGAATGACGGGTTGCCTGTCTCGGAAATTTTCAGGTGCTGCTCCGGGTATCTGAATACCTCCTCGACCTCCTGTGATCCTGATGTAACTTTTCCGACTTTTCTAAAATCCAACAAAATTTCGACGAAATTTCTATCGAAACGTAAATTCTTGGGTGAAAATTCAGACAAAATCGAAAATAACATTAGGATCACAGAAGGTCGAGGAGGTATTCAGATACCCCGAGCAGCGCCTGAAAATTCTAGAGATCGGCAACCCACAATACACAGTCTACGAATGACGGGTTGCCTGTCTCGGAAATTTCCAGGCGCTGCTCCGGGTATCTGAATACCTCCTCGACCTCCTGTGATCCTAATGTAATTTTCGATTTTGTCTGAATTTTCACCCAAGAATTTTCGTTTCGATAGAAATTCCGTCGAAATTTTGTTGGATTTTAGGAAAGTCGGAAAAATTACATTAGGATCACAGGAGGTCGAGGAGGTATTCAGATACCCGGAGCAGCGCCTGAAAATTCTAGAGATCGGCAACCCACAATACACAGTCTACGAATGACGGGTTGCCTGTCTCGGAAATTTTCAGGTGCTGCTCCGGGTATCTGAATACCTCCTCGACCTCCTGTGATCCTGATGTAACTTTTCCGACTTTTCTAAAATCCAACAAAATTTCGACGAAATTTCTATCGAAACGTAAATTCTTGGGTGAAAATTCAGACAAAATCGAAAATAACATTAGGATCACAGAAGGTCGAGGAGGTATTCAGATACCCGGAGCAGCGCCTTGAAATTTCCGAGACAGGCAACCCGTCATTCGTAGACTTTGTATTGTGGGTTGTCGATCTCCAGAATTTTCAGGCGCTGCTCCGGGTATCTGAATACCTCCTCGACCTCCTGTGATCCTAATGTAATTTTCGATTTTGTCTGATATTTCACCCAAGAAATTTCATTTCGATAGAAATTTCGTCGAAATTTTGTTGGATTTTAGAAAAGTCGGTAAAATTACATTAGGATCACAGGAGGTCGAGGAGGTATTCAGATACCCGGAGCAGCGCCTGAAAATTTCCGAGACAGGCAACCCGTCATTCGTAGACTGTGTATTGTGGGTTGCCGATCTCTAGAATTTTCAGGCGCTGCTCCGGGTATCTGAATACCTCCTCGACCTCCTGTGATCCTGATGTAATTTTTCCGACTTTCCTAAAATCCAACAAAATTTCGCCGGAATTTCTATCGAAACGAAAATTTTTGGGTGAAAATTCAGACAAAATCGAAAATTACATTAGGATCACAGAAGGTCGAGGAGGTATTCAGATACCCGGAGCAGCGCCTGAAAATTTCCGAGACAGGCAACCCGTCATTCGTAGACTGTTTATTGTGGGTTGCCGATCTCCAGAATTTTCAGGCGCTGCTCCGGGTATCTGAATACCTCCTCGACCTCCTGTGATCCTAATGAAATTTTTCCGACTTTCCTAAAATCCAACAAAATTTCGACGGAATTTCTATCGAAACGAAAATTCTTGGGTGAAAATTCAGACAAAATCGAAAATAACATTAGGATCACAGAAGGTCGAGGAGGTATTCAGACCCCGAGCAGCGCCTGAAAATTCTAGAGATCGGCAACCCACAATACACAGTCTGCGAATGACGGGTTGCCTGTCTCGGAAATTTCCAGGCGCTGCTCCGGGTATCTGAATACCTCCTCGACCTCCTGTGATCCTAATATCATTTTTCGGACTTTCGTAAAATTCAACGAATTTTCGACGAAATTTCTATCGAAACGAAAATTCTTGGGTGAAAATTCAGACAAAATCGAAAATTACATTAGGATCACAGGAGGTCGAGGAGGTATTCAGATACCCGGAGCAGCGCCTGGAAATTTCCGAGACAGGCAACCCGTCATTCGTAGACTATGTATTGTGGGTTGCCGATCTCTAGAATTTTCAGGCGCTGCTCCGGGTATCTGAATACCTCCTCGACCTCCTGTGATCCTAATGTAATTTTCGATTTTGTCTGAATTTTCACCCAAGAAATTTCATTTCGATAGAAATTTCGTCGAAATTTTGTTGGATTTTAGAAAAGTCGGAAAAATTACATTAGGATCACAGGAGGTCGAGGAGGTATTCAGATACCCGGAGCAGCGCCTGAAAATTCTAGAGATCGGCAACCCACAATACACAGTCTACGAATGACGGGTGGCCTGTCTCGGAAATTTTCAGGTGCTGCTCCGGGTATCTGAATACCTCCTCGACCTCCTGTGATCCTGATGTAACTTTTCCGACTTTTCTAAAATCCAACAAAATTTCGACGAAATTTCTATCGAAACGTAAATTCTTGGGTGAGAATTCAGACAAAATCGAAAATTACATTAGGATCACAGGAGGTCGAGGAGGTATTCAGATACCCGGAGCAGCGCCTGGAAATGTCCGAGACAGGCAACCCGTCATTCGTAGACTATGTATTGTGGGTTGCTGATCTCTAGAATTTTCAGGCGCTGCTCCGGGTATATGAATACCTCCTCGACCTCCTGTGATCCTAATGTAATTTTCGATTTTGTCTGAATTTTCACCCAAGAAATTTCATTTCGATAGAAATTTCGTCGAAATTTTGTTGGATTTTAGAAAAGTCGGAAAAATTACATTAGGATCACAGGAGGTCGAGGAGGTATTCAGATACCCGGAGCAGCGCCTGAAAATTCTAGAGATCGGCAACCCACAATACACAGTCTACGAATGACGGGTTGCCTGTCTCGGAAATTTTCAGGTGCTGCTCCGGGTATCTGAATACCTCCTCGACCTCCTGTGATCCTGATGTAACTTTTCCGACTTTTCTAAAATCCAACAAAATTTCGACGAAATTTCTATCGAAACGTAAATTCTTGGGTGAAAATTCAGACAAAATCGAAAATAACATTAGGATCACAGAAGGTCGAGGAGGTATTCAGATACCCCGAGCAGCGCCTGAAAATTCTAGAGATCGGCAACCCACAATACACAGTCTACGAATGACGGGTTGCCTGTCTCGGAAATTTCCAGGCGCTGCTCCGGGTATCTGAATACCTCCTCGACCTCCTGTGATCCTAATGTAATTTTCGATTTTGTCTGAATTTTCACCCAAGAATTTTCGTTTCGATAGAAATTCCGTCGAAATTTTGTTGGATTTTAGGAAAGTCGGAAAAATTACATTAGGATCACAGGAGGTCGAGGAGGTATTCAGATACCCGGAGCAGCGCCTGAAAATTCTAGAGATCGGCAACCCACAATACACAGTCTACGAATGACGGGTTGCCTGTCTCGGAAATTTTCAGGTGCTGCTCCGGGTATCTGAATACCTCCTCGACCTCCTGTGATCCTGATGTAACTTTTCCGACTTTTCTAAAATCCAACAAAATTTCGACGAAATTTCTATCGAAACGTAAATTCTTGGGTGAAAATTCAGACAAAATCGAAAATAACATTAGGATCACAGAAGGTCGAGGAGGTATTCAGATACCCCGAGCAGCGCCTGAAAATTCTAGAGATCGGCAACCCACAATACACAGTCTACGAATGACGGGTTGCCTGTCTCGGAAATTTCCAGGCGCTGCTCCGGGTATCTGAATACCTCCTCGACCTCCTGTGATCCTAATATCATTTTTCGGACTTTCGTAAAATTCAACGAATTTTCGACGAAATTTCTATCGAAACGAAAATTCTTGGGTGAAAATTCAGACAAAATCGAAAATTACATCAGGATCACAGGAGGTCGAGGAGGTATTCAGATACCCGGAGCAGCGCCTGGAAATTTCCGAGACAGGCAACCCGTCATTCGTAGACTATGTATTGTGGGTTGCCGATCTCTAGAATTTTCAGGCGCTGCTCCGGGTATCTGAATACCTCTTCGCTCTCCTTTGATCCTGATATCATTTTTCCAACTTTCGTGAAATCCAACAAAATTTCGACGAAATTTCTATCGAAACGGAAATTCTTGGGTGAAAATTCAGACAAAATCGAAAATTACATTAGGATCACAGAAGGTCGAGGAGGTATTCAGATACCCGGAGCAGCGCCTGAAAATTTCCGAGACAGGCAACCCGTCATTCGTAGACTATGTATTGTGGGTTGCCGATCTCTAGAATTTTCAGGCGCTGCTCCGGGTATCTGAATACCTCCTCGACCTCCTGTGATCCTAATGTAATTTTCGATTTTGTCTGAATTTTCACCCAAGAAATTTCATTTCGATAGAAATTTCGTCGAAATTTTGTTGGATTTTAGAAAAGTCGGAAAAATTACATTAGGATCACAGGAGGTCGAGGAGGTATTCAGATACCGGAGCAGCGCCTGAAAATTCTAGAGATCGGCAACCCACAATACACAGTCTACGAATGACGGGTTGCCTGTCTCGGAAATTTTCAGGTGCTGCTCCGGGTATCTGAATACCTCCTCGACCTCCTGTGATCCTAATATCATTTTTCCGACTTTCCTCAAATCCAACAAAATTTCGACGGAATTTCTATTGAAACGAAAATTCTTGGGTGAAAATTCAGACAAAATCGAAAATTACATTAGGATCACAGGAGGTCGAGGAGGTATTCAGATACCCGGAGCAGCGCCTGAAAATTCTAGAGATCGGCAACCCACAATACATAGTCTACGAATGACGGGTTGCCTGTCTCGGAAATTTCCAGGCGCTGCTCCGGGTATCTGAATACCTCCTCGACCTCCTGTGATCCTAATATCATTTTTCGGACTTTCGTAAAATTCAACGAATTTTCGACGAAATTTCTATCGAAACGAAAATTCTTGGGTGAAAATTCAGACAAAATCGAAAATTACATTAGGATCACAGGAGGTCGAGGAGGTATTCAGATACCCGGAGCAGCGCCTGGAAATTTCCGAGACAGGCAACCCGTCATTCGTAGACTATGTATTGTGGGTTGCCGATCTCTAGAATTTTCAGGCGCTGCTCCGGGTATCTGAATACCTCTTCGCTCTCCTTTGATCCTGATATCATTTTTCCAACTTTCGTGAAATCCAACAAAATTTCGACGAAATTTCTATCGAAACGGAAATTCTTGGGTGAAAATTCAGACAAAATCGAAAATTACATTAGGATCACAGAAGGTCGAGGAGGTATTCAGATACCCGGAGCAGCGCCTGAAAATTTCCGAGACAGGCAACCCGTCATTCGTAGACTATGTATTGTGGGTTGCCGATCTCTAGAATTTTCAGGCGCTGCTCCGGGTATCTGAATACCTCCTCGACCTCCTGTGATCCTAAAGTAATTTTCGATTTTGTCTGAATTTTCACCCAAGAAATTTCATTTCGATAGAAATTTCGTCGAAATTTTGTTGGATTTTAGAAAAGTCGGAAAAATTACATTAGGATCACAGGAGGTCGAGGAGGTATTCAGATACCCGGAGCAGCGCCTGAAAATTCTAGAGATCGGCAACCCACAATACACAGTCTACGAATGACGGGTTGCCTGTCTCGGAAATTTTCAGGTGCTGCTCCGGGTATCTGAATACCTCCTCGACCTCCTGTGATCCTAATATCATTTTTCCGACTTTCCTCAAATCCAACAAAATTTCGACGGAATTTCTATTGAAACGAAAATTCTTGGGTGAAAATTCAGACAAAATCGAAAATTACATTAGGATCACAGGAGGTCGAGGAGGTATTCAGATACCCGGAGCAGCGCCTGAAAATTCTAGAGATCGGCAACCCACAATACATAGTCTACGAATGACGGGTTGCCTGTCTCGGAAATTTCCAGGCGCTGCTCCGGGTATCTGAATACCTCCTCGACCTCCTGTGATCCTAATATCATTTTTCGGACTTTCGTAAAATTCAACGAATTTTCGACGAAATTTCTATCGAAACGAAAATTCTTGGGTGAAAATTCAGACAAAATCGAAAATTACATTAGGATCACAGGAGGTCGAGGAGGTATTCAGATACCCGGAGCAGCGCCTGGAAATTTCCGAGACAGGCAACCCGTCATTCGTAGACTATGTATTGTGGGTTGCCGATCTCTAGAATTTTCAGGCGCTGCTCCGGGTATCTGAATACCTCTTCGCTCTCCTTTGATCCTGATATCATTTTTCCAACTTTCGTGAAATCCAACAAAATTTCGACGAAATTTCTATCGAAACGGAAATTCTTGGGTGAAAATTCAGACAAAATCGAAAATTACATTAGGATCACAGAAGGTCGAGGAGGTATTCAGATACCCGGAGCAGCGCCTGAAAATTTCCGAGACAGGCAACCCGTCATTCGTAGACTATGTATTGTGGGTTGCGATCTCTAGAATTTTCAGGCGCTGCTCCGGGTATCTGAATACCTCCTCGACCTCCTGTGATCCTAATGTAATTTTCGATTTTGTCTGAATTTTCACCCAAGAAATTTCATTTCGATAGAAATTTCGTCGAAATTTTGTTGGATTTTAGAAAAGTCGGAAAAATTACATTAGGATCACAGGAGGTCGAGGAGGTATTCAGATACCCGGAGCAGCGCCTGAAAATTCTAAAGATCGGCAACCCACAATACACAGTCTACGAATGACGGGTTGCCTGTCTCGGAAATTTTCAGGTGCTGCTCGGGTATCTGAATACCTCCTCGACCTCCTGTGATCCTAATATCATTTTTCCGACTTTCCTCAAATCCAACAAAATTTCGACGGAATTTCTATTGAAACGAAAATTCTTGGGTGAAAATTCAGACAAAATCGAAAATTACATTAGGATCACAGGAGGTCGAGGAGGTATTCAGATACCCGGAGCAGCGCCTGGAAATTTCCGAGACAGGCAACCCGTCATTCGTAGACTATGTATTGTGGGTTGCTGATCTCTAGAATTTTCAGGCGCTGCTCCGGGTATATGAATACCTCCTCGACCTCCTGTGATCCTAATGTAATTTTCGATTTTGTCTGAATTTTCACCCAAGAAATTTCATTTCGATAGAAATTTCGTCGAAATTTTGTTGGATTTTAGAAAAGTCGGAAAAATTACATTAGGATCACAGGAGGTCGAGGAGGTATTCAGATACCCGGAGCAGCGCCTGAAAATTCTAGGGATCGGCAACCCACAATACACAGTCTACGAATGACGGGTTGCCTGTCTCGGAAATTTTCAGGCGGTGCTCCGGGTATCTGAATACCTCCTCGACCTCCTGTGATCCTAATGTAATTTTTCCGACTTTCCTAAAATCCAACAAAATTTCGTCGGAATTTCTATCGAAACGAAAATTTTTGGGTGAAAATTCAGACAAAATCGAAAATAACATTAGGATCACAGAAGGTCGAGGAGGTATTCAGATACCCGGAGCAGCGCCTGAAAATTCTAGAGATCGGCAACCCACAATACACAGTCTACGAATGACGGGTTGCCTGTCTCAGAAATTTTCAGGCGCTGCTCCGGGCATCTCAATACCTCCTCGACCTCCTGTGATCCTAATATCATTTTTCGGACTTTCGTAAAATTCAACGAATTTTCGACGAAATTTCTATCGAAACGAAAATTCTTGGGTGAAAATTCAGATAAAATCGAAAATTACATTAGGATCACAGGAAGTCGAGGAGGTATTCAGATACCCGGAGCAGCGCCTGAAAATTTCTGAGACAGGCAACCCGTCATTCGTAGACTGTGTATTGTGGGTTGCCGATCTCTAGAATTTTCAGGCGCTGCTCCGGGTATCTGAATACCTCCTCGACCTCCTGTGATCCTTATGTAATTTTTCCGACTTTCCTAAAATCCAACAAAATTTCGACGGAATTTCTATCGAAACGAAAATTCTTGGGTGAAAATTCAGACAAAATCGAAAATAACATTAGGATCACAGAAGGTCGAGGAGGTATTCAGATACCCGGAGCAGCGCCTGAAAATTCTAGAGATCGGCAACCCACAATACACAGTCTACGAATGACGGGTTGCCTGTCTCAGAAATTTTCAGGCGCTGCTCCGGGTATCTCAATACCTCCTCGACCTCCTGTGATCCTAATATCATTTTTCGGACTTTCGTAAAATTCAACGAATTTTCGACGAAATTTCTATCGAAACGAAAATTCTTGGGTGAAAATTCAGATAAAATCGAAAATTACATTAGGATCACAGGAAGTCGAGGAGGTATTCAGATACCCGGAGCAGCGCCTGAAAATTTCTGAGACAGGCAACCCGTCATTCGTAGACTGTGTATTGTGGGTTGCCGATCTCTAGAATTTTCAGGCGCTGCTCCGGGTATCTGAATACCTCCTCGACCTCCTGTGATCCTGATGTAATTTTTCCGACTTTTCTAAAATCCAACAAAATTTCGACGGAATTTCTATCGAAACGAAAATTCTTGGGTGAAAATTCAGACAAAATCGAAAATTACATTAGGATCACAGAAGGTCGAGGAGGTATTCAGATACCCGGAGCAGTGCCTTGAAATTTCCGAGACAGGCAACCCGTCATTCGTGGACTTTGTATTGTGGGTTGTCGATCTCCAGAATTTTCAGGCGCTGCTCCGGGTATCTGAATACCTCTTCGCTCTCCTTTGATCCTGATATCATTTTTCCAACTTTCGTGAAATCCAACAAAATTTCGACGAAATTTCTATCGAAACGGAAATTCTTGGGTGAAAATTCAGACAAAATCGAAAATTACATTAGGATCACAGAAGGTCGAGGAGGTATTCAGATACCCGGAGCAGCGCCTGAAAATTTCCGAGACAGGCAACCCGTCATTCGTAGACTATGTATTGTGGGTTGCCGATCTCTAGAATTTTCAGGCGCTGCTCCGGGTATCTGAATACCTCCTCGACCTCCTGTGATCCTAATGTAATTTTCGATTTTGTCTGAATTTTCACCCAAGAAATTTCATTTCGATAGAAATTTCGTCGAAATTTTGTTGGATTTTAGAAAAGTCGGAAAAATTACATTAGGATCACAGGAGGTCGAGGAGGTATTCAGATACCCGGAGCAGCGCCTGAAAATTCTAGAGATCGGCAACCCACAATACACAGTCTACGAATGACGGGTTGCCTGTCTCGGAAATTTTCAGGTGCTGCTCCGGGTATCTGAATACCTCCTCGACCTCCTGTGATCCTAATATCATTTTTCCGACTTTCCTCAAATCCAACAAAATTTCGACGGAATTTCTATTGAAACGAAAATTCTTGGGTGAAAATTCAGACAAAATCGAAAATTACATTAGGATCACAGGAGGTCGAGGAGGTATTCAGATACCCGGAGCAGCGCCTGGAAATTTCCGAGACAGGCAACCCGTCATTCGTAGACTATGTATTGTGGGTTGCTGATCTCTAGAATTTTCAGGCGCTGCTCCGGGTATATGAATACCTCCTCGACCTCCTGTGATCCTAATGTAATTTTCGATTTTGTCTGAATTTTCACCCAAGAAATTTCATTTCGATAGAAATTTCGTCGAAATTTTGTTGGATTTTAGAAAAGTCGGAAAAATTACATTAGGATCACAGGAGGTCGAGGAGGTATTCAGATACCCGGAGCAGCGCCTGAAAATTCTAGGGATCGGCAACCCACAATACACAGTCTACGAATGACGGGTTGCCTGTCTCGGAAATTTTCAGGCGCTGCTCCGGGTATCTGAATACCTCCTCGACCTCCTGTGATCCTAATGTAATTTTTCCGACTTTCCTAAAATCCAACAAAATTTCGTCGGAATTTCTATCGAAACGAAAATTTTTGGGTGAAAATTCAGACAAAATCGAAAATAACATTAGGATCACAGAAGGTCGAGGAGGTATTCAGATACCCGGAGCAGCGCCTGAAAATTCTAGAGATCGGCAACCCACAATACACAGTCTACGAATGACGGGTTGCCTGTCTCAGAAATTTTCAGGCGCTGCTCCGGGTATCTCAATACCTCCTCGACCTCCTGTGATCCTAATATCATTTTTCGGACTTTCGTAAAATTCAACGAATTTTCGACGAAATTTCTATCGAAACGAAAATTCTTGGGTGAAAATTCAGATAAAATCGAAAATTACATTGGGATCACAGGAAGTCGAGGAGGTATTCAGATACCCGGAGCAGCGCCTGAAAATTTCTGAGACAGGCAACCCGTCATTCGTAGACTGTGTATTGTGGGTTGCCGATCTCTAGAATTTTCAGGCGCTGCTCCGGGTATCTGAATACCTCCTCGACCTCCTGTGATCCTAATGTAATTTTTCCGACTTTCCTAAAATCCAACAAAATTTCGACGGAATTTCTATCGAAACGAAAATTCTTGGGTGAAAATTCAGACAAAATCGAAAATAACATTAGGATCACAGAAGGTCGAGGAGGTATTCAGATACCCGGAGCAGCGCCTGAAAATTCTAGAGATCGGCAACCCACAATACACAGTCTACGAATGACGGGTTGCCTGTCTCAGAAATTTTCAGGCGCTGCTCCGGGTATCTCAATACCTCCTCGACCTCCTGTGATCCTAATATCATTTTTCGGACTTTCGTAAAATTCAACGAATTTTCGACGAAGTTTCTATCGAAACGAAAATTCTTGGGTGAAAATTCAGATAAAATCGAAAATTACATTAGGATCACAGGAAGTCGAGGAGGTATTCAGATACCCGGAGCAGCGCCTGAAAATTTCTGAGACAGGCAACCCGTCATTCGTAGACTGTGTATTGTGGGTTGCCGATCTCTAGAATTTTCAGGCGCTGCTCCGGGTATCTGAATACCTCCTCGACCTCCTGTGATCCTAATGTAATTTTTCCGACTTTTCTAAAATCCAACAAAATTTCGACGGAATTTCTATCGAAACGAAAATTCTTGGGTGAAAATTCAGACAAAATCGAAAATTACATTAGGATCACAGAAGGTCGAGGAGGTATTCAGATACCCGGAGCAGCGCCTTGAAATTTCCGAGACAGGCAACCCGTCATTCGTAGACTGTGTATTGTGGGTTGCCGATCTCTAGAATTTTCAGGCGCTGCTCCGGGTATCTGAATACCTCCTCGACCTCCTGTGATCCTAATGTAATTTTCGATTTTGTCTGAATTCTCACCCAAGAATTTACGTTTCGATAGAAATTTCGTCGAAATTTTGTTGGATTTTAGAAAAGTCGGAAAAGTTACATCAGGATCACAGGAGGTCGAGGAGGTATTCAGATACCCGGAGCAGCGCCTGAAAATTTCCGAGAAAGGCAACCCGTCATTCGTAGACTGTGTATTGTGGGTTGCCGATCTCCAGAATTTTCAGGCGCTGCTCCAGGTATCTGAATACCTCCTCGACCTCCTGTGATCCTAATACCATTTTTCGATTTTGACGAAACTTTCATCCAAAAATTTTCGTTTCGATAGAAGTTTGGTCGAAGTTTTGTTGAATTTCAGGAATTTCGGAAAAATTGTATTAGGATCACAGGAGGGCGAGGAGGTATTCAGATACTCGGAGCAGCGCCTGAAAATTTCCGAGACAGGCAACCCGTCATTCGTAGACTGTGTATTGTGGGTGGCCGATCTCTAGAATTATCAGGTGCTGCTCCGGGTATCTGAATACCTCCTCGCTGTCTTGTGATCCTTATACCATTTTTCGATTTTGACGAAACTTTCATCCAAAAATTTTCGTTTCGATAGAAATTTGGTCGAAGTTTTGTTGAATTTTACGAATTTCGGAAAAATGGTATTAGGATCACAAGAGGTCGAGGAGGTATTCAGATACCTGGTGCTGCGCCTGAAAATTCCCGAGGTAGGCAACCATCAATACACCATTCACGAACGACGGTTTGCCCATCTCGAAAATTTTAAGGCGCTGCTCCGGGCATTGGATACCTCCTCGCTGTCTTGTGATCCTAATACCATTGTTCGATTTTGACGAAACTTTCATCCAAAAATTGTCATTTCTATAGAAATTTGGTCGAAGTTTTGTTGAATTTCACGAATTTGCTCGTCAATAATGTATTGTGGTTTGCGTGCCTCAAGATTTCATTGCTCCTAGTATTCAACCTTTCACTTCCTCGAATTTCTCTGTTCCTGATATTGTTTACTCTTCTGATACACTATCTTCAAAATGCATATAGCGATGGAGTTCATGAAACGATCAGTTTGACTAGAAATCTCTTGCATATATTTTCGATACGCAATTCAGAGACATGCAAGATAACGTAATTTCTTGTTTTCTTTTAGTTTTACCGCAAGAAATCTAATAACCGCTTTTTTATTGAGAACTTGACGATATAGAAGACGATCCAGTTCTTTGCTTGTGTCTACTGAATAAATAGGAATGGAGTCGAGAATAAACTATAAGTGAATCCAGTTCATAAATTGTTATGGACTACATTTCAGTTTTATAACTTCGATAAGAATAATGGAAGTAATTATTGAAAGAAGAAGAAAACTAGCGGAACCCATAATACGGCAATAATTACCAGAAAAAATTCTTTTTCTTTCGGAATAGAATCCGGAGAATGCCTCGATATTCGGGTCAGTCAATCCATTATTTCGAAGCGTAAGCAACCGTTCCACCTATGGAGATACCTACATTTTTAATTTGAATTTTATCGGAAGGATACTGATAAGCTATCAATAAGTCAGTCGAGGCAAGTAATAATAGAGTAGGTAAGTAAGTCTGTTATCGTTACTTTCATTATAATAAGACAGAGATGGCGAACTGCTGTAAAAATGTTATGTTATATATTTATGCATAGGAATTATTTACGGTTCATTTTTACCTGTTTATTGTAGTTTTGAAGACGTGTCCAATAGTATGGTGAAAGCAGAAGGAAGTGAAGGCAGGTGGGATAATGTTTTTCATTGCATATGTGCTTTCTGCATGATGTTGAATTTCGATTGTCTTGAATTCTTGAAAATTTTTTACATTTACCCTTACTGGATATAGAGGCGAATTATTGATGTTTACCAGAAAAAGCTCAGATACATTTGATGAGAAACAGATACTTATTAAATTTTTTTTTTGGTTTTCGAAAACTTTGAATGTTCCACATCACCAAATAGTCAATACACTGTAAGAATAATTCGACAAAAACCACGGTTTTATCGATTTTCATATATTTTTTCAAAAAGATGTTCTCACTTGATCTAGGCGGGCAAATATTCAGTTGTTATTATTTGTTCGTGTGGCTCGAGTTAGAAAGTCTTGAAATCTGTTGATTTCAGCCTTTGGAAAACATCAAGGTAAGTTAAGACCAACTCTGATGATTGCTGACAACACAAGTAAATAACTCCAAAACACCTCATCATCTATTATTTCTGAATTAAATTTGAAAATATAATTAGTGAGCAAGTCCTAGACAAAAGTAATGAATTAACACTAGTTTTTTTTTTATTTCAAACAGATTATCCGAAAGTCTGATGTCAAAAATGTTTTGTAAGTCCATTTTCACATTGCATCAAGATATAATAATCAAGATTCGAAAATAATAATTCTACTCGATAAACCTCAAAAGTGAAAAGGATGCTATCAAAAGATAATTCGAAACTTAAAACTTTGCCAAGATAGAATCAACTTTTACCTTAGGCCGGTTGGACATCTGTGGTAGGTATTTCTACGTTTTTTTGAAACACAGTTTCATAAAAAAGATATGAGTTGAGCGGAATGAATGAATTTATTGGCTGGATTTAACTATTCACAAACACACGATGAATGAATTTTCTTTTCTGGCTATAATATGTTTAATTTTATTCCTTCATTGATCATCGAACTAGTACCCTTATTTGATTTTAATTAGATTAAAAATCCGTCCAATATATTCAAGAATCGAGAAAACTTGTTTAAAAATTTATTATCGTTAAATACTGTACATACATTCATTACATAACATAGTCATTGACTTAATGGCACATTATTTATAAAAATATGAGCATATTCTCACAATGATTCTTAACCCTAGGAAGACCTAAAAAACAAGTCGTACAGGTTTTTTTATATAGAATACTTATAAGATCAGTACCACCTATGAAAAACAGGCTTTTGGAAGCTAAAAACGCAGAAAAACTGAGATATGTCATTTATAAGAAATGTTATCCTGCTAAATGACATTTCTTTGTTTTTTTCGACGGTTTTCTAATCAGAGTAATTTCCTAACCTAGTTTTTACACCAGTCACAATTTACAGCTTTTGATATGTCTATACACGTTCATATGTATACTTAAAATAATTTATCATACAAGGTTTGGACATGGAGTGAGAAAATATAAAGTTAATCAGTGAAGCTCTTTTTATACAAAAGAAGAAAAGAAATTCTCCAAGAATGTTTGACCATGAACGATGCATTCTTCACACCCCATGTCACTAAAAAACACACCTTGTGGTGTGTTCTCCATTATGGTACAATACAGCAGTTCATAGCATTATTGTAATCGTATATACGTGTAAGTACTCAAATAGGACACAATAATTATTGGACGATGATAGATGGTCTACAAGACCTAAACATAATTCCATAGTAAAAAACAACAGCTATGTACAAAAGGAGTGTCCGCTACATTTCAAATTTTAGGCTTTCTCTGGAATACATGAAATCGGGAGGCAAGATCCCTAAATTTCGAAAAACAAAACTAAAATAAGACGAAAATTCTAAAACAAACGAAAGTAAGTACTTGACTAGAGGAAATTTTTTATGTTATTTTTAGTTTGATATAAGTCTATCACATGTCACATTTTATTTACAAGATAAACGTCGGCAGATATCAACTTTTCTTCAATTAATCGATATTACATTCGACAACGTTCAGGATCTGCGTTTTCATATATCTGGAATATTTATTGGGCAATGCGACGATATGGCAACTCCGCATCACATTTTTTCAAATCATCTGCACACGGACGTCACAGATAATGAAAAATTTAGGAATAGTGAAAATTTTAATCGAATTCGCGAATTCGCATTCAATTGTGTTTTATTGGTTTTGGCGAAATAAAGTCTTCTAATCTGATTATGCGTCAGTATTTTCATATATATGTATATATGTTCGTGAGTCCAGGCGTTCCATCGTAATGTCTGCGTTATCAATGAAGTTATTAGCGATAAGGAAATTCCTAAACGTAATAACGAACGTTGTTTATATGAAAAAGAATACCTGCATTATGATTATTCAACAATTATGTAGATAACTTCGTACCGTTTTTCCCAGTAATTGCAAAGAGTCCTCGCGTTTCCATTTTTTAAATTTAACCTCCGAGCAATATATCACCTTATCTTCACATTTTTATAGCATATTATCACCGGGCTCGCTTCTTGTAGACGCGTGGTAGACCTGAAACAAAATTACATTGATAAATATGCCTCCAATAAATTCTTGAACGCAACTACAGACTTCAGGTACTCCTCACTGGATTACCAATGAGGCCAACCTTATTCGACTACAGAAACCAAATTGTTCAGTAAAAAATTTTAGTAACGCCATCTGTATTCAAGATAAAGGGAGCTGAAGAAAAAAAAAATATACATATTTTCCACGACTTTGCGACTGGCAACATTATAATGAAATTTTATATGAATGTTTTGGAAGCTGATACATCCAATGATTTTTTTCATGCCTGACTCATAAAAAGGGCTCTAGTTACACGGTTCGTACCAAGTAGTATTGAACATAACCTTTTTAATTTTAAATTCATTGGGCAAAATTTCAAGTAACAGTGAATTTATTTTGAGTAAGTAAATATTCATTTGCTGAAAGCATAAAACATAATACAACTTCGAATGAATCAGAAAAAAATAAAAAAAAACTGTCTGTAAAAAGAGATACTGACGACAGAAAAAACTGATTATGATAAAATTTCGCAAATAAAAATAAAACGTACCGCATATTGTAGACAGAAAACAACAATATTGATACCAATAGGTAGAGCAATCACAGGAAAGTACATAATTATCAATTAAGCCAAACAGAAAAAAAAGGGTCATGATGCGCATACCCACACAGAATCAATTATGGAATGTGTCATCCATCAAATGAATTAAAAAATCATTCAATTTTACACCAAAATGGTCCTCCCATGATGAAACTCGATACTGTGTAGCGTTTTCGGAATATTTTGATTTAAAAATTATGAAGTTATGGCTGCTAGTCGCTTCCGTGCTAACTTCTAACTGTAGGCTCTATATTATTGGTTATTCGCTTAAAGATTTCACCTGTTGAGGGTAAAGAAAATCACAGTTTTACTTTGCACAGTGCTTAAAATAGGTAGTTACATAGTTACATTTACCAATTTCGTCACTTTCTATAGGAGTAGAAAATTCATTTACCTGTTTGTGCGGGGTGAAACTTGTCAAATAGGGAGCAGCGTTCTTCCAGGATAGACCAGGTGGACCCACCCTCGCGTATACAGGCTGCGAGGGAGACACCAAGTCCGGCGGATTTTCGCTGGAGTTTTTCCGTTCCTTCTTACTTCTACGCAAGGTTTGTGTGGGGGCGAAGTACGAATCCGAGTACACTTTTCTGTTGTAGTACCCACCGTTGGCAGCTGGATAAGGAGATTCATCAGATGTGCTAGAGGCCGACATGTGAGGTGACCAATTCTGAAAAACAAAAATCCGTTTTATGTCCGGAATTTCTACTCTTGTTCATTTTTGTATATTAACTGACGAAGAAACGAGGAAAAAAAACGTGGTTGAGATCGAGTGGTGGAGTGCCTGACACGACCTGGGTGTCAATAACCCATACGTCACGCTCCCCTACGACGATCAGATCGGGTTTGAGAACGCAGGCGCGGCTCGGTAAACACCGTCAGGCCCTTGTTCTTGAAGAAGCCAGAGAGTGCCTTGCATATGGCTTCGTCTTTCAAAATCCTTCCTCTAGTCTTCCTTAGTCTTTATTCGAGGTAACATGGCAGCGCTGCATTACCTCCATTAAATAGTGTAGCCATATATTCCCCCTCACTTCGAGAATCAAATATTTAAGCAAGATAATGCCCAGATCCCCCGATTTCTCTCCCATAGAGCATGTTTTGGACATCATGGGTGAAGATTGAAATATTTACCCCAGCCCCCAAGTACTTTGGCACCTCTGAGAATTGAAATACAGGGACCTTGGGATAGAATCCCTCAAGAAGAAATAGACCATCTTTTTGCATCAATGCCAAGACGTTTCGGGGAGTGTATAGATATCCGCGGTGAACAAACACCTGATATACAAATTTAATAAAAAAAATTGTAAAGCTTTCGTTTTTTCCAAATTTCAATCATTTACTCCTTGCAAAACTTAATCTATGTTTTACCAAAGGAAAAAATTTAAATTTAAACAGCTCCATCTGAGTGTTGCAGTTTTTTTCGTCAGTTAGTACATATACAATGCGCAAAAAAATCAGCGCACATTCTGAAAATCTCAATTTTAATGAAAGTTAACTCTACATTCACTTTATAACTTATTTTTTATGTTCTCTCGGGAAGGTTTCGAACGAAACAAGAGACATTAAATGGAATAAAAATTCAGGATTTCACCGAATCTTACGTGAAAGAAGAGAAATGAACAACTTTCAAAATACTGAAATGCTGATAAGTGATTTAATACTTGGTATTTCCACCCCTTGCGTTAATTACAGCTTGGCAACGACGGTTTATAGTCAGAATGAGTGATCTTGAAATGTTCTGATCTAATCCTTCCCAAATTTCTCCGAGTTGGATTCCTAAGTCATTAAGAGTAGCTGGATGATTTTCTGAACTTCTCAGTTTTCTATTGAGGTTGTCCCGAACCTGCTCAATCGGATTGAGATCTGGACTTCTTGCTGGCCATTCTATTCGAGAGACTTCAACCTCTTCAAGGTACTCCTGAACGATGCGCGCACGATGGGGTCTGTGCGAGCAGTCCAAGATATTCCACCCCATACCATAATCGATCCTCCTCCGAAACCAATAGTATTCAGGAAATTGCACTGAGCATATCTTTCATATGGACGTCTGTATACAAGGGAACGTCGATCACAATGGTAGAGGCAGAATCTAGACTCATCTGTGAAGGAACTCTTTCCCAGTCGGCCTCTTCCTAATTTATATGCTCTCTCGCAAAATCCAAATGCGCCCTTCGATGGGCTGGGGTAAGAGCTGGGCCTCTTGGCGCGACACGAGGCCTTAAATCATATTCTCTGAGGCGATTTCTTATTGTCTGAGTGCTAATTTGCACCCCATGAATTTGCTCAAGCTGATTTTGCTGCAACATTCTGGACACATTTGTATGGGAAACTCCAAAACATTCTGCAATTCTTGTGTATGTCCACCCTCCTTCTCGCAAAACCACCGCTTGGGCTCATTCCTCTTGGGTCAAATTGCGTGATTCGCGTTGCATAGCGATCGAGTGTAGAAAATCAAACGAAAGAAAAACTATTGATCCTTAGAATTGATTGACAACAACTGATTTTAGAATGGAGTCAATACATTCAAAAACTGATAATATCATCTTTATTCATTCCTGCTGGGAAAAAACATCTGTATTGAAGAAAAACGTTGAAAGTGGGTAACATATGCATGCATAATTCTGATAGAATAAATTTGAGATTTCCATAATGTGCGTTAATTTTTCTGCGCATGGTATATACTAGCATCAAGTTAAGTTATGCTTACCAATGAGTTCCCCATCCTTCTACCACCAGTAACTAACGTCGTTGTAGCGTACGGGGCAGGTGAGGTGGTGCCACTAGAAGAATGCGCTGCAACATTTGGATCTACTTCTGCGTACTCAGCGTTTTGTGACGTCCTGTTGGAGTCCACGTTAGGACTAGCGTACTCCTGGACCTGCATGTTGTTGAAGTCCTTAAATTGGGAGTTCATAGGATAACCATTCTCTGGTTTGTACTCCAATCTATCCGGCCGTGTGTAATCAGCGGCGTGCAAGGGGTTGTGGTGCAAATTTATACTATGGCTGCCATGATAGACGCCGTTGCACTGAGGCACGCCTCCGTTCTGAGAGTCGTAGGTGTGCTGGTTCAATTTGGAGTAGTCGGGCAGGGTGGAGGTGTATTCGGGCAGATTCTTATCTAACCACAGCGGCGTATCCTGTTTGTGCGCCATTGGAGTAGCAAGAACGCCACCGTTGGACCTACTGGGAGTCATCGTTTTCTCCAGAAGCATCTGTCGTCTTCTCACGAACAATATGGCGGCGAAGAGTAGAAGCATGACTGTTATTAGACTGATCAACAGACCCAAAAACCATGTTTCTGTCAGGAAATCCCCAGGGTGGTATTCCGTTCCAATTGGTCTGAAAGGTGAAGAGATTAAAAAATTTCATAGGAATAATTTCAGTTAAAAATAATTTCCTTACCTCTGATGCTGATTATCAATGACCCTCGACGCAGGGTCTAACCTCAGAGTAGCCGAAGGAGTGAAAGGTCCAACTCCAGCTCTAGTAGATGCAGCAACTCTAACATGGTAAGATATACCAGCTGTTAAATTACCCAAGAGCAAGGTTGGATTCGTTCCAACATTTATATTTTCTACCACGTCTGATCCGTTTGCTTTTATTTCCACCTTGTAGCCTTCTAATTCCCCATGTATCGACTCAGACGAAGGTGACTTCCATTTTAGATAAACTGCTGAAGAGTTGAGCAGAAGAGCTTCCATATGCTCCGGGGGATCTTCTGGAACTGTAAGTTTTGAAGAAATTAAAAACTGAAATTACTAGTAATATTAATAAACTCACTGTCTTCCAGGGTTCTAACAGTCTTCGAGTTCGAAGGTTGACCTTCAACAGTCTTGAAGAAAGGTACAAGGAAAAACTGATATTTCTCCCATTTCTCCAGGTTATTAACAGTGAAACTGCTCGATCCTCCTGAATGAAGGACAGTCAACATGCTGTACGTCTTGGGGACGTTCGGATTGTCCTCCATGGATACGTAGTAGATGTAAAGACCTTCAACATACTGTGCGTCCAGTATTTCCCAGGTAAGTTTGACGGCAGTGGACGATAGCGGAGCTACATCGTTGAGTTGAACAATTTTGCCGTGGATAAGGCTAGCCCTCGCTTCGCTAAGGACGGTCACTTCAGGATTTCCCCAGTTTTGATTGCTATCAGGGCCGACTATGATTGGTTCGGACATTTGAGAAGGAGGACCAAGACCGTGGCTATTTTCCGCCCTTATTATGAAGGTGTACGGTACTCCAGGAGTCAGGAGATGCTGAGTGAAGGTAGGTCCAGGAACTCTCCGAGCAACAACTGTCCAAGTCGGTATCATACCTGGAAAATAAGAGCATAATCTGAATGATTCCAAAGAAATGTTACAGGAATTCTTTTCGCTTATACCGGATCTCTGTCTTGTGTAGCCTTTAAATACATTATTGGTCTTATTTCGGGATTTCCGTATCGAGACTTATACGCACTAACCACAGTGATATGTGTATTTTGCTATGATTGTAAGCTGAACTGCTTTCAATGATAACAGTTGCGGAAATAGAGTTATCATGAAACAAAGTCGAAATATGAATGGCCAATAAGTTTCAATATTCGAGAGAGACAGTGGACTTCCATGTCATTATCATTATGGTGGTAAAATGAATAAATTAAGATCTTACCTGACTCCTTACCGAAAATCTCTACTTGATACCCCAGGAGACTCGAAGAACCAATCTTATTATTCTGACCCCAAGTGATGGTCACGCTTCCTTCTGACTGATTCAAGGCGTGAGGTCTGCTAGGCGGCCCAGGTAACATAATGGCTTCGGGAGCCTTGAAGAAGTTGATATTCGGATTCTTCGGGTTGTCTACCAGCAGATGACCAGCCCAAGTGGCCTTTCCCCCTTTCGATGACACAACGCAAGTGTACATTCCAGAATCATCCTTCTGCAGATCTCTTATCTGGATCAGACTAGGGTTGGACATATTGATTCTCTGCGAGTTTGATACAGGCACGCCATCCTTGTACCAAGAAATGACAGGTTTGGGGTTCCCTGTAGCCTCACAAATGAGGGAAGCAATGGAGTTGACAGGGAGGGTTTGGTTTGAGGGACCTCTGAGGATTATCGGCGGTGGTCTGTCTTCTTTAGAGGTGATAGTCAGTCTTGTTCTTGTAGATACCGATCCGGCTTCGTTGATGGCAGAACAGATTATCACAGTGCCGGAATTTTGCAGCTGCGCGTTCTTCAGCATGAGGGTGGAGTGCCCCTCTATGGAGGTGAAGGCTTCGAAGTTACCAGATGGGTTACCGGGGTATACGAGTACCCTGTCACCTTCGAAGGACCAGAAGATGAAGGGTCTCGGACTGCCTTCCGCGTTGCATTGGAATGAAACTTCTTGTCCTGAAACATTTTAGTGTTGTACAGATCGGGAAAACAGAATTTGAAACATCACAGTTTCTATAGTAAATTCGAACAGGGCCATATGGAACAGTGGTAGAATCAAAACCTTAGAGGGAAGTGATATCGAATAAATGGCTGGGCCGACAGATTCGGTTGGGTGGGGATGTAGAGAACAACGTATGGTATGTGAAGTGTCGAATCGAATCAGTAACACTCCATACCTCCAAACGTAGTATGGGTGATAACATATCTGTTGTAAATGAATACGACAATTTTATTTCACTCTGACGTGAGGAATTTATTTGCCTCGAAGAATGACACAAATAACTTCCTGTGGAGATTAGTATTCAGGTTCTTTTTCGCCAAAACTGGTTTAAAAATAAAATAAATTCTAGAAAAAGAAAAAAATTGAAAAACAAAAATTAATTCTATGAAAATAAAAGAAGGAAAACAAAAACATAGCCTAAAACATGCGAAATATAAGATCGACAAATTAAAATTAAATGTTCAAATAATCCACCTTGTTGTGCCAAACTGTCGACAATTCTATTTTGAAGAGATAGTCTCTTATCTCTGAGAATATAAGGCATATTTACTATTTTGGCACAAAGTTGGAGAGCCCAACGTGAAGGTATCGTCCTATCTCCAAAGGCAAGAATGTAAGAAATTATCCTCTCCGCAATAGATTGACCACCGAAGTACCATTTTATGTTTTTTTCTTAAACATAGATGAATTCAAAATAGTAATCATCGAAATGAATACCATTTTCAATTCCCAGGCTCAGAGATCTTTTATCTTTTATCATGAGGTTGGAGAAATGATACTAGATTTGGTCACTGAGATGAGAGATATATCGGTTTCAGCCTTGTTTGACCTCATCAGTATCGCATACATCTCAAGGACAAAATCTTCATAGAAAACTTCGATATTTGAAGCAATCGGGTGCGATGTACTGAGCAGAAATTACAAAGCAGTGACATCCAATTGCGTCAAACTGAAGTTTCATATCTCCAATGACATGCGAAAAAAGAACTCTGTACATCCTCTTTCACTCAATGAGATTTTAGCAGTGAATTTTCTCTTTAACCGTAAACAGTTTGATTTACGCGAATCTAATTTATTTTCAAATCGTCTAGCTATCACATCTGACGTTCGGATGCGACTAATGTGCTTTGCTATTCGCGACAGCAGAGATCAACCCCTCCTGCTGAGACTTGCCATTCCAACAGTCCAGTCCCTTATTCGTTATCGCATCCACTGTTCCACTAGACTTGCAGTTCATTCGTATTTAACATTCATATTCCTATGTTTCCATAAGGATTTTCTTTATCTGTATAGGATCATAGTGTTCATGTGTTTACTCACCTGTTTCGACAGTTTGAGCTAAGGGTCTTGCCGTAAACGTTGGTACAGAATGAACAGTCAACACGGCAGAAGCTGTAACGCTACCGGCGAAATTATCTGCTTCGCAGATGTATTTTCCTTGGTCCAAGACTGTTACATGCTCTAACCTCAAAGTTCGGTCTTCTAGGACTCGTACTCTGCCCAAAGGCATGGTACCTCCTGCTGCGTTTCTTCTCCAGAGCACATCTGGAAGGGGATCACCACCTACGCCGCAAGAAAACTCCACGGTAGCTCCGACCAACGCTTTAACATCTTCTGGTGGCCTGATCATGAAAGGTTTCACTGGAAGAAGAAATTAACGAGTTTCAATAGCGGTATTCTGCCGAAAAGAGAAGTGAAGAATGTATAGTATGTCGGTACTGGAGCTGTGTAAAAACATTGATATTGGAAATATGCATTAAACTTTGAAAGACTTACCAAATACTTTGAGCACTGCCACGCTAGACTCCCTTGCACCTGCTACGTTTTTGGCGATGCACTGGTATCTTCCATCATCGGATATTTTTGTATCCGTGATGGCCAAGTTAGAACCGTCCACCAGTTTGAACCTGCCCTCAATCTCCAACGTTTGGCCGTCTTTCCTCCAAGTGATTTGAGGTTCAGGGGTGCCTTTTGGAGGAGCGCATTCGAGGACAGTGTCTTCTCCAGCTGCTACCCTTGTGCTCTGGGGCTCTAAACGAAATTCATCCCTTAAAACTGAAAAAAAAGTGGTCGTGAATTCTTATATCTTGGCAGTTATTTTTTTTTGCAACATTGGTGGAACATAAGAAAAGAAGTAGGTGAAGAGGTTGATATTCTTGGGTCAGGAAAAAATGGTGGTCAATTTTAACTCTTGTTTTTCACAAACAATGGTTTCTTATGAGAGAGTGATTTTGTACATTAAAACGTCTCTTTCCTTATCCATTATCATATTTTATAAATTGTACAAATAAAAGAAATGAATGCACGAACAAAGATGATATGACCCGCCTGTAGTGTATAAATCTTGTTTTCGTAAACAAAAAAAATATTTGTGCAGCCGACCAAAAGTCTGACTAGAAAAAATCATAACAATCTTCGAACTTTCCATCCCCACAATCTCGACATAACTATTTTGATCCCCCATTCGGCGATCTACTCGCGAAAACATAAGGACCACATCAGAAAAGCGATACATATTGCACATAATAATGACATATTGCCCATTTTAAATGGAACTCCAGCAGCGATATCGTATATTCGGAGAATGTCGCCCGTTTTCTTATTTCCGCCGTTGCCTTATTTCCTGTTTTCCTCTATTTCCGCCTGGTCCTGTCTCATCCCGCTTGTTTCGACGAAAAAATGGGGTTTTCAAGCGTGAAGCACGATTTTTCAAATCGATGCTAGGTTGGCGACACTGATTATTGGTCGACAGAATCATAGAATTCACTCCAACATACATTTCATTCATATTCATACTCAAAAGACATAGAATATCCATTAGTATTAATTCTAATGATGAACAATCAGTCCCAAGGAGAAATCCGGGAGGTTTTGATCAAGTAATTTCCTGAAAGATTACGAGGTTGACTCCAATCAAAACCGTTCAAGTATTCAATCAGGACAAATAATCTGATAATGACAGTAAGTCTCCATCATCCTTCAAATTACGAATCGAGGGGACGAATTTTCACATTATATTGAATAATAATGAAATTATAACCTAAAATTTCCTTGCTTCGACATCCCGGTTCCTCATAACGAATTTTTGTCGATGAAACGACGTCCAATCTGACGTTAAATTAAGTTTCCACCCTTTCACCGATGAGTTTTCACGGGTATCGTCGACCCCATTAAGATTAGAAAATGCCTATTTAAATTAGAATCTGTGACAGCGGACCATCGATTGAATTCGAATTGAGTGGATTATCCGGAACGCGCTAATTAAAACTCTATGCTCGAGTATAGAGGTTATACGCGATTCAAGGGTAGGTTGCGCCCTCTGTAAACATTGAGTTTGCTGAAACACTTTGTGTTGTACTTTCTTGTTTATGAAGATCTTTGAGCGAGTTAATATATTATAATATAATATATTCTTAAGTTGAATGATGGATTCATACGAAACTAGAGTATTCCTTACTTTAAGTGAATAATTCACATATTTGGGAGCCGTTCCAAAAAGTAGGAGTTGGGTATAAATAAATTATGAAAATAGTTTTCATTTACTTAATATTATAGGAAAAGCAATCACAAAGGCTTGAGTCCCGTAAATTGCTGGTGTTATTATGGGATTTAATGGTCATAATGCAAAATAAGAAACATGTAATTGGGATTTTATATCTGTATCAAATTTCATGAAAACTTTCGTCAAGTGACTGAAGATACTAATAAATCCTTGTTAACATGAAGATGAAACAAATTTTCAAAACAAATAAACAATAAATTTATTCCCATAATTGAACAATTGCCAATGAAATAACATATGTTAAAAAATTACAACCATCCAGGTTTCTATTCTGACATACCTTTATACTTTCAATTTTTTTAAAGAACTAGAAGACATTTGTATACAAGGTGAGTCAAAAATGTATTCCAAGCTTTCTGAGGGTGAAAGTATCAGAAATGTAGAAGTGTAATAAAAAAATGTATTCAGGGACATTTATACACGAAATTTTAATCTGGTGGCATTCACCGTTCAGAAGTTATGCAGAGAATTTTTTAATTTCATCAACTTTGGAAGGATATATCTCCCTCAATATGCATTTTGGTCCATGAGTTTAACAAACTTTACATATTTTTCAATGTACTATTAACCCCAGAAAGCTTGGTACACACCTTGGGCTCACTTGGTATATATAATTTGGACACTATAAAGTAAAATTTATGAACAAAGTAATCAAAAGATATTTGGACAGTACATACTGATAAGGAACTACTTTCAAAACGTATCATCTGAAAAAATTGAAGTTGACATATTCACTTCTGCAGAATTTCTTGCTTGTGTCTAGCATATGAAAAGAATTCATCCCTGTTATGCTCTTTAAGTTTTTGTCAGTTATTGTATTGTCACATATTTCCCGAATTTTCAAACTATCAACTACAACATCTTCATACTTAACTTTTGCCAAACCACATTAAGCTTCCGCAGCCAACCGTTCGTCGGTTGTTCTGGATATTTCCTGAAATTATAACTTAAATATAATGACTATGAGAATATTTCAGTTCTTTACCTGTGTAGGGAGCTCTTTGTCAATTTCTGGATCTCCCATTGATCCATAATTGGTTTTCAACAGAAAATGAATTACTTTTAATTGAAAAGAACATTATGCAAATAAAAATTATTACAATTGGCTATGCAGGCTCATATTTGATTATAGTCGGTCTTTTCTGTATGGTAGTGGTTTCATGAGATCCCTTAGGAAATTTTTTTGTAGGAACTGCATTTCTTTTCAGCATTTAACATGGTCCTTGTTAGCACGACGTTTACATCCATAAATACAACATTAAACTCCGATTTTCGGAATATTGCTTCTTATATAATTCATTTTCAAACACAAATAAATCAACGAGAAGTAGAAAATGAACTTTGAAGCTTTCAACTCTCACCAACAACTGTAGAAAAAGTAAATACACGAACAATCACTGTGAAATCAGTACAATCTCAAAGTAAGGGATACTCACAATTAGTTTGAAATTTTTGCCGCTAGGTGGTTTCGAGATGAAGTTGAATCGCCTATAGCCGAATATTGACGTATGTTCATACTAGACAGAGAGAATGAACTGTGCGATGCTTTTAAGTCTTTGGAGCATTTTCTGAGAAAAAGAAGGAATTCTACTTTGAATTATGTAGCTGCTATATGGGTTTTTTTTCTTTTTCTAGAAGTCGATTTTGAGAGCCTATCCCGCATTGCTCACAAATTTTGGCAAGAGCAGAGATAATCGAATCAAATTTTTCTGTCGGCCATAAATCAATGGAACATAAAACAATGCGGTAACATCCTTTGATCGTAGGTTTGGTGGTTAACAACTTATTGGACGATAACAACAGGTTCTATTATGAAAGCTTAGGCCTATGTCATCGAATATCAGCCAGCGGCGCGTGTCATAGAACATGTGAATGGTTCGATGTCAAAGAGGCATGGAGAATTTGTCGATGACACTAGACCAGACTATAGGCGAGGATATGTTCTGTTGACGTGTTGGTGGTATTGGCATATGATTGAGTTACTGTTTAGGATTAATTGAATTACTGCACCGACTATGCACAATGCGAAATGAGATTGGCTTTGTTGGGATAAGATCAGGTTGGTACATAGATTTTAGAAGATAAGATAACGTTTGACAAACGTTGAGCTCACAGTAAATAAATTATCAAACTCTATGCATTTATACTTTTCGATAGAAGTGTATATTCGAGGTTTTTCCTCTAATGAACCATCAGCAACACTCATTCTCTCTTGTTTTTGTGAGAAAACCAATCAGAAAACTTTTCCTGACGTGAGTTCGCGTCAAAAGAGGTAACTAAACTCACAGCAACATGTAAACGAGAATTATAGATTGCATGATAAAACATCATGAAAATTTCAGTGTGTTAAGTTGGCAGTCACGATAGGTACTCTCGCGAGAATCCGAAGAAATTCAGAAAAGACAGCTTCAACTCGTGGCAAACATGCTTTAGGGATTTAACACGGTGTTTACCTTCTGCATAAATACTGATAATGCTTTCTAACTTTCTTGAGGGGTTAAACTTCTACCCTTGAAGGCACCTTTTATCAGGATGCAGTAAAGGGAGTTGCGGTTGGAAGTTGAACCTCCAGATATTCTACATAATAACGCAAATAAAGTTTAACAAGGACCGTTTGATATTCATGAGACTGCTTGACATATTGCTGGCAAGTTTCTGGTATACCTTCCAGATTATACAGTGTGTGCCAGTAAGGAATGCATTTTTGTTGGCTCAATTTTTCTGTACAGTACAAGGAAGTCTTCTGCCAGAGAAAAGTTGGACTATGACAAAGAGGGATAGGTTTATTATAAAGTGTCTGGTAAAAATGAGGAAAAGTACTTGAAAAAAAGAGAAAAGTGTTTCCTTGCACCAAGCGCAACAAATATTATACTTAAGCATTTTAACCGATGATCAATTTAATAAATCGAAATATTTCAATTACCACTTACTTTTTACATCATTATGTCAATAAGAATTGGCAGAGAATGAGAATCGGAGAGTTCAATTTATAAACATTAATCATGAGTTGAGAAAGAAGATAGTAATATCATTACAATAAGGTAAAAATTCTTCATCAGACAAAATCTTGAAAATGTTTAGAATCGTTGAATTTTTCAATTTGTCATCTCAAAATTGTCAAGATTTGCTCTGAATGAGAAGTCTCATATAGACTTGGCAACCTTACCCATAACATTTCTTTTTCATTCATTGTAAGACAACAAATTCTCCGAACAAATTTGTCGATTGAGTTTGTTTCAGAGCCCGAAGAAGTTTCAGAAAGTGCAGAATATTTCACAATGCGAGGGCGGATCCCATTATATCTTCCCCAGTTGTTGAGTGAAGTGGATGTCTTATCATTACGAAATGGAATCACTCCCAACGTTCATGCATGCACGATTCTTCACTTCAACATATAATTGATCCGAATTTGAATATCGAGAGTTCGAGCTTTTCTTTGTATATGAATAAATTTACGTTTTGATTCCTCCTTTTTTATTATTTGAATTCTCCCTGGTGATATATTCTTCACCAATAATCAAACGCAACGAATAACAATTCAGACATAGCGAAATTCTTCAAGTGAAGTCTTATTCTATGTTCTTGTAGGGGAACGCGCCTATCGAAAAACCAACTTTCTCGAACTTCTCCGATTTCCCCTTAATGAATCTAAATTATGGAAATGGCATCGAATGGCGTTTGAACCCGAAATGTGAGACCGATACGAGCAGCAGATGGCAATTTCGAAGTCGAGGAAGAAAAACTAGAGGGCGGAAATGAAAACTGTTGATTGATATATCGCGTCGTTCGTTCCGATTCCGATTGAAACTATCTCAATTTCCTCCCTCATTTCCCCTCTTTTCTCCCGTTCGCCTGCCGCTGGGAGTGCCTAAATTGACTTTAAAGCCGCCTTCCCAGGCTTAAACCCCCATCTTGGTCTGTACGGGTCACATGTCGCATGTTGTTAAATCCCAAAGATGGAAATTGAAATGAAAAATACGCTATTGTGTATTTCAAACAATGAAAACCTTCGATGTCAGATTAACCACAGAAATTGACTCAATTTAAGATGTCTGAATCTGTCATAATTTATAAATATCGCCATTCTCATATTCTCAAATTGGCGAATCGAAATCTAAATCGTGTATACATTATGTATACTGCTCCACAAGAGTTGGAGTATTCAATCGTTTTGATAGTATGTAATCTTCGAGAAAATCACTGTAAAATCATTTAAAACTCAATAGCAACTTGAATCGATTCAATAAAAATCAGGATGAGACATTTCGTCAATCTGGTCGCCCTTTTCCTGAAGTAAGGTTCTTTGCATATGCTTCATGAATGTTCTCATTTTGAAATGGAGTCAGTTTATCAACGGCTTCGATTTGAAACGAGTTTTCTGAAAATGCCAAGAAGTGAATTAACAAACGCTGAGGCTAATAGGGCTATCGGAATGCTACAACCCTGTAGCCTAACTCAGGTTGTTGTAGCGCTCCAAGTCAGCCAAAGTATGATATCTCGACTTTGGAATAGGTTCAGGGAGACAGATTTCGTGTTGGAAAGACCAAGGCTTGGTGGGCGATGAAAAACAACACCTGCTCAGGATCGTTTCATCACCGTTTCGGCGAGAAGAAAGCCTACATCTACGTGGATAATGCTACGGAATACTCTTCAAATTGCAGATGGGTTCCAAGTTTCCATAGAAACCATCAGACGACGTTTGAGAGAGGTGAATCTATGTTCTAGACGTCCATGAAGAGCAGTTCTATTAACACGTGACCATAAGCGTCAAAGACTGGAATGGACAAGGCAACATATGAATTGGAACGATCAATGGCGTAGTGTCCTTTTCACTGATGAATCCAGATATGGACGATTTTCAGGTTCTTGAAGAATAAGGGTATGGTGGTATTCCACATTTACTAATATCTCCGCACTCACTAGATCTGAATTGCATAGAACATGCATGGGATATGCTTCAGAGAAGATGAGATATCATCAACCTACCTCAGAATATCTAAATGATCTCGGGGAACTTCTGCCCAGAAATTCCTCAAGAAATGTTCAACAACCTCGTGTGTAGTATGCAAAGAAGATGTCAAGCTGTTATTTATGCCCGTGGAGGCCATTGTATTGATAGTCTTAAAATGCTCGAATTCTCTGTCAAGAAAATTTCGTTATTTTACTCGATTTTTCTAAACCAGCCTGTATACGCTGCAGACCTACAGGCTGAAATTAATTTAATTTCCTGAAACTCGAAATCATATTTATGATTTTCCATCACAAAATCTCATTTAAACTATATTTTTTTGCAATTTAAGTCAATATCCCTAACTAATGTGGAGTTTTTAAATTCCCTGGCAACTCAGTCATTCGAGGTTCGGAAGCTCTTCAGCCAAGATAATCGCGAGGTTGTGTTAAATTTCGTCATAATAAACAGCCTTTACGCCAAAAAAGATGTTAATTTCGCGAAAACTACCCATACAATAGCACACTGCATAATGATCTCGTTACTGGCTGAAACTCTAGGCTGTCAGGCCATTTCGACGTGAATCTCATAACCTCAATTAATTCCGCAACGTTTGAGATGCTGCTTTGTTATTCCAACTTGTCTAAACAAGTGATTAATTCAAGGAAAACAAGGCGCAGACTCTGCAATATCAGGAAGCTGCCCCATCGGCTAATACATTCCAATTGCAAATTGTGCAACGTAAACGCGGGTAGATAAATGAAAAATTCCTAGCAGGGGTAAAAGCTACGTTCAGATCCTTCCTGTGAAAATAAACAAACCACGCCACGCCGCATTACCGTTCCCGGAAATACTTCTGATAAGTCTCTATGATTCTCTAGAGTACAAATAATCTTCCACAGAAAACAAATCTATGATCAGGATAAACGTCACGATTTAATCTTCAATCACTTGTTCCTAGCCGCGTTAAATTGACGACATGTCCAGTCAATAGATAAACTAACTGTATCGAAAATGTCCTGGGATTTCCAATCCCCATTCCTCCTATACGTAATCTATTAGATAGGTCTGAAAGTCCCGTTATATATCACCGCCTAGTGACATTTCTCGAATAGAATAAATATCAATTTGTTTCTCTATTTTAGCCATCTATTTTCGGGATCCCTCTTCGTTCAGTCGGCCTCCGAATAATTCGGTTCGAGCTATTGTTTCAACGTAATTTATCGCACGTATTTAAGTCTTATTGGACGCCTATTTAAACTTGCGGTATTCGGACAGGGCTTAAAATAGCGGTGGGAAAAAAAGAAGAACTTATTCAACGTTGACGAGGAGGAAGAGTTGCCAACCTATTCTATGTCGCGAAAAAACGCTCGGACTCTCCACTTCCAAATGTCAACCATCGAGCTTTAAGTACGTCATCGAACTTTTTGCGAATTCAGCTCGGCAACAATAAACGTTTCAATTGCTGGTAGATTAGATCGAATCTACTTTCACTTTTAATCCTCCCGTTCCATTGTTAAGGAATTCCCGAAAACATCACGTTTCAGACTTGTTATCTTCGGGCAATCTTCAACCCCTGCAGATGCTCAAGAGCTGAAAGGGGTACATATTAATGCGGGAATTTCGAATTTTAGGGAGTCGTTCAGTTGGTACGCCTGCAAGTGTTCTTCTCCGCAGCCAAATGTTTTTGAGGTAAACGGTATGTTGTTTGTTTGGAATTCTGAAATTGAGTGCTTGCAGAGAATATAATTACTTCGTGGGCGAGATATTGTTCGTGATTATCTCTACACCATTTGAAGAAGATTATTTCGAGGTTAGAAATTGTATTTCGTTTTTTAATATTTCCGGACATTCATTGACGTTCCTAGATGCTACAAAAGTATAAGGAAAGCCTTTTAAAATTTCTCCGTTAATTAGAATTTAAATACTCCATTAAGCAGGATATTATGAACCATTAAAGTTTAATGGATTATCAATTTATCTGTGACGTATTTACGGCAGGAAAGTGTGCAATAGATGAGGATATACTGCTGACATTAATTATGAATATTACTATGGAATTCTGCTTAGCTACATCATTGGCATTGGCTGTCACTGATCATGATCTTATAATTCTATGGGCGAGTGGACGAAAAGAGGCAGGGTGAGAGATTTCTGATCAGAGCTAGTCAAGTTTTTTCAAACTATTCCAATCGGGTTTGATTAAAAACCAAAATTCTCGAAAAACACATTTCAAATAGGAAAAAATTAATCTATAAGAATGGTTCCGTTGGAGTTCTACGAAATATTCTCATTATGCTTCATCTGAAACCTAATTTTCTTTCATTAACTAACTACCTATTAGAAGGTTCCGCTTTCATGAAAGAAAATGATTCAATTTCAATCTCCCCACAGTAGTTTTTTGATGCGATGATCATTTACTGACAATGGGATGTTGCACAATAAAGGAAAAACTCCTTCTTTCATTCTTCATCCCGGGAAAACCATTGCGTGAACCGACGTAGAGAAAATAGCAGTTGTTTTCATCCCACAGGTCGCTTTCCACGCTTCCGAGTTTATCACACGGTGGCGCCCTCTACGAAGAGACAAATCTACGTCATTATTTAAGACTGTCTTGAGTAATGGCAACTCATTTGTGTTTCTGCGAAATGGATGAGTATAGAAAAAGATCACATCCGTTAGGTGAAGCAAAAATACGTTGTTTTGTGGAGGAAACAACTATTTTTGCTTGAGGACCGACCGATGAGAGGAGAAAATTTATTAAAAATCCCCCGTACTCGACTGATAGCCGGAATGAAAGCGACGTCAATAATTCCAGAAAATTGAAGTTTCGGTGATGAAACGGATAATACCAGATAAAGCAGGGGTGAAAGCACCTCCATTATAATATGGCCCCCTCAACTAATTCATTTTGGCAGATCTGTCATGCGATTGAATAGATCAATTTTACGAATGACCGATCACAATTTCATTTGCGAATTTTTACAGACGACATAATCAACATAATGGAAAAGCGGGTGGTATTCACCATTCCTGCGTTATTAGACTGTACAACGTCAGTTATTCGAATTGATTTTCCTATATTAATTGGTTGGCAACATCGTTCACGCTCCGTTGGGCCCACTGGCGATGACGTTACTGAATAAGTTGACATCTATCGTAAGCACCCTTATATCCTAAATTCACGAGTTTTTTTCATCAAACGTTTGGAGACTTTTTCCTTCGTCAATAAATTTTTCATCGACGAAGAAGTCAAAATTTCGTTATATTTCCATTGCCTCACGTATTACCTTAGAGCGGAATCGATCATTCTCTTGGCACGAAAATGGCCAAGTCATACGTTTCCGAACCATAGAACATGCGAGTCGCTTCAAATCTTCCACTCGATTTGAACAGATGCAGCAATCGCGTCAAGCAAGCTCGCGAGAATTGTTTTGATAAGGACAAAGGAAAAAAGATGGTTCCTTTCGAAACAGACAAAATGGGATCGTTCTTCTCGTCCTCTCCTCCTACATCTTCGAGATTACGTCGCAAAATGCGCCGAGCGTGAAATTGGGTGTTTTATATTCAGAAAAGGTGTCACTCATAATAAAGGTTGTTTATCTAACTCTGTACTCTATCGCGCCCGTAAGGTGTTTTGCATGAATATTGCGTCTGAAGCCGGCTTCACGGGACATTTGACGTTTTGGGTAGTCACTCTGTGTTCTCAGATCAACGGCCATTACTCCGATGAGTTTTACGGCTATTAGGTTAGTTAATCTGACAGATCGGATGGAAACATGAAGTGAAGATAATAATTCTGACATGGCTTAGTTTTAACTTTGATAATGTACTCGAGGTAGGAATTTACCAGTTCGTAGGGAGAATGAGAGTGTATTTATTGATTTCATACTTTGCAGAAGATCCCCCGTTTTATAATTCACTAATGAATAATGCAGCTCTTGGAGCAATTTTCCGCCTGAATTTCCAAGCTGCTCATTCAAACTCGAGAAAAACTCGCAGAGGTGGACGGGAATTTCCTCGAAAGTTCACGTGGTTGGAGGAAAAATTAGAGAGTCGATTAATTGGTCATCCAGAACAAATTGCCTTAATTTCAATGCTCCTACCTACTCCGAATGCATTCTGGGAAAAGTCCCTCTGAATTTCCAGTTAATTGGAAATCGGAAAATTCGTGCCTTCACTAACTGGAGTGTTTCATGCGCCAATTTACATCCAGTTTTCACACTGCATGATAATGGGTAGAAAATCCTTTTCGTTCCTATTTCCTATGAATAATTTCCTACGATTAAAAAGCCGAGAAAATTGGATTTTTATTCAGTTCAAAAGGGTTAGTCAGAGGAAGAATATCTTGAATAATTACTTTTAGAATCTTATCTCCGCTCTCTTTCAGGTGGGTCAATGATTATTCTAGTTACTTCAAATAGAAACTTTTTCAAAAAAAAATTCGAGAGAAGATCTGAGGTGAATGCATGAATTTCTTAGGCAATTTTTCGTCAAATGTTCATTCCTTGGCAACACTGCGAAGATGAAAGCAACTTCCCCTACCCGCAAAAGAATCGCGAACTTAATCACACTCCAAACAAAAGTCTTTACCGTAGTGGAACATTGTTGACCCGAGCTCGGTGTTATGTTGATTTTAGTGTTACTCTTTTGAGGGGAGCCCTTAAGACAACACCGGTGGAATTACCGAGATGGGGCGACGCATTTTGGGACTTGGCAGGGGTATTTTTAGTCAAATAAGTCATCTAATGAACAGTCTCAATTAAAGAAGTTGGCTGTGAGGATCTTTCGGTCCTTTGTGAGTCATCGCGGAGTGAATTTGATTTCGGCAGGTTGGCGACAGTGATTACCATTCTGTGGCCGATGAAGAATATACCGTGGAATTACAGAATCATAGAGAGTACAAAGTGATGACGACTTATGTAGTAATTTCAGAGACTCCTTCCAAAGTCAGATAAAACTATAGAATTTCTAACCAGATCAAAAATGTCGGATGAGGTCCCCTTCCTGGTTTTTCATTAAATATAATCCACCCTCCAAATCTCCCAACAGCACAATATCCTCGCTGTCCCCAATATCGTTTGGCATCGATAAACGTTTTGTCGTTGTGAAGAATAACTTTGGCGCTGCAGAAATAACCGAGTCTTCTTTTCTGTTTCCTTTATGCTCGATGCCCCTCCTGCCATGGCGTGGAAATCGATTTGTGGCGTTTTCCTTGCTTGGAAAATTTATCTGGATGACATATATTAGCGACTCACAATCGCGTGAGAGTCTGATTTAATGTACGATTTTATGAATTAATTTCGATCTGGTTTTCGATATCGGTGTTTAGGATTGACGTTATATTCAATCGGAACAGGGTGGAAGTAGAGAACACAGAACATTTATGGACTATCTTTGGTCTGTGGAATAAAACTCTAATCTATTCGTATTGATATACTTTTCTATTGATGATGGTTTTCTTGGACGGATTTTACTGATAAACCAAATCAGGTCAAAAAATCAAGAGTAGTTTGGCTGTCTATAGAGAAACAATCCCTATACACAACATAAACATTGTTGATCTAATATTTATATTGCGGTCCACTCTCTATGAATGTTAAGATCACAAATATGTCAGTTAAATCTATGATTCCGCCGTAGTTCAAATTTCGTGAATCCATACTATTATCTGACAGATTCGACCATAGAATTTGATAAACTCCCGAATATATTCTCTTTTATTCATGATTTTTAATTTTACCCTTGTTCATAAAACGTGGTTATGGATGGATTAGAGCCAGGCCTGCTCTGTTTTGTCGTCTTGGCACAGATCGAAACTGAAGATCTGGGGACAACCCCTAATTCAATATAGAGATTCCGCTTCCTGTCCGCGAACGCATAAAACCGCCTCCCGTGATCAAAGGCCGTTTTTCGCATCTTGCCCCACATAAAATTATGAACGGAATGGAAAATGGTCATAAAACCGGTCGTAAATTCAACGTCTCTTCAACCAATCTTGTAGGAATCATCGTGAAAATCGTTATTGTCATCTGTCCCTGTTGAGTTGAAACCAGAAGGCCATTGCACGCACGGTAGGTCGATTGTCTATAATTCAGATGCTCTGACAGCTATGACTTGAACAAAGAAGGAGTTATACCGTGATAGGTGAAACATAGAAGATGTAGGTAAGGGATTGCAGCAAGTGAACTAAAGGTTATGTTAACTTCTAGTATCAAATAACGATCTGTTGACATTATGTTAACTTGAGTGAGGTTGATATCACTGTAATTAAGAGTGAAAATCATCTGAATCGAGTTGAAAATACGCCTGCTCTCGGATATCTCTAATGAAACATGTATTTATACAGAATGAATCGATACGTACAAAACAAACATATCTGGAAAAAGCAAATATTTGATCGAATTTCCGATTTATTTCACAGTTATTATATCATCATTAGTCGCCGGTGGTAGGGTCGGTGTTTGGGAGGCAAAATGTATGAGAGTTCAGTGTCGTCTCGTTCTACTGAACTTCGATTTAGTGAAAATTATTATGAGATCAAAAGTGTATGAGCCGATAATTAAACAAAGCCATATGTTACTTTTTTCCAGAGTTTTAATTGACAATCACAAGCTACCAGTCATCACATATGTTAGAGATATGGTGAAATCAGCGAACTAGCTCCGTCTTTCTTGCAAAAGCTCTATATCTATGATTTTTGAATCTCCCCTTCATTCAAAAATATAAAATCACACCCTTGGAAATTCGACACATTTCACTCTGTATCGAACGAAAATGAAGGTTATGACGCTCGTCAAAATATTTTTGTTTCAAGTAAACAAACAACTGAACAAAGAAACAAACTGGTAACGTCAGTTTGTCATTAACGATATTTTCTGTGTGCGCTCTGACTTTTCATCAGGTGCACCAACTCTTGAAAACGATACCATGACCTCCTTTGTGATTTTAAAAAGTGAATGGAGTATATATAGTTCATGAAGATCTCTGGGACTGGAAAGCTTTGTCAGGGGGCACAATAGACCATAAGGTCGCAGTGGACTGTAACCCCTTTCAAACTATCAACTATATATAGTTCATGCAAAGACAGACGTTCGACATTTCGATTCAAGGTATAAAACCAAGTCCGCATGGCACGCCACTGCTCTTGTTTTTGTCGAATACCAATAATTATTTCCGCGACCGTGATATCGATGTGACGTATCGAATATAAATATTTGAATTAACGTGTTTGTTCATCATCTGCATACAACAAACGGCGATTATTTCAACGTTGCAAAAACTGAAATCACTGATGGATAAACGCCAAATATGAATGATCGATTGCATAAATGATGATTGAACATCCCATTCCCTCTTTTATATCATTCACGATCAACGGAAGGGAACACAGAGCAAATATAACACAGAAGGCATGGCCATTTTATATGCAGTGTTACCAACGTTATGTCGGATTATAAAAAAATCAATATGAGAGAAAAGCGCGTGTGCAGATGGAAGTTAACATAGATCAGTTGTTTTTTTATCCCCGCTACATAGGTGTTTATCCCATAAGTAAGAATTACGATATTCCATTTGTGCCTATGTTCTGCAGTAAAAATCGGATCTTTTGAAAGAAGATCAACGTACAGTGATCATCGAAATTAATTAAACACCCCTGTAGTCCGTTTGCATCCCTGTAGAGCGGAAACGGCTGTAAATTCGGAACCTTCCTCCTATTATTGCCGTCCAAGTTACCGTTAGTGCGAGAGTTTAATGCTTTTAATGGTAATAAGGCTCAAAATCGAAAATCCTCTTAGCAATAAATGACGTTTCGAGTCGGTAACACAGAATTCTGGAATTCTCGGCTACCGCCACGTATTCTATGGCTACGAGCCCTCCACTTCCCGCACTTTGTTTATGGAGCGGCCGGCAAGGCACTCTGCGCGAAGATTAAAGGCTGAACAGAGTAAACAAAGTGGTATTTATGGGCGGCCATATTAAATGATTCAGGGGGATGCTGACGCTTCGATAAACACGCCGACACTCGTGTCTCGGATCAACACGTAACTCATCGTAAATTCTATGATTAGTCGGAAATCTTTATTTATCCACACGAGACAGCTGGATGAACGTATACCAGTCCGACGTTTTTTCCAACAGATTGACTGAAAACTGGAAAACAAAACGTGAATCTGCCAAGAGAAAATATAAAAAGCTGCAGAATGGTGAAGGCGCCGTAGATATGCAAGTGTGAGGCGACCTTTACCTCAAGGATCACTGATTTGTGATATCTTACTTGGAAGTCACCCGAAACTTACAATGTCAGTTTGACAGCCTTTTTTGGAAACAAAAATCATAAATTCAAGTATGAACAGTAATTATTCTAATCATTGATTAATACTAACACTAATATAGAATCGAAACTAGCTTAATACTGACTGGAACTAAAGTGACTTTTTTCAAAACAGTGGCGACACGGGACGGAAAATCCGCCATTAAGAGGCAAATGTCAAATTTGATGATGGTTGTGTTCGGCAATCGCGGCGGATCTGACATGATTACCGAACGCAGCTACTGCACCTGCTATGAATTTCTTTTGAGGAAAAGTATTCCAGTGATTATTTTTTTAAGATTATAGAAAACTGAAACAAATGTTTAAATGAAGAAATACTTTTATTGAGGTTTCAAGAGATTGTTGAAATGTCGAAAGTTTGGTCTGAAAACTGCAAATCTATCAAGTTTTTGTTCTGTCAGTTTGGTTAATTGAACTCATAGAGATCTATCTCTATGATTGAAATGTCAATATGCTTATTGACAACGATTTATAACCTGATTTTTCCTGGTGGGCTGACTTATATACTGTCACATTGACAAACTTGCATAAATGAAATGAGTAAATTTCAACACAGAAAGTAATAAATTTTGACATTTGCCTCCTAATGGCGGCATGGAACATCCAATAAACGATGAGACATCAACGTATTTTTGAATAAAGTCACTGTAACTGGAACCGTCTTTAAGTTTCATCTTTTAACTAGGAAACAATTAGTATCGGTATATAAATTCTCGTCAATAGATGACGCTAGAGAAAAAGGAAACTGTGCATCAACGTTCTACCAGCAAGAGTTTAGAAAGCATTGCTGGATGCGACCGACATTATTCTCCAGGTCCAATTCGAAGTAATCTAGTCTATGGTCCGCCACGGTATTATATTCGAAAGGAACAGATGCCACCTCACTTTCCTAATCCCCCTTCATTACTCTTTTATAGCGCTTCTTTTCTTCGCCTTATTAACTTCATGAATAAAGATGGCCCCTCCTGTGCTTCTTATACATCTCCCTGAGACGACAATGCAAACAGAATTGGAGCCATCTTCTTCCAAATGAACATTCGAGGAGGAACTAAGCGGGCATGAAATGGAAGAGCGGAAGAGGTGGGAAGGAGCAGATGTCATAGAATCGCGAGCTGACAGTGATCTTTCAGCTCCAATCCATGATTCTCAATTGACAGCACGTGATGGAGTGTATGTTTTATTGATAGAGATATGGCACACGCTGCACCGTTCGGATTTGGACCCCGTCTTCTTAATTCGATCTCGTTGCTTTTTGCGAATACCCCATTTAGCAAGTCCCCCAGATATTTAATCTCCGAGAGTCGGGGTATTATGCCGATTGAGGATCGTCGCATATTCATAGAGTTCGGTGAAGGATCATGATGGATGCGATCAGAGAGTTGCAAGCGGATTGATATTGAACACAACTCTTTTATTGTATTCTATTTATAACTTTCTCCATGAGGGAGTTCGAACCACTTTATCTAATCTGGCCGTTGAGAGCAAAACGTAGGTTAATTCAAAGAATATTGAGTACTAGTTTATTATCTTCTATAATCTTTGGGTTGAGTAACATTATGTCCAGTGAATATTTTTGCTAGTTACAAAGGAAAATCTCATATGTTCGTCAGAATGAAATTTTTGTCATGAGTAAAATGAATTCTTGCTGATACTTTGCTCTGAAAGTCACTGCAATATGCAACTGTATTCGCCCTATATTTGAATGTCTATGGTTTGCCCACAACCGCCATATTGAGTATGATTTTGATAGTTCGTTGGGCTTCCTATAGATTCATAGATATTTCTGCAGAATGTCATCTGGTGATTCTGACAGCGTTGTCATATTGTTCGATCGGTTCTATCTAGAACGAAGATTGGTTTTTGTAGAATGTAATGAAGCTGTACAATAATGATCAATTATGATAAACTGCGATCGTTTCAGTCGAGAACCTTTAGTCTTTCCGCATTCTTTCGCAATCACGCAACAAAGCCAAACCCGAAACAAGATGCGTGTTCAGACTTTCTACGCGAAACGCAGGCATTCCTTCCTGAGGTTTTTCACGCTATTCCGAATGTCATGTCGAAAGACATTTTGAAAGGTTCCGTGCCTGGGTGGCTTCGGCGCGGTCCTAGAGTTCGTTTTTCCCATTTTAATACATCTAACCGGATTCTTTTATGCTGCCGGTTCGAATAGAATATAAAAAGCAGATTTTCCTACCATTCTTGCGATTTCCGCCGCTAAAATGGAAATTCGCCGGACCAAGTCGGTAATTTATATGCATTCCAACTCTTTTTATTGGTGGTTCTGGTCGTTTCTGTGTGCGGTGATCGTATTGGCCAGCCGATTTGCATAAATGGACTGTATAGATGCAATTTTCGATTGATACTGTAAAAGGAATATACGAAGCAGATGCTGCAGTTCGTATTTATGACCGGGGGTTAACGTCGATACGATTAATTCGCATTCGTAGATCTGGCAACATCCTGACTAATGTGACAACATTGACTTTTGAAGAACAAGCTTTTTTCTATTCCATATATCCTGGAGAAAATGAAAAATGCTTCAAGATAGCGGCAAAACGTTTTTTTTATTCCATAAATTCCAATGGGTTTTCGATATAGGTGACCTCTATTGGTTAATGGTCAAACGAGCGTATCACCCGACTCATTATTTTTCTTTGAGTCACTCTTTATTATTCCGATCAATCATATTGGTCTGTGGTACCTTTTGATGTTTCTGAGTAACTATGTGAACCAGATTTTCTTCAATTATGTCACCTTGTTGGCTTAAATATGGTCCATTTCCTGATTGAATCGATACCAAAACTCCAGAATCGGCTATTAAGTATCTCCATAGAGATAAAACAATTAAATTCCTCTTCTCAGATCCAAATAAACGTCGATCCTCTCAACTTAACCTCAGAATGAACAATATAAGGATATTCCTCTAGCTAGATCCAAGTTCAGCCATCTTCCTATCCAATAAGGAACCCGAATCGGGGGCAAGTAAGCTGAAGTGCCTCCTAGATGGTTCTCGAGACCAGTTTAATTGACTTCCCTATTTATCCTTGCGCACCTTCAAGAGCAATAATCCGTTAACCGGCCTATACTCCAGGGTGTTTATTAGATCGGTTCGTAGATGGTATTACAAATGCTCCGGGGGTCAGAATCGAAGAGATCGCATTCGATAGAAAGCGTATTCTATGGATTGACGTTTCCTTCCGGATCATAGAATAGATTGGAAGCAGAGTTGCCAACAGATTTTTTTCGAATGTCGATCACTTATCGTTCCAATTAGCGAGGGTTTTGTCAGAATTTCGGCCACCAAACGAATGAAATTAAAAAATTCCGATGAGAATTTTATAGGAAGTCTTCGTGAAATGCCCGATTCATGTGTTAAAAGTCAAAAAGGTTATCTGATGAACGCTGAAAGTTTTGTTGGACTTCTGGATCGAATGAGATTGTTATGTTTAATTGAAATATTCAGGACGTTTGATCTGGCACTCGAGTTCTGATTACAAACCGTGAACGGAATTTCTAGGAACTTTTTCATTGATTCGAATCCCCTTTGGTAAAAAGGGAAAAACCGAACGAAAGCTTCGATTCCATGGTCATCATTCAGGAGTTGAAGTTCGGAACCACTCCAATCATAGAATGTTGCAAAGAAGCTGAGAAGAATAATTTTTCAACCCTTTGTGTTTATAGTGATTTGGCAATGACAATGAAGACGTAAGTAGCAATTCTCCTTTGCGCCACTTTGTCTTTGTGCTTCGATCATTGTTGAAGAAATCCAATTTAGGAATTCTATACAACACTCCGGTCAGAAACCGCAACCAGCAATAAGAAATTGCCACGTCTCCAATCACGTTCGAAGGATAATAGTTCTTTTGAGATTGTAAAAAGGGTACGTTTATCTGTAGTTGTCTAGTCTCGATATCTAAAACAGAACTTGGGTAAGAAGTCGAACGAAAGTTTTTCCTAGTATGGGGGATCTCTGCAGGGTTGTCAGATTTGCAACGAATCTGATAAAACAGGGAAGGGAATTTTCGAGTTACCAACAGACATTTTTTCGAATACATCTATGTCGATCAATTATCGTTCCAATTAGCGAAGATTTCGTCCGAATTTCAGCCACCAAACGAATGAAATTGAAAAATTCCGATGAGAATTTTATAGGAAGTCTTCGTGAAATGCCCGATTCATGTGTTAAAAGTCAAAACGGTTATCCGATGAACGCTGAAAGTTTTGTTGGACTTCTGGACCGAATGAGATTGTTACGTTTAATTGAAATATTCAGGACGTTTGATCCGGGACTCGAGTTCTGATTACAAACCGTGAACGGAATTTCTAGGAACTTTTTCATTGATTCGAATCCTCTTTGGTAAAAAAGGGAAAAACCGAACGAGAGCTTCGATTCCATGGTCATCATTCAGGAGTTGAAGTTCCGAACCACTCCAATCATAGAATGTCGTAAAGAAGCTGAGAAGAATAATTTTTGAACCCTTTGTGTTTATAGTGATTTGGCGGTGACAATGAAGAACCTAAGTAGCAATTCTCCTTTGCGTCACTTTGTCTTTGTGCTTCGATCATTGTTGAAGAAATCCAATTTAGGAATTCTATACAACACTCCGGTCAGAAACCGCAACAACAAACAAGAAATTGCCACGTCTCCAATCACGTTCGAAGGATAATACTTCTATTGAGATTGTAAAAAGGGTACGTTTATCTGCAGTTGTCTAGTCTCGATATCTAAAACAGAACTTGGGTAAAAAGTCGAACGAAAGTTTTTCCTAGTATGGAGGATCTCTGCAGGGTTGTCAGATTTGCACCGAATCTGATAGGGAATTTTCGGTTTCGAATTATATTCCTGTCGTTTTTTGAGCGGAGTTTTCTCACGGAAGATTCGCAGAAGCCATTAATCGTTATCGTTCATCTCCAATTTTCTCAGGGGGAAAGGAGCGGGGTCAACGGAAGGCTCCGGTTTTTCTCTTCGGATTTCCACCGATAAGACATAAAATTTCCCGACACAGACCAGGTCCCGACCGAGCGTGGCGGGAACCAATTTAAAAGAGGCCAGGCGCTTCGATAAAGATGATGTATAATGATTACGCGATAAATCAGGAAAAAGTTAATGAAACCAAAGAGAAAAGTTTCGGATTTATGTGTCTCTGATATAATGATTTCGCGCCCTGGCTAAAATTTAATATCATAAGTAGAGGGCGTCGGCGGGTATCCGGGCTCGGAGGACCAGATGTGGCTTTAGCTGCCGAAACTCCATTTTAATGGGATTGATACTGGATGTTGAGCGAACTTTTTTATTACATACCAGACACTCTAGATGGAATAGATTTGTTTCTGTTTCGAGTGAAGTTGTTGAAAAAGATGCATTTTAAAACAGAAATAGTATTTGAACTGTGAAATCATTCGTCTGTGGGAGGTTTTCCGTGTATATATTAGAAAGTGTCTTGAAGACAGAAATGTTGAGACAATCTCGTCTTAGTTGACAAAATCTCTACTGACAAATTTTGATATATTTGTGGACAATTAAAGGTGAAATCATAAGGCAGACGATTCTCTGAAAGTGTTTAAAAAGCCTACTTGCTTTATTTTGGTGTTATAATTCGAGATCAAGACAAGCACTGGGCTCCCCATTTGTTGGTGTTGTAAGAGGATTTTTGGGCAACAATATGGATGCAAAATATCAAAAATTAATGAACTTGTAGATGCCTCCATGTCATTAAAAATTCACATTCTACATTCACATCTCTCATTTTCTCCTGAAAATTTTGAAGCTGTCGGTTTTGAAGAAAGAAAATATGACCTCTGATAAAAGGAAAATATGAAATTGGATTAGTATTTTCAGTCAATATCCCTTAACTGCTTATTTTTCGTAAAAAATTTGAACCAGGACAATGCCGTACTATTTCATCAGGAACATGTCACCCTTTAATTTTGAAATAATTTTTTCTCTATTTCAGTATCGTAATGAGTTCATTACAGTACTAAAAGTAGTGCTGTAATGAAACTCATTACAGCATTGTTTCAGTTATATTTTTCGTTTTGTAGTTTTCAGTACTGACTTCCGATCCTATCAATTTTCAAATCATATCAATTCGAATTCCGAAATCAAGTTTCGAATCAAATTAGTTCAAAGTCCGTAATCTGTCAAATTTTGTAAGTCACACCAACTGCCAAGATGAAATATAAAAGTCACCAACCGAATTTTCATTTGAATTTCTAGAATATTTCACAAAACTTGACTGAAATAGAGAAAATATCGTCTTATACTCGTTGCAGAAGGCAATTCCAACACTCATGCTATAGAACTTAGCATTCGTGTTGGAATAGGAACTCATTCTGCAACTTGTTTTAGAATATACTATTAAAATACAAGTGCAGGGGACATCTATATTCTTAGAAGAGTTCAAAGTTGAAAAACGAGCCACGAAGTCGAAGTCACGTCATAGCTGGCTCCACGGGTACCATTTCAACAGTGTTTCTAAAGGAAATACAAAACTGTACCACTGTTACCTAGATTACTATACATATTAATTAATTCAGCAAATGCAACTTGAATTCATTCTTGATTCTAACGGAGCATTATTCAATATTGCAGTCTCTCATCATCTCCTTCTAACTCATTATGAAGGCAGTTTCAAACATGAAAGTTTGAAAAGATGAATAATTCCTAAGTTCAATATCAAAACAAAGGTATTTATGAAATCGGACTGGGTCCTTGATCTGACAAACTTCGTCTTCGGATCATCAATAAATTGTGCTCTGTTCGCACCTGATTCCCTTCAGTAGTCCCAACCATCAACGCATATTTCCCCCTACCGGAAAAATCGATAATTTCGCGGTGACTTTGCATTTACCAGAGAGCTAAGGATCACGGGATGAAGTATCGAATATCGGTGTGACTTTCCCTCTTTCTTGTTAACCTAATTTTTCTCAATGAAGAAGACTCGCCTGAATAAAGCAAACACATTAACGCAACAAGGTTGGTACGTATTGCGGAAACGCTTAGTTCGATGGACTGTCAACAATTTTGGTTAGGAACACAAAGAAACCAGCCATAGAATAATCGTTCCTACAGTTTCCTCAAGAAGTGGAATAGAAATACAGAATCAGCTCATCGTCTCATGATCTATTCATAGTTGTTGGAGAAAAAACAATTTCGACTTCATAATTCCTGTATCGCTTCATGAACAATTCAGGGAGACGGCGAAATATCGCAACGAAAAAAAAACAGCAACGCCCTGAGGCCGCGGACTCGGTTGCGGAGATGAAATGACAACAGCGCATATCTGCTATTTACATTTCTTGTTTATACAATTCCGGTAGAGGACGCTCGTTCGGGGCAGAAAGGAATGATATCCGCCGAATGTAAACAGCTCGTACCTGTGGAGCATCTGAGGCCATTTCGCTGAGGTTTTGTTTGCGCCGTACAACGAGAAATAATACAGACTGCTGCGTCTCTTCATTATCTGGCAAATTGCAGAGGTCATTAGATCGGTTCGCTTATTCCTCTGAGCGGCAATTCGGTGCAATCCGTGTTGTTGATCTAAGTGCTGAGGAGATTCTCGAAGGCAATCTCTCGGCTGTCAAATCATGACAATTTATACCGTGATACGTCAGGATGTACCAAAGGGCTAAAATTCGTTCCTATCGTCATGAATATGACTGTCGAGTCGTGTTCTCGAAGTCTATGGTTACAACAGAGGATACCATAACCTTTCCTATTGACCAAGCATTTTAATTTTGATTTTATATCAATGTTCAAAAATAATGAGTCGAAAATATTCGTATTTCATAGAAATTTCGCTCTAACCTGTATAAAGAGGCTAAGCCGAGTCGACCTTAGTTAATAGTTTAAAAGGGGTTACAGTCCACTGCGACCTGATGGTCTATTGTGCCCCCTGACAAAGCTTTACAGCTCGCCTTCCAGCCCCAGAGATCTTATGAAATCCAATATCTCGGAAGGCTTCAGTGGGGCTAATTCCTCACTCCTACAGGTCTCTTGACCAAAGCATTGTTTCCTTTGGCTTACAATGCCAAAGCATTCTGTAACTAGGTGAATAGGAGTTTCTTCCTCCTCCCCACAGAATCTACACTCGTCAGTGTCCGATACACCCATTCTCAGCAAGTGCTTTCTGAGGCTACAATACCTCGTAAGAAAGCCAATGAGGAGGTATAGTTGGTTCTTACTGAGTTCCAAATATTTTTTTGGATCTTGCAGTTTCAAAATTCCGAAGGAACTTTTTGGAGTGATCCAACCCTGGGAGATTCTGCCAGAGTGTTTCTCTTTCAGTTTTCTCCTTCTCCAGAAACTCCTTCTTATATGTACATGTCCCCTCTCTGGCAAGTTTATGGGCCTCTTCGTTACCTGTGATTTCCGAATGACCAGGAACCCAGATCAAAGAGATCTTATTTTTCTTGCCTACCTCATTGAGTTTGATCCGGCATTCCCATGTCGACTTTGAGTCGATGACATAGGAGTTCAGTGCTTTAATAGCAGCTTGACTATCTGAGTGAATAGCTATGTCGCAATTCTGATAGTTTCTCTCTAGATTAATGTCTAGACATCTTTCGATTGCTAATATTTCTGCTTGCAGAACACTCACACAGGAGCCTAACGATAGTGCACACTTGGCTTTGACCCCGTGGACCCCAGCGCCAGCTCCCGTGTTGGTTTTAGAACCATCTGTTTACCATTCAACAGTATTTTCTTTGAAATTTTGGTTGGTGTATTCCCGCTCCTATTCCTCTTTTTTGCATAGCATCGTACAGAAGTTTTTCTCAGTACTTACTTTCTTGACCATTACATCACTAGGAAGGTTCGCAGATGAGATGTAGTTTCTCAGAGAGCTCCAGACTCTCTGACCCTTAATTCTCTCATTACCTGCGCCTTCTCTAGATACTCTGAGGATGGCCTCCTGGGCCATCCTGTCAATCACCAGATGTAGGGGTGTGAGATCTGTTATAATCTCAAGTGCTCTGGTTGGGCACGTTCTCATGGCCCCCGTGATGCACACACAGGTAAGCCGCTGTGCTTTATAGAGCATTTTCCTCGTACTTGTCTGACTTGCTTTAGCCAACCAGACTACTGTCCCATACGTGATTACAGGTCTCACAATCATGACGTACATCCATCGCAGTATTTTTGGGTTACAACCCCAATTCCTGCGAGTCGACCTTGCTGTAACACACCTTGGTGAATACATCAAACAGTGTTGAAAGAATGAATATAGTCAAGTTGGCGGATAAAACAGTTGAAGGTGCGCCGAATAGAGGCGTGCAGAGGGAAATTTCCGACTCGCGTCAAAACACAGTTGCTGAAATTACTTGTTTACGATATTTCCCGCTGAATTTTCCCCCTAACGAGACAACTTTGAGTGCGCTGCAAATAAGGACGGTTGACGGTTATTTGTTAATCCTCATCATTTCGCGAATTTGCCTTGTCGGGAATCCAGCATGATTAACTTCGTTTTTCCTGTTTTCGCAGCGTGAATCCTATTTTTCCTTGCGTCACTTGAACGAATCGAGTAAATACGGTGGAAATATTATTGCGGATAATTCAACATAGCGTTTCAGTACAAATGATGAAATTGTATGAACGCTATGTTGATTTTCTGATGAGCTCAATCAAAACTTCAATCCACTTTTATCGAATCCGAATTTTATACATATATATTTCTGAACGATTGTTTGAACTCCGCATGGTGTGCTCGAACCCATTTCAATTATGCGGCGTTACTAATGAATTCCGGCAATTTCCGTTGTTTCATTAATAACATATACTCCATTACACTGAATCGATATATAAATTACCAATACAAGCATATACATATCGAAACCACTGCTATTACTGAAAAAAGAACCGCCAATAAAAACCTATGAAAACAAACCATGTTCTGTGTCTAATGACATAGAGCTATGCAGTAATGATCAGTGCTTCATGCGACCAAAAAAACTTTTCTATGACCAGTTCGGTATGCAAGTGAACGAACTGTGTGGCTCATTGGATTGTTTTCCACCGCATTTTCGGTGGTATTGATTTCTCATTAAAAAAATGATTGATGAGCTTCTATTGCAACATAGTGGCCTTTCATTCCTTCACGCCTGATGAGAAATGATAATATATCATTCTTTGTTTCAGTAAGCATTGATTGATAGTTTCGGAAGTTGTAGTTGGTCAAATATTGATGCGAAACGCATTCACGCTGTGTTTTTTTTCTCGTTGAACGCAGGAGATGGATGGACTACATCCCAAAACCGACGAACATGATGACTCTCTATGGCCGCAACGTCAAATGTCAACGTAAATTGAAGGTGGTTTCGCGGGACTGAAAATCACTGATGGCATTTTACTCGGTTGTCTTCTTTCGCCGCAACGTGGTTTGAATATCAAAGTTTGCATTAATGCTAGATTACTTGGGGCTTTCCGCCTGACTTTAGGAGTAATTGTGCGTAGAAAGACCGGGGGAAGAACGCAGCAGTTCTTGATTACATTGTTATGCTAAGGAGGGAAAAATTCGCTGTCACCCCCAAGCAATGCCCCCGCCCCGATCAAATATCGGCAAGTTGGAGGTTATTGGAGAATCGAGGAATTCTCTACTCTGCTGGGCAGAATTTCTCATTGAAAAACATGCGATTTTGACTCTTTAAGGATGTAATTATTTCTCTGAAAATATGAGTTAAGTTTCCTTGTATCTACCGTAGGTGACGCGTTGAACAAATCGGCTATCAAAATTATTGTTATTATTATTTACTATTCTCCCACTATTTTTCCATTATTATTGACATCGACTACTAAGGTCATTAGCCATATCTTCAAAACCGAAAAATCTTGAAGAAGCCTAAATCCTGATTGCAACACCCATTATATTTCCATAACTTTTGGTAAATATACGTCTAATCCATACTTGACAATACAATTCAATAGTCAGACAACCACCCCAACAGATGCCCCCCCCCCCCCCTCTATAAAACGCAAAATGAAGGCAGTCGCCAACGATATCTCCTCTACGTACAGTCCATTAAATAGTGCTGGAACATTCTTAAAGGTTGCTTGACACTATGCTAAATTCGGAAATAATTCAAGCGCTTAGTCCTAAATCAAATGCACACCCATAATAAAAGCGAAATATTATTATGCTCACGTATTTGATTCAGCTCCAAGAGCTTGAAATAGTACCGAATTGAGCGTAGTGGCAAGCGGCCCTAAGATCAAATTTATATCGTGATAACTATTCGTCCATATCGATTTGTGTAAAAGACAGGGCGTCGGCCTAATTTGTAAACCTGCCAAATTCATTCTGAAACAATGGACTCAGCAGTTTAATGAATTAGGCAGACGAAAGGTCATCTACTTTGAAAACTGACGACAAAAGTATTTGTTCTGAAAGACATTGGGTGAATACTATAAATGTGCATTTTAAAAAGTGTAAATAGTATTTAGAGCTCAATATTCTGGTTATGATGACTTCCATACGAAAAAGATAACTATGTTGTCGTAGATTTTTATTCAGAACTTTTTGAGGGAAAAACCCATGGTACATTATGTTCATGTATCATCAAGTATTTAGGCAGCGTACGTCTTGATTGCTTTCGAAGGTCAGAATAGTTTTCGACTCCCTTGATAGTTTTTCGTTATATTGAGGCCAATTCACAAAATATTTAACAACCCTCTATACGTTAGTCTGTTATATAAACTATGCTGATGTGATGTTTCTTTCGAATCTTTCAGGCAGTTCTTACCTGACAGTGTAACAAACATCCATACTCAGATCCTCACAAACTTTTGCATATCTCAGCGCACCGTAAAACTTCTCACGGTGTGGGCCCACGAATACGAGTTCAATTTGAACTCTACTAAGAATTCTTTGGAAACTCTTGTTATGCAACTTTTTTGTCAGATTCCAATATCAACTGACTTTTCTCGACCAAAAGTTAATCTTCGATAGTTACCAGCGGTCAGTGTTGAACTCTTGGAGAGGAGGTCAAGACCACAGAATTCGCGAGTCTTCTTATAATTTGATAAATGGCCGTTGCCAAACGTGTTTTGTATGTATTTATACGTGACGTATCAGATAATAAGTCTCGCGACAAATAACACAAGAGATTATATCCTCGAAAGCGTATAAAATTCCTCGTGTGACAACCCGGGGAGTTTATAGAGTTACGGCACATTATGAAACAATCCCAGACATGCCAAACCGTACCAGAATTGATGGTTACACGAGCGACTTCGCCCGCAACCTTGTTTCCCCGCTAACTGGATTCCAACTTCCAATCTGGATCCCAGTGGGCGTCGGAGAGGGCCCGTTACTCATTTGTTTCAATCCGCAAGGGTGACACGTAGCGCCTCGCCGACTGCGATTTTCATATTGTAACCAGGAAGCGATTAATGGCGGCCGCGGACGGAGTCAAAGTGGTTTGTTTCTGGAGATGCACATCCGATCAGTGTTCGGCACTCATTATTTCTATGCCGCAGCGTAATGACGTCGTTTGTCCGTGTCGAATTTCGGCCTCGGCTGCGAAGTTTCGGCCAGCCGGGCGTGGGGCTGGGTGCGAACGAATGGATTCAGTCATTTCGTGTGGGATACAAATTACTGTCAACTGTTGCTGGTTTGATTGGGGCCACACTTCTTCACAATTTGAAACACGATTTCTATAAAAAATCATGAAATACTTCACAAATAAGAAAATAAGAAAACGACTAGAACCAAATTTGAAAAATCAAACACAAAAAAGTACTCCAACCTGAAGCGAAAGCGCGAAAACATAACAGGAAAGGAATAAAAACATACTGAGAGCAAATACTGTAGAGTATAAAGATGTTAAACGAAGCGATTACAATAATATGAGCGCCACCTTTAGATTCACGTGTGAAACTAAAATTGAGGGATATGGTTATAATATCCCATCCAAAGATTATAGAGTATAAAAATGTGAGCGACATCTGTAGTTTCAAGAGTAAACGGGCTAAGGTTAAACCATTCAATTAGGGTCCATTCTGGCAAAGATTATATAGTGAATATTAGTAGGCTGTTGTCAATTTTAGAAGAAATACTTGGATAAATATTTTTGCTGAATGACGATTGTATTTTCTCGTATACGCGTATTTTCCATTGAAACAATTCGAAATCGAGTAGCACCTAGCTCATTCTATAATCTCTGTGTGTTTTTATGTTATAAATTTTGTGTTGAAAACTGGCCGACATCTAAAATGCATGGTGATTAATTGCAGAAGTAATAGAAAGAATAATCTTGAATGTGCATTCTTTTCATTACCAAAGAGAATGGAAATGTGAGTTTTGGGACTCGTTTCATGTAACTGTCTTGTTCATTGCTTTTTATTTTCAGTGCTGTCAAATAGATAGAGTTTTCGGGGCAAAAATATATTGTTCTGGATATCGATTCATCGAGAGTTTACTGTATGAATAAGTTCTTGAAATTGTTATGATAATACTCTAATATTTGAACAAATTTTTGAAAAGTTCTCAATTTCATAATTATTGTGTTGTAGTTGATTTAACACAATCATTTCAAATAAAAATATGAAGAATTCAGAAGCGTATTTCACTTGTTTCAAAACAATGTGTAGATGGAAAATATCATCCTGATCAAAAAGCGCAGCCCTGTTTTGTTTTGTCGATCAGGATGAGTCTTTGAAAGCTCGACAAAGAATACTCAATTTAATGGAAATTTATGGGAAATATAATTCGAATTGCGCTCCTATTAAAATAGTTTTCTGTACTGAATAATGCTTTCAGCGCCCTCTAGGTGTCAAAAGTAAGAAACTAGCTAAAAACCGTAGTCGGATTTTAGTACCACAGATGTAAGGGCGTTTCCTATCTTTCTAACTCTATAATCTTTGATCCCATCCAGAAGATGGATTTTGAGTATTCTATACCGAATAACATTTGACCGTAACTTGTACCCAGCGAATTTAAATCCCACCCTCAGAAATCGCGCAATTTCTGTGTTCATCTGAATACGTTCGGAAAACTTTCTATCGCTTACGAGGCTGTTTTTTCCATATTTATTGTTCGGGAAGTTGCGAATCTCACTTGAGGCAGGTACGAAAGAAACACAAATTCATGCTGAAACTTCGATAAACTTCGTCAGGTTGATGCGATGGCATACTTTTTCAGAATGGATTTCCCTGCCGATATCACCCAACGTTTCACAAAACCCAAAAGTTTTATTAGTTGCACACAGTAGAATATCATCATAACCATAGGCACAGAGGGACGGACTCTGCGATATTCTTATTAGGCATTTCTAGGTGACGTCATACACGTCAACAGAGCATGCGTTGCGAAGTCGTGAGGGGCACACAAAGCAAATCGACAGCAGTGATTTTGTCAGAATTTTGTGTATTTTTGTACTCTATCCTGTGTGACTTGAGATTTCTCACGTAGTATGAGGATTTCATCCAAAAAGAAGGTGGTTTTAACACTTTAACTGGTTTCTACAGTTTGTGTGCCCCTCACAACATAGAAGATTGTTGTGTCAAAATCAGCTGACTGGAAATGCCTTATTTCTTACAGTGAAGGAAAGATACAAACGATCTATGTCTATGGTCGGCTCTCTGTCAACGTCATTTCGCACAACGAAACGTCAGTGTCAAATGTCAACGATGTGACAGTTATGAACGAATATTCGAACTTACTTGCTACTGTCAAGGTGGCGTTTCGGCTTCTGGCCTTCCCTAGGGCGTTGGTGGCCTCACACCAGTATACTCCACCGTCTGACTCCTTCCTGCTCTGAACCACGCGGAGGAAGAACAGGTTGCCCGCAGGAAGCAGCATCCGGTGAGGGGCGGAACGCAAAGCGGCACCATCTTTGAACCAGGTTATGACAGGTTCTGGTTCTCCGCTCGCGTGGCAGTTCAGGGTAGCGGGCTCGTGTCTGGCCACAGTCGTGTCTACAGGGTGTTCCGTGATGCGTGGCGGCTGTTGGCTCTTGTGGTGGTATGCTGAAAAGGAAGGATTGTTTTTATGAACTAGGCGTATTGTATTTTGCATATAGATAGGTAGATGGAGCTTCAAATTGTGTAGAATCCTGGTTTCGCAGAGAAATACCTGCTTGTACTTGAGAAGTCTTGCGCATTCAAGTTTATACTCTGTTAAAACCTAAGCGAGAGCAATAAAACAAGGTTCGCGCAGCGGTAGGAGGGGTTTTAACTGAATGGAAAGGACCCAGATCTGGTGTTTCCGGGAATTACTTTGTCGGAATCTTGCAAGTTCCAACCCAAATCTCAGAAACTCTGGTGGATCCTGGAATTACCTTGCCGCAATCTCGAGCATAGTTCCGAGTACGATCCTGGCAATCTTTTAGGTCGATCGAAGGGAGCGTTGTTATGACCGTTTAACCAATACGAGCTTTATTGTGCGCAAACCAGACGATTCTGTTTGTATTTATTGCTCTCGCTCAAATTTGAACAGAGTATAGGCGTCTAGCTACAAATACCTACTCGAATCTTCTGGTGGATTCAGTCAGTGGCGGACTTCAGGTCAGTGTCGAAGATGAGAAATACAAAGTAAAATGAATTAAATTGATACTAAATTGTTTGATGAATCTATTTTTCCCAACCTTGTCGTTGAATGAATTATTTCAAACATACTTCAAACTCATAACGATTCGGAAAATCTAGTTGCATTATTAACGAGAAAGATTAAACAGATTTCTCTTGTGAGTTCGAGAGGAATATTGAAGGAACATAAAAGTTGAAACAGCTTCAACATCATTATGGAGGCATTTTCTTGTGGTTAACAGCATATCTGCAAAGAATCAAGGTTAAATTCATCACCTCGAGAATGAATTATTGAATATTCTGATAATAGCAGGAGGGTGGTCGGAAAGCTGTAGCCTTTATAAAAATAAGTTATTAAGGCAACGTTATCCCCACAAAGGGTTGCCTAAGTAGCTCCGCCACACTCATTACCGTTTTTCACGAAAATCCACCTTGTTTTCGCGAAAAAAGCTTTTGCTTCTCGTCCAATTAGTCGTACGTCGACGAAAAACCTTGATGAGTTAGATTCTTTTCGGATTTTCTTAATGGAGAATAGCCATCGTGTTCTCCCAAAGACGGGAACTGCCAAATTTCCATTAGGACGTCAGGAAAACCATTCAGTCGATAAAAAATGTAATTTCAATATTGGAATATTTGAACTGTTGTGAAATCCTAAAATGATTGAGCGTTCTGGAATGTCACGAGAGAATTGATTATCGAATATCATTGGTCTAATAACATAACTTCGGGGAAGACCAAGGAGAAGGCCAGAACCTCGAGGCCAATCCATCATAATTTTATTAAAAATCCGGAGACGATTCCCAAAAACCGAGCGATAATTTACCGAGCCAATTTAACGTGATTTAAGACGACACAACGATGCTCTCTTTATGGGGAACGAATGCCTTAGATTAAAGGAAATTATGCGCGTATTAAAACGACGTCTCGGTCTCGAGTCGTCCTACGTTCAACCCTTACAATGTTAGAGGGGGTGGGTGGTAGATTTATCGGGGATCCCAACCTCCACTCGAACCTGCTTGTTAGACTCAATCACGTCGAGAAAAGCGATTGTTTCCAGAGTTCCAGGGCAATAAACGGAAATACATCGGTTGTTTCCATAAGATTACTTGCGAATTAGACGATGGGGCCTTTAAATGGGAAATGATTGAGGTCGATGGCGACGATTCTCGCACTCGGTGAACCCAACTCGACTTTGTGGAAAGAATTCTATGTTGCATTGCGTTTCGTAACTGGCACTGCATTCGAAGAAGATGACCGATTCTCATTGCTTTCTTTTATCAAATAAAATTTCGGGAGAAACAGTAATCTCCTCTCTATGGGCTTGATTCGAGTCCTCTCTAAGAGTGGCAACCATGCGCAATGTTCGTGCTCCTTAATTCTCGTTTTGAGGTCCCAACATAAACTTTGTCGTAGACTTAAGGTATCCTTATACAGTCTAGTGAAAGTGGATCGTCTCTGTCTTTGGTAGTTCAGTGGTTCCCTTCGGTATTCTACTAATTCTATCTGTAACTTTAGGGAGCTATAATAAGATTTTCCTTCGGGGATGAAGTGTGATGTGTTTTAAATTTCTGATTTTGAATTTCTTTGGCATTATATCCACTGTCGATAAATACATGTTATAGCTGGCATAAACGTTGGACTTAGATAACTCTTCGTTTCTTTTGGGGTTGATGATTGGACTCCTTGTGTGGGGTCGTTTCCTATAAACCCTGTATCCTAGATTCTTATTAGTTTCTTTTTGATTACTCAGACGTCAAGAAAAGGTAGAGCACCATATTTTTCAATTTACATAGCGAATTGAATATTTGGGTGCAATTGTTGAGATGGTACAATTGTTGAGAGTTCAGAACAACTGTTCACATTATTTTCGCTTCCGAAAAGATGAGAGCAGCATTGGAAAGGAAAAAAAATTGTGACAATAACAGTAGATAATAAAGTTTTAAAACGGATAAAAGGAGGGTAATAATCAAAAACCGACGCGAATAATCAGGTAGACAAAATTAGGAGCAAGAAAAGAATAGCCTATTATTTCGAGATATTGTTGATCAATCATACCTACTCGTGAATTCAAAAATCCCGAATAAAACTGTTCATAAAAATTCGAATAAAACTGTTCATAGAAATTCGAATACATATAAATATTGGTCTGAACGTTAATCTAGTTCTACAGGCAAAACAAATGGACAACCATGAATGCAGAATCAGCAGGTGCTCAAAGGGTATATTGAACCCTTAAAAATGTCATCAAACTGGATACGATGACAGATCAAATTTTACGTTCTCATATTTACGAGTAGCGGTGTTTTTCGCTTTGTTTATGCGCTTTAAAACTTCGAGCGATAGTTCCCATATTACGGTCTCCGTCAAACGAGGTTTAATCGAGTAGAATCGTCGTTCTGACTTTAATATCCACACTTCACGCTATAATTAAACCGTGGTGCATGAAAAAAGACGGATAATAAACACAGATCAGACGGGAATCATAGATTACGGCTTACGGCCACGATGTAAACGAGCATAGATCGATCTTGTTCTTTCCATCCAATTAGTCGGCCTGTAGAAGGGCCCAAAACCTAAATAAGCCATCAATTCCGACCCAATTCGCGTGGAATATCTAGCGACAACCCCAACGTCGTCCGGCAATCAACGAAACGGCCTTATTTTGCGACTACACCGACGCCTTGTTGCTGGGTTACAACTAACGGCGTCTCGTAAAGCCTACACGACGACGATCTACTAAAATTGTTTATGGCCGCTTGAGGAGGCATAATTATCATTGGTGCCGAAACGTCGGAATGGATACCGACATTACGCGGGCTGTTTCGTGTTCATAAAGTTGGATATAACGAATTATTCCAGCGCCGCGGCTCTATAACTTTGTTTTCGGATGTGGTCTGGGTACAGTCTGCAATTAGGAGGAATTATTGGGGTATTATGAAAGGGGGACATTATAATAATCAGGTTTGATGGGGATTGGGAAACGGAGAAAAGAGGTTTTTCCGGAAAAATTCGGAGCTAATGCAATGTTTGATGTTCTTTTGATTGGATTATATTTTTATTGAAAGGGATGTTATAACAGCTCTCCAAAGTAGTAAAAGCATGGTATTTCTATATTGTGTCATAAAGAAATCATACTAAATACATTTCTTCCAGGCTCTTCCGAGTATGCGACTCGGGCATGTCTTCGAATGGGATCGGATTACACCTTGTACACCTCTATTACCTCTTTTTAATTGTGGTTCTTATTATTCGGTAATATGTGTTTCTTCAGTGGGGAATTTATTTTGATTCGTTGTAATAATTATTTGACTACTTATCTCAAATGAAAATGTATCAAACGTTTTCAATTAATTTTAATTGATTTGAAACAATGTTCGAGTGAAAAATAACACCCTGAGCAGAACAAAATCTCTGCTTTTGTTGTGTCGCAAAAATTGTTATTTTCTTGGCTCGACAAAGACAAAATTCAATTAGATAGGAATGATTATATTCGAATTTCGTGCTCTTTATACAATATAGTAATCTGTATCGAAAACTTCGGAGAGCACGATTTCAGCGCCATCTAGTCTGCCAGACGTCTAACAATTCTACACATTGTGAAGGTTTAATTCATTGTTTAATTTTGTCTCTGCTTCTTTTTTGTTTTCCATAACAATGAAATGTCTAAAACATAAGGATTATCCATATTTGATGAAAACTAAGAAAAGGTTGAAATTAGTTTGTGACCTAACAGAATATGAAAACATGCATGATTGTAATGTAATTGAACATCAGAATGAACAATATATTCATTTAATAGAAGCTGCTAATTATATTATCATATGGCCTGCATTCAGTACTTCTTCACTTTCGACTAGGCTCCTTGAATTGTTGATACTTCTATTAATTCAAAAATATCAATTAGACTCAAAGTAATTTATTTATATCGATATAAATGAAAATCATTGTACGAACAATCTGAATAAAAAGTTAAAAACTCTTGACTTGACCTGCTTTTTTTGTTCTCCAGTAGCAGAAATGTTTTCATAGTGAGAGTTTAGGAAATAATTCAAAACATATGAAGCCTTGTCCCGAATTGACATCAGTTTCTACTCTTGCCTGTTTTCATTCTATAATCTTCTAGTCGGAAATGGTGTTAGTATACTCTTATATGTTTCGATACAGGTTTTTCCATGATCAAAACATGGTCTCAGGATTTGCGTCAATTAATTTCCTCTACGATTTCTAGTTTGTTGATTACGAAAAAAATTTGATTTTAATCACGAAAATGGGATCCAGGATTGCTAGATATTTTAAAACTACATCCATAAACACAAAAATTACTGGTTTTCACGGTTTTTTCCTTTAGTATATCTTTTTATCGCAAAAAAACACAGCTCTCACGAACGAACTGTTGAAACGAATGCTCGTTTCGGGCTTAGTTCAAGCTAGCGCCGGCGGTGTCGCATAGAGTTGTGTTTTGCTCTATAGGGGAGCAAATTTATACTCTATGATATTTGCTCGTAACATTGGGAGAACCTCCTCAGCCCGGTCCTGTATCCGCTCTCTCTCAGCACGGACCCTCGAGCACTTCACAGTTTGCACCTTCAAGTCGAACACAGAGCACTTCGTCCATGTTGCAGGTCTTCGGGCACAGAATAGAGCCCATTGTTCTGTCGCTATTTCCGATTCCAGAGGCCACATTAAGAGATTATAAAGTTTAATTCAATGTTGAACGGGTCGAAATGGGTCGGATTAAGAGTTTTCTATGATGATGTACGGTAGGACGCAACGAAAAACGGTGCGGTCTCGTTATTCGGAACGCGGCTTATGGGATGCGTTCCGAAACGAAGCATGTGGGGTTGTACGGAACGGTATCCGAGCTTAATTAATCGGGGCGGGCTTTGGATACGATTTGAAAACTGCGAGAGTTACAGGAATGTGGAAAAGGGAGATAGTAGGGATTAATTTTATCGAGGAAAATATTCTAAAATGCAGTTGGATGAAAAGAGAGCTCACATGGAATTATTGCTGGGTCCTAGTGAGCTTCATTTTACATTTTTGGGTATTTCAATACAACACTAATCGAACTAGGGAGCTAAGGCATCAGTCAGTAGTGTCTTCTACAGTGACTTTATTCAAAACAGTGGCGACACGTTGATGTCTCATCGTTTATTGGCTGTTCCTTGTCACGTGGTTAATTTCGCCATTAGAAGGCAAATGTCAAAATTCATTAGTTTCTGTGTTGAAATTTACCCATTTCTTCTATGCAAGGTTATAAATCGTTGCCAATTAGCATATTGACAGATATTGATTCCAATCATAGAGATAGATCTCAAGAGTTCAATTCATCAAACTGACAAAACAAAAACTTGATGGATATGCAGTTTTCAGACCAAATTTTCAATATTTCAATAATCTCTTGATTTATACATTTGTTTTAGTTTTCTATAATCTTGAAAAAATAATCACTGGAATACTTTTCCTCAAAAGAAATTCATAGCAGGCGAAGTAACTGCGTTCGGTAATCATGTCAGATCTGCCGTGATTTCCGAACGCAACCATCATCAAATTTGACATTTGCCTCTTAATGGCGGATTTTTCGTCTAGTGTCGCCACAGTTTTGAATAAAGTCAGTGTACTAAAGCATCAGTCAGTAGTACCATCTAGCTTTGCAAGAAACTAGTAGATAATATATTGTTGTTATCGACTTCGCTTTTCTTGTAGTTTCAATATTTAATTTTCTTTATGAATTCTTATGATTTCGCTTCTTTATGTTATCGAGGGTTTTGAATTGCTACGATGATCACTCCCAGTTTCTTGTCTAAGTCTTATATTCTCTGTTTCGTATACTTGCTCTTATCGAATGCAAACTTTATGTCCTTTTTTTTGTTCATTTTGGTTCTACACTTTTTCTGCATTGCTTCATTGACGTGATATTTCATTAGCGTTATTCTAGTATAAAGAGTCATCGTTGTTAAATGTCATCGCTTATTGCAGACTCAATATTTGGAGATGGAATTCCAGTGTCTGTCCATCATCCCAACAGACATCCACGAGAAGCTTTCATCCCGGAATTGCAGCTAAACGACCTCCAGATGAAGTTTCAAAAGCGTTGGGATAGCAAACGTTAAGCTCGCTCTCGAATATACCTGACAAAACGACAGAGAAAACCATAGCTAGCTGAATTTAATTAGGGAATACTGCAGACTAATCTCCGTATGTACATCGCATGACCCATATTATCCAGCCTCCTGGAGCTGCTCTAGAGCAGGAGGCAGAAACTCGCGTATCTATACAGTATCATAACCGGCAGTTTAAACGTCCGATATCGGATCATACGGGACCTGGAGTTAATTAAATTCAAATACAGGTCTGGTTTACGAGAAGCGATTAAAAGTGGGGAACTTGCAGGATGTACAGAAAAGAGAAGCCAGACCGGTTGGTTTGGAGGCGCTGAATCGCACCAGGGGGGTAGCTGGTTAATTATCGTGGGGTTTAAACCAGGAGAAGTATAACTTGTCGATTTTGGTTACTATGGATGTGGAAAGATTTGCGTATTTACAGTCATGTCGTTCATTTAATGTTCGATTTCAAACCTTACCAGCATGAAAGGTTTCTCATTCATATTATCTTCTTAATATATAAAACTCAGTCGGCCATATTGTTGGTTACACCATTTATAACTCAAGATTGGATGAACTGTTTGTTATGAAAGTTTTTTTGTTGGATTCTTCTACGACGGGGTTAACATAAAATACATAAAAACAATGAAAAATTTGATGAAATGGAAAAAAAGTAGGAAATAATTTTCCTTTTTGCGAATAACGCCAGTAGATGAGGTTGATAGCGTTTTCGTGTAAGTATTATATTTGATATAAATTCGGTGAACTACATTTAATAATAATAGAAACGCATCTGAGTCCATGTGTTATCACTCCTTTCTTTCTTCCGAACACTATGGAAAATATTATGAAGGCAAAACTAACGATGTGGTTCATCATAAGGTACAACAATTAGACAATTTCAAATAATAATAGGGTACCGCTTAAAAAAAGTAGAGTCTATTCATGTGAATAACAATGTACATACCTACCTATTTGAATGTAATTAAATTTTTTGTATATTTTGTACTTTAATTTTGTCTTATTTAAGTCCCACTTGAAAAAGTACTAGTTTTGTTGATACAGCTTTATGAATCTCTGAGGCGAAACAAAGTTCGCCGGGCCAGCTAGTTATGAATAGAATGTTGTATTATCGTCAAAAGTTTATTAAAATCATTTTAATTATTTTAATTGCAATAAATTTTGGTTTGGCCATTTCATGGCCTCTCCCTTTTCTATTTTCACAGTTTTGAGTGTCTTGGAGAATATATATTTTCTGTTTTTTGTTCGACAAAAAAATCAAGAAAGATTCAAGTTCAGGGAACATTGAAGAAGCCTCACAGTAGAGACAGATTAAATTGCCAGTTATCTAACGAATATTCCATCTCATTTCAAATCTGATAAATCACCTCATCATCTAATCAAGTATCTTGCCTTCTCCAGACTGCCCACCCCTGCCGCTGCTCCTTTCCCATCCCTGAATCATGACAGGTTATGACATGTAGGACGGTCCCTTCTCTTCTCGCACAAAGGTCCTATCGTTATCATTTTAAACCTCGATACGTATGCCTTTCACGCGCACACTGGAGGGGTTCTAATGTCTCGGATCAGCTTACAATCATATTGGGACTATTATGATCCTGGGGGGAAGAAAGTTGGTTTAGGTATGGAGACATAGTCGTCTGGAAGGATTTTCGTCGGAGATAACAGAGGAGGATTCGAAGGAGATGGGTAATCCTCGGCGACTTAAAGACGCCTGGGTGTGAAGAGAGATACACTGCGTGCAGACGGGGGAGGCTTACCAGATAAAGTTAGCGGGTTTTTCATATGTGAGAAAGTTCAATGGTTCAAATTTGAAGTCGTTCAGTTGGCAACCCTGGAAAATCAGATTTCGTGGAATATGTCAGAATAAACGATTCTTTTATGATATGTCTCGTCTTTCATTGAAATTAAATCATCGATGAAAACCTGAGTGTTACATGTTCATAGATTAACAAATACTATAGTGCAAACCAGATCTACTCAAATGAGTATGAATTTTCAATCTCCTCAAAATTTTTAATTATTCGATTTCCATATCGTATTATACTTTCATTTTGTATGATATATGCCCAAGTGTTGGATCATAAAGCATCTACAAAAATATTGGTAATAATCATTAGTTTTACTCAATTTACAAGTGAATTCGATTCACGTCATGAACCCTGGACTGAGTTGATTTTCTGAAGCTCATCATACAAACTTTTCTATTATTTTTCAACGGTCAATTGTAATACACATGAAACTGTTTGAGAATCTTTCGTCCTGGTTTCACCCTGGAAGGTCTTCTCTGATGATGGTGAACACGATCATTCGGTATGATCTACTCATAATATTCCTGAACTCTCAAGTTCATTAATCTGATTCTACTTACCAGTTAGATCTCAAGCCTTCTGCTCTTTTCGAAATCAACTATGTATTAGTGGTTTTTGGTTATCTCTCGTTTTGTATCGCTCATAATTTATCAATTGCATCTTCTATTATATTCTCTTGTTCCTCCTGATTAATAACGTTGTCCTTCATGGCATATTATCTCATTTTTTGTTGAAAAACCACATATTTATTCAGCATACATGAAATTCGACATTCATGAACCATAATTATGGAAGTCTAGAAAGTAAAGTACCTTCCAATGTGAGTTTAAGTAGCTAGAATGCTTGTTCCTTGTGATGGTTTCCAAGATTCGGTGGATGCGTATAATTGATCAGAGCCAGAAGATGTTAGGGTAACCATTTCAAGGGAATCGCTACTTAAAAATTAGTTTCACTCAATTCACGAGTGAATTTGATTCACGTCATAAACCCTGGATTGAGTTGATTTCCTGCAGCTTATCATACAAACTTCTCTAATAGTTTTCAATGGTCAATTGTAATGCACATGAAACTGGTTGAGAGTCTTTCGTCCTGGTTTCACCCTGGAAGGTCTGCTCTGATGATGGTGAACTCAATCATTCGGCATGATCTACTTATTATAATCCTGAACTCTCAAGTTCATAAATCTGATTCTACTTACCAGTTGAGATCTAACTCTTTTCCAAATCAACTATTAGTGGTTTTTGTCCATATAGTACTCTCGTGTTGTGTCGCTCATAATTTATCAATTGTATCTTCTATTCTATTCTCTTGTTCCTCCTAATTACTAACGAAGTCCTCCATGGCCTGCTTCTTTTTGTTTTGTTGTAACGCCGTATATTTATTCACGTTACATGAAATTCGACATTCATAAACCATAATCCTCCCGTCTGCTCGTTATCCAAACCAACCTTCGATACTCTTCATTAGGGGCATTAAAACCCCTCGTATGTCCTGGACCGTCCTTTTTCCGCCATTACCGAAAATTCACGAGTCGCCGGTGTCATCCGGGAAGATTAATCCCTCAGGATTAACGTCCGCACCTGGGATGACCCGAACTCCTGCCTCCCCTCTTCAATTCGCCGGTTTAGTGCCGGAATTAGACTACGGACACCGGGCATTATATCTGTGAAGGGTCCTCCTGAAGGACTATATTCTCTCTCCACGCCAACTTTATGCGAAACGACGAAAATTGACTTCGTCCATTGCGGATAACTGCCGATGTCCCGCTTATTTGGGCGTCCGAGCAATATCGGTCGAACCCTGTGCGGAATTTCGGAAGTTACGTAGTTGCCCAATCTTGGACCCTGGAAATTGGGAATGGCACATGGTAATATGACAATATGGCTGGGATTATCCCTTTCAGATTGCACTAAAACTGGATAAATGATTTCGATGTTCTGAACTGATGAGACATTTTGAACTGATAGAGAATGCTTTGGATTAGGTTCCAAACCCAAATTGATACGATATCGATTCTCAAAACTTTGAGGATATAGATTATATATTTAACTACTTCTGGTATTGTATGGACTGAAGTAGACAGTGTAGTGCACCAATATGCAATGGCTCAACATATTGCCTGACGATGGCGAACAAAGTAACATTATTGCGTCATTGTCAAAAGAACGGATGATGAATCATCGACTCCGAACTTGTCGAGATTTCTCCCTGATGTATATTTCAGTTTATTTGAATTTTCTTCAGATTGGACCTCACAATGTATACTGTGAGGTTGAAATATTTATCGATTTCAGGAACCAAATAATTTGAATTTAAATTCGCTTATTTTGGAAAACTGCGACAAGTTGAGGTGACAGTTTTCTTTCACACAGAAGCTTATAGACAAGGGCAGCTGGGTGCACGATCTGGCAGAACGAACGAATGGCGAAAAAGAAGAAAACCTCCGTTTTTGATTCGAAACATCCCGAACTCCAAACTTATAACTCGGATCTTCAGCGCCCGGAACTTTTCGACGGAATGTGTCCAATTTAGGGAACACGTCTAGTTGCGAAACAAATTCCGGGACCCTGGATGAAATATTAACGGACGTCGTTTCGAAGTGGTTAAGTGGTTTCGGCGAAACTTCCACAATAACTTTCTGGAGACGTCAATAACATGAAATACATCCATGTTTTCGATATTATTGCGGGCATAGAGGGCGCTAAGTGGCGCGGAGTAGTTTATAGATTACCGGAGTCGATATTTCGCCGATTCATTTCGACGAATTACATTTGGAACTTCGCCGATCTTTGATGTCGGGATTCGTTAGAGGAAGTTACGATAAGGAGATTGTCTGCGACCGTTCCCTCTGATATGAATGACTTCCATAGCGGAGAGCCTGATATCGAGATCCTATTTGGAAAGTTATATAATTTCTCGGGAAATCTTGCATTGCCATAGATTGTTCAGAAAGAAAATTATGGAAGTCGAGAAAGTGAAGTAGCTTCCAATGTGAATTTTAGTAGTTAGAATGCTTGTTCCTTGTAATGGTTTTCAAGATTCGGTGGATGCGTAATTGATCAGAGCCAGAAGAATGTTGAAGATGTTTGGGAAATCTCGACTTGATCATATGTTTTTTATTTTACTGTATTTTTTTTCTTTCCTCTGTTTTCAGAACCTAGTTCTCATATTTGAATGAGTAAGAAAATATAAATGACGTAAATTATAATTTTAGAATTCGAAATACTTTTTTACTTCTTCATACTATGTACAGATAGTGAGATTTCGATGATTTAGTACTAGCTCTCCTGAGTTAAAAGAGTTAAAAGAAAGTAATGTACATGCCATCTTTTCTTTTTTCCAGAAACAAATTGCTGAATACCGCGGGTTGCTTTGGTGTCTGGTTTCCATGCTACAGGGTGATTTTGGAATTTAGCGAATTTTTATAATGTTGAAAATTGAGCATTGCACCCCTCATACCTCATCCTCAGCTACGCCTATGGTTCAAACGCAGCGCCAACTCCACTTCGAAGCTCTATGATCAGCTGATTGACTTCTCGCGTCAAATTAACCTACCTCTATTAATAATTTATCTCCTTTTTTCCTATATCTAGCTCTGACTGTGTTTGACCTCCTCATGTGCTGCTCTTGTAAATTAGAATTTTCAAAAAGTCACCTCGCTTAATAACTGATCATCTCGTTCATTTTCTTGGAATCACTGATCAGAAGGTGAGTAAATTCTCAGAATCCCTAATCCTCTCTCACTTCATTCTAATAAGATCTCTATTGCATTAAACTAATGTATTTGACTCCTCTAGGATATATATTTTGGTATATTTCTGCAGTTCTCATAGATTTTTCAGATATCTCTAGACTCCTCACGTGAGAATGATTATTCGCTCCAAGAATAAACATTATCTGTGGTGATAAATCCTGATCTGTTATATTCTCATGTGCACCTCATTATCTTAATGTATTCATCTGATTTCTCAACTATTCATTTCTCATAACACTTGCTAATTCTTGTTCTCGTGTTTCAGATGAATGTAAATCCTCAAACGCAAAAGTGAATCACGGAATCAGTATTCTCTCTCAATAAAACCAAGTGAACTTCTCTGAAGTATTTGAACGATCAAGTCTCTCAAACATTGAACCTGATTAACATCTTGAGCGGTCTCCTCAAATATTGATAAAAAAATTCAACTTCATTCATTCATCTGAAACACTTAGCAAGTAAGATCTCAAGCCTTCTGCTTCCTCGAATCAATGGGTTAGTGATTCTATTCATACAAAGTAAAGTCATATTATAATCCTCATAATTGTCAATTGCAGCTTCTATTTTTCTGATGAACACTAACCCTGCTTACTAAAAGCAGTTTGTCACTGTAAATGTCGTCTCAATTGATTGATTAGCCTTCTCTTTACAGACCAACATTATAGATCATAAATATTGATTTCTCAATCATGATACTCTCACATTTGTAATAATCTCAATGAAGAACAGACTTAGACTACTATGTTTTCAATACACATATCTCCTCTTAGGCCTGATCTCACTTTTATTATAACTCAGTCTACTCTAACAATTCATTATTCAACCTTCTGTTTTTCTGATGAAATGAAGAGGCTCTCTCAATCAATTTCATTTGCATCATCACTGTAAACGCTGTGTTTGATTTTGAATTAATGGAACTATCTCGAAGTCTAAGTCTGACTTCAACTGACCTCTCATTTTGAACATCTCTAGATTACCTGTGTTTTTAGTTGAATAATTCACTCTGAGTTGATAGATGATTTTAATATTTGTATTTTTTACTGTATTAACTTCATGCGGGTGATTTATTTATTTTATGATTGTGAATGTCAATAAATGTTTTTACACTCAATCAACTGGATACAGTATTTTACAAAATCAGAACAATCCCGATTTTAAACATATAATTTACTTTGACTCTCTCTGTATTGTGACTACGCTTTCGAAATGAAAACATCGGGTTGCTTTGGTAAGTTCGATTCCCGCGTCCTATCAAAAGACAAAGGAAATGCAGAATGCACGTGCGGTCACTCAAAACATGGCGTCCGTCCCTCGGGAGCATCCACGTTTCGGCTGCAGCCGGCAGATAGCGCAGCCAGGGGGCAGGTTCCTACCTCGTAAAAGTGAAAACCATAAAACACCGACGGCTTATCGGTAAAAATACTGGACACTTGTTTCCGATCGGTTAGTCCCATTCCTTTGTTGTGTTTCGCCCGTTTTATTAAACGTTCCGTCGGCGGTCGGGGACTTCCCCCGTTCCTAACCTCTTCACGCTCGGCCGCGTTGATTTTATTGCGCGTTTTGGGGCATACATCAGGGCTCTTTGATCTGTTTATATGCACCTTGCCCGGTCGATATCCGAGGGTGCGTTGGGAATCGGCGAATGTTGCTGGTTCTGTTCGATTCGGTCGGGTCATAAGATTTGACATTTGACAGGCGCTACGGCACTGACAGAGGTCAGAGTTGACAGAAGAATAAGATTTTAGGTTAAATCGAGACCAGGTGTTAAAATGTTTTAAAATACGAATTTACGTTTCGATTGATCATATTTAAACTAGAGAAACTCGAAAACAAAGATACTTTCATCACAAATATGACTTTTTATATATAATCATCGATCTGGAATTATTAGTATTCAATGTAAAGAAGGCATAATGGAGAAGTTACTATGCAGTTATCAATAGCTTGGTTACGGAGTTATAAGTTAGATAACGTTAGCCATCCAGTTTGATCCAACTCTTCCCTACGTATCTAACATTCTGATATTTCTTGTTCAGTCGAGAAAAACATTTCGACGAGACAATGATGCATTTTCGGAAAAAACGGACCCCTTTTCCTGGTTTTATGAAGCGTTTTTACGACTTAATTTGGCAATGATTCTCCGTCTGGACAATGTATATCAACAATCAGCGAGATCATCGAGATATGCCATATTTCGGGTAGTAAATTTTTTACGATTATGGCGCCGAGTAATAATTTAATTATTATGTGGTCTGGACGTGATGTGAAAGGAGAACAGGGTAGAATGGATCTTTCGGATTATCTCTTCAGATATCGATTGAAAAGCATTCTGTAGGTTTCTGCATTTTCAAACTTTTTTTTCAGACTTTGAAACAAATCAAATAAAAAATTTAAACAATTAATTGATTAGGAGCAACCACTTCGAACTATTGAACAGACGACGTTTAAAAATGTCAGATGATAGATTAGACTTTGAAAGGTTCCTGTTCAGTAAAATTTGAAACTTTGGCAACAGTGCTTAATCACTAAGAGGATCCATCTGTAAGGACCCCAGATAAGGTGGGCGAGGAATGGGGCATAAAAGGCATGAGGTGAAGCATAAGGCCCGAGTTAACTTCGATATTCCGCGTTTGTTCATCATGAATGTAGAAAATCGTTTCGAAGTCTTGTATCTCCCAGGGTGAATATACGACCTCGGAAAGCAGATTAATCATAATCTAATGGAATTCCGGCAGTCCTGCGAGATTTTGGGCGCGTTTGTTCGAGATAAAAACGGCAACTTTGTACTGTTTAATACCAGATGAATACGAGGCGACGTTTGCGCTAGGCCGTGAGGAGAAAAAGAAGAGAAGGCAGGGCTTTTTGAGCTTTTTCTGTGACTCGGGCCAGCCTTCAATGGATGGGGAAATTATTGAACATTCTTATACAAACAAGAGAAGTAAGCGATTTCTGTATCAGTTCTGTTGTTGAAATCTGAATACATTTTAACAGAAGATGCTCGGGGTCAAAAAATAATTTTTTCGTGTATCATTTCTTCTGCTTCAGCCTAGTGAAAAATATATAGCCATCTCATATTCGCATTATGAGTTGAGCCATCCCTGGAAACATGTCTATTAAAGGTCGTTGGGTCTGAGCGATGAGAGGCACTCATGAGCTCTAATAATTTCGAAATCCGCCTGTCTCTGCTCTGCTTCATGTTCTCGCTTGGATTAATCTGCAAACTCGATCCCCAATACTCCATAATTGGCAGACTAAGGTTAAATGAAGGAATGGAGGAATTCTCCTTCCAGGATAATTTTGGAGATCCGGCAGCTCCGCGTGGAGGCTGAAAGACTAACCTAAATTATGAAAGCATCCCCGCTTCATCTCGCGCACATCAAAAACATCCCTAATTGATGGAAAGCTGAATGATTAATTAGTCGGTTTCAGTTACGAATGACGAACCTTTCAGTTTTCGTCGCGAAAAATTCAACTCTGCGCTTTGTTTTCCTTTCAATCCGCTGGATTATAAATAAGGCGGGGGTAATTTATTCGTCTCAACAACTGAATTAAGTCCTGTTGGGGAATATTCGCATTTTGACCCAGATTCTCACAACCCGAGTGAAAGAGAAGCTTGCCGTATCGGAACGCATCCACCCAAGTTTCAATTAGGCATTCCAACGACCTGTCAAAATCATATTCAATATGGCGGTTGTGGGCAAATCATAGACATTTAAATACAGCTACATCTATGTGGCTGAAGCAGTTTATCGTTATTAGAATTTGAAATCGAAGGTTCATTTAGTGTTTTGTTGTGTTGTATTCGTGTTTGGTAAATATTTTTAGTTTTTATAGTGAATTTGCAAGTACCTTCGCGGTCAACACAAACAATACAAATGTCCCTTCCTTTATATTCTATGGGTTCTGCCCACAACGGCCATATTAGATCACTTGGTTTGGACTCCCTGATTCGCTTATACCATAGAAGTTAATTTTATGTCGCGATTGTAGATTGAACGGTTGAAACACAGTATAGACATATATTTCTAAACTGTGGTTGAACTATGTTTCTTCTCACTCGATTCATTCAATAAATCTTTTGGGTCCGCACCAGCATGTACCCAGATTGGTTATTTTCTATATCTATTGAACTCAATCGTGGATCATTTCACATGAGAAAACTCAATATGGCATGCCTAGCACGTCCGCAAGAGTCGACAATCCTCATAAAACTGGCCCGAGCAAGCGTAGAAATACATTTTTATAAAAGTGGAAAAGCGAAGTGCACATTCTGATGCAGTTTTTGTCCCGAATCGCAAATCTCTCCTTTTATATGTATATATAAGCTGGCTAAAATCCCCGGCGAAAGTGGCCATAAGTTACAACCAGAGGGCCCCAACCTGAATAAAATCGTAAAAAAGACGCAGGGGGTTGAAAAATATCGCATATTAAGATGATATCTGAGGAAACCAATACAGATAGGGGGAACGGGGTTGAATTTTATGACCGTAGATGGCGTATGAATGCTAAACAGGGCGAGCCACGGAGTGGCTGGCTAACCTGGCGTAACCCCCGAGACCATTAGGACACATATGCGGAAGCTAATAGCGCACCATTCGAGGTTCACAGGGAGAACGCTGAAATATATGCGTGATATGCAAATAAACTTCGGAAAAATTCGGAGGTGGCCAGGGAAAAATCCCACGCGGCTTGACCAGTTTAATAAATTTCAGTTGGTATCACTGGTGCAACCCTGAACCCATATCTTTCAATTGTATAAACATACAATCCCCTTACTTTTATAAAAGCGCCGTTTGGCCATGGAATAATTTTCACAAGTTTCTGGAACTAGAATGAAGTAAGGTTGGCACACATGATGTCTCAAAGGTTTGCCAAATCATATATTTTTTTCACATTGGAAAACATGCAAAAAATGATAATAGTACCAGGAGGTGCTAGTTCGAGGGAAAAACCTGAAGAAATTCAGTCTGGGCCTACAAAAAATCGCAATTGAATTCGACGTCTTCAGACTGACTACTCTGTGCTCTGTCGTAAACTTTCGTTGTGTCAACCTGACGTTAACCTACAATTGTCAACGTGGCATTGATTGTCGATGTGACATCGATTGTCATCGTGACATAAAATATAGAATATTTTATGCGTACGGACATGAGTTTCATGTAGAATGAACACCATAGCACTGACTCAAAATCCCAAACGAACTTTAATAATTAAAGTTCGTTACAACCAAAAACTTTATTTATCAAGAGTCTAAGTTTTAATTGTCTTGTTTGGCATAAAAAAGTGAATGGACTATGCAACTGTCAGAATGTAACATAAGTATCACAGAATATAAAACGTCAGAACCTTAGTCATCACCGAAAACGGGATATTTAGCTTGCTCGCTTGCCGAAAATGTTTCAGACAATTTCGACGTGCACGACAGGATCACAGAATGGGAGATGTCGACGACTACCCCCTGTTTATGCCGACTTTACGTTCATTTCATCCTCTTCCCGAACGTCCATAGTTAATTCAGGTGCTCAAGAGGCTTTATCCGCGCCATTGTAGTGTTTCTCTTTAATTAAGGTCTGTCTACACCGGGGGTCGTGGTCCTTAAAATTGCGATTTTTACTAGTCGACAGTTGGATTAATCTATTCGAGTTCGTGATGCCGCTTTTGTAACTTTGTATCCCTTCGGATTACGGGACGATTTCCTACGTTTTATGCCTCGCGAATGAGACGGGGAGTCAGGGTTGGACTGAGAGATGATTTCTCTTCGAGATCTACAATGTACAGGGTGGGCAAAATTGGTGATACCTGAAATACAACTTTTCAACCGTGAGGGATAGAGGAAAATGAATGACACGTTACGGTGGTCTTTTTTAGAGAAACTGATAATGCCATCAACTGCATTCCTCTATCTTCATTTGTTTTCGAGTTATAGGCCAAAATTGAAATTTGTGCGATTTCAACTTTGGCCATTATCTCCGTTTCTGTTTGTGCTAGGATATTGAAATGAGAACATTATGCAGGCACTTTTTTCATAGTAATCCAGTAGCGTTCTCTGTTTTTCCCAAGAGGTTTCCTTGCTGACCTATAACATAAAGTTGTGTTTTTTCTTATGGAAACAATAGTTTGAAATGGCTTAGAAAGAATCGCCTCATACATCGCCCTCAGATTCATTCAGATATCATAAAAATATAGTTGTATTTGAAATTTGAATTATTGAGTATTAGAAATAGGCTGAATAACAGAATAATATATCTCTACGATGGTGTCATTATTATTTTGCCATCGAATACTTGATTGAATTCTCCGTGGTTTGATCTCTGTTCAGAAAAACTGTCAATAATTAGAATTCAAAGTCATTATTGCCTTCAATATGGAAATGTTCGAAAACTACGAGAAATATGATATGTTAAAATGTTTTATTTTAGCGGCAATAATGACTTCGAATTGACAGTGGTTGTGAACAGAGATCAAACCACGGAAAATTGAATCAAGTATTCAATCGCAAAATAATAATGACACCATGCGTAGAGACATATTATTCTGTGATTCAGCCCACTTTATACTCAATAATTCAAATTTCAAATACAAAGTATATTTCTAATGATATCTGAATGAATCTGAGGGAGATGTATGATGTATGATATATTTCTGAAACGGACAAAAATTGCGATTCTTTCTAAGCCATTTCAAACTAATGCTTTCATAAGAGAAAACAAAACTTCATGTTATAGCTCAGCAAGGAAACCTCTTGGAAAAAAACAAAGAAGGCTACTGGATTGATATAAAAAAGTGCCTGCATAATGTTTTCATTTCAACATCCTAGCACAAACAGAAACGGAGATAATGGTCAAAGTTAAAATCGCCCAAATTTCAATTATGGCTTATAACTCGAAAACAAAAGAAGATAGAGGAATGCAGTTGATGGCATTATAAGTTTCTCTAAAAAAGACCACCGTAACGTGTCATTCATTTTCCTTTCTCAGGGTTAAAAAGTTGTAGTTCAAGTATCACCAATTTTGCCCACAATATACATCTGAATTTTTCATTGAATTTGGACAGTATTTTTCAAAATTTGGGTGAAATAGAAAAAATATCGTTTAATACTCGTTGCAGAAGGCAATTCTAACACTTATGCGTTCGACAACGAGCATTTGTGTTGGAATAGGAGCCCATTCTGCAACTTGCAAAGATACTAGGATGAATAATCCACAAAACTTGACAGGAGTCAATTTGTTTTAGAATATATTAATATAAACTCAATTTTTAATTTTTGATTAACATGAGGTCATATTACCATCACTACAGATATAAAGCTGTTTCAGAAACGTTTTCATCCTTGACCATTTCAACCCCTAAATTCAAGCTGATACCGCCCTGCGGACGGGTAAATCTTGTACTTTCAATGAATGGCTTCGACCCAGAGCCGTACCCTAAATCGCGGCTCCAACCCTTCTCGACGATTCCTCCGTTTTGATGTTTTGCATCAATTAGAATCACTGCCTAAACCCTTCCAGCGTTTATGAGGGTGGAAAGGGGATATCAATTATGTCCGTTTCTAATTCGTTTAATTTTTCCCGGTTTCGAAGCAATTCCGACGGCCTCAAGGGTTGCGGCCGAAGAATTTACGACTTTCGCGAAGAGATTAGGCGGATTTTTTTTAAGAGACTTATGGGGGTCGGTTCAGCCCTAAGGTGATTTATGCGGCACTTACTGCTCCAGCCTGCTGATTGATTCGTTGGCGGATTGGCTCTTACCTGCAATGAAAGAAGGAGGGAATTAATTCGATATTCATGAATATTTGGTTCAGGATGCAATATCTCGATTGTATGAAGAATACAAAAAAAATCAGATCGGAAATTTATCAGACCAAATCGTGAGACCTGCACAGCCCTAATTTGTCATTTTTTGTTGATTCTGCGTACCATCTTATGGTATTTCTTTCGAGATTTTGTGGAGAGCCCCACGTTGGGCGCCAATCGTTATGCTCATTTTTTCTTTATTCTTCGATTTCGTGGTCATGAATTACAATTAGAAGATTGAATTTCTGATGATGGGATGTTGACCCAATCAGAGATTAGTTGAATTTCTCGATTATGAAAAACCTGAAAGTGTTGATATCACTTTTGATGGTTTTAACTGCTATTGAATTTTAAGAATGTCGTCGACATAATACCTTAACATCTGCTCGTAATGGATCATACCTCCTGTTACAAAAATCATTAACAAGGCTGAACTGAATCAGAAAACTAAAAATAATGAAGAACCAAATTCAAACAGTAGCAGTTTCACAATTTTCTTTTTTTTCTCAGAATTATTCTTTTTATCATATCGTCACTGGAAGACTCGAAATGTACCTATCATGCCTATTTATCTCTTTACGAATAATATTGTCTCGAAAATGGCTATTGGCCTCATAATCATGACGTATATCCATCCCAGTATTTTTGGATTTCACCCCGAATTTTACAGATGTCTGTTGGTTCTTGTTAGGCAGAAATACTAATATTGGAAGAAAATTCGCGAAACTGCACTTACTTATTAAAGGGATTAAGTTGGAGAGTGGGGGAACGTACAGAACGAAGGTAAAGCGTACGGGGAACCCCAGAAAAGGAGGATAACTCTCCAAATTAACTCGCACAATGATAAACAAACAAGCATCTCTGAGAACGCTCTATATCCCGTGATCTCCAGCCGGGGGCCCCTTTCTAATTCCGCAGACCTTCGCCAAGTGCACAAAAGGCCCGAAAACGATTGCTCCTAATAGGATTATATTAAATCGAAAATAACCTGGTTCGTCCTCTTCGGCGAAAAAGGAAACGCGATTCTAATTTCACTTATAATTCAATAGGAATTTCCGGAAATATGGGCATCCCTTGGCCCCCCCCTAGCGGGATCGGTATGATGAATTTGATTAAGATGATCCCCGCCGGCTTTATTGCACCCCCTTCCCCCCGCGCCTGTTCGGGGACGTACAGATGTGATTAGTTTTGTTCTCGTTTATTCGGGTTTTGTGATCTCTTTGTTCTCTTTAATTCAGGGGGGGGGGTCTTAATTTGTTTATATCGTTTGCGATCTACAGGGCAAGTACCCGGGTTACATCGAGGGTTGAATTAATTCCGATCATTTTTATCAATATACTGATAGTTATTTAATTAAATACACTTATCGCAAAAATTAAAGGATCAGAAAAATAATCGAAATAATTTGGTGATTTTCAACAGGCTGCATTTCAGTGAGAGATGGTCGTATAGGATATAAAAAAATCAAAATGTGAAGCTTGAAAACTCTAGTTTGTGAATTCCTTAGCAAAATTTTTGGAAGTACCAGTAGCCATGCAATCTTCGAATAGAGGACGAAGAAAAAAAATTTTCAAAATGTTTCAAACTTTTGCTCTTTTGCATAAAAAAATTTTCCAAGCTAAACCAATACAATAGTCGCATAGCCTCTTTATTCAGCTTCATTTTGCTTTTCATGATGCTCAAATACGACCATTGGTCTACGAGATATCGAATTTTGAATGGAAAAGGATCCATTTCCACACAACTTTCGATATCTCTGAAACTACTGGTCTACTCGACAGGTGGTTTCTTTCTCTGCAGAAAATTTCAAACAAAATTCTGTTATGGTTAATTCAGAAAAATTCTTCCACCTGTAACGTCAACGTGAAGAAACGGCAAAAATGCCATTTCTGCAGAAAAAGAAACCGCATGTCAGCTAGCTGGGCGACCAGTAGTTTTCATTCAAAATTCGATATCTCGAAGACAAATGGTCGTATCCGAGTCCTGTAAAAAGAAAATTAAAGCTTAATAAACAGGCCATGCGTTCCATGTATTAGTCTAGTTGAGAAAATTTTTTCCATGCCCGTAGAAGAAAAAAAATATGTGAAAAATTCGATATTTTTTTTTCGAGGTTGATCCAAAAATTGCATGTTTACAGGTGCACCGAAAAAATTTTAACCATCAAATTTTTCCGTACGACCATTTCTCACTGAAATAGAGAATGTTGAAAATCACGGAAAAATTTCGAGAATTTTTTGTGAGAAGTATAGTTTATTAATGAAAGTGATTAATGAACGAGTTGAATACAAGATTTTTTCATCCACCTCATAATAAACTAAAAAGAGAGGGAGGTTAAAGACTAATGAAATTTTATTCTCACCGAGAACATATTAATTGAACTTTCTCAACATGAAGAAATAAGCTACTAAACTCAGGACACAAATTGGCGAATGCGCCGGTCAAGAATTTTAGGTACCCAAATGAACTGAACTGGCATCTATCAATTGGCTGTAGGCCAAATTAGCAAGTATAAACCATTTAGCTTTATTTGATACATTCGAGTTGATATCTTACAGATTTTATTTACGCGTTTTTTCACTTTAGGTCAGATATTTATTTCATGAAATCATTTTCATGCTCCATTTTCAATTTCAATTTCATCTCAGATTATTACATTACTCTAATGAATTTTTATCCCTCCTCGACAACCAAAATGAAATGTTATCAGGAAATAGGTCCCCAAGGGACATACAAACATACAGGTATCCTGGATTTGCCTGAAACATCCATATGGACTTCTGGCCTATCTTTAAATCATAGTTTTTTATCTAAGCTTCGAAAAAATCGAACCCCCAGAAGAGAAATTATTGAAAGTTGATGGGGAGGGGATTTAGGATGATTTGAAGCTATAGGGAGGCTGGGAATGTAAATGTTTCCCCGACCACTAGAAGCATATATTTCACGATGCATAACAGAAGGGAGAAATATCTCCCCAATATAAAATATATTCAATCCGAAAAATTTGAAATCAATTTCCAGCGGGCAATGCGATTAAAACTACGATACAAAGATTTAAATAATTGTGAATTATGAAAAAAAAGTATGCACTCAGGATTTTTTCAACAAGTTTGATAGATACGAGTAGAATCAACACCTTTACTCAGTTCAGAAGAATTGAGGATGAGCAATTTTTTTTCACAAACTGAATGAGGAATTCAAAAACTGGTGATTTCAGGAATATTTTTATCTTGAAAATGTTCGGTCTCCCACATCACTTATAGGACTAAAATCTTTTCAGAAAAAATATATAAAAAAAACTTTTTCCAATCAAATTTTTTTTGTAGATGAAATATGAAATACCGAATATAATGTATAAGGGAATTCTCGTGGCATCTGAATCTCTCAATTTCTGTGGAAACAGAAATTCGAAAATAATACTCTTAGTTCCAACAGAAAATTCGTAAAATACTCATATTAACTTAAGCGACGAAGCCAAAATTCCATAAATCCCTAAATGCATTTCACTAAAATCATTTCGGCGTTCATATAAACAGTTTTCACGTTATAACGTTGTCAGGACTATTGTATAACGCCAGATAGGAGGGTGGAAAGATGGACGAACAATATATCTGATGGAATGTTTCTTCAAGATTATAATACGAGGGGTTACTCGCCTTGAAAAGAAAAAGGGAAAGTCTGAGCTCCTCAATTATATTTATGAAAAAATTCTGCTCCGGATCCAATTTTGCAGATATGGCACTATGGGAAGATTCCCCTTATTGAAAAATATGAAAGATCTCTGTGAGGAAGTTTTTTCTTGAGCTACATCTAGGTTCGGTTCGAAACATCCTCTCAGTATATCTCTTACGTACAAAAGCAGACTTTTGATGAATGTCAGAGTCTCATGTTTCAGGTTCATTTCCCTATCTAAAGAGGTTCCCAACTTTAATCTTTTTCCAGAAGACCGGTGACAATTCGATGAATCATTGTATGATACAGGGGGAGCCTTATCTCATTAAATATACTCGGTTAGTTTGCAATAAGACCAGATCAAGTCTGGTGCTCATCGAAAAGACTAGAGTGGTCTTTCAGGATTACCAAACTAATCGCCTATTAGGAATGATAGCACTGGGGGGTGGTGAGACATCTAAGCCACCCTCGGGGTTGGAAAAATGCGGGGTCACTGAGATTTTAGCAACATTGTGTGTGAAATAGACGAAAGAGATGCTGAAGACTAGCATCACAAGTAGAGAAAGATCTGGTAACGATATCTGCAATGGAAAAGGTTAACTCTCGTAATTTGACTTCTTTCTCGATTGTTAAGTTGGAAGACGTATTGAGAAAATATTTACCCAATAAGAAAGAAGTTTTTTTTCTGAACAATATAAAATTTCTTGGAAATTCTTGAAAAATGTGGTCAATAATTCAGTGGGACAACATTTTTCAAAATGCTTAAGTCAGTTGCTGTCTGAAATGAGCTTTTCGAAAGTTATTGGTTTTCTATTCTTGTAATATGATTCTCTCTGAGCCAAGATTTTAGATAAATTATGAAAGTATCATAAGAGATGACAAAATAGTTGTTTATAATAATACAAGTGACATTGATATTATTTATCGAGTTCAATATTAGAAAACAAGCCACGAATTGTCGAGTTTTTGAATCAACGATTGTAAGAATGAGACTTCTGTATGAGTATTATACATTTTTTTCGCCAATTTTCTCGATTTTTATTGAAATGAAAGGAATAATTCCATGATCATCATTTTGTAAAATATTTTTGTGAATGTTTTCTTATGGATTTCTCCCTTAGTGCCTGAAACCAAAAACAATTTTGAAAATTTTGAATAAGGACCCTGTGTAAAACTTGTGCACTTATTTGTCAGGGACCAAATGCTTTCAAAGATTGTTGCCTAACAATGAAAAAAAACAACACTTCGAACTGAAAAGCTTCGTAACTTTTCGGAGTCCAGATCAGACTTCTTGATCAGACAATTTCTCAATTTCACCAAAAATTTCGGAATCGTAGGACTTTTTTAATTTTTCACTCGACATTTGTCCATATTGAGAAATTGTCATTTGTAAATAGTCAGATCTAGACGAAACGTTATAAATAGTTTCGTTTTTTCATTGTAAGGCAACAATTTTTGAAACAACTTTTTTGTTTTAGTGACTTGGAGAGAAAACCCTGAGAAACATTAATATAAATGCAAAGATCTCCATGAAATATTTCAATAGATTAGCAGAACTGTTTTCTTTCCCATAAAATTGACAGATAATAAAAAATCCATGACAGGAGGCCAACATAAAATGATCAAATATAACCATGAGAACTATGCGAAACTGAGATATTCACGGACGATTTAGTTCTATAAGATGTGACAGAATGAACAGATTTGCCACAGACTAAGTTCACAACAATTCATGCATTGAAGCAAGATATTCAACGCTTGATGGTTGCTATTAAACGCATACAAAAACTTGAAAGTTCGAAAACAAAGCATCAAAAATTTTTTTCACGTTTCATCAATAACACCTTAATACGTTCCTATTTTTTTGTTCCGAAGACGATTTCATTCTATTATTGGATTCTTTCTGTACGAAACTGTGGAAAATACTCGAGTGGTTTTGTATGCAGAACAATTATTCGATTTTGAATTTTCGTTTTATAACTCATTCCATTAATTGGATCTTTGATTCATCGAAAACAATTTACGTTAATACGCAGCTGGTAATTCATAAATTGTTAGATCGCAATCATTCCACCCTGTATAATTTAGCCAGCAAGCCAGCAAAATCCAAGTCACATCTTGGCTGATCATAACGCAATCGGGAAGACCAAGCGATAAATCTTCGGAAACGACATTTCTATTGCATCCCCCATTCCGTCATGGCACTTTCTTAGCGAACTAACCCCATAAACGGGTCGTATGAATGAAAAACAACAGATAGAAGCGCGGACGTTGTTGACTAGATTAAATCGAGATCGCCGCCAAGTTAGCGAGTATTTTCATTTTCCTCCCCATAGTATTCCACAATCCGAATTAGTTTTGTTGGGCGGCGGGGGGTCGACCAAATTCGATTGTTTGTCCTGCGGTGACCCCCGAAAACCCCCAGCTTATTCCGTTTGCTGCGCTGCCTCTGTCGCGACAAACGAATTTAGACGACGTCTGGCGAAACCATCAATCAGGTTACGACAAGAAAGTTCATTATAACTTCTATATTAGAGTCATTCGAACACGAAAATGGACCAGAGGAAATTGCTCAAGATTTTATTATGAAAATAACTGCTCTAGTTCGATAGATGGCGTTTAGTAGGATTGATGTCATTCGAGAAACCTCGAATTTTGTTTTAAAGTTCTCAATTTCACAGAACCGAACAGAACGCTTATAAATTCACGATGAAAGAATCAATCAGTAATAGAAAACCTAAGAGAGGTAAGAGGGGTGTCAGGTCCAATTGAATCAAATTTATAACGTAACGGTTTGGATGTAATAAGAACGTCATGCAATGTAGTAGACAGACATCCCCCCTGGTGAATATAGACACCGATTTCTCACAAATTTCTTGCTTCGGCATAACGCACTTCGAAACGTCATTCATTGCGGAACGCAGCCCGCAAGCGATTCGCTCATAATCCACGTCTGACAGATAAAAACGCCGCTCTATGCTCTAATTAAGCCGCGTTCCTTGCGGAGCGAGAACACGGTATTATTAGATTTTCCTCTATGCCTCAAACTTCGATCCGACATTGTTGCCAATACGGTTTGATAGATGGCGCCTAATTGACGTCGCTAGAAAGGGGAAATCCTGCAAACTCCCATGAACATCCGCAAACTTTATACCCGGCATTGTAATTTGCGAATTATTAATGCAATCTGGTGCATACTTAATGCAGCAAATGCAGATTCTTGCGACGGGACATCTGCTTAATGCCTTAATAATCGTCCCATGGCTAATTCGTTTCTCGGCTGAACCCATCTCGAAAATTAATTTTAAATGACATTCCTGCAGACCGGCTCTCTCACTGCTTCAAGACGAATTTGATGGACTGTGACGAGCGATAAGACGTGTAATTAGAAAAATGGAGACCGTTTTGAGACCGTTCGCAACACTTACGGAGGCATGTATATTAAGTTGAGGCGAATTGCCGTAATTTTCAGGCGGGTAACATTATAATTTTATCAGTGGGTGTATGTAATCGCTCAATTTTCTTAGTATCCTGTGGGAGAGGCTATCATCAAGCTGATTTTTCACGAAACTCGATACATACTCTTATTATATGTGTACATGGGCCTTTCACTCCTAGGGATCACTAGGTATTCATTATCTTTAATGTGGCGGATTTGTTAATATTTATTCACGATAATGAATAGTTCTACGATCCTCTTTCATTATTGAAGAGTCAATTCCTCGAGGAGAAACATCCTACTGAATTGATACTGGTGTGCCCCAACGTTCAGTTCAGGTCTCGGTGATATTCTTTTCACTAATGCATATTCTTTCTGATAACACTATAACAAAGCAATTGAAGCAATTATATTCTTTCTTTATGAATCTATGTTTGCATGTGTGTATTCTGGGCTTACCAATATGCAATTTTTGCATATTTATGAATCTTGCTGCTTCTTTTCAGCGACAAAAGAACTTTTAAATTTTTTTTTATTATGGGCGAAGAAATTTTTCTGAATTAATTTAATTAGTTCGGGTATCTTGAAGTCACCGCTCTGAAAGTTCCGCTGGGATAACATCGATTATTTCCATCTCCCATCTTCAGCTGTTCTCCAATTTTTATTCACCGCCTGGACTGCGTCATACAAAAAGAAAACTTGCTGAACTTTTCACCTTTAATCCGAAAACCCACCTTTCCCGGGTCGAAACTAGGTAAAACCTCTTCGAAGCGCTAAGTCTGTCAGAAAATGAGAAAACTCGCAAGCCGGCTGATCTCATAAAAGAAAAACAATAAAGCATCGAGCTTCGGCCAGTAATAATAATCCTGTCGCGAGAACAAGGACTTTGCCGATGTCGAAAAGTTTTTCCGTCACTTGTTCGAGTTTACCGAGGGGGTTTTCTGCATCCCTCATCTTCAAGTTCCAGTTCTCGAGCTTATCTCCATCTTTGTTCGTAGTTCAGCAGAGGCTTTCGTGTTGCAATTCTACCAGTTGAAACACCTTTATCGGTCAAGGAGGAGCGAGTTTCGTAGTCGTATTGAGGAAATTTTGGAGGTGGAGGAGTACGAAGAGAGTTTGGAGGTGATTATTCCTCAAGAGACCCATAATGGAAATCTTCTTGAACCCAGGTTTATTAAGAAACCTGGACAGTGCAGATATTTTCAGTAATTGACCGACTGTGTTAAGACACAGATAAGCGTTACAAAATGTTTCGAGTTCAAAGACGTTAAAATTATCACCATGTTAGCGATTTTGTTCTGGGAGTCACTGATGAGTCCTAATCAGGACCAAACCGGTCTATCTCTCTTTTCATTTTTTGGATGAATCTGAAAACAAGATCTCTACTAGTCCATTCCCGACCATTAACAATTAAGTTTACGAAGATATTCTTTCGGGGTATACCACTTCTATTTTGTCTGAATGTATTATACAGGGTGTACCCAGTTCGACGGCCTTTTAGGCGTTTCTGGAGAACTGGACCTATTTAAAATCTGAAAATTGGGATTATTGTCAGACATTATCTACCGAGCTAAAATATTCTTGGAGCCTGACCACTTTCAGTTATACAGGACGTGAAAAAAAAAATCAAAATTTGTTTTTCTATTTTTTTTTGTTCTCGAAAAAACTTTCGAAAATATCGAGAAAAAACTGAAGAAAAAGGGGAGATAAGAGTATTCGGTATCATGTTTGTTATTCTTATTCCAAATATCTTAAGCACAAACCGTTTTCACATTTCTGAAGTTGAAGATTGTGAAAATATTGTACATTTCTTGAATTTTGAAAAATTCGTCACAGGGTGTTTCAAATGTTGGGTCAAAAATTGGGATCAAGATTGACTCATAACTTTCGTTTTTCAAATCAAAACCCTATTTTTTCATTATTGCGTTGGATTGTGCCAAGAAAAATGATGATAATCTTCTATCATGTTGATGTTCCTAAAATAAATAATTCTTGAGTAATTTACGATTTTCTGATTTTATGAAATCTGTTTCATATCAACAGTGATGAATGAATTAAGAAAAAAAAAGGTGTATCACTAGTGAGTTATTGTTATAATTTATCTTCTATGACAAAGGTCATTGTTGATATGAAACAGATTCTATGAATTTGGCGCTACGTACGACATGAAAACGGGAAATCCTGAATATCTCAAGAATTATTAATTTTAGGAGCATTAACATTATCATCATTTTTCATCGCACAATCCAACGCAATCATAAAAAAGTAGGGTTCTAATTTGAAAAACGAAAGTTATGGGCCAATCTTGGTTCCAATTTTTGACCTAACATTTGGATCACCCTTTGACGAGTTTTTAAAAATTTTTAAAATGTACAATATTTCCAGTTTTCGCCTTCAACAATGTGAAAACGGTTTATGCTGAAGATATCTAGATTCGGAATAACAAACATAATACCGAATATTCTTATCTCCCTTATTTCTCCAGTTTTTCGCGATATTTTGAAAGGTATTGTGACAAATGCAACGATTTGAATACGAACTGAAAGTTAACAGGCTGCAGGAATATTTCAGCTCGATAGATAAAGTCGAACAATATCATCATCCTAATTTTCAGATTTCAAAAAGGTGCTGTTCTCCAGAAACGCTTGATAGGCCATCAAACTTGGTACACTATTATGTTCTAGGAGCATTTACACCTAAAATGAAAACCTTCATCTTGAAGAAAATCATCCAATCAATGAACGCAGTTGTTACATACTCTAATGGAAAAAAAAATACGTCAATGACCTTTTACCTTTGAGGTTGAAGCTAAATTACCCCTCACCTTTGAGTACCTTATTATTCGGCTAATGACTGGTTAGGGATAATGAACCTTTCAATTGAAAAATCCATATACCAAACTTTTCCATTAGACAATCCTACACTCTAGTGGGCAAGTTTAATATTGAACCGATGTTGGCGTTAATTCTACCAAGAAAATTATTCTACACTGTGTGTCGATTAATGCTCGGCATTACTATCTGATCGCGCTCGGAAGTTTTCCGGGGTGGAAAAATGTCGAGAAAATGGAAAATTTCCATCGTCAGTGTGAGCAACTACCCCGAGCGCCCGAATTTAATCAGAGAAGTTCGAGTTTGCACGGTTTCAACATTCTACAAGTTGCAGACGCCAGTTGAAGTTGGCCGGCGCGATATTTGCACGTCGGAAAATTCTCTGCGAATTTCCTCCGGATTTTCCCGGGGACTCGTATGTTTTCCATATTTGACTTTATGATATGTAGAGCGGAGGCAAATATTATACCAGGAGGTTCATCTGATGAATTCGGATCTGTTTTAGATTCATTTCAGAATTTTTTTCAATAAACTGTTTTTATATTTTTCAGTTCTTTCCACAATTTCTGAGTATTGGAGGTGTGATATTACTACAATAGCCGAACAGTTCATCATGCGTATAAAAAATGAATTCGAAATTGAGAAACTTGGTGAGTTGGACCAACAGAAATAATAAAAATGAATTTCGTAGCGGAAGATGGAGAAAATATATATGAGAATACAGACAAAAATGGGAATGAATACAACGAAAAGGGGGTCCTTTCAAGCTACCCCAACGGAGGCTGGTCGGCCGCTTCCTCCCTCATTTCCCCAATATCGAAAAGACATTTGTCATCTCTTCAGGATGTCCAATAATAGCCGTTCAAGAAAATGTATTTTCCGCAGTTTTCTTCGCTTTTTATGCTGGCTCGTAATCGATTACTTTAGTTAACAAGTTTCCCTTGTAAGAAGGACCCGAGGAGAGCCATTCGAGGCGGTATAGGACCGATTTATATTGATTGGGTTCAGATGATGGCCAGCGATAACCGTTGATGAGTCTTATTAACGTTAATGGTGTCTTTATGTGGCGGACCATGGGATATTGCCGATAACAATTGTATTCAATATAACAGAAGAAGATATTCGTGTTATTAACGTAATTGTAATTTTTATTTTTTGTATAATTTCATGTTCTGGTCAAACTATAAAAGACTGAGATTTAGATAAGGACTACGATGAATAAACAATTCAGATTATCCATGTCTGTATAAAAATTTTGAGGTGTCTCAATTCTCCGATCCCTCGAATATTTTGGTTCAATTCTTCAATTATCATCGGATGTAACATGTGTAAAGAATATGAATTTTCCTTCAGTACCTATAATGAAAATATTTGAGAAAATATAGTTTGTACCAAATTCGACGGCCTATCAGACGTTTTGGAGAACTGGACCTATTTGAAATCTGAAAATTGGGTTAATGATATTGTTGGACAGCCTGACCTTTTATGAAGGGTATGAATGTATGAAAAGAAAATTTGCAGAATTTTTTTTCTGTTTTTTTTTTCGTTACAAACTTTGATAGAGCATTCAATTCTGAATACACACGTTTTCAAATCGCTGCGTTCGTCGAAATACTTTACAAAATATCGAGAAAATACTGAAGAAAAAATGGAGATTAGAGTATTATCTCAAGCACAAACCGTTTTTACATTTTCGGAGTCGCAGACTGTAGAAATTTTCGTACATTTCTAGATAAAAACTCGTCATAGGGTGCTCCAAATTTTGGGTCAAAAATAGGGACCAAGATTGGCACATTACTTTCGTTTTTCGAATTAAAACCAAATTTTTTATGTTTGCGTTGGATTCTGAGAGAAAAATTTTATGATTTTATGTGGTCAAATTCATAAAATCTGTTTCATATCAACAATCATGAATGAATTCAGAAAATAGGTGTATCACTTATTGAATTATTGGAATGATTTTTCTTTCATGACCAAGGTCATTGCTGATATGGAACAGATTTTATATATTGACGCTACGAACGACATAATATCAGAAATTCCTAAATAACTCAAGAATTATTCATTTGAGGAGCATAATAACAACGAAAGTTATGAACTAATCTTGATCCCAATTTCAACCCAACATTTGGAACACCCTGTGACGAGTTTTTCCAGATTCTAGAAATGTACAGTATTTCCACAGTCTTCGACTTCAAGAATGTGAAAAAGGTTTGTGCTTAAGATATTGAGAATAGAAATAACAAACATAATATGTACCGAATACTCTTTTTCTTTCATCTTAGTGTTGTATCAAGACTTTTCAGCCACACTGCATGCCATCAAAGCTTTGTAGCTTCACTAGCTCTCTCTTCAAGGTTTCACCTAGATATTCAATTTCAGTCTTCCTCTCTAAGATGTCTCCATTCGAAGAAGGCGATTTCATATTGAATTTGTAAGTTTCCTTATTCAGGAAACACTCCCAAATCAACTTTGAGTCAATGACATAGGGACTCAGTGCCTAAATAGCAGCTTGACTATCTGAGTGAAAAGCTATGTATATCGCACTTCTAATAGTTTCTCTGTAGGTTGATTTCTGGACATCTTCCGATTGCTAATATTCATGCTTGAACCACTTGGTTTTGCCCCTTAAATCCCATCGCCAGGTTCTGTATTGGTTTTAGAATCATCTGTCTACCATTTTACGGTATTTTCTTGATTACGGTCGGTGTATTTCCACTACCATTCCTCTCTTTGGCATAGCGTTGTACTCAGTTCTTACTTTCTCTTGTTCATTTCATCACTAGGAAGGTAGTTATTCATAGAGAACCAGACTATCTGAGATATAGTAGTCCAGGATGGGTTCCAAGCTAATCCCATGGACATTGTCGCCTCAGAAAGCACTTGCTGAGAATGGGATATCGGACACTGACGAGTGTAGATTCTGTGGGGAGGAGGAAGAAACTCCTATTCACCTAGTCACAGAATGCTTTGGCATTGTAAGCCAAAGGAAACAATGCTTTGGTAGAGAGACCTGTAGGAGTGAGGAATTAGCCTCACTGAAGCCTTCCGAGATATTGGATTTCATGAGATCTCTGGGACTGGAAGGCGAGCTGTAAAGGTTTGTCAGAGGGCAGAGTAGACCATCAGGTCGCAGTGGACTGTCACCCCTTCTAAACTATTAACTAAAGCTCATCCTATTCTTCAGGTGCCTGAATACTGATGACAAGAGTTTCAATCAAAAAGTTTCCAATTCCAGGAGCGTAACTTGCCAGGTCGTCAACAATATTATCCCAGGAAACCAGGCCAACATCCAGGGTGAGCACAGGTATCCCAGAGGAGGGGTATGGAATGCGGCGGGGAACAAATGAAACTAATTAAGTTGATAGGTGGGTTATTCAGGGAGCGCAACAAGAGGGGGGGAATTCGACAGGTAGACGTCACAAAGGACGCTAATATCTCATCTGAGGACTGCCTTCGCCATTTTCATTTTTTAATCAGGCATTTGTGCGATGATTGAATTACCCGACGGGATATACCGTTGTTTTTTCCGGGGCCGTTCGGTTATTGGATTTTCCGGCGATACGGTTGATTAGATTTTCCCGTCGTGGCGCAAAAATGCGTTTCGGATCATGCTGCGAATCGTCGGTAATAACGGGATGAAGATCCGGATCGGATTGTGATGAACAGATGTGGGAAGGGATCAACTTTCGTCGATTTTTTCGCGGCGGAAAATTCGATCGGATTCAGCGGGTGGATTACGAGCCGGTGGAATATCCAATTTCTCGTTGAAAAATGAGACAACTGTTTTTTTTTCAGGGAAGGAAGTCTGGGGAATCACAGTGTTCGAATGATGAAAAAGATATGTCCCGCTGCAACACACAATTGTGGTTGAAAACGTCCTTTAATTCTGTTCTCATATAGGCTCACCTATTTCATGCATTTGCAGCCTTCATATTCTGTTATTTGATAATAATAATAATAGGACCTTTATTTCTTTGACAGAAATCTCAAAGGGAAGTTTACCCATGGATGTTCTACCACTTAACCCTAGTTGTGACATAAGAAAAAAAAATTTCCTTATAATAATGAACAGGCTGTGTGCAATCTAACTTAAACAATAACAAAATATAGAAATTACAACATATTCTTTCCTTTTCTTACTCTCCCGGAGATTAAAGAGAACTAAGCAAGAATTGTCTGATTTTATTTTTATTTCTGAGTTGTTTCATTTCTTCGGGGATCACATTGTACAATTTACAGATGTTGTATCTGAAACTTTTCTCAAAGATTGAGGTTCTATGATGCGGGCATGTAAGTATATTTCTATATCTAATACAGTGGAACTTCCCTACAGCGAACGTCTCTACAACGAATTTCTCTGTACAACGAATTTCGTATCTGTCATTGCACCTTGAATCCAAATACCCTGTTAAAAACACCCTCTAAAACGAAGTGAATTCTCTCTGTAACGAATTATTCCAAGAAAGTCACTCTCTAATGCCGAGGCCACACAGAGCGCTATGCTATAGACGCTATGGACGCTATGGACGCGATGTTCGCTAAGTTACTGGCCACACGGAAAGCTACATACTTTAGTATATCTTTCACGTTTCGCAATCACCAGGCTCAGTTGTATTTGACGATGTTACCAAGCACGGTGCCATGGGATAGTGATAGCGATGACGATGAGTTGCTTTTATTGTTTTCGTTGTGCAAAAATGAACGTAAAAGAAAATGGGTCCACGAAGTGAACAAAACGAGAAAGGATTTCGGTGAATTTCATCATCTCGTAGTTCAGTTGCTAGAAGAATATTTTCGAATGAGCCCGTAGCAGTTTGACCAATTGTTAAGCATTATTGAAAAGGATATTGAAAAGCGACATTATCCTTCGACAGATCACACTACACTGAAGCGAAAATCACCGCGGCAGCCCTCGCGATGTGTTGAATATAGCCGAGAATCAAACATCGAGCCACGTGGCTTAGATCGCGAACATAGCGAACATAGCGTACCAGTGTCGGTGTGGCCGCCTACGTTCAAAATAAAGATGGCTAATTTTTGGATGCATCGCGAACGAAGCGAACATAGCGTACGTAGCGCTCGGTGTGGCCTCGGCATAAGTGCGTATTGGTAAGAAGGTTTTTCCCAGAGTATACTTAGGGATGGTTTTTTCTGTAATTCTGTCGGACATAGGTAATAAATCCTGATTATAAACTAAAACTTTGCGGCGGACGGAGAGTCCCTTCTGAAACAGTTGTAGATGCACCCCTGGCTATACAGATTGTTCAGTTCTCAGTTTCGCTCTGATCGTTAATGAAAATAGTAGTGCGAAAATGTCTAGAAGAAAGTGCTTGAGTTAATTATGTATAATGTATTCAAATAAAAAAATGCAAGTGAACGTTGCTTTTTTGACACTTGACACAATAAAAAAAAATTTATTCATAACGAAATTTCTGTATAACGAAATTTTTTAGTGGATTTAAAGTATTCGTTGTAGGGAAGTTCCACTGTATTAACATTATAAAAACATCAGCTCTGAGTTACAACTTATTGAAGAGAAAAGGTGGTCTTCTCTTCACTATTATTTTATGGAATGCACAGAGAGCATGATAATTGAAAAGGAGTCTCATAGGAAGCAATTGCATTTCCTGAAATATCTGTGAAAGTTAATCTTTGTCTTCTATCGTACTTTTCGATATAGACATCTAATCAAATAAGTATTCCCAAGATTCGAAAATTGAACAATATGAAAAAAGGCATCATAACCATTCAATCGCGAAGAAAACCCAATCTGCGAAATCGGAAAAACCTCCTCAACAGAGGAAGCACGAACGTAGTATCGTGACGGGGCGAAAGAAAATCCCTTTCCGTGCCTTCCTCGAGTGAACCGGAAAACACGACCCGTTAAGTTGGAACAACGGTCCCATTTTTCCGTTTTCAGCTATTGAAAAGACATCTGTGGTAATTGGCGTGCAATTTTACGGTCATATATCATTAAAGTTGTATTACGGAACCGTTGAACTCGACTTGCACGCCGCGTTTTCCCGGGTTTTCCACGTCTAGACGCTGACTTTTCCGAAGGGCAGGAAATGATCGGGAAACTTCCGGTGTTTCTTTCGGGAAAAAGTCCGTTGTGGTTTTCATATTTTCTGATCTTTGGCCGATTTTATGCTCATTATTTTCGATGAGCGAGGTTTGGTTTGTTCCCAGAAAGAATTATATTTTAGATTTTTCAATACTTATTCTAGAGTTCACTGCACTGAACACTATCCTCGTGGGCATTCAGAGAATTCATCTGAAGTTCATTAAAAAGTTCATAGAAACATTTATTCGTTAAGAGTATTCTGCCGTGTTAATTGAAAAGAGCGTATCTGCAAAAAAACACTTATGAAATATTTGACTTTGAAGACAATTCTAATTGAATTTGAATGAAAAAGCAATGCATGATATGGCATGTCATGCATTGCTTTTTCATTTTAATTCAATTAAAATTGTTGATGGCATAAATGAAAGTCTCTAAGTAAAATATCTCAAAAGTGCATTTTTGCAGATACGCCCTTTTCAATTAACACGGCAGTATGTATGAATAGGAACATCCTGTATATTTTTCATACTTGAGACAACAAGGTCTGAACGTTCCAAGTAACTTCAAATCATCTTAGAAAAGTGATGAAGATCTATACACATTGTTTATATCCATGGTCAGTATATTTATCAATTCATGACGTTGTTTTGTAGAAGTAAACTATGTAAATATAAAAATAATATCATTCCACAAACCACCAAGCAGAGTTGAACTGAAGTCATTGATTCAATGATTCATTCAATGTGTAACATGGTCTAAGAAATAAACACCCTTGATGTGTCTCCAGTGTATAATTTACCATCTTCAATTAGACCGAAAGCGTTTGGTTTTCAACACAATAAAAAATCTCGCACTGAATTGATTTAAAACATAAGGATTTTGTCATGAGCAACGTACAAAAAAAATGAAATGCAACCAGAAACAATTTCATGTAAAATATTGCCAAAACGAAGCCGTATTTCTCACATTGTTAAAAAGTTATCAGATCTCATGTAGAGCCAAGCTGCTGACTTTACACTCTTCAACTTCACAAGCCCTCATTTCACAAACTCTTTGCCTTGCTAAAAATAAGTAACTTGACCGTTTCGTTACTATAAGAACTATCTTATAAAAGAAGAGCTATGAACAGCGAATGAATTTTTCACCTTACGCTCACGTGGCGGAAGAGAAACGGCCAAGTCAGTTATTTTGACTAAGGCATAGAGTTTGTGAAATGAGAGCTTGTGAAGTTGAAGAGTGTAGAGTTAGCAGCTTGGCTCTGATGAAAATCTAGATCATGTAGTAAACTGCAGGAAACGTGCTGCCATCGAACCAACGTAGCAATAGACTAGTTTCTGGGTTGTAACCCGTCATCAGTACTGCTTAACGTCTTCGTCGATGACAACCAAAATGAGCTGCAGACCTAAATTCAATGCTGTTAGATCTTTCCAGATATGAAAAGGAAAAGTGCCATCTAGCGGAGAAGCGTCTGCACCTCAGTCCTACAGAAACTCTTCATGAAGTAGATCCCCACGTGCATTCCGTTTTTTCCATCAGTAACTAGTAGTACATGATCTAGATTTTCACTAGTCCATATTATTAGACATTTTCTTCGACGGATTATGATCGTCGTTAAACTATTTTCCCGAAGTTCTGTACGAGACTCCGAATTGGAGTACTACTAGTTACTGATGAGAAAAACGAAATGCACGTGGGGATCTATTTCATGAAGAGTTTCTGTAGGAGTGAGGTGCAGACGTTTCTCCGCTAGATGGCACTTTTCTTTTTCATATCTGGGAAGTGCCTAACAGCATTGAATTTAGGTCTGCGGCTCATTTTGGTTGTCATCGGCGAAGACGTTAAGCAGTACTGATGACGGGTAACAACCCAGAAACTAGTCTATTGCTACGTTGGTTCCATGGCAGCATGTTTCTTACAGTTTACTTCATGATCTAGATTTTCACTAGTCCATATTATTAGACATTTTCTTCGACGGATTATGAACGTCGTTAAACTTTTTTCATTTTCTTTATCTTATCGATGGAAAACCCGTGAAACTGCACTTCTCGAATCCCATCAGCGTCCCCGAGCCTTTCCGCATTTCTCAACAGTTTTCCCGACGGCGCGAAAACAATAAGAGCCTCCCCCACGTCCTCGGCAATCATTCTTCGATCGACACATCGATAATACAACGGCGGGGCGAGAAGAACACTCATTAAACGTCGGGTGAACTTTTCCCCGATCGCAATTCTTTGGTCGTTTACACGACCCGGCCCGGCAGCAGCCGGTCAGGCCTTTTCCTCATCGCAGGTGTCATTAATACGTGATCTATCTGCCGATGGGGGTCCCGCAGGAGGCGGAAAAACATAAATTGCGACGTCGTTTTCGCGCCTTATCGAAGCTCGGGCGCGAAGTTTGGCGCCCGCTGTATTGGGGGCGGCAGATGGCGGGAAGATGCGTGCGGGGAATTTCGAGCAAATTGAAAAAGCGTCGGCGAAGTTCAGAAAGTAATCAGAAAACTTTCGATCGCGGAAAAATTGTCACTACGAAATGTGTTTATTTACGACCCCTTATGCAGGAGTTATAAAAAACATATACCACTTATATGGAATCACTCAGTTGTTCCCAGAATTTTGAATGTATTGTAATATTTGCTGTGTTTTTCATCAATTTAATTGATTGAATTGCGACACTATCCTTGCGGCTCGTACCTTCTACTGCTCATATGGAAAGCGACGAAATGCGTACTCATCACCAACTATGTAAATGCCTATTTTAAGCACTGTGTAACGTAAAACTGTACATACAGAAATCACCCTCAATAGTCAATATGGTGAAATATATATAGTTCATCGCACGGCGAATATCCAATAAGATAGAGCCTTTAGCAGTTACCACGGAAACGTTTCGTAATTGTATCGTGAATTGTTACCAGTTTTTGGTTTTGCCAATATCATTTGAAAATGAATCCCTCATGAAGAATAATAATCGTTGTGAAAAACAGTCCACTAGCAGCGAATATAAAAAATGTTTCATATAAATTATTATCCGTAAAATCTCGTGAAAGATCAATTATTTTTAGGAAAATGTTACGAAAGCATAATTTGAAGAACTCCGAAACAATGAAGACATCGTCAATTCGGCCAATTCATTCAATGCTGTCAACAATAATCCTAAACCATGATAACGTTACTATTGCGACTTATCCTAATCTGTCGGCCTTACTTGAAAGATAATAAGATATTTCAAGAGTAAGAAATCGAAAAAGTTGACACCAGAAGAAATTAATGTCTTTGTATAAAGGAATCCAGATAGCAGATATTTGCTTACGAAAGTTTACACGAATAATATAAATCAACAGGCAAATATTGATAAGAAACAATTAGAAAAACATTTTTAAATAATAGAGGAAAGGCCCCTGAGTAAAGTTGAGCACCAATTTGTCAGTGGCCAAAACGTAACAAGAAAAAATTATGCCTAACAATGAACAAAACAATCACTTTGAACTCTGAAGCACAACGTTTCGGTGTCCAAATCAGACTCTTTCGTCAGACAATTTTTATTTTTCATACAAATTCGCGGAATCCTGATAATATTCTGATTTTTAATTGACAATTGTCAATATATGATGTACATAGATTAATATTGATTACTAGATGGTGATTTAATCATTTTATTTAAAAATTCCCTGAAACATGTTCTTTTTTCAATAAATCCATCCCAATTCGATATACTCCTACTGAAGAATTGGCGAGATTATTAGTCTCATCCAACAAAATACAAGCTGACTCCTTGATTCTTCTTTTATAATCATCAGGTTCCGCCATTAGAATTTTTGTGCTATTCCAATCCATCATGTGATTGCCGGTATTGGAACACACATGATCTGCTAACTGTGATCTTCCGATATCTCTATTTTTTATGTTATTCTTACGTTCACCCTTTATAATTTCTAAGGGTCTTGATGTTGCTCCTGTATAAGATTTTCAACAAATACAGGAAATATTATAAATACAATTATTTGATTTTTGGTTTTCATTCATAGGTTTAGTTTTTGATAGATCGTAAATCATTTCTTTTTTAAAAACGGTTCTTATGTTGAATTTAGAACCAATTCTTTTAATTTTTTCTGAAAGTCCATGAACACAAGATATCAAATTTAATGAAATTGGTTGTTCTTGACGGTTTGTTGTCGTTTCCTGATTGTCATTATCGTTTTGACGCAAAATTGTTCTCTCTAAATTTGAAACAGTTTTTTCTATGAAATTCGTTGGATATTTATTACCCTCAAGAATATTTTCAATGAAATTAATTTCATCATTTCGTATTTCAGTTGTCGATTAATTTAATTGAACCCTATCATAAAGCGTTTTTATAATATCTGTTTTAACACTTATCTGATGATTAGAATGAAAATAATGATATTATTTTTGGAAATATGAAACTAGTTGGCCACAGGATTTGTGTCCAACCACCGATCCTCATGGAAAAAAAGTTGGTCGAGGCTAAGTAGACTCTGTTATCACTATCAAACATTCCGTTTTCAGGGATTCATTTCTGTGATCAGTCGTCAACTAATGTCAAGTCATCAAGACGTTTACCTACAATTATTGTCATCGTGACATCAATTGTCAGAGTAACATAACCTATAACGTCAGCGAATTAACTGATAGGGCAGAAATTTTGGAAATTCTCTGGTTTCTCTTGTTACCTGTCAATATAAAAAAAGTCGAAACACATCAGAACCGAGGTCCTTCAGCTTGTAGATAACATATCCCTTGAAATGAAAGTCATTATTCAGAGCAACAAAATAAAATACTTCAACTTTATACTTGGATCTCCCGCTTTTCATGTTACTTTTCCTCATCACCTTCTTCTTCTTTTTACGCTTGTCACCTCACACTTCAAAAGCAAAACGTCCGTATAAAGAATTCCTGTCCGTGAAAGGATTCAGATTGCTGATGTCGTTACCGCTAATAATAAACCAAACAGTGACAACCTAGTCTCCATGTGTGGTTTCCCTATCTACAGCTCGATCTCCAAACAAATGTAGCTTTGTCCTAATTGTCACTCCCTCAACCCCAGACGTAACAAGTCTAAATTAACCGCATTCGTGTTTTTACCAGCCTTCGCAAACGGCCAAGGCTAATGAGAAAGTAATGACTCCGAAAAATCTATGAATAGGACGAAGACGCCCGTTCGTCTGGATCCAACCCTTTGCAGACGAATTAGAGGCCCTCATATCTTCTAATTATCGGGGTTGCTCAGAAAACAATCACGCCCGAACGATTGATTGGTTTTTTTTCCGCCGTTTACGCGGTTGCTTCTCGTCTTATTAGAGGGTAGGGTGGTTGGAATCAATTATCTCTTTCCTAAGTGAAGAAACGGAGCCTATTATTTGTGGTAATAGATTTAATTTGGTATATATGGGCTGCTACAAACTCCTGAAGTCTATGATTCGATGAAGAACAAGGCTTCCTTCTTTAATTATCGACATAAATAAGCATATGGGCGTTTCGAAGATAATAGCGCCGCGCAGTAAAAACAAAATTACTGACCAAGCCTAAGCTGCACAAGGTAGGTACACGTTTAAGGTTAAAATTCATAACTGTCATAGTGCATATTTCTGAGACACTTGATGGCCAATTTGATGTGGGTCAAGGACACTTTTAACTTGATTTAGGGCTTCGGGTTGATATTACACTACTTGAATCCTTTAAACGATATTACATTTTTACACTGAAATGAAATTCCTTGTGTCCTTTTTAAATACCTTTTATATTTTTTTAAGTTCCTCAACAACCTGATATCAAATAACTAACTGAATCGGAGTTCAACCATCCAGTATCGGTCAAGTTTATTGTTTTCTTTGATGGGTCATCTGTTGAATTTTACTTTTGAATGCGACCAGGAGGCAAACTGAAATTGTAGTGGTTTCAGATCATATTTTCGTGATTTGTGACTGTGTTGAAGATGTTGGGGTCAATGATACTTATGTTGATATATCAGAGCCCTGATGAAGATTTTAAATAAATCGAGACGTTGGCATTCTTTCAAAATAGCCTTTTGATAATATTGGCTCTAACAATTGAAGAAGATCATGAGAAGGTCATCATACATCTATTTGATGAAATTTCGGAAGTTTTTATAATTGCTCTAAAGCAACTGAATACTTTAATTATTACATGATGTAATTGATTTGAAGTAACACGCACCGATTCATTTTTGTCGGTCAAATCTGCATTTATGATTTTCTGACTCATCTCTGATAATTTTTGCTCAATTTTTTTTGTCCTCGTATTTTCCTATTTTATTTCATTTTTTTTTCTGGCTATCTTCAAGGCATCTTTCAGTTGTCGAGGAATGTGCTTCATTTGAATATTTCACTGAACAATCCCATAAAATTTAAATTAATTTTGTTGGTTTTTCGAAGTTTTTTCTTCAGATATTTCATAATAAATCGAATTAAATTGTACGCTGTTTCATTGAGCGCTACGAAAACTTTCATTCACATTATATTGGTTGGATATTATAATTGCATCGTATTTTCTTGTGGCCCTTATCGAAATTATATAGTATTATTTGATTACAAAAAACTGTCGAAGCTTAATAATATTATTTTACAAATAATTCATTTCAAACCACTCATGAGAGTTATGATACATTTTGATCAAGTCAAAGTTGAAAGCATCCCACAATTTTAAAATTAGATTATTTTATTCGTAACTCAATTCTCATCTCGCAATAATAATTATTGTGATAAAAGTAATTTTAATTATTCTAATATAGTTCACAATACTGTAAACGGAATTATTTTCTAAGCTTCAGTTGATACCGTTATTTTCAGTTTTTCGAACTATTATTTATTCTTGATTTTTCAGTGTTTGTACGAACATAAATATTGCAAAAGTTCAACAGGTTTTTCTCTGAATGAATTCGCATACATATTTGTGAGCAGACCCAGATCGAATATAATTTTGCCCACCGAAAAGAATGAAACATAACTTGACCAGAGATACAGAATGGTGAATGCGCCGGTATTCAAATAATATCATTTTTTATCCTCATGATTTTGGAAGCTTCGAAACAACTTACTCAATTATTGTATTGAAACACTTCCTGAATATATCATCAAACAACACGACTCAAGCATGTCTTCATAATCAATGATACACGTGACCAACTAATCTGAAGCCAAAAAAAGTTAATTTTGACTTTTTTGTCAATTATAAAGGTATATATTTCAGGCTCCTGTCTCTACTAAATTCACTGACAGAAATTTATGAAACGACGGAGATTCGAATTGCAGAACAGGAATCATAGAGAAACGTACAATCGCAGCTATTTTCGTACGGCGAACAGCGCCATCTGTACCACCGCAAATCCGTGGTCTTTTTGTGACGATTTTACAATAGCCTCGTTACTCAAAACTAAATTAAACTTGCCGCTGTTCAACCACCAACTGTAACTGGGGTAGTTTCGGCAAGAAAGGGTGTAATTGTAATCAATTTCTACAATTATGTCGTAGTGGGGAAGATGGGATCGATGCGAAATAGTGTGCTCTGCTTAATGCGTCTTCGTTTTATCGCTTTTCTGAGCCAGATTTTACTGCTGGTTCGATATACAGGGTGTCAATTTGAAGAGTTTCCAGACAAGGAAGTGCCGGAACAGGTTCAATTCCATTTGGAATGGGACATATTTAGGCACAATTGTAAGCCAAAATCTCCTCAACCCTAGGGGTAGGAGAATAGAGACTGATCTATACCTCAATTGGAAGTCAATTTGAACTTTTATATGAATTTTACAGTTTGAAAATTTTCATTGAGTCCTCAAAGTAGTTGCAGGTTGTAGTTGATAACTTAAGGTATTCACTCTGCCCGGGCTTCTTGTATATTCTCCTCATTTTTCCATTTTTCCCTTCATACTTCGCATGGAAAATAGCTTTCCTTGATTTTTTGTGCCCTTTCCAAATCTAGAAAGGCATCTTCCTTATTGAGTAACCCTCAACAAAACAATTGTCGCTATTATACCGCACCGAAACCATCAAAAACCAATCTCGTCCTTCTCTAGCGTATAATTGGAAAACCTAATGAGCGGGAAAATATGGAACAATCAGCCGAATAGCTCGGCCGGCCGGAAAAAAAGCTCATGCAAAATTCAGAGCACCTGAATAGTTGATGGACTCCGGGATGACGCACCGGATCCATTATTCAATTCCTGAAAATTTGCAGCTTTAGAACAAAAGGAAAACCACCTGGCGCGGATCCACGTACGTGTCTCGTAACTAGAAAAATTGCAGACATAGCAATATCGATTTTTTTACATCTACAGACACCGTGCATGTCAGGAGAAGTAAGAATATTCAATATGCAACAATTCTACAGAAAACTTGAATTTAATTATGTCTTTAGACTAGCGGCTTTCATATTTCTCTCCAGAGGAACATTTACTAATACTGAGATATCTCAGATCTCAGAAGGATTAAGCTCTGTTGAAGCTCTTTCTAGATTTTCAGGCTCATGGTGGTGTTCAAGTCCAGGTAGCTTTTTAGTGTTGCTCTTTCTGTCGGTGTTCTTTTTCAAGTTTTTCCGCATTTCCAGTGTTTTTGCGTATTGTCTGAAAGTTTTTTCGGTACTGAGCCTATAGATGAAGTGACAATGAGGACGCTTTTGATATCTTCCAATTCCCAATATTTCCTGGGTTGTTCTTCAAGATCTCTGGATTCAGACATTCTTCGGTAAGTTTATAGACTAAATCGTTAATGTGTAATTTATCTGATTCAAGGTCAAGAGAAAATTAATCGTTTACAAAAAACTCCCCATTGTAACAACCAGGCTTTCGGTGAATAACTTTGCCCTCTTCAGGATCCTAAAAAAAACCACTTACGAGAATTGTGGTTGGCTTATACAAACATGAACTTTCAAAATGCATGATAGAAATTGAAGTATAATAAAGAGGGTTTCGTAAACAACTAGATTTGTCTTGACCTTAATCCTGATAAATTTCACATTAATATTATTGATCTATAAACTCCTACAAGTAAAAAGTTGTTATACTGGATTGCAATGTCCATGAGTATTGATTGCTCTATTATCATCTTTGATCAGCACGATGAGGCCTGAGGTCTGGTCTATTATGTGTAACTTAACTATCTGTTAACAGCGTGATTCCAATAGAGTATGCAGTGCTCATTTTCTTAAACAGATTCTGGAGTTTAGTTATAATAGATGATCTGACTCAGTTTGAGTAGTTGGTATTTCATTGCCAGTCCCCCATTTGTATCTTAGTGACAGGATTCTTGAACGAATTTCTTACATCCACTACCATAACGATGAATATCTTCTTCATTATTATTATTAGAAAAGATACAAAGAAGAGGCCCATGCCTATTGATCTCAAATGAATGGATGCAAAATAAATGACACTCCAAACAAAAGTAGGGAAGAAAAATCAACATTTCTTAGATCGAGTCCAATCTGTTCTTCTTTCGTTCCACATTTTCAGTAGCATGAAATTCCAGCAAGACGCAATCTTTTAATAACATAGGATGGGGGTTATATGCAGGAATTTTATTACTTGAAGAGGGACCAGAATATTGAAATTTTAAAAGGTATTGGGCGAATTCGCGATGGGGAGTTCTTTGATGAGGGAATCCGGAGTTTGAGGAAAAATTCAAGTAATTTCGGTCACCAGAATTACTTTGTCCTTACTGTAACAATATAAGGGGGGAATCCTTTAACAGAAAAATTCGAAGTTCGGTCACCAGAATCACTTTGTCCTTACTGTACCAATATTGGGGGGAAATACTTTAACCCTAAAGGGATGAAAGTTTTCCAGAAAAATTCCATATTAGATAATCTTCCAACAGGAATTTCGAAATTAAACATCATCCAATTCTTGACTCCTAAGATGGTTAAATACTTGCAGAGAAAAGTGAATTGAATCGTTGGAAATTAATTTGATCTTGTTGTTAAATGACTGACAACACTTATATGTAATTTCTACTAACTTCGAATTCCGACGTAATTTTTGAGAGTAGAATTCAAACTCAATTTAGCGATATCTCATTTTTTAAACCCCATTTGCAAGAATTATTAAATTGTCATTTTCAAAAAACTATAAAAATTATGATAAAATCTAGTATATAAAGTAATTCAAATATAAAAATATTTGGAAGAAGAATGAAAATGAAATCTAAAATTATTCAAATTGAACTGTAAAATATAAATTGGACGAACCAAAAAAAAAAACATTTATATCAAAAAGATTCGAAATGGACGACGTTTTTCAAAAATGCATTTTAAAGTTTGAAAAAAATTTCATCCCTAAAAGAATAATGAAATCTACATATAGGACAATAATTTATGAAATATTCTATACGCAATTAGCACTGATTTTTACTTTCATGTCTTAGTTAGACATTTTTTTCATCGCTAAAGATACAGCCAAACATTTTTTTCAAGGTATCCCAACTTTCCCTTTCATCAGTTTTCCTCTTTTCTCCCCAAGATTCTACCCTGGATTCCTCCTCCCTCCAACGTTCAAGGACGCAGATGTGACCAGACTCCTCAGAGCCTCGGTTTTTATTAGTTCCTAGCTCACGGCCTCCCCCGATAGGTAATTTAGTTAATGATTGACAAAGGACGGAACTCCTTGAAACGTCGTAGTTGGCCCAGATGATGAATTGTAAAATGGGCTTTACGTGCGGACGTCGAACGTGAGAGGTTGCGAGCGGCTGCAAGAGGGTAACTGGGGTTGTTAATTGCCGAACTCATATTCTTTTCGAAAGAGAATTAACGTGGTGAGTCTATTAGGAGAACAGGAAACTAGGATCTTATAGGATTCAAGAGTTTCAAATATCCAGCCAGGCCCTGTACCATTGATCGAAAAATATGATAGTCCGAGAGAGCAACGTCTGGAGAATTTTGCAGGTGGGGTAGAACTTTCCATTTCGATGTTTTCACGCATGTTTTCGAGCATTACCATGCTGTAAAATCACTTCATCATGTCTCTCGCTGTATTGCGGGCGTTTGTCTTTCAATGCTTGGCTCAAACGCGTTAATTACGTTCGATAACGATCGCCTGTGAGTGTTTTGATCAAGTAATGTCTACAATTCTGCATCTTCGAAAACCTCATCTCTTTCACCTACATGCTGGTCCTAAACTTTAATATCGCCGTTTTTGTAAAGTTTAAACCTCTTTCAGCATGTTATTTCACTGAAAGCGACCTCAGCATAAGTATTTTAAAGCTTTAGATGGGCCTCAGCAGCAAATTTCTTCACATTTGAGCAGAAAATTAAAACCTCCCGCAAATGACGAGAATTCGGCTCGTAAACTGACATAATTAATCGAGAAAAACTTTATGATCGATTATTAATTCCATGGCTTTCTTTTCACAAATACCTAAGCTTATTGTAGGCTCTAGGATCTATTTATTTCAACTACTTGAGAACCAAAAATCAAGAAATTGTATTTACAATATTCCCTGTATTTGTGGAAAATCTTATACAGGAGATACATCAAGACCATTAGAAATTAGAAAACGTGAACAGAAGAATAACATAAAAAATAGAGATATTGGAAGATCGCAGATAGCAGATCATGTGTGTTTTAATGCCGGCAATCACATGATGGATTGGAATGGAACAAAAATTTTAATGACGGATCCTGATTTTTCTGAAAACTTGATATGGGTTTTCTCTCCTAGTCTCTGAAACAAGACACAATTGGAAAAATTTTTTTAATAATACAAGAAAGGCCCCTGCGTTAAAATTTGAGCACTGATGATCATAAAAGAAAAATCAAGGAGTCAGCTTGTATTTTGTTGGATGAGGCTAATAGTCTCGCCAATTTTTCAGTCGGAATAGGTCGAATTTGGATAAATTTTGGAATGAAATAACAATATCAATATTTAGTAATCAATATTAATCTATGTTCATCATATATTGACAAATGTCAATCAAAAAATCAAAATATTGTCACGATTCTACGAAGTTGTATGAAAAATAGAAATTCTCTGACGAAGGAGTCTGATTTAGACTCCGAAACGTTACGCTTCAGAATTCGAAGTGTTTTCTCTTTGTTCATAGTTGGGCAACTATTTCTTCTTGTAAAGTTTTAGCCCCTGACAAATTAGTGCTCAAATTTTTACGCAGTGGCCTTTCTTCTATTATTTAAAAAATTTTTCTAATTGTTTCTTGTTTCAGAGACAGAAAGAAAAAACCCAAATTAAGTTCTCAGGAATATGCAAAGACCTCCCAGACAATATTTCAACAGACAACTGTCACTTACCGATAAGTAAAGTGTTACACCTAATAGCAAATAGTCTAATGGTTACCGTGTAGTATTTAAAAGAATTGTAGCTCATTACTTACTACTGCACTGCCACAGATACTGACCTGAAAAAAAAAACTTAGAATTAATACTCCATATTCAATTTTTAAAAGATATTAAAGCAACCCCCGAAGAAATTAGCCATATAATCCTTTTGCTTCAATGAAACTTCATTCAAGAAAGGAATAAAAAAGGTAAAATAATTCAGTAGCTAATGCTAAAATATTTTGATATATATTCTTTTGTTTCTCCCACTAATACTTCCACGCAGCATAAATAATTAAAATACACAACAATTCTGGTAGAACTTTCTTCAAGTTAATTTTATCAATATTCACTTTCGCTCCACTAGGAGGAAAATTTCCCTGAAACCGGCCCTGCCTCTTCCCCTTCCCCCAGTCTCGACTATTCCTTGTAAAGATTCGCTTGCATCTGACCTCCCAGACATGTTATTGGCAGATTTACAGCTGAAATACGCGCTTCAATCGACGGATTCCCAAATATTAGAACAGTTTTTTGTGGAAGGTCCCCTGAAACTTCAGGGTGGTCTAAAACGGTACCCCAGGGAGGAATTTGCGGCCGTTAGTCTCGTATTATGCATGAGGTTTCTTATCTTGGTCTCGTGCCGAAGAGAAAGTTACTTCTAAACCATAACGGAACAATATCGATCCCATATTTCCGAAAATATCAGATTATGATAATGGAGGTTTAAAGATCGTTGGACGAAGTTGGTTGATATATATGCCTTGTTTGATGTCATTAAATTTGCATAAATTTCCTATTATCTCGGAAATGTGAGGAAAATGAGGCATCAAGAAGACCCTCCCGATATCTACATTGTATAGTCTAGACAGGCCAGTTTTTCTATACAATTTGAAAACAATCATTCACTCAGTTTTCATTGAAATTGGTTGTATTCATTTTAAGGAATTGTGGATCAAAATTTCTCCCGAACATCTATATTCCATTAGATATTGATGAATTATCTCAAACTCAGGATTAAAAACAATGAATACCTACTTTATATCCTTACATTTAGAAGTGAAATGAAATACTAACTTAATAAAATTCGTGGGTTCATTTAAGAAAAGTAAAGAGTAACTTTTGTCCCAGAGTACAAACAAGGCTTGTACCTAAGGACAGAAATATTTTTTCTTATGACACAAATTCATGAATTCTTTGTTGAAGTAAAAACAAAAATGATCACCAGATTTGTGATTATCATTTACCCATCATTGAAAATAATTCATGATATTGTAAGGAATCCACATTTGTTGATTGATAAAAAGTTGAACAGCATTGATGAGATCTTCAAGATCTCAAGATAGATGTCATCATTTGTATTTGGTTTTACTGAGAAGGCTTAAACTAATTGCTTCAAAAGTAGAAAATTTTGTGTGAAGATATTGTCCCTGAGGAAAATGGGATTGACAAGTGAATATACTTTATACCAAAAAAAAGTTATGAAACTAACGAACAATAAAAGAATAATTTGACTACACTTTCATCTCAATGATGAAATCCTCATGAGCTTCTTTATATCTAGTTCTATAATATATAAAAAAAATCCCCCACACCCCATCTTAAAGCCAAAAATCGCTTTCAAACCCCTGAAGCGAAAGCCTCATATACACTTCCATCCACCGTCTGATGAATAGTCCACGCTCGGGTCTATTTCCAGTGGTGCCAACCCCGTAGAGAACCAGGAAACGGACTAATCCACTCTTTAAGAACGTACTTCCCGGGGAAATAAAAGTTCGCGCGACAGCTGAAAAGTTTCCTTCAGCATTCTAAATTGAAAACGCGCCATATCGAGAGCTTTGAATTGCATGTTCTCAGGAGAAAGGTGCTGTAGGGTTGGGTGGGGGAGGGGCGAAACTGATTGGATGTTGCAATTGTGTTTGGCCGTTTTGCAGTCGGGGGAGAAGTTCGGGAAAATCGCAGTTTAGAAAGGGGGGCGTATTTTTCAGTTTGAAGTAAGATTCGAATAGTAGTTCGGTGCAGGATTCATAATATCGAATCAGTGTAGTTCTCACTTGACCGAAACTTCAGTCCTTCGAAAAATCAGTGAACTGAAGGGTTACTCATTCGAAAATGACGTTTACTTTCTTCTCATTGGCCATTTGTCCGAAGTGCCATTGTCTGTCATCCCTATATCTTACCGTTCATCAAGTTGGAAGATGTAAGGCAACTAACTTTACAAAACGTGTTGATATAATTGCATAAACCAAGAAGTAATGACGTTTTAATTCATTCCAACCAAAACAGCTGGGTTAGTTGTTAAAACAACCTTTTGAACTGAATTTTTTTTTGAATTATCCTCGATTTAAATAATCAAGATGATGAATTGAGTAACACCAAAGATAATATAAAATGGATTAATCGCATTGAGTATTTTCTCAGGATGTTTCATTAATGGATATATCAAACTTATTATATTTCCAACAAAAAAAAAAAGGTATTCAATGAATTTATTATAAGATAGCTTCGTATAAATGAATAAATATCATTATATGCAGAAGAATCGAATGCAACATATTTTTTCAGGTGATGTCAGTTGAGTAAAATAATTGAAATCTACGATTTCTCTATTTTTTACGAAGGAATTATAAGAACTCCACTTCTGAAATATTTTTTCATATCGACTGAAAAGTATGATGATATGATGTGATCATGTGATATTAACCAGTGAATAATAAATTCTTTATGTGCAAGGCCACGAAAATTAAATGTCAGTTTTGTTTTTAATATTTTTGACACTACCCTCTTGGACATAGCGACGATTACGGAGTATGCGTGGGATTGTCCATACCCTTATTCTTCGAGAATCTGAAAATCGTCCATATCTGGATTCATCAATGAAAAGGACACTGCGCCATTGATCGTTCCAATTTATATGTTGCCTTGCCCATTCCAGTCTTTGACGCTTATGGTCACGTGTTAATGGAAATCCTCTTGATGGACGTCTAGAACCTAGATTCACCTCTCTCAAACGTCGTCTGATGGTTTAGATGGAAACTTGGACCTCATTTGCATTTTAAAGAGTATTCCGTACCATTCTACACGTAGATGTAGGCCTTCTTCCCGCCGAAACGGTGATGAAACGATCCTGAGCTGGTGTTATTTTTCGTCGCCCACCAAGCCTTGGTCTTCTCAACACGAAACCTGTCTCCTTCGACCTATTCCAAAGTCGAGATATAACACTTTGGCTGACTTGGAGCCTTTCTGCTACAACAACCTGAGTTAGGCCACCCTGTAGCATTCTGTTAGCCCTATTAGCCTCAGCGTTTGTTAATTTACGACTTGGCGTTTTCAGAAAACTCGTTTCAAATCGAAGCCTTTGATACCGACTCCATTTCAAAATAAGAACATTCATGAGGCATATGCAAAGAACCAAACTTCAGAAAAAGGCGATCAGATTGACGAAATGTCTCATACTGATTTTATTGGATCGATTCAAGTTGTTGTTGAGTTTTGAATGATTTTACAGCGATTTTCTCGAAGATCACATACTTTTCAAAACGATTGAATACGATATCCCTAACTCCTGTGGAGCAGTATATTTGTTGTTTTCTACCACCTTTATTGTATCACAAATGAACTTCTAACTCGCACAAGCGCGGTAATTATGCTACGATGAGGTAACTCGGCCGTGCATCGCCCTAGTTATGTGGAAATTCCGTTTAACTAGGTCGAGACTTCTGATATGTTTAATGTGAATTAAACAAGTAACTTTAGCCGGGTTTCACAGAAATCCAAAAGGCATCGAAATACAATACAATAAAGGGATTATCCCATTGAAAACAACTACAAATAAGTGAACAAGTTTTATTTGAAGCGTAATATCAACTGGTATGTTACCAATGACGAAACCCAAATTGGAACAATATAATCAATACAGAAGACGTCTGATACAACAACGTAGCAACACCACCATCTCGTCTTTAAAAAAAACCGCGCTCTTCATCATCTCCATTCATGGCCTCAGGGGACCTAGACGTCTAGCTTGCCCAGCCATGAAATTTTTCCCCATCCTTCAACCCCTGCCGGGGAGTGCTTGTGACCTCGAGACCACTCGAAAAAAATCGATAGGGGCCATGTGTGTCGCCGGATATCTGGCGAGCTCGTCTGCCAAACTTGCGGCGTGTAAAAGCGCCAAATAGTTGAAATCGTGAGGGGTTCTTGACGTGCCTCCGGAGACGCCCATACCAAATCATCCCTGACGAAATGCTAATGGCACTCCCGTCGGAGTTCAGCCGCAGACCGCGCTTGATTTGACTTGGCGCGGGGGGGCAATTAGGGAAGATCGCAGCGTGAACGAGGCCTAAGGAGTGCGGCGGGCAGATCGAGAAGAAAATTCCACGGGCAGGTTCTCGCATTTTTGTGGCAGATCGTATCGTTGAGCGTTCATTTATAACTGCAGGTGGCGTTGCGAATGAGGGAGTAGTGGAAAGCTGGCTTAATTTCATGTCGATACCTTTATCGTATCGAGAATAAGTGGGTCTACTCGGAACAAGAGGTCGAAATTAACACACATTCCCATCACTATTAATAGTATGTTATTGATCCTTCAGGACTCAACAATGTAAGAGTAATGGCGGTATTCTGCTTTCATGTGTAAACAAATCTGGAGCTTTTCATAAGCTTACAGGAAAATTGAGATTCTCGACGCTTTCTGAAAATCTGTAGCTTACAGGCGATCTGAAGCATATCGAAAGGTATAAATATGTTGAATGGGTTGTTTTTATCACAGAATGAAAAATACTTTTTTATACTCAACTACTTTTGTGATTCACTTTCGCACTTTGGTTGTAAATTTCTCTTTCTCTTTAAAACGAACACAAATTGAACATGAATATATCTAAAAATCAATACTTACGATGCAATATTATAGGGAAATAAATGTCATTCTATGATCTCATTACGAAGTAGTTCAAAATTGACACTTCTGATAAGACAGTTCATATACCTATTATACGTATATGCGACAGTTACAGAAAATCTTCCAGAATTTCATTATTTCATTATTACGCTACAGATTCGTAGCTTACAGATGAAAAGCAGAATACTGTCACAAGTCAGAGAAATATTGCAATTCAGTTATTCTTGAACTAAGTTATTAAAGAATCAGCAAGAAACTGCCTAACTGAATAGAAGCATTTTTGCAGTAGTAATTTCTTTTTTGAATCATTTTCTTTATTTGTCGAAATGTGGAGGCAAATTTTTCGTTCGACACCGTTCAGAAAACAGAAGCACCTGTGAACAATCTCTTCTGAATTCATCCAAACTAGCAAGTTCCTAGAAGGTCCATTATAATTCAATGGTTCACTAAACTTTGATCATCCGTTAAACAGGAATTTCTATTGGCGGTAGCCATGGATATGTTGTTTTATTGATGGATGATTAAAATTTTGATTAACCACTGAATTATTATTTAATGGTTCATTGAAATTTTAATTATTCATCCAGGATTTTGCGTATGATATTTGATATCGACCTGTAGACCAGTTTTCATTTCAAATGGCCTCCTCACTCTAACCTCGATTTTTAATTAATACCGAAGAAAATGAATATAACTCTTTACCTTTTATAGTTACGGCACAAGAATGTGGGTTTGTTGTGTATACCCAAACCTAATGCTTCTAGATTCGAATTTTTACTAATTGAATTAAACTTTTCAATCACTTACTAAGTCATTACGAAGTTTCAAGTTGAATGAATTCAACTGCCATCAAGGGCGTCGCTAGAGATTTTTTCTGGGGGGGGGTAAAAAAAATTTGGAAATAGTATATTGTCATGATATGTTCCTATGTAATGATTGTATAACTTATTTCTCGAAGGTAAATATTTTCCTGGGGGGGGTAATTACCCCCCTCGTATCGACGCCAGTGACTGCCATGGATATTTTAGAGAATCAAAAGTTTAATGAATCATTAAATTATAATGGACGTTCCCGAATCTGGGTGTTAGTATATGTAGATACAGGACAGTCACAGTAACTTATTGACAATAAACACAGGTTGGCATAATGCTTATTGATGAAAAACTTCTTATAGTGTATAGTTATAGTTACACTTTTCTAATAAGAATATTGGGTTGTATATCAGTGTTTGTAAAAATTTTGCTGTTAGGTGATAATATCCCTTGAGGGGCATCCATGATTATCCAAATATTCTCATGCTTGTATCTAGACGGATCTTCTAACTCAATAGTTGCAAATTAATATTCAAATATACAAACTTGAAATTGAAATGAAATCTACATCAGCCCCTCAACATTTAGGCCACCACTCTGAGATTTGACAACAAAATCGCATTACATAAATCGTTCTTCGGGTCGGAATTCTCCAGCACCCACCCCCAACTTACAACCAACCCCATATCGCTCTTAAACTCGAAAACTAATGACTTCATCCAGACAAATAGAAATCATAGCCCAAGGCATTTCCATCTCATTCCGGACTTTATTCCATTTGAATCTAGGGCCATTATGGTCCCGATATTGAAAGATTGACACGGGGGTGGAGTTTTATTCAAAGGATTCGATTGTGCCCCGTCGAAGGGGTCGCGTTCATTATTAAAGCGGGGCAACAGCTGAGCTAATGGCGTTTTAATTCGGCATATCGCTCAGCGAAGACTTGATCAATTCCGGAGTGCACGCCATATGTGAGATTTGCGAAGCTCCGTTAGGAGATGGGAGATTGAGACTCATTAAGGCGCTTGCTATGGGACTTTCGTCGCGAAATTTTTAATTGGCTCGTAAATCATGTCGGGGTCCACAGGCGGGAAGAATAATTGAAGATGTTAATTGAGATAACTACACGATGTTTTTCGATAGTTAATAATGAAATATGACTTTTTTACAAAAAAATTAAGCTTTGAAATATATTATTGATCAGTCCTGGACGCATGTCGTGTCAACGTGACGTTTACTCGCAAATGTCAAAGTGACATCGATTGTCAGAGTGGCATAACCTAACTTGACGTCTGCTGTCAATGGATCAGAACCGGACCGAGGTAGGCCATTTTGTCTGTTAGTGTTCTCTGGTTTTCATGATGTCCCACGATTCTTTGAAGACGTAAAAATATTAAAGTATTTCTTCATAGAGAATATAGAATTATATGAAACCAAATTGCTGAAACGAATCGTATTAACTACTTCACCATGGTACAGATGCATTTCATTGAGTCTGACAAATTCCCCTCTGTTCAGGAGAACGGAAAACTCTCGGAAAATCGTGACAACTTGCCAACAAGAAGAAAAGCCCGACTCGACGTCATCATTGACTCGTTTCCTTCGACTTTCAGACGTTGAAATCTCGCGCCGCTTTTCGTCCGAATGCAAAACGTTTTCGGCGACAGATTCTTTCGCATTCTCCTGTCGAAAAGTGGGAGGATCCCCCTCGAAGAGCAGGGTTTAGAAGGGCACCCATCCTCGCGGTTTCAGCAGGAGAAGAAAAGGTTCATAAAAAGTCTTCAAAATCAATTGACATATGTCATTTATCTAACATTTTTTGCAAGGATTTGACACCTCACTAATTAGTGCACGAGTTTACGCACGAGCCTTTCTTCTACTAATCATCAAATTCATCTATTTGATATTGTTATTGATCCCCCTTAACAAAATGAAAAAATTTGGTACAATTCTACGTCTGGATTTTCTTCGATTTCGAATTCTCACCAACGCACGACGAACTCTCTAGCAAAGTTGGGATTCTTCTTTGAAAATAACCGATATCATTCGTCTCCATCCCGAAATTGTACAAAGGAATCGGGAACGGCAGCGTTTCGTGCCAATCAGGCCCCCCTCAGGTTGGGTCTTGCAGGAACCCGCCTAATCAAATGAACAAAAGACGTGAGACGACCGACAACAACGCCAAAATCGGCACATGCAACGTCTCAGGCACAAAGGGGTGTAAATAATGAATGAATCGAAAGGGATTTTTCGCCCCGAAATGCGTTTTATGACCAGCGAGAAAACAAGGAAGCTTCCGAATTTTCGAACAGCAGGTCGTTCACCTTGTCCAGATCTTTTCTCCCTATCTACCATATAAATCCTGTTCTGAAAGTTTTCCGATTTTCGAAAAACAATTTGATAACTTCAAAACGAACTCTTTTTTTGGATCAAAGCATCGACTTGAGTCTCATTCTATGGAATCCACTGATGCCCTGACCCATGCGAATAGAGAGTTGCATCAGCAGAACCAAGAAAGTATGAAAAACCGTCTTCGGAAACCAAATGAATACCGAACACCTCCTGTATTTGAAGAGGTGGCCACCCAGGTCTGCGAATTTGCAACCTCACTTCGAGAAATTCATACCACCCAACGAACAATGATCACTTATCTATATTTCCGAGCCGATCTGAAGCTACATCATTATCCCGTAACTCGCCAACTGTAAAAAAGCAAAACGCATTGTTTCTGTGATTGATTGCGACATCCACCTCTTTCGAATTTTATGATCCATTCGTTGTAACCTGTCAGAAGAACATAACCTTAAAAGTACGACCGGTGCGCTCACCTTCTAAATTATTAATGATCTGAATAAATGGGAATGGGTGTAAGATTGAAAGTCATTTTGTCGAAACGAAAGCTCTGGCTGTGTACAATTGTCGTACACAAACGATGAACCAATTTTTATAATTGAAAATTGAATACGAGTCATGCGAAGGATATGACATTGGGTAACGTCATAATGACTTACGATTTTCGTTGACGCTGAATTTATTCAATAAGGATATTCGATGTTCTGATATTAATTTCGGTTATGAGGTGTTATATCTCAGGAACTATGCTTGCGATGCATTAGAGAATCTACAAGACAATGTTCTTCCGATATTCGTACTGAAAGCGCCGGCAAAACGGCTCCATTAAAATGATTAATTAAACCCTAATGGCCCTCAACATAATAAAAGCGTATATTCATTTCGTCGCAATTAATAATTCTTCGGGGATCCAAAACAACAAGATTTTGCTGGAATCAAAAGCTCCATTTATTCCGGCACGGCCAACTTCATGTATCTGCCTTTAGAACGGATCGTGAGCACTGAAAATGAGAGGTCATTCACGGTGGTGAACGCGAATAAAAACTCGAGGTTCTATGGTCGGTTCACTGCTCATTAGCGCGGAAAACAGACTCGCTAATTTGCGATTTCCTGCCAGTCTAGGCGGTCGGTGTAATAGGGAGCTTGGATCCGCGGATTTTAAGGGGATGAGCTTGCTGAAACGCGATGTTCGGATGTTTCCGCAGGTAATAGAGAGGTTTATTTTTATTTGTTCTGTATTTCAGGACCATAAACGATGAAAAGAAAAGCACAGATTCAGAGGATCTTCTTAAGTGATTAATGGCCCTCTTGAACGTTTTAGCTTCTATCACTGATGTCGTCCTGGCTGTTTGACCCTTTTTCTTGAGGAAACTCATCTTGGACCATCCATCTTGAACGTAAATCCCGAAAGTTGGCGGTAATTTAAAATTATGGAGGGCGGTATGTGTGCCTCGTAAGAAAACTAAGTTTTCAGAGCTTATCCCACAATTCGTGACACTTTTTGCGAAGATATAAAAGGTGCGAAAGTGAAGGATTAGCTTAATCCCGTAAATGCCGGGGACGTTGTAAGCCGGAGCAGGGGAGAAGGGTTGGAGGGCTTACGGGTTTAGCGGACTAGAGTTCGGTTCCCCCTCACCCCGCCCTACGCAACTTTAATAATGCATCGTTTTTGCGAGTTTTGATTCATAATTCAGGTTTCGTCGCAACTTTCAAGTTTTACAGGCATCACAGATCTCTGCCTTACCGACAACCGCGCGAGGAGGGGATATCGCCATGAATTTTTTATGTTATCGGGGATATTTTCAGATTTCTCTTGCGAAAGAACACAGAAACCCTCGCGCCACTAATCTAAACTCCAAACGAACACTGTGGTAGATCACAGACGCAGGTGTTGAATGGTTCTTTCAAGAGTATCGCGCAACAAATAAGCAACATATGTTTTGTAACACATAAAATGTCGGGACCGTAAGACAAGACGGCCATAGGAATGTTGCAAGTAGCGCGAAATGGCCGAGCAAAACAGCTCTCAAGGGCCTCGTTCCAGTGCAAGGGCCACATGAGAATCGTACAGGAACATCCTGACAAGTTTGAGGATTCCTTGTTTCTCCTATTGGTTTTCGATAAGCAGAAATTACATAGGAAATCTGAATTTCTAATGACTTAACGATAATACAATGAGAAACAATCATTTCTGAGGCTTATAAATATAGAAATCTTTCTGAAATCCTGACAAAGACGTAAATACAGTTGGAATATGATTTCTGTGCTTAATGAACCAATAAATCCGTCTGTGTTCCAATTCTGTGGGATTCCACGGTCTCAATTATCTAATTCCCGCCACAGAACACCGTCGATAATGCTTTCATCGCGGTATCTGTGGCAATTTCACGGAAAACGCATCGAATCGTCTACGACCATCGAGGCGCTCTCTTACTCCCATAACCACGACTTTAGCAGCTGTCAACGGTGCATTAAATTCTTTCCGAGAATCTCGTTGACAAGTTGAAAGTGAAGTATAACGAAAAAACGCGCTTGTCTCGGCACTTACGCCGAGATGTTGATATAATTTACGGGGTGGATAATTTATGTTAGCGCTCAAGTTGGGCGCACAGAATCCGAGGGTGTTTCTTTTTCAGTTATTTATATGTTTACACTTAGTTATGATATGATTTATGTATTTTATTTCGGTAAGGGGGTACTAATGTCTTCGGTAAATACGGAATAAAATATGCTGGAGGCATTCCTTGTCGACAAGTTACACGTACCTGTTTATATTCGAGGTCCGCAGACCATTTTTTGTGCCGTTTCTTGTCAAATCGATGATTTAGGTTATGTGAACTTTCTCTATGGTCTCACGGAGCACGAGGTTCGTGGGTATTTCGAGTTTTATGTGGACCGTGTTGGTGAGTTGTTTTTGTCGCATGTTCTGGTTGTTTAACAAGGCGGGTGGAGGCTGCTTTTTGAGTTGACGAATTTTAACAAACGTCTGAGACTCTCTTTGGCGATGGGTTTCTAATGAATTAAACATAGGTTCGAGGGATCATATAAGGAGTGCAACGACGGTGTTCTGGTTGAATCGAAGTCAATGTCTTGATCGTATTTTTTTTTCGAGTTAAGGATGAGATCATCCCTCGTAATCAAAATAAAATACCACATTGGCATGAAAGATTGTCGTATTCACAAGAATGACAGTAAGAATAACTACACCAACAAATTTAGAAACATGCAGAGATATCTTGAAATGTTTAATTTGATCATGGCTGATTTCCGAATTCAAATATTGTTGATTAGGATATTACGTACCTTCGGATTCTTGAATGACTATATTTCGTGTAATTTTTAAATTGTATTGGATTCTTTACTTCTCGAAATTCTTGATGAAAATTATTTGGACCTTTTCTTGGATCCCAGATCAATTAATTAAGCGACTTCTTCCAAATTTGTTTCATTGACACTTCGAAAATTGATAATTTTGCCTCTTTTTGAATCTCATCGATATTTTCGATGTTTCATCCTCAAAGTTTCTTTTCTCCTTTTATAATTTTTTATCCTTTTCACTACTATACAACATTACATGTTCTTAATATTGTATTTCCTTACGAGGAAAGACTTGGTAGAAGTGAAACGTCGCAAAGGGGTCTTTTTTATCTCGTCAACGAACTACCCTTCTGGAGGGAACAGAGGGCGGATATAAATAAATCAATCTATCCGAAGACAATTCTAGCGAGAAATAAGAAAATCTGCAGGAAGCTCTGGGCGTAGCATATGTTCGGGGTGCATTTTCCACGTATGGAACGCGAAAATTGTGTTGCTTTCTCCGTAGCTCTGGTCGTAACCAGTAAAGCGCAGCAGCCGAGATGTGGGTGCTTGATAGGGAACTGACATTCTTATTAGAGGACACCCTATATGTGCCGTGAATATCAGACGATTAATATTATATTCAAATTTTTCTTCTGTGGAAATTTGAAAGTAGGCATTTCAAATATTACTCTTTCAGGAAACTCAGCCTTAACAATTTCAAATATTTCTCCAAATATGATCATAAACTGTCAAGGAAGTTAGAGAAATCCTTATCATTAGTCGGAACAAATGCTTCTCCGAGAGTTCATGCTAAATGTGATGTTGGGATAATCAGAATAGGTCGTATGACTTAATGAATCCATTCCTGAACTTTTAAAGCAGTTTGACCGAGATCAAACCAATGATTTAAATAAGTGTTATGATTATTGTTCAAATCCTGAAAAACATTATGTTGAGAAATGTCAAATCTGTCAAATGTCATTTGTCATGTGTCAAAAATTACTTTAATTTATGTCTTATTTGTTGAATGGATTTGTCTGTGAAAATGCTGGATTTATAGCAAAATGTTTTCAACCGAAAAACTTATAAGTCCTGAATTATTGAAACGCTCCATGGGGGAATTGATAAAAAAATGAAACCATCGAAAAATTTCATTGAATTTGAGGTGAACTAATGTATATTTCAAACGAAAAAGAGATTCGTAATTGGTGACTCGGGAAGAGGATCAAAATATTACAATATTTCTGTGGATGGCGAGTAATCGTAAAATCGTCAATTCAGTATTCCCAACCGAACCAATTACTGATGACGTCCTATTTACATTCCGCAAACGTTTTCATTAGTGGGTACCTTCCATATCACTTTATTTATTTGTCGAATCCCCAACAAGCGGCAGTAAAAGATTTTCTCATGGTTCTCATTTCAGGGCCACGTAGACAGAATTTTATTTGTAATTTTTATGGCATTGTAAACAACTTGCACCCCAAGAAAAACAAACATTCTATGGCCGTACTTTGTACTTAGTAATCTAACATATGGGACCTACCCAGACATCCCGCGGGGCGTTGAAAATACCCTCCGCTGTTCCCAAGAACAAAGAGGAGCAAAAGGAACGACTACAAATGTTTCTTTAATTGTCGAGCTCTGGAGAAGCAATATGAAATCATTCTCTGCGAAGGATGAAAATCCGCGCAGATGGGGGTGCCGCAGGGCTCTACGACTTGATTAAATGTTTTACTGTGGATGGAGACGACATATGCCTATCAGATTTTTTCGCGAGAATTTTAATCAAGTGGAGTAAGAGGTGAATTATTGTACAGGAGACATACGCATATATTTATCTGATGTTATATCTCACCTTTTATTTTCGTATCAACATTTGCAGTTTCAAGCAACTCTTATTAAATCTATATTTTCTTAAAATGTTGAAAGTTATCTACAAGCTGTCATTATTTTTACATCCACAGTTACACAGTGAATTTTATCACCCTGCAAATAATAACAGCTAATGACTTGTGACATTCAAATTAAAAAACAAACACTTGCAAATCATTCTTCTGATACTACAATTTCATGTGACGCGAGATCTATATCAACAGATTGATACAAGAAACTAAAGGCGGACGAGAACATTTCAAAACACGAAGAATCTGAAACGTTGAGGCTTCAAAGGTCAGAAAAATAAGCTTTTAAACGAACAATTACTGATACATTTCGGGAATTTCCGCTACCTATTAATCTAGGTTGGAACTATTTTAAAAGTTCTATAATTGTGAAAACGACGCCGACCCGACGCTCAGATTCATCTGTCTTTGTATATCTAATTGAAGATTACAAGAAGCACACTCAGGACGTCGCAGTTATCTTGTCGAAAATCTTGACAAGCATCGTTATTTTTTCGTTTATGCCCGGCTGATGGATCCGAATTAACCCATGTTGTAAATGGTAGAGAGAGGCTAAAATTTACGCCGCTCCGAACAGTAAGAGACGTTAGCAGTAATTTTTTTGAACGGGTTATTAGCTAGGTTGTCAAATCAAATCATGCGTACTTGACAAAGTTGTCATAGTAGAGATAAAGAACTGGAACACTCTCTTTTAGGAGTTGAGCTTCAATCAGATTGTTTTACTATTCCATTCGGTTTTCTAATATGGAAAGAACAAACAACATTCCATTATTTTCGGAGCTAATTAATTCTAGACTTCAAAATAAGTAGAAAGTTTTACCTAAACATACCCATTTTACTTCTCATCATTGGGAGAAGTTATTCAAGTAACTCAATTGCTAAAAACTACAATAGTTATTTATGATATGTATTATATTGCATATAACAGTTTCCTGGCCTGGTGTAAATTGAAAAATGTAGAAGGGAACTTCAGTGAAACTGTTTTTCTGGCATACTTAGAAGAAAAATAAAAAAATATGGAGTTCATCAACTTTGTGGAGCAAATTTTCAATGATAAAGTCAAGCGCCCTTGTTGAAAATGGTGTGGATGTTAGTAAATATTTTCAGGTAATAGCATATTCAAAACGGAAAAGTGAAGGATATCGTCACAAAGTATCGAAAGTTCTCACTCGTGAACAAGTTGAAAAGTTTATAAAGGAGGCACCAGATGAGAAATACTTGATGGTTAAGGTTGCAACTATTTTCGGATTATTTGGAGCCTGTCGGCGTGAAGAATTGTGTAATTTATCAGTGGAAGATATCGAAATAACAAATAAATCATTATTCATACAACTTCCAAATACAAAAACGAAAGTCAGTCGTTCTTTCAGTATTATTGGGAAGTATGTAGACCATTTTAATAAGTACTTTGCACTGCGCCCTTCTGTCATCAAACATCGTCGTTTTTTCCTGAAATACATGAATAATAAATGCACTGCCAATCCAGTTGGTATTAATACATTTGGGAAAATTCCATCTATCGTTGCCGAATTCCTCAAACTGCCAGAAGCAAAGCAATATACAGGATACGCCTCATTTATAGCAGAATCAGGAGCAAATATTACGGATATAAAAAAACATGGTGGATGGAAGTCTACGACGTTAGCCGAGGGCTATGTTGATCATTCCATTGCATATAGAAATGTCATAGCTGAAAAAAGTCTCAGAACCTCAACAGGTTTTGGGTCATCATCATCAAATATTGTACTTCCGGTTTCTACAAGTACTGATGGTGCTGAGGATTCTAATAATGTGTTGCGAAGCTCCCTAACGTCACAGGGCATTAATGTTAGTAATTGTTCTAATGTTAAAAATATTTTTAACACTCTTAAAAGTGTCACTTTTAATGGCAGTTGTACAAAAATATATTTCATTACATTTTTCAAGCTTCGTCAAAAATTAATGAAGAATATCAAAAAATTTAGTATCAAATTTTCTCAATCCACTGAAGGCTGTTTCCTCTACCTCTTAAATAAAAAATTTCGTTTCAAGCCATCAGTGAACTCGAAGAAAATACGACGAAAATTGTACTAATATCTCGTATCCGCCATAAGCCACTTTCGACGTTAATCCGATCATAAATTCCAGATGGCTTCCTCTCATTAGAATCGCTACAGTCCGGTTTTTCCTGCGCTTTTCCGCACACTCATCCAGACCGGAAACAGCTTCAGAAGCATCAGCCCGGAAGGAAGTCCTACAAACGAACCCACTCAAAAAGTTCTGATTCAATTACGAACGACCCTAAGAGCATCGTTTAAATTTTTCATACAATAAATTACGAAGTTGGCCCTCTTGAGAGCATTATCTGATACAGATATGATAATAAGTTTGATTAGAATGTTTCTGGGCGAGTGTACGAGTCCATTTGACATTTTTATTGTGCTACTTTGAATGTTGAGGGTTGAGGAACGTGGCTGTTGCTACTTTAATAAGCGGAGACAAAAGAAACGAATTAATCACATTTAATTTTTTCAAAGCAAGTCAGCAGTGATTTATACGATGAATTTTTAGAATACGGAAGCATTTCAGGGGAACACACCCCTTATTCGAGTGAACTTTGAATAACTTTTCGATTCATAACAAAACCCTAATCAACAACAACAATGGCTTCTAAAATTTACGAAAAATTTGGAGAAATTAGGAATGATGTTAATTTTTCTATAATTATTATCTGTATTTTGTTACCTACTTTTCATTATTCAATATTTGTTTTGTCTCACGAACTCGAGATTTAACATGGGACGATTTCATGTAAAAACTCATGATCCCAAATAGAGTCTAACAACACTTGATCAACGCATTGAAACTCGAATAAACCTGTTTCTAAATGACATCTCACCGCTTAGCCTTCAGTTACAAAATCTGAAAATGATAATTCCATTGCTACTGAAATAGAGCTTAAGGTTTCAGTGATACAAAACCTCCTTAAAAGTGGATGCAGTAAACACGTTCGGCAAGAATTTTCTAGAGGTATCAAATTTTCAAAAGGTGAGTGCTTCTCAGAATCCTTAAGTATTGCATATTTCGTGTTATTTTCCTGTTTTTTATAAAGTTTGAAAATATGTCCACCTTTCTGATCATGAAAATCTATGAAAATATTGGTAATCCCCTCTCACTTTATTCTGATAAAATCTCTATTGCAGTAAACTAATGTATTTGACTCCTCTAAGATATATATTTCGATATATTTTTGCAGTTCTCATAGATTTTTCAGATATCTCTAGACTTCTCACATGGAAGTAATTGGTTGCTCCAAAAATGAACATTATTTGTGATGGTAAATCCTGATTTATTATATTCTAATGTGCACCTCATTATCTTAATGTGTTCATCTCATTTCTCAACTATTCACATCTCATAACACTTGCTAATTATTGTTCTCGAGTTTCAGATGAATGAAAATCCTCAAACGCAAAGGTGAATCACGGAATTAGTCTTCTCTCTCAATAAAACCAAGTGAACTTCTCTGAAGCATTTGAACGATCAAGTAACTCAAACATTGAACCTGATTGACAGTCTCAATCCCTGCTTCACATATTCAGCCTACTCTAAAAATTCATTATTTAACCTTCTGTTTTTCGCAATTAATTTCATTTGCATCATCACTGTAAACGCTGTGTTTAATTTTGAATTTATGGAACTATCTCAAAGTCTAAGTCTGACTTCATCTGACCTCTCATTTTGAACATCTCTAGATTACCTCTGTTTTTAGTTGAATAATTCACTCTGAGTTTTATAGATGACTTCAATATTTGTATTTTTTACTGTATTAACTTCATGCGGGTGACTTATTCATTTTATGATTGTGAATTATGTCAATAAATGTTTCAACACTACCATCTCTAACTCAATTTTCTGGATACAGTCCTAAACAGTATTTTCCAAAATCAGAACAACCCCGATTTTGAACAATGCTGAATGGTGAAGTGACTTCGTGAAGACAATCAAAACTCAGGATTTCGAGGAGTATAAAAGCACAACATCACATTTAGGTAGAGCAGACTTTCTTGAATCTCGTGAAACTACTGAAGTTTGCCTAATCTAATGCACAGTCTCTTTTATGCTGAAAGTTATTTCTAAAACAACGAAATAAATCATTTCACATCTCTCTAAAACTTCGACATCAAGAAACGAATGCATTAGAGCATAAAAAACGTAAATTGTACATTATTATGGTATAAAAAACCTTTTAATCGTCATGTTCGCTCGTGAATTATAGCATATTATTATTTCGGAGATCTGGGAACCAAAAGACATGTACAGTGGCGCCTCCAGCTGATAGTTCGGCAGCTGCGAAAAAACCAAGGCAAACACATGGCCTGGAAATCCGTAAAGTAGCATTATCACATTATTACATACCATCGTTTTGTCATAACATATGGACCGCATGTGAATTCAAATCGTCCATTAAATGCGTTCGCTTTGAAAACGCCGAAGTTTCGAATTTCACGCTCGTAAAGTCGACCTTTCACGCGTATCACAGAGATGGGGCGAGCGTAGCAGCGAGTCTTGGAGCGGACCACGTGACGTTGAGGCTGGAATCTGGAATGTCTGGTGGCGAAGGACGGTGAATGCAACAAATTATGGGTGGTTTCTGGTCGTGGGAGATGTGGTGTCGACGAACCGATTTCGAGTATAAGTTCTTGGAACCAGTGCGAGTACTGCGGTATGCGAAATATTTTGGGTGACACCCGAACACCCAGTAAAAATGCTTCCAATACATTTTTCTACGTGAGTTCATCATCACCAAAACAGCTCATGGTGAAACTTTCAACATTATCATTGTCGCATTCTTCTTCATCTGGATTTTTTCCAATATCTAAAGTATGATCAGTATTTTTATGCATTCATTTGTTCATTCTTTGCCATAGGAGTTTATTCTACTGAAGGTGATGGAGCAAATTAAGGAACAACTGATTTATTTCGCAATACGGGGAGAACCGTTTCCTATAAGAGCAATCTTTCTGAAAGAAACATAGAACCACTTTTCAGATCATCAGCATGCCTACATCAGAAAAATGTCGATGAATTAAAAGTGGCCAAGATGTAAACCCTGTGGAACACCTGATGTTATGTGGAAATGTCCTGCTCCTCAAGAGTTAGGGATAACGTATTCAATTGTTCTGAGAAGTATGTAATCTTCGAGAAAATCGATGTGAAATCATTTGAAACTCAAAAACAACTTGAATAGATCAAATAAGAATCAGTATGAGTCGTTTCGTCAATTTGGTCGCCTTTTTCTGAAGTTTGGTTCTTTGCATATGCTTCATGAATAATTTTATTCTGAAATAGAGTCAGTTTATCAACGGCTTCGATTTGAAACGAGTTTTCTGAAAATGCCACGACGTAAATCAACACACGCTGAGGCTAACAGGACTGTCGGAATGCTACAGGGTGGCCTAACTCCGGTTGTTGTATCGGAAAGGCTCCAAGTGAGCCAAAGTGTGATATCTCGACTTTGGAAAAGACTCAGGGAGACAGGTTCCGTTGAAGAATAAGGGTCAAAAAAGTCCATACATTCCGAGGGGGTAGTTTTATAGTATGGGCCGGGATATGTTTCAACGGGCGCACTGATCTACACATTTGTCCTGGGAATATGACCGCCTTACACTATAGGGAGCATGTCATTGAAAATGTTTTGTCAAATTTTCACGCTGCTATTGGTGAAACTTTTCAATTTCTAGACTATAACGCTAGACCGCTACGTGCAGCCATAGTTGAGAATGCGCGCGAGGAGCTCGGTATTCCACATTTACCAATACCTCCACACTTACCAGATTTGAATTGCATAGAACATGCATGGTAAATGCTCCAAAGAAGATTAGATAATCATCAATCTACCCCAGAATCCTTAAATGATCTGAGAGAGCTTCTGCCCCGTTTATGGAACCAAATTCCTCAAGAAATGTTCAACAACCTCGTGTGTAGTATGCAAAGAAGATGTCAAGCTATTATTGATGCCCGTGGAGGCCATAAATTTTATTGATAGTATCAAAATGCTTGAATTCTCTGGGAATAAAATTTCGTTATTTCACTTGATTTTTCTTAACCACGCTGCAGACCTACAGGCTAAAACTAATTTCATTTCCTGCAACTCGAAATCATATTGGTATGAATTTTCATCACAAAATCTCATTTAAACTATATTGGAAATTGTGAAGTCAAATTATTGTGCTTGTCATTTCACATTTGTCGAATGATTAATTAACGATTCTAATAATTTCACTATATAAGGATCTCTGAAGAAGGAGTCTAATTTTGATTTTCCACTGACAACGAATTGAAAGACTTTTGCAGGAGCATTTTCATTAATTGAACACGTTTTAATTGAGTGTTTCAACACTAATTTACTGAAGGTAAATATCGAAAGTTGAGCACAAAATTAAGTCAGAATAAAATGTGATTTAATTGGAATCACCTACACATATATTTCATAAGAAGAAAATTAAAGAAAACTCGAGGAAAAAAAGTTGGACGTCAAGGTAGACCCGCATATTGGGACGCAGGAATGCGAGGTGACAAATAGACGAAGCAAAATCTAGTAGCACATCCAAAGGACTGACCTCGACATCTTGAATTTCAACGCGACGACCTGGAATTGGCAACGGCGAAGTATGCCCAGAATCTGATCGCAATCCCGTCCAGAAATTGAAAAATTAGTCGGCACCCGCCATATGCTCCCAATTCCCCCAATCTGGGCGGCAATTTTTCCCCAATTCGATTTGGTATTTCCACGCTAGGAGGCGCGTAGGCGAAATAAGAAAATAAGGATGAGCGACAATCCCAAGAAGGAGTGATAGTGGATTTCCTTATATAGCACGAGCCTGCGACAATCTGTCACCCCCATTTCTCCTCCTAATGAAATTTGCCACGCAATATACTGGCCCAGGCCTACCCGTAGGGGTGCAATCCGGAGATATCTGAAAGTAATTCTGTCGCGATTTAACAGATGCCCTGGCGGCGGAAGAAAAACAGACATACTGCGTCACATGGAAATTGCGATGACGAAAACAAACGAAACGCTTATAAAAGATAGAAGAAGTACAAATGAAGTGAAGCTGAATCATATAAAGTTTGGTCTACATCCAACATCTTCAGATGCTTCAACTGCTTTTTTTAAAAGTCGATGATATAGTTTATGTAGTCTGACTTGAAAATTCAAGAGACAGATGAGTACATACTCGTTTGTTTACTAAATGAAGAGGTAGAGTTATTGATCTGGCATGGAACAGGGCATGTCACAAAGTCAGATTTGCAAGAACGATGAGTATTACATAAAGGCTGGTTCAAAAAATTCAATTCAAGGTTCCTGGAATCAAAAACTTTTAGGAATGGACCAGCATAAAAGAGTACACAGGGTTAGTCACGAATATGGCTCTATAAAATATTTTTAGGAAAGACACAAGGATTGAAATTCTATAGGTGAGCTTTAAGTAAGAAGACGACTTCTCGTATGTTTTTTGAAGGTTCCAGGACTTTAAATGAGGAAATACAAAAAAAAATCTCAAAATTGAACTCTGTTGAAATGCAGGTTTATTCATTGAAAATTCTCCTTTTTGAGAATCTCCGAGAAGAAATGCTGATGCTTCCTTTCCGATAGCGTGATTTTCAGAATATGGTTAAGGAGGTCACAAAATTCTTTGTCAAAGTTAGAAGTGACGAAACATCAAATAATCGTTTTTTTCAAATTGGAACCCCATTTTTTCGAAATCTTCGTTATACAATAATAGAAACATTCCTCCAAGACTTTTATCCCAAAATGAATATTTTTCGAGATATTCAGGAAAAACAATTTTGTCTCCAATTTCCAATCTCATTCCGAATGTGTTTTTCTACTGGAAAAAAATTATCAGTCAAGTAGAATTATTTTCTTGATAACAGGGATTTCCAAAAATTTCACTTGACCGCTAATTATTTTCCAGTAAAAAAACACATCGGAATGAGATTGAAAATTGAAGACAAAATCGTTTTTCCTGAATATATCGAAAATTATTCATTTTGGGATAAAAGTCTTGGACACATGCTCCTATTATTTTTTGACGAAGATTTTAATAATGCTTTGAAAAACTGGGGTTCGACACTTCTAACTTTGACAGAGAATTTGTGACCTCCTGTATAATATTCTGGAAATCACGCTATCGGAAAAGAAGCATCAGCCTTTGTTCTCGGTGATTCTTAAAAATGAGAATTTTTAGTGAAAAAACCTCGAAGTTGTCTGTATTTCAACAGAGTTCAATTCTGAGATTTTTTTTTTCGTTTTTCATTTGAAGAGAATTTTTTCGGGAAAACTTAAACTTCTGGAATCAAAAAGACTCAGAATTCAATGAAAAATCTATTAATGCATTTGAAAAACCAAAATTGACGTCACTTCTTAGATTCCTCAAAAAATACACGAGAAGTCGTCTTCTTACTTGAAGCTCACATTTAGAGTTTCAATCCTGAATCTTGTGTCTTTCCTAAAAATATTCTTTAGAGCCATATTCGTGAATAACCCTGTGTACAGACGGTAGTGTCATATCGTAGCTCAAATACTAAGAAAAAATCCCAAGATGCAACTTTTGCAAGCTGCAGGTGCGGGAATTTCTGTCGAAACTATCAGAAGAAATTATTGAATTATTCGAGAAGAAGGTTCCTAAGTTTCGGGGAAGGCATCATTCCTGATCCTATCAGGCTAAAACATGTTTTCTGTGAGAAGTGGATAAACGGTAAAAACTCACAATAATGAGTGTGAAAGAAAATGCTCCCTACTTCAAAGAATGTGGAAGGGAATATATATTTGATATTGATTGTTCTAAATGAAGCCCATTTACGAAAAGATAAATAATTGGTTACATCATTAATTGCAGGAATTTCAATACAATCAGAAGATGAGTATGGAATCTGTTTGCATTTGAAGGCAGAATAACATGAATTGAAAAGAAGGTACCATTATTTCTCCAGGCGGTTATCAGTCGGAAAATAAGTTTAAGAAAGCAAAAAAGAACAAAAAGAAGAACATCCTTCCGTTAGAGAAACTGCACGATATCAGTTCGCAGATAAACGTTGAGGAATCCCGTCTGGAGTACCCTCGTACTCGAAAAAACAAGATAAACGCCGATCTAAACATCTCCAGAAATACCTCGTCGTGCAGCGCCCTCCAACTCCCGACCTCTCATTTTCCGTCTTCCTACGTTTCCTCGAAAATAAAGTTGCTCTGGGAAAGGCACGACGCGTGTACCATTTATCAAAGTGAGCTATGAGCATGCATCCGAATTTCTCCGCGTCTACGTTTCCATTGCCTCCGGGAGATTGCAGAGGAGCTGGGTCACCAGGTCTCCTAGGAGTTTCGGGTTCCCTAGGTTGGCGACACTGGCTGTGCGATATGTTCGGTTAAGCACCCGCTGTGGATTTCGGAGTCGATTCTTTCTAGCAAACGTTTTTCATGATATCACTTTGCATTAGCATATAAGTAGCATCTTTTGAAATCCAATTGATAAATTGTGACCTTTGAATGACGGATTTATCGCGATTTGAGAGAATTCTTGAGAAACAGTCAACATGTTTCTATACAAGCCTGGAAGACGAGCCAAACGAAACACTTTGAGAAAAGTGTTTCGTCATATATTTGAACCGTCCCTCATTACTAAGTTTGGAATATAACAGATGAACAGAATTCTCAGGATATGATGCCAGTATTGAACTCATCAAACGTGCCAAGTTTCAAAAGCATAGCTCGTACATTTAAGATTTTATAGATATCTAAAAACCCCAATCTCGTCACTCACTCACTGGTGATCATAAAAACTGTTAGGGTACTTCCTGATGTCCTATGTGGTTGAAATGTGAGCTAGTATCAGTACACAAACAACGGTAAAATTCTTGAACTTGAAACTTTCACCCCCAACCCTTAGAACCAGGGGATGTGTAAGTTTGTACGAGACTTATGCCAATTTTGATGCTAGCGATCAGAAAATTGATATATACGGAGGACTGCTTGTTATGAATATTAAAAAAAAATTCAAAAAATTCCGGTGAAAATCATTCACACATTTGAATAAGGGGATAAAATAAATCGCTCGTAAAACGCCTCATGTGCATTTACATCAAATACAATTTCACTGTAATAACCTCAACCACAGTTTTCATTATGCAATTTCCCGTTGTTATCATTGTATAAAGATAGAATTCTTAATACAATGGTTGTGATGACAACTCGCAAATACATCGTGATTGCAGCTTGAATTTAGGTAGTTAAAAGTACCATTCTCCACTTCGTACATTGTTGATTTTGAACAAGAATTGTGAATTAGTTTGAGTCGAAATAGATCTCGTAATAATTATATTTCATTCAATTATTATTGTGTGGAAAATTAACAAAATAAAAGGATTTTGTCATAAGCAACGTACGAAAGGAACTGAAATCCAACCAGAAGCATTTTCATATAAAATATTGCTAAGACGAGGCCGTATTTCTCACATTTTGAAAAGTTATCAGATCTCATGTAGTGTCAAGCTGCTAATTCTACACTCTCAGTTCCCAAACTCTATGCCTTCGTCAGAATAAGTGACTTTGCTGTTTCGTTACTATAAGAACTATCGTATAAAAGAAAAATTATTAAAGGCGAAGGAATTTTTCATCTTACGCTCACGTGGTGGAACAAACAGCCAAGTCACTTATTTTTATCAAGGCATAGAGTTTGTGAAATAAGGGTTTGTGGAGTGGAAGAGTGTAGAGTTAACAGCTTGGCTCTACATGACTTCTGATAACTTTCTGACAATGTTAAATACCGCCTCGTCTTGGCAACACCTTCTTTCAGTAGATCAAGATTGTTCAAGCACATGAGATACTCGTATTGAACATTAATATAGTGGGTGGAAGAAGTGCCCAACTGCCTCGATACCTACTATACATTCATAATCAATAATAAGAGAACAAGAGGAGGATCAATTGGCTAATTACGTACACCTATGTACCAACGTATTACGCGATAAGAACATGAAATTGTTTTTGGTTAGATATCTATTTCAGTATCGTAATCAATTTGTAACGGTACTTAAAGCAGTGCTGTAATGAGTTTGTAATGAACTCATTACAGAATTGTTTTCAGTTATTATTCTTGATGTCTTCAAAGATTCTGTGGAGTGATACTACTCCAGTTATCTATGCACAAATCCATCAATTATCATGGGCGTGGAGAGGAAACTTCCTCAGGGGGTGCGTTCGGAAACATCATTAGGAAGGCATTGTCCGACGTTGCCGAATGTGTTTGTTCTCCTTTCAATCAGTCCCGAAGTGAAGGAAAACTTTCCAATCGGGTAATTTTTCTATCCCTCCGGCTTCCTATCGAACTTTCGGTCGTTACTAGCCTAAACTGGGGAAGTTTTCACGAATCAGTGCTCCCCGAACGACGTCTGGCCCGAGTTTGCAGGCGAAAAGGGATGCAATCAATGCAATACCTTCGTTTGGCCGGGCCTCGCCAGTTGAATTTTGATGCAGTTCCTCGCGTTTTCCTGTAAATTCGATCAGATCACTTCGTTTGCCAGGCTGGGGATCTAATCAATTCCCACGGGAACTTTCGTGCACCTCCCTTGTTTGTTTCTCCATTTCAGGTGGCTTTGGAGGACGTAACGTGAGAAGGGTTGAGGTTCGTTTCGAAGATTGGATGTGGTCGATTCAAACCTTGAATAGATATCCTTTCTCTCCTAATCTCCTTCGCAGCATCTATCACATTTAGAAACAAAAAATAATATTATGAGATCATATTTTATTCACAATACTTTCTTGAGGGGTTATAACATCTCATGGGCCCGCTATTGTATTTTGATGTCTGTTTAATTTACTGTCCAGTAAGGTACTAGACATTTTCCTCAATTATTCTACATCATCCAGAATGCAACACCCATAATGCAACATTTGTGTGTGTTGTTTCTTCCAACTTCAAACATTTTCATGTTGCCAGACGAGACTTCATTTTTCACATTATCCAAAATTGATCAGATTTTATGTAGAACTAACATGCCAACTCTACATTCTCTAAGTCCAGGAAAGTTATGAACAGCACATGAATAAGTGCTGTTTCATTGTGAACACTTGGATATGAGGTTGTCTGTAAAACATTTGGTCTTAATGAAGATTTACGAGTTTTAATGATTTAAATTTCAGCGCATGTTGAAATGAGTGATGGTACCTTCCTCCAGTAGATGAAGATTGTTTAGGCACATCAGATACTCATATGGAACATTAATCTAGTGGGTGGAAGAAAAGTGCCCAACTGCCTCGATACCTACTATACATTCATAATCACATCAATAATCCGAGAACAAGAGAGGGATTAATTGGCTACTAACTAATATAACAAAACACCTACGTACCTTCGTATTACGGATAAGAACATCGCGTGTAGCTAGTTCCTACAGCTCCCCCAGATGTCGGCGCCTGTAAATCTATAGCCCTCATTGAAAAACGCATCAAACTAAGACCTCCAACTGAAAGTGCGTATTCAATTCAATCCCCACCCCCGTCCCCAAGACACGAAAAGACGGAAAGACAATCGATCCCCCTAATCCCCCGCCAGAATATCGCATTACACCTGAAATTAATCTAGATAAACTTCCAGAATACGCCGTAATTAACTGTTTAACCCTCGTGCGCGGCCTCCTTTATCCGGGCATCTAAACCCGTTAAATTTTAATTCCGGCCCTTTTGTGGAAACCTACTCCGGGGGTTCGACAAAGAGCTGATATATGGAAACATAACTTGGTGAGAGGATGAAGGGGAAGCTCGGTGTTCAGAACGTTGCTGGAATCTAGGTTAATTCGTTCCGCGTCAGAGATTGACGTATGCCATTATTGGATTCTGGAGAGAACCGAAAAGAAATCTCCATTAATTGACATCATTAAAATGTAGATACAAGACATTAATTCCAGTTTTATGGATTTTCTCAGCCTTTTATTGGTTTGTTTATTCATTCTCCAAATAGTTCATAAGAGTATGGAAAGATGGCACAATTTATAAACTCTGTAATACCTTTAAAATGAGGAAAAAGGGTTAGACTATTATAAATTATGCTATCTGATAGAAGGTTTCCTGTTTTTGTCGATAATGATAGAAGTCATTTCGAAACTTTGGACAATGGTCTTCCGCAAGGTTCAGTTTTAGCACCTCTTCAATTTTTTTTATATTCGTGTGACATTTCAACTACTTCTTCCGAAAAATGTATTTATGCTGATGATATTCCTCTGGATTTCCATCATTCTAATCTTCAGACAATAGAAAATACCCTTTCAGCAGATTTGTAAATCATGAAATGGTATATTCTAAAACAAGTTGACCTGAAGATGACCTTCGAAGCTCAAAACTCGAAACAACATCCTTCAGAAACTGGTTGGTACTTGTTTTCTTCTGTTACTGAATATTGTTGCCCTGTTTGGTTGAACAGTCTTCATGTAGAAAAATGATGCCCAACTAAATTTTTCCATGAGCATTAGCACTGGTACTATCAGATTTTCACCTACTCCTTGATTACTAATCCTCTCAAATATTGTCATCCTTTCCAAATTCATTTCCCATACTCTCCTATATTCCAGATATTAAGGTTCCCAGATTGAAGTCGCGTGAACCTTTTTGGTCAAATTTTTCAATCGGTATGAAGTGACGAAGTAATTTGGCAATCTGAATGAAATGCATGCAAGATTATTACTGATCTTTCTATCAGAGTTCCTAGTTTTGACCTCCCCAGGAGAATATGGTCTCACCAGAAACAATTTCATCTATTCTACCCATCAGGGACCCATATATCTTGGTTTACCTAATTCTATTGTATATTTGAAGCTCAAATAACGCGCAGGAGCTAGCAGTCCCTGAGCTCACCAAATGTTCAAAAAGAAAAACAATATACGATATCCAACGCTGTCAAAGTTTTCGTTCACCTTGGCTAAAATCTTAAGTAACTGTGCTAAACAGTCATGGCAGAAACTGATATTTGCTCTATTTCAAATTTGACTGCCATCAGGTCCCGAAAACATAATGTCCCTTCAAATGATGATGGTTCGTTTAAGAGAAGACAAACTGAAACTCACATTGAAAACATTCAAGTTTGTTTTTTGGAGATGACTACTTACAATATGAAAATACTTGTGAGAGGTCTCCATTTCGTTGATGAGAAGATATATAGAAGGATTGTATGGATGAAACTGTAATGTTTCTAGCAAAAATGGAACGACACAACGAATGTAATAACTTAATGTGTTTCCTCTCATATCGCATATTCTATGATGAAAATGGAGTCTAACCTAGGCACTTCATGTGGGTGGATTATAACCCTTTTCAAAATGTACGATATAATGAATATCTAATCCAGAACAAGTCAGACCACCATCTCCGAGTACACCTCAAGCTGTAAAAAAACAGGGTTCTGACCTCGTAAAAACAATCGGTTAGCTGGTTGTCCAGCATGCCCCAAGACAAAAGGGATATTCATTTGCCTCTCTCCAGAATGGATCGTTTTTGTAGGTCTGCAGAGGGGAGACGGTGTGCAGATGCAATAAGGAGACCAGAGAGTGCCCCAGCAAATGTTACAGGACCCTCGTCCGTTTTTACTGCAATCACTAACACTTGTACCTTGACTAATGATCCTTCCTTTGTCTGAGATCCCGATAGAACGACAGGATACTAGGGGATTGTCGGATGAAGAGGTACAACGGGATGTGGCAGAAAAACTCGAGAAAAATCACGAGAAATGAATAAGATAGAAGGCATACAATTAATTTTTATAATTGGGCAGGGTCTCCTTTCAGGTTTAATGTAAAAAGTAGATCTTCTTCGAAAATGTTCTGCTTTTTAGTTAGGAGCAACAGAATTCGTCATTCTGTTTCATGCTACATAAAAGAAAGGGAAGTTCTGTCATGATTTGATTTATTCAAACGTTGCTGATTCTTGTCCTCAAAATATTTATTTATGAGGAATTAAATCTTAGGATATTTTAAGGGTACGATTGTTACAAAATTAAAATTCTAAATTTTGCTTTTAGATGCCCCTGAAAGAAAGACTGAAAGAAGGAAAATGTGAGCTCTGGTCCCTCTTAGAGTGAGCAGGTGGTAGTCATAACTGTGATGAGTCTGGCTCTCGGTATATCATTTTTTCAGTTTTTATAACTAAGAACTAACTTTAGATGAATCCTTTTTTTTTTATAGTCTCCAACAAGATATTGAAATAGTTAGATCACAGACTTGGCCAACCGAAAAATCAATCGTTATTCAATTAATTCGTTAATCACTCAATTTTTCAACCGGGTCAGCAACTTCAAGTATTGTAAGACAATAGTACGTATAGTAAATCCAAACCTTTTATATCTTTATAACCTTATAAACCGCTCCTTTACCTGAGGTAATTACTTCAGAAACTTAAAGGCACAGTTTTCCTTTTAATATTCCCTAATTTTCCTGAAAACAATACATTCTCCCGAAAATTACCTATAACCCAGTTAGAAGTCACCAAGAGAAACGGAATCAAAGTCGGAATATTTCAGCGCGAAGATGTAAGTCGAATTTTCCTCCCGAATCGAGTCGCGGAGGATTTCCCGGATTAATAAACTGGCGAATATAAATAATGTAAGGCGGAAAATTCGAGGAAATGCATCCATCTCCGGCAACATACAACCCCTTTAATCTTTTCATGTAGCTCAGGAATTTCCCGGTGCTGCCGTGATGATCATCGAGGACGTTTTCCTCATCCATTTTCCAATTTTCCGGGACTTTCGAGACGCTGGAGCTGGTTCGGGACGTTCGGCATGAACGAGTGGGAGGATGAAAGGAGGTTCATACAAGGAAAATGCGGCTAATTGCTCCGAGGTAAATGAGGAGTGCTCTTGGGAACTTGAATGATCAAAAGTTCTGGTTTGAAAACGGCATAATTTCCATACATAAATGACATCCAATGATTGAAAGACGAAAGTTAACCTGAATACAATCGGATTGTACAGTCGAGAATTCATAAGAGATCAAATCAGTGAAGAAAGGAATTAAATACAAAAGCAAAAGGCGCTGATATTCTCCCATGACTTCAAAATTCAAAATCGAGCCGGTCCGAGTCTGAATGTGTAGTTTATACAATGTGAATCTTTTTCATATCGTTTATTAAGTATACTCCTCCAAAAGAGTTGGGAATATCGTATTTAATCGTTTAGAAAAGTATGTAATCTTCGAGAAAATCGCTGTGAATTCATTCAAAACTCAATAACAACTTGAATCGATCCCATAAAAATCAGTATGAGACATTTCATAATCTGGTCGCCTTTTTCCTGAAGATTGGCTTCGATTTGAAACGAGTCTTCTGTAAATGCCAAGAAGTAAATTAATAAACGCTGTGGATAATAGGGCTATCGGAATGCTAAAGGGTGACCTAACTCAGGTTGTTATAGCAGAAAGGCTTCAAGTCAGCCAAAATGTGATATCTCGACTTTGGAATAGTTTCAGGCAGATAGTTTCCGTATTGGAAATCGCCAAAGCGAAAAAACTTCTTATTGATACATTGTGCCATCAAAATGGCCTAACAGTTTAGTGAAACAAAAATGCCGAAAAATTCGAAGCAGTCCCTATATCGCATCAAACGATTGCAAGACGAGTAGACCATATTGATCAATATAGGTATATCTAAAAAACTGTATTACTCAGTTGAAAAGTGTGAGAATTTTTCCGTATCCTTAGTTGGAAGTACTGATCTATCGGATATCAGCCAGCTTGTAATTTTTGTCAGAAACCTTCATAGGAGATGCTTGATTTTGAATGGTACAACCAAGGGTACGGACTTTGAACCTGTGAATGAGGTGCTATCGGACCACGGGGTGTCCATGAATATTGTCACTGAAGGAGCCAGAGCTATGACAGGAACTGAAATCGGATTTTTAGGACTCTTGAAATAAAACCACATAAACAGTCAACAGTCTTGTGATACATTGTATTGTTCACCAAGAGGCGCTATGTGGAAAACTGTGAACTCAAATGGATGTCATGAAAGTAGTTCTTGAAATAACTAACATTATGCGAGAGGGCAATCTTTCTTTAAAAATTTTGAGAAATTTGAAGTAATGAAGGATTTTATTTAGAAGAAGTTTCATATCAACTTCGGAAAAATGCATCGAGAAGTCTGCGGAAGGAGTCGAAAATAGGTTTAGCGAATTCCAAAAAATAGTAAGAAACTTTTCAGTTCTTGCTCAGCCCCTTCAGAATGTAAGTAGGGCAAATCTCCAACTGGAATCGTGTGAGTTGCAAACAGATCCTTTACACCAAGAAAGAACTTGAACTGAATTGGAATTTTTCAATTTGCTGCCAGAAGAACGATTACCCAACGAAACTAAAGGAGTACAGTGGGTTTAATGTTGGGAAGCACATATCTCGAAAAGCAGCGGAATTTTTCAAAATGTGGACCTTGAGGTACGTGAAGTTGGACTGCCCTGACATAGAACATTCAAGGGATATGCTCTAAAGAAGATTAGATAATCATCAACCTACCCCAGAATCCTTAAATGATCTGAGAGAGCTTCTGCCCCGTTTACGGAACTAAATTCCTCAAGAAATGTAGTATGCAATTTAACATAATTTTTTGCAATTTGAGTCACTATCCCTAACTGTGAAGCAGTTTAGTTTGTTATTTATTCATGGACTTGATGATAAGATACGCGCGTTAGCAAAACGCGTTTTTCCAAAGGCCTAAGGTGCAACCGGTCTTATTTATTGTACAGTTTTGTGTTGAAATGTTTCGGGAGAGATGTAACTAGGACTCTGAAGAACATTATTTCTTATGAGAGGAAACAATATTGAGCATGAGTAAAGACAGTGAAAAAACAATGAAGGGGGGGATGATGAAGACAACAAAGTTAGTGTCATGCATCAGTATCGGTATTAGGAAATTCTTAGCAAATAGACATGCAGAAACAGAGCAAAAGAAGAAGATTGAGATCCAATTCAGAGCGTTTCGGAAGGAATTGGAAAATTTGTCCAAATGACATCACTCCAACCCCGCTATAAAATAAAACCGCTCCTACCGGCAGCAGCCCTAAATCAAACCGCCAATCTTGGAGATCCGCACCGATACATTTCTCTCGCCAACGACAGCGGCCATAACTCAAACATCTCCGATATTTCTTCGCCGCTCGACAACCGATAACTCACGGCAACCGCGCCGAGGCGACGTTGCCGCGTCGCGCCTCTCCGGACGACGTGGCGATATTTCATCTCTGCCAGAGCGGATTTCAACATGTGTTGTTCTGTGGATTAGAAACGTTTTTTCATTATTTTCGTGACCCGGTCGGCGTTCTGGGAAAGATTGAATTGTTGAGGTTGGCGTGGGCGACGGACGGCTAGGAAACGCGGATGATTTATGCCGGTTACTTCCTGCTGGACGGCCGAGGCCTGGGGTTTAATCGGAACGCCACCAGGTGGCGCTGTTCGAAATGACGGTTGTTGGGATTTCATTCTTTAAACATTCAGACCGTTTTACTACGTAACCTTCGGTGTAGTCTAGCCGATGCTCAGACAGAAACAAGGAAACCCTTCATCATGTTATCCATCGAGCTTCTGTACGCAATCATACTTCTGATGGCGGAATCTGCTCGAAAATGATCTATGGTTCATCCACCGGAATGACCAATTTGAGAATATGATGAATGTTTCATGGCGGCGCCGCAATGTCATAGTTGTCATTAAATTGATTGTTGTTCGAATAGATGAAATGCCCAGAAGCAGTTTTCTTTTTTTCAGATGTGAAAAAACAGGCTGAAATTCATTGACTTTTCGTTTTTCAAACGAAAATGTAGTAAAACCGAAGGAACATAAAAACTTTGAAAGAATGACCCGACCACTAATGCTGAGTAAAGGACAAGATACGATGATTCCGATTGTAATAGTATATTCTTAAACACGTTGCAGAATGAGCTCCTATTCCAACATCAATGCGAAGTTCGATAGCATGAGTGTTGGAATTACTTTCTGCAACGAGTATTGGACGATATTTTCTCTATTCCAGTCAAGTTTTGTGAAATACTCTCGAAATTCGAATAAAAATTCAGATAAGTAACTTTAAAATTTCATCTTGGCAGTTACGAAATTTGACGGATTACGAAATTTAACAGATTATGAAGTTGAATTGATTTGATTCGAAAATTGAGTGGTTCGGAAGTTAGTACTGATAACTACAAAACGAAAAATATAACTGAAGGTGCTGTAATGAGTTTCATTACAGCACTACTTTTAGTACTGTAATGAACTTATCACGATACTGAAATAGAGAAAATATATTCCAAGGAGCTGCTCATTTGAAATCAAAACTTATTTCACAAACAAAAAATTGTAAAGTATTCTAAGGAAATGAATGTGAGATACCTTACTACCAAACTCATGAGAATGAAAATATCAAGAACACCATTAACTCTTGTTCAGAAAGAAGAATATATTCAAAAATTTGAATAAATTACCAAGAATCTCTCATAATTTGTTGAAAGCGCTATCTATAGTTGATCGAAACATACCTCATATTCCTAAATTGACCAAACAAAATCTAATCAGTACACCTACCATGTGTTTGGACACCTTAACTCTAAGCTGACAAAACTTCCGCATTCGAACTTGACAATGTCAGCAAAGATCGTTTTCGTCATAAATTATCAAATTTCTACTCTGAATAATTGAATTGTCCAGAAGTAAGTCTACCGAAAAGTCTACCAGAAGAGGATCCTACCGAAAAATGTTTTGAAACATAGATAAGTTAAAAATAGTATCCATCGATACGATTTCTGAATGAAATGTATTTCAGTAAGGGTCAGTGGCACGAACGTTCATTAAGATATAACGATTCATTGAGATGATAATTCTCCATTGAACAGAATATTCTATTGAAGGTAGTCTAGGGTACGTTGTTTCACGGAGGTTTGAAATTTTAATGGATTATTAAATTCAAATGAATTTTCGTGAAACTGACAGTAAGACTTCAGAACTCTACATTAACAAACATTCAAGATAAATAATTCATGTTCTCCCATGTTATTAAGCTTGTACAAAATAATTTATAGATTCTTCATCAATATTTTATAAATGTTGAGCAAAGCCAATCTAACAAACTTCTGTTCTCCAGTTGGATATGTTTTTTCAGCTTTTTTATGGTAGGAAATGTTTTCTCTTCTGAAGCGGTCGGAGAGACAGAGATACAAATATTTGCAATAGAGATTGCACAGAAGGAGTATTGAAAATATAAGAGGTTTAATAAAAAATTTTGACCTCTTTTGAGACTCCGTTATCATCATTTGGGGAGGGTTACTGATCCCTTAACTAAAATGATGAAGTATGCGCAGACCGAGGCGGGAACAAATAAGAAACATTTGCAAAATGGAGATCAGCCCTAAAAGCAGTAGAGATCCTAGTTCCGAAGAACTGTTACTTTTACACATAATTCAAGTTTCTTACTCATAATCATTATCGCGTTGGGGTGCATGCAAAGCAATCTGACCACCGCATTAAGCCCATTGCCTGACAAAAAAGAAATTTTTTCAGTCAATCGTTCCGCATCATCAAGAAATCAAGTTTAACATGATTTCGCTCTTTTAAAGACCACGTTCAAATATTAGCTCCACACCCTGAGGCACCAACAGAGCCCTACGTCAAAATACGCTACAAAGAAATTATGACGGACACGTGGCTGTAAAAACCCTCCTAAATGCTTTCCTCGAATACACCCCTCGTGAAAACTAACACGCGCCCAAACATAGATGACCGCGAACTTCGAAACGTTTTTCCCTCTTAAAAGATTCCTGCAATGCCGCCAACTTGAGAAGACTGAAAGACCTTTCATCGGCGATACTCCGTTACGTGCTCCGCAGTTCGGATGCGTTTTTAAAGCCACCCCGTAGTCGTATTCCTTTCTTCGTCAGAAGCTGCGTAGTTTTTTTGTTGGGGGGGCGAGTGCAAACGGAAGAAATACAAGAATGGGTTCGGGAACGATCTTTCGGAATCGCCCATAAATTTCGTTTAATGTTTTATTGGGTTTTTGAGCCGCTTTCATTGTTTTCGTCGGATGAAAGCTCTCAGAGTTCGTAGACGATGACTTTTTCAAGGAATGGCAAGGGCTTTTTGTTCAGGATTCAACAGTTGAATGGCACTAATTGAAAACACTGGGGTATTTTTATCGAATACATTCTATTCTCGTTATTTTAAAAGTCCAATGGATCTTCGAAAACTCCTCATTCTGCAATAACTTCGTCGAAAAATAATCATTTGTATTTGAATACAATACTTTTGGAACCAAGCGCTGGAGAAAGGGAGCTGTAAATCTGTGAACGCACAGAGAAATGTCATAGACTCCCATCTGTCAGTTCAAATTGTCAAACCAATGTTAAAAGAAGGTTGATCATGGAACCTTGCAAGTGCGAGTTCTACAACGAACTAGTGCAGAAGTACGAACCCTACACTATCGGCATCAAGCACCCCATATATGGAAAGGTACATCCCACCCCGGACACTTGTCTGAAATACGTCAAGCACGGCGATGATCCCTGCTATCCACTTCCAGTCCTTTTCTACGAAAGGACCTGTTTCGATGACGAAATCTGCTCGAAATGGTCGCCGACGTACCCCATCCTTTGCGCTCAGAAGTACGTCCTGCCTTCTAACGCCATCTATTCGTGGAAGCCCAAGAGAAGTTGAGACGTCGTAATATTGAAGGTGTTCTGTCAGTATCGATTTTTTTCTAATAAACTTTGGATTATTGCAGTGGCATGTGCTGAATTTATGTAAGACGAGCGACATAAAGAACGGTTGCTGCATCCTTGACACTTTATCCTTCTCAAATTGAGATTCACCTCGAGTAGATTATCATGATGATTTTTCCATTCATTCAGTATCGATTTTTTTTAAACAAACTTTGGATTATTACTGCAACATGTGTTGAATTGACAATGCACGGGGGATATAAAGAACGGTTGCAGCATTCTTGACACTATATCCTCCTCAATTTGAGATCACACCAAGAAGATTATTATGATGATTTTTTCATTTATTCATGTTTTTCGCTATTGTGACACAATTATCCCTTATTTCGTTTATGAATTTTTACAACGATTGAATGGTATTCCCTTCCCCCAAACTTATAGGCGGCGTGGTAGTCAGCGAAACATCATCTCAAGGCCTTTCATAGAATTTCGATTAACGATTCTCATAAACACGGGGAGAACAATCCATCAAAACACTCGAACTGAGCAGAATTAATACCGACGTCGGAAAAACGCCTTACACCCATCATTTCCACATTATTCAACTGTTTTCGCGCACCGGCGGGAGAATGATACCCGTCGTCCTCTCCATCATTTATTATTTGTTCTTTCATTTCTCCTTTCCTCCACATCTTAATATCAGCAATTCCCATCAAGTGGCATTATCCGCCGATGTAACTCCGGGAGTACACAAAGACCATCGGCGGAAAAAGAAGAAGTGAGGACTTTCTCTCTGGTCGTCGGGGGAGTTGATACATTATTGGATTACCGTGTCAGCGGTAACGAAGTAGGCGTCGGTCGGCAGGGGATTCCCCCACTCGGCAAGGGGGGAACTTCTTGAGACGATGGCGAGTTATATTAAACTTCTTATAATCAGGAGTCCTGCTTGGTGCTCGAGGAAATGATCTTGCGGGATTCGGGAAGATTTATGGTGTGCATCGCTGACGTCTGCTTGGGGGATGGAGGAATTTTGGGGTTCCGTATGGGATGGGCGAATTGTGTGCTCGCAGTAATTGAAGAAGGAAGTCGATTCGGTAACTCATTCTTGTAGTAAGTAGCGAGATACCACTTAGAAATACCAGAGACTGTAATCATTATCTTAGAAAAATTTTATTGAAAAAGAAAACCACAACCCCTAAAAAACAAGATCCTGAAAGAAAAATAAATAGACATGACAATCAGAAAGACTTTCAAGACACTAAAACCTATTGGTAAAATTGAAAATTTGAGAAGGATTCAAAAAGTAACATTAATTAAGTCATTTCAACCTTCTTGAAAGATATTTGGGGTAGAGTTTTCAGTCTTCCTAGTTATTTATTATGAATTTTCGGTCCCTCCCTAGTCGTCAACAGTTATGTGGAATATTGCAAGGTTTTCTCTTGTCTCTGTTTCTGGTATAAAATTATTGAAATTATAATATATGTGCTGTAAGCTATAAATAAGATCAAGCTTGAATTTTCAGAGGTACTTCACATCGATGTTACTACCAGTGCCCTCAGAATATAAATGAAATGAGGAATACCCTCCTAGCAAGAACAAAAATTGGATAGATACCAGTACATCAAGAAGATTGAAATATTCAAAGTGTCAGGATGAGTTCTAAACATAATGCATGATCTCATTTAAGCAATATGACGATGTTCAAACTAACATTGTCTCCAAGTAGTGATGAATGCTTTACGGAAGCAAGAATAGTTGTTTAAATTGTAAAAATGCAGAATTCTGAATGAAAAATGAAAAAAATGCAAGATTCTGAAAGAAAAATGAACATGACAATCAGGAGCACAATCATGACACTAAGACTCCTCAAACACTAAAGACTAAGAAATTCGAGGAGGAAAACAAAAAGTTACGTCAATAAAGTAATTTCAACCTTCTTGAAAGATATTTGGGGTAGAGTTTTCAGTCTTCCTCGTAATTTTTTATGAATTTTCGGTCCCCTCCTAGTCGCCAACAGTTATGTGGAATACAGCAAGGTTTTCTCTTGTGTATGTTTCTGGTGTAAAATTAATTCATAATAAATGTGCTGTTAGCTACAAATAAGATCAAGCTTGAATTTCAGAAGGTACTACATCGATGTTACGACCAGTGCCCTCAGAATATATTATGAAATGGAGAATGCCCTCCCAGCAAGAACAAAAATTGGACAGATACTAGTACATCAAAAAGATTGAAATATTCAAAGTGTCAGAATGAGTTCTAAACATAATGCATGATCTCATTGAATTCATTTTCGCAATTTGACGATGTTCAAACTAACATTTCTCCTTGTCTTCAGCAGTGATGAGTGCTTTGCGAAAGCAAGAATAATAGAGTTGTTTAAATTGTAAAAATGCAGAATATCAACTCTAAAAAGAAGTGTTTTTTTTCTGCATGTTCGCCAACATCGTTTCCATTAATTTTTGGCGCTGAGAACACTACATAAATTCAAGTAGGAAAAATGAAAGAAAAATCTTGTGCTATCCAGGGAGCAATGTGAAAATTGTGTAAAACTGTGCCAAGAACGAGCCAGTCTGCAATTTTCAACGATAAGTCATATGGAGCTATTTCCAAGTTATCGTTCCATTTCAGAATGAAATGGACCGGACAATTGAAAAAATTACTTTTGAAGCATGAAGCTGCGGAAGCAGAATAGAGTACCATTAAAATATGGAAATTTTGACCTCATGAATAGAGTAGTGGAAGGAAACAATGTTGTCATATGAGCTCCTCCAATTTCGCAGCAACTTGAATTGAAGTAGCTTGGCGTAACTGATGTCAAATAGATATAAGATTATTTGAATAAGCCAATTCGTATAGTTTTGTTTATTCAGTTTTTTCTTAAATTCCGCTATCTTAGACTTCAAGTAGTTTCATCTGCATATATTTATGAAAATTATTTCAGCTCAGAAAACTGTATGTATTGGATTTATTTGAAACCGTAGTGCACAGAACTGCAACATGATTTACACCACAAGAGCTAGATTGTTGCTATCTTTTTTTGTGGCTCTTCTTTCAGGGGTTTCTAGATTTGATTTTCATTTTGGGACATCCTAAATATATTAATTTGTGTTATCCGATAGAGAAAATTCGAAAAGAGCTGTACTAACACGTTTTACATTGAAGTTTCCTTCAAAATCACTATATTTGTGGAAATAAATTCTAGTAGTTATCGGCATATATGGGAATTAAAGCAAATAATTGACTACTCACTCAAGTTCTTGATTTGCCTTATCTCTCATCAATCTGTTCACATACCTGAAAAAAAAAATTCAATTAGTAAAGAACTCATAGCGGAACAAACCAATTCAAAAATTCACCAAGTCCCCCCCTGTCTGATCGTCAATCTACGAATTCCTGTAACCACCACCCCACCGTACACCCCGTAATAAACCGGCAATACGAAAAAACACAGATTTTCAATTAAGTGAAATAATTTAGCAACCCCGGCACCGAAAATACCACCCCCCAACTATCACCGTGCTTGTTGCTCTCAAAGAGCTTCATCAATCAAAAAACAAACGCGCGCTCGTCGGTCCACAGCTGCCTTTGTGTTCGAGATAATTTTAAAAGGGTGTTATCGGTCTAGACTTGAAGGAAAAAAATTGTTAGGCGTTGATCACTATGTGGCGTGACATTTGATAAGAGAAATGTCAGTTCATTGATTAGTTGGAATTATAACTGATTAGCTGATTTTTTGAATGGATTTACAATTATAATGAGATGAAGAAGGACTAGTTATGGGAATTTGAAATGAAGTACTTGGGATTCATGACAGTAGTAAGTCAAAGAAGTGTTATAGTACAACCTCTTTACTCCGGACACAAGGTAATCCGTACATCCAGTAATCCGAACGCTCAACTATTACAAATATAATCCGAACGCACCTCAAGAATCCGGACGCGATTTGAATTAATTTTAATTTAATTTCGAGTTTAAACTTATCGGAAGTGATGAACTTGATGAACTTTCAATCTAATCTTTGGTAATCCGAACAATTGTATAATTCATACACCCCCTTGCATTCAAATGTCCGGATTAAAGAGGTTGTTCTGTATTATATTCTTTCGATAATACCATTTTAGCCCCTTGTTCTTTGGTACATGTGAAGTGTTTTTATTTTTGTCTATCGGTTTCATACATATATAATTAAACACCCGCACATTTAAATAGTTTCTCTGAGTATTTCACGAATCACTAATTTATTCAATCTTGTAAATGCAAATCACCTATAGTGGTGCTCTGCCTAGTGCAATATTCTGTTGAATATAATGCAAATTAATTGCCAACTTCCAACAATTTCTGTTTGATATTATGCAAATTCCTCTCTAATATAATTCAAATTGTTCGATGAAACTTGTAGTCCTACCATTTAATGTAATTATCATCAAAGCTGAAGCAGATACCTCTATAATTAGTTTCAACATCAATCCCAACGCAGCGGATTAAGTAAAAATTTCTTTCATTTTGATATGGAGTTTTTTATTATTTAATTTTTCAATCTGTATTATTCGTGTTGACAAATTTTCTTCATTCTGTTTTCGTTAAGGTAACCTTGAATTTTTTGATTCCCAAATTCAATCGTTGAAGGAATATTGTTTTAATGGCTAACCATATTTAAATAGAATCCAAGGTTGATCCTAGATTGAAGAGTAAAATTCATTAATACACAAAATGTCACCTCTTTCCACATTTTTTGTTTCATTTATTTTATTCAAATATATGTGATTCCAATCAATTTTTCTTTCGTCTAATTTTCCAAAATCTTTAATATCAGTTGTATTGATGGCAGAACTAGAACATGGTAGAAGAACCACTTGCGTATTTCTCAAATAAAATTTTAATTTCAATATCAGTGTGCTTTATTCTTTCATGAAATTATTATGATTACTATAATAAAATCCAAGAACCTCGTTCATTTGGAATTCAATATTATACACCTATATGCAATAGTTTCATTTCTTTTTTTATATTTTTTGTGCAAGTTATTTTCCAAAAACCCTAAACCTAGTTATGCACCGAAATATATTTATATCGTGAAAAATGACTTTTCTTTGGTAGACAAACGGAATAGATGAACTGGTCCACTGATCCTCGAAAAGGCGCAATCCAACCCGTCAACACTTTACCCAATAGAGGCAATCTGGAAAGTTGAATAATGATTTCACTTAAACGTTAATAAAATTGATGGACCATTTCTGATTAGAGGAACGTGTTGAGCGATTAATCATTCCTTTCATTCGGCATCAAGATGTTTTTAATTAATAGGTCGCCTGTGTAGAGAGAGAGGAGACAAAGGGGTTATTTATATTGTAAAGTACTGGAAGTTTGAGTATTTGTCATAAAGTTTTGACGCACGTCCATTCCGGAAAGTGGACGTTTCCGAGATCGTAGTTGGCGATTGCATTGGGTTATTAATCAAATGCTGCTGCGTAAATAGCTTCACGAGTGGGGATTTGTTAGGGGACCTTTTGTTATGCTGATAAGTGTTTGTTCGGTGTTTATTTTAGGAAGGTCAATGGAGTCTCAGTGAAAAACATACGTTACTTTCGATAGTTCATCAGATATGAAGTCTTTTGAAAACTTTTATTAGTATCTCTTTTAGTTATCTATGGAAATTTGAGGCCATTTGCTTTGTATCAATCGTTTCAATTGTATCTTATTCATTCCTTTTTTTTGTCTGCTACCTAGTAGGTACATAGACGAAAAAATGCGGCTTAAGAGGTGAGGCAAGCTACTGTGGAACATAGAGCATGAAGCACAATCGCGTATTTGACCCATTGAGTTAATTTCTTCACACTTGGCCCTTGTACAGGGTATCCCAAATTGCTTGATTTTGGCTGTTTCTGGTACTTCTAGACAAGATAGGGAAAAACTTTGAATAGGGCACGATTTCCATGAAATCACTAGTAGTGAAAACCGTTCACGTTTTGAACAAAATTTTTAAATTTTTTCTATTTACAAGATGTGCCATAACTTTTCCATTTTCGAAAATGTCTGAAAAACATAAACACTTTCCACAGGAACTTATTCACTGGGAATAAGACATTATTTTAAATTTTTTTTAACTTTGATTTTTTTTATGATATGAGATGATTGCGTTCGTATTCAAAATAAAAAAGTGGCGATTTCACGAAAATCGAGCCCAAGACACCTCACGAAGTTTTTAGCTATCTAGTCCAGAAGTACCTTAAACAGTCAAAATCAAGCAATTTGGGATATCTATTGAGATATTGTCTGGGAGGTCTCTTCATTTTCCTGAAAACTTAATTTGGGTTTTCTCTCCCAGTCTCTGAAACGAGAAACAGTTAGAATTTTTTTTTAATAGTATAAGAAAGGCCACTGTGTAAAAATTTGAGCACTAATTTGTCAGAGGCCAAAACTTTACGAGAAGAGATTGTTGGCTAACAACGAACAAAAAGTAAACACTTTGAACTCTTAAGCGTAACGTTTCGGAGTCTTAATCAGACTCCTTCGTCAGACAATAATTAGTTTTCATTCAACTTTGTAGAATCGTGACAATTTTTTGATTTCTACAAAATTGAATGGAAACTAGTTATTGTCTGACGAAGGAGTCTGATTTAGACTCAAAAAATTTTGTTCGTTTTTAGGCAACAATTTCTTCTCGTAAAATTTTGGCCCCTGACAAATAAGTGCTCAAATTTTTATGCAGGATCCTTTCCTATATTATTAAAAAAATTTTTCTAATTGTTTCTTGTTTCGGAGACTGGGAGAGGAAACCCAAATTAAGTTTTCAGGAAAACAATTTGGGATACCCTGTACATTATCGTTATATTATAAAATAGAGTTCATTCACAATGAATACTCGAAATAAACTCATAAGATGGTCAAAATTAACAAATGTTATCTTGTAGCTGACCTGTACCTAGGTATATTATTTTTATTACTTATGATGATCCTGATGGCTCAAACCATACTGGATGGTATTGTTATATTTTGATATACTACAAATTCATTATAATTTTCGATAGTGCCTGTTATATAGGTATGATCAGAACATCAATATTCTAGAAGATCCGTGAGATGTTTGAAAATAATTGAAAAGTTCTACGTCGATCTCCTCTACTTTGCCAGTCTTCTTGCTATTATCTTCTCTATTAGCTATGTGCAAAGACGACTTATGGTTCTTTCAGCTCTTTTTCGGTGATGAAAATTTTCCTTCCTTTCGAGAATTCAACATCAATCTGGCTTTTTCTATTTTCATCTTGACCATTGGAAGATTTCATGCATCTGTGCTGGTCCTATTAAAAAGGTCGATTTCTCGACAGATCCCTGCATGATGCGATGTTGGAGAATCGGCAATGCTGCCTCGAAACATCTGTACAAGACGGAATCAACCCCCATCTTATAGCAAACCAATGTACCGTGCGATACTTCCAGGAAATCTCATCTTCGGAAACACGGGAAAGTCCACCCTCTCGTAAAGATTCCATCCTACGGCCGATCGCCCCAAAGATGGAAGTCCCCGCTCTAACTGCTCAAACTTTACTGCTTTCCGTACAAAACGGCCATGAAAGTTTGATTGGACTCGGCCGTGTCCGTTTGTCCGAAAGATCAGCCCTAAGCGCCCCCATATTGCCCCATAAATTATTAGGATACGCTGCTGGTCGCCCCCCCGCTCATTTGGAGAGACAGTGCAGGGATTTGCGGGGACATATTGGGCCTGTCGGAAATTATTGATGAAATCATTAATAGGTAATGTATACGTCTGGGCGGCAGCAACCGGGCGGATTTATAGGTTAGGTAACTACGAGGATGCTGGGGCAGCTTGTTTAGGCTGCAGATCTCCGAAACGTTCCAAAAGATATAGAGGATCACGAGGAGATTCTTTCTGACTTGGCCTCTTGGAGAGGATTGTATGTATGATTTTTCCAAAGGAACTCAAACTCGCTATAACAGAGAAGCCCAGAGTCAATTATCACAGGGGAAAACAATTTTTGCCTTATTGATGATGGTAGTGTTCAACGCAGCCTTGTGGGGGAGGTGATAGGAACTAATCGTGACTTACTCAAAGAATTTGTCTTTCTTAACTAGAACTGAAAGCAGTTTAACTGTGAAAATTAAAAATCTACGCGATATCATTTTGTCACGTGCCCCTTCTTCAAGAGGAGGTTGCAACTAGGGTTGCGATCGACCTACGAATCCTAAGACCATTTTTGGGGTCGGAATGGTCAATGAGGAATTGTGAGGTTTTTTCTGAGGAAGGTTGCATGAATCTTTTGATAAATAGAGTTTGTTTTGAGTTTTCTGTATGTAAGAGCTTTAAATACATTCATATTGACTTTTTATGATGATATGCATTGTAATATATTAATTGTTTTTTCATTTTGATTTCGTTGTTCGCAGTGAGGTGTTATGATTTTCTGGGCTCACGTGTATCTGAAGCACAGAATCTGCATGTTATAGCACCAATTTGAAAAACGCATAATATGTATAGTTACAGGTTGAGCAAAATTGGTGGTACTTTATCTACAACTTTTCAACCGTGAGAGATAGAGGAAAATGAATGACTCGTTACGGTGGTCTTTTTGGATAAACTGATAATGCCATCAACTGCATTCCTCTATTCTCTTTTCTTTTCGAGTTATAGGCCAAAATTAAAATTTGTGCGATTTCACTTTTGGCCATTATCTCCGTTTCTATTTTTGATAGAATGTTGAAATAAAAACATTATACAGGCACGTTTTTCATAGCAATCCAGTAGCGTTCGTTTTCTTCCAAGAGGTTTCTTGCTGAGCTATAACATGAATTTGTGTTTTTTCTTATGGAAACAATAGTTCTAAATGGCTTAGAAAGAATCGCTATTTTTTTCCCGATTCAGAAATATATCATATACATCATAAATCACCCTCAGATTCATTCAGATATCATGAAAAATATAGTTTGTATTTGAAATTTGAATTATTGAGTATAAAGTAGGCTGAATTACAGAATAATATGTCTCTACGCATGGTGTCATTATTATTTTTTTGTTATTTTTTGATTTTAACATATCATATTTCTCGTAGTTTTCGAACATTTCCATATTGTCGGCAATAATGACTTCGAATTCTAATAATTAACAGTTGTTCTGAACAGAGATCGAACCATGGAGAATTTAATCGAGTATTGTATGATGTATCATATATATTTCAGAAACGGGAAAAAAATGGCGATTCTCTCCAAGCCAATTATTGTTTCCATGAGAAAAAACACAACTTTATGTTATAGCTCAGCAAGGAAACCTCTTGGAAAAAAACAATGTTCGCTACTGGATTGCTATGAAAAAAGTGTATAATTTTCTCATTTCAACATCCTAGCACAAACACAAACGGAGATAGAGGCCAAAGTTGAAATCGACCAAATTTCAATTTTGGCCTATAATTCGAATACAAAAGAAGATAGAGTAATTCAGTTGAAGGCATAATCAGTTTCTCTAAAAAAGACGACCGTAACGTGTCATTCATTTTCCTCTATCTCACATGGTTGAAAAGTTGTAGTTCAAGTATCACCAATTTTCCACCCTGTACAGTAGCGTTTTACAATGAAAAACTAGTAATAACAATATGGATAAAGATCAGATGGCATACGACAAACTTGAATATGAAAGAAAATCAAGGTAAAATACTAAAAACGGACGGTCAAGTAAGAACATATTCCGATGATGAGAACTATATTTCTCTTCATTTATATTTCGCTATTTTTCTACTTGCTATTTACTAATTCTTTCACAAACCATTTAAATTTTTTCATCGTTCAAATTTTTTCGACAAAAAATAGATAGTTCTAAATCATAAGATTAATTATAATGAAATTTAACAATTATGGGATGGAAAATTTTCAAGGGTTTTGTGAAGAAAGAGGTCAAAATTTTTTTTCTTCTGTTTCGAACCTCTGAAAATGAAGAGTAAAAATGAGGGCATATTCATTTTTTTCGTGGGAGAAAATCGAAATTAATTAGGTGATCTTGAATTTTTGTTTTCCACCCCAAAAATTGTTCGCTGATTTGTATTTCGACTCAGGTCCATTTTAGTAACGAGAACAATTATTACACTTCACCCGAGATAATAATGGGGCAATTGTGCTCACCCGAAACGTTTAAAACCACCCCAACAGATCCGCTCCCAGCTAATCATTCAACCCTTATCTAAACAACACGCAGCAAAACCCTCTGGTCATCATCAATCCACCAATCAATCCACAGCGAAATCACTACAAAAATCACATCTTGAGGGATAACAGGACAGCGCATCAATCCTCAACTACACGCACAAATCTCCGCGAGGCTTTAGGGCCGGGAGAAAACCCGTAAAAAAATAATAAATTGGTGGGATTAAACATACAGAAGGATTTATTCCGTCATTAAAACCGTGGGCCCTTATGAATGGGCCCATTTATAAAAAAGGAAACGGATTACAAATTTCGTAGTCCGCCTCAAAGAACGTTGCGGTTAGTCGTAATTCGATCCTTGTTTATCTTATTCTGTGCGCGGGATCGTATGCCCGGGCACAATGGAACAATGGCGGCCTTTTTACACGACAACCCGGTGAATTAGATTCATAATTAGGTGGATGGAGAACGTGTCTATTTATATCTAGGCGGAATTCAAGGTTAGAACTCAGGAATCAGATTATATTGGAACTCTTCGCCCATTATTACATGAATGACTTGCCTTCGTTTCAAATGTATGACCACCTGTCAACTTATTTTGACAAGACCAATGTCTCTTTAGCTCAGCCGATTGCCACCTGATCTAATTCATCGGCAATTATTTAATGTCAAAGGTGCACAGAATCGTACGAGAATACTCGATGGTAACCGCGTTAAGTGCAACGGCTACATCCTAACCAAACTCTCAAATATCAAAGTTTCAATTTCATAGAGTAATTCGAGACGGGCTTCTTTTTCCTCGGTTAGCCGTCTCGACGGACTGAACTTCTGTGTACACAATCCGCTCTTTCATTAATTGAAAAGCCAAACTATTGGAAACTTTGACTCGTTTCCAATTTCACCACGTACCTCGGCGTATTTGCTTTATTTTCGATCAATTATCCCCGTCTATTTTTACGATTCAAAGCGGTATATCTCCGTATAATGAGAGAAAACAAACAAACAATCAAAAAGGGCAGTAAAAAAGACACATTAAAGGAATCTCTATCCGCGCTGGGAGCTTTGATCGATAATAAATTCAGTAAATGGCTAACCAAATAAAACAGATATCTGTTTGCAGACCGAAATCCCGGCACAAGAAGTTCTTTACCAGTTTTCGTCGCAACTCAGCATCTGGAACTCCATCATGCGTATCATTCCGAGAAGATATCTTTAACTCATCTGTCCGAACGAGGTTTTTGACGCAAATGTTGCGGGGTATTTATGGAACGGGGATTTTGAGTTACGATGTGTTGTTTACGGCTTCTTTATGGCCCATTTGCAGGCCCCTTTGAGAAAATCGCATCCAACAGGCTCTTGCTCTAATAGCGGCTCATGATACGACGTTTCATACTTCAATTTTGGATAAATTCATATTTCCGTCGGCGGCAGTTGGCCAGCCTGCGAGCAAACGTCCGTAATGCTATTTCGCTACACCGACAAAAAATAAATGCAGAATATTCCATTTTAATCAAAATCCCGGTTATTTATCGATGTTACTTCTATCGGAGCGCGTCGAATTCGATATTGAAAATATTTTCAATATTTCGAATCGAATATACGTACCGACAAACCCCAAAAAAGTATTTATTATTCCCAAGGTTGGCATCACTAGTTTTGGATTTATCGTTTCATGATCACGTCAAAATATTCCACTGATGGATTTGAGGTTAACGAGTTCAGAAATGATCGATAAACGAGCAATCAAAACTCTGTGGTCTGGGTAACGTTGTTCGTGTGATTTTCGCTGAAACAACCAGTAAATTCCTTGAATAACATTGTTAACATCCCTTTCGCTATCGTAAATCTAGTTGAACAAAGACGGCACAGTAACTACGCTACATGTTCGACCCCTGGCATATTGAATCCGCCATAAAATTTATCTATGCGAGATATCAAACAATACGTAAGCGTTTTGTGTTGGCATTATTGCGTTGTCGGGGCTTACTCCTGTTTCCCCGGAGAAATTAACGTGGAGGATTAACTGATCGTTATCCTACTCGGTTTGCTTTCAATTTCCAGATACGTCGTACTTTACTGGTTTCGGTTAATTTCATAAATTTTTCATTCGAAATGGTATATTTTGGACGTGAGCGATGCAGGTATCTCTCCAATAATTAATTTCCACGACAACTTGATTAGGAAAGTTTTCTGCTACTGTCAAATATTTGACAGTTAAAGTGAACATATTGTGGTTATGTAGAATGAACCGTCACCTAGCATGAATAAGTCTGTTTTCTCTCCCACTTGTATACGAAGAAGATTGATGAGCTGAACTGCGGGGATCTGTTGTTGTTTCAACGTTTCATTTTTTGTATTGAGGAATATAACATAACATTCGGGTTTTTTTATAAGTATAACTGAATAGGTCCTTAAAAATATCTTGATATTAATCGTTATCTGCGAGTAACATTCATAGACATATACTATGTATAGTATTAATCTACGATAACACTCTATTCATCATAAATGTCACACACTCGCATTTCTTAAAATAATGAAATTCCAATAAAAAAGGCACAAATAAATGCCTTCTTGGCAGAGTTATCCTTCAGAATAAAGATAACTCTCTGCCTATGGACTGGAACTGTCAAATTCTGACCCATGAAATTAAAGATCCTCCAGAGTTTTTCCAACCTCTGCTTGCCTATCGAAACTTTGCAGAAGCCTCATGCTATATATTCGTTCGAGAGTATAATTCTGCGGTAGCGGTGGAAAAGGGGCATTATCTTCATCGTCTACTCAGCCGGTTTTTCCAATTTTCTCCTAATCTCGATAAGAGAATGGAAACTGTATATAGTGGAGCGGAGGAAAAGCGATTCCAATGGACCGGTCGTGATTTATACCGGCGAATTTCCCGATTTTCGCGATATAGCCGGCGGTGAAAAACTAGTAAATGAATGTCGAATTTAGATAATTAATGTTCGCGGAGGAAGAAAAGCAAGGAAATATGATTTTCCCGACGGGGTCGGTATAATGGACCGGTTATCGAAGCCGGGTTGGATAGGGGAAAATGAAAATTCGATGAGGAAATTCATGGAACTCGCAGTTCTTTTATTCGAATGACAGAAAGCCTTTCGGGAAATCTCGGATCTCGCAAAAAGGAAATTTCCCCATGAATGACGCGGGTTTTTCATCAATGCTGTTCGTATTCGGCGCCGAATTCATAAGGAATATGCCGCTGAATGAGTTTTTGTTTACGGATGTAGCGGAAAGGGTTGATTCCCATCAATGGAAATGGGACGAAATGCTGATTCTCTTTGAAAAAAGAGGAAAAATGGACGTCCCAGAGGAAGTTTCATACAGTGTGAGTCTTTGACTGGTACATATATTGACAAAATATTCTTGAGGTCGAAAGAAATAGGTTATTCATGAAAAATTTTTCTTCGTTCAGCCTAGATAAAAGACATAAACATAACTAATCAATTGTAACGTTCCGAAGCCACACAGGACATCACAGTCACGAGCTTAAAATACCAACGTTACCAGTTGGAGTTAAGAACAAATTCTAATCAACTGTAACGTTGTCAAGACACAGGGGATATCTCAGTCAAGAGGTTATTATAGAACTATTTATCATAATTCAATTTTACATAGCAGTATTCGACAACAAAACGAAATCAACATTGACATAAATACTCTTAGTGGACGGAGTTCTTTTTTCAGGGAGAGCTATCTGTAAACCACTAGTAAATGCTAACCAATTTCTAACAATTCCTTTTAAAACGAGTACTGTGTGGGACATACCTATTTCATCTTGATTCGATCGATTTCCTCGATCGATTCCACAATAGAAAAAGGCGCATTGAATTGGTCGAACTCGGCAAAAGTTAATTGGGATGCCTGCATCTTTTTGTTGTTAATCGAAGAACTCGGAATGCCCTACAATATTTCCATCATCTTGGAACTGGTTTATCATTATTCCCAACATGGTGGATTGCTTCGAATGAACAGTGCCCATATCACAATTTCCTATTTTGTGATACACTTTCATCACTACAATTCACAGATTTCAAACACGTTCCCTGTATTCTATGTAGGTTCTCAATTTGTTCAGTGGATAAAACGAAGAAATTCTCTATTTTGATGTGAGACTGAATAAGGAAATAACTCTCGACACAAGGTAGGTGAACTATTCTTTACTCGAGGTGGAACACAGAATATGCGATCTATAGAGTTACTGTCCTTATATTGGTCTCAGCTCATCATTACACAAGAGGGTAAAAATTACCAAAGGCTAGCCATGTATGATTCTTTTCCGATCTCGAATTATGTTAATTGAAATTCCAATTCGAAGCTTTCCCTTCAATGATTTCGAATGATTTTCGATTTAGATTCGGATCCAGAGTACATCCATAATCCGAAGTAACGGGAAGAAACGTCAGAAATTCTGTGTTCCCGGCGAAGGAACCGCTAGACGTCGTACATCAACTAATGACAGATTGCCATAGAAATGAAACGAGAGCCTCGCAGAGAACAAACAGTCCACGGTATACGGAGCCCGCCCAACCGGAGAGAGCAAATAGCGACCACGTTCGTTCGAGTTATTAATTAACAGAGTCACGCTTGATGAATTTGCCGAATGAAAGACCTGGAATTCGACCACAGAGGCGGGCGGGGGTCCGGAGCACAGAATCCGACGAGGACGAAACGGCCGACAAAACAGCGTCCTGTCCTGCCGGTATGTACACAATGTACCAATATTATTCATCGCAGCAAGCTGGTCTCGTCGTTAAGCGTGGCCCACCGCGATTTATGTCCGTATTAATCATGCCATAAGCCCCGCTCGGAAGACTTGAAGCTAGTTGTCGTTTTCATTAAAGGACGAAATGTCGCCAGATCCCCAGGGATTATTTAACTCTACACGGGATTATTTACTGTAACATAGAGGAAGAACTTAATTGAGAGATATTCTGGCAACGAGTCCCCGCAATAATGGCGAAATTGAGGTTAGGGGATTGTGACAGGTGGAATTACGTCACAGACGGAATTTTCAACCAATATTAATCCAATATCGTCATAAATTTGTTGGTCTGGAATGATCGCGGTTAATGAAAATCAGAGGAGGCCACACCAGACTAAAACTCTTCGACTCTATTTGTTTCGATTTCTATGAGCTCATCTTAAGTGAAACAGACATTAAGCAAAACTTAGCACAAAAAGTCTCTAAAACAGATTCATAGTTAAAAAAAAACACTAAAACTAAGACACAATGACAAAACAATTGGTTATAGATGGTAGAATACAGAAATCTAACTGACATTTCACCAAAAATTGTTGACACTAAACAAACAAAATAAGTACATATCAATCTCATGGGATTTCATGAGTGGGAATTTTAAGAATTTCAGAATATTATTGTACTCGAAATATCTGGATGAATGAATATAAGTTTAAATCCAATTTTATCGAAAAATTCACTCGATTACCTCAAGATGTAAAAATAATGCTTGATTCCGTTTATAAATTACGAAAAACGTATGCCTTGCTGATCATACGACTTACTTTTTTCAAAGAAGCACAAGGCGTCGTCCCTCAAAATTGCGCAAAGCACTTCTCTACCACCCTGTATAGCCAACCGTGAACGATGCATCCGATAAATAAAATTCTATGCTTGATGGGGTGCGTTCCCTTAAAATTCTACCCGCATCGGTAAACGAAGGGAAAGGTGCGATCGAACTCATATAAAAGGAGATAAGACATCCGGAAACGCATCCTTTATGACCGGAAAAGATGTGGGCAGGACCTCTGGAGCCCAAGCGGTGTGCCTCTTTTGTCTAATGATGCTGATATTCAACCCTCATTCTGTTCCCCCTTTTGTAGGATAGACAATATGCAAGAATTTTATAACTTTTCCCTGAAATTTTATAGTTTCAAAAATGCGCCTCAGTGGTTTCTTTTGTGTTTTCGATGATCAGAATCTGAATGACAAACGAGGGGAAAGTTTCAATATTCAAAGATATTTTTTTTATTGAACTCAATTACTGTTTGGTCCAATACCGTACATTTCCAACTATTCGACATCTGTGCAAAAAGACGAGACCGCATTTATCTGTAGCCGAAATCCGCCCGAAATTATAACGATTGAAAAAGTTTTCCAAAGAGTTTTTCCACGTTCGGAAAAGTCGGGAAATGGAGGGAGTAGTAATTACCGTAATGCCGGATCGTAGAAAAACCTTCATGGTTTCTTTTCGTTAGCGCACGAACTTTACGGTGATGCAAGTTTCGGCTCCATGTGGAGTTTCATTTGAAAGCATGACTAATTAGTTTCTTCGGAATGGTGGAAATTGCCCGGGAAAGTCGGGAAAACTCGACGGAGAATGATGCCTCGGAAAAAGTGGAGAAATTGGATTGCGGTGAATAATGAGGATCGGATTGACAGTGGGATTTCTAGGAAAAAAAAAAATTCATGAAACGTTCAACCTGAGGAATGTTGGTGGAGGAAAAATATACCATATAGTCGATCCATAGAATACTCAATGAATAAGAACAATTACCATTAAATAATTTAAAATACAGAGCATTTAAGTGAAAACTATACACCCTACATAATTCTGAAAGAGTCGCATTTAAGAAAAAAAAAAACAACAAAAATCAATAATTCGTAACAAATCAAGAGAGCAACATTAAACTATTTCCAAGGTTTTTCCTGGAAACTTAATTTCAGTTTTCTCTCCCAGTCGCTGAAACAAGAAACAACTAGATTTTTTTTTTAATAATAAAAGAAAGGCCCCTGCGTAAAAATTTGAGCATTAATTTATCGGGGGCCAAATCTTTGCGAGAAGAAATTGTTGCCTGACAATGAACAAAAAGAGAACACTTTGAACTCTTGTCTGACGAAGGAGTCTGATTTAGACTCCGAAACGTTACGCTTAAGAGTTCAAAGTGTTTTCTTTTTGTTCATTGTCAGGCAACAATTTCTTCTCGTAGAGTTTTGGCCCCTGATGAATTGGCTCAATTTTTCACGCAGGGGCCTTTCTTATATTATTAAAAAAAATTTTCTGATTGTTTCTTGTTTCAGAGACTGGGAGAGAAAACCCAAATTAAGTGTTCAGGAAAATGCAGAGACCTCCCAGACAATATTTCAATAGCTCACATTGATTCAGGTTTCAATACAATTATAAAATCGAGCTTCAAATGAGTCGGGAATATTATGTAACATTTCTGAGGCGATTTTTCAACTTTCTTGAAAAATTCGTCGACGTTTATCATCTGTAGATGCTGGCTGAGTGGCATAAATTTTGTCATTTTTCACTTATATACATTATACATTTCTGTAATTCTCTTTGTGATAATGTACATATTGTTCCATTTGAAAACTTGGGAGGAATGATCATAGAATTTTATTGTTATTTCGGATGTCCTAACCTCACCTAACATTGGACTTTTTGCGTTTCCTATTTCCTGTTGAGATTATTTAATACTTTTGAACCACACTTCTTCAGATGCTGTTTCTTTAAGTAAAAAATGTTTGTATCCTGTTGGAAAAATGTGAATGTTTCGGATCAAGAGACTGAAAATCACCTCCAACCTACCAGGGCTCGGAAAATCGGCTTTTCCGTTGCAAGTCCCGACAAACTCGCATTATGCTAATTCCAATTTCCCGTATATCCGAATCGACGATTTTCCTCTCCCGCCCCGGCTAATGACGTGAAGTTTTCCCACTTCCGCGGAAATTTTACGAGTCGGCATAAAAATGTTAAATAAGCCGGCGCGCGCGTGCTGATATTCGTAGAGGAGATTCGACACGTGACTGCATGGATAAAGATGAATTATGTAGATGGTGGATCTCGCTCTTCTACGGATTGGAAAATACACGTTTTCGCCGTTTTCACTCGCAGGAATGTACGATTTTTTCGAGGGGATTGAAGGGAATTCGATTCTGCATCAGAACAAACAAAGGAAAAACCCAGTTGATTTTTATTTATTTTCTCTCTGCGAAACAAAACAACTACACCTCTTCGATTGTATCTTTTTCAATTAAGTCACCCAATCCTACTCTGCTGGAACAAAATTTTAGACCCTTTACACGATCATCTTGGAAAGAATTTTCAGAAAAAATTCCCGCATTCCTACTCCTGTCATTCCAGTCGAAATAAAGTCAAAATCTCGGAATTCGACATAACTGGCTTCAAATTCGGAAAGCCTTCATTTTGACCTCTCAAAACTTGTCTTAAACCCTACCGACCTACAAACTTTCGAAACAAAAATTGTAGAGAATTTATTCCCCTACAATATTTATAATGAATAAAAATAGCGCAAATCTTATAGGAACGATATTCCAGAAAAACTTTGACCCGAAGAATTTTATACCCTACAGTCGGTAGGTATTGAGACTAGTTTTGAGAGGTCAAAATGAAGGCTTTGCCAAGTTTTCAGCCAGTTATCTCGAATTCCGAGGTGAAAACCTTAAAATGAGTGGACTATCCAGTGCAATCATGGAATTTCAGGGTCTCGAACAGTCTACCAATAATAGGTCATGGTAAGTCGTCTAACAAGCATTTGGCTGCATAATTTCATTAGCGTTGGTAACAATGATGTGGTATTACAACCAATTTATACTCAAGCAGAGGCAACTGCTACAATGTTTGCCCAGCGCGTTTAACTATTCCGCAGATGGCAACACTGGAACGCTCGTCGATGGTTCAGAGTAACCGCCTGAAAACACGATAAAACATCCACCTCGTAAATTCCGGTAACGTCCGAGCCGTCGTCCGTAATCACAGTCAAATCTCGATATCAAAAACTCATTTCCTTGCTTCGATCCGCTAGAATCGGGGTTAACTAACTTGTTTACTACATTCTACAGCTCGCATGTCCTTAAGCAACTCCAGAATCGATAAAGCTCTACCGGGCAATTTGTGGAACGTAAATAAAAGACTATCAATGTCCGCTGAGGCGCCTAACCAACCTAACTTCATGCATAATAAATACATTGATTGTTCTGTGTCCGTATGTGTCTCTGTGACTCCAAATATGTGGTTAGGGCAGTAATCCATTAGCAGTCACTCGACGTACAAATTACTACTTGCTACAATGTGTTCGGAATGGGAAACTACCAGGATATTTTGTTCGCCATTAGAATCATCGATAAATTTCGCCGCGGACACACGACCACGGTATCAAGAATTTTTAATGAGACGTGAATGGTAATTGCCCGTCGGACTCCACGCACTTGGCAACATCTCCGACCAGCATCACGACATCACGACAAATATTTATGTGCACCAGAATGAGAGGAAAATTGAAAAGTCCCCGTCATTCAGGCGCCATAAAATCGCCGGCAAGTTTTCCGAACGCGCTCCAGGTAGCAGCGCGCGCCACGGGCGACCAATTAATGCAGTTATCGTTGAAAAAGTCATTGATGTTCTGTGTTCTCACATTTGATTAGCCGGGCGCCCACTCGTGGCGTAATTGGCTGGAAAATTGACTATTCACTCGATTTCTCTCGGCGCAGGAAGTGCTGTTTATTCGGGGGCTTTTGTCGATGCAGCGCTCGGAACAGCGGAAATTGATGGAAAAATGATGCAAAGGGGGTCACGAGGACCTCGATTCTATGCGCCATTTCGAATATCTCATTGTAGGGAATTATCCGCCTCGGCGGAACATAGACGATTCATCTGTCGCTGACAGGATGATATTGGAACACACCTAAGTCACGGTACACCGGAAATCCGATAAGAACACAGAAAACTTTAAAATTTGACTTTTCTAACATCCTTTCAACTTATGGATCTTTCAAAACTCCTGATCCCTGTGATGTATCATGTTGTGATGTTCAACAACCTCCATTTATGTAAATCCGGAGAGTTCACCTGTGCAATCAGATACAGGAAGACCACAACAGAAAAAATCCTTGAAACTATCCTGTTGATTATTGACTCGGTCAATACCCGTTAACTTCGAGTCAACAGACAAAGACAGAACTCTGTGGATCGTCTTAGCCGTCAAGACAAGATGAAGAAGAACTTGTTCCGTTTTGTGACTTGCTGAAGCAGAACTAATCATCATGAAGTAGGTTTCACAAAACTTGGATTGTTTTATCAGCAAAATTTACGTAAATTTGAACCAATCGAATCCTTCAATTTCATCTTGGTGAACAACTTGACGATGCAGAAAAATCAAACATTACTGTTTTGAAATAATAATCAGATGGTTATCCTATTAAATAACAAACAAACAATGGTCACTTGTCCGCCTGATTTTAAGTCTCATCAAGCTATTAACCGTTTCATCTACGATTCACCATAGAAATTCTCAACCGACACGAACGACAAATATAATATCAGTCGTAGAATACAATCTAACTCGGCCATCGTCAAATTATGTTAAGGCCAGTCAGTTAATTGCGAACAATAAGCGTTCAGTCCCTCAGGCTCTATGACCCAGGAATGTCTGTGATCCCTCGTACTCCTTGTTTATTGTTCAGATTAACAAAACAAATATTCATTTAACGACCGAACTGTTCCAGGTGTAATTAGCGGCGCGGTCTCCAGAGGGCGATGTGGGGTACAGCGGGAACTGTTTAGTCGTCATTTATCATATCGAGGTTTATTTTGTTGGAATGAATCATGCCGATGCTCTTTGTTCATTGTGAAAGCTAATACTGAATTGGCAGAAAGTCGAAAAATCCGGATGAGATTGCTCTGAAACGTACAATTCGGAATTCCCATCATTTATTCGTGTGAAAGCATGTAGAACAATTCGAAATCCTTTATCAAATGTTTTGACATGTCTAATCCTCTCAGTCACGCTTCAAAAAACCCCGCTGAGAACACAGAATTATCAAGTACTTATTGCCTTGACACTTCCCATTTACTCTGGGAGATTAGCTCGAGCACGCCCGATGACAACAGAGCCTAAAAAAATCTACATATTTCATTCGTTCGTTCCCGAACCATTCCATAATGGTACGATAAAATCCTTTCGTTGAAAAAACAAAATTGATGAACGATGATGGAGCGTTTTTGATTATCACCTCTGTGATCCAACCTTTCCCCTCTGTGACTGACGTCCCGAATCGATTATAGCCACTTCAACTGATGAAATTAATAGGAATAGGCCAAGTCTTTGTCATTCTATGATTGAAAGCGTTTTTTAGCAACAGATGTTCGTCCACATTCGAATCTAGGAACAGGACAGAACCCATTTTGGGGGTCCCAAATAATCGTGAATCCAATTCGATGACATAACATGTGAAATACGAACGCCGATGAAACATTGATGTTCCTGCCTAGAAGAGAACAATGCTATTTTTCGAATAACCCATTGTTAACGTTACAATGATGATGGAGAATTATGTAATCATGGTTTTTTTGGGGTGCTCGGAGATTTCAAAATAGGGGAATTTTTGAGGTTTCAGCTTACTTCAGTGTGGATTGGATGGCTGTGAACATCGAACGCGCATTTAGAGTGTTCCTCTCAACGCAATTTGACGTTTTCCACGCCATATGATCATCGAATTCGCCACGAGTGCTCACAGAGACGAGATGGAGAGCACAGAAGAGTCGGCTTGTCATTTCGCCCGGCGCAAAAAGTGATTTATCATAATTGTCAGTGCGAAAACACCTATATGGAAATTTCCACGCCACGCAGGGGTGTAACAAGTTGTTCTGGAGTGTCGACCATGCGTGGGAGTGGATTAATTAAAGCCGGCATACCCCCGTCCCCACCGACGAAAGTTAAAAAACACCGCTTCACGGGCGCCAATCTATTTTTGGCAGGTTGAAGAGGCTGGAGTGTTGTCTGCTGTCATCGGAGCGAGATAAAACGTGGAACTTGTTTCTCCGCTCAGCAGGTAATAAAGAGGCGATGCAGCAAGCGCGGTTATCGACAAAAAAGCGTGAAAAAGCGAAAAGGAGTCGAGCCACTATTCTGCGTTTTTTTCTGATGTTCCCGTATAATTCATTCCAGATTTTCAATGAATATTCACAACCGATTCTATGGTCCCGATACATTCTTATATTCCGTACTCGGTTCGTCCAGTGTAGCCAACTGAATATCGACGCAGACTGCTTCAAAACACCCTAACGATTCAATGGAACCAATTCCTTTCGTCCTAAAAAAGCTAAACTATTTCACGAAAAATCGAAGTACTATTAAGAGAATAATCAGGTTTAGCTCTCGTGTCTGAGGCAAAAGAAAAATGAATGGAATTGAATGACAACATTTCTCTATGACGTACTAATGCAGTGTGCCCAACCGCAGGACATTTCGGAGATTAATCAGAAAAATACGGTTGTTCCTAATGATTTTGATTGCTTTGGAAATTGCCCCATCCATTTTCAATCGACATTCGAAAGCCATCAAACTAATTTGAATAAAGGTCGTAAAACCCAATAGACCTGAACCCCGTGTCCTAATAACTCTATTGACATTCCAATCAGTGAAAGAATTTATGGAGTAACAATCCCAACACCATCCGAAAAGATAAATTAGGATCTTTCGTCGCATGAAAACAAGTGCCGGCGATAAATTGACCCACAAATTATGTCATCAACTCAAAAGCTCAGACAAGCTACGATTATTATCATTGGTATATCTCTGTTACTTATTAAGGAGATAATCCGGTCTGGTAAAATGATACCTCGGGTGTGAGAGATGATATCTGGTGAAAATATGACCCCCAACCTGTCAGGAAAACGGGGAAAAACGTCTTTCTTTCAGCTTTTGCCGCCAGTCCGCCGAGCCATGAAATATGTCCCATCTAGCGGTGTTTTTCAGGGGACAATTTAAAAATTAGATAGTTACCCCATTGAGGAAGGGGCGATAAAAATTATTTATAACTTTAAACGTGTCCTCGTTTAATTACATCTTAATTACTAGGGAGACAAGAGGATTATTATAAATCTCGATTTTTAATTAAGGCCATTAACGTCTTAACTCATTCGTTTCTTTTCTGGGGGGAGATTTCTGCAGAATCTGCACAATGCGATTTCATACCGCTGAAATCTAACAAGACTGGAGAGCGGTGACATTGTACGAATTTCTAAGGGAAGACTCTCAGAGGAGAAAAAAGGCATGAAAAAATGAAAACTTAAAGATGGCTGAGAACAATTTCATACAGATGGTTCATGAATGGAAAAAGTTTTGTTAAACAAAGGATAGCAGCGTTCAACGAATGATAATATTCATCAATCCACAATTATTAAGTTTTTAGTGCCTCCTGAAAATTTCAGTTTTTGCAATTACTTGGTTTTGCGGTGTCGCCGACGATATGCATTTCATGAAATTAACAATATCGTTGTATTTTTTCTAGATTCTGATAAAACTGACTTTTTTTCCTGTTTCAAAATGTTTTGGATTCCATATTGAGCAAGAGAATTGGCCGCCATTGGCGCCCGCGGCAAAACTTACAGCGGGCGACAAATTAGAATAATTTCCCAATAAATAACACGTCTCGATGACGTTGAAACGAAGACGTCGCTCGTTAAGTCGAACCATCCCGCGATTATCGGCCGATAAAACGAAGTCGACGAAATTTTGGATATCCCATAAATCCCGGACGGGCTCGTTAGCCGATCTCAGGCGGCCGCGGTATGAAATCGCGTGAAATCAATTAAAAAGTTCGGCCGAGGAATCAGTTCCCATCATTACGTCCGATTTCATAAGGGCACTGCGAGAATTTATCGAGTCATCAGTGTTGCCGGGTCATTAGCTCAGAATTTACAACTATAATGCACAGTATGCATAAACATTCATTCAACTTACATTTGTATACAGGGTGAGTCTTTGACTTGTATATATTCAAACCATAGATTGTTGAGGTCAGAAGAAATACTTTCTTCGTATAGCATTTTTTCTGATTCAGCCTAGATAAAAAGATATAGCCATCTTAAACTTTCATAATGGAAATATGACTCTAAAAGTTTTCCGAGCATTAGATCTACCACCTGAACCTTCGAGAAAATGTAGCAGAAAATGATTTCTGCGAATCTTTCGAACAGAAAAACATTCAGCCAAAGTGAACAATTTTTTTAATTTCCCTGAAATAGATTTTTTAAATCATTAATTACTCGAAGAGTGCGCATTTCACGAGAATTCACGAAGAATACTTTTTTTTTCCAAAATGACCATATTCATTAAATGGCATGCAACTCACTTCCAAAGATGGGGGATCATAAAATTTCCGTTCAACGCAGAATCTAACAATCTAGGTATTAGGAATGTGATATATCATTTGAAAGGAGATTTAATTTTCTTTCAGTATTTCTTAAAATATACAGGGCATCCCATTTAAAAAAATGCACTTTCAACCGTTTTTGTATGTCTCGATCAACCATCTAATTTTGAATGAACCTATATGAAAAGAAGCGTATACATATGGTCTTACCATTCTGCACACGAAATTTCAGCTTCCTAAGATGAATAGTATTGAAGTTATGGATGTTTAACCAAATCTATGTTTTGCAAGAAAAAAGAGGAAATCATTTAATTACTCAGGAGCCGCTGAAAATTAGTATGAGAAAGTAATACCGAAATAATCGTGTTACTACGATGAATAGAAAAATGCAATAATATAAAGAGTGTGCCATTTGAAATAACAGAGTAGTTACTACTTTTTGACATAAGCGCCACCGCAGCACGGGATCGACTTATGGCCATAAGAGACTGAACGGTTGACCGCCGTATAAGAACTATTGGACTTCAGCATAATCGACCCCATCTTGTGTTACCTATTACGGTTGACCTTCGCCGGCAACGATTGCAGTGGTGCAGAGAACGCCAACGTTGGAATGTGGAATGGCTTCAGATCTTTTCTGATGAATCTCGATTCTCTCTGGGTGCACATGAAGGCTATATTATCTATGTTTAACAAGAAAAATTAAAATATTAACAGCTCCTTCCGAGTGTTGCAGTCTCTTTGTCAGTTGGTATATCAAATTTGCCGTATATGGTACTATTGTACCAACGTGACAACGTTGTACGCGATACTCCCGCCGCGTACTCGTCCAATTAGGACGGCCAGTGGACAGCGGCAGAGACCAGAGTCGTACGGCCGTTAAGAAAAAGAAGAAAACGTCAGAGGCGATTAACGCGTGTCGTATAATCATCGCGATGGCGTTTTTGAGGCGATAATTACGGTTATTACGGGGGTATCGATCACTCGGACGGGAGACGGATCATTGAGTCGTGAAAGGAGCTTTAATGAACTGTTGAATATCCATGCGAACCTGTCGCAACTGGTGATCATCGTTTATTCGGAGCGTATGTCCAGTTTGGGGCTAACAACGGGATTTTAGACTTGAAAGTGGGGCTGATTGTGACTCCCCATCTGGCCACAACAGCTCCCTCTTCAGTTCTAGAATTCTGCTGAGAGGTTCATTCCCCGCTTCTGAAGGATTCTTCTCCATAGCATTTCGTCAACTACTAATCATCATCAATGGCTCTACAACTCAAGGAGAGTCTTGGCCGCATTTACTATTCTCCTCCACTCTTGTCGATCTTGTACTGCTAGCTCTCGTTGTGTTACTCACAGTCTCTGCAAATCACTGGTCACTGCGACTTCCCATCGTTTTCTTCGATCGATTCTTTCTTATTCTCCATTCTCCCGTTATTTCGTTTCTACAAGGCCCAAAAATAGCCCTCAGGATGTTCCGCTCCAGTACCAGCAATCCATCAGCCTCACGTTTATTCAGGATCCATGTCTCACTCCCATAAGTTATGGCGGAACGAATGATAGTTCTGTAGACTTTTATTTTCGCTTCTCTTGAAATTATTTTCGATTTTAAAAGCGTCGCCAAGGAACAATATGCCCTGTTACCGACAATAATTCTCGATTCTACGTCTCTTTCATTCTTGTTAACAGCTGTTGTGACTGCTCCCAAATATTTAAATCCTTTTACTACTTCAAAATTGTACTAATTTTGACCGATACGTGATCTTGGGATTTTTGTGATTACCATTGTATTTGGCTAGGCATTTTGTGGCCAGACGATCTGGAGCTGCCAATTTCTCCACAGGGCATTTTCTGCTGGATCCATTCTCATCAAGAACATATCCCAGTGAGAAATGCAGTACTAGGTATTCTTGTTGAGATCCAGATACCTCTTGGACTTTTCCGTTTAGAGGATCCAAAGGATCTTTTCGGAGAAATTCCTTCTTCAGAAACTATTTTGGTAGCTGCATCTTCATAAACCCCAAAAAATGGCTAAGCCAATGGAGAAAGCTCTTAATCCTGTTCTGAATAGCGTACTGGTGCATTAATTTTCTTTTATTCTAGAGGTCCAGGGAATAAAGATAGAAACACAGGTCAAACAGCCTTGGTACTCTTGGTCATTTCGTTGGGATTTCTTCTGAATTCTCATAACATCATTCAAGTTCTGAAGACATGAGAGCTCAGTACTTTGATCCAAGCCTCAATGTCAGAATTTATCAAGAGATCTTTGATTTTTGGATTTTTCTTGAAAGCTTGGCTAAAGTGAAAAGACTTATAGGATACATGCAAACCTTATAAAACACAATCTCCGATGAATGTAGGACAATGTAGACCATGTGCTGTATATCCTGGATTATTTATTGGAAAGCAGTTTACGTTCTTTGTAGCCACTCAAAAGGATCGTAACACTATATGCCCTGCTATAAAAATTTTCGATTACTGCACAATACCTTGGGGTGCTTAAAACTGACTTTTCCATCCCTTGCTTTCGGAACTGGAAATATCACTTTCTTTCCAAACTTTCAACGACCCAATAGAATCCAAACAGACGACATAATTATCAAAATTGTCCCCAGCTCTCACCTTTCTCCCTTTGTGAAACAAAACTGCCCTTCACCCCCATCTCATTACCTAATTACGGACCCGGGCAGGCCTCCTCCCGTCGCTTGGATGATCCGCGAACCCCCAAAACCTCCCAGTCCCCCAATAACTGCTGAATTCGGAATTCTGGTACGCCCTTTCAGGATTTCTGGATTGTACATGCTGAATATAAAACGGGCCTTAGGCGACAAACGCCTCACGTCCTTGTAGTCCCGGACCGGCTGGAGATGGAGGAATCTTGGAGTAATTATAATTTCGCCTTTTAACTTGATTATGCGTCGTCTCTTCAGAATTGGAGGACGTGAGGAAAAATCGGAATCCGATGAAATTTTAATGCGATTAAGAGATGGGAGGAGGGGGGAGAATGGAGGGAGGGGGTTGATCTGGCGTTGCGGTACTGAATATTCAGAATGTGAGGTGTCTTCTCGCAGAGGAAATTTCAATTAAACCCTGTCAGAAGGGCCGTTTAGGTTAGATAGAAGGGTGGAGGGTAAGATTCAGGGTACGGCTTTTGGGGGAATGGAGGGGAATGAATTTGAGCACTTTTTCAGTACCAAAACGAGGAGAAATTTTATATTCACCAAAATCAATATATGAAATGATTTGGGATTGATCGATATGACTCAGATGATGATATTACAGATGTTTGAAAAATGATTATGATTAATAAATGAGCGATTTGAAAATAGTATATTCGATAATGATAGAAGTAATTTCGAAACATTGAACAATGGTCTTTCGCAAAGTTCAGTTTCAGCCCCTCTTCTATTTTTTTTATTTGTGTGATATTTCAACTACTTCTTCCGAAAAATTTATTTATGCTGATGATATTCCTCTGGATTCCCTTTTTTCTAATCTTCAGACAATAGAAGGTTTCAGCAGATTTGAAAATCATGAAACAATACATTCTAAAACAAGTTGCAGCATGAGCTCCTATTCCAACACGAATGCCAAAAGCGAGTTTTCGAAAGCATGGGTGTTCTGCAACGAGTATTAGACGTTATTTTCTTCATTTCAGTCAAGATTTGTGAAATGCTCTCGAAATTCGAATGAAAACACGTAGTAGAGACTTTTGTATTGCATCTTGGCAATTGGTGTGACTTACAAAATTTGACAGATAACGGAATTTGAATTGATTTGATTTGAAAATTGATAGGATCTGAGGTCAGTACTGACAACCACAAAACGAAAAATATGCTCTAATGAGTTTCATTACAGCACTACTTTTAGTACTGCAATGAACTCATTACGATACTGATATAGAGAAAACGTATTTACCTTCTTAGGATGAAAGATGTATTGCCACCTTCGAAATAGATATCGAAAATTTACCTGGAACAGAAAAACAAAAATGAACATGAAATTTTATAGATTTATATAGCTAATTTAAAGGTCATTCTTTCTTAAGAGGCCTCATCGTTTTTCTTTATGCTTGAAAACTGCATGATTTTGATGGTGTCAAAATGATTAACATCATAAAGTTTGTATTTTTTCAAAGGAAACTTCTAGAGAGGTGGAAAGTCTTTGAATATTCGACTATTTTGCTGATTTCGTGAATTGATTCATCACTATATAATTTATTCATTTTTCTGCTTGGGTTTTCCCCAAAGCTTCATTATGATTTCAAAAAATAAATAATGTTCTTAACAATACTGAGAAATCTGAAACTAACCGGATATCCAGTTTTCAGAACATTATGATAATGATAATAATAAATCAATTTGTTACTACGTCTAACATGAACTCATGAGACAACAGAATTCCAGAAAACCAATTTCCTCTGAGGTCTGAAACCAGAGCATAAAATTCAACGGCAATCTACACCAAAATCAAGGAAAATAACAAAAATAAAATTATTATAGACTTCAAAAAAGTGAATCAAATCCCAGGAATGGTCTGTAACACAACTTAATCATTTCTGAAAAAAATAGTTTGAATATTCTGAAGAAAAAAAAAAATATTAACTTCATAGAATGACTTGAAATTTGAAAAAAAGAGAGTAAACGAGACGGATGAGTAGTCAACCAGGCAGTTGGTAAAATATAGCAACAATTTATTGATACTTAAGAAGAGTTTGAGATTCTATATCTTGAAAGACTATCCCAAATCCAGATCATCCCAAGAAAATCACTATCAGAAATACGCAGGACTTCTGAAAGACGTCTCCCCCTCGAAATTAGCCGATGCAACTGCCGATAAAGATCTCCAGATATCCCAACAATGCCGGAAATTCCCAAAAGTCCTCGATTCATTGATTTAGCATCCTTAGTTTACGGCATAGATAAGGAATTCCAAATTTCCGCCCCTAATTGGTATCTATGGACGTCTAACCCCCGGTCGCATCGCTTCGATTCTTATTAATTCTATGGTCTCGGCCGGATTTATTGGGCCAGACTGCGTCCAACGGTTTCGGCGACTAAAATCTGATTACGTTTATCTGGTTACGTAGATTGCGGTCTATTATTGCGAGGTGGAGGTCTTGCTGGGTGTGGTCTTGGCCCTGGGGTGGCTTGAAGATTGCCAGATGGCAGATTTGTCGCTGTTTTGTGTACCGGATGACAGTTTATCGGGGTTTATGTGTGGATCCATAGAACTATTAAATATAGAATTTGAGCGTAATGATAAAAAGTATGCAAAAATGAATCCTCCGAACTAGCGCCCGCGGGCGCTATGCGCATGCGTCGTGAACTTTTGTGGCAATAAGAAGGGGCCTGTCATTGTGTAACCATGGTTACTGTATATGGCATAATACAAATAACAGATTTTCTTCAGTTGAATTATTTCTTAATGCTGACATCCACAAGGAATTGAACTGGATTAGTTTATTTTGATCTAGTTCATTCCGGTACTCAAATTCTATTTGAGATCACCGAGTCACCAAGTAAGTAAAAGAAATTGAATTAGTAATATTGTTGACGAATTTCTGAATGTTTTTATTTCACTTAGTTTCTATATATCTTTCAGAAAATGGGTAATACAATACGATGATTTGTATGCAATAAAACAAACATAAAACGATGTGATTCTTCATAGGTAAGTTAGCGCTTACTGAATTCCTTTCAACTAATTCAATAATTTTTCAGGTTTCCTAAAGATTCCACTAATGGTGAAAGAAAGAAGTTTTGTTTCGATGCAGAGCATATTGTCAGAGAAGTAGATGATGTGTCAAAAATTTTGATTTGCACCAAGGGTTTATTGTTAATATTTTGACCTGGCTGGAATTTGGAACTGAAGCACTGACAAAACGATACACATTGTTTATTAACAATGATTCATTATATCATAAAATGATTCTGGAAAATTTCAAATGACTCTCAAATATATTCATAGTTTAATGATATGCACTGATCCCTCTCTATCACCTGAACCCCTTTTTTTGTCTTTGTCAATTCATTCGTAGTGAACTTCTTGAAACTCAAATATGTAAAGGGAGAAATTTCTTCAGATACAATTGTTAATTTCTTTATGGTTTCTACAACATGGAGCATGGAAAAGTATTTTTAGCAAAACTTAGACAGAAGTGTTTTATCAATCAATTTTAGATTAAAATATTACAGCTTTAAAAAGTAAGTACAGCAGATAACGAATATTAATTGAAAATTAATTGGACAAGTACCAAATATGTATAGTTTTATGTATAGATGTTACAATTTTATTGATAGTTATTGTACCGTAATTTGAAATAAATGCAAAGTACTCTTTCAAATTCTATTTGTACATAACAATAAAAACCTAAAATGTTTCTACAAAATCCAGATCAAAACATACAAGGTATTCATAAAATTAACTTATTACATGCTCAAAAGATGCCAGTACATATTGACCACTCTAGGGTAAGGCTTCCACAAACTTCTTTTCACTGTAATGCACTAGGAAGTTTTCCTTCTTTGTAACACGCCCTATTAGCCGAATAACACATTCAAGTTCATATGAACACATTCAGTCAATCTATATTGCCTCCCTTTATACAATTGGTACACATGGTACATCCATTCTCCCTGATTTCATAAGTTCATCAACCAGACATAAGTACATTCAACAAGCTGAATTATTTATACTACTATTTCATTACCACCACCATGAACTGCTATACTCCAGTGAACATAATATCATCATGTGGTATCCACGATCTGAAATTATGAAGAAGTTTGGATGAATAAAAGTATTAGGACACAGTTAAAGTATTTGTTGAGGACAGATTTGATATATTTGAAACATATTCAATGAAACGAGATAAAATGTAGAAATATACCTAAGTTATTAATTGTTTTCTCAAAACAAGATGTATTCTAAATAACTCAATCAGTAATACAAACGCTACTTAATTTCACCAAGGAAAAGATCAAATAACGAGAGGCTGCACATTTGAAAACATCATACAGTAAAACATCTTTGTGCTGCTGTGCGAATTGAACGTATAGCACCAGAACAAATTTCTAGTTTTGAAAGCAACTTGAACATTAACTTTCTCTTCTAGTCATTTGGCCACATTATATTTGCTGTTCACAACTCATGATTCTCGAAAAAGCAACTCAAAATTGAAAGACAAACTACTTACCTGGTTTTTTTTGTGCCAATATTTTTCCATGTATATACTTTCAAGTTCCACTCCAACCTTTTCGTAATTATGTAAATTCAAGCATCTGGTAGCTCATATATGAACATAACATAATAGGTAGCACTAACCATCATATTAGAATATATATTTCCAATTGAACATTACTAAACACTCCGTTATTTACCTTCAAAACTTAACCTAAAATCGACGTACGTAAAACCGCTGTCAATTTCAAATTTCCCCTAGTTTCGTTGAAATCCTACTCCCTGACATTTCCCCTTATTCGCGCATGCGCACTTAGTATCGCGGGAGCTAGGCGCAGCTCACTCGAAGCTTCACCAATTATTTCAAGGATCAAATTATAGGTATAGAATTATGTGTGTGGATCCCAAACATTTTTTAGATGGGGACATTTCTTTCAGATTTGCCTCTGGCATATTCATTGGGATTTGAAAGGTTTATTACATTTCTGGATGATCATTTTGATCATTTTGAACTACTAAGTCATGAAAATGTCTTTGAATATTTCAACAGTTCAAAGAAATATACCTCAAACAATTCACATAATTTGCTTCAGCTGCTTTTATGCGTTCACTTAGCAGTTTACGACATTGTAGCGGTAATCGAATTCAAGAACAAAGTATTCAGTTGTCCTCGACAGCAATCAACGTTCGGATATAAAGACATCCTTATCAGTTTGGTACTCTCAAGCAACAAAGAATATTTGTTCAGGTGTCCTCGAATTGTCCCGTGGAAATCGTCAAGTGTGTTTGACAAACAATTTTTATTTACTTATATTAAAAGCGTCAACTTTTCACCGACAAAAGCACCTGTGTTGTTTTGACACTCATAAGTCTGGGAACACGTAACTTGAGGCAATTAAGCAAGAATTTTGATGAAGACCGAACATCGGTAACTTGAGTGGTATATGTACGAATTGTTTGCCGATCTTGCGATACGGCATAATGTAGGATCTTTTTCACCACTCGAAAAAACTTTCTCTTATACTAAACAGGTAAACCAAAGAAGATCCTTAATTTAATCTAATATAGATAGATACCTTTATAAGAAGTTCGGAATTCTGTGTGCATGGTATACTGATGTTATCTATGTTAGGTTATGGCTAATTCAAAGATGAAAGGTTGGGAAACAGTTAGAACCACAGTGTAATTAGACCAGAAAGGTACCCACATCAAGAAAACAGCTCCTTTGGGAGTGAAGAAATTGTGAGGGAAAATCTGTACAGCAAAATACTGTTTCGTTTTTATTTCCTGTGAATCACAGTGCATGTTCGACAGGATATGATTTACACATCAAACAGAGACTATTCGTGATTAATCGTAAGTTATCGCTAAATATCTGATTAGATCGAACTATCTATAATCTATTCATATATTTGAAATCACTCGGTTGGCCAAAATTTCTTTGTTTCGAAGAATTTCGGTTGAAACATATTGGAATATCGTTTATGTCAAAATTATTCATCAACCTTTTTTATATTTCAACACTGATCTCAAAAATGGCACAATAATTATTTGTTAATTTAAGATAAATCATCAGAGTAGGTTGAGCAGAACAATACCTTTGCATCGTTGCACTTATTATAATCTACAGATTTAATAGTGTTGATTGTCCTCATTAGTTGATCAGTTATAAAGGTCGTGATGTTATTCTAATTATAGAATATATCCTATGTTAGTTCGAGACCTACACGTTCATTCAACACATGAGGCGCATTTGAGTCTCAATCATTATTACTAGGTCCCAATACAATCCTTGAGACCTTAAGAATCCACTATTGTTGTGTTTACGCTTCTACGTTACCTTATATTTTAAGATTAGTGGATTCTTGAAAAAACAATGATTGTTGACTTCTCTGAACCTTTTGGCGTTCACCATATCAATGTTTGAAGATATGATACAATGCTTTATTTTTGTTGAAACTAATTGTTTTTTCAAGAATCCATTAACCTTAGAATTAGAGGGTAACGTAGAGGCGCAAACCCAATTAGAGTGGATTCTTAAGGACTCAAAGATTAGGACTTGGTAAACCAAACAAAGTATAACAATAATGTGGTAACATAAATTTGGGAATTAAGGAGTCCTCTGTAGATTAAATGCAAAAGATAAAAAGAGCCAGAATGAGTAAACTGCACCATTAAGAATTGTAATTCAGAAATCGTCAATTGAAATTCAGAAAACATCACTTGTATTTCAGATTAGTCAATTGTATTTCAGAAAACATCAAATGTTATTCAGATTTGTCAATTGAATTTCAGAAAATATCGAATGAATTTCAATTGAGTTATGTGAAATACATTTGATGTTGTCTGAAATTCAATTGATCAATCTGAAATTCAATTGACGCTTTCTGAAATTGAAGGGACTAATCTGAAATACACTCGACAGTTTCTGAATTACACTTGGAAATGGTGTAGTGAACTGACGAAGTCAAGAACCATATAATTGAAATATGCCAATGTACATGAACATTTTTTTTATTCTTTCAGTTGAAAAAAGTGATTATAACAACACGATGATCATAATTTCCATTAAACGTTATCTATCCGTCTATCTATCTCTCTATTGACCTAGCTTGAAATTTGAATAAGGGGAAATTCTAGTACAATCGACAATTATTATGAAGCTAGAAAAATTCTGAGACTCCGAAAAAGTCTCACTTATCTCTTCACTTATTCCCCTATAGCATTTTTTCAAACCTAAGAAACATATAAGCAATATAAATATTTATACCGGAAAGAGCAAAAAAAGTTGAAAAAAATTGAAGGAGTAAGAAATACAAAAAACATCATCAGTAGTACCACCATATTCACCAAACAAACCCGTCGTGGGTGAAATCCTTACAGCGGATCACAGAAACGCAGTAGTCCGCCAATTAGCAGTTGCAACGAACCTCCCTAACCTAAATTTCATGATTACGGAGCAGGAGCCCGTCCCCAGAATCTAAAAAGATCCCGGCCATTAAGGCGATAAATTCCGTGCCCCGGAAAGGCGCTGACGCATACCTGGCCATGCATCTGAAATAAGGAAATGAAAATTCGCGTGCGAAACGCTTATTTATCCAGCACTTCGCCGAGTGGTTCACAGAGATAGTTCGCAATACTCTATGACCCCTTTCTGGGCTGGCGGGCAGGGGTTTCGTTTTGAAATGTTGGTATTGCGTTGTGGCGTGCATTGCGGCTCTGTGCTTGCCGGCGACGTTTGAATTTCGTATTCGGCGTACGAATTGCTAGGTTATGGAGTAGCCGTACGCGGATTTATGGCTTGCGGAGGATGAGGTTGCCAGTAATTACCTATGCACCTTGCTGCGTAATCAATACGTCTGGTCTACGCCAGTTTATGTGTTGTAGTTGAGTTATGAGAATGTTTCTGTGACCATAAGACCTAACGCACACGACCGACAATCGGTGAGCTACAATTTTGTCGGTCGAAATGCAGAACACGTATGTGAATGCACCAACGAACACGAACTACTTTTAGTCGTACCTACAAAACTGTCGGAGCGCGCTACATTTGGTTTCATTCATAGACTGTCGTCCGTGTGCGTTAACCTCCTACAAAATAGTCGGTCACCGACAATCGTTCGTGTGCGTTAGGTCTAAGTCGGCACGGACTTGAGTCAAGTTCAACCCCAAATACGTTTAGTTAAGCATTCAGTGTGATTATCTTTTCAAACATACGCAATTTTCGACAACCGTGTTTGGTAATAGTACAAATGCGTGCAATGACCTTAAAATTAAAGATGGCAATAAGACCGGGTACACAGACGCTTCAAATTGCGCGTTTTGCTAACCCGGATTTCAAAACACCCGAATGTTCCCGCACACATGCAGAAGCGTGTTTGCTTGTTTACGGAATCATAGGAGCAATTGTATTTTGAAACGCGCTTTAGCAACGATTCCAAAAGGTCTCAGAAAAGGTACACATTATAAGATAGGAAACGAACGTTTTGCTAACGCGCATTTCAAACGCAAGTTCTCCAATGATACCGTACACATGCAAAAGCGTGTTCTAGATCGCATGTGTACGGATTCACGATTTGTAACGCCTAATGTGTTCCCGGTCTATGACCTGGTACATATAAGGCGTATAGAAACGCATGTTTTGCTAATGCGCGTTTCGAAACACAACTTATTAAATTTGAGTTCCTTTATCGTCAATACACTGTGAGCATTCACATACTCATCGCTCCAGAATATCCATTTGAAAGAAGTACATCACTATCTCTTCTAGGAAGACTGCAAAAATTCATTACCAGAATCACTAAGAAACAATTCTTAAGAAATCTTTATAATAGTGGTTCCGACTCGTTTATGTTCACGGTATATGTCTGATCAGAAACCAACTAGATTGTTCAGTCCTTCACTACCAAGGTATGATCGGGAGAAGCGGTTGGTTCTTGTTCTTTGAAACAAAATGTATGTACATTTCTATCAGAACGATTAGCGATTTAGAAAGAAACTATAAGAATTGCTGTTCACTCAGATAGTCAAGCTGCTATTAAAGCACTGAACTCCTATGTCATCGACTCGAAGTCAACATGGGAATGCCGGAGCAAACTCAATGAGGTAGGCAAGAAAGATAAGGACTCTTTTATCTGGGTTCCTGGTCATTCGGGAATCACAGGTAACGAAGAGGCCAACAAACTTGCCAGAGAGGGTGCTCGGAAACCACTCATTGTACCTATAAGAAAGAGTTTCTGGAGAGGGAGAGAACTGAAAGAGAAACACTCTAGCAGAATCTCCCAGGGTTGGATCACTCCAAAAAGTTCCTTCGGAATATTGAAACTGCAAGATCCAAAAGATATTTGGATCTCAGTAAGAACCAACTACACCTCCTCACTGGCTTTCTTACAGGGCATGGTCGGCTCAGAAAGCACTTTCTGAGAATGGGCGTATCGGACACTGACGGGTGTAGATTCTGTGGGGAAGAGGAAGAAACTCCTATTCACCTAGTCACAGAATGCTTTGGCATTGTAAGCCAGAGGAAACAATGCTTTGGTCAAGAGACCTGTAGGAGTGAGGAATTAGCCTCACTGAAGCCTTCCGAGATATTGGATTTCATAAGATCTCTGGGACTGGAAGTCGAGCTGAGAAGCTTTGTCAGGGGGCACAATAGACCATAAGGTCGCAGTGGACTGTAACCCCTTTTAAACTGTCAACTATCAACACGATATTTTTTTCAAAGACGCGATATCCTAAGAAAAAGCAGCATAAAAGGAATCTACCCGTTAACTTAAAGCAGTTATCCAATTTCGTACAGCCCAAAACGATGGGCGCTTTTTCATCCGAAAACTCTATGCGATTTCCCGATCTGCCATCATGGCGGGTAAAAGCGATATTTTTTCATTTCGCAAACGCTCATCCGTTGGGCTTTGATATCGGCGTCGCACACATCGAATTTATGTGTACGCGTTTGATTTACGACGGTCCGTTTACCCTTAAAATCCTGCTAAATACTTGATTTACATACTTTGTACGTGCCGGGACACGTTTGATAAATACCGCCGGTTTTTTTGAAGTTCGGGGGTGACCCGCGACAACATGTTCATTTATGCAGAACGCCAAATCGCGCCAGCACTTGATCTCGTAATGAATCGCATGGGCAGTAATCCGGGGGAAATCCCTGTTAGCTTTTTCTGGGAACCTGAATCCGATTGAAAAAAATGTTGTCTTGAACTGCCATAGAACTGAAGGCGCATGCGTCTCACGTAGCCTGCCACAATCGATGATATTTACCGATACTCTGAAGTTCCACCACCCCTTCACCCCTATGTAGCAAGTTTACACAGATTCGGTCTGTTCTGAATTTGCCTCATCTTAATAATTATTATCGAATTTGTATTACCTCAGTTAATTGATTTCACAATGATAACACAGGGTTCATATTTGTAGCCCCTAGTCACTTTCGGCGTTTCAACAGCGTAAATATATAGCAAAGTTGGCGAATGGTTGAAATAACGTCAGTCACTAACTGTTCCTTTAGTTCAATATAAAATAGATAGAAGACTGCTGAAGACTCAGTTTGAGGCTGAATGAAGGTGCACATGAAAAATGCCTTGGATAAAATTGGCGCACCCAATCTCAACAATTTGAGATGCGCCTGCTACCATTAAAGCTTGCTGTTTTTCTTTAAGTCGTAGTGTTTGAGATGAGCGCTACTGATGAGATCTAAAAAGGTGTTTCACGAAAAGTTCTATTCTCTTTCACTCAATGTTTTACGAGTTCGAGACTCTGACACTTGCAGTAGTTATTCTTTCAAGAGTTGTTCTCGCTGAATTGAACCATTCGTGGAATGAAGACCTAATCGGAGACGATAAACGAGCCACTATCCGTGGTTTTTACATCGGAAATCATGTCGTTTCCGCTTCCACTTCCTAAAAACCCGATCATCCAAGATCTCCATAATTTTAACATCCCCATAAATAAAACTCCATCGTCGTAACCGCGATATTCGAGGCAATCAATTATATCCGGGACATAAAAGTCCGCGGTTATAAACGATCGGGCCAGTAAGGGCACGTCTACGCGTCCGGTTGCCATCACGTACGGCTTATCTTCACCTGGATGTTCCCCTTTAGGAGGGGATAGCTGGCTGGCTGGGTGAGGATCGATACTTGATTAATTGTTTCGGTATCGGAATTTTTCAATCTACGTCTATGTTTTTGTTGCGATAAAAAAGGGTAATGGAGTCCGGGGATGTCTGCTTCTGTTACCATCCCAAATGTCGCAGCTGATTCTGCTTCGTTTGGAAGTGGGTAGATAGCGTTGCTTTTGACAGGTGGATTGGGAGAACGTTGACGACACCAGATATTTCCTGATTGCATCTCGCAAAAATAACATGGGAGCTTCATATTATTGATCGAGTTAATTGGGAGCATTTGGTCCATCAGAGATTCGTTTTCTTCTTCTTTCTTCATCAGACTTTTTTATGGGATTTATTTTAAGATCAATCAAATTTAAGATCGAGTGATCTTTAATTCTCTCGTTGAACACAATCGTTGCTGGCTGCATTTGTACGCTCTCACGTTGGCAGCAATGAGTTCCGCAAGACTATCGGATTTCGATTCATATAAGGTTTCCCGCACGTTTCCGAGAAAATTAAACTAACATCGACGACGACAGCGTCCCGCGAAGTGCTCGGGATGGAAGAAGAAGAATTATCGGTCTCCAATCGCTCCTTTATGGTCCTCGTCACTTCGCGTATCATGTTCAACTTCGAAGCCACTCGAACACCGTCTATGTTACAACGGAACATCCAAACTCAATCAGTATCCGGGATTCCGAATCGCCCGAGACGTCCCTAATGGTTCCTGAGGCGTCTATCAGGCTCAAACACCCATAAATATCGGATTTCCACAACTCGCATTTCTAATTGAATCTTCACGTTTTATTCGGGAACGTTGTTTATTGTTTGCGCGACGAACAAATCCCTCTTCTCTAAACGTCGCCTCCATCTTGACAGACGAAGTTGGGACGGAAATTAAGTGTGAAATTTGGTTAATTAATTGTCTCCATAAGATTTCGTATCACCGTGGGCATCTGACTCGGAAGAATGCCTTTGTTTACGGAACGCTGAGTTATACCGTTGACGAGACGATATTCTGTGGTCTAAAATTATCGATTGCCGAGTGACGTTTCATGTTTACGTCAAACAAGATTGGGCGCTTCTCGGTTTTCTATGTTCAGAGCTGATAATTCACGGTGAAAATTATTTTCCACCCTGTGACCGAATATGTTCCTTGGAAACTATCCAGAAAGTAAAAATCCTTTCACGTAATGAGGACAGAGGAAGTATGAAGGGTTCTGCATGTCGTCGAGTCACACCGCCTTGTGATTATTTTAATTAGATCCCCGTTGTCCTTGAACCCCCCTAGGGCTGTCGTAAAACCATTTCTGCAAGAGTCCTAATGAGGTATCATAGTTTTTCGAGAGTTTCTCTGCATGTACGATAGAAGGTGTAATTGTAACCTTATATTACGCCGTCACTTTCATTATTTCTGGGGTGTATAATGAGAGAAGACGCAGGGGAGGACTCGAATGTATTTTCAACATTGTAACGTGTGTTCTTCGGATGTGGAATAGCAAACCTATTCAGGCTGCTGCTAGTCGGAGACAAGATTCCATGCTATTTGGGATGTTAGAGTCAACTATTAAGATCAGGTTCTTGAGTATGATTAATGCAGTTTCTCAACATAGGATTTACCACAAAAAAAGTTATAATAAAATTATGTAATATGAAACAATGTAAATGTGAAAAATAATAGAATTACTCATCTGCCCAGGGGTTTTCACTCGGCTCTTACTGATGGTGACAGCTTTAAAGGTTGAATAAGGATGAACAAATATTGAGAAAAAGCGGAGCCAGAGTTTAGAGGCACTCAAAATTGACGGTGAAACAGAAATATATTATTTCAGTGTATCGTTGCAGCATTCTTGACAGTTGGTTCAAAATTGAAAAGTAATGAAACACAGAATATACTCATAATTAAAGGAAAATACAGCAGTTTATGAAGAAATAAAGTATAAGAGGTACAAAAAACGGAAATATTGTAGGTGGAAACAATTTTCATATCAATTTTTTTTTCGAATTGTGGGACGTATGTTTTATTTTGAATGAAAATGCCCTCAAGACCAACTCAAATGACCTGGAGTCTGATATTTAGCAACTCGTAGCAATATATCCTGCTGATTTAAACGATTTACTCCGATATTCATTTTCTGAACATATCATTCACAATTTACAAATTTCTTTTTGACGAAAAATTTGGCTGACAAGATGATCTAATCATCGATTAGATGAGTTTATTGATGTGTTTTTTCTCTATATCCCAATATGAACACAAATGCTTGAATTCGAAAACGGAAAAACGTTAACGATTTTTTTTCAATATTTGAATTGGAATTTCATCCCCAGGTCATATGCTATGATCTGGTTTCTGACAAAAAAGAACCATCAACGGTGACAAACGTCGAGAATTTCCTTTCGACTTCGCTTCCCAGGGTCCATGGCTTCTCGTAGATGCCCCATCTTCCCGGCGCCGAGGCTGTAAGAATTTTATGATAACCGAACGTAAAAGTTAACTAGAGGTTTGTTCCCAGAGCATTTCGTCGTAATTCTCCGCTCTATTCCGCCATAAAATTTTATTTCTCCTTTGTTGTCTTCTTGTTTTGGGAGAATATAATTTTGGTGAAAATCGATCTTAAGGGGTTTTCTCAGAAATGGAGTGCCGTTAAGAGGCGTGTTGAGTGTGTACTGTTTCACGAGAGAGATCTGACAACGGTGGAGGTGATAAAGTTGGTCACATTACAGAAGTTGAGGTTATATCGTCAGGATTCAGCAATATGCATATTTATTTGTACGACATGGGTTAAGACAAGAAACCCTACTAATTAGAGGAATATCTCGTCATAAGCATAATATCGAATATTATAATATTAGAAGGTGACTTTTATTTTCATTGTAACACCATCTGCCCCAAATAAACTTGTAGGTATACAATATTGTGTACCAAATTAATAACCAATAATTGTATTGTATAAACCACAAGATATTCAGATCTCAGACGAGACCGGAGTAAGCTAGTTCAATAAACGGTTGACACTGAATTCTCAGCTTTTCTTCTCCTTTAACCAAAACCTTCATCCCCAGAAAAACTACCCTAGGAACATCACAACATGAAAAGCATCTTCAGATGCTTGTCCTGGCAAATCTGCATGTTTTGAAAGATTCAATAGCAAAATTCAGAAATAAAGATAATATATTCGAGTAGAAAGCCCACAAAGAACCTAAGCTACACATCTATCTTTGCCAGGAAGTCTTCAGCGACCATTTCTTGCTTTCACGTCCTTTCCAAAGGCAGGACATTGTGATAAACTCGAATCTTCGAATTCCATCTAGTCCCAGGCCCGAGTTACATCCACGCGAACACGGTTGTGTGACGGCCATTTATAATGGTAATTATATACATGTTAACCTGTGCATGTGCACCTAAAATGGCATCTAACTTTTCAGGGCGTTTTATACGCATTCTCTCTACGATAGGCGGTCGTTTTTCGACGCTCTCGGCATTGTAATCAAGTCCGTATTAAATGCGGAACAATGTTGGTCTTTTTTGTGGACGATAAGAACCGGCGGTGGCATTATAAAGTCATTATTACTATTGTTCTGAGCGCTGTATACAGTCCCTTGGTTTTATTGCATGCTGTTTGTGGTAAATGGAGACAGGCTTTCATTTCAATTTTTGGAAGCATGGGTTCAAGGAGGATTTTCGAGAATTCTATAGACTCGGGTAGAATGCACAGACTCGTTGTCACTTTTTGGTGGGTTTCACCATAGAATAGGGAATACATAATTCCATTTTCTACGAGTTTCACAAAACATGGATTCATCGAGAATGACAATCAGCCTCAGCGTAGCCTCTATTTTTTATTTATGTCTTCGTTCATAAGGAGAAATGTTGAAAGGGAGTGATTTTGAGGTTTTATGAAATAGAATATTCTAAAACAAGTTGCAGAATGAGCTCCTATTACAACACGAATGCGAAATTCGAAAACGAGCGACGAAGGAGCGAGTTTTCCAAAGCATGAGTGTTGGAATTGCCTTCTGCCACGAGTTTTAGACGATATTTTTTTATTTGAGTCAAGTTTTGTGAAATACTCTCGATTTTCAAATAAAAATTCAGATTAGTGACTTTCGTATTGTGTCTTGACAGTTGGTGTGACTTACGAAATTTGACAGATTACGGAATTAGAATTGATTTGATTTGAAAATTGATAGGATCGGTGGTCAGTACTGACAACCAATAAACGAAAAATGTAACTGAAAACAATGCTGTAATGAATTCATTACAGTACTACTTTAGTACTGTAATGAACTCATTACGATACTGAAATAGAGAAAATAATATTATTCAGGTTGTTTTATTGGGAAAAAGGAATTTTGGTATTTTGTGTAAGTGTACCTGTTCTCCCTTCCAATGAAGAATGAAAATAAAAAAAATATTAATCAATTATCTGAGTTTCGTGTATTCTGCTTCACAGTATTTCTTCACAGAGAATTTCTGGAAAAAATTCGTCAAATTTCAGCTCATCACTCGATTTATTTCCCTGAGTCTCAATATGGAGATTGATGTCATTAGTATTTCATTTCTATAAAGCAGACTGATTCCCCGTATAGGAGTTATTTTATCTCACTTTGACTCTTATTTTATCTTCCAAAAAACACATTTCAACAATATCTTTTTACAACAAGGATAAGTTGGCGTGTATCGTGACTGTATTTATATATTTTGCTGATATCGATTCATATTGTAACACTCCCGCATTAGGGCAATGTAATTTTTCTAGCCTAGAGAAGCCTGTCAGTATCTCAAATTGCTGCAGCCACAATTCCTCCTCTCGAAAACGCCAATTTTTCGATGTATTCGGGACTGCGGAAGAATCGGCGAAAAATTCAAATGAGCCACCCGCCTAGCTGATTCAATGTATAAATTCAGTTTCCGCGATGAATTTCCATCTTGAAAACCGTTTCTCATCGCAGTCCATCGCTTCGTTACCGAAGCAAAATCAATATTCCATCTTATAACTTAATCGAATGAGATTTATAACTGGCGCTCCAAGTTTCGTCGAACTAATTTGAATAAAACCGAAATATCGGCTGGTGCAATCCGTAAGAGTGATTTATAAACAGCAGCAGCGGCCCGATATATTCCTCTGAATTCTGCCAGATAGAAACTTCGAAGCAGACATTTCACGCTTATCATCGAAGAGCGAGTCATATATTCTATGCTCAAAGTGAAAAACCGTTCGACCGATCAGAAAGAAGAAGAAGAATGTTCCTTCCTGATCACGCTTGGGAAGGTTCCAATATTGTTGTAACACGAAACTCTCGATTTCTCCTACTGTCCGATAAAAAACCGAACTGTTATTTTAAGAACGGACGAAATTAATTGAACTCCAGTAACAAAGGGATTGAAATGGAAATTTCGGAATTTCGCCAGCTGCTCCAACTAACAGATGCCCAAGATTTCTGCCACGCTCGACTGAGCCTCGAATCATTTCCTTTCAACGATCTGCGATGGTTGGGCTTGATGGTTCACGAACACTTAATGTTATGCCTGCTTGGATCTCTGATAAATGGGCCATTTAATACGTCTGGGAATGTGTCGCATCACGCCCCGAAATAGGCGATGAAGCCCTAAAAACCGGTTAATATATCGCGGATATATCGGAACGCATCCTTTATAATCATAGATTATGATTATCATCCATCGGATTCTGTGGAATTTTATGAACCACAAAGATGAATGACATAACCTCATAATATCCTGTCAACGGTGACACTTGGCGTATTAACGAAGTTTCATCGGTGGGCGGGTTGTTTGCCCCACAGATAGCTCCAATTTGTCCTAATTGTCCCTCGGACAGCAGAAACCAGAGATAAATCAGTTCTTCGCGGGCCCTGAGGACAGGTACACAAAGAATGCGGTGTTTCGCGGCCGTAAGGTCGCCTGTCGAGTGAACGCTGCTATTTCTGTGCAATTTTAATAGCGCACAGCACGCGCGTTCTGTTGGCGAACTACAAAATAACGATTTGTCAACTCGTTTAATCACATTAAATTAACCGTTTAATTTTACAGAAATAGCCGGCTGTTAATTCAGGAGGCGAAGAATGAAATTGAGTCGTTAAAGCGCTGAAATGCGGAACGCAGCTGAAAAATGTGGTGCTCCAAGAATCGCTCTGCTTCGGGAAACTGATTAATTCGTTAGACACGCAAATCTGCAAACTCGCTGAATGTTTCTTCTTGTAATCGGATCTCCGAGATTATTTCAATTCTGGAAATGTCAGTTTCAATTAGAGTTGGGAATTGGCGTTTCCCAGAATTAGGATGGCCATAGAAAGAGATCAAGTCGTCAAAATCGGCGGTGTTCACGTCACATCGGTAATTCGTCAGGAGATACCCCTCAACATCCGAAATCAATCCGGATCCACTCCGGGTCCCGTAATAATTAATAAACCCAACACACGTCCCATAATTCCCATTAGCAAACATAATAATCAAGGCAGCGTCGGATAGGAGGGATTGAATTGAGATCTTTATGATTAGCGCATGGAACACAGACAACGCGTACGCGGATATCCGAACGCCTCTATTCGCTAATTGAAGTCACAGATGAAATAATGGACTGCGTTATCATCGATCGGATTCTATGGACGCATCCGTGATTTGCGGTCCCGGGGAATCCGAGTTTGCATTCGACTCCCAGGCGCTGTCTTCGTCTGTGCGACTGCCGGGGGGTGTTCCGTCTTTGTCCGGCGTTCTTGCTTTTCATCCTCCATTAATTAATTGCTTCGATTTCCTCTGATCTGTCTGTGGGTCTGTGTGTGCGCGCGGGCGGGTGCACATTCAGGGGTTAATAGGTTTCTGGCGGTCTTTGTGCGGCACCGACTCTGGGACCATTCATGTGTTTGGTCAAGGAAAACTAATCTTCTTTGCCGATTCAGCTTGTGAGTCTGGCGGAAATTCGAATATAGATAGAGTTGAGTTGCACAAACCCTGCGATTCTATGGTCAAAGTTGAAGGCCACGCCGAATGTCAACCAAGTTTTATTCTATGCTTTGACGTGGGCTCAAAGAGAAATTCATATTACGTTAGGTAGCAAATAGAATCGAATAGATCTTCTTGCCTGAGAGAAAACATAGATCCCATGGATGTTTCATGCTTTAAAGATACTTACGATCATAACGTCAACTTTGAATGTCGAAAGAGGAACAAATTATCATTTTTAAGCAACATGTTCGCGTTGGGATCTCGTGACCATGGTGGATAAGCTAATCAGAATGCCAAGAATTGTGCGATATTCTTTCAAGAGTTCAAAAGGTTTTTTTTGAAGTTTGAATCAATGAGTGCAAGAAGAAGTATTCTCTACCACTATTATACGTTATTTCCTCTAATTCACTGAATTCCTCAAACTGATAAGGAAAAATGTGACATGTTCTTTCGAGCATTTAGGCCTCAGGCAGTTCAGTCCAGTGAGAACATCTCCTGAAATATAACTCCTGAAGATGCCAGACACTCAAACTGGCGAAACGTCGAGAACTACTCTACGACGACGGCCTAAATGCTCGAAAGAACATGTCACATTGAACGATGGCCGCGAAAGCCTCAACCAGGACAAGGAAAAAGTCAAGAAATAGTTTTCAAAGGGAAGAAAGAAACATAGTGAAAGTACGAAGCTGAAAATGAATTGAAAGGAAAAAATCCTGGAAAAATAGAACTCCTATGAAAGAAAGGAACAAATTTGACAGATAACACTGAAACTGAAATTAGGAAAAAAGATATACGAGCAAATGGAAAGCATGAAAAAACGAGTACATTTCAATGAATAATTAAAGATAAGAACAGAAGCCATAAAACTACGCCGAAGAAACGAATTAATAACACAGTTGAATAAAATTATTTGAAATATAAAAAATAATAAATGGCAGAAAAATGAAGAATCGCAAAAAAAAATTAATCGGTAACCAACTTTTTTTTTTATTGAAGCGCCCTCTCGAATATCATCAGATGGCAAATATGTGTATTAAAATATCTCATAACATATCCCTTCAGCAATTTTTTCATAAAATTTCCCTGAGTCAAACGTGAACGAAAAAAAATAGAAAATAGCTAGACGTATTCCTCTCTTCCCGACTATAAATCTCCCCCTCCATGAATAGGAGATAATTATGAGATCCACGCGACCAAACACTCTCTGGGGGGGACGAAAAAGTAAACCACGCTTCATTATGGGCCTCGCAGAGCGCGCACAGGGTGGCTTAAAACGCATGCACACCCTTGCACAAAAGATGCAAGTCGAATGCGCTATAAATCAATGCTAGATCAATGCAATCCATGTCCCAGAGGAGACATGGTACAGTGGCCCAGTGACTGGGGTAATGAGTGCATCGCTTTTTGTTAGGGGGTAGCAAGAAGGGTCCCCGACCACCCTTGGGTGCTGATTCACTATCCCCGCAACAGGAGGGCGAAAAAAATTGATTCAGTATGTGTCCTACATCGGATACTTTTAAAGAGAGCTCGTAGGTCGGGGAGAGTTTCTGTGATATAAGGAAGAATGAATGGGGGGATGATCTTGTTCATCGATGATAAAAAAACATAAACATGGATAAAAGCATAATAGGGAAAATAATGATTTATCCAAAAAAATGGGTAGGTATAGTTACAGCAGTATTATATTTTTTTCATTCAGTGATACCAGCAAAAGTTTATAAGATGGGTTTCACAAAACCAATCGTAGGTATCAATTGATTTGAAAATTCAACAAATATTGGTGGCATCAATTTGAAAAATTCTCAAATAATGAAAGAATTGACAAATCAAAAATTCTAGCGATTCTGAAGAATTTCATGAGTTCAAGAAGTGTGGTTTCTTTTGTCATTGTTAGGCAACAATTCTTTCATATGAATGAGTTCCTGACAAATTAGTGCACAACGCAGAGGCCTTTCTTCTTTTAAGGAAATTATTTTAATGATTTTCTTTTTAGACACTGGAAGAGAAAACCCTGAAAAATGAAGTGTAGAGATTTCATTAAGCTACCTGACTGATAATCAACAAGAACTATAAGAAAAAGAATGAAACGGTAAACAAAAAAATTCTTTGCCTCTACGGAGGCCACATAGAAAACATTTTTGATACATAGATGAATTTATCTATGTTCGGCGATAAAACAAGACCTATCAAACCCTTCCTTAGAAACTATGTTAATGAAATGAAGACGAAAAAAATATACAAGGCTCAGTATCCGCACTTGTTCTTTTCATCGTAACCCTTCCAATGCCATTTTCTCTAGCTATACGAGCAAAATTTCAGCAGAACCTGCCATCTCCTTACATCGACCCCAAAGTTCATCACTCCGAACATTTACCCAACCAAATAATTAAATGTCTCAGATGCACTTAATTGGAAGATAATCTCTCGAACGCACGAATTTCCAGGAAAACATCCTACCTGCACCTCTTGCACAAACCAACCGACCCAGCATCATTAAAAAACCAATTTCTCCCAGATCCCTCAATCTCATCACGCTGACAGCATCCGCGATCACAGACAGATTATCCGGTGCTCCAAAACGACACTTTCAATAACTGTCAACATTTCACACACGCCCCCTTCTCCCGCTATCATCACGTGCCATTAAGTGATTAAAGGCGAGAAGCAGTCGAATTTAACACAAAGAGAGCCGGATGAACTTCAAAGCGAGCCCCGCTGCACATCCGATTCTTCTTCTTTCTTCCCTCTATGGCCGCCGTTCGACGTTGCATCTTGCAGATTGGAACGCGCACGATTGGGGGACTCTGTGTTCGGAGGATGCGTTCCCTTTGTGCGAGGCGAAGGATAAAATGTCGATTTATTATTAGGAAGCTTGGAGAGGAGTTTTTCGCTGATTAGGGCACATTATTTCTTTATTTTTGAGAAAGCATTCACAGATGGCTTGTCCGCGATGCAATAAATGAAAACAAACATTTGGATGTTGTGACGAAAGTAAGTTTTATAATAATTTTAACCCCAACAGCTAGGTAGTCATCCGATGAAAGGCATTTGGCAAGCAGCAAATGAAACCAGTAATGTTATTTCCTGATTAAGGTCTCTTATTAATCGTGCTTTTGTGCATTTTCTTCCTGAAATTCATGTATTAGTTAAAAACAAATTCACATGATTACTTCATTTTCTTGAAGGTTACCTATATGAGGACAAAAATCAACAGTTTAATCGAGTCGAATATTTTAAATAACGGTACAGTTATTCTCGATCACTCTATACCAGTCGGCGATTTGGCAAATAACTGTTATTGAATCATAGAATAAAATCTTTCGAAAGTTCATTCCTTCGAAATATGAGTGGACCGAAGAGTCACTAATTCGTAAATGACGCCCACTTTCTCCTGATTGGCCATCTGGTCGGAATGCAATTGTCTGTGATCTCTATATTACGTTCATTAAGGTTGCAGGACGTTAGGCCACTAATTTTACAAAACGTGATGATATAACTGCAGGAATCGAGCAAAATATGCCACTTTAAATTATTCCTACCTCCATGAAATCAACCAAAGCAGCTAGGTTAATTTCAAACGTGGCTTTTTAAATAATCAAGTTGACTAATCGAATGATTAATGATAATATAAAATAGATTCAGTGTTGATATGCATCTAATAATCCGATAAAAATCATTCGAAAAGCAGCAAATGAAACCAGTAATGTCGTTTCCTGATTGAGGTCTCTCACTAATCTTTTTCGTGCTTTTGTGCATTTTCTTAATGAAATTCATGTATTAGTTAAGAACGAATTCAAATAATTACTTCATTTTCTTGAAGATTGACTCGAAAAGCTGTAAAAACATTGAATGTGGGGAATACACATTGGTCGCATTCAGCGGACGAAGCGCAAACCGCTACTGCTACTAAACCGTGTTGCACGTTCGCTGTCAACCCAATCTTATTTTCTCTCCATTTTTAGTTTGAAGAAAAGAGAAAATAATTTTCAAACTCATGCACAAACCGAATATTGTTTCTTCGAAGTTAAAACAACTATCTATCTGGTATTTATGCTTCAAGTTTCCGCTACCTAGCACAAATTAAAAGCGCTTCAGTACGTGTTAAGTTAGTACCCTAACAGTTTCACAACGGTTGCGTCCGCTGAATACGATCATTGGGTTGATTGCTTTTCTCCTTCAATCAAATTATGTGATGTGAAGCAGAATTGTACAAAACAGACGGTTAAATAGGGGAAATATATGTATTTCTTCAAGACGCCGTTATGAAAAACGTTCTCGGAAGAAGGGAACAACTAGTTCGCTATCAAGTATTCTATTTCGAGCCAACCAAAGAGCATTCCTTATTTTCCGCTATGTTCAGCCTATAAAGGACACCGCCAATCTGTATTTGTATGGGAACATATCGAGATCGCAACGCATGTTCACCCTTGATTAATGGGATTGGTGATTCGGTTGATTTGTGGACGCCCTGTGAAGACAACGATCGATTTACGACCGCGTCACTGTCGAAATTACCTCTTAGTCTGAATTTCGCAGATCAGCGTTTGTATTGAAGCTGAGGCGGTACCCCACACGCCCATTTCAAACTTCGATTCTCTACGCACAGATACAAACAGACTGCCAGATCACCTCGAGTAATTAATAATTGATGGATTGATTAATTAATGGATGAGGAGGGCCGCAGGGTGAGTACCAGGGAGGGCCCAGATTAAATAAAGCCTAGATGAGACAAAGGAAACCATTCTGAAAAATAAAACGCCGAAGAAGTTTTTGTCGATGGCTAGTTCTAACTCAGCCACTACATGTTTTTATTTCACTTCAATTTGATCCTGTTTCAGCCCATGAATTAAAGGAAAACAACTTCGTACTTGAAAGTTAAATCCATATTTACAACCCTTAGAACTCTTAACCCAGGACTACCTATGATATTATAACAAAAATAATTATCTCTACCCGATAATTTGAATTCTATCGAATTAGAACTAAAGTAGTAGTTGATGGTGAAATGAAGAGACACTCATAGTGAGTAGTACCTTTTTTGCAAAAGGGGGAATGGAAGCGGGAATACACCGACCAAAATTTCAAAGAAAATACTGTTAAATGGTATACAGATGGTTCTAAAACCAACACGGGAACTGGCGCTGGGGTTCACGGGGCCAAAGCCAAGTGTGCACTATCGTTAGGTTCCTGTGTGAGTGTTCTTCAAGCAGAAATATTAGCAATCGAAAGATGTCTAGATATTAATCTAGAGAGAAACTATCAGAATTGTGACATAGCTATTCACTCAGATAGTCAAGCTGATATTAAAGCACTGAACTCCTATGTCATCGTCTCAAAGTCAACATGGGAATGCCGGAGTAAACTCAATGAGGTAGGCAAGAAAAATAAGGTCTCTTCAATCTGGGTTCCTGGTCATTCGGGAATCACAGGTAACGAAGAGGCCAACAAACATGACAGAGAGGGTGCTCGGAAACCACTCACTGGTCCAGAACTTTCTGTGGTATAGAAAATGTACCTATAAGAAAGAGTTTCTGGAGAAGGAAAAAACTGAAAGAGAAACACTCTGGCAGAATCACCCAGGGCTGGATCACTCCAAATAGTTCCTTCAGGATTTTGAAACTGCAAGATCCAAAAGATATTTGGATCTCAGTAGGAACCAACAACACCTCCTCACTGGCATTATCGCCTCAGGAAGCACTTGCTGAGAATGGGCGTCTCAGACACTGTAGATTCTGTGGGGAGGAGGAAGAAACTCCTATTCACTTAGTTACAGAATGCTTTGGCATTGTAAGCCAAAGGAAACAATGCTTTGATCAAGAGACCTGTAGGAGTGAGGAATTAGCCTCACTGAAGCCTTCCGAGATATTGGCTTTCAAAAGATCTCTGGGCACAATAGACCATAAGGTCGCAGTGGACTGTAACCCCTTTTAAACTATCAAGTAGTCCCTCATTGATATGATGATGAAATACTGGTGGTAGTACATAATGAAACTTCAAAACCTCTCGACTTAACTTGCGGTAAGTCTGTAGTATTTTTCCTTCATCCAGGTTCCAGTCTATAATTGACCAGGCTGAATCTGAAGCATAATCTAGATCCCCTGGCTTCCGGCAAACTTCATCCAATCGCATTTTTCCGACTCCACTCAATTACACACCAGGTGAGCACATCTCGAATCCGCCGAACAGAAATCCTTTCACGCTAGCGGAGCTGGGGGCGAAGTCAAGTTGAAAGCATAACAGTACCGAGGTCGGTAAACGAAGCAATCATACTCCCCATTCAGCCGGGACGCATAGAAAACGATGCGATAACAACCCAATAATACCCAATCTAAAAAGGAAGAGCTAAAGGCGTTAACAACATTCAATCAACCAAATCATCACCGTCTCCGATAGCAGATAGCAGTTACCCAGTTGAGAATGTGGTCCAATTCCCTTTGTACCCATCTAAGGATTGAAACGTCGATGTTGCAACGAAATGAAGTGGAACCTGCTTTGAAATTCAAATTTCGCCCCGTTGTAATGAACAGTGTGTTATTGTTTTGAATACATTACGACTGTCACGGCGATAAAGAAACCGATACAGAAAATATAGCGGGACATTAGAAACGATAATTTAGAACTGTCATTGGGCATTGTTAGATACGATGGAGGATAAATTAGAATTTTGAAGCTTCGAAATTATTCTACCGTGTTGATGCAGCGGTTGATTATGCCTCTAGGTTCCCATACGTTTCTATGGCTCCGGGATAGTCGATCGGTTGATTCCAGATGCAGCTTTATTGATTGTAATGTTTTAGCTCTCTAAATTAGACTCCTTCAGATTTCTCATTACTCGACGGTTACTTATATGAAGACAAGAATCAACAGTTTAATCGAGTCAAATATTGCAAATAACGTTACAGTTATTCTCGATCACTCTATACTAGTCGGCGATTTAGCAAATAACTGTAATTGAATCACATATAAAATAAGTTCCTGAATTAAATCCTGCGAAAGTTTATTCAGTGGACCGAAGAGTCACTCATTCGTGATTGGCCATCTGGTCGGAGTGCAATTGTCTGTGATATCTATATTAAGATCATTAAGGTTGCAACGTTAGGCCACTAATTTTACAAAACGTGATGATAAAACTGCTGGAATCAAGAAAAATATACCACTTTAAATGCCATAATATCAACCAAAACACTTAGGTTAGTTTCAAATGTGGCTTTTTTAATAATCAAGTTGACGAATCAAGTGATCAATGATAATATAAAATGGATTCAATCTTGATATGCATTGAGCACTTTTTTAGGACACACAAAACTCATTATATTTATTCAATGAATTAATTATACAGATAGCTACGTATAAATGAATAAATATCATTCTATTCAGATTAATCAAATGCAACATCTTTTTCCACAGGTGATGTTTGATAAATAAACTTTCGACTGGATTGACTTTTGGATCCAGTGAGCTGCACCATTGAGTTTTTTCAAATTTGGCCATTCAGTTCTGTTTGTAAATTATATTCTTGGATTAATTGACAAATTACCTCTAGATTGAAGGATTTCTTTATTGGTGTACAGGGTGATTGTCTATATTTTACTCAATAGCTATCTCAGTTAATATTGGTCGTACAAAAACGTTCAAATCGGCAAATTTGAAGTATTTTTTATGGGCATTCAGAATTCAGTACTGAGAAATTCATGAAGGCATGGTAAAATTTGTTGTGAACTATTGTTTTTTGAATGGTACACCCTGTATTATATTTTCCTAATCTGTAGAGCTCTCTCTTCTGATTTCAAATATATATACTTCATTGAAATTAACTTCGGTCTAAATCTGAGCCAGCTGTGTAGCGCTAACTCGAGATTTCTTTATATCAAAGTTCTATTTTATGGCCTCCTGATAGTCTCCACATGGACACTTCTTTATGGGGATATTTGAAATATAAAGTGTATATGGCCTCTCCGCAAAATATTAAAGAGATTTAAGTCAGAATAGACAATGAAATAATTGAAAACCTCAATGTATTCCATAAATGGTAAGGAAAACACTTAGAAACTAAATTACAGACATCGACTATGTATAGATGTAAACGGGGGTCATTTGAACACTTAATTTGTTTTGTTGTATTCGAAATCAAAAGAAAGAGCTCTACCGATTGGTAAAATGAAGTACAGGGTGTACCATTTAAAATACAATAGTTCACAACAAATTTTCAGATTTACGATGAATTTCTTAGTACTGAATTCTGAATGCCCCTAAAAAATACTTCAAATTTTACCATTTAAACGTTTTTTTACGACCAATCTTAATGGAGATAGCTATTGAGTAAAATATAAACAATCACCTTGTGCGATTAAAAATGGAGAGAATTGATCGACAGTTACAGAAAGCGAAGAAATACTGAATGGAATCGAGATATTTTAGCGGTTAGAAATCGAGGTTATGACTGATAAAGAAGTGCCTCAACATGAAGAAGGCGACGTGATTACTTCACTAATCCCTATTTTAAAATACCGTCGCCATATCATAGCAGTAACGTTGTTCAAGTGGCCCTATGAAAGCCAATGAAGTAGCCAATTAAAATTCTAGGAATGTACAAATAACTAACTGAGACGTAGCTTTTTCATTTTTGAAATGATGCACATAGAAAGGAACGAACAGTTCAGTCTCTATTTCTATGGACATATCTATGGGATTGCTTATCTGTCATGTGTCATCTGCCTGTCAAATCACATCGAAGGTTGCGACATCTCCTTACACGTTCAATTCAATCAATCGTTCCTTGAATTCTAACGCGCGATCAGTTGGTACAGGTGTCCTGTGTGAAGAAGCCAACCGACTCATTCTCGTTCCCCAGATACCTCGATCGAGTTCCTCGCAAAGGATCTCCGCGAGAAAACGCCATGGTCGACGTGCTTTTTCGTGCACCACCTGCCATCTTATTCAACAGGCATTGCCAGGTCCAATTTAGGAAAGCCGAGATTTACGGCGACGCCGAGCAGAATTCTCATCAGCCGAGGCCCGACCATACTTCTGAACCCGTTCTAGGAACTACAATGCTCGATTTCCCGCCGTTGGCATAGCCGCCGTCCCATAAAGCCTTAACGAGTGAGGAAAATGAAGTAGCCACGATCTGCTTTATCGATTTCAGTAAGCCAACTTGAGGCAAATAACTGTTAAGGTCAATAACTTAAGAACCATTGTTTGCGTAAGCGGACCGTTCGCGTAGGTACAACAAAAATGTAATTGCGCATATTTGCTACCAGTCTCCGGGCGTCTGGAGGCGCGGGCGGCTCTGCAGAGTTGAAAAATCTCCTTCCGAGAGCCTACGTGCGCTTTTATCTCTCGATACCATCGTTTCGGAACGGAAAACATTTACGGAACGCATCCTCCGGGATGGAACTCTATGATTGAGTTTCTATGGTCGCCAATTAGGGTTCGATCACAGACTCAAATAATAACTTCATAATTGCGAAAAAAAAGAAGAAATTTTGACATGTAAATCTTCTTCTTCTCTACGCATGATTATTTTTTAGATGCTCAAGTGTTGGTCATTCCAATAGGAATGGTAAATATAGCTGGGATAATTGTGTCCCATGTAGAATTATACAATATTGCGTGCTTCAGCACTGAAGTGTTCAAAAATACGAATCTGTAGCTAGATGCTCCATAAGTTAGTTCTAGGTCACACCACAGCTATAGAAGATGCCCCTGCTCAGGACATTACAAATTCTTTCTTCATTCGTTTATTCTCAATTCAAAATTTATTCGTTTTGAGTTAAAAATGTCATATTGAATTGATATTCTTTTTATGGTTTATGTTTAGATACTTTGACAATTGTATATTCGATAGGTTCCTTTCCCATTAAAGAAATCTCGTGTTTATAAAACTGAAAAAAATATCTATATAGCAGTTTCCTTACTATCCTCTGCTAATACCCGTCACTGACTCCATGCGAGCTATATAATCTGAATATCCTTTTCTCTCTTTCAGTATCATAATGAGTTTATTACCGTACCAAAAGTAGTGCTGTAATGAAACTCATTACAGCATTGTTTTCAGTAATATTTTTCGTCTTGTGATTGTCAGTACTGAACTCAGATCCTCTCAATTTCCAAATCAAATCAATACAAATTCCGTAATCTGTCAAATTTCGTAAGTAACATCAACTGCCAAGATACAATACAAACGTCACTTATCTGAATTTTTATTTGAATTTCGAGAGTATTTCACAAAACTTGACTGAAATAGAGAAAATATCGTCTAATTCTCGTTGCAAAAAGCAATTCCAACACTCATGCTGCAATTTGTTTTAAAATATACTATATTAGGCATGAATATAAATGACAGTCAAGATTACTTTCAATTCAAATATTTCATTAAAGTTCGATATTCGACTAAGCTTCACAAAATCAACTCATTGATTATGTTCTTCATATTTTTTAATTCATTATTTTTGATAAAAGAGTTATTAGCAAGTAAAATGACCTCAATGAAATTTTTGGGTCTTTTGAATTTGAACTGTTCCAGTTTTTCATATAATATATGCAAGTTATGTACTTTAAAGGCACATTCGTGAAATGTATGCACCATTGACCCCATTTCACGACTTTCACAATTGGCCTAATTCAAGGAATCTCTATAATCCGGCATTTTATACATTTGATCGCCGGACTACCGAACGGTTCGAATAGTTTCTCCCGCTCGGCAGTCCGGTCCTAACCTCCAAAGTGATGTCACGTATTTGTTTTCTCTTGTTTCACAACGTTCCTTGACAAAACAGCGTTCAAATTTTGCGAAATTCGGATAGTCGTGAAAATCATATGAAGTAAGCTTTCTTTTTCCATACAAATCCGGCATTTTCGATAATCCGGCATGAAGGGAAAAATTCGGGTGCCGGATTATCGAGCGCCTACTGTACAAAGTCCTGTTCCAAGAAAGGGTTGTAGCCACCACATTGAATTGAATTAAAAATCTCACAGGACCAAAAAAATAATGGGTCAATTTTTTTTTTAATGGTAAATTTCTTGAGCCTATGTTACAGTCGGTTCTCGATGTCTACGGACACAATCTTGAATATAACGTCCAGTGATCCATGTTCGCCTAATTTTTCGACACTGCTTAATAGATAGGCCTGTTCCAACAATAGAGTTATCCATAAGTACTCTATGTTTCCAATAGAATCTGGTAGGCACCCGGTTGAAGCACAGACTCCTGGCATTCCAACGGCCGCAATAAAATCAACGACAACGAAGTCCGCTTGAACCCTATTCCGGCTATCTCATACGTGCCATGCACGTTGCATACATGAAGTGCGCTTCACATTCAAATATGATCCACAGAATTCTATATCCGGACGTTTCCGACGAGTGCATGTGACGTTGTTCCGCTTTTTTGCTCTCGTTGCTCGGATCTACTCCGAGCGCTCTTCATTGGATATTCAGGTCTTCCGCCCCATACAAGCCACTAATAGATATCTATTCTATTTCGTGGAGTTAGCTATCCTATACTCTGTTTATTATTCTCGGAAAGCTCCAGTCGTTAGCCTGTTTCGAGTATAAATTTCAACTTTATAGCATAAATCTCCCGCAGGATGGGATATTAATATGGGAAAAGAACGTATTTCGTATGTCCCAGTTTTTCATAAAGCATAAACCTCGAACGTCTTCCCACATGGGCGGTCATGGCTCAAACCATTGTACGTATATGGAGACACTGTAGACGAGAATATAAACGAGAATAAAGAGAGAGATGCTGTCGGCGAAATTTCTATGACAGATTATAGTCGATGGCTTTGTACACAGAGACATCGTAGACGTTTATGATGATACGTCAGATCATAAAGCCCACTTCTATGAACATTACAGTCACAGACGTTCTAAAAAATGAAAATCTGTTGGCAACCCTGAAAAACTGACAGCTGTTTCGACTTTCCTATAAATGACAAATAATGTAAAGAAATCTATGGCCTCATCGATGACTTTGTATGCGTTCCACGAATAAAACGCCAATAACATCTTCCGTTAGCGGTCATTTACGACGGCCGGATAAATTTGTCATTCAAACGCACAAACTTTTTTATCACCTCTTCGAATGAAATGCCGGGATTTAAGATTAGAAAATCGAAATTCTATGTGGTAGGTATCGATTTAATGTTGGTTGGTGTCGTTGGGACTTCCTTTATCATTTTATAGACCGTGACATCCTGTGTTACTGGGTTGAGTGTGTTTTCGTGTTTCGATTGTTACTTTCGGATCGATTGGCTGATTGGAAAGATGAAGGGATGTATGAAAAGATTAGGATAATGTCTTTTCTCGAATTGCTCTGTTGTTTCGAGCCCAAAGGTGTTTTTTATCTCGATTTGAATAAACATCGTCCCATCCTATGATGGGACGATCGTGTATTAATTTAGGGAGCGAGAGAAATGATAGCAGCACAGTAATTTTTTCAAGAATTATAGAGAAAGAGGCTAAGCTTTTAGAATCGAGTCAGAACGTGAACATTTATCTTCGAATGTCCTTTGACGGACTACGCTTTGTTCACATGACAAAAGTTGTTTCGAAATAGAAACAGAACCAATGTAATCTCCCGAAACAACGTAGGATTACGAGGGTGGTGTATTTGTTCGAATTAGGGTCGGTTAACCGAGTTTTTTTCATGGAACACAGGCCAAAAACTCGCAGCGTGGCCCTTTTCATTTCAACTCCTGGTTTTCGACCGAAAAAATTGAGTGGCGAATGCGGTTAACGAAAAGCGCACTTTACAGAGGCAAATTACAGGTAACAATGGTGGTTTAGCATCGTCGTGCGTTCTTTGTCGTCTCAAATCAGGAACAAAACTCCATGCTCGGCTTTGTCTGTTGAATTTAAATAACAAATAGTTTCGGAGCAACACATTGTGTGTCGTTAAAAGGTGGTTTGACTTTATGGTAATGGGTTAACCTCCATAAACACAGTCGGACAATGTATTTGTTTGGGTAATAACTATGGTCGACATGTGGTTACTAATGCGGGAATTCGTGGGTATTTTTCTGTGTCATTGAACAAAAGAATGTGACGAACATACATGACATCGGAGTAGTAACACAGTCAACTAATAGTAAAACAATTGGGCGTCTGGTACTGTGTAAACACTTCAACTCTTTACCTTCTAAGCTGATTGATTGTACTGAACTATTATAAGTATTCTCCTTCGCGATTTGATTCATGGTGTGATGAATTGTTTTTTCCAATTCGAAAATATCAGATTCATGTTGAAATCTTGGCGATTTAGCGAAATCTCAGTACTGAAGAGTCAATAACTGGGAAAAGTAATTTTCTGGTAATATTTTAACGATTCACAAGGAAGAAGTAACTTGATTTTCATTGTAATGAATGAAGATTAAGAACAAGAATCTACTAAAAATATTGTCACCTCATGTCCTCTGTAGAGATTTTCACGAATTTTTTCTTCTCTAGTTTCCCAGTAGCTTGAATTGTTACAGAAATACATGCGAAAAACATAAATGTCTATTTCGACTGGGCTAATTCTATTTTGGGTTTCGTAATCCAAAGGGCCAGGTGATACCCCAATATGACTGCGGCCGATTTGATTTATTCAAACTTCGAGCATGTTGCAACTTCGTGGTTATTGATTCCCCATTGCGTCATTCATTTCTATAACATTCTAAAACCGCAGATGCAGTTCGAACTCAGATTTGGTCAATAAAACAGTGAAATATTGGTGATTGTTTGGGATTTCTGCGAAGTGAGGTAAACCACCCACCCTATTCATGCAGCTTTGAAAACCGAAAACTACAAAGATAGTTCGCAGTGAATTATCACCCCAAGCCACTTATTCAACAAAAGGACTTCATTTAGACCACTTCATAGCTTGGGTACGCAACTTATTGACTATTGTTCGTTTTAACAGAAACGGGAAGTAGAACAGAACACTGTATTATCTTTGAGGGAGTGCATTCGTGGACATCAATCAATGTGATTATCACTCCAGGTGAAGAATTAAATGACAAGGCAGTATTTTTCAGAATTATAAATGAAAAGTAGTACTAGACAAACAGAATTAACATATTTATATAAAGTAGTAAAACTCCGCCACATTCAACTTAAAAACTTCATGAGCATCCTAAAAATTCATTCAGAGTTTTTAAGATGACTACGTCTAATTCTCAGTGAACGATTTCATCAGCAGACTTAACAGCAATTTTTGTGGAAAAGGCAATCACAGATTCACAAAAATCCTTCAACGAATGAGTTTTTGCGAAATCTGATGTTTCAACTTTCAATCTTAATGAAATATCAGCTTCTTCAACTGGTGACAGTAAGGTTCAATGACTCTCATTACGAGATTAACTAATGATCCGGCATTGCATGTCTTTTTAACTGGCGAACAACCTCTCGAACTAGGTGCACTAGAGCAGTTATCTGAATCGATGTTCCTCTGGCAACAATCTCGCACGCTTTGCCTCCTTCCCTCCCCCCAAACCCCATAGACTAATCCATCGATCTCCACCTTCCTTCGAGAGCCCCTTTTCATCGACTTCAGCTGGAGGCTCCTCTTTTTATTTTACTCTCGTAATTCCCGAACACGTAAATTTATTCGCATCGTCGGCCTAACCTTGCGCTCTCACAAAGCCGTCTTATCGCTCGCATACGAATCAATTAACCATGCAGAAGAGCCCCTTAATGAGTCCATAATTTCACGAGCAGTCGTTACGCGATTATTGATTGCTCTCGGTTTATCTGCCGAACGTGTGATTATATGAAACAAATACGATATTTATTGCATCGCCCCTTGTTAAACTGATGGGAAATCGTCGTAAATCCGGGAAGATAAAACGCTGTTTTCGATTCATGTCGTTCTAGAATGTGGATAAAGTTCAGACGCGATCTGATGCATTGTCACTGTTGCAAGTGTCAAAACAATGTCAAGCCCATCGAAATGTCGAAGTCCATCGGTCGATGCACCCGAGTTGTTTCTGTGAATTGTCGAATCTGAGATATGCAGACCGCTTGGAAACAATAAATGGTCATTTCTACGCCGACACCTAAAGTATCTATTGCTTACTTCTTCAATTTACGAACAGTTTCCCAAAGAGAAACTCGTTTCCATCTATGAGCACTGTCAATAAAATCTGTGACCTTATCGATGATCTCTCGGATACGTTCCATAAATAACCCAAGTGTTGACGCTAATATTTTTCCAAACGCCTTTTCTTATCCGTTCTTGAAATTAATAGCCGAAAAGGTCTTCCTCTATCTACATGTTTGTATCAACAACCCATTCACTGATTATTAAAAAGCTATATGAAACATTGATTCTAGGTCTCTAAACCGATAACAACTCGACAAGATTCTGAAAGGCAAAAATATTCGTGAACTGGTAGACGCAGACCTGAAGAAATATTTAAGGGAGTACAGTTTTTCTAGATTCTTCAAATGATACTATGACTTCAATTTCGATATTATTTCAAAACTATGAAAATAATTATCCCTGATAGATTTTCCTATGTAGAGTATCTCAGGTTTTTTGTCGTACTCTTGTTACTTAGTTGATTCATAAATGTATGTCCCACAATAGTATATTCTACAAGTTGCAAAATGAGCTCTTATTCCAACACGAATGAGATATTCGAAAACGAGCGACGAAGGAGCGAGTTTTCGTAAGCATGAGTGTTGGAATTGCCTTCTGCAACGAGTATTAGACGATATTTTCTCTATTTCAGTAAAGTTTTGTGGAAAACTCCCGAAATTCAATCAAGAATTCAGATTAGTGACTTTTGTATTGTATTTTGGCAGTTGGTGTCACTAACGAAATTTGACAGATTGCGGAATTTGAATTGATTTGATTCGAAACTTCATTCGATCGCAGGACAGTACTAACAACCACAAAACGAAAAATATAACTGAAAACAATGCTGTAATGAGTTTCATTACAGCACTATTTTAAGTACTGTAATGAACTCATTACGATACTGAAATAGAGAAAATAAATATTTTTGGAATCGTAGTGCATTAAATGCTCAACGGTTGCCCAACAGAACCGCAGCATCAGATAAACTATGAAAAAAATTGCAATTTTGCAAAAAGTGTTACATTACAATTTTGACTATCCTTATTTCGATGTAATTTTTACTCCATTTCTGTGAGTTATTTTTTTAAGTAATCCTGAATTTTGTAGCAGAGTGGACTGGATATTTTACTCGATTATTTGTGATTTGTCGATAATATTAATTTGTAGAATCTTTTGACGTTTTTGGGTCATTCTATGTCAGGTATTTATTTTTTTTTTGTTATAAATGTGTTGAGCGACGTTTTGCCGATTAACCAGATATTTTCAAACCGACTTATGTGGAGATTTTCGTTATTCAGTTATATTTGTGAATGGCGTGAAATGATTTAGCAGATTCACGTTAGGACATTTCGGTGTCTATTTTATGAGACGTCGTTCAGTACTGATATTCTCACGAATATTTCCAACTTTTGGGCTTGCAAGGTAGGTGCATGAGAAGAATTTTTGTTTAATTTGACATATCCTCACGTGGAGAACTTAGATAGTTCCTGTAATACGAGCTTTTGAGCTTCATAGATTTCCTGACATCATACGTGGTAAACCTCTTTTTTGCACTGGAAATTGTTCAAGTTTGATTCGACCAGAACCAGTGTTCGAGATAGATTGTGTAACCCTAAGGTCTAAGGTCCATAAAGCAGAAGCATGCTGTACTGACTTTCTACCACGTGTATTGTACTTGTTAATATCAGAGGTAGTTCATTAACTGCTGAGTTTCACCTTCATTTATCTGTGTTTTAGTAACGTCAGACCGTTCGGTAAATACAAAGCTCCTTCCTTCTTAAATTCTCCAACCACGCTTCCTGAGGCTATAACCCTTCAAAGAGCCCTTCAACTATTTCGTCTTGAGTTAGTCGTGGATATAGCTTGTGTGGTCTGACTTGGATAAGTTTGCAGCTTTATTCAATGCAGTATATGTGCAAAAATGTATATTTTATGAGGCTTTTTATTTGAAATTACCATGTTAAAAGGTTGGACAGACAACCTGAGACATTTTCTGATAACCTAAATATGTCAAGCTGTCACTTTCGAAGTTTGAGGTTAAGTCCCAGAGCAGGAAAAGCAATTACTTCCCTCCAAACCATAACATCTCCTGGAAAATCTTCATTTTTCCAGATATACGGCATGACTGCTCCCGTATCGGGACAAACGTCATATTTCACCGGTACATACGCTACCAGCGTCGTCAGAAACACAACACGTTCTCTTCCGCCCTTCAGCGGGGTCGTTGTCGCGGAAGAACCCAATAAGTCATCATGTAAAAACACGCAATTACCCCGGGGGTCTTTCCCGCGCCGATCCGATACGACACCCAGTTTTCCGCGCGGTTTTCCCGACTTTTCCCGGTCTGCCGTCCCGTTTTTCCGGTCTGTTCCGTATCGGATGCTCTTTTCAGGGGCGAAACCCGAGCCTCGCACTCTATCGATCGGGCCGGGGCGAAGGACCATTAGATAATGGCTTCGGACGTGGGAAAACGATGATTAGGAGAGTAACGGGGGAATTCTTGGCGTCGGTGTCTGGCTTTTTGTGACCTACTTGTGGAATTTGCACGAGGAGCATATGTACGACGTTGTGGAGATTCTGATCGGGAGGGGCGTGCAATGCAAGGGGATGTTTTTCGGATATTTCGGTCTTCGTGAAGACTTTTTCACTTCTTACATTTTCAGTGAGGAAATTCACAGCGATTATACGAGCAAATTGCAAACTGAAGTGGCAACACATAGGAAATATTTTAATGTAATGAATATTTTGTTGATTAATACAAAACACCTTTTCAGATCTAATAACAACCCCAGAAAAACTGGCAGGCATATTATGATTATTCTTAACGGGGATTGTACCTTGGTTCAACCTTCCGAGAACTTCGACCACGAGGATCTTTTGTTCATCACCTAACTTGTTCATTCATATCCAAAGGAGTAACTACATCTCATCTGCGAATCTTCCTAGTGATTTAATGGTCAAGAAAGTAAGTACTGAGAAAAACTTCTGTACGATGCTATGCGAAAAAGAGAAATGGGAGCGAGAATACACCGACCAAAATTTCAAAGAAAATACTGTTAAATGGTATACAGATGCTTCTGAAACCAACTCAGGAGCAGGCTCGTGTGTGAGTATTCTGCAAGCAGAAATATTAGCAAATGAAAGATGTCTAGATATTAATCTAGAGAGAATCTATCAGAATAGCTATTCACTCAGATAGTCAAGCTGCTATTAAAGCACTGAACTCCTATGTCATCGTCTCAAAGTAGAGATGGGAATGTCGGAGCAAACTCAATGAGGTAGGCAAGAAAGATAAGGTCTCTTTAATCTGGGTTCCTGGTCATTCGGGAATCAAAGGTAACGAAGAGGCCAATAAACATGCCAGAGAAGGTGCTGGTATAGGAATATGTACATATAAGAAGGAGTTTCTGGAGAAGGAGAAAACTGAAAGAGAAACACTCTGGCAGAATCTCCCAGGGTTGGAGTACCCCAAAAAGTTCCTTCGGAATTTTGAAACTGCAAGATCCAAAAAATATTTGGATATCAGTAAGAACCATTTACACCTCCTCACTGGCTTTCTAACAGAGCATTTTCGCCTCAGAAAGCACTTGCTGAGAATGGGCGTATCGGACACTGACGAGTGTAAATTCTTTTTGGTCAAGAGACCTGTAGGAGTGAGGAATTAGCCTTACAGAAGCCTTCCTAAATATTGGATTGCATAAGATCTCTGGGACTGGAAGGCGAGCTGTAAAGCTTTGTCAGGGGGCACAATAGACCATCAGGTCGCAGTGGACTGTAATCCCTTTTAAACTATTAACTATTAACTACCTCATGAGGATCCAGAACCGACTGCCTCATGTAAATGATTGTTTGTTCCGCCAGCTCTGGACACTTGCAAATAATGTGTTCATCAGTTTCTTCCTCTGATCCACATAGCCTGCTAATTTCATGTGCTGATTTTCTCATGCGATATGAGAAAATTGTCCAATAATCTGATTCCAAACTCATCTAGTATTGCCTTATCAAGAAAGTTTTTTCTTTGAAATTCTGAATTGTCAACTATTTGGGATTATCCAGTAGTAATACAATTAACTTAGTTACGTATAGAGTGGTAGAATCGTTGAACCTGTTGAAACTGAAGATTCACCTTCGAAAACACTCTGTTTAACTATCAGTTCGCTTTTGTAAAATCCTTTTCGGGCAAGCCATTCATCCTCGGCAATAATAAACCCGAAGGAATTACACGGTATCAGTCTTCGCAAGAACAAAAGAGCTTTCAGGTCCGAAACGGTGCCATCTGTCGGCGTTCCGAATGACTCACCTCGTGTTTAGATAATTTCCTAAAGTAGGTGTCGGATATTCATTGTTTTGATTGGGTTTAATGCTTCTTTTATGTCTGTTTACGTTGCCGCTTTTAAATTAGCCGGCGGGGTCATCAGGCCCGACGGAAACGAGCGGTTCCAATGGATTTTCGGTGAAGCGATCGGGCGAGCAGTTTACATTGTATCAATTTTCGGAATCGATGAATGATTTATGAGCGGACCGGGACTGGCAAAGGTGAACTTTCTCGAAGGACGAGTATAGTCGGACAGTGGGACTTATCTGGGTCTATTTTCATTTCGATTTAACGGGACAAGGAGCATTTACGTCGTTTAGGTTAGGTGAGGTTAGGTAAGGAGATGGATAATGGTGAACCAACCATCTGAAAAACAATCTTGTCTGCCGAATATACCGAGGATTGTTTGGATACTCAAGTCTAGAATATAATATAGTTCTAGATTGATTGAAACAAGTCCACATGAGCCATTATGCCCCTCCAAATGGGATCATCCAGAGCAGCAATATGACCAAATTGACATTTGATCACTTCTCATCGAAAATCAACAATGAAAATTTTAATATTATTTCTCTATTTCAGTATCGTTAGGAGTTCATTACAGTACTAAAAGTAGTGCTGTAATGAAACTCATTACAGCACTGTTCCAGTTATATTTTTCGTTTTGTAGTTGTCAGTACTGACTTTCGACCTAATCAAGTTTCGAATCAAATCAATTCGAATTCCGTTATCTGTCACACCAACTGCCAAGATGAAATATAAAAGTCACTAACCTGAATATTTATTTGAATTTCAAGAGTGTTGCAATGAACTTGACTGAAATAGGGAAAATATCGTCTAATACTCGTTGCAGAAGGCAATTCCAACACTCATGCTACCGAAAACTTCGCATTCGTGTTGGAATAGGAGCTCATTCTGCAACTTGTTTCAGAATTACTGTACTATTATATAAGGCTATTTGTCTACACAAGAGTTCAACAAAATAGCAAAAAAAAATCAACAATCATAAGAGAAGGCCAGCAACGATAGCAACAGATGTGTTGCTTTGTAAGAATTTACAGAAAACTATCAATTAATAATAATGCATTTGAAATTGTATCATAAAACTTGACCTACCTAACAATTCAATGTTTTTTTGCTTTTTCTTTATTATGTTTAACACTTTCTACATTTTACAATTCATCAAGAATTCTGGGTCTTTCAGTTGGTTGAAGTTCAACACTCGCTGGCACCTTTTTCACTTCCTCAAGTCCATGAGAAAGAAAGAAAAGAGCAGGTCTGCAGAGCTGCTCTGAATCTCTACCCATACACTTTTTTGCTCTACAACCGGTGGATCTGATAGCCGGAAGATCTAATAGCCGGTAGATCTGACAGCCTGTAGATCTGATAGACGGTAGATTTAACAGCCGGTAGATCTGACAGCCAGTAGATCTGATGGCCGGTGGATCTCGCCGATGGATCTTGCCCAAATCATTGTTCGGATGAGGACGGATTAACCGAACAGAACAACTGTCAACGCGTTGACATGACCGTTTTCCCACGCTGCCCCCTTAATAAGCCGCCTATCGCCGCCGTCTCAATTAGTCGGAATTGCGGCAGATTGTCGTTAGACGCCCGCTCCGAGGTGCGACTCTAAATTGAAAATATCAAGCTTCTCTAATTAATCATCGACCGGAATCATCGAATATCGCTTCGGGCGTCGAAAGGCTGTTAATTTTCACACTGTATCACGCCCACGACCATCTCCAGACCTCCGGGCGTCGATAATCTTGTTAGTTGAGCGGTTTTTCGCGGTCTTTCTGTACGAAACAGGGAGAAAAACTTCGCGGAACGTACGTCATGTTGATATGATTAAAGTCTAGATTATATCGCTTTCATCGGTCCTTATATAGAGGTTAAGATGGCGGGTATTTCTTGGTGGCTGGTTTTTAGTTCTGAATAATTAAAACTTTTTTCCCTTCACCTCCATGAACTGGGCGAGAAGCGGTGTTGTTGGTCAGATTTGATGTCGGTAACCACCTAGCCACTCTAGGAGGAATGAGAAATATTTATACACTCCCCGTCAGTAAATTCTGGACAAACAAAATTTTTGTCAAATTCAGCACCCTGTATCTTTTTTCTTGGTTCTCCGATTTTTTTGAAATTTTCACCAGGTGAAATATTGGGACTTGTAATATCAACCTGAAATTAACTTCGCAAAAATACCTGCAGTTTATCCGTTATACAGGGAAAAACAAAACCTCGTTTTATAGCCTCCATTTCTAAACACCCTGTGATGAATTTGAGGCGGTAAATTTGATATCATCAAGTTTTAATTTGAAGTCTGACCCTTTCTTAACAAAATGTTTCTCAATTTACGTCAGTATCTGCTTTAAAAAAAAGATACCTATTTTCAAAGAAAGTGTTGCATTTTTCGAATTTTTATAACAATTTCAAACATTACAATACCTAGCGATACCATATGCTAGGTAGACATGTTTGAAATCGGCAGTCCAACCCGATTTACGAACAGCTCTTCTTGAAGAACGGGAAAATATTCCCCCAGAGACAATTCGGAAATGCATTGAAAGTATGCCACGTCATATGCAAGAAGCGATGAGAAAGCTAGGTGGAAATACACGATATTAATTTTGAGATGTTTGTGTATGTTTGCTAGTCGATAAGGTATTTTAATGTTTTGAATTTTTATAAAAATTGAAAAAATGCAACACTTTCTTTGAAAATTTTCAATCTTTTTTTAAAAGCAGATACTAACGTAAATCAAAAAACATTTTGTTAAGAAAGGATGACACTTCAAATTAAAACTTAATGATATAAAATTGCTCGCCTCAAATTCACCACAGTTTGTTTAGAAATGGAGGGTATAAAACAAGGTTTTGTTTCTCTATGTATGAGGGATAAACTACAGATAATATTGCAAAGTAAATTTAAGATTTTTATAACAAGACCCAATACAACAGCTGATAAAAATCTCAACAAAATCGCAGCATCACGAAAAAAAATACAGGGTGTTGAATTCGACAAAAATTTTGCCTGTCCGGAATTTATTGACGGTGAGTATATATGAGTTGGAAAAATTAATTCCTTTGAAACTTATTGAATCTTTGGAAAACCTGAACCTGGCTACTTTCCAACAAATCTTCGGCTGAAACTGCGTTGAAAAATATAAGTGGTCTCGTTTGAAAAATACCAACTCCCCTCTATATCTTTCAAATGTTAACTAGTTTCTATGATAGGATATGAGTATCAGTGATCTTCTTTCTGATATCTTATTATTTCGATTTAGGTTCGGATTTAGGCAATTTGGGATCCTTGAAGATTTATCTTTCAATGAGCATCGAATTTGTGAGACCTTGTACTTGCTCATTTTGTCGCTGTCCTTCATTATCATTCACGTAGTGGATGTCTATCGTCGTGTGATAATTCAAGTTTTTTTTTTTTGTTAAGGTACATTCCTCATTTGTTTCTTCCTAACTCTCATGGTTTTGTGAATGTCTTTCATACAGAAATCATGTAATTATCGGCATGCAGACGTAAATTCTGGAAAAAGGACCCTCCCGAGCAGGACTCGAACCTGCGACCTTCGGGTGACAACTCTCCCAGCATCCGATGTTAGTAGTTAGTATTGTATTCCTTACGGACTATGGCGTTCGTGAGGAGTTTTTCGAAGTTTATTGTTGGAAGGAAAGACATTTCTTCTGTAAGCCGATATTTACATGTTTTCTAAAATAATTTTCAGACGATAAACACTCAACATTCGTGTAGGCAATCGCTTTAGACTTCGAGAGAAATTAACTAATCAAATCTAACAATAGCAGGTCCAATCGAATCGTCCACTTCAACACAGCTCATTAACTTCCGGGCCGAACGGAAGAAAAAACAAGCTCGATCCGTCCTTCTTCGTCATGTCCTCTCTTCCGCGTCGGAGATGAAAGGGACCAAAGTAAATAAACGTCAAAAAAGATATCTCGTCTCCTAATTAATTCAGCAGACGGAATTATGCCGTCACTTTGTCCGAATCGAAATTATAAAAAAGCATCCGACCCCCCCGGGGGCTTATTCCGCGCATTAAATTCGTTTAATGAAAAATCCAGAGTTCCGAAAATGTGTATTGCGAACCGCCGACAACGGGAAGTTTGCGCGCGGTCGCCCAGACGTCCCGATTTTTTTTTTCTGTTTGATCTCCGCCGTTCGGGTTCGAATTTCGCGGGCCGATGCCTTCGGGCCTTCGAAGTTCTAGTAATTGCAGGGATGGAAGGAGAAAAATTTAAGTCAGCGCGATGGAGACTAATTTTGAACTCTATTCATCAGTTGGCAGACGGTAGGAGTATGACAGAATTGATAAGAGTACAGGTTACATCATTACGTTCTCGCTTCTCGCAGTGGCATCGATTTTAGCAAATCTTAATATATAAAACTCAGTCGGCCATATTGTTGGTTACACCATTTATAACTCAAGATTCGATGAACGATTTATTATGAAAGTTTTTCTGTTGATTTCTTCTACGGTAGGGTTTACATAAAATACATTAAAACAATGAAAAATTTGATGTAATGGAAAAAATAAGAAAATTATTTTCCTTCTTGCGAATAACGCCAGTAGATGTAGCTGAGGTTGATAGCGTTTTCGTGTAAGTATTATATTTGATATAAATTCGGTGAACTACATTTAATAATAATATTACTCGAAATTACGTGTATATAAAATAAATTATCTAGAACAAACCATGATTACCTGATATCAAATAAATGGTTGAACAATTTAGGTAACAAAAATGCAGATTCATGGATCAAAAATATCAAAAATTTTTCGGTGGCTGAAGTTTAATTCGTATGTTTCAAAAGTGAAATATGTTCAACACTAATGGGTTCATGTACATAATATACTGTTCATATTTTTCTAGTTAATTTTAAGACTCAATTATTGAAATGTTCGTGTGAATAGCACCTGTGTAGAAAACATGTGTTCGAGCCCATAAAATAAATGGAGGGAAGAGTCAATAACTTCGATTGAAAGTTACCCCATACCAACACTAGCCATTACGAGGTGAGAACATTAACTTAGGGATTGCCCACAACTTCGTCTTGTTTCGGGAAAAGCTCGAAACAGTGTTGCCGGACATGATGTTCATGGGAGATTCATATCAACTATGATGAATAAATTCAGGAAAAAGGTCTGTCACTCGTGAATTATTGGAATAATTTATTATTTATGACCATAGATCATTGTTGATATGAAACAGATTTGATGAATTTGACTCTATGTATGACATAAAATCAAACAATCCAAAATAACTCAAGAAGTATTCATTTAAGGAGCATTAACATGTTAGAACACTATCATTACACACCTGTGATGAGTTTTTCAAAATTCTAGACATTTACAATATTTTCAGTCTTCGAATTCAAAAATGTCAAAAGGGTTTGTGCATAAGATTTTTAGAGTAGGAATAACAAACATAACACCGAATACTCTCAACTCTTTTTCTTCTTCAGTTTTTTCTTCATATTTTGAAAAGTATTTCGAACAATACAATGTTTTCAATAGGAATGTATTCAGAATTGAATACTCCATTTGAAACGAAAAAACTGGAAAAAATGTTTTTGCAATTTTTTTTCATGCCAAGTGTGCACTATCGTTAGGCTCCTGTGTGAGTGTTCTGCAAGCAGAAATATTAGCAATCGAAAGATGTCTAGACTTGAATCTAGAGAGAAACTTTCAGAATTGCGACATGGCTATTCACTCAGACAGTCAAGCTGCTATTAAAGCACTGAACTCCTATATCATCGACTCAAAGTCGACATGGGAATGACGGAGCAAACTCAATGAGGTAGGGAAGAAAAATAAGGTCTCTTTGATTTGGGTTCCTGGTCATTCGGAAATCACAGGTAACAAAGATGCCAACAAACTTGCCAGACAGGGTGCTCGGAAACCACTCACTGGCCTAGAACCTTTCTGTGGTATAGGAAAATGTACCTATAAGAAAGAGTTTCAGGAGAAGGATAAAACTGAAAGAGAAACACTCTGGCAGAATCTGCCAGGGTTAGATCACTCCAAAAAGTTCCTTCGGAATTTTGAGACTGCAAGATCCAAAAGATATTTGGATTTCAGTAAGAACCAACTACATCTCCTCACTGGCTTTCTTATAGGGCATTGTTGCCTCAGGAAGCACTTGCTGAGAATGAGCGTATCGGACACTGACTAGTGTAGATTTTGTGGGGAGGAGGAAGAAACTCCTATTCACCTAGTCACAGAATGCTTTGGCATTGTAAGCCAAAGGAAACAAAGCTTTGGTTAAGAGACCTCTAGGAGTGAGGAATTAGCCTCACTGAATTTGAATTTCATAAGATCTCTGGGACTGGAAGGCGAGCTGTATAGCTTTGTCAGGGGGCACAATAGACCATCAGGTCGCAGTGGACTGTAACCCCTTTTGAACTATCAACTATAAAGTGGTCAGGCTTCAAGAATATTTTAGCTCGGTAGATAATGTCGAACAATATCATAATACCAATTTTCAGATTTCAAAAAGGTCCAGTTCTTCAGAAACGTCTAATAGGCCGTCGAATTTGGTAGCTACACCCTGTATTCATAGGGTTATAGTTAATAGTCAATAGTTTAAAAGGAGTTACAGTCCACTGCGAGACAAAGCTTTACACCTCGCCTTCCAGTCCCAGAGATCTTATGAAATCCAATATCTCTAAAGGCTTCAGTGAGGCTAATTCCTCACTCCTAGAGGTCTCTTGACCAAAGCATTGTTTCCTTTGGCTTACAATGCCAAAGCATTCTGTGACTAGATGAATAGGAGTTTCTTCCCCCTCCCCACAGAATCTACACTTGTCAGTATCCGATACGCCCATTCTCAGCAAGTGCTTTCTGAGGCGACAATGCCCTGTAAGAAAGCCGGTGAGGAGGTGTAGTTGGTTCTTACTGAGATCCAAATATTTTTATTTGGACCTTGCAGTTTCAAAATTCCGAATGAATTTTTTTGGGTGATCCAACACTGGGAGATTCTGCCAGAGTGTATCTCTTTCAGTGTTCTCCTTCTCCAGAAACTCCTTTTTATAATTCATAGGGATACCGAAAAAATGTGACGAATCGGTTCTTCGTCCTCTAATTGGCAACACTGCATCGGAACGACCTCCCGACCGTCGTTCGTGCCACATCGGCCGACACCCCATAACTCCCGATGCCGCCGAATTATCGACAGCAACATTCCCAACGACGAAATCCAATTCCCGCTACGTCGATTCCGTACACGATCCCCGAAACGACCCCTATGATCACACACACGAAAAATGACAAATTAATTCGTCTCCGCGATCGGCGAACGGCCGAAAGTCACGCGACCCGCGCCGCGACGCGGTCGGTCGTCGTCGTCACGAGGAATGAAAGTGGGTCGAAGCGACGCGAGCGTGTGTGTGTGTGAGTTCTCTCCCGCTCGGTTTATTTTTCCCGATTGATTCGCCTGCAGTTCAAACAAGATAAGATTCAAATGTTTGCCGAAGATAAATGTTTGAGAGGATTTGAGAAATTCCAAAGCAAAGATATCCATCTCGCAAAGCGGGCGAGGCGGATTGCGAGCGTCGTAAATCAAACGACGCAGTTGATATTTCATTTTTCACTCGGATGCTGAGGAGGTCAACAGGGAAATTTTTCAGTGAGGTTTTCCTCCCAGTTGAAATCAGTTTCGGTTACATCAATTCAAAGTTCTTTCAAGCAGCTGGTCATAATCATCATCTTCATCAACTAACACATTTAATTTCGAAGAAGCAAAGTCAAATTATAAGAAAGTGCTCTTTTGAATGAAAATCTGCTAGCAACGTCGGAAGAAAAAATTTCAGGTCGTCATTACATTATGCTGTTTTTCTCAGTCTCCTGGAGATGAAACGGTCTATCTGGCTGGTAGTAGTGGTTGCATTCATCAATGCGCATCATTCCTTTGTTGTTTAAATTGTAATATTTCAAATCATTTTAAGAAGGTTTATTATTCTGCATTACATCGATTAGACTTTTACATGGATTCACTATTACCAAGAATTTTCTTCGTTGCTAACACTGTACCAGACGCCAATTTCAATACAAAATATTAAAGAGTAGCGTCAATCATGAAAATTCATGTCTCTAAGCGCTAATGATAAAATATGTCTCTATGAGCTACGAGAGTCATGTCTGAATGCACTGAACGCCGAAAATTTTTGCTAATGTTAGTATCGAGAGGAAAACTCCTCGTGAGAGTGTTTTTTTTTCACGTTAGTAGAAAGAATATCGTTCCTGACTCATGTGGAGAGTGACTTTTCCGCAACTCAACTGCTTGACCTACTATGATTCAGAAAATCACAATTTTACCAGCAAAGAAACGACGCGCACTGATAAAGGCAACCGCTACCGTTAGCCAGATAGTCAGATATCTGAACACTGGCCCACCTGAAATAGTCATTCCGAAACCTTGCTAGCTCTTAGACTATAAGGCCTGCAGACTAAAGTCTTCTGCTATTATGGAAAGAAATGCATATGCGATTACTACGTCGATATAATATCAGCCGACAAAAAAGTTTGATGGGCTTCCCAATTGCATTCAAAGTAATCTATCGGCTTACTATCTGCCAACTGTTTGATCATCGCATACATGACGATTGTTAAATCAGCCGATAGATCAGTTCGACCTCTGCTCATTCGATAAAACACGAAATTTATTTTCGGACAATCATGTCATTATTACCAGTCAGATGACTAGAGCTGAAGATGTGCGCCTCCTAATCTCAAAAACAAATCAAAAATTATGTGAAGCAGTAGGTAATGAATTAAAAACAAAACTACACGAAACAAATATTCAAACACTCAATGAGGCAACAAGTGGGCGAAAAACATACGGGTCGAATATGTTCTTGAAAGCCTTCACACTGGGAGCACAAACCACATCTGCAGGCAAATCATGCCAAGTTGAAAATATTCCATTGCACAGAAAGTTACGTCGTTGGATAGTATTGAAGTTTTTTTAAATTTGTACTGGTGTTGCGAGATATGAATTTGAGATCAGTTGATGGTCTTCATGAAGTTATACTAAAAGTGCAGGGTTTCTTTTCATACGCAGTAGGAGCCTCCAACTGCTCCATGTCATGTAAGCCCACAATATAGGGCACCAGGTAAGCCCGTCGGCGTGATGGTTAACCCAAGGTCCTCATGTGACTCATTTTGTAGCTAGCCGATGTCCATTCAGAAAGTAATGATGTTTTGAGGTGGAGAACTAGGTACTTTCCAAAGTTCAGTGGAAACAACCAATTTTCTGTCCCATAAGGGAGAATATTAAGGTTCTCTTGGAGCAGTTCATAATCAGTGATGGGGCTTTGTGTAAAATACTCACAATAATCTCGTAGTCTCTTCTTGTTTTCCCTTTTTTCGAAAAATGATGAAGGCAATAATGTTTCTGAGCAATATTTTCTTATGCTACCGAAGACTGTCACAAACTACTTCGGGAACAGTCAGCTGGCTGTGCGCACTTACAGTCTAATCCGATAAAAATTATAAAATCTGAGGGGGCCTCAAGGAAGAAAAAATTTCACCAGTGTCAGAAAAAAAATTACTTTGGCCTTTACAAAGAGAAATTCGGCGATATTATTGCCGTTATATATTTTGAAATCCTGTTATTCGAAGTATTCGAGAGGAAGGGGTCAAATTTCGAACATCAAAGTAGGGTGAGAGATGGGCCAGATTCCCTCAAATTAAAAAACTGAGATCCCATCACTTCACGAAACAACCCTTTGAATCTTCACACCGGATAAATTACCTCTCACCTACAAATTAATAAATCCCGCCTCCGGGGCGTCCAATTTCATTTTATTACACGAAACAATACCCTTTACAAATTAAAAATTCCGACACCCTTCCGCGATACCGGTAATCAGATATTTATCAGATCTTCGACCCCCTCATCTCGAAGAAATCGAGACCGGGGCCTCGGACCCTCAACCCTTTCATTATCCCCGTCGGAACGTCTTCGGTTTATCGTTACACAGGTGCGTAAATCACGAGGCTTCGCACTTCAGAAAACAATTACCCCTATTTACGGCGATCTTCTTCCGTTCCGACCCCCGCCCCTGATAATCGCACCCCTAAAAATTTAACACCTATTAATCGCGTGGCGATAAAGGAGCTGTCGTGTAGCCGGGGCATAAGAAACGTGAGTTTGGGGCATCTGTAATAAATTACTGGGCCCGGGGGCAGCGCGGGATCTGCGGGGCCGGTCCAGGGGAGTACTGGAAGGGTTCTGTCTGTCTGACCACTCCTTGTGTGGTCTCTTGGTGGTCTATTGTCTGAGATTATTTATGTTTCACGGAAGGATGACTAGATGTTTTTCGATATTTTCTGGCGACAACAGAAGTATAAAGTGTGGAGATTTCAGATAGATAACTATTTAAAGTGTCCCTATTAAACGGGTGTAAAGCCGGGTCCAGACGGGTGTTATGTATCGGGTAATGTGATGCAAATTCGTTCGTTTGAACGGCACTACGAGCACTACACGTAACGCTCCACCGGCTCGATTCGCCTTACATTACGTGTTACATTACAGTCAACAGTCTGGGCACGGCTTAAGATGTCGATGCTATTTATATAAAGGATGTTCTCAGACGATCCACCCCGAATATTTCATTTTAAAGATCATAGAAAATCACAAGCAATTTAAAGAAAAACACAAAAGCTGTTAATTGATCTGGAGCCTTATGGACTATCTGAGTATTTAAGTAAGTATATATATCATGTAATTACCTGACACTGTTTCAAGCAACCCCCTAAGAGGGGGCACTTCAAACCATCAAAATTGAATAGGGAAGAGTGATACTGCATTTGAAATGTTTTGAAAGCCGCTTCACAACGGTGTATGAAAAACGTAATTTTGATGAACCATTTTCGCCAAAAATCAATTTATTAACACAAATGTTTGTTTTTTAAGAAAAAGAATAAAATGGAAACAACATTCTTTGCCTTTACGGAGGCCACACCGAAAATATATTCGAAACAAAGATGAATTCATAATAGTAATAATCGAAATGAATACCATTTTCAATTCCCAGGCTCACATCTTTCATCTTGAGGTAGGAGAAATGATATTAGATTTTGTCACTGAGATGAGAGGTACGAATTATTTTATGGACGTCGATGGAGGAAAATTTGAACATTTGGTTTAAAAACGCAGATGTAGTTTTTTTATTGTAAGCATGATAAAACAATAAAAAAATTTCAAAATTGTGATTTTTTTAAAGGTTTTCCAAATTTTAAGAAAAGGCTCAGTGAAAATGGACTTATACATTATAAAAATAAGCAAAATATTCAAGGTGGCTCATTTGAGCTTTTGCGAAAACGGTTCATTAAAATTACATTTTTTATGCACCGTTGTGAAGAGGCTTTCAAGATCTTTAAAATGAATTTGGTTGTTCATCCCTAAAAGTCAACCTTTTAGAAATAAACAACCAGGGAAATTATAGCTTCATACAGTCCCATTTTGTTGTTGTCATCAATGGTAGAGGAGGAGGTATCTGTTTTTATCGCAGTAATGAATGGATGGATAAAATTCCAATGTAGGAATTATTTCCTCAGAATGATTTCCCAAATTCATGTATCAATTTGATATTTGAATATCCGAAAGCAACGACATAATTGGTGAAATTAGTAAAATATAAAAAGAGTTGGGAATGAAAAAATCCACAGTCAATTCAGGTTGTCGTAGACTAGCTCGATTGTCTCTGTAAAGGGTTGAACATCCATCCAAGTTGTCTTCATGAATGATTGTCATCTTCGTGAAGGCAATTCCTGACAGTATCAACCCTATAATTGTCCACCATCAACTCAAATGGATTGTCTATAAGAGCTCGAATAAAACATTTAACTGTACACCCCAATCTACCTCAAACGCCGTCTTAACAAACTAATTACACTTCTTAAATCATCTATTTACTCAGGTGCATTGATTTGCCACATGGCAGCTTCCACTTATTTTTCCTAAAGTTGAATAAGCAAATGAATAACATCATGAACAAATATTACGAACAAAGTATACCCCAAGCATCAACTTTTGGAACATCAGACGACTGGACACAGCTCTGTTAATAATATTTCACGAATCTCCATGGGCACCCGCGCCTACTATCGTTTTGAGCAAAACAGAATACTGATATCGTCTGTGTTTTTCGAAAATTTTTATGTTGCCTCCTCTGAGCAAAAATTCTACGGGTGCCCATGTGAAGCTCTGTTAAAATATTCCCTTTCACCTATGATCCTAAAGAATATTCTGTAACTTTCTCAGGTTTGTTCACATATGCCACCACGCCTTTCGCAGAAAGAATTTCCAAAACCCCTGATCCTCCCCTGCAAGGCCCTGGCATCCCCCAGGCCAAGAAACTCCGAGCTCGACCGTCCCACATCTCGCACACTATACAGTCGGTCCGAAAACACACACCTGGTCACGTGCCACGCCCAGCGGAAATGATTCATTTGTCGCCGATTCACATACACCTAATATGCTAAATATCTGGGAGTCGCAGCCCACGTGACAAATCGTTTATTTTGTATCCGGGAGATCCCGAGGGACTAACTGGCAATTTTCGAAGATCAAGTTACAGGGTCTCGCGTCCTTTGTTCCGGCGACCAGCGCCGCCTCGTGTGTTTGTTCAGGGGGTGTCTTCTTGAATATTTTAAAGGGAGCGACATATAATTTGGGCACGAATAAGACGGATTGTGATTCAAATGTTTACGTTCAGTTTGGAAGGCTGTTTTTGCAGCTGTGACGTGGATTTTGGCTACATAGTTATTACCATTGCAGACAAAGGTCCTCTGATGATAAGCTCCAAAGTGAAAGAGTTGACAGATGTGATCGATCAAATCTGCTACGATTGATTAGATGGGACTTTTGCAGAAAAATACTCCTTTTCCTAGCCAATGGAAGGCTCATTCGCAAGGGGTCCTTGACTCGTAAATTCTAACAAAAAACTCCCGAAGCCAAAAAGGACCATTATTTCCGATTCAGAACTTTCGACTGTCATGGAATGCATGAATATTCAAAATAATATGTGAGACATGGATTCCTATTGAGAAATACTTTCCGCAGCTTAGTTTTCCAACTGATATTTCGCGAGATTTAACAGTTGGAAGGAAAACAGATTCAGAGAAGAATTAACATCTATCTCAATTGAATTCTTACGTTCCTCTACTTCGAAACGTGCTGATGAAAGATAACAAGAAGAGCTTGAATCGACATACGTTTATATATTTCTATTTGTACTATCTTGATGTCGTTCTGGCCCTAGGTGAATCCAAAACAGTAATGAATCATTTAGTTTTTTTCTTTTTCAGGAAATTTTGTCGAATATGTCGATACCTGGAGTTTGTTTTTAGTTTTACATATATCTTTCTCTATTTCAGTATCGTAATGAGTTCATTACAGTACTAATAGTAGTGCTGTAATGAAACTCATTACAGCATTGTTTTCAGTTATATTTTTCGTTTTATGATTGTCAGTACCTCGGTCAGTACTGACCTCCGATCGAATCAAGTTTCGAATCAAATCAATTCAAATTCCGTGATCTGCCAAATTTCGTATGTCACACCAACAGCCAAGATACAATACAAAAGTCACTGATCTGAATTTTTTTAAATTTCGAGAGTATTTCACAAAACTTGACTGAAATAGAGAAAATATCGTCTAATACTCGTTGCAGAAGGCAATTCCAACACTCGTGCTTTCGAAAACTCGCTCGCATTTGTGTTGGAATAGGAGCTCATTCTGAAACTTGTTTTAGAATATAGTATTACTGATCATTACTATCGTACTAATATTATAAAGTCTGTGTGATTTGTTAGTTTGTTTGTTTGTCTTTATAAATTCAGAACCACATATCCAACTTTAATGGGGATTTCGCGATATTGTAGATAATCTACACTGTTAAATCTAGTAGATCCATGATAATGGTGCAAGACTCCCTGGCTCGTCTATGTTTCACAGGCCATAGAATTCACTCATAACCATATTCATGCTCCTGTGAGGCGATAATCTTCCGTGGAGTTCGCCGCTCATTAAAGTGTGAAATTGGAGCCTCTTGATTGAGTCGTTTGCTCGGTCGTTCTAGAAATAACCCCTCGCTCATAAACAAACACATTTTTTTCAGCGTTTTAGCTCGTTTTCGATGCGCCCCTCGTAAAATTCGACCGCTGATGCCGGCAGAGCTCGTTAAAATTAAAAAATCGTAAAAACTAACGTCCGTACAGGATTAATTTTATTACATCGGAACAGTGATCCCATTTAACTGCGAGGTGCATAGTTGATTTTACAATTTCAATACGGGAAACGGGCATAGTAGCGCTAAACGGCCGGGCAACATTCATTATTTCATAACGCAGAGCCCCCGTTCAGTTTTACGCGCGATATTTGAGAGTTTAGCTACAGTGTGTGCGTTGAAAGTATTAGTATCGGATTAATCGAAATCGAAATTTTCATATGGCCGTTTTTGATCAGTCCAACAACGAGGGTTTTCATTGAATCATGTGTTACAAAAATCCGCAATATCTTCAAGGGTCTGTTCATTTCAGCATTCGGCGTATATGCGTGACAGTTACTGTGATTTCTTATTTCATTTTATTTTAAATTTCATCAGGATGAACACAATCTTATTTAATTCACAATTGCCTGTTACTCTCGGGTCGAATCACAAACTTAACATTCATGAGAACCAAAGATCAAATGCGAAAGATTCTGCAAAACAACAATAGCCGAGAACAAGACTGCATGAAGTCGGGAAAAATAAAAGAAGAGAAATAATATCGTATATAGTAGTTCTATTGTTTCACATCCTCTGGGGTCGTTCTGCCTTTTACAGATTCCTCCCGCGTAGAAATCCGAGGACTCCTTGAAGTCTGGGCCCAACAAAAACAACATTAGAGTCCCCGACCGTCAAACGGCTGACACCGATTCTTCCAGAAAGCGATACGGCCAATATTTTGAAATCAGTCGAAGCGTAAAAATAGAAGAGAAGAAAAGGGAGTCGCCGTTCACGCCGGATGAATACAGCTGTTGCCGAAATGCATCTACCTAACCAGGCTATTTAACGAGAATAATAATAGCCTATTCTAGTGCGTCCTTTGACGATTTGCACCTTGGGCTCTGCAGGTCTTTCGAGCCTTTTGAGATTCGTGAAAAGATACATTGTTCGATTTGGGCCGGGTATCTATCTTTGGTGTTGGGTATTGTAAAGGCAATATATGTGCGAAAGGTGGAGCAGCAGAGTTCACAATCGAAGGTTTTTTTTTCACAGTACATTGCATATTTCGTCAAAGATATGGGGGTGGACAAATTCTTCATTAATCAAAAGCATACATCCTACCCACAAAATATTCACTTGAGCATTCACATAATTCTTGAAGACCTTTACTTTATCGATACTGAACAGTCTCGTATGCACGTTTAAGTCATCCATAATTTACATGCTCACTCTTTTCAGTACAACATGAAGCCCTTTCTATTTATTGCCAGTTGTTTTGTGATGGTTTCAAGTCAGGTCACACCAACTGATTTGATAGAGTCATATACCTTTTATATAATTATTCATATTTTTGTTTTCTTGTTTCAACTCTTCATAATTCAATAGTATATTGCAACATATACCTAAAAATATTTCCATGCTTTATCTGTTGAATTCCAGGACCAAAAATATCTATCAATGAATTTTTATTGCTCCGACCGACATATTTTATGGTCCGAGACCTACAATTCAACTTCGTTGAACTCAGCTTCCGTCTTTATACAAGAAAAACATTGTTAAACGATCATTATCGATGTTGATTCTATAAAAAGAACGCATTGTTTGATTGTTAACAGCTAAACACATTTCATTATTTCAACCATTGCATCTCAACTTCATCATATTCTCACTGCAATTCAACACCATACTACCAAACAGAAATGGATTTTCTCTAAATTTTCTGATGATAAACAACGCCACATTTCACATTCTTCATTTTTGAATTCTTCAATCTTCTTTGTTCAACCATAGACCGCGGAAAAATCGGTCTAACTGAAAAAATTTGTAACCAACCTTGTACGTATCCACTCCAGATCATGACCAAAAGCACCAACCCCTGCAATCTTGCCATCTCTCCCAAAAGAAGCAACCTATGTAACAACAGCCACTCTTGCCAATCAGTCAACAAATACACATTATATCTCAACAGATATCATTCGTTGAACCACTTATGAAAAAACAACAAGTCAACAGTGAAATAACAACGGAACGGTCCAGAACAAAACAAATCACTATCGGAAACTGTCACCAACTGTTATTGCTAACATCATTCGTCTCCAATTACTGCTATCCCCGGACACCACGATCCGGATTTAATTGATATCGCAGAAATTGCACGCCGGACATTCGTTATATCTATGACGGATAACGGAGCACAGATCGGTGGCACTCATATCTGTGCATCTGCTAATTGGAAAAACGTAGAGCCTGTTTTATCTATCCGGACATCCCATCCGTTGGCTAGAAGCGGCGTTCTTCAGATCTAGATTCAATTAGTTTTATCACTGTCATAACGTGGTTATGGGATTCGGATCGTTGCTAGTTTACGACACTCTAATCTCTCACTCGGAACTCTACCGAGTTTCTGACACTTTCGAAAAATCAAACGTCCTGAGCTGTCAAACGCGGTGGACCTCATATGCGACCATAGAACATGCTATAACTAAAACGTCATTAGATCAGGGTTGGTAATATTAGAGCGTCAGGTGAATTGACACCGTGCTTTCGACTCTACGCGATCCGGTAGCTGCGACGTGTGGCGCAACACACTTCGCGTAGCTGCGACAGGATTGGACTGATCGAAGTGGAAGCCGGGCCGAAGCTGGAACTGAAAGTTGTGCTTAGAGATTTTGCTGGCGCATGGCTTCTAAAGCTCGGGACGATAGGTGATCTTTCCACCCCCCCACTCCTTCCCTTGTTCGGGACCATCGACTATTATTGCTGCGCTATTTCGCTTTCGTGGAATTCTGATGAAGCTGCATGCGAGGTATGATCTTTTCGAAGCGTATGGAGCTTTTTTTATCCTCCAAGACACTCATAAGACGTCGGATTCGATCTGTCCAGACGTCGAACGTAGGCGGCGACGCGTGACGGGTCTTGAATATTCAGAAACATCGAACGGGTGTTCGGAGTGTCAGGTCGGTGGATGTAAGATGCAGGAGAAATGACGTATGAGGTGATAAGTGGCACTTCGGAGGCGTAAACAGGAGAACGTTGAATTTTTGCCGTGGCTGTCGGGAAGATGTCGTTCACGCTAGAAAAAATTCGATATTTTGACAACGATGATCATAGAGCATAGTATTGTGCGTTTAGGCTTTTACGTAAAGAACGTAAATCCATCGGAAGGAACACTCATCCATACTACAGTAGAATCCGTTTATTATGACGCCGGCTACACTGACCAATCGCTTATAATGACTCAAATGCAGTGTTAAGTTTGGTTTCATTCAAAACTCCTTACAATTTCCGGATTTGATGACTTCGCTTATAATGACATGTCGCTTACAATTACATGATTTCAAATCAACATGATTTTTCAAAAAATTTTACGGTTATAGTGACCGCTCGATCGTTTTCTCAAGCCACCCTATCCTTTTTAATGCGATGAGGTTTAATTCGATACGAGACATACGCTTGCCGACATGTTTTTTAGTATGATCCAGATCCTCGAAGAGATTATTGGTGTTTTGTGGACAAAATGACATCCATTGAAGCCATTCCTAAGTTGTACAATGGTGTACGAAGCTATTATTTCAAGTCGAAAAAAAAACAAACGCAAACTAAAATTTCAGATTATTTTTCTAAAGAATGAAAAAGTTCTTCATATTTAGTTTTATTTTTAAGAGAAGCTATTTTTATTCTTTCAATAATGCAAAATCTGAATTTGTCGGTGTTTTCTCGAACTGAATCCGAGAAAAATACCATCAATTTTGCTGAAATTCTGCTTTATGTGACTTCTGGTTATTATGACGTATTTTTCATTTCCCCTCGATGTCATTATAAGCGGTTTCTACTATATTTTTTTTCGCTGAAGATGTTCATATCACAGTTAAAACACAATTACTGCATCTTCTACTTGCTCCTATCAGTCTTTGACTTACAACTAGAGAAGTCACAGACATCGAAGAAGTAAACCGCGTCATAAGCTCACAAAATAAACGGTAACCCATGAGGAGACTTTCATTATTGTTGAATGAAATTTTATAATTTCTTAGTACCAATTAATCTTTTCTCCTCCAACTTAGAAGACGTGGTCAAGCCATCAAAAGGATTCATTGAGTAACAGCTGCTCATTTGTGAAATTTCTCTACTGAGCTATATCTAGCGTTTCTGTTATTCCATTATCTTGTTTTAAGTTCTTTCATGTGCTGAAAAACTCCATATTTTCATTGAACTAGACCGGGTACATATTAGGCGTTTGGAAAAGCGCGTTCAGCTAACACGCGTTTAAAAACAGTGCTCCAATGATACCGTACATAAGCAAACGCGTTTGCGACCCAGTACATATTAGGCGTTTGGAAACGCGCGTTAGCAAAACAAGTGCTCCAATGTGCACACGCAAATGTGCGTTTTCTTGATCTAAAACGCGCGTTTGCATGTGTACGGAATCATTGGAGCACTTGTATTTTGAAACGCGAGATTTGTTAACGCCCAATGTGCACCAGATCTAAAACAGAAGAAGTACATAACGTCCAAAAGTTCTTCCAGAACATGCAACAAGATTAGAGGAGTGTACGGTCGCCTGACTTCGGCTATACATTGTCCTGAATATTTTTTATTCAGCCTATAAGAATTGTTGTGAAGCGTCGCTTCTGAAGAAAGAGTTGGACATTTCCTGCAACTGATGCTGTGAGTTTTTTCGTCTTATATCTCATGTTCGAAACAGTAATTAAAAACCAAAGGAGCTGATTTTAAATTTTTATGCATTCATCGTTCCCGTATCGAATGCATTTTTTTAATTAATATTAAATTTAGCATTTTATATAAAATATCAATTAATATAAAATTATCATTCACATACTGATTTCTTTTCTAAAGTACCATTTCAATCGAGATTTTGATCATAAGTCTACTTAACATGCTCACATGGCATAATTCATTATTCTTTGGTAATATATACATTTTTCTTATAGAGCCTAACTCCGTAAGTATATTCCAAATTTGGTATGCAAAGTTCAAAATCGGTTATTTTACGATTAAAACCAAATCTTGTACTGGAATTGTCAAAATATCATCTAACTCATTTCAATGAAAAAGAACTTCACTACAAAGATTTTGCAAAATATGATCGCTTAAATAAGATTAATATTGCATAAGCAGAATAATTGTTATTACAATTTTAATTAATCAATTTCATGAGCAGTGTTGGCTTTTAGTCACTTAAACGTTTTTTTTTTTTTTTTTTGAGAAATCAGTAGAGAAGGAGAGTTCTGATCTCAAGTTGGTGCTTTCTCCATTTGGAATCACCAGAATGAAAAACTTTATGTTCCATCATTACCATTTCAACTCATCAAACGATCATTTGTTTCCGTCCGTTTCTTCTGAAGACATCGGTCCCCTTTATAGGAGTTTGGCATTGTTCAAATAGATACTTAACCAGAATTTTATTTATTTGTTAAATTTTATTGGCACTTAAACCTTAAAAACTCCTTCGAATGATTTACGTTCAGACGTAACCATAAAGGAAAACATTCGATGAGACCGGCCCAACCCTAGGAGATAACAACAGTCACCGCAAGGAACAGTCAATGAAGATAGTACCGGTGAAAAATGAAACCACTTACCTACACCACCGCCTATTTTGTCAAACGCCTTCCAAACCAAAAAGTGACACAATCGGATCTAATCTCCGATAAGAGATAGAAGGAGAGATAGCGTCCCTTACCTGCGATACAAGGTGGCTCTTAACAGAGACATTTAGTTGGAAAACCCACGCGGTTCGTCTCAGGCTGTATGGGTGGTCCTAAAATTGCAGTACCGATTTCAGCCATTCGCTAGCACGTATACTTACATGTATAGAGGTGGTAGAAACTTGTAATTGTCGTAGGGAATTATACGTGGCGTGTTGTGGTAATGGTATACAAGGATTGCCATGACTAAGGACTGGTTGTTAATGGGCGGAAGAACGGTAAGAAATTAAGACTTCTGGCGGAGGCAGACGTAGATCAGGTGTCGGCGACGGAGTTGAGAAGTAATTACCGCGAATTTAGTACTCAAGGCTCGACGAGTGTTTTTTTCTTGTTGGTCAGAGTGCACGGCTCTTTCGCCTCCTTCTTCTTTGATGTGAACGTATGGCTGACAATCATAGTGACCTTCTGGACTGAATGTCTTCAACTGGCGACAGCTCGGCCAAATAAAAAATATTCAGGCATCTCCATATAACTATCGTCTTCTTTTACAGTTGCCTTCTTATGAATAGGAAACTGTTGACATAAATAATGAACTTTATAGGCCCCAACACAGTTCCCTGGGATACTCCATATTTTACAGATTAAGCACTACTCCCTGTGCATGCTATTTCCACCTGTTGTGTTCTGTTGAATACTCTTAACTAGTTTATATGACTTCTCCCTGAGTCCGTTCAAATATAGTTTTCGGGACAATATTATATGCCAAACAATGCCAAATGCCTTCGTGACTTCAATAAAACTCTATCCACGTCCATTGATGCTCTTACAGCGTCCTCGCTAGATTTGAATTGATTACACAGGTCGGCAAGATTTTTGTAACACAAAACATATCTATTTCGGGGCTATATTTTGATGTTATAATTCGTAATCATTCAGACGATTGCTGTTTTTGGCTGGCAAAGACTGAATATTACTTCAGAAAGTACAGCAGAAGATCAACTATCCAAATCTGAGGTTTGCAATGCGACTTGTGTAGTATGTATCAATAGGAACATCCTGTATATTTTTCATACTCGGGACAACAGAGTCTCAACGGTCTGAGTAACATTACATAAAAATGTATACGCATTGTTTGTATCCATGGTCGTTTATATTTATCAATTAATGATATTGTTATAACAACAAGTGAACAATGTAAATATATAATATCATTCGGCCGGGAACAAGAAGAGTTGAACTAAAATCATTGATTGAATGATTCATTCATTGCGTATATATGCAACATGGCTCAAGAAATAAACACCCTTGATGAGTCCCTCTGCTGTATAACGATTGACCACACACTCGTTTCTCATAATACCAGTGTCAATCTCACCTTTAAACCTCTTGTAGACCCCAAAAATGTCCTTCAGCCTCCATTCCATATTAAACTAGGGCTGATGAAAACTTTGTGTATGCTTTGAATCAAGATGGTGATCGATTCAAATATTTGAATGAAGTCTTTCCCAAGTTAAGTTATGCCAAATTAAAGGAAGGCAATTAACAACAAAATTGCTGGATGACGTTAAGAGATGGTTTCATCAACCTATTCAGTCACACCAATTTTTCGTGTGCTAAAGATATGTAGGAAGGAGCAGACTTTTGTCCACCATTGTCTACAAAACTCTCAAATCCAAAGGAAGAAACGCCCATCCTTTCTTTGGCCCATTTCAAAACGCGACGCCCGAAATCACAACTCATTCGAATCGACCGCGACGTAGTCATCTGCCCTGCAGCGCCGATAAAAAAAATAAACGGTACCGTTTTCCCGTTTCACATTTCTCGTAGTCGTCGAAACAGCTGTTCCCCGCTGTAAACAATGGACGGCCATCCAGGTGGAGGCGCCTAATTGAAACAAATGGAGGAGGGAACTTCGCGCCTAATGGAAACAAAGTTTTTTACGCCGCTCGAAATTTTGAATGGGTGTAGTGGGCGCATCGCGACGGCCCTACACTTGACGCCTTCGTGCGTCAAACAAGGCGTGTAACGGGCACAGACGTCGGTGAGTTAGACGCGCTATTTAGGAGTTATCTCCCGATTATTTACGGAGCCTCTTCGGCGGACGGACTGATTGACGTAAATTTGTCACAACGGTAATTTCCTCCTTTAACTGGCAGTGTTTCATTGTGTTTGCAGTCGGGACAACAGCTGCGTTTGAAGGTGACGCTGAAAGGAGGGAAAGAGGTGGTGTTCCATTCCAATCTTCAGGAAACTGGAGTGTCAAACAATGCCGCATCATTTTTGGACAATCTCAAGGAGTAGCCACCCGTTAGATCGAAGCTAGCGGGAGAAATGATGATGGAAAAACCGAAATTATCAAGACTAGATGCAAATCGATGGTCTAGAGAACGAAAACCACGTAACTAAAAAGAAATAAAAACGTCACAAGAGAAGCAAAGAACTTGACAGATTTTTAAAAGTAGTTCACTCAGAATTGAGTACATACATTTAATCCCTTCAACAGTTAGAAAATTACGAGCTCATCCATCTAATGGCGTTCAAACGTTATTTAAGATACTTCTTGAGATACATGGTTTTCATTCTAGACCATCAAAAAAGTATTTTCCAATAAGGCTGCTAGGGCAGAAAAATTCAGATCTTACCTGTTAGAATCACTTGATCACATCTCAACCGTGATTGAAGTGCGAAGCCCTTATCTCCTCGTTCTTCTTCTTCTGTGGTATCTTTCTACGTCTCTAAGTAACTCTGTTAGGCGGCCATTTTTCTGGAAAATAAAGAAGTTGCTGTGAAGATCCTTTCAGAGAATTTCGTTTGATGTATCATATCGTATGGTGGATTCAGGAGAGATTGAAATGAAATTATTTATTGATCTTTTTTGACACAAAGTGTATAGGACAAGTCAAAGACAAATACGAAATAGACTATAAAAAATTCAGAATTCTGATTCACATGTTCATCATATACTCTTCTACACTATAATGTACTTTTTTTACCAATAATTCTGTCACCGTTTTACCATATTCTCTTCTATTCAGCGCCCTCACTCTCTGTGGTAGAGGATTAAATAATATTATGCCGTTATACATAGACTCAAATTTTGTGGTTCTATGAATTAGAATAGCGAGAGTGTCGGTACTTCTGGTCGAATAATTATGGTAGTTTGACAATTTGTTAAATCTATTTATATTATCTTTCATATAAATCAGGGCTCTATACATGTATATACAAGGAGCATCAGTAAGAATGTTGTTTTCTCTAAAAGTTAGCAAAGAATTCTTCAATCGGTATATTATATGAAAAGATGAGCTAAGCTTCCTACAAACTGTTTCGACATGTTGGCACCACTTCAAATTTCCATCAACATAAACACCTAGAAACTTGACCACTTCTTTTGCTCTCAATGATATATCATTGTAGCAAATATCAAATGTGCTGTCATTTGCACTTCTCAGCGCAAATCGAACACATTCGGTCTTGTCAATGTTCATAATTAGGTCATTATTCCTGCACCAGTTATCAAATTGATCGATTAGGGACACACAGACGGCTTTGAGGTCTTTCCGGTCTGAAGCATCAGAGACAGCAATTGACGTATCATCAACAAAAATGATTAATTTGATCGAGATTAATACCAGATGTTCGGGTAGGTCATTTATGAAGATAATAAAAAGCAGTGGTCCCAATATAGAGCCCTGTGGAACTCCCAGCTCACAAACACTCCTGTTGGACCACTGGCTGTTCACACTCACAGACATTGTTCGCCCTGTTATGAAGCTGCATACCCAATCCAGAAAAACCCCTCGAAAACCCATACTATAGAGTTTATTCAGAATGAATTTAGGTGTAATGAAGTCGAAAGCTCTCGAGAGGTCAAAAAACAAGCCTGCTACATGAAAATCTTTATCGAGAGACTCATAGATAAACTCAAAAAACTCAACAGAGGCTGTTTGGGTTGATTTTCGTTCCCTGAATCCATGTTGGCATCCCGTTAACAGGTTGTACTTAGTAAGGAATGAGGACATTCGATTCAGTACAACTCTTGTGAGTCGAAAAAGAAAAAATTTTGGTTGTTTGCTTGTGGCTGAATTGGATTGATTTGACATCAACTAACTTGGGTAACGTGAAGCTAAGTTTTCTTAATTTCTTCCTAAAATACAAAACAAAGTCGCAAAACTTGGGCTTTGATATCACTGACAGAAACTTGCATAGTAGTAGCTTTTGAACCACTCAAGTTGACGATTTCTTACACCACAACAAAAGAGTTTCATCAGAAGGCACCCATGTTGTGGTACTCCTGTTCTTAAGATATCCCTCGAATATCTTAGCAAAAGAGCTCATTGAACTGATTGAACGAAAATTATTTACATCCAGTGTATTACCTTTTTTGTGTTTTGTGCAGGGGTTTGATTAGAGCTACTTTGAGAGCAGATGGAAACACCCCTTCCGCGAAAGAACGAATAGATTTTTAATGACAGTTATCAGAATACCATCATACCCATACTTTTCATTTTATTCACTACATGGTGAGTTCGCTTTCATTGATAGGAAAAATATAAAATGAGCTGCTATTAACGTTATTTGTAATTTGACTATGATTTTGGTGGGTTTGTTATCTACCTCCAGTAAAGAAATCAGTGAATTTATTCGCCAAGTTTTTGATATCATCGGTATTTTTGAAAATATTCCTGTCAGAGATATATTTTCCAGTTAATTTTTTCAGTAGTCTCCAACTAGTTTTATTTTTATTCTTGCTATTATCTATTAATCTTTTGAAGTAATTTTGATTCCTTTCTCGTAGCGTCCTATTATAGAGAAACTCAATCTTTCTGTTATGTTGAACATATTCAGAATTATGAGACGACTAGATAAGATAAAGTAGATAGTTTTTAGAGCATCTAGACCTCTGATGAAGCTGTTTTCTTGTTCCAGTGAAGATTCTCACGAAATGAAGATCTTTGGATAGTAATCGATCAGTAGTATTGTATATATGCATTAGTTTATTTCCATTGAAAATCATAAAAGACCAATTCAACTCTTATTTCTTATCGGCTATCGGATCACAAAAATTGGCTTCTGTTTTCTCATTCAAGTGCTTCGACATATTCCGTCAGATGGAGTCGTCGTCGAAAAAATAAACCCCCGCGAGCCACCACCAAAGCACACGCACCGCACGCATAACGAATGTTAAGATTTGTTTGTTCATCAGCCGATTACGTGAGTCGCTTTTCAACGAATTAACGCGGACAAATATCCACGCGACTAATTGGCGCTGTGTACCCGTCGGCATATTTCGACACGACACCATAAACATGGCGAAAATCTAACAGCAAAACCATGTCGCGTTTGTTAGCGAAAACCAACAAACTGCGAGCCACGCTACACGTCAAAATGTAGCGGTGATAAATTTATACCGCGTATGAATCGCGCCAACGGTTGGTTTATTGCAGCTGGGTGACAGGTGACGTTTGTTTCGGATACCCGAGAATCCCGGTAATAAAGATGAAGGGAGGCACCATGTATCAGAACTGTTTTATGCAATCTGAGACCTGCCTTAACGTCACTTTGTCGTCAAAAACAAACATGAGCATCCACATAGGCCAGCTTTACGCACTTCAGCACCCCAGAAGATCATCCACAACCAAGGTAAACATTATGGGACCGAGGCCAGATCCCTGCTGCACTCCCAAATTCAAAAATTCTACTTTTTTTACAATTGCTCAAGTAAGACATCAAATGAAGGGATGAACTTTATAAAGCTTTATGCCTGTCAGTTTCAACAACGAGAAATATATGGTCACCCATTCCTATGGCAAATAGGGATCTATACATGGGAATATAAGGTGCATGATCAAATGAACTAGTGAATAAGACAACAAATAAAGACTATTCTGTAGGAATTTCCGTTTGAATTGTTTACCTTCAACAGCCAACACGTACTTTCCCTACAAGCTACTACCACGAAGTTCACAAGAAGTCTTCATATCCTCCTGTCGCACACTAAATATTGTGTTTCAACGTGATTTATCGCCGATCTCATCTCAAAACATCAACAGATACATTTCGGACATCGATATCACGTTGACAGATGTTCACTTCTTCCGGATCTTGTCGCTTATCCGACCACACATGTGCGTATCTCTGGTCCAATCCGTCCGAGTTCGAAACTTAAGGTTTAAGGTAACTTCGAGAAAGCCGTCACACCATCATCCCTTGTCTCGTGCCCTTGACGGCATGTGCCCGTCATGCGTCAGTTTGCATCCCTTAAGACGCGTTTGTTCCTACCAAACTCCCCGTTTTGGGAGGTATTCAAGGGCGAGGCGTTGTTCCGATCAATCACTTAGCTCTTTGCCCGATTTTAACATCCCGTCTCATCTGTCAATGAGGATGACACGTGAACATGGCGGAAGAAGCACAGAGGGGAGGGGAGTGGAAATTCGGGAATAATGATTATCGTGGGCTGCATATTACTAAACGAATATTTTAACTTACTTTTAATCAATAAATGCATTGCACTAGTAAAGGATATAGGATAAATCCTATCCTACAAATTCTACTAGTCGTATCCTTCCTTCTAATATTATGAATGCGAAAGTTTGTGAGGATGTAAAGATGTTTGTTACTCTTCCATGTGAGAACTACCGAACGGATTCAGATTAAGCTTCACATGAATATAGTTTATCTATCCGAATTCCATAATTCATAAAAATTTTGTGGTATTTCAGCATGAAACAATGAGAAAATATCGAGCGAGTTGAAAAAATGCCTGCTCCTCACAGCTATAAGGGCTTCGTCAAAGTACATACGTCGCGTAGTCGCGAATCACCCATGTTATTCTTACGGTGATATGCAAAAATGATCCTTAGCCTCGATCGATTCTAGGCAACTTGGTGAAACTGTGAAATATCGAAGTACGTCAACCAAGCAATATTATTATCAGCTGATGTAGAACGGATGTGTACGAATGATATCTTGCGTAACGTACCCCCGAAGAAACCGCGTCACGGGGGGGCCCTGATTATTTGATTATAGGATTGCAGTTTCAGTTATTTGGGTATAGGTTAGACGTATTTAAACGATGAGTTAGGGGAAAACAATTGGATCTGGTAGGCGGTGTGGCAATAAGGACCTAGGCTTCTTCAAGAATTTTCGTGTTTGGGGATGATATTAGAAAAATAATTAATAATAATAACAATAATTTCAATAGCCAATTTGGGCAGACGAAGTTGCGCAGGCCAGCTAGTATGAATATAAACTAGAACATTTTTTAGAAAGTGTAGACCACTGAACACTCACCATTTTGTTCAGATAAACAAATCTTTGTTGTGTGTATGCATAGTAAGTATTAAACGAGCAAGTTCAAGAGGTAACTGTTGCACAAGTGTCAAATTCGAATTCAATTATATAATAAAGAATGCTCCCTTAAGTGGAAGAGATCGTATTGAAATATGAATGATGATTGATTATGGTGATCGTGAGAAAACTCATGCAACATTTCATAGATATTTACTTAGCATCATACTTTATCCCAACCCTGTATATATGACTTCAATAGACAGAAAAACCACCAGAAGAGATCAAATACTGATACTAGCCGTGAAAATTCAAACATTTGAAATGCGGAACGAAATTCAGGAGAATTCAAAAGCAAATTTGAAAGAAGATTAATTTCGGAAAAAACATTCCTATAGAAGATAAGAGATAATATTAAGTTGATAGCAAAAAAACAAAATCTATCTACAAAAACGTCTTCATAAATTTGTACCTACATCAGTGCATTTGATTAATTATGGCATCACGGATTTATCACTAAAAAGAAGAGACAGAAAATTTCATTAAAACTAATAGTATTCTTTATTATCGTTTCGATTGTTAATGTTTCTTGCTCTTGCCATGGGTTGCAACTCGATTTTGATTGAATCTGTTTTTGTGTGAAGTTTTTTATAGGGTGCATTTTGCATTAGTTTTTTTTCAACTTTCCCACATTTTTGTAGTCATAGATTGAAACGACCACATGATACAAGTTGAGTCCGCATTCTCGCGACTTAAGTATGAAAATCTTGTGATATATTTAGCTCTGCAGCTTACAGAATCGAACCCCATAAATCCGCCGAGAGAGATCCATTTCCCACAGTGAAAAATTTCTCATTCGGCTGACATCTACGAACGATCCCATAACTCCGAAACTATTCCTGATTGTTTATTTACACAGGCACAGAGGATGTTGGGCTAGGTACCGCGCAGTGAAAGAGGCCTTAAATCATTTATTATTAGAGTGTTCATTGAAGAATTCACGCATGGTAATTTTCAGTTAACCTCCACGGCCAAATGGTCGGTTTATTTGAGAGTTTATTCGACGGATATATAAATTACGAACTATGTTCATTCATCCATCTACTGTTCGTTGCGGATATTAATAAAGTTGTGAAGGTGGAAAAACTAAAGTGAAGGCGATAGAGGAAGCGATACTTTGCGAAATTGCCCGTGCTTGACAGAAAAAATTAAATACGAGGACAACAGGAAAATATACGGGTGCGAGGATTTTCCTTAATCATTCATCGTACAAGAATTATTGACGAGTTATGAGATGCACAATTCACCCTGTATATCTGATATAATAAGATATTATATCTTATATAATATCTTATATAATATAATATCTGCTATAATAGCAGAGACAATTGTCTCTGGATATAGTCTGTTTCAAAATGATTGTCATCAAAGCAAGCCTTGGAATTCCAGCTGGGGCTTTATTTCTAGTTACAAAAAGTTACTAAAAATTTCTGTGTTCATCATAGATTGAAATATATCAATATAACCTATAAAATTATTAAATATATTTTTCAAGGCAAATAAATTTGAAGAATTTTTTGTGAAATTATATTATTTTCATCATTGTTTCAGGATTGATAATGAAAATAGCGTGGAATGCTTCAACATGAAATCTTGCAGTATTTTTAGGAACTCCAAAGTAGAGATATCATTCATTAATTGATTAAGACTTCATAAAAAAAAACTACAGTTCGTTCTCTATGAAGACCCTTCAGCAACCTTTGCATTCTTGATGACTATCGAAAATTCAGCCAACTTCTCGCCCTGTTTTTTTTTCTGAGTATTGTGGAACAAAAAATATGGAGCTGACCAGACTAAAATTTCATAGCCAAGATGTTGACACAAATAGAAAATATTTGTTGACAAATTGTGAATCATTTGAAGTGTGAAATGCTATAAAATAGATCACTTATCATTTGTATTTATTAATATGTACTGTCCATTTCATGATTCATTAAATGATATACCAAATGTTGATTTTGATTGAAATTCAGTTACTTGTCTTGCCTTCTTTTTTCTCCACTGGTCTAGGTAAAAAATAAAATTTTGAGACTCATTTATTTATCAGAGAACACCTCGAAAATGTGAATGATTGTTACCTGAATAACTAGCAAAACGCGATTAATACTGGCAGAAATAAGTGCTGAATTGTTGAAAAACTCGCAGTACCGACGATAAACAACTTCACGTTTCCTTGTAGTTAGGCGAGGCGAGAGGTATCTTGATGAATTCCAGTCATTTTCAATTCGGTAGTAGTTGGTAAATGTTCGAATCCAAAACTAATTTGTCGATTTAATCAAGAACAAAAGCATACAGAAATAAATTCGAAATATATTCAGGAGTTTAATTCAAACCCTGAAATGTCAAAACTTAGTGTTTTCAATCAACTCCAACCTAAATCCTAGAGCTCAAAAGTTACTGATGGGATATTACCAACCTATTTTCGAGATTCCACAGCCGCCCGAGATGCCAATCATTTTGAAACGGACTATATTATTTAGTTCTGTGTTTTAAAGACATTTTTTGACAATTGGCAAAAACGTCAAACGTCTTTTCTCAATATCGAATATGGTTCATGTGGTCTTGAAATTCCCTGTAGGGGTGAGAGAAAACGAAATTGGATAAGATACGACTATTCTTGCTACGTGAACAACTTCGAGAATAAAAGTCTGCTGGTTAAAATATATCGTCCTAGCACGCCACAAAAAAAAAATCCGCTGAAAATTGACGACAAACTGTGACAAATCGTGGCAAAATGCATAAATCAAAGTTTGCACTTCCAACAATGCCCTCTTCGCCGACCTAAATCAACAAAAACATCCTCTATGGCCCCATATAAAACCTTATTCCGCTTCATAAACTTCCTCTATGAATGCCTGTTAGCAAGGAAGTAAGTCCTTCATTCTAATCTTTAAATCTATGGTTCCACATTCAATCTTCGGATAGCCGGCTCATAGAAAACAGAAAGACCCGTTTCCTTTCGACAACGGCCCCGTTGTCTGGATCGATGATCTACGCCTGTGAATTTTGAATGGACGGATTTACCTTTATAACTTGGTTGTGTTGGCATCGCTGAATGAAATATTCCTGAATGGGATCTTGGTCGTACGGGACTCGAGTGTGCATTGTGATTTTGAACAGGCTGTACTCGAGGACTGGAGTGGCCGATCATTATTTTGGAACGGTTTAATACCTTGTTAACCACTTTGTTCGAGTGCATCTGGATGTATTGGTGGATTTGCACTATTCACGAGGGAATCAGGTTGGTAATGAGGAGAATATGGGGATTTTTGGAGAAAAGTGGCATTGTGCAAACTTTCGCACAAAAGATAATCTTCATTCTTTCATGAAAAGATTACATGTCTCTTGGGTCCGATCGTGGGGACTTTTGTTCGAAGAACGATTCAACAAGTGTGAGAAAAGAAACAAATCGAAAAACAAAAAAATTCTTTGCCTTTACGGAGGCCACACAGAAAACATTTTGAAAACATAAATAAATTCAGAATAGTACCTAATCATCGAAATGAATACCATTTTCAATTCTAAGGGTCGGTTTCACAAAACATTGAATTAATTGGAGCCCTGCGATTCGTGGAAAATTCAAAACGAGTTATTCGATGGGTTCGAATTAACGTTGAGATTATTTAATCGCACAATAAAAGTTTTGTGAAACCCACCTCTAGGCTTGATTTGATTTGAAAAGTGATATGATCGGAGGTCAGTACTGACAACCGCAGAACGAAAAATATTACTGAGAACAATGCTGTAATGAATTCATTACAACACTACTTTTAGTACTGTAATGAACTCATTACGATACTCAAATAGAGAATAGTATATTCTAAAACAAGTTGCAGAATGAGCTCCTATTCCAACACGAATGCGACATTTGAAAACGAGCGACGAAGGAGCGAGTTTTCGAAAGCATGAGTGTTGGAATTGCCTTCTGCAACGAGTATTAGACGATATTTTCTCTATTTCAGTAAAGTTTTATCTGAAACTCTTCAAATTCAAATAAAAATTCATATTAGTGACTTTTGTATTGTATCTTGGCAGTTGGTGTCACTAACAAAATTTGACAGATTGCGGAATTTGAATTGATTTGATTCGAAAATTGAGTGGATCGGAGGTCAGTACTGACAACCACAAAACGAAAAAATAACTGAAAACAATGCTGTAATGAGTTTCATTACAGCACTACTTTTAGAACTGTAATGAACTCATTACGATACTGAAATAGAAAAAAGTATATTACAGTACTAAAGGTAGTGCTGTAATGAATGCATTACAGCATTGTTTTCAGTTATGATTTTCGTTTTGTGGTGGTCAGCACCGACCTCAGATCCTATCAATTTTCAAATCAATTCAAATTCCGTATAATACGTCAAATTTCGTAAGTCACACCAACTGCCAAGATACAATAAAAGAGTCACTAGGATCCATAAACTGAATTTTTATTTGAAGTTTGAGAATATTTCACAAAACTTGACTGAAATAGAGTCAATAATCGTGGCAGAAAGCAATTCCAACACTCATGCTTTCGAAAACTCGCTCATTCTACAACTCTTTCGAACTTATTACGATACTGAAATAAAGAAATAACTGTACCACTGATTTTCATATTCTGACCATTTTTTAGAAGGTCAGGATACCCCGGAGGATTTTTTCTCAGAGGGGGCAAAATAAAAATTTTCGAAAAATGATGAGGCTCAGGCGACATCAGTGCTTAGTTTTTTTCTATTTATTTTTTTATATTTATGCAGAGGCGTCCGCAGAATTTGTTCTTATGTGGGAGGAGTCAAAGTAAAATTGATAAATTTTTCTACTTCAACATTTTTTAACGTCAACAACATGGGGTTACATGTATAAAATAAAATGGCAACTGTTTTCGAAACAAATAAAATAGAAGAAAAAATATTAACAGAAAAATAATAGTATATTCTAAAACAAGTTGCAGAATGAGCTCGTATTCCACACGAATGCGAAATCTTATGAATGTTGGATTTGCCTTCTGCAACGAGTATTAGACGGTATTTTTTCTATTCAGCCAAGTTTTGTGAAATACTCTCGAAATTCTAATGAAAATTCAGATTAGTGACTTTTGTATGGTACCTTGGCAGTTGCAAATGTGAGAACAGAAGACAGAAGATGAAATGCAGAGGCTAAGATAGGTATTTATAGATGCAGGTATTCATTCCGCTATGGTTTAGTGAATATATAGCACAAGAATTTCGTTAGTGATCGAAACATAGACCGTAGTGTTTTATTGATAGATACCACCAACGGTAAGAGAAATAGTTGATGTGAAATATAATGTCTGAAGTGAAGTATTTCTTAAACCAGCAAGTTAAGAAATAAACTGTAAAAACGTAGTCACAGCAGATAACAGATTCTTAATTTTTCCCATTTTCCGATTGAGGCATAACTATTTGAACTTTCATTATGTCACTTCTAAATACTGGCAGTCAAGTTACTGTATCAGCATTCAATGTCGTCCAGTGAAACCTCTAGAACGGGAATATAAAAAATTTTTCGTCCCGTAAACCTTCTATTCTATAAATCAACATAAACTCAAGTTACGCATCACTACCAACCTGACAAAAACAAACTGCTGTTCTTCGCCGCTCCATCTTCATCTCTCTCCTTACCACTTTCCAAAAACGATATAAATAAGAAACGCCGTTTAAATATAACCTGGACCTAATGGCATGTTTTATAGGCTCCATTTCAAAAAGAAGAAGAAGAAGAAAAGAACCGGAGCCCGCCATTGTCTCACTCGCCGAAGCCCACGTCGGCCAACTCCACCTTACACGACCATGTGTGGTCGACTTACAGCCCCATAACATTACGGAGTGATCCTCGTAACTCTTTCCGATCCGTTTTCGTCGAAACGAAATAATATAATAAAAGGTGTCGGCCGTCTTGCCACTCTGTGGGCGGAACGCGTATTTGCATATCGCGTATCTGCGAGAGTTCGAAACTCATAAGTAGGTACGGCGATTTATACGTTTCCGCGACTTTTATTCAATTTCTGTATAAATTCGAGCGCTTATCTCCGCCGAGAGATCGCTGTTGATTGGAATTTATGGAATATAGATGTGTTGCATCGAACAGGTGTAGTTTTTAAACGGGATATTGTATAGGTGGCGCCACGGGCGCTCGAGGATAAAATCGAGTGGAATGAACTCCATTTTTTTCGCGGATAGTTCTTCTGGCGGGGACGCGTTCACTGATCCCTTGATCTAATTGAGTTGTTGAGTTAACAATTCAGGCGCCAGATGACGTGAAAAAAAGTCGGCAAAGTGAAAGAGTTACACTTGATGAACTGAGTGCCTCAAAAAGCAAGAGATGAACTCATATTCGATGTTATTATTGTATCTTTCGAATAGCAAACCTACTAGTATATATAACATATAGTTTCCAGATGGAAACAGAGTTCAGTAGATTAAAAGACATTAGCTATAATTGGATAGTCAAAAGTCTAATAATTAGAGAAGATTACGAACATACGAATATATTCGAAACTGTGAAATATGTACAGAGCTATAAAAAGGTTCGGTCATAGTACCCTAGAATTCAATAGGAGTTTTTTTAAGATGGAGTGACTTTATTCCCACGATGGTCATAAAGCTGTTAAAAACACGCCATGTTTTTTCAAGACGTTTGCCATTATTTTTGAAAGTTATTCATTTCTTCAGAAAGTGACCTTATGATCCATGACTTCGATCCCATGTACGACGTTTCCAATTAACTGAATCGTGATATCATTTTTTTCGTGAATACAGATCAAAAGTATTGGTAGGAAGAGTTTGAATTTGCTAAAATTGAGTGAAGAATTTTTATTTTAGTTCCTAGGTACTGAATGGAATACAATATTCCTCTAACTACACCATTTCCAAGTGTAATTCAGAAACCGTCAAATGTATTTCAGATTACTCACTTCAATTTCAGAAAGCGTCGATTGAATTGCAGATTAGTCGACTGAATTTCAGAAAACATCTAATGATTTTCGGATCACTTAATTGAATTTCATTTGATATTTTCTGAAATTCAATTGACAAATCTGAATAACGTTCGATGTTCTCTGAAATACAATTGACCAATCTGAAATACAAGTAATGTTTTCTGAATATCAATTGATGATTTCTGAATAACAATTGGAAAAATAATAAATACAATAAACAAAAATTAGGATAAATATATGGATTATGGATGCTATGGTTGAAAAGCAAGGACAAGAGCATATAAGCATTTGAAAAGTGTGTGGAATGAAAGCGATAAACCTTTATCTTACACCTGGAACAAAACTGAATAAGCTCCTGGAGGAAAAAAATCACCGTAATTATAAAAAACCAAAGCTGAAACTGATAAGTTTTGACCTTAATAATTGTTAGCAGCGTCCCAGACAATTTAGAAGTTGAATTACAGGATAATATTAAGGTAATACAGACATTTGTTTATTCCTCTAAATCTTATACCAGCCCAAAAAAAAAATCTATATCACCATTTCCTCACCACGTGAAATTTTACTGATAGTCAATTGTTTTACCTTGTAGTAATACTCAGCATATATTCAATCCTAATAGTCAGTTCGTGACAACCAACAGAATTCCCAGCCCACATCTTCTCTTGTACCAGATAATTTCTCAACATAAATTCGGGTGTAACCGTTATCAACGGAATATCAAGGAAATTCCCTAATTGCATACACATTCTCCATAAGGTTGTAGGGGGAAAACTTGAGGGAGTGGAGGTAGGGGGTGACAAACCAAAAACTTCTTAGAATTAGCGCGGAACAACTTCGGAAGAAGATGAGGGGGTGAGATACAGACGTTTTCCAACTTTCCAGTTCTTGTGCCTGCTCATCGCCGCGATATGGCTTCTAGAGGGCCTATGTCGAGATTATCTGCGTATGTGGAACTGCAGCATTAACCAGCATCCTAGGAAGTTGTGCGTGCCGCTTAACCACTTCGTTAACGTTACGATACGAAGACAAAGGAAGCAAAAAACTTCAGTCTGTCGGCAACTAGTGTACTATCCATCTTGGCTCTTTGTCCTTTTATACGCAGGTCACTGAACAGATTTGTCATTGAAATCCTCCACATGATTTTCCTCCAAGTGAAGAATAAGGATTGCTCTTTGATGGATCACGATTTTTTTCATCATCCCCATAAGAATAGATCAACAGTGTGAGCAAGTTATCTCGTAGAAGTTACACATTCCTAATTCGTTCTGATTTTTACCTAACATAAATTGCGTTTTTTTTTTCTTCTATATGCTTCAGATTGCCTGAAGATGAACGACTAAAGAAGAAAGACCGTAAGTGATTTTCTAGAAAATAAAAATGAATGGGGTAAAACAGGGAGGGATGACGAACTTTTTTTAAATGCGCCGTAAATCCACTGTTTTGAACTAAACGTGGTCATAAAATCATACATAATTGTTTAGGTATTGAACTTTCAGTGTATAACATGAACATAAAGAAAAACTCGAACATTTTTCAAAAAAAAATATAAAATTCTGATTTTGGAAATCTCTGGGTGACAAGACGCATGGGGTATTGGAGATATTGCTAATAGGGGTTCAACAAAATATGTTCACTATTGGGAAATTTTCCTCTTGTACTTCTACAACTAGTATAACAAGTAGGCATTTTGGATCTGAAAATAAAAAATATTGTGCGTTTTTGAAAATTGAGCATTGCACCCCTAAGACCTCATCCTCAGCTACGCCTATGGTTGGAACGCAGCGCCACGCCAACTCCACAGCTCTATGGTCGGCTGATTGACTGCTCGCGTCAATTTAACCTATCTCTATGCACTAACCTGCTGACAGATTAACTCATGCTCATTGTATCCAACTTTGCCTGTGAATAGACATCCTTTTGTGCTATTCTTGTAAATTAGAATTTTCAAAAAGTCACCTCGCTTAATAACTGATCATCTCGTTCATTTTCTTGGAGCAACTAATTCTCAAAAAGGTGAGTGAATTCTCAGAATCCTTAATTGTTGCATTTTACTGCTTTTCATGAAGTTTGAATATTTGTCCACGTTTCAGATCATGAAAATCTATAAAAATATTGGTAGTCCTCTCTCAATTTATTCTAATAAGATCTTTATTGCGTTAAACTAATGTATTTGACTCCTTTAAGATATATATTTTGCTTCAAGAATGGACATTCTCTGTGGTGATAAATACTGATTTGTTATATTCTCATGTGCATCTCATTATCTTAATCGATTCATCTCATTTCTCAACTATTCGCTTCTTATAATACTTGCTAATTATTCTTCTCGAGTTTCAGATGAATGAAAATCCTCAAACGCAAAAGTGAATCATGGAATCAGTCTTCTCTCTCAATAAAACCAAGTGAACTTCTCTGAAGTAAGTGAACGATCAAGTAGCTCAAACATTGAACCATATTGACAGTCTCAGTCCCTGCTTCACCTTGAGCGGTCTCCTCAAATATTGATAAAACCATTCAACTGGTATGATCTGCTTATTATACATAAGAAATTCTCAATTTCATTCATCTGAAACACTTAGCAAGTAAGAAACAACTGAGGATAAGTAAAACGAAACAAGGAACGACCTGTATATCCACCCTGATATCTGATGTATTCCGTAAACGTATCCCACAAGGGCACTTCTTGTTACGACGTCACCTCGCCAAACTTTCGTAGTTGTTATACGCCCGGGCGTAAAATGCCGTAGTCGCCACTAGCCGCCCAATGTCCGGTACGGAACCCTTTCTCCTAAACCAACGAGATCCCTCGTCCCTTAAAAGTCCTCTCATCAAATATTCATCCCTCAATCGGCTGATATAAGGGTTGGCGCCCTAATCGAGTTTTGAATCATATGATAAATGGGCGGTTCTCTTGCCCGGCTTCGACAGGACATGACAAATTCGGGACCCCATTAGCAGATTAAGGAATAATTCTATGAATCGGCTGCAGGTTTTCAAAACTGACACAGTTTGTTCGTGGTTTTTTTCTGGGTCTCTCGCTCTGAGAGAACACGTCGATTTTTCATTCGAGAAAACAAGAAAAATGGCATTGGACTCGATCCACTGATGTTTCAAGAAGATATCTCAGTAGCTGTCATAAGTCTATACTCCGTTATTCCAACAGAAAAATAATTCAGGAAAAGCTCCGCTTCAAGAAGTGTACCCCGAAATATTGAAGCTTGTATTCTACTCTTAACAAACTCGACGTCAATACATAAAATCGTCACTCTGAGAAAGGAATCCTGGTTTCGAAATTGAAGGTTTCAAAATGAAAGAACTCATCAAAATGAGTCAGTTTATCACAAGTTGTTTTTGTGCTTCTATCAGATAATCCCCAAAATTACCTGAAAATTTTCCTTTCGAACGTTCACGTACGTCAATATACACTGCGCAAAAAAATTAACGCGCATTCTGAAAATCACAATTTTAATGAAAGTTAACTCTACATTGACTTTATAACTCATTTTTCATGTTCTTTCGGGAAGGTTTTGAACGAAAAAAGACACATTGAATGGAAGAAAAATTCAGGATTTCACCGAATCTTATGTGAAAGAAAAGAAATGAACAATGAAATGCTGATAAGTGATTTAATACTTGGTATTTCCACCCCTTGCGTTAATTACAGCTCGGCAACGACGGTTCATACTCAAAGTAAGTGGTCTTAAAATGTTCTGATCTAATTCTTCCCAGATTTCTCCGAGTTGGATTCCTAAGTGATTAAGAGTAGCTGGATGATTTTCTGAACTTTCCAGCCTTCTATTGAGGTTGTCCCAAACCTGCTTAATCGGATTGAGATCTGGACTTCTTGCTGGCCATTCCATTCGAGATACTCCTGAACGATGCGTGCACGATGGGGTCTGGCATTATCGTCCATAAAAATGAAATTTTCACTAATGTATGGGGCAAATGGCACTATACATGCTCTTCAAGAATGTTCCTTTATAAACTTATGAGCATTCATAGCTCCATTATCAACGACCACTAGGTCTGTGCGAGCAGTCAAAGATTTTCCACCCAATACCGTAATCGATCCTTCCCCGAAACCAGTGGTATTCAGGAAATTTCACTGAGCATATCTTTCATGTGGACGTCTGTATACAAGGGAACATCGATCACAATGGTTGAGCAGAATCTAGAGTCATCGGTGAAGAGAACTCTTTCGCAATCGTCCTCATCCCAATGGATTTGCTCTCTCGCAAAATCCAAACGCGCCCTTCGATGGGCTGGGTCAGGAGCAGGGCCGTCTTTAACCTCTTGGAGGCCCTGGGCACATTAGGATAATGGGGCCCCTACCCACAATACCACATACAAAATACAAATACAGGGGAATTCCCTACCGCCGAGTAGGTTTATTCACGACACACATAGCCACGGTATGTAAATGCCGTGATGTAATTTAATTATCAAATCGAGAGAATTTTGCCGATTTACGGAATTTCGATACTCGAAAGGGGGAAGGGATTTTTTAGCCTGGAATCCCCTGAAATTTCTTGTGGTGGCGTGGCGTAAATTCGGCCTCCCCTCTATAGATCTATTATTCATGATAAGATTTCTCTGAAGTTTTTCAAAGGGAAATTATGACAAAAATGTTATGAAAATAATTCATATATTGAATAACAAAAATTTCTAAACAAAATAATGTAAATTCTGATATAAAAGTAACTAGAAACTTAACCATTTCCAATTGTATACCTTTTTTTTCATATTCTGTATACCTTTTTTAAAATTTCCGAAAAATTTTTTTTTCTTTCTATATTATCGAGATAAATAGATTATATTAATTCGAGGTCGTAGATTATGAATATGTTATTACAATTTCGATAGTACCAATATTTTGGAAAAAATTCGAAAAATTCTAAAAATTTTTAGAAAAATCGGCCAACTTTGAACAGCAGATATAAAAAAAGTATGGATGCTATAGTTTTAGTCTTTCCTCCATATTATAATACGTTTCTCTGAAAATAAAATAGTGTATTTATCCTTTCTCTACGAGGGATATTTTGGATTTCGTAAATTATTCCGCGAAGGCAGAATCTTCCATACATATGTATGGAAAAATTTGCGATTTTTGGCCAAAATTTTTTTTTTGAATTGATCGACCAAATTGAGATTATAAACTAATTCGTGGGCGTAGATCAAGAATATGCTATTCGTTTTTTTTTTTTTTAATTTTTTGTAGAAATTATAACGATTTGAATTTTCCGAAAAATAGACCTTTGCGGAAAACGTAACGAAATCTGAAATATCCTTAATAGAAAAAAGGTGAATACACCATTTTATTTTCAAAGAAACGTACTATAATATGGGAAAAAGACCAGAACTATAGCATCCATACTTTTCTTATATCTGCTCTTCAAAGTTTACCGATTTTCCAGAAAAATTTTGGAATTTTTGTAATATTTTCCAAAATATTGGAGGTATCGAAATTCCAATTACATATTCGTAATCTATGACCTCGAATTAATATAATCTATTCACTTCATCAATACAGAATGAAAAAAAAATTTTTCGGAATAATTTTCATATTCGGTGTACCTTTTTTTAAATTTTCGAAAAAAAAATTTTTTTTCTTTCTATACTAACGAGATGAATAGATTATATTAATCCAAGGTCGCAGATTACGAATATGTAATTACAATTTCGATACCTCCAATATTTTGGAAAATATGAAAAAAATTGTAATTCAGAAACCGTCAGTTGATATTCAGGCATCACTTGTATTTCAGATTAGTAAATTGTATTTCAGAAAACATCAAATGTTATTCAGATTTGTCAATTGAATTTCAGAAAATATCGAATGAAATTCAATGAGTGATCCGAAATACATTCGATGTTTTCTGGAATTTAATTGACTAATCTGAAATTCAATTGACGCATTCTGAAATTGAAGTGACTAATCTGAAATACACTTGACGGTTTCTGAATTACACTTGGAAATGGTAAGAATTTGAAAAAAAATTTTATAACAAAATTGCATTCACGTTTTTTAATTTTTCTGTGCAAACATATCCATCAACTTGTCGATAACCAAGCTTCTGGCCACTTTTGTCTAAAGTTAAGTAAGCTCAAAAGTATGATAGACGTGTTTGCGACACATTTAAGGAGAGTCCCGAAAAGCTTGACGGTATATTAAAAAACCCTTGAAAACAGGGTAGCACATGAAGTAATTGAGTGATAATTCAACTTTCGAATTGAATTACTGGAAAACTCATATATTTTTTTATAATTTAGGAGTATTTCTCTATTTTTTAGGAATGATAATTTTACCTTCTTTGTATGAGTGTTGTTCATTATATCATGGGAAAAATCTCGCGAACCGGCAAGTTCAATAGAATGAAATAATTGGGGCGTCATTTTATGCTTTTAGTTTGACTTGGGGGCCCCTTTAGTGCCGAACCTCCCTGCACCGCGAGTTCTGCGTGGCCCTCTGATAAGTACGCAACTGATTTATTGTCTTGTAGCGCTGTCTGAAATTATGTAGTTAAATGGGGATTTCCTTGGAAGCTTCCCAATGAATACAAGAATGTGATCAACAACCCGATTCGAACAGATGTTTTATGGCTAACCACCCCAACAAATAACACAAACTAATAATTGCTCTTATCTAGTGTATACCAGTATGAATAAGCAAGGGTCATAAAAATTGCAACCTTCGAGAACTTGTTAATAAAAGACTCTGAATTCCAATCCATTTGGAATTATTGTGAATGATCACTTCTGCCTTTTTACCTGAAGGTAATTTTAGTACGCGAAAGGTAATTTCGAAATAAAGAACAGTTGAGGTCTTTTCGAATAAATCAGTTATATAATAATATAGGGGAATTTTCTATGAAATGGGGAATTTCCAAATGTTATTGAGGAAATCTTCGATCCTTTCAGTTCGGAACAATTAATCTGAGCGGGGCCCCTATCGATCGCGGGGCCCTGGGCACTTGCCCAAAGTGCCCTAGGCGAAAGAGGGGCCTGGTCAGGAGCTGGGCCTTAAATCATATTCTCTGTGGCGATTGCTTATTGTCTGAGTGCTAAGTTGCACCCCATGAGTTTGCTCAAGCTGATTTTGAAGAATCCATAACAATTAGAAAACCGAATCTTCAACTCATATGAATGAACACGCAAAAATGAGATCAATTAACATCGGTGAAAGATCCTAATTGAATTCGAAATCAAAATAAATATTGTACTACGTACTACTATAAATTATCTGCATGGGCATTGGCTCAGAGCGTATTCATATTCAAAAAAATTTTTTTCAATAGCAAAATTGAGCTATTTCAACGCTTTCCAATTTCGTTCTCCAATCTTTGTTGAATTTCAATCTACTATTAATTTTATGATATCGTATCACAGTTGTGAATTCCAAATTCAAAGTTTTCAAGTATCATAAAATTATAAATTTTCAGCTTATAAACATTGTCCAGATCAATAATAGTATAAATTACTGTTCTATGCAGGTGGCCATGTCCAAACGATTTTTTTCGTATTCCGAAATTAATTACGCGTTTCCCAAATAGCGCACAGCATAAACGTTTGTTTGACAAGCCGAGCAGACTAGATATTACATTACACTTTTCAAAGGTCGTCAGAATCAAATTACATCGAAACAATTTGTTAGCGGATCCGAATTCGATTTGGCCATTTTCGCAGTAAATCAATTCCACGGAAATCCGGACAAAAATCGGATTACTCTAGTGCCAAAATCAATTATGTCGGTTTCATAACATTAACAATTAACCGGAGTGAATGTTCCAGTATGTAAAGCAGTGAAAATGTAAATTTCGGAGTTATGTGTTGAGAGATATCGTTCGGAATCCTGGTTGAGGGTGAAAGAGTCATTTTTATGATAGTATTTTCATAAATTATTATTGTTGCCAAATTTATGAAAAATGTGAATTAAACAGTGTACAGTTAGCAACTTGGCTCTACATGAGATCAGATCACTTTTCGACAATGTGAGAAATGCTGTCTCGTGTTTTCAACATTTAACGTGAAAATTTTTTTGGTTTTCAGTCTTATTTCTGGAGAATCGTGTGATATGTTCCTTTCTTCATTATTATTCTATTTAATAAGATATTTTCAATTCACAGATTTCAAATTAAAGTAGAATTAGTAACACGAATAAATATTAACGCAGCTTCACTTTTCACAGTTTCTGTGATTCAATTTACCTTGCCCCTTCTCAATAACACTTCAAAATCGTTCAGCCCCTCTCAAACGCACCTAACAGTAACCTGAAACGATCCTAATTAACTGGGCCCATAAACATAAATCTGGACTTTCAGATTAGATTTTTTGTTTGACGCCAGTTTATATCGACGCCCTTACTCCAAATCCGGGATAAAGCCGACCGGAAGTGACCAGCGCCATCTATCGGTCGAAATCTAATTAAGTCCTATGCGGTCCATCTTCAATTTACGACCTTATGATAATGGTCAGGGGTCGATGTTCCGAACGAAAGGGAAATTAAAAACGACACAGTTTGGTGATTGAATGCCTTGAGGGGTTTCTGAAAAAATAACGTAAGCATCATGTTACATGGAGAAAATGATAATGAAGGGTGAAATACGGCCAATTCAGCCTCATGGAGATATCTACGAGTATTAAATACAAACACTCGAGTCAAGTTGATGTCGGTAGAGATACAAGTTCCACTGATTCCTAGTATTATATAATTTGTATAGTTTTCGATACTGTTTGAAATAAACTTGACTACCTCAAAGAGAAAAATTCACAATTGGTTCATGAAAAATGAAGCAAAGAATTATCTCCTGCTTTCAGAAGTTTGAAAGGTGAGATTTGCCGAATCCAGAAATATAGGCGGCCCCTGGTGGGTTAAGTACGAAACCAGAAAATCAGTAATTGAATGAGAGAACTTTACTTCATGTATTATCACAGTGTCATCTGCGAAACTTCCTAGTGATCAAGAAAGTGAGCCCCCTACTAATATTTTTGTCTCGTATTTCAGGTGGACTTTGAGCAAACTTTTTTAGGTCTTTCTGTCTGAAAAAGATTAGGACTATGAAAAAAGAGTGGATAATTGTAACTTTCGCTTGCAATTGCTCTTCACGAGGAGGCAACAAAGCGTCATGAATTTTTCAAGGAAAATGTCTCCACTGACTATAAATACTACTTGCATTTTGTATATTGGAGAAAACTGACACTGCTCATGAAATATTATTACTGTCTGCGAATAAAGTGGAGAACAATATAAAAAAAAAAGTCGTGCAAACTATAAACAATAGTTATTCATGATATATGACTGTTGAAAGTGACGTTTCATTTTGTGAGTGAAAAATAAACAAAATAAAATCACTTTTAACACAAATACTTTTTGTACAACTGCCCTACTTTGATAATGAAATGGGCGAATTTGCAATGACAATAAACTTCACAATGCATTTTAATATTCAAATAATCAAAAGGTTGTTGTGATTACTAACAAAAGAGAAAAGACGGTTTCATTTCAATTTCGTTCCTGTCCAATTTTCGTCCTGGGTTTTTAACTGCTTAATATGTTCGTCGAGAGTCTAATTATTAATAAAAGTGACGATTTGGTTGTTTCTCTGGATATTGAAGAGTCTGCAAGAAGGGAAAATGTGGAACTCCTTATACCTGAAAAATCAACTTCGTGGGGCAAATTTTCAATGATGAAGTCAAGAGCCCTTGTTAAAAATGGTGTGGATGTTAGTAAATATTTTAAGGTAATAGCATATTTAAAACAGAAAAGTGAAGGATACCGTCCCAAAAAATCGAAAATTTTCACTCGTGAACAAGTTGAAAAGTTTATAAAGGAGGCACCAGATGAGAAATACTTGATGGTTAAGGTTGCAACTATTTTCGGATTATTTGGAGCCTGTCGGCGTGAAAAATTGTGTGATTTATCAGTAGAAGACATCGAAATAACAAATAAATCATTGGTTATACAACTTCCAAATACAAAAACGAAAGTCAGTCGTTCTTTCAGTATTATCGGGAAGTATGTAGACTACTTTCATAAGTACTTTGCACCACGACTTTCTGTCATCAAACATCCTCGTTCTTTCTGTAATACATGAATAATAAATTCACTGCTAATCCAGTTGGTATTAATAAATTTGGGAAAATTCCATCTATTGTTGCCGCATTCCTCAAACTGCCAGAACCAAAGCAATATACAAGACACTGTTTTCGGAGATCCTCCGCTTTATTGCTAACAGAATCAGGAGCAAATATCCCGAATATAAAAAAACATGGTGGATGGAAGTCTACGACGGTAGCCGAGGGCTATGTTGATCATTCCATTGCATATAGAAATGTCATTGCTGAAAAAATTCTCCCAACCTCAACAGATGTTGGATCATCATCATCCAATATTGTACTTCCGGTTTCTACAAGAACTGATGGTGCTGAGGATTCTATTAATGTGTTGTGAAGCTCCCTAACGTCACAGGGCATTAATGTTAGTAATTGTTCTAGTTTTACGATTAATATTAATGTTCATAATAATGATTGTTAAATATTGATGATAAAAATTTGCAATTGCTGAATTTTTGTCATCTGATTTCATCATAAGGAATGCTAAAAATATTTTTAACACTAATGTTGAAAATATTTTTAACACGCTTCCAAGTAAACAATCAATATTAACATTGTTTGCTGTCATTGAAGGTGTCACTTTTAATGGCAGTTGTACAAAAAAATAATTTCAACAATCTTAATTATATTCTATATTTGTATATTCACAGCAAGCAACAATACCAGAAGAGAGTCAGAGAGTCAAATACTTGATTATTAACAATACGGACCTTATAACCGTACTAGAAAACTCTATTCATATTCTCGTGAATTGTGACCCGAACTTTCCTATCTGCATACTATAAGTGCAGGAGAATATGGCCTGTAGAAGCCATAAGCAACACCGGCACTTGTCTGCCTAACTGCCATATATATGCAAACTGGGGGAAGGTTGCAGTAACAAACCCCGCGGCCTGCCCCCTGGCGGCGTTTGTCCTAATGAATTATATTAGTCTCCAGTTGTCGGGGGACCGTTTGAAAATTATACTTTTCGCAATTTCCACGTACCTACGTGGCGGTATTGTCACCAGGGGTGACCCCGACAGAGTGTGTTTCGGTTTATTACATTTCCCTCCGTTGGCTCGTTCGAAGTTGTGTGTATTTTACGACAATTATGCCGGGAGTCATTGGGCTGTTTCCTGACGAAAAATTGAGATGACTGGGATCGTACATTTTTGTTAGCTAAGCTAGTGCCATTCGGAATGCGAGATTCAGTTATTTCAGTACATACTTGTTGAAAAATGTGCATAATCTAATTGTATGGCGCTTGAATATAATACTAGCAGTGAAATATCTATTTCTATCTATCAAAATATGGACATTTCTATTCGAATAATACAGAGATCTTTTATTCAAGCTATGTGACAGGACAAAGCCTTCTTGGCAAAAATTTTAGAGTTAGAAATATTCGAAAGGGAGCGACTACAGTAATAGAAGCGCCATCTAGTCTTTGAAATGTCTACTAGTATATGAGTATATGAACATTGTTGATATCAGCACGTGCAGCGATGGCAAGATTGCTATGGCATTCCATGTTTTGATGAAAGTTGATTATTCGGTCAGGGGTTTTTGTGTTATTTCTGTTATTCGTTCAAATTAACAATGTCTTACGGAACGTGTTGCATGGTGAAGAAGTGTAACAATTATAAAAGGATTCATCCTGTACTGACATCAGGTATGTCGGTATTAGTTAAATGTTATTATCAATACTCAACTCGTGTAACTATGATATACATTTTTAATGAAAAAGAACAAATCGAAAGCACAAATTTTTGTCTCGCCGAATATTATGTTGGTGGCATTCGGATGAGTAAACAAGAAAAAATTTTAAGGAGTGTATTTTTGATATATAACCACGGAAACATGAAATCCACTTCTTGAGTTCAGTGAGTGTTTCCACAGAAAGTTTATAATTATCTGTCAGTATTTGCTTCTAGAGATCTTGGAAACGTTCATTGAATTATTTCTCATGTGAGCATGGATAATAATATAAATGAAGAACATCCCATAAAAGGCCCACCTACACTTCGATTACTCACTCCTCCACCTCTTTATATTCGAAAATTTCGGCGTAAAATAGTCAGTAGTGGTTGTTTAGCATAAATGCCAACTTAACTTAGATTTTATGTGCGTAGAAGAAGCGCTTTAATGCTTCATATTTTCCTTTCACTTCTGACGTTCAATTACATAAAGCTTCGTTTGTTTCTAGACGATGGCATCTTATATTACGGGAGACTTGGATCATGGTTATGGGCGCTAGGGCTCTAGAGGCGTACATACACGAGAAGATTTTTTTGGGTGCCTATCAAGACTTTCCTTGTTCTCTGACAAATGGAATTCTTCCTACAAAAAATGCGACTACATAAACAAATATAAGCTCAAAATACTACACCATCTTCAACTGTAATTCAGAAACCGTCAAGTGTTTTTCAGATTAGTCAATTTAATTTCAGAAAAGATCAAATGTATTTCGGATCACTCAATTGGAAATGTTGAAGTGCATAACTAATAGAATGTATCTTTGTTACGACTTGTTACCATGGTAAAAATAGCAAATCTCTGAAGGAATATTCCCGAACTTGCTCAGAACAAAAGATTTGTAGTGCTATCGCCGACCTATACCAGAAAGCTTTTAAAGCTACCTCAGACTAAGGTTCGGCATCATACTGTAAAGCATTGAGTAGATTTTCTGCCCAAGTTTTTTTCAATACCTCAATTTTCACTATTGGGGATTGAAAATACCATCCATTTCATATTTCATTGAATAGCTGACACAACAAGTAAGTTTTGATTTATTTCCAGAAAAGTGTGAACTGTATCGGATCTTAACAAAATATATTTTTACTCTAAAAATTTTTCTTTCACGAGAGATTGTCATTTTCAAAACACTAATAATGAAGTTGAGGATTTATAATCACATATTCACATATTACCTCACACATCAAATGATGAAAATTCTGAAATAACAATCAGGAATGATTCTTAAATTCAAAAAACGATTGCCACATTAAAAGAGAGAATCAATACTACCCAGAAACTCTCTTAAGTGGTATATCAAATTTCGTGAGCACAATGAAATCAAATTCGCAAAGAGCAGACTCCACAACAATTGAAAGAGAGAGTATCAAGGGAACGAGGGAAATGTCGCACTATGGCTCATCACAATAGAATATGGCCACTCTGAAGAAATTCAATAATATCTACAACCAATTTGAAAATCAGGAGACCTACAAGAAGGGGATCATTTCAAGATCCTCATCAAGTCAAACAGCAAAACAATTGATGCTAAAACTGATGAAAAAAACTTTGTAATAGTAGTCAATTCAAATTGAAATCAATTCAATCTCTTTTTGTTGGTGTTTTTTCTATATGTAGTTATTTTTCTAATATTTAATCTCCACTCGATTGATTCAATTTTGTATCAAAAGGTTGCTGTTCAACATCGGTTATGTAAAGTATAGCCTTGGGTGAATTTCTCGTTTATTTTTTGTATGCTTTCTGTATTGATAGTTTTTTTTTTCATTATTTTGTGTAAGTACTCACTCATTCTTGAGTAATCATTCAGATGCATCAGCTACCGATAAGGTAGCGACATAGCTATTCACTCAGATAGTCAAGCTGCTATTAAAGCACTAAACTCCTATGTCATCGACTCAAAGTCAACATGGGAATGCCGGAGCAAACTCAATGAGGTAGGCAAGAAAAATAAGGTCTCTTTAATCTGGGTTTTTGGTCATTCGGGAATCACAGGTAACGAAGAGGCCAATGCACTTGCCAGAGAGGGTGCTCGGAAACCACTCACTGGCCCAGAACCTTTCTGTGATATAACAAAATGTACATATAAAAAGGAGTTTCTGGAAAAAGAGAAAACTGAAAGAGAAATACTCTGGCAGAATCTCCCAGGGTTGGATCACTCCAAATAGTTTCTTCGGAATTTTAAAACGGCAAGATCCAAAAAATATTTTGATCTCAGTAAGAACAAACAACAAATCCTCACTAGCTTTCTTACAGGGCATTGTCGCCTCAGAAAGCACTTGCTGAGAATGGGTGTTCGAACACTGACGAGTGTTATTCTGTGGGGAGGAGAAAGAACTCCTATTCACCTAGTCACAGAATGCTTTGGCATTGTAAGCCAAAGGAAACAAACAATAATGCTTTGGTCAAGAGGCCAGTAGGAGTGAGGAATTAGCCTCACTGAAGCATTCCGAGATACTGGATTTCATAAGATCTCTGGGACTGGAAAGCGAGCTGTAAAGCTTTTTCAGAGGGTACAATAGACCATCAGGTCGCAGTGGACTGTAACCCCTTCAAAACTATTAACTATTAACAAAGAAAGAAATTGTTATGATAAAAACAAAAAAAATTATTGAATTATTAGTATGAGATATATCAAATGAAAATTGGGATACTGACCCTCTTGTCTAAAATTATTTGTTCTCGCAATCGCACCTATACACGAAAAACCCTCACGACCCTCAATCAACCCTTTTTTTTCATCGGATATTATATTCAAACTCGTCCGTTCTCCCTCTAATAAATTCATGGAAACCTCCAGAGCAAGCGTCCTCCGAGACCAAACGAGATTTCCTTCGGACCAAAAATCCGACCGACCCTCTCCTCTCGCCCCCTCTTAGGAAGACCGGCCGACGGGGAAGAATACACAGGGTGTAATAACGTTGCCAGAAGCGTAAACTGCCCCATCCAGGATCGTGACCGGAATGTCGCATTCGGAAAATCAAGGGGGAAAACTCCAAGTTGCCTTCGCAGACGCGTCGCGACTCGCATATAGAGCCCTGTTGTTCCGGACGTCGGGAAATTGTAAATAAATCTTCAGTTTTCCCTTGAGCGTGGAAAATTAAAAGAGTACGATCGAACGGTCGGGCCGTTTTTGAGGTTTAAAGCCGGACGTCGTCTGCATCGAGATTACGGGGGCAGGTCGAGAAGTTGCCAAATTGAAAGGGGTGGCAAGATACTTTAATTTAACAACGGGGGTTGGATGATTTAGAAAATCCTTCTGGAGGGACACTCCTGGACTTGCTCCAAGAATGTGATTTTCTCACAGACCTGTACCAAAAAACTCCTGATGCTGCAACGACTGCTGATAGGTCACTGTCGGTACAAATATCTTCCGTACCGCATGGTAAAGTCAATAGATGATACCTACAGGCTATGTGAATTAGGAACACAAAAAACTGAATGAATGTCGAGAGTTTAGTTAATAGTCTAAAAGAAATTACAGTCCACTGCGACCTGATGTCTATTGTGCCCCTGACAAAACTTTACAGCTCGCCTTCCAGTCCCAGAGATCTTATGAAATTCAATATCTCGGAAGGCTTCAGTGAGGCTAATTCCTCACTCCTACAGGTCTCTTGACCAAAGCATTGTTTCCTTTGGCTTACAATGCCAAAGCATTATGTGACTAGGTGAATGGAGTTTCTTCCTCCTCCCCACAGAATCTACACTCGTCAGTGTCCGATACGCCCATTCTCAGCAAGTGCTTTCTGGGACGACAATGCCCTGTAAGAAAGCCAGTGAGGAGGTGTAGTTGGTTCTTACTGAGATCCAAATATTTTTGGATCTAGCAGTTTCAAAATTCCGAAGGAACTTTTTGGAGTGATCCAACCCTGGGAGATTCTGCCAGAGTGTTTATCTTTCAGTTTTCTTCTTCAAATCTTATTCAGCTGAATAGTTTTTGTGTTTAGGGGATGTTTGGTCACTACAATATGTCCAACTCATGAAATTCAAGTTGATAGTGACCTCAATAACATATTTAAAAATCAGAAATGTGAAAATAACTTCATTATATTCTTTGGAGATTCAGAGTGTCTGACAAAAGTTTTGGCTGACACTCATGATACTATTTTGAAAATAATATTCTATAAAACATATAAAAAATCAACCATGTGAAAATAAGTTACGTCATACAGCTCTGGGATCTTGGACTATTAGTGTATTATCTGCTCAAATGAAACAATATCTTATAAGAAAACAGGTATGTACCACTATTCCGACACGAATTGTTAATTTGTTCGTTTTCCTATTTGTAACTTAAGGTACAGTCACTTCTAAATTTTAAATAATTTTAATATTCAGGAACCTTATATGTCCCACAGTTATTAATGAGAAAATTTGTTTCGTAGTATTAAATATTTCTGAGCGTAGGACCAATTTGTATGACAATATGACTGTTGAATTATATAAATATTAACTTAAGTTTGAAAAGAATAACTTATGAGTAATCATTTTTGTTGACCCTTTCATCGATACATGGAAATAGGGGCTTTTCGATCAAATCATAGATTTGTAAGACAATAGTATATTCCGAAAGAAGTTTCAGAATCGGCTCCTATTCCAACACGAATGCATAATTCGAGAACGAGCAGATGGTGTGACTTTCGAAATTTGACAGATAATGGAATTTGATTTGATTCGAAATTGATAGGATCTGAGGTAAGTATCGACAATCACAAAACGAAAAATATAACTGCAAACCCTGCTGTAATGAGTTCATTACAGCACTACTTTCAGTACTGTAATGAATTCATTACGATACTGGAATAGAGAAATATCTTTCAAATTGATTCAGATAATTATTTCGAGTTTCAACAAAAAATAATCCAGTTGGTTATTATTTTTTTCTAAGGAATCACTAGATTGACATATTTTATACTTGCTACCCCTGTTAGCATTCACAATGAGATTCGATATTGTTGACCGTCTCATCAAATTAAAGCTACCCAAGGAGAATTAGTTTGATAATAATAATAATAATAATAATAATAATAATAATAATAACCTTTATTGATCCAGTAAGACAATTTACATTGTGTTGGACAAGTCAAGAATTAATTGTTATTGAACATTGCGAAATACAATATAAACAATAACATGCAAACTTAGAACTAATTATTGATTCGAGTAAGGAATACACTTTTTAATTAATTAAACAAAACTTTGAATTTGAACATAATTATTCAACTTCTTCAAAATTCCTTTAATGTGGTGTTGAAATAATCACCCACACTGTAAAATGCTTCTTGTAAGAGTATGTTTTTAACACATTTTTTAAATGAAGACAAATTAAGGGACCTGACTGTTTTTGGTAGATGGTTAAAAAACTTAATGCCTTGATATGATGGAGAAGATTCATATTTAGCCAATCTGTGCTTAGGTATGCACAAAACTTCCCCATTTCTGGTATCATAATGATGATAGTCAGAAAGTTTAGTGAACTTGTGTTTGTTTTCTCTCACATATAGTAGACACTTATATATATATAGATACAAGTAACAGTCATAATCCGCCTACTTACAAATAGTGGCTTACAAGAATCCATCGGTTTGAGGTTGAATATTAACCGCAGAACACGTTTTTGTGTCAAGAGTACTCTATTTAGATCAATAGAGTTACCCCATAGTGAAATATTATAGCTAATATGGCTATAAAATAAACCATAATAAATATTCATGACTGCATGAATAGGCAATGAGTCCCTAATTCTACCTATGGAGTAACATACTTGGTTAAGCTTACCACACAGTGAATCAATATGTTTGCACCATCTCAACGCACTGTCAATCCAAATGCCAAGGAATTTAATGCTATCTTTAGAAACTACAGTAACTTCACCACATTCAAAACTGAGAGTGGCATTATTCGCAGCTGTAGTATTGAAAAAAATGCACTCAGTTTTGTCCAGGTTCAAAATGAGAGCATTTGAGCGGCACCACTCAATGAAACATGCCATCAATCTGGCACATTTCTCCGAGAGTTCACCAGGTGTGCGCGCCGATACTGCTAGGGAGGTATCATCCGCAAAAATAATAATTACACTCGCAATTACATAATCAGGTAGATCATTGATGAAGAGCAGAAAAAGTAAAGGTCCAAGCACAGACCCCTGAGGAACTCCCAAACCCACATCATAGTCATCAGACCAACTCTCCTGAACCTTCACCTTCATCGTACGATTAGTGATGAAGGAACGAAACCATTCTAGCACTATTCCTCTGAAGCCAATGTTATAGAGCTTACTCAGAATGAATTCGAAGACAAGGCAATCAAAAGCTCTCGACAGGTCGAAAAACAACCCGGCAACACAAAGACCATCATCCAAGCTCTTATAGATGTAATCCACAAAGGAGAGTGCGGCAGTCTGCGTCGATCTACCAGATCGGAATCCATGCTGACAATCGGTGACTAAGTGGAATCTATTCAGGAAGTCAATCATGCGATTATACATAATTCTCTCAAATACCTTCGAGAAAACACTCAGTATCGAAATTGGTCTATAATTGCTAATGCACATAGGATCATTCTTTTTGAACACGGGAATAACAGTTGCCACCTTCAGCAAAGAGGGAAACTGACCACCTGAGACCGAGATGTTGACAATGTGAGCAAAATGCTCAGATATCGGTTGAGCGATTGCCTTCAAAATTTTTGCTGATACAAAGTCAACACCTGAACATTTCTTATTTTTCAATGTTCTAATTGAATTAAGAACTTCATCACTACTGACTGGTAGAAAGAAAAAAGTATTATATTTCATCACGGACAAAGAACAACATTGTGATAGGTTATTACCATAATATTCATGAAGACTTCTTTCACTAATTGTAGAGAAGTATTCACCAAAAGCAGCAGCCAATTGGAAAGACTGAGAAAGCTCCAGTCCATCTATGTTCAATGTAATCTTTTTGGTCAGGTCAGATTTACGGCCAGTAGCGTTATTCACGAGTCTCCAGACAGTTTTATTTATATTTGTTGATGTATTCAAGAGCAGAAATGGACCATGGATCCTGGACTAATTCTGTTGAAACTGGTTAAAGTTGAAATTGAGTTGAATGTAGCACACAGAAAATGGGGAAAATTCCATTTTTCCAGAAGGGTTACAAATATTCGTTATTGGTAATAAAGATCTGGAACTCGAAAATCTGCCTAGATTACGGCTTCCGAATTTCCCCATCCTGCTGACCCACAACGAAAGTCAACAGGCGGTACTCCATGCCCGAGGAGGCAGCAGTCACTCTCGCTTTCCATGAGAGAGGTTTTCCTGCGTGTTTCCGGTCCGGAAACGCCCGGGAAATGGAAGGAAATCGACAGAGCAGCAAACCTCATTTCCAACGCCCGAGGAGGAATAATATATGTGTACATCTGTATTAGAATAACTTTGTTCATTTTAGCCCCGAAGACTTACCGACTCGATTGGCGTCTTGGATGAGGGGAGGGGGGATGATGCAGCATCCGCAGCAACCGAGGCGTGCGAGATCTGGCGAAAAACATCAATTCGACGATGAAGCGGGATGTGCGAAAGCCAAGAAACTCCAGAAATACCACAACTTTCCAAATATAATATTCAATATTTGTGAAGTTGGTCCAGAACATTTGGATTTTCCAAGTTTTTTTTTTGGTAAATTATGCAAGGTTTGTGCTGCTTTATGCCGTTGAAAATTTTTCTTAATTCGGTCTCCTTAACTATTGATAAAACCATTTAACTGGTATGATCTCAAGAAATTTTCATTTTCATTCATCGGAAGCATTTAGCAAGTAAGATTTCAAGCCTTCAACTTCCAATGAATCAATTGGGTTAGTCATTCTATTCATACAAATTAAACTCATATTGTAACCCTCGTAATTGTCAATTGTAGCTTCTATTTTTGTGATGAACACTAACCCTGCTTACTAAAAGTAGTTTGTCACTGTAAAGGTCGTCTCGATTGATTAATTAGCCTTCTCTTTACAGACCAACCTTAGAGATCATAAATATTGATTTCTCAATCATGATAATTTCACATTTGTAATAATCTTAATGAGGAACAGACTTAGACTACTAAGCTTTTAATACACGTATCTCCTCTAAGGCCTGATCTCATTTTTATTACAACTCAGCCTCTTCTAACAATTCATTATTCAACCTTCTGTTTTTCTGATGAAATAAAGAGGCTCTCGCAATCAATTTCATTTGCATCCTCACTGTAGACGCTGTGTTTAATTTTGAATTAATGGAACTATCTCAAAGTCTAAGTCTGACTTCATCTGACCTCTCATTTTGAACATCTCTAGATTACCTCTATTTTTAGATGAATAATTCACTCTGAGTTTAAAGATGACTTAAATATTTGTATTTTTTACTGTATCATCTTCATGCGGGTGGCTTATTCATTTTATGATTGTGAATGATGTCAATAAATGTTTTTACAATACCATCTCTAACTCAATTATCTGGATACAGTCCTAAACAATATTTTACAAAATCAGAACAACCCCGATTTTGAACACCATGTGTATGTCGAGATATTTTAAAAACTCAAATAATGGGCAAGTGCGGCACTTTTCGAAAAATTGGAGTCGATTCCAATGACTCGAAAAAATTGTGCTACACATGTACTGCGTTGTGCCGTTCAAATTTTTCCGGAAGCTTGAACAGTTTCCCGAAAAATAGAAATTGAAATTAAATATAGCCCTTCACCTGATTTTCTTCTTATACCTGAAAATTTGTGCATGTCAGATTCCCAGGAAATATCAACAAGTTGTCTCTCATATGGGAAGAATAAGAAAAATTAGTAAGGTATAAAAAAATCAGCATACCTGGCAACAGCCTTTGTGCGGTTGGCTCAGCACATCTCGATTTTCGAGAAAAAATCGTATGTAATAGAAAAAAAATCCAGTTCAGCACAACAAAAATTTTCTCATATATCTAGAAGTTCTGGGCCAACTTCAAACACACTCTTGCCAGGTATGCTGATTTTTCTACACCCTACTTATTTTTATTATTTTCTCCATGTAAGGAAAAACTTGTTAATTTTTTCTGGAAATCGGACTGGAGCAAGTTGGCACGATTGCAGCACAATCATAAAAACAATTGTCGTCGGAAAAATCAGTGCAGTGCTGATTTATTTATCGTTTTTGTAATATTCTGGAAAATCTGAATAATTTTCGAAAAAATATAGCACAAATTTATCAATTCATTTGTTAGAAGAAAAACGTGCTGGCCTTTTTTTTTCAATTTTGATTTTTCGGGAAACTAGACAGACCTTAGGAAAAATTCTAACGGCTCAACTCAGAACATTAGTTGTTCAGAACAATTTTTTTCAGTCATTCACTAGAATCACATGGAATTGAGAAAAAAAACTCAACGACACAAAGCAGGACAAACCTAGCCCATTTCAGCACGAAAAAAATAATTTCGATAATCAAAAAGTACCACAGATGAATGCTGACAAGTATTTCATGGACATTATGAGAAAATATGGTGGTATCGTGTTTCACAATTTTCGGATCAGCCTGTAGAGTAAACAATGATTTGAGAGCGGAGTACTGCCGAATCATTCAAAATTTGAATCATTCTCCTAGCAAGAAATTCATCAAATTTCCAAAAATTGATCGAGCAATATTGACTCACCCTGTCTGAATAATCAATCCATCCCATTTTATGACCTCACAAATTTCACAACCATTCATTTCCACCTTGTATAATAAACATGGATCAGGCGACATAGATGCTTATAAGATACTTGAATGATGAATGCGAACATTTTAGGTCACTATGAAAGTGAACGAAATTCCGAAATGGAGAATATTGAAAACTCATTTCGAAAATAAAATCCGAATAACATCAAGAAATCACGAAGACTTTCAAGAATATCGACGGAAAATCGAAGAATGAAATAACAAAAACAACTTCTGCTCACTTGTTTTTCTACAATGATCCTGAGCATGACTGCTATATTGTCCAAACACTCACTCCCAATACGGTTGATTTCAGCGAAATCAGTTTTTTTCTTCTGGAAAATCACGCACTTGTTGAAATTATCGATTCGACGAGAATGCAGTTCACCAGTCAAAACCATATGAATTACTGCCCCCTCACCTCTAAACAGTCGAAATCTAGCACGTGTTCTGGTGGAAATGATAATCACAATGTTGACACATTCACGAAGCGAGCTATTCGGAATCAATGTACGATGAGTCATTAGCAGTTGCAATAACAACTTCTTTAGATTTTGTACATTCGAATGTGCCGTTTTTTTCTGGGCGATGAAATAATGAAATATGAAAAGTTTTTTCACTTTGTACGTGGATGATGAGGCTCATGTTGATTATTCAAACAAACTTTTGAGTCATTGACGAAATTTCATTTCGTTAATTTCGCGTTTATTTAAGATCGATTTCGAGTGTATCTCATTTGATAAAATAGCATTTCTCCTTTTCGAAAGAAGCAATGATTGCACAATGAGTATGCTTATGATTCTTTAAATTCCAGGAACTTTGTGAGGATTAGATTTATTAATTAGGTATTATCCATTGCAACAATAATGTAAGACATGAACAAAACTCTTCTAGCTAAGAGTCACCATCGTAAAAGTGGTCATGTAAAAATAATTGATGCAAAACAGAATTTTTCTATGAGGATATTACTGACTAACGCTAAATTCACACACACCGGTTTTTGGTCGGCCGGTTTCATGCCGGTCATCCAAATCGCACGCTGATTGGTGCCAGCGTGAATGCAAGGTCCCATTCACCAATCAGTGTGCAATTTGGACCACCGGCATGAAACCGGCCGACCGAAAACCGGTGTGTGTGTGAATTTAGCGTTAAGCTGACAATTATTCGACCTCTTTCAAATTCACTTAGCTTGCGATAAATTCTGCATACACGTGCTCTATACATTTTAACAACAAATAAAAGTCGAGAATGGATCTCCTGGTTTGTTGTAAAATTCAAAACATTTGCAAAAAAAACGTCTTAAGTATTTGAGTAACAAAAATGTTTATATGAAAAAATCTTCGCGATTTTTTTCTCCAAATTTTAATCATTCAGTCCTTGCTATACTATCTTTGTTTTACTAAAAAAATTCGGAATTAAAACAACTCCTTCTGGACGTTGCAGTTTCTTTGTCAGTCAGTATATGTCCGAATATCCGAAGTGGCCTAAAGCTCCATGTCCCTCCGCGTCGTTTTTAATTAAAACACGTGTCGCTCCGACCTGTCCGGTCACACACGGAATTTTATGGTAATGAGAGGCTGTGTTTCGGTGGCATTTTTAGGGGTTGACAGGTCCGTTTACGTATTCATGGACTTCGGTAGGGAGGTTAGGGCTGTTAGCAGGGTCAATCGTCGGAAGATAAAGACAAAATCTACGGTGAAACCGTTGTCATTCGGAGCATAGAGTTTATAACGACTGTCGGATAGGTGAACCATAGAAAAAAATGGACTGAGCGTTTCCTATTTAGCTGAGGACTGATTGCTTCTTATCTTTCCACAGAGTAGCCAATTTCATGTGGATTTAAGACAGTCCATAGACTATATTCCGGACTTATAGTTGTGACTCAGATAGGAGTTAATATTCATGGGAAGCCACCATGGAAAGGAATATTCATTTGGCCTAAATACATCAATCAATGAATATACCACACAATGTCGAAGGTCTTTTGAAATATGTTTTTTTTCAAATATTTGACACACATCTGAAGAAAAAAAAGAACAGAGAGGACTAAGAAATTACTTCTGAATATTTTAAATTGTGTCCAACATTTTCTGGAAACGATTAATGAAATTTACATAAGTATTATTCCAAAGTCAATGAGAAATCTTAAAAAAATACTTTTATTTTTTTTTATTGTTTTCAGTTATACAGGGTGAGTCTTTGACTTGTACATATATTTTAACGGGAGATTCCTGAGATCAAAAGAACCATATTTTGTCTCTAAAATTTTTTCCGATTCGGCTCGGTTAGAAAGAGACAGGCTATTGAAAATGCATGAAAAAATTTGAATTTCGAATATATTTCGTGAATGATTTTATCGAATGAAATGATTTTCAGAATATAGATTTTCATTTATGTGGCGAATCTTTTACGAACTCAAAATTGTACCCACTTGTTATATTTTTTTCATTATGTGCAATATATACCAATACATTCTATAATCATACCAAAAATTTTATGGTCCCAACTTTTGAAAGTAAGTTAGATGCTATTTAATGAATATTCGGCATTTTTGGAAAATAAAAGTATTCTTCATGAAATCTCGTGAAATGCACATTTTTCGAGTAATTGATGATTTAAAAAAATCTATATCAGCGAAACTGAAAAAATTTGTTTCTTTGCCTGGATGCAACTTTGATCAAAAGATTCAGAGGATTAAATTTCTGGTACATTCTCGAAGGTTTAGCTAGTAGATCTAACGCTCAGAAAAACTTTAGTGTCATGTTTCCAGGGAAGGCATAGCTCATTATGAAAGTTTAAAATGGCCATGTCTTTTTATAGAGTGAATCGGGAAAAATTGTATACGAGAAAAGTATTTGATTCGACCTGAAGAATCTATCGTTTGAATATATGTACTAGTCAACCAAAGTCACACCAACTGCCAAGATACAATACAAAAGTCACTAATCTGAATTTTTATTTGAATTTCAAGAGTATTTCACAAACTTGACTGAAATAGAGAAAATATCGTCTAATACTCGTTGCAGAAGGCAATTCCAACAATCATGCTGTCGAAAACTCACTCCTTCGTAGCTCGTTTTCGAATTTCGCATTCTTGTTTGAATAGGAGCTCATTCTGCAACTTCTTTTAGAATATACTATTCTAATACGAGTGCAGTGTTCAAAATTCAAAACAAGCTACGAAGTGTTAAATGCATGTTGAAAGTTATTTCATTCGTAGGATCCTAAAGGAATCCGTCTTCTTAGTTCAACAAATAACTATTTTTTAAATTGCTTGCCCAAATAATGAAGTAAAAAAATTGTTATGAAAAGTGATGAATTCGTCTGTTTTTCATTTATCCTTCTCAGTGATCATACTGGAATTTGTCATGGTGGGTGCAATAATGAAAACTGATTATTGTTGGTGAGAGTACTTGGTACTATCCCGTATCGAGAATCCGAGAGAAAAACGAACAATTCTACCAACTTCTCGATAGCACCAATCGACGTCACGTACCCATATTTCAAGAAACGAGACGTCAGTCGACCGTGTTCGGAAGCATGATGTACGAGATACAGCCTCCGTATCATTTTCCCATCATCCTACCACCCCCGTTCGCATCAATGCGAAATCGCCGTCGCATTTGTATCAGGCGACCCGATCGATGCGGTCCATCAATTGTTTCCGATGTGCGCCCATCCGGGATGACGGACCAGACGTCTGAAATTGTCGCGAATCCGTTCGATCGACGACGTGTGCGTGACTCGCGCCAGTATGGCATTGTTCTGCCCCGTTTGCGATAACGGAAGGCCGACTTGACGTCTCCATCTAGTCTCTCGCAGCGATTGTAAATTTCAGGCATCCGGCGTTCGGAGACAGGGGTGGCTGCGAATCGTAAAGCCGGCTCGGGACGTTGTGTCTATGAAAAGCGTTTGCCTTTTGATGGCCTTGGGAGGTGAGAACCATGTTCAAGGACGAGCAACGAAACCAAGAATGATCAGACCCCTTTTTCCTTTTTCCGTCTAACAAAATAGGTCAAGTGTGTAAGATCAAGTTCTTCAGATCCTCAACAATTATGGAAAAAACAATACCATTCAAGGAGAGTAACTTCCTTATACTCCCAAAGAATATGGTTGTACACTTTTTGGAATTCGAAGTTAGGTTATGCTCCAAGGATAGTTTATATTTATTGTCTGCAACCTGAGGCGTGGAGAGCATCAAGGCTGATGCCTACAGGACCTGAACTTTTCTGTAGGCTGGGAAAGAACCAATAAAAAAGCGGTCTAACAATAGGAAGCGGTTAATAGAACAACACTCTGGAGGAATACTCCTAGACTTGCTCAGGCAAAGAAATTTGTGGTATTCTTGACTACCTACAACAGAAAGCTTATAAAGCTGCCAGAGCTAAGCTGCCAATACAAACACCTTTTGTACCGCATGAGAATGTCAGCAAATGAAATTTGCAGACAAAGAAGAAACGACTGAACACTTGGTATGCAAGTGTCCAGAATAGGTCGAACTAAGAACTATTCACATAGCAAAGTTACTTCCGGAGCCTCATGAGGAAATAGCTAAGGCCCTTAGGAATGTCATTCCATCAACGTCATTGACGTCCTCCTTGGGATTTGAATGAACAAGTTGGCCGAAGAACCGAAGTTTCCTGAAAGCTGAACCAAGCTATAGTTCAGCATAATAAGATTTTTTCTGTTCCCCTTCAGACCTTCTCGCTGTTATGGAATTTGCCCACAGCATCTACGATGATTTCAAGATTCCAAGGAGATTGAGTGTTGGGTAACTCTTGTAAGAGGTGGTTCATATGTCCAGTACACGACGCTGAAATGTAAGAACTGTATCACGTCATTTCGAATGTCACAATTAGGGTTGTTTTTTCAGAGGTTGGTCCATTGACCGGTCGTCAATGGATAACGTAACGACGTTATCCCACTTTTTATCGGTCCAGTTGCTCGCGAGACACACAATATAGTGGAACAAATTTTGTCTCGACTGTCAATCGCGTCATAAACGCCCGGAATGCCTCGCCTCATTGGAAGTGGTACAATGTACCGCTTAAGTACAAAAGTGAGGCTCCTCTTACAAACACAATTTTAAAACGTGTACTACCCAACACTAAAGGAGATCATCCTGTGCTTTTCTCTCCGTACGAGATGGAATTCCACAGGGATCAAAACTGGGTACTGTTTCGTTTTTCCTTTTCATAAATGACTTTCCCCATTATTTGTGCAATTGCTTGACATTTCTGTTGGCTGACTATACCAATGTTTTCATGATGACAAATGTATGTAATCCTTGATTACCCCGTTGACATTGCCCAGAGGAAGTGGAAATATATCGCAGGGTTAGAAAAAGTGTTTTAATCGCCGAACAGTGCAATCAACCCTGCAAGCCAACACAACCAGATTAATCGGATTAATCGAAAAAGACGTGGTATACAATAATCATAATAAGTAAAAGTGGATGAGAATCGTGTCCTTGTTTTGAAAACTGTTTGGAGTTATGTCGGAACTCATTCGATTTGTTTTTGTTCATCCATATATTCCCAGCTACCAAAATGTTTTCTCCACTTGCATATTCAATATAATCGGAAAATAAACGAAACCAGAAAGACTTCCGCTTCGAAATATGAAAATACAGACAAAGTTTCGAGTTCGAAAACACCCTGAGTACATATTTGGATGCGAAATTAACTGTTTTCGTTCCTTTGAATTCGCGGATGAGTCAACTTCCAGGAACTCGATCCGAAAAAGTTGGTCCTTCGGGCCGGATAAATCTAGGAAAAAAAAACGAGTGAATCAGACTCGTGTACGTCACCTCTCGTCTTGTGTCCTCTTATCCATGCGAACCGCGTCTCGCAACCAGAGGAGGGCCCGGGGTAAAAAACGGGACGCCGTCCTTTGTTTCTATCTTTTTAACGTATTCATCGCGCCCGCGGATCCGGAGGTGAATTTCAATTCGCGGGATCGACGGCCTTTTCAGTTTTCCGACGCGGATCGGCCAGGAAAAATCGACCTGTCGGGCGGAACGAGCCTTCGGGGTGAACTTCGCGAAATTTATCGATGACGAGCGAATTATCCATCGCGGAGGGACCATTAGGGGAAAAAACAAAAGCGGGCGGGCGTTCGCGCGCGACCGGTTTCGGGGCACGGGGGATTATTGCGGCGATGAATCTTCGCGAATGATGTAGATCGCATGCGTTGTTTCAATCGCCACGCCGTGGTTCGATTATACTAACTGACAAAGAAACTGCAGAAAATTTGGAGAAAAAAGAAGGAGACTACAATTTTTTTATTGAATTTCTTAATAATGTGTTCGTCCACCGCGGTTATCTATACCTACACTCTCCGACACGTCTTGGCAATGATGCAGAAAAATTTTTTTGGTATGTTATTTTATTATATTATTATACAGGGTGTACCAAGCTCGACGGCCTATTAGGCGTTTCTGGAGAACTGGTCCTATTTGAAATCTGAAAATTGGGATTATATTATTGTTTGACATTATCTACCGATTTGAAATATTCTTGGAGCTTGACCACTTTCAGTTATACAGAGATTAAAAAAAAATTTTCAAAAAAATTTTTTCTGTTTTTTGTTTCAGAATTTGATAGATTATGCAATTCTGAATACATTCGTACTCAAATCGTTGCATTCGTCAAAATACTTTCCAAAATATCGAGAAAAAACTGAAGAAAAAAGGGAGATAAGTGTATTCGGTATTATGTTTGTTATTCCTAACCTAGATATCGTAAGCACAAACTGTTTTCACATTTTTGAAGGCGAAGACTATGCGAATATTGTACAATTTCAGAATTTTGAATAACCCGTTAAAGGGTGATCCAAATGTTGGTTCAAAAATTGAGATCAAAATTGGCACATAACTTTCGTTTTTCAAATTAGAACCCTATTTTTTGATGATTGCGTTGGATTCTGCGAAGAAAAATGATTATAATGTTCTAACATGGTGATGCTCCTAAAATTGATAATTCAGTTATTTTGGATTTTCTGTTTCTATTCATGAAATCTGTTTAACATCAACAATGATGAATGAATTCAGAAAAGAGGAAGTAACTAGTGATTTATTTGAGTAATTTATCTTCTATGACCAAGTACATCGTTGATATGAAACAGATTCTATGAATTTGACGGTACGTACGACATGAAATCAGGAAATCCTGAAAAACTCAAGATTTATACATTTTAGGAGCATTAACATGTTGGAACATTATCATCATTTTTCTTCGCACAATCCAACGCAATCATAAAAAAATAGGGTTGTTATTTAAAAAACGAAAGTTATGGATCAATCTTGATCCCAATTCTTGAACCAACATTTGGAACACCCTGTGACGGGTTTTTCAAAATTGTAAAAATGTACAATATTTCCACATTTTTCGCCTTCAGAAATGAGAAAACGATTTTTGCCTATGATATCTAGGTTAGGAATAACAAACATAATACCGAATACACTTATCTCCCTTTTTTCTCCAGTATTTTCTAGATATTTTGGAAAGTAATTCGACAAATGCAACGATTTGAGTAATAATGTATTCAGAATTGCATACTCTATCAAATTCGAAAACTGGTCAGGCTCCAAGAATATTTTAGATGGGTAGATAATGTTAAACAATAATATAATCCCATTTTTCAGATCTCAAATAGGTCCAGTTCTCCAGAAACGCCTAATAGGCCGTCGAAGTTGGTACACCCTGTATATATTATATTATTATATTCTGCAACTTGTTTTTTTTTAGAATTCTTTATATTGAAACTAATATTGAATGGATCATAATTAATTACATTTTTGTAACTTTGAGGAATAAATTTAAGTTCATATTTATTCTTGCTTTTCATTTTTGACCGCCTTATTTCTTATGAACTTAATGCATATGATTAAAATATCGTCTTTTCCTCTTGCAAAAATACAATCTGCTTTTCTCTACAATATTACTGAGCTACCGGAATCAACAATCACACAGCACTGGAAACTGAGAGTGATATATGGAAAATAGGATTGAGGATCTAATAGTCACCGAAAGATGATTAATTTCTAGTATTTCCTAATTTTACCGAATCCAAGTCCGAAAACACTAATGAAGAATGATGGATTCAGAAGTTACCAATACTTTTCTACGTGAATGAAGGTTTATAATGTGCATCAGATACAATAACTGAAGATCTTTTATATCCATATCATAGATTAACTTTGACCGAAAAAGGTCCATATTATATGTGCATCAAAGTTTTTAATAAATAACCTCATCATATAAAATGTTGTAAAAGTCTTTCTAGATTTAAAAAAGAAGTGAAAGATATGTTAATTGAGCTAGAACCTTATAGCTTAGGAGAATATTTTAGTATAGGAAATTTAAGTTAGATTTCTTTTGTGTTGACGTCATTTCATTTATTATGTATATTATTTAATATTTGAAATAAAGAAAATTATCTATCTATCTATCTATCTAATCATGTAGTTCAGATTAACACGTTTACGCTAAATTCGAAAAAAAAACCAAAACTTACCCTTTTCTTCGTACTCAACACATTTCTTCGATAGTTGAATCATGCTCATATGTCCCGGAAGTGGAATCAATATCAAATCTGTCATAACTGACTGGCATCTTGAGAGGGACCTGCAAATAAAGAATGCTACTAAGTTGAGAGGTATCTCTGCAAGATCTATGGTTACGTTTGAAAGAGCATCACCACAAAACGACTCCACCAAATTGGACATTTCTTTTTTTTTGTAGTGTTTGTTATAGTCCAGACAAGGTTTTTACAATGAAATATTTTAGAAGATACACGGTCAAGAAAGAAGAAAAATCATTTTCTGCAATCTTAGGGTTGAATGTGTTAGAATTTTGACTCTAAGCAGTCTCTGACAGTAAGGTTAACAAAATTGAGACAATCTTGTGAAAGAATATTAGACCGATACGAAAAAATGTGAATTATATGCAAAACTTGGAGAAAACGAGCTAATAAAAAGATTATTAGATAATAAAATAGGAAAGAAATGGAGAACCGGTATAATTTTGTTTGCTTCTTTCTTAGTTTTCTTATTATCATTATGAAGTCGAATAATTCTTTTGGTTTATCCATATGGGGATAATGTCAGCTGTTTTTGATCTTTCTGTGTCGAAACCAAATACCGGGCCGATCAGAACCCAGCATCTGGAAGATGGATATACAGCGTGACACAAATAAGTGACTCGGCGTTTTCAATGTGTCCAGTCACGGGGTGGCCTTCATCTGCATACACTCCACACAGATCGCGTTCTTCTAGGCGTGAAATCTCACAATAAACTCATTCACTGGGCCTCCCTCTCGACTTTCTCCGTAGAAAAAGTTTTGATTGTAACGCCCGAAGCCCTTCTGAAGATTTATGACGAACAAGGGGTTGAGCATCATTAATATAATCAATTGTGTATATGATATGTACACGAGCATGTGCAGGGCATAATCTTTTTGAGCGGAATCGACTCTACCCTTGGAACTTGGAACCACCATCAATTGTCATTTTCTGGGCGGAGCCTATATATCATGGCCATCTGTGCTTTGTGAGAAGCTGTTACGCGTTCTTGTAACACGGCACATTGAGTGTTTTGTTGTGTCTTAGACTTCTTTGGGCATCCGTATGAAGAAGTAACCAGGCAGAGAGAGCATAAAAGGCGACAGCACAATGGGTCATTGTTGGTGGTGGAAAGTTGTAACTATGGGTTTTGGGTGAAAAATTTTATGGAAATTTTTGAACGATTTCATTTTATGCCAGACTTTGAATTATTGATACTCGTGAATGAGCTTTCTGTTGCTGAATAGAAAAGTTATGAGGTTTGCGTTTGAGTCAAACCAGATACATGAGTCTTTGGATGAGCTTGGGGTTGATTTATTGTAGGATTAGGCGATATATACCAGGTCAAAGCAAAGTTATTACGACAAAAAATAAAATCTATGTTGAATGCTACTTTACACACTCGAAACGGCGATTGAAAAGGTGATATGGAATTCCAGAAAAAATGCTGCTGAATCATTCCTATTGTAATAATTCAAGTCTCTTGTAGACTGAAGTGATACATGGGCAGTTTCATAGTAGGTATTGAGGGTTCAGTTAACAGCCAACCTTTTTTTCATTCACTGCACCTGATAGTTGTTTAATCGTCCGAACCCTTAACATTTTTTTATTTATAACGTATTCTTTTTACTATTTTCTCACAACTTGGATGAGCTGGGTATCCCTTAGGTCTCAAGGTGGCAAAGCTCATCATGAAAGTTTAAAATGTTTATCTATATCTGTTCATGCAGAATGAATCGAAAAAAAATTGTTTACGAAAAAAGTGTTTCCTTCGACCTCAAAAATATATTATTAAAATATATGTACAAGTCAAGGGTTCACTCTATTATAAGGAATGTTTAAGTGAAGTGACCCATAAAAAGATATTTCTGCAAAAATACAAATCCTAAAATGACCCTCTCAATATTTATCAATTTAATGAGAACTGGCTGATAAAAATAAGTATATTTGTTCGAGAACTACATGGTTTTGTTGCCATTATTGGTTAATTCAGCGGCTCAAATGCCCCGTCATTCTGCTTTGAATATGTTTTCTTAATTTTTTTTCTATTTCAAGTGTTCTTGGTAATTTGCTGTTCAGATCATGGATATTGACCAAATTTCATCTAGCCCACAACATTTAATTCAGGTCTTGATCTTGATGTTTAATATCGTAAATGGACCACTTACATTTACAGCTATGCAAAGAACTGAATGAGTAGACGCAATTCCAGAAAATTAAGATATTATCCCGAAAAGGTTGTGTCCTTATCCCATTTCCCATTATTTACATTTTCATAAACAGGACATTATTTCTTTTTACCACGTAGGTGAAATCCTAAATATCACCCTTTTCCTGAGGCTTCTGTTACAATGCAGGCACTTCCATAGACATAAAAATGTGAACAAAAACCATAGAAACACATGATAGTTCGAGGGACAACCCCTTTGGGCATCTGTCCTTTCAGAAAAAAACTCCACCCAGATCAAATAAATATGCGGTTTCAAAAAGCATTTTGTGGACACGTCAAATAAATTTTCCGCTACGCAAATGAAATGTCAAGTGATTCTCCGACCGAGTTTATTTTTCTTACAATTAATTGACCCAGAAGGGTTGGACCCTTACGTCCCTTTGATATATTAACTGAAATCTAATGTCGAATAAACACGATGTATTATTCAGGACGTCCTCAGTGTAAATATGGGAGCCAAATGGTCACTATTTTCCAACGAGCAATCTCCAAGGGTACATCGTTTCTTTTCCGGTTCGGTTGGCCTGATATAGAATTGAATTTCTGACCCAGTTCTCTTATCTCCCAGAGAACTTACATAAATAGCATCGCAAGGCAAGGAAAAAATGTGTGTATCTCTATTTATCACCTGATATTCGACCCACTATCCTTATTCGAAGAGTCATTCATTTTTCCCTTAGTTTAGGTAAATTGAAGTTATCACCAGATTACATTTTAATAAAAATGAAAGAACGAAATTTTGCCATACCGAGAACATTTCTTCTCTCCACTTCTTATCTCTATTGTCAGAATGACAATTCTCGTAATATGTCTTAGTTTTCTGTCCTGAAAAATATTCTGTTTTCTTGTGTTATAACATGTTTGGTTTATCTATGGGAGATGATTGCCTTTCATTGGGGTCCCGTAGCGGTCTTCAAACATCTGAAGTGCCGAAAAATCATCAACTGGAAGGTCGTATCTGGTTTTAAAAAACCCTCACGACCAGAGAGCAACAATTTGTGGATTTTGAATTCGAATATCGAAGGAATTTCGAAAAGAAAGTGTGATTACGTCTCCAAATTAGCTGATGAAAATGGTATCAAAGAGATTCTTCTGCAAGAAACCCACACAGCAACAGAAGAAAAAAAAATCCTCGTGAAAGAGGACAGTTGAAAGTTATGTATTAATTAATTTTTTACAAGTTTAGCTTGTTATGTTGGAAAATTGTCAGTTTCGTAACTTTCAACAGATTCGGAAAGGGAAAATTGATGGAGTTTTTTTGTAATTTCTTTCAAATTTTGTGACATTTCTGTCATAAATATTCATAAACCTCCGAACATTATTTGGCGAAGAAATCTTAATGTTGATGTTTTTTTAAAGTAGCAAATGCATTCGATTTATTCTGAATAATCGGTTTCTTTTTTGCTTTTGTCTTTTTTCATTTCAGATTAAGAATTACGAGTCGTTTTGGGAAGAATCTGTGTATCCAAACCCATCGACGGATAACATGAAGATGATCACACTGATGTCTTTCAAGATTTTCCTGATATTTGATATTTTATGTTATTTTGTTTACGGAGAGGCAGGTTTTTTCGGCTGAGGTTTTTTCCCCTGGCTATATAGTATCTTATGATACTAGTGTTGATAGTATCGTATGATTCTATAGTATCATACAAAGAATGTTATGATACCCCGTTTTTTTTTTACCTCAGCTTAGGTACTTAGGTACTTTTTGTTTCAACATTTATTGTATTATTCTAGCTCTCTTTTTCATAAGAATATAAATCAAAATTAAATTTTCATTCATTCAAATTTCCACATTATGGCTAAATTTGCCACTACAACCGTTTCTGCAATGGCAAAAAATAGTTTTGGGGAGTAAAGTTTGAATTGGTTCCAGAGTATCATCTATCAATTTCAAATCTCAGACTTCGTCAGCAATATACAGAAAGGGCAAAACATCAGTATTTAAATTATTCAGATTTTACTGACGGCACCAAAGTATTCACAAAAACGAGAAAAAAGTATAACTATCATGTCTTCCTCCAACATCGGCTACATGGCTAGGCAATTAACTGAACCTGGGGTTGGAAATTGAAAGATGATACTATGAAACCGAATCAAACTTTACTCCCACCTGCTCCAGAAAAACTCCTCAATACTGTTTTTTGCAATTGCAACAATTATGAGAATAATGAAGAATAAGAACTGTTAAATACAAAACTTTTTAATACATTTAAATTCATCGTTAAGTAACCCCTTACAAAAACCCGCGAGAAGTTTGTAACAATTCAAAAGTTTTTCTCTGATCAGTCCCAGCTGGTTCGCGATTATGTTTCCTATGACCGGATATAAATAGAGGATTAACTGGCACGTATCTAATCGGGTTTTCCTAGAGGGTGGAAACTTTATTATCAAAGTTGGGCGATATCAAAAATCGAAGTGCATTCTCATTAGAAGGTAATCACTGTAGCACGTCGGGCGTCGCTAGTCAAGGCGGCTCGTTTCATTACATGGGAAATAGCTTCATAAATCTAACGCGAGGGGGCGAGGGGAGCTTTCCCTCGATTTTCCCTGTTTTCCCTCCCTGAGTTTTCGAGAGAGGTACTCCTGGGTGTTGGGGGAAAACGGAAAACTGTATCGGTTAAGTGGGGATGTACTGGAACTTGAGAGTGGAGAGGTTTTATTCCATTCGAGCAAATGGTGTTCGCTCACCTGATTTTATGGAAATGTGAACTTTTGAATTTGCTGTTAGTTTATTGTATCCTCTGTTTCATTTTTTCCTTTCCTCTTCAACTTGAAGATTTTTACGCCATGTTTCGGAGTTTTTGTATTTTCTCTTGGTTTATGGTGTTCTTTTAATACACGCGGGTTTTTTACTTCATTTGTTCGAATGTCTTTTCGAACTGTATTTCATTAGCTCCACCTTTATGTAACGAAATCATTCAATGAAATTCTCAACTTCAAGACTTTGCTAGCAAATTTGCATATGCAATCCACACTTATATTATAAACTAGCTTACCCGGCAGTCTTTGTACTGCCTCAATCAATAAAATATTAAAAAAAGTTCCCTCTTTACCTCTTAAATAAAGAGAATTCTTTTGATGTATGAATAACAATGTACATACCTATTTCAATGCAATTAAATTTTTTGTATATTTTGTACTTTTTTGTATTCCACCTCATATATTTCCTTCTTGAGAAAAACCAATGGTTAGTACAACTTTATTCATCTCTAAGGCGAAACAAAGTTCGCCGGTCAGCTAGCTTATCTAATTGCCAATGGCCACAATTGGTCCCACCACCAGATCCCCTACTCTCTTTAGTTTCTGAGATTGGAAATGATACTAAACACTTCTTGGCCAACATTATACCATAATAGTTTATTATAATATTATAGTTGCTTTTTTATTTATCGATTGAGGCAGTACGAAGTCTGCTGGGTCAGCTAGTTTCACAATACATGTCCACACAATACTGCTACAACAATCGACGAAATCTCAGCAAATAGTTATCAGCATTTTAACGAACCATTAAACGAAATGAATAATAATTCATCAAGCTCACTTTCTTGCTGGTTTCTTGGCCTAAGATCAAATAATTCAAATTTGCATTAAGTAGACACCATTACCATTCACTGGATTTATCATCTTGATATTCAAGTTATATCCATCATCACCTCTCCAAAACATTAGCGGGTATTGTAGAGCATCGTATGAACGGTGTGCTTTAAATATTCGTTGCAATTCTCCAGAGTAGCGTAAGAACAATATCACGCGTTTCCAAGTCACAATCACAATTGCCACTTCGTCTATTGTAGGGGCGTTGAATTGGCGTCATGTGCTCCAACATATCGTTTATCTGCTCTAATCACAAACTTGTGATAGTCACTTGGCATACATTCCAAAGCAATTTTGAACAATCGAATGAATGCATGATGTTCATGAAGTAGTTGCTGCAGATATTGAAGAATTATTCTTCTCACATATGCATTAATTGTTTGATGTTGATCAAGTTGATCATCCATATTACCTTTATGAAGTAAATTTGGCGGAATTTATGATGTGCATCTTCAAGTGGTTTAAATGATCAAATTCGATGGTGAATATGGCCTTGGATCTAAATAGCAGAAAGGAAAGACAAAATAAATGATTTGAAAGCATTAATATTAATATAATATTCTTCTTGTTGGATTGAATCCACGTCCTTTAATTATGTCTGCTCCAAATGAAGTCATTTGGAAACACCCATTGTATTTTTGTGTGTTCGATAGAAAATATCAGTGTCTTGATTCGGACCTTTAGGCAACTCAAAAAGCACAGTAATTCACATTGCCATCATAGATATAGATAACTTTCTATATCTATGATTGCTATCTTATGGCAATATTGATATTGTAGAACGGGGATTTGTTCATAACATTTCGTTATAAAATTTTCCGTAGTGTTCGGAAGAAAGATAGGTGTAATAACACACGAACACAGATGCGTTAATATTATTAGAAAATGTACCGTAGCGTCACTTATTGGCGTTATTCGCAAGAAGGAAAATTATTCACTATTTTTTTCCATTTTAATGTATTTTATGTTAACTCCGCCGTAGAAGAATCCAATTAAAAAATCTTTCATAACAAACAGTTAATCTTATCTTGAGTTATAAATGGTGTAACCAACAAAATGGCCGACTTAGTTTTTTTATATTAAGATGTGAAACTCTGTGTGTTTGTTTGTCTTCGCAAAACTCAGGAACCAGATGACCGATCTTGATGAAATTTTCACTATAGTGTAGAAAATTTGTCCGAGTAGGTTAACATGTCGAATTCATTTTTTCATAATGATTGAATGAAGAAATATATCGATTTTTCATGAACTAGTCGTAAATGAACTAGTTGATTTCAGGCTTTCTCTTCCGACGATGGGTAAACGTTACAATTTCAATATGCTGACTAATAAAAATCAAGAAATAGCTTTTTCTGCTGATCCATAACCTCGTCCATAACCCAATCAGCGCCATCTCGATGCCTCAAACATCAATTCAGACCACGGACAGACCGCGGGCCATCTTCGACGACCAATTAAAAGGGTTGCGAAACTCCGGGAACGTCCTCAACTTTCTGGAAGGCGATCGGGCGAAAGAGCTGATCTGGCCGGTTCCTGCAAGACAAACTTGGGGTCAAGTTTGACCCCTGAGGAAGACAGATAGGCGAGAAGTCCGGCAAACAATCCGGAAACTAGTAGTGGCGGCCGGGCGGTAACTGCTTGAACAAACAGCCCTCCGGGCGGCCGCCGAAACGCACAGAGAATTTTTAACTCGTTTAGGGCGATGCCGGGACAAAGGGTTGGGGGTGGGCGGTGATCGATACGACCGGGTTGGGGGTGATTTGGGGGAGAGGACAATCGACGGATGCTGGTAGAATCGGGATTTGGAGAGTTGTTAAAAAAAGCCCACGACAAGTATGAAAACCCATTTTTCTGATTTTTTGAAAATATTCTCTCCCAGTCTCTTAAACAAAAATTAATTAGAAAGAAGCCCTCTAGTATGCACCAATTTGTCAGGAGCCAATTTTCATTTCAATTCAAAAAATTGGGTGGCTCAGAGGAAAAGCAATCTACAATTAATTGAAAAAAAAATCCAACTGCCTCATTCGAACATGAAAAAGAGACTGGACATGAGTTCAGCTTTGATGAAACAAAAATTTTGTCATCACAAACTGATTATGAAAAAAAGATTACTACAAGAGATGATTTGCATAAAAAATAATCCAAATTATGTGAACAAACGATCTGACATAGATGGACTGAGTTCTTCATATTTTTAATTTACTAAGAAAAATGAAATGTTTCGAACCATTTTATCGTTTTCTGTGTTTTTATTTTTGAGATTCATATGTCAACTTGGTTGTAAAATTTTATCTTCCTGAATGCTTTCTCTCTGTTGAATGTTTGTTGTTTTCTAAATTATTATGGGTCGGTTTCACAAAACTTTAATTGTGCGATTAAAAAACCTCATATAAATTCGAACCAATCGAATCGCCCGTTTTGAAATTCCAACGAATAGCGGTGGCTCCCATTAACTTAACGGTACGAACAAAGTTTTGTGAAACCGACCCTATATCCTGTTATTCTGCTATTCTAATTGTTATGTCCTAGACCAAAGAAAGTACAACTGTGAATGTGAGTATTCGATATAATAAGATCATTTCTATATAAACATATTTATGTGTTTGTATTTACAGTTTTTATTCATGAAAACTTTTTATTTATTTAAATAACTTTTCAATTCGAGTGTGAATCTGTACCTTTTTCATCTTCTGACATAGTATGTTTTTTTCTAGAGCCCTGATGATGCAAAAATAAATTTGCGAAAGTGATTTATTAATTCTCCTACGTTCCCTAACCCAAAAAAAAATCCAGCAATATATTGGATAATTCTTGGAACGAAAATTCAAATGAATCGTTGAAGTAAACAAGTTCCAGTAATCGCTGAAGAATTACGCAACAACTCCACCAGGGGGCTCTAGTCCCATCCTGTCACCTCTCACCTTTATCGTTTTCCATTATTGGCCCGATCTGCACGTCACAACCCTTTGGGCCTTTGGTAACCGAACGCTCCGTAACCCTAAACCCGCATGTAAGATGATTAATGACTGGAATCCTTTGTATCTGGAATAACAGAAGGGGTTACTATGCCCAATCGCCATACCAGTACTTTGTTCGAGGGCTGTTGATGTCCATTCAATACGTCGAACTCGGGGAATCAAAACAAATCTTCAACAGTTCGCAGATTGCCTAAGAGGAGGCTGATTGATATTGGGGGATTTTTTTTTGTATCGAGCCCGTAGCGCTTGATGGGAAGGTTTCTGGGATGAAACGAATGATTAGCTTTCGTTGAGTTTGATTGATGATTTCAATGGGCGAGGAACGAATGGGCAATTTGTTCTTATACGGGACGTTTCCAAAATATTGCCTTTCATTGGTAGGTTTTATCAAAATAGATCGTTTCAACGTTTGTTGCTTATACATAATATTAAATATGAATGAAATGAGAGAAATCTTGGACATCAATGTCTCAATTTTTCATTAGATAATAAGTTTATGTTCTACGCACTAAAAATTTTCGCTAATTCTTATTATATTTTTTCCCTGAGAGGAATTGTCAAGTTCGTAGTATGATGATGGCGGCCAATTTGAAAGGCCGAGAAAACATATGTTCACAAACTCACCGATAAAATTGATTCTTGTTCACGGAATTTGGTCAGCATAGTCTCCATATCGAGAGACTTCTACTTGCCCTTCAGTGGTTTTGAAAAAACAAAATTTTTTTATTTTTCAACCGGCTTGATAAAGAGTTGTCAATTCCCATTTCGATTCTGACTATTCCTATTTGCTTTGAAAGCTCGAGGTTTAATTTCAATTTGATTATGAGCGGGTTTCACAAAGCTTTAATTGTACGATCAAAAATCCTTAGATTCGAACCAATCGAATCACTCGTTTTGAAATTTCAATAAATCGCGGTGGCTCCAATTAATCCGACGGTACAATCAAAGTTTTGTGAAACCGACCCTATATCTCATATCTATCAAATATTTGGCAAATACCTTCGGTAACATGCTGAGGTGGAAAATTGGGTTTGAGATGACGTGCGTGATCAGAATTGTCTCACACTTGTGTCCATTGAAAATTAAATATCCTGCATAAAATTTATTTAATCAGCGCTGTCTCATATGAGCAGTACTTTCAGTAGATCTACCAATATTTAGACAAATTAGTAAGTGATTCACTGAAAATACCAAAATGAATAAAAATTTTAACAAGAAAAAGCGACTTAAAAAAACTCAAAAACAAATTAATATTCACCAAAGAGTAAAAAATAATTGATACAAAAGTTAGGTGGATACTAAGAATTATTGTTATCATAACGTACTAATTCCCTGAGGTCCAAGCCTCCGCCAATGTCTCTTCTTGAGTCTTCTAATCAAACCGTGGCGTTCCATCGATATCTAGTCATTTCTGGACGTACTTACGCTACGAGATATAAAAGCGGCCGACTATTGTAGCTTGACTGGGGGAACGCGGAATAGTGAATGAGTATCCGAACAGAATCGCGAAAAATTAGAATTATGGAAATGAATAGTGGTGAGGTAAATGAGTAATTATGTGAAAAAATTAGAGTAGTCTGTGAATATAAACTAGTGTGGTTATTGTGAAATTGAATTAGACCTCGAACACAGAGACAATTTGATTGACTATGCGTACTCTATGTATGTCGTACTCGAAAACCTACTTTGGCTAACTCGGACTAAGAAAATACCAATAATTTTTAGTATCCACCTAAAATTTTGCGAAGTAAAAACAGAATGAATTTTCATACTTTTAAGTGCATATTAATTTGTTCTGGAGTTTTTTAAATCGGCTTTCTTCTGTTAAGATTTTTATTCATCTTCTTAATCGTCAACTATTGACTGAATACTCAAAGAATTGTTACTCTATTTCAGCTTCGTAATGAGTTCATTACAGTACTGAAAGTAGTGCTGTAATGAAACTCAACAGCATTGTTTTCAGTTATATTTTTCGTTTTGTTGATTTCAGTACTGATCTCCGATCCAATCAATTTTCGAATCAAATCAATTCTAATTCTGTGATCTGTCAAATTTCGTAAGTCACACTAACTGCCAAGATACAATCCAAAAGTCACTAATCTGAATTTTCATTTAAATTTCGAGAGTATTTGACTGAAATTTAAAAAAATATCGTCTAAGACACGTTGTAGAAGGAAATTTCAACACTTTCGCATTCGTGTTGGAATAGGAGCTCATTCTACAACTTGTTTCAGAATATACCATCACATTCAACCTGTAAGGAGGAAGCCGAAAGGTTTTGGCTAGAAGGTGAATTTCCAATCTATGTAAGTATTCGGTTTGAATCTTTGAAATCTACGGCTTCAAATAAGCCCATCAAAATATTGGATTTTGACTGAGGGAACAAGGAATAATGAATAAATTTTACATTTTCGAGTTATTAAGCCGCATTACTTCTTTGGCAGAATATAGTTCGTCCTCTAAAATGAGAAAACCGTGGCCAAATCTGATCCTTCTTAATCCAGATTCCTTCCAATTATTCAACAACCCCGCGAACAAACACAATGGAACTTCTCCTGCTTGCCGTTCAAGTTCAAGGATCGCGAGGCGCCAAGCAATGACGCCTGCCAAAACCGCAAGCAGTCGAAAAGCATAAATTTCCCCACCGATCAAAAGGGAAAACACATTATCGCCTTGCGACAATGCAGCGCAGTCCCATTGTAATCGGAGTTTGCACATTTTCGATTCATCTTAAAGCGCCGAATACGGAAAAGTCGGGACCATTCGCTAATTACTTCAATTTAACCCTTCCGAGCCGATTTGGCCACCCTCTCTCGCTCCGCGTCGCTACTAATGATCCCGTCGTCTTTTGTTTTACCCTTTTCCGTCGTCTCATTGCGATTCGATTGCTCCTAGGACGTGACAGGGAAAAGGAGTGATCTTATGAAGGGGACTGATTCGATGATTTGAACTACCTACCTGATTTTCTGTGATGTTAATTCTCGACGAACTACTAAAGGTCTATCGGGGTGGGTAGAAATGGTTACAAAGGTAGATGCGACGACGAATTATGCAGGAATTAACGTAATACGCCTTTAGCCTGGAGGCTGTCAAGCTTTCTTCAGTGTCATTTCTGGACGTACTCACGCTCCGAGATATGAAAGCGGCCACCTAGCGAAGACGGGGCAATCAGTATCCGAACAGAATCGTCAACTATCGACTGAATACTCAAATAATTGTTTACATTCAATCTGTAAGGATGAAATCGAAAGCTTCTGGCTAGTAGGTGAGTTACCAATCTATGTTAGTATTACTTGTTTAGTAGAATATAGTGCAGAAATTATCGTATAACACCTTCAGCCTGAAGGCTGTAAAGCTTTCTTCAGAGGATTAGTTAGTTTAGTTTAAAAGAGGTTACAATCAACTGCGACCTTATGGTCTATTGTGTCTCCTGATAAAGCTGTCCTAACCACATCCTTTCCAGCTCAGCTTCCTGTTCCAGAGATCTTAAGGAATCTTAAATTTGGTGAAGCATTCCGTTATTAGGTGAATAGGAGTTTCTTCCTCGTCTCCACAGAATCTACACGCTTCAGTATCAAATAAACCTACTCTCAACAGATGCTTTCTGAGGCGAAAGTGCCCCGTGGTGAGAGAGACTGTGAAAAGGTGTAGTTGGTTCTTACTGAGATCCAGTTGCCTTCAGGATTTTGTAGTTTCAAAGTTCCGAAGGACTTTTTGGAGAGGTCCATCCCTGGGAGATTCCACCAGAATGTTTCTCTTTCGGCTTTCTCCTTCTCCAGAAACTTCTTCTTATATGTACATTTTCTGGGAAAGTGGTTTCTGCGCACCTTCTCTGGCTTCTCCTGAGGATCATTTTCTCATACTTGATCTTCTTCAGATATCTACCATTCACCCCTGAATGAAAATCTCCCCCATAGTCTCCACCATTTGTCCTGACTTAGATAGCTTTTACCTGTCATCTCTTGGATATCTTATGTGTGGTCTACCTCTACTTCACTTGGTTTTACAAAATACTACATAATAAGTAGGATATCACAAAGACTAAGCTTTGTTGGAGCCCTTTCCAGGTTTTCTGACTCATGGTGGTGGTCGAGTCAGAGCAGCTCATCGACGTCTTCGTGAGGTTCGGCTCAATTCTCAGGTTCGACCATGTGTTTCTCTTGCGGTGTTTTTTTCTACGTTGTTCAAATTTTTTTCATCCAAGAATTTACATTTCTGAGTGTTATTCAACTGTATGTGGATATTTTTTGGCGTGTTTATCAAGGTTATTCTGAATAGCCACGTCAATGAGTATTACTCTACTTTTTTCTTGACAAAATATAATGAGATCTGGTTTATTGCCGGTGTTTTTTTTCTATTTGTAACGATAGTGTAAGCCCAACAGATGCTTTAGACCTCATTTCCAAAAACAGATTCTTGGAGAAATCTACTAACTTTAATGAGACTAAGCCCAACCATGCAGATTACGAAAGCTCAATGTTTGTAGAGGGTGCAACCTACTCTTGAATCGAAAACAACTATAGGAAAACCATAGAGTAGGGCTAAAACGTGTCAATTTGTTTTTTAGAGGTTTCTCCTTTGACCGTTCTTACTGACCGAATATAGGAAGTTTGTACTACAATGAGCGCTTCAACTCTAACGTCTAACGTAACGACGTTATCCCCCTTTTGCATGTCAATTTGTTTTTTAGAGTTTTCTCCTTTGACCGTTCTTAATGACCGAATATAGGAAGTTTGTACTACAATGAGCGCTTCTACTCTACGTAACGTAACGACGTTATCCCCCTTTTGCATAGGTCCAGTTGCCAGCGACATAGTGACACAATATGTAGTAGAACAAATTTCGTCTCGACTGCCTATCGCGTCATGAACGCCCGGAATGCCTCGCCTCGTTCGAAGTGGTACACTGTACCGCTCAAGTACAAAAGTGAGGCTCCTCTTACAAACTCAATTTTGAAACGTGTACTACCCAACACTACTCGTTATAAATGTACGTATTTTCCAATCGAAAACGAACTGTTACAAACTTGGGTTGTTTTAAATTGATTCCTTGGTCTTCGTTATACTCTACCATTCACACTTTTTTGTCTCTACTCAAGGCATCGAAGGGTTTTTCTATCACACATTAACGGCGTAATTAACCATCTTGTAGATATATAACTGAATCGTTGACGGAATGAAACAATATTCTGTGTCGTTTTCTTCTTCTCAGCATAGAACCGAATACGAATATCTGAAGGCGGTTCAGAATCTGCTCATCCTAACAATTGCAAACTCCATGCAACCCTGAAAAAACGTTAGTGCATCTTGTGTCGTATACCTTTAGGAGCACTCAGGCCGAGCCAGTCAAAAGTGGCACACCTACTCGATCTTGACGTCACTAGGAACTAACCGACGCGCTCCCATCGATTAGATTATTATATCGCCTCTAGATAACTCCTGACGTCACAATAGTGGCGCCTTAGCTTTCACATCGTTCGGCGCACATGGAACAGAAAATGGATTTCGGCCACACCGACGTTCTACGATGAAAACAGTTTTCTTTCGGCGTCCGGCGTCCCTCACAAGATTGCTTCGGCCTTGATTCCAAAATGCTCGAGCTAGAGGTTCAGTGAAAGTTGTTAACGGAATTTACGACCAAGTGTGTGGTATTCGTTCACAGTGAGCAGCTCGAGTGCAATTGGCCGTATTGGTGCATAAAAACTATTCTGAATGCAAGCGCAGTGCGTTTAGCGAGAACTACTAACTCACGATTCGTTCTGAGGTTGCGGTTTATCAACATTGAGTTCGATATGACGTCAATCTACGTTTTATTATTGGCGTTTTGGATACCAGGAAACTTCTGCAGCGGCGACGTCGAAAATTATAAAAGATTCGTGGTTGAGAAAGGGAGACTAGATGGCAGCACTGCTTCCGTCGCCTTGAATAACTCCATCGAATACTTGTTGTATTATTCCGGAAGTAAAGTAAGTTAAGAACACCTTTTTTGTTGAATAGACAAATCCTGCGCCATCTGTTGAATCGAAATTCGCATTCGGTAGTTTTTCAAGAGCTCTCCTATCGGATTGATTGTTGATTTCGAGAGGTCTTCATTGAATGATTCTGATTTGTATCCAAGAGGAGAAGCTTCAAAATATAATGCAAGTTCTACGAGAAAAAATGTTTCTAAGGAATCTAGCGCAATCATAACTATTTCCTTACCCTTCATAAGAGAGGATTAGCATGTTTATTCCTGATTTTTTTCTATAAACCTTATTCATAATTTTTTTCCTGATTTCTTGCTGTGTTCCCAAGCAATTCAGATTTTGCACTGCATCTTCATGCATGAGAAAAAAGAGTTTCCACACACAACATAAAATTCCCAGATGCACTCCCCTCAGAAAAAAATAGATTCGTCTGCAATTCAAATTATTCATACTAGTAACCACCAAATGTGCCTGTTTTTGGTGTAAAACCAAGCAAAACTACACTTTGTTCTTTAAAATCTCGAGGAATTCTGCAACGACGCATCGTTTACCATTTCAGATAGAAAATCCTTTTAGAATAAAGGTATGGAGCGAGGGAGCTGATGAATCTCATCCCATACTGGTTGTGGTAAACCAAGAAAACCAAGTTATATCATGGGAACTACCCCTCAAAGTTTCCGTCGGGAACTATGCAGATCTATTCTTCAAAAACTCCTCGAGAACTCTTTGCTATGACGTGAAAAAAAACAATGGAATCTCCAACCAAGGTAGGAGATTACGAGAACATCAGTGCATATTTGAAATTGAAGATTACTTACTTTTCAGACTCAGCGAAACACCACAATTTTGACAAATCGCGTCAGCAGTTTGTTGTAGCTCTCAGCACTCCAAGGGACGAATACATAGATGTTCATATACAAGCAGAAGAGGAGACGGATTTTCACGTGAAAGAAGACGTAACCTACTCCTTAACAGTGTCTGCAAGTGAAAGTAGGTACTACTATTTTAACTTCGATGGGAATGCAGATACCGTTTTGGTGCTGATTTCTTCTCCGGATGACGTTTGTCTTGCAGTCTCTGTACAGGACAGCGAAGTGAGTACCAGTAGAGGGATAGATCTTCAAATTGAAGAAGCCATAAATATAGTTTGCCTCTATTCAATAGGAGTGGTGCCTAAGGCATCACATTTCGATTTTTGTTGAATTTTACTCCTAAAATGGTTTTGTTGCAGTGCCCGGTGTACGACCTAAATGAGAACATAAAATATGAGGGGAAGTACCAGTCCGTTACTAGAAAAGGAGCCATCACAGTCACGGTTAGTTCATCTCAGTAAAATTTAAAGGATTAAACCGGAATAATTCATTTCAGAAAGACGAATTTAAGGACGGATTTTTCCTAGTCTTCGTAGCTAGACCAGACAACTACGAGTGTAACATAAAAACGAAGAAGAATGTTAAAGCTGGCTTAGTCCCAGTACTAGACGCTTATCCGAATAGAACATCTACAGTGCTCTTCAAGATAAAGAAGACTCTGAGCAAGGATGATTATGTAAAACCAGTACTTATAATTCTAGGCATTATACTTGGTTTTTTCGCCTTTGCGATCTTACTAGTTTATTCTTTCTTCCATTGGGGAAGCGTCAAAGATGTTGTTGACCTTGAAGGTACGAAGTTCTTCAAAGAGAAATAAAATACTTCAAAAACATATATTTCAGATCAAGAAGAAGAAATACGGGACGAAACCCAAAAGAGAGACTCTCATGAAATAAACGAACTCTTGGAAACGCCTAAACTGAACGTAAAAATGACTTCTAAATACCCGGTGAAATCCAAGAAGAAATCCTTGAATTACCTTTGGCACGTATTGAGTATCTCTTTATTCTACAGCATCCCCGTAGTGCAGCTGGTTTCAACCTACCAGAGGGTATAAATTTTTTGGACCAGAAGATACTGTCTTACTCTCAAATATTTCCAGATGGTTAACAAGTCCGGAAACCAAGATCTCTGCTTCTACAACTTCCATTGCGCCCATCCTCTGCTCGGTTTCAGTGATTTCAACCACATCTTCTCGAATATAGGTTATGTATTGCATGGGTGCCTGTTCATTTTTGTCGTTATATATAGGCATATTACCATTCCGGAGAGAGTCGTAAGAACAACTTCATATTTCTCGGATACTCTCGAATTTACTTCTGTGAACCTTCCAGGGAATCGGCATACCTCAACACTATGGCATCTACTACGCAATGGGCGTTTCTTTAATCATTGAAGGGACATTATCAGCTTGTTACCACATATGTCCGAGTAAATCCAACTATCAGTTCGGTAAATTTTAGTCGACTTCCTCATGGAGACTTACCAAAACTCTTAATTTTACAGATACTAGTTTTATGTACGTGATGGCAGTTCTTTGCTCTGTGAAACTTTACCAGAATCGCCACTCTGACATAAATGCTACAGCCTACTCTACTTTCACAATCCTGGGCATTTTCATATTCGTCGGTAATGAATGAGGCCCTTCACTCGTACTTCTTTGTGAACATAATTCTTTTTCAGCAATGATTGGGATACTCCACGGACATTTCCTGATCTGGGTATGCTTTTACGTGGGCTACATCGTCCTCTGCATGTATCTTTCCTTCAAGATCTACTTCCTTGGCTACGTCTTGCATGCTTTCAAGAGAGTGGAGAAAGAGATTCATGAGACAGGTTTGACGAAGAAAACCTTCATACCCAACAAAAAAAGTAATAGCAATTAACAAACTAACTCGATGCAAATTTTTGAATTTATGTCTTCCAGTGAGATTCGTTGTTCTGGTCCTTGCAAACTGCGTGAATATGGTGATGCTGTTGCTTGGTCTCTGCGTGTATTCAGTGCATGCCACAGACTTTGGAAGCTTCCTCTTATTCATTGTCATGGGCAACGGTATCTTACACACGATATTCTACACCTGCATGAAGGTAAGCCGATAGAAGTTAAAAATAAACATACAAAAATTATATTGCTTGACTTTGAACATGAATTAATATTTAATAAATGCATGGCTACACCAGCCTCCTTGGTTTGTGTTAGCTTCACTCTCTACTCTTTGTTTTTTTAATTTCAGTTGATTCATGGAGAGAGGTTGTGCATAGAAGCCATCGTTTATGGGATACTCAGTGTAGCTATGTGGATCCTGAGCGGCGTATACTTCTTCGATAAGTCTACCTTATGGATGGTGAGTTGGCATAAATAAAACTATTATCCGTGACAATTTACCTTCTTGGGTTTCTTAGGTAACGCCTGCGGAATCAAGAAATTGGAACCAAGAATGCGTCTTCCTAAATTTCTTCGACAAACATGACATCTGGCATCTGTTGAGTGCGCCAGCTCTTTATTTTACGTTCATGCTTATACTCTGCTTGGACGAAGATTTGGTAAAAACGCCTCAGGAGAATATACCAGTGTTCTGAAGAAAGATCTGCCAATGTTATTTCCTTCGGGATAACTACGTAGTACAAATTTTCAATATAATCCTACATATTTCCTCATAACAATATTTGTTAATGCATTTACACATTTACATGTTGTTCGTATTTATGGATTGACGGTAATAAAAATATCCCAGTAATCTTTCATCTTTTTCTTACCTCTTTTTTACCTGGAGGAATACCTGGAGACAGACTAGATTATGAATAACAATATTCATTACAACCTTTATGGTAATATTTGTATATATTAAGTACCTCAATGAATAATAGCATTCAAACGCTAAATGCAGAATAAAACATTCGGCAACAAGAGGAAAGCAATACGATCCCTCATCAATTCCAACGAATACTCAAAATAAAATTGAAAAAAACTTTCTCCTAATTGTTTTCTTGAGATATTAAGTTTGGACCAATTGAATGCTTCGCGGTCTAGCTTGATTGTCGAAGAACAGTGTTCTCTACCAAATGGTTTCTTATTTCATGGACTGAAATGAAAAGGGAAAACCAAAATGATCTAAACTGGGGTGAACTCCAAGTGCACAATGTTTAACTGAGTTGAAATCAGTAATGTCGTGAACTATGTTTTCAATTTCAAGCTATAAATTCTCAAAATCAAAAGGAATTCATTTCTCAAATAACACTTCTCATAACACTTGCTAATTATTGTTCTCGAGTTTCATATGAATGAAAATCCTCAAACGCAAAGGTGAATCATGGAATTAGTCTTCTCTTCCAAAAAAACGAAGTGAACTTCTCTGAAGTATTTGAACGATCAAGTAGTTTAAACATTGAACCTGATTGAGAGCCTCACTGCATGATTCACCTTGAGCGGTCTCCTAAAATATCGATAAAACCATTCAGCTGGTAAGATCATTATAAATGAGAAATTCTCAGTTTCATTCATCTGAACCACTCAGCAAGTAAGATCTCAAGCCTTCTGCTTTCACCAAATCAAAAGATTAGTGGTTTTAATTCATACATAGTACTCTCATTTTATAATCCTCATAGTTTTCAATTGTATCCTCTATTTTTCTGATGAACACTAATCCTGCTTACGAAAACCAGTTTGTCACTGTAACTGTTGTGTCAATTGATAAATTAGCCTTCTCTTATAGACCAACGTTTTAGATTATAAATATTGATTTCTCAATCAAGATATTCTCACATTGTAATAATCTCAATGAAGAACAGACTTAGCCTACTCTAATGACTCATTTTTCAACATTCTGTTTTTCTGATGGAATAACGAGGTTCCCGCAATCAATTTGGATTTCTCAATCACTGTAAACGTTGAGTTAAATTTTGAATTAATGGAACTATTTCAAAGTCTAACTCTGACTTCATCTGACCTCTCATTTTGAACTTCTCTAGAATACCTCTGTTTTTAGTTGAATAATTCACTCTGAGTTTATAGATGACTTTTATATTTGTACTTTTACTGTTTTAACTTCATGGCGGTTGACTTATTCGTTTTATGATTGTGAATGTTGTCAATGAATGTTTTCACACTACCACCTCCAACTCAGTTGTCTGGATACAGTCCTAAACAACATCTTACAAAATCAGAACAACCCCCATTTCGAACACTGGGTATAAACTGAATATTGGGAAGCTCTTGCGATCCAATCTGCATAGAACACTCTTCAGACCGTCGTTCTCGCCCATTGCTCATAGATAATACGTTTTAAAACCAATCCGAACCGCCCTCAGGGTCATCCACCCTTCCATCGACTAATGAAAAGACACATACGTCGGAAAAATTCAATTTCCTCTCGTTTTCCAACTCGTTCGCGATCGAGTGGATGTCGCGGCAAATTGAAAGTGCAGCGGACGCGCGCGCGACGCTTGCATGCTGCAGCAGGTCCGCGTGAGTCATCCCAGAAGGGAAGCCATGATTAAGCCCCTCTTCATAAGTGTGTTCGCTGCTTCAGACGTATGCAGGCACACTCGCTGGTGTTTCCGCCCGGTAGAGAGTCCTCGAGAACGCAGACGTGTGATGAAATTTTTTAACGGGGTGAGGCGAGAGCTCGTCTGAACTGGCCCGGAGGCTGTGAGGTTGGAAAAGTCGTTTTTTCACCTTTGGATGGCTGTTGGCGACAGGCACTTCCGGGAATGGAACTATGACGGTACAACGATGACTGGTTATGAGCGTTACCAGGGTTTCTCAATCATGTCGTTGAGACTGAACGCTTACTTTCTGATATCAGCAAAATATTCGATATTTGTTTCAAAAGGCAGTTCGTTAAGCCTATAAATTTCAACAGTATAGTAGAACTGGAAAGATTCTTTCACTTTACCAACCATTTGCTTAGAACTTTCGAATTTAGATCCAGGCTTTCACGCCCAGATATAATGACAATAATAATATACTTTGTAATATATTTGCGAAGTTTGAAAGAAGGGACCTAAGGATGTCAGACACTCGAACTGGCAAAACGTCAAGAACAAATCCACGATGACTGCCAAAATGCTCAAAAGAACAGGCTACATATTTCACCTGATGTTTAGCTCTACAGCAGTAGAACTAAAAAAACGTCACCTAAAGTTTAGCTCTACAGCAGTAGAACTAAAAAGATTTTTTCAACGCACCAATCATTTGCTCGGAACTATCTTATTAAGATTAAAGGTGGAGTTTCGAGCCGAGCGACAGTGACGCGCGGTGTCTGTCAACTGCGAGAACACGACAATAGAAGCTCGGCAATGTCGCTGCCGTTCGACGTTTGTCACTGTCGCGGCGTCAGTAAAGCTTTGTTCGAATGTTACTCTATGCAATTTCACTGTACTTCTACTGTCGCGGCGTCAATGTCTCTATAGACGTCCGGCTCGAAAGTCCACCTTAAGGCTATCACGATCGGATATAATCTAATTAATAATATACTTAGAAATGTTGGTTCGAGGAAAGTGGTATGTTAGGAATTATTTAACCTAAAGTTTCGCTCTACAGCATTAGAACCAAGACGATTCTTTCACCTCACCAAGCATTTGCTCAGAACTATCTAATTTAGATTTAGGCTTTCCTTTCACGACCGGATATAATGACATTAATAACATACTTTGTTATATTAATGAAAAGATTGAAGAAAGGGATATCAAGATAGGGTTCAAGGCCTATTGGCCGTGGTCTACTAGAAATTAATTCACCTTAAATTTAGCTCCACAGCAGTAGAACTAAAAAGATTCTTTCACCGCACCAAGCATTTGGTCAGAACTATCTTATTTAGATTAAATCTTTCACGACCGGATATAATTACATTAATAATATACTTAAAAATGTTATTGCGAAGCTTAAAGTGATATTAAGATAGTCTTCCGGACCTATTGACCGTGATGTATTAGGAATTATTTAACCTAAATTTTTGTTCTACAGCAGTAGAACTAGGACGATTCTTTCACCTCACCAAGCATTTGCTCAGAACTATTTAATTTAGAATAAAGCTTTCCTTTCACGACCGAACATAATGACATTAATAACATACTTTGTAATATAATAGAGAATTTTGTAGAAAGGGTTATTAAGATAGGGTTCAAGGTCTATTAGCCGTGGTCTACTAGGAACTAATTCACCTAAACTTTAGCTCTACAGCCGTAGAACTAAAAAGGTTCTTTCACCGCAACAAGCATTTGCTCAGAACTATCTTATTTAGATTAAGTATTGGTCGTGGTGTATTAGGAACTATTTCACCTAAAGTTTTGCTCTACAGCAGTAGAACTTAAACGATTCCTTCACCTCACCAAGCATTTGCTTAGAACTATCTGATTTAGACTGAGGCTGTCACGACCGGATATAATCTTCCTCAAAGCCACAAAAAAGGTTATATTTATATCAGCACCCCAGAGGTAAAGTTCGTTGAATCACAAAATCAAAATAAGTCAGAATATAGATTTTTCAGTTCGATTATTGTTTCAAACAATGTTTTCTGTCATTATTTAGCGAATTGATATACCCAGGGAGTTGAAAATGTGTTCCACTAGCTAGAATTGACTTATGTGAATCCAATATTGCAGATAACTGGTGTCGGAAAAATGTGACTTAAAACACTTTACCTTTGGGGTGCTGATATATTTTCTATGATAATCCTTTTAGAATTTCTTTTTTATTTAAATGAAATGTACGTTTCGAATTGCTATCATTTCTATGAATCCATATGTTACCGTAACCATAGATCGATCGCAATTCGCATAGCACTCTATGCAACAAACGGCCCAAGCCGCCTCGGATTTCGCCTCAGCCGTAGTCGTAATACCGAAAACTACGTTTCAATACGGGATAAACGATAATCCCCGTCCACAAAACGCATCCGACGACCGCATCTGCCGCTCTTATCGCAATCATTACCATTATCGACTCCTCTGTATGCAATCCCGCAAATGGGGTAAATAGGTCATAATGGCATTCGGCGGAATATTCTTTTCATCGCGGGGTGCATTCGAAATCGTCCCCTTCGCGAGGGGCACTCCAATGCGACGATCGAATAATCGTATCGGCTACGCTTGGACCATTGTGTCGGGATGGCTTTGATGTACTGGGTGTGTCGACATATATCACGTTCGATACGATGATTCGAATCGAGAAATTCGGTCAACATTGTTATGTCAATTGGGGTTAGATTTTCAGTTTGTAGTAAGCAAGAAAAGAAAAGAAGATGACATGACGGTACATGCATTTTTACATACCATTTATAAACTCTATAATCATTAAAAATGTGGAAAAATGGTTAGACTATTGAAAAATATGTTATCCCTCAGAAGGTTCCGAGTTTCTGTCGATAATAATAGTAGTAATTTCGAAACTTTGAATAATGGTCTTCCACAAGGTTCAGTTTGGCACCTCTTCCATTCAATTTATATTTGTGTGATATTTCAACTACTTCTTCGGAGAAATTTATTTATGCTGATGATATTGCTCTGGCTTCTCATCATTCTAATTTTCAAACAATAGAAAGTACCCTTTCCGCAGATTTGGATATAATGTAAAATTATTTTTTGAATTGGCGTTTGTGCCCGAATAAAAATCAGAAATAATCACCAGAAATATAGAAAATTGAGTGTAACTTTCGGTTCTTCCCCATTAAAACATAATTTCAATCCTAGATACCAGGGAATCAAACTTCATTCCTCTCTTAATTTCAACGCACATTTAGATGATCTGCGTTTGAAGCTTGAAATTCGAAACACTATTCTTCAGAAACTAGCTGGTTCCCCATGGGGCGCTGATGCAACAATACTTCGAACGTTTTTTCTGCTGCTGAATATTGTTGGCCTTTTTGGTTGAACAGTCTTCATGTAAAAAAAATTGATGCCCAACTAAATTTTTCTATGAGGATCATTACTGGTACTATCAAGTCTACACCTACTCCTTGGTTACCAGTCCTCTCAAATATTGTTCCTCCCCATATTCGCAGGGAGACAACAGACTAGAATTCTTGGAACAAATTCAATTCCTTCCCAAATTCATTTCCCATACTCACCTATATTCCAGATAATAGGGTCCCCAGATTGAAGTTGCGTAAACCTTTTTGGTCAAATTTTCTGATTGATGTGAATAGAAGCGACAAAGAAATGAAGCAATCTGAATGTATTCATGTAATAAATATTTGTCCCATTTATATACTTCGAGATGGTTTCAAGGCTATAAAGTAACAAATGCATTTCTGAAATGGGTGGTTTATTTCAAAATAATTTGGTTTATTCTGAATAATCAGTTTCTTTTCTGCTTTTGTCGTCTCATTTCAGATTGAGAATTGCGAGTCGTTTTGGGAAGAATCAGTTTATCTGAGTCCATCAACGGATGAAATGAAGATGATCACACTGATGTCTTTCAAGATTTTCCTGATATCTGATATTTTATGTTTTTTTTTTACGGGGAGACAGTTTTTTTCGGCTGAGGTTTTTTCCCCTGGCTCTATAGCATCGTATGAAACTAGTGATGATAGTATCGTATATTACTATAGTATCATACGAAGAATGTTATGATACCCCGTTCTTTTTTTACCTCAGCTTAGGTACGTTTTGTTTCAACATTTATTGTATTATTTTAGCTCTCTTTTTCATAAGAATATATAGATATATGGAGAACACCGTGTTTATGTTTCTGAATTCTGTAAAAAAGATCAGACCAAAATTTACACTACCTGCATAAAAATTTCCGATCACTCTACATCCATCATTGTAATCCCTTTGATCGAAACTCTCGGGAATTTTCAATAAACAGCGTCGGCTCAGTTTCAGTATCATCGCATAAACAGATAATCAGGAGCAACCAGCCGTGTTATTACATTCAATTAATTATGAATTCATTTTAATCGGCCAAGTCCACATAATTGCTTAATAACGACATAACATGAAAGCTCAATTCAGCATTCACTAATTATTATTAATAGCTTATAATTACTAAGTCCGGCCGTTTCGAAAAGATGGAATAACATTCGCTCAATTAACGATCGCATCGTATATACACTCCGACAAGAGCAATATCAATTGTGAAAAATGGTTCTACTATTAGAAAATATCTCATCAGATCGAAGAGTTCGAAATTTTGTTGATAATAATAGTAGAGATTTAAAATTTTCAATAAAGGTCTTCTGCAAGGATTCGTTTCAGGTCCTCTTCTTTTTAACGTATAGCTGTGCTGTGTGCATCCCTGTCACAATTCTCTTAAAAAATTTATATATGCGGATAATTTTGCCTCGGCTCTCTGTCATGCTGATTTTTCCATCATAAAAAGCTAATTATCTGAAAACTCTTTATTCTGAGAGATAAAATACTTCTTTTGAGTGGCTTTCATGTCCAAACCAAAATAAAATTTGATTTCGTGTTTCCATTTGGATCGGGAAAATACCGACTACAATCTGTATACAGATGGTTACTGGAAAAGTCCTATTCACCTAGTTACGGAATGCTTCGCCATTGTGAGCCAAAATAAACAATACCTTGGTCAAGAAACTTGTTGGAGTGAGGAATTAGCCTCTTTGAAGCCTTTCCAGATATTGGATTTTATTAAATCTCTGGAAATGGAATGGTGAAGGGTGTGGTGAAAACAGATTTGTCAGGGGCCACAAAAGTGCTTAAAGTCGCAATGAACTGTATAACCACTATATAACTATAACTTCCATTTCAGTAAGCATAATATCTAAATATAGTAGAATTGGGGTGATTCTTTCCTAAAACAATTTCAATTCTTAATCTCTGGTACTTGATGGGGTGCTGATGCAATAGTTGTAGCTAACCTTGGCTTTTTCTCCTGCTAAATATTGGTGCCCTGTTTCGGCATTCAAAATATCATCATCTTCTGAATCACCATTCTTGATTAATATATTGAATTTCCACTTCAATCTCACAAATGAAAAAAAAATATAAGTTCGCGCGAAAATTTCCAATTCTTAAAACGATCCAGATAACTCTCTTAATCAACTCAAACATTTCTTCAGGAAGAAACTTTCCTTCGCTTTGTCTTCAGAACAATCCACCGAGGAAAACGCAATTTCTGAGCTCCTACTATTAGACGGCATAATTTCGCCTACGGTAGAAGAGCCGAAACGCCGGATGAAAAATTAAAAATAGTAATTTGTGCACAATGTACGTAGAACAAAAGAGGACGGCTTCTTCAGGCTGGCTGTGATTGCGAAAGGGTGGCCAGGAGTGTCGCAGGTCTTTGTGTTTGGGAAATCCACCCCTCTAAAAAACGGGGCAGTACATAAAAAGTATTGTCGAGGGTCTGGAAAGATGAAGTGGGGCCTATATAGGCTGTGGAAGTCGAAGGATCTAATACATATATGCAGCGGGTTCAGTAAATACTCCGGCTTAATGAATACTACAGGGAAAACAATGAAAGATTCATTGTATAGTCGGAGGGATATGGAACATAGGACTAGTGACGGGTATTCCTTTTTTTTGCGGAAGCTGTTTTTTGTATTAGAAATGAAAAGTTTTCCTACGTAAAATTCCAATCACAGCAGTATACAGGGTGTTTTCGAAGGTGAGGATATTTTATGACAATTAAAAGAACGAAGTCATTATAAAAAAAATCTTTTATATAATAGATGGAATATTTCCGATATATTGGAAAACAATGTAACCTCAAATCTAAACAATTCCACTCCCGGATATGAATTGTATTCAGCCTACATCTGTGTACATTTTATTATCAATAAGCTGGTGCTATGTCATTGTACTGCATACCACCCGAGGCAGTGTATGATGTTTGTGAAACGGATAGTTTTTGAAAAATCTCAATTCAGCAACAGATCTTGACTCATTAGGCCATTTTTCTATTATGGCTGTAGCATTTTTTGAATTTTCTACTTCAGAATTGAGTACATTGTTATCTGTGACTTTTCAGACGATTTTATTTTGTGTTCTTCCATTTTTTGTTATTTGTGGTATATGTTGATAAGTTTTTTCTACTCTTCTGTTTTCCGTTTTTAATTTTCTAAAAGTATGAGATATCATGGCCTTAGTTAATAATAGTTAATAGTTCAAAAGGGGTTACAGTCCACTGCGACCTGATGGTCTATTGTGCCTCCTGACAAAGCTTTACAGCTCGCCTTCCAGTCCCAGAGATCTTATGAAATCCAATATCTCGGAAGGCTTCAGTGAGGCTAATTCCTCACTCCTACAGGTCTCTTGACCAAAGCATTATCTCCTTTGGCTTACAATGCCAAATCATTCTGTGTCTAGGTGAATAGGATTTTCTTCCTCCTCCCCACAGAATCTACACTGGTCAGTGTCCGATACGCCCGTTCTCAGCAAGTGCTTTCTGAGGCGACAATGCCTTGTAAGGAAGCCAGTGAGGAGGTGTAGTTGGTTCTTACTGGGTTCCAAACATTTTTTGGATCTTGCAGTTTCAAAATTCCGAAGGAACTTTTTGGAGTGATCTAACCCTGGGAGATTCTCATTCTTATTTTGCTATACTACAGAATTATGGCCATTCCAAACGACTTCAAAAATCGAATCAAGAAAATTTGGAGTAGGAAGATTGAATTTGTCATTGAGGAAACAATCTAGCTAGTGCCTTTTGTCAGTAATATTTAAACAGGGTCATTTTTCAATATTTCTTTTTCCTTTAGAATAACATTAGGGAAATACTTCCCGAAGAAAAATACATAGTTGTTGTTGATAAAAATTTTGCATCGAATGCAAAGAAGAATTTTCCATGTTCGACTAAACGTCACATTTTTGTAAGTTCGGGGACGACTGAAATAAAAATGATACATATTTCTAAGAAGTTAACTCTGCTGCCATATCTGTAATATTTTTCATTTCTGGATTTTCATTTTCTGAATTCATTTGTTTTGTTCGAGATTGTTCAGTTATACATTTATTGCAATTTTGCTCAGTCGTCACAGAGTTTCTTCAATCAAAATTTTTCGTTTTTTCTATAACTTTTTTAATTCTATTTCAACTCTGCAAACCACCTGTTTGTTTTCCTCAATGAATGAAAGAATGGGGCTATCAGCAACATTCAGTCGGAAGGAATATTTATAAGATCACAAGAACTCATCACAAATTTTTCTCTGTTAGAAAACTCTTTTTAGTTTACTCTGCTCTCTTTTTTTGATTTTCTTGGGATGTTTTGTTTGTGACCTTAATTTTTTGTGTCTTTTTTATGCCTTCATACAATCATTATTGGAATGTTAACGCTTATGTGCGAAAAGATATAAGATAAATAAATACATTTCTGAATGCAGCTGTATCGATAGGGTTTATCATTTTTTTTGTGATATCTTTAAATTTTTCTGATAAAGCAGAAGGTTGGGTCGACGGCCACAGAGCGAAATATTCATCTCCAATGCCGAACTCCCGTATTTCTCACTGCCAATTTTTCCGAGCGCAGAGTCCCGCAACCAGATAACGGCGTTCAGTTTATCTCTTAACTCACGGAGATGCTGCACCGGGCGAACCCCGCATAATTCCGCCGTTTCTCAGGAGGAAAGGTCGCCGTAAACGGGCCCTAACAATGGCGTTACCGAAGAGCCCGCGGAAAGACGGGTAGTTTTTCATTAAACCGGCCGTGTGTATGCTGATTTTACGATCTGCTCAATTTTCGACAATTGGCAGTGGGCGGAACGGGAGCCCTCTAGTTTGTAGCGCAGTTTAATCTAAACTTTTCGCGTAGACTGAGCTTTCAAGGCGATTGCGTTCTTTCACGGAAAGAAAAACAATAGAATGTTCGGGCATGAACTTAGCAAACCTTCCCAAAGCGTTAATCGACTCATGTGTGCGCATGTCCAATCTGAATCATAATTGCCGACTGGCTTGATTCTGTAACTGCGCAATCCGTACCACTTTTCATTATGTTGAAGCGGCATTAGTATGTACATTTGGATCTAAGGTTGAGCATTTTTATAATTATTCCCACAATTTACGTTTGCTATTAAGTATTAACGATGTTTTAACATTCAATGCAAAGTTCATATTCTAGAAGGTTAGTGCGGGAAAACTCAGACGTTCCTTAAAGGTTGTAACGGTAAGATTTACCAATTTCAAATTTCGGGAGTTTTCGGATCGTCTCGGATCGGGAATCGGCCGGGAACTCGATTTCCGGTAGTACGCGCCAGCGGCGAGGACAGTGATATGAGTGCCTCGGCGAGTGACTGATGAAAAATTCTCTCTCTGATATCCCGCTATTCTTGCACTGCACCTGCAGAGGCCGTGGTTTGTCCTCTTATTCTCGAGGAAACTAGTTCAACTGAGGCGATTGTTAAGTATCGGTGAGTACGGAGTTGATCAGACAACTATATACAAATTTTTGCTAATGATTCATATGTTCCATGTGAGGTGAGACACGCTCGGTTCCGCCATTTTGAGGATATCCTCAACCATCTGATGAATCACCTTTTCTTCTAGATCAGTGTGTTATAATTGATTTATTGAATTTGAACATTTCACAGTTCCGTGACCCTCTGATTTTCAATTTCCCGATTTATCTGTGCCAGTGTTTCAGTGAACAAGTGGACATTTTCTCCTTTCTTGAATTTTCTTCATGTAAACTAAGATTATAAGAGATCTTGAGGAATTGTGGAAGTTTGACGATACAAGAAACAGATAAATGTTTTTTAATAGCCTTTTTTTGGAGTTAGCTAAGTCTCCGGCATCTTTTTTTGGAGGGGGTTAAGTCTCCGGCATCTTTTGGGAGGAAGTTGAAACTTTCAACTATTTATCGGAAGGAGCCAAGTCTTCAATACCTTTAGAAGTGATCAAACCCTCAGTACCTGCACCTTGAGGGTAATTGGACCCTCAATGCTTGGAGGAAATACAACCTTCACCTCCTGCAACGCCATTCTTGCTGGAATAACTACAAGGATTGAGGAATTTGAACTTTGGAAGAAGTCAGGGGATAGTCTCTTCCCTTACCTGGCATTATTCTTCAAGATAAGTTAACTAAGAGAGAAAAACGCCCGTGAATGATGTTTCTAACGAATTGTTCATAATTGTACATATTCTTGTCCTCATGTTTTGAAGTTTCAATTTGTAATAGTAGATATTGTAAATAGCTATTGTCATCAGAGAGGAATAAATCTCGACTGTTCAAGTTTTGATTATCATTATCCTGAGTAGAAGCATATTGTCTCCTTTTACCTCATATAAATGTAAGGTGGTCTCATGTTTTGCCTAGCTGGAACATCTATTGTTAAATCATTACCTAACGTAATTTATCTCTTTAACCTTACACAATTGGCAACCAACGTAAGGCACAATTTTCCTTATGCTCACACAATTGGAGACAAACGTGAAAGGGTGTGATCTTTCGTTTACCTTACAAGGTTAACATGAAGGGTAAAATCATCAAATCCTAGTTCGTAGATATATCACACCAGAGCCTTTAAAATGGTAAAAAAAACAAAAATTATAGCACGATGCAACTCATTTGGAAAAGAACATAGTATAACACAATCTTCATTACTTATGTAGTTTAATTTTTGTTTTATCTGCCACGATTTTCGTTTCACATCAGACTTAAGTTTTGAATGGACCACAAATTGATGACTGATGGAACCTGATAGATTGTCAAACTACAGGGTGTGGCACGGAGGATGGATGGTTTTAAAAAAATAATGAAAGCGTTAATTTTTACTCAAAAACACATTTATTGACGGAATCAGATTCTCAAGGAAATAGCATTTGAGACAGTCAAGTGTGGAAAACCACATCAGGCATGTGGTGGCCGAAATCGGTGATGCAGTGCTGGAGGCGCTCTTGGAAGTTCGCGTAGACACTCTCCAACATCGCTCTCTCAACTGGGGCAACTTCCACGCGAATAGCCCTTTTCAATTCGTCCAGAGTTCGGGGCTTGGTCTCGTATACTCTAGCCTTGAGGTGTCCCCATAACGAATTGAAAAGGGCTATTCGCGTGGAAGTTGCCCAAGTTGAGAGAGCGATGTTGGAGAGTGTCTACGCGAACTTCCAAGAGCGCCTCCAGCACTGCATCACCGATTTCGGCCACCACATGCCTGATGTGATTTTCCACACTTGACTGTCTCAAATGCTATTTCCTTGAGAATCTGATTCCGTCAATAAATGTGTTTTTGAGTAAAAATTAACGCTTTTATTATTTTTTTAAAACCATCCATCCTCCGTGCCGAACCCTGTACTTTAAAAACCCTTCAGATTAAATCGCTGGTAATTGTTGCTCAAACAACATGAAAAACTCCAAGATTTCATTCAATTTTTCCCAGAAGCCACCACAACAGAACCCTGAGAAACACACCAGATGCAATCCTAATGATGAATCATTCCTTACATTATCAACTTTAGGTGGTCTGGGAGGTATTCCTCCATGAATCTCCGTCCCAATTAGACAGATGGCGCCTCAGCCAACGCACAGAACTTTCAAGCTTGCCAACTCCGATCTTGGGTCGAAGATGACCAGAAACTTGGGACAATGGAAAGTCGTTTTAGTATCTCCAAACACCCACTGAATGCGTGTTACGTTAGAAGGAGGGTAATAAATAACCGTTCACTTAGCCACAAGACAAAACTTGTACCGGCACGAGTTAGGATTGGGGTAACATTCGCGACAATTTATGTCCCCGCAAGTGTTGCCAATCCGCAAGAACTAAAATCGGCGCTTCGGTAGGGTCAGATCGACAAAAAAGATGGCTGCGTCAGGTTGCAACAAGTTCATTTGGATTTCGGGGGTGAAAAACGATACAGTTTTTCTGATGAGTGCATGAGTCAAATTTGATTATAGTGCCAACTCCACTCGAGAATATTAGGGTTAAATTTTAGGGATTCAGAGGACGACAAATATGATATCGAAAGAAAACTGCTCTTTTCATCATATAACAGAATTCTTCTGTTGAGTGTTTCTGATTGTAACCAACTTATCCTCAAAATATCAATGAATATAATGATTTGGGCTACTGATAAAATCTCATAGAGTGAAAGAGGATTTACCCAGATCTTGGACTGGAGAGATGAAACTTCTCCGTTACTAGATGTCGCCACTTGTAATATTTTACTCAGTGGGCTTGAACTATCTGATTCAAAAGTGGATGTTTTTCATAACGATTGTGTTCGAGCGATATGGGATACTGATAACGCCAAATAAAGCTGAAACCGGTATATATCTTCTCTGAGTGATCTGATATCATTTCTTAATCCTCATGATAATTATTTTAAATTCATCTATGTTTTCGGTGTTACCTGCGAAGTTTTTGTTTTCGGTTTGTTCTTTTTCTCAAAGAGTATGTTGGTTGTCGGGTTGTTTCCACTAATTGCGAATAAACCGAAAAGCGTTCTTCCTCCTCTGAATAGTCTTCATGCTAATGCACATAGCACCTGGCTTGCCGCGACGCCAAAGTTCATTATTCAAATGATCCTTAGGTATATGGTTCCCATCCCCCACAACGATAACGGGAATCATCCCCACTTTTAATCTACCCCCTGTCACTCCCAAGAAGTTTCAAATATTTATTATCCCCTTCTAATCTTGCGAAACTCGCGTCTTCAAGGAGCCTCTACACAATTCGAGGCCTCCTTGCACATGTTGTGGTTGTTTTGTGATAGATGAGTCTGAGTCTCGAGCCTCACCCCCTTCCACCTTGCTCCTGGCCCCCTCGCCTCTCCTCCACTTCTGAAATGAACAATACGGAATGCTCTGGGAGCTTTCAAGTTAGTTTCTCCCTCGGGACCAATAACGTTTATAATTGTTTGCTTCCTTCAGAATCGCGCACATGGGTGGCATGAAAGCTGGATGCGTCGCCAGATTCTTCTTGCTCGGTTCATAGAGCGCAGCCCTGTATAAATCATAGAATAGTTTGTTGACGCTTCCGCGTTCATCTGGTTTTGGCTTGTCTTGCTGTATTTATGGGGGCTCTACTAAACTGTAGTTAAGAATGATTACCTTGTTTCAATCACTCATTTATTTTCTGGGCTGTCCCAGTCAGAGATCTTGGAGAATGAAGATTACAGGGATGTAAGTGCCATTTCTTCTTTTGATAGAAAAATTAAAATTCAGGGATTTCGTCAGAACATTTGATTGAGAGAAAAACTTTCGGTTAAATGGTCAATCAAGTTCAAGATTGCAAATGGCTAGGCAGATTCTCAGTTCTGTTGTGTATTATGGTGTCAACTTTCCTCTGCAAATAATGCTTCTGGAAATGCCGCACAAATCCACGATGAAATAATTAAATTGTTTTCGAAAGTGTCGGTGAGTCTAACCCAAAATGTATATAATTTGATAAATAACACAAAACTTTGATTGCACCGTCAAATTAATTGGAGCCACCGCGATTCGTTGACATTTCAAAACGATTGAATCGACGTAAATTTTTTTTATCGCACAAAGTTTTGTGAAATCCACGTTGAATATCTTTATGAGATTAAAACTTGCAGAGAAATTGGACTCTACTTACAATTTGAAAAATAACGTGAATTCAGCAATTTCAGCACTAACGGATCCACTTTGGACTATACTTTTATTCCATTGTGTATGATGACATTCCATTCGATATATTTCCATAGTACTCTGGGAAGATAAACAAGTCTTCTTGTACATCTCTGATGGATTTTTCCTCATGTGGTTCCAGAAATTCTGTAACTAAAAATTATGTTCTTGAAATAAAGGTTTATTTTCAATATTTCAAATAATTCTGTATTGGATTTTCATAATGGTAGTGTACGTAGGTGTTGATTTCAAATGAAAATATAGCAAATCCAACAGCTCATTTCATTAACATCATACAATCCAAAATAATTTTTCAGATGGAATTAACATCCTTATCAAAAGCCCTACTTTTGTTTTATCGATCAGGATGTTTTTTTCTGCTCTCGACAGAGTTTATATTCAAAAAATTTGGTCCTATTGGTGGATTGCAAGTTTTAAAGATTGAATTTTCGACTCAGGTGGGAATGAATGACGGAGAGGTCCGAGGTAAGTAAGCCATGTAATAATAAATGACCGAATATCGCGATGGTATCCTGAATGTAAGACAGTCCCCGATACGTAAACTATGAAGAGTAGAGGTCCCCTACTACCCCACATTTTGTAAACAGTACGGCGTTATTCCGGAGCTACCGAAAGATATATATATTATGTACCTACTGAATCCTCTGTTAGAAAAATTTCAAATTCTTCTTTATACTAATTTCCTAAAACTGTTGCTTCTTTGTAACACATGGTATAGTAACCAACAGAATCGAGTGCTGCATGAGTTAGTTCAGCTTCATGATATTCATAGTTCTTTCTTTACGAAAATCTAGCTTTAGCGAACAATTTTTTAAAGTTTTATCAATAAAATCACCTGAAAAAATGTCACAGTCACACAAAAAGTGGTATATTCTAAAACAAGGACGAAGGAGCGAGTTTCATGGTATTGGAATTACCTTCTGCAACGAATATCAGACGATGTTTTTTCTATTTCGGACAAGTTTTGTGAAATACTCTCGAAATTCAAATAAAAATTCAGATTAGTGACTTTTATTTTGTATCTTGGCAGTTGGTCTGACTTACGGAAGTTGTCGGATTACGGAATTTGAATTGATTTTATTCGAAAATTGATAGGATCATAGGTCAATACTGACAATCACAAAACGAAAAATATAACTGAAACAATGCTCTAATGAGTTCCTTACAGCACTATTTTTAGTACTTTTTAGTACTGTAATGAACTCATTACGATACCGTTCTTTTTTTACCTCAGCTTAGGTACTTTTTGTTTCAACATTTATTGTATTATTTTAGCTCTCTATTTTCATAAGAATATATATATATATATATATATATATATATATATATATTACGATACCGAAATATAAAAACACTTTTGAACTAATTTTTTATAACTACAATACAGAATAACACGTGTTTTCGGAATTGACCGAATGCAGTTTTTCAAAGACAACACGCTGGAATGCAAAATTATCAGGTTATTTTGATGCACGAGTGTAATTCGAGGGTATATTTCCCGGATCTTTCGCTCTCTACAATGCAATTATCGCTGTAATTTTCGATAATTGCATTCTATTTAGATGAAGTTTTTGACAGGAGGGAAATATTCGATGCAATAAAATATTTCATGTCATTAACTACCCCATATTAATGTTGTACTGTTTACAATATAGAGGGATGTAAGAGTACCTTTTCTCTTCATAGTTTAAGTACCGACCATTCGTACTGTCTTAGATTCAGGGTCCCATCAAATACGACTGCGATATTCGGTCCTCACACGGTATAATCACCTCGAACCTATCTGTCACTCATTTTCACATGCGTCGAAAATTCAATCTTTAAAACTCGCAAATCCCTATTAGCACCAAATTCTTTACAGACAACCATATATCAACGAGTTCACAATAAAACAGCCAATATACCAATACTGAATAACTCCTCATGTAAGTCACATTCTACATACTCGGGGCCCGACATATGAAGAAGAAGAGACATTTCCTTATGTGTTATACCGTGATCCTGGCCACGTTCCAAAACCCAATGACTCCGGTACCAACGACATGAACAATACAAGTTTTACGTGCATGCCTATCCCATGCATGTTTCCACGATATTTCCAACCCTCGTTATCCTGGATAACTGTGGCGCCACCATCGGCTCCACAGCGTCCGTTCTACCTCAGTTATCCCGTTCGGAAACCGAAATCCGCGGTATCTCCGCCAGAGTCATCCAGTCGGTCCGGCTGGCTTTCTGCTGATTGTGCCTGCGTCAATGCAACAATGGGGGAATTATAATATTGTCGGGAATGTTGTCTGCGTGCGCTGCACTCTAATACCAAATTAATACCTACCCGGTATCCCGCTGATAAATTATTATTGAAATTCTCCCATTCTTTGCGCCGATTGTCTGTGTTCCGCAGACCAGAAATCGGCAGATTTTGCCGACGTCGGGGCCAGAGAACAATGGGCCGAAGAAGAAGAAAAAACTCCTACTCTGTATCTCAGCCGTTGCTCGCCATTATTTGCAATGGGAGGAACTGAGATTATTGGGTGGGTTGTTATGCGTTCTAGGGAAGCAATAAGGCACTTTTTTTGCTTATAACATTCATTCTTACTACTTCGTTTTTGTGTAATATGGATCTTTTTTTCTATTTTGTCTGTTTCTTTTTTTCACGATACCTTGTACATTAATTATAATGTTGATGAATTGTAATCATCAGAAACCCCTTTTATTGGAATCAGATTTTGAATGTATTGGCTCCATTCTAAAATCAGTTGTTCTCGATCATTTTTAGTGATCAATAGTTTTTCTTTCGTTTGATTTTCTACACTCCACCGCTATGCAATTTGACCCAAGAAGAATGTGCCCAAGCGGTAGTTTTCGAGAATAAGGGTGGACATACACAAGAATTGCAGAAAAGTTTGGAGATTCCCATACAAGTGTGTCCAGAATGTGGCAGCGATTCAGGGAGACAGGTATGAATGTCCGGACAGGACAGGGTAGACCACGGGTAACAACTGCCATTCAAGAACGTTAATTGAGAGTTTCTTCGTTGAGACAACGGTTTGCAACCGCTTGCCTCCTTCAAAATCAGCTTGAGCAAACTCATAGGGTGCAAATTAGCACTCCGACAATAAGAAATTGCCTGAGAGAATATGATTTAAGGCTTCGTGTCGCGGCAAGAGGTCCAGCTCTTACCCCAGACCATCGAAGGGCGCGTTTGGATTTTGCGAGAGAGCATATCCATTGGGAAGAGGCCGATTGGGAAAGAGTTCTCTTCACAGATGAGTCTAGATTCTGCCTCTACCATTCCCTACCGTTCCCTTGTATACAGACGTCCACATGAAAAATATGCTCAGTGCAATTTCCTTAATACTACTGGTTTCGGCGGAGGATCGATTATGGTATGGGGTGGAATATCTTTGACTGCTCGCACAGACCTAGTGGTCGTTGATAAAGGAGCTATGAATGCTGATAAGTATATAAGGAAAATTCTTGAAGATCATGTAGTGCCATTTGCCTCATACATTGGTGAAAATTTCATTTTTATGGACGATAATGCCAGACCCCATCGTTCAGGAGTACCTTGAAGAAGTTGAAGTCTCTCGAATAAAATGGCCAGCTAGAAGTCCAGATCTCAATCCGAGGTTTGGGACAACCTAAATAGAAGGCTGAGAAGCTCAGAAAATCATCCAGCTACTCTTAATGACTTAGGAATCCAACTCGGAGAAATCTGGGAAGGATTAGATGAGAACATTTCAAGATCACTCATTTCGAGTATGAACCGTCGTTGTCGAGCTGTAATTAACGCAAGGGATGGAAATACCAAGTATTAAATCACTTATCAGCATTTCAGTATTTTTGGAATTGTTCATTTCTCTTCTTTCACATAAGATTCGGTGAAATCCTGAATTTTTCTTTTATTTAATGTGTCTTATTTCATTCAAAACCTTCCCGAGAGAACATAAAAAATAAGTTATGAAGTCAATGTAGAGTTAACTTTAATTAAAATTGAGATTTTCAGAATGTGCGTTAATTTTTTTGCGCATGGTATGTTGTCAATGGTAGACTCATCAAAGTTCCAATTACACAGCTACTACACTTAAGATTTTATGGATATCTAGAAACTCCCGATTTCGTCACTAACTCACTGATGATCATAAAAACTATTAGGGTACTTCCTGAAGTCCCATGAAGTTGAAATTTGGTATAAGAGCTAGTATCAGTACACAAACAAAATTCTAAAACTTGAAACTTTCATCCCCAACCCTTAGAACCCGGAAATGTGTAAAGTCTGATAATCTTTTGACATTATGAGGAAGACGGCCTCGTCTTGGCAACATTCTACATGAGAATAGACAAATATATTTCGCCAAAAAATCTGCGTCAACTCTCCAACGTCAACCTCCCTTATCAAAGAAACCATAAATCTCAAATTCCACAATGGGTGCAGTGTAACAGCGGTCCTAACCGTGAATTTCACACGTTGCAGCTTCTGACCCCTTCATTTTTGCCAGCTACAATAGTAACACATGGTGTTAACATCCTCCGATAAGTAATTAAAACAGATTTAACGAGGAACACGACGCGAAATGAAGCTCTAGCGTAATAACGGAATAAATTATGACGTCATTACGATAGTCTATGTTCTGTCAGTACCTCACGAAGTTAGCTGCTGCAGAAAGAGCGGTGTTGTTTTATGAAATTGCCAGCCAATTTATCGAGGGAGCGCTGTGTTCATAATTATTCCCCGAGTCGGTACACGTTAGTCACATGTGTTACTTTCAAATTGGAGATTAAAATGGGAGGAGGGCATCTTTTCGTTCGTATAGGTTTGAATAATCGTCGGCCGGATTCTATGGCCGGTGGTTGATTTGTCAAAGTGACAGATGGGATTAACATATGAGTTCATTTGTTGGTGACGTTTCTGACGGAAAAATATTATGCGAGAGTCATGCGGTTCGTTAATTCTCTTTAGAATATAGAGATGTATAGTCTGGCAGAGGAAATGTTCGTTTAAGGGGACAACTCAATATCACTCAACGTTCCTGTTACATTCGACAATTTCCGGCCGATAATAAATTATCAACTTTGTTTTCGAATGAGAAATCTTGTTCACTCTTATAGAACAAGTTATAAAATGAAATCATTGACATTCATTCGTTACGATGATATATGAAACTCATCCAGAAATAGTTATTTACACTACAAGGGAGACAAGTGACACTTACAGACGAGGATGTAGTTTGTATCCAAGGCATATTTCATAAATGTTTAAGGGTCGGTTTCACTAAACTTTGATTGTACCGTTAAATTAATTGGTGCAATCGCGATTCGCTGAAATTTCAAAACGAATGATTCGATTGGTTCGAATTTATGTAAGGTTTTTTAATCGCACAATTAAAGTTTTGTAAAACCCACCCTTAGGCTGCCATAGTATAATGAGAGTATAAACGACATATTCGCAAAAATTGCGAAATTCGAAAAGTCATTATGAACTTTGGAAGGATGATTATAGGAAACTAATGTTTTTACAGTGAATGTTCTAGTAACATATCGTAGAAACGTAATAATCGCTAAAATACAAAAAAAAAAGATTTTTCCGATTTTTGACAAAGTTTCGTTCAACTATGGAGGTCACAAAATTGGATTACATCATAAACAAGTCTTCAAAAAACTACCGGATTTGAAGCATACTACCCCATAAGTTCAAACGACAAAGTTACTGGATTATGAGTAACATACATATTCTCCAGCCCAATATCTTAAAAATTCAAGGGTTATCTTTAAGGGGTAAATTTACCCAAACCCCCCAGAACGTTGAAATAATAAACCACAATAATTTCTCTGAAAACCAACTCATGAATATGTGATTTCAGAAAAAAAGAATTTATATATGTTGCCGTTGCCATCCCTCCCGAGAATAACCATGTTCTGTGGAGAAACACTTCAAAGTTCTTTATGCATGAACGCGTACTCTTTAATTATTCATCTCTGTGGCGATGACACTAGACTTTCAGGTTATGTGGTGCTTACTTCGCGGAAAAGAATCGCTCGCAGTGCTGCCACACGATATTATAATCTATGGTTGGGCTTATCCGTACGAGAGCACCGACAAGCGTGAAGTATTATTCAAAGGGCTGCGTTCCTTATTAAATCAACGTTTCGGATTCGATTCGCGTCCCGAACACACTCAATGAAAATGAAATACTGATAAATCACATGACATAATTTCAAATAAAGTGTCACAGACGTTCGACCCAGTGTAAAAATGCACCCCACCGAGAAAGTGTTGTGCAAGGGTAGTTCCGTTCCAGAGGGTGGTGCGTCCCCCTGAGCCACACGACGGAACGTTCATTATACTAGTCACTGGGCCAGTATACCGTATAATAATAATAAGGCATCGATCGTTATAGATTTATAGGTCTTTGGAGACTTATCCCTTTGTGTGCGAACATAGACGTACGCTCCGAGCGTGTTGTATGTCATCGCTGTTCTATGCATAGTAGTTTACTTTAAATATCTCCAGGGATTCTATGGTCTAGGCACGTGTAATCTATAATCGTGCAGTATTCATCAGGCTTGAAATACTGTCGTGATATAACGAGGTTGTCGGTGTTAACGATGTCTTTTCGGCAGTTTGGCGAATATTTACGATAAGCTGGGTTGATAACGACGCAAGAAGAGAATGACATAAAAACCGCTCTACCGCAATACTCGACCAGAATATTTCTCTCTGACGGTGTAGCTTCTTTGTTACGATTTTTCACAAGCTGCATTGTGTCAACTTTTATTCTCATACTACTTGATGAATCTTTCTTGCTAGAGGGTTTGAGCTCTGTGAGATCAAATGATTGACTATACCATTTCCAATTGACATTCAGAAAACATCACTTGTATTTCGGATTGATCAATTGTATTTCAGACAACACCAAGTTACTTGACTAATCTGAAGTACACTTGACGGCTTCTGAATTACACTTGGAATGGCATGTTTTAGACTCTTGGAAACAAGCTTGTTATAATTTCTTCTTTTCCGGTCTGGAAATAGAGAGATGTTCTACATCAAATAGTTATATTTCATTTTAATTTGGGTCTTAATAATATTCAATTTGAACCCAGATAATTGTTGGTTGTTTATTTTTTGATTTTACACAAGTATTTCCTTCTCCCAGATTTCTTTTATAAAAAAAATGTAGAGTTCATGATTGAGGAGATTAATTCTGAAGCATACATTTCATGTTTTTCGCTTGTTTAGTGTATTGATCTGTAGTATATTTGTAGTGACTTTGAATTGTGACACCAGAGGGCGTTAGTCCCTATACGTCTTGTTCTTAGTGTTCTGTTGTCACTTGATGCGAAGTTTAGAAAGAGGTTCATAGAGTTAAGTTTAATGAGGAAGAATGTAGAAAGCAGTTGTTCCTGCTGTGTCTCCTCTTTCATTTTTCATGAATTGATTCTTATATATTTTGTGAAATTGGAAAAGAAAGTTTTGATCTGGTGTTTTTGTTGTAACTGCAGATTAAAACATCAAAGAAATTATCTTTTCTGAATGAAACACATAAAAATTGACATCTATGCTACAAATAGTTGGAGTTAATGAAAAATATAATAAAACATGGAAATGTTCACACTTCAATAGAGAAATAAAAATATTCACAACTCTAGGATTATTGTTCATCTTTTGAAAGCAATTTCATTCCGTTAAAATAAAAAACTATTATATCTCGTATCGAATACCATGAATGACATTATGTATTAGTATTGGAACTTTATCATAAGAGGCGGTACACAAAATGGCGGAGGCGGTGGTTTCAAATGAAGATTACTGATATTCCGGGAGGAGGCAAATACTTTGAGATAACAGTGGGCATTCTGAAATATCCACAAATTGAACGGTGCATTTTTTTCACTCGGTTGGCTTTGGAATTTTGTCACTTTCCACCATTTATCTAACGAAAATGGGACCTTATGATACTTGTCATTTTTGTGTTTCAAATTAACGTTACGTTGTCCAGTCTACCATAAGTTATTAGCAGTTACGTTTTTCTCAGAATATGAATTGAAAAAAATGTGAGGGATGAACATAATTAAGGTTCATAGGAACTGATTAAAAGTATTCCATAAATAGTTATTCGCATGAAAATGACAAGAGATCAGTGTTCGAATATATTCATTTTTGCCATGGAGGAAACGTTGTGGATCGACTTCCTCATGTGAATGGTTCTTAGTTCAGCCAGCTTAAGACACTTGCACCCCATGTGTTCAGCTGTTGAAAGGTTATTTGGGCTGTTTCCATTATCTGTGTGGTATACGGAAACATCTTCATGTTGAGTTTTCAGCTACTTTTCTGCCTGCAATCACCATTTTTAGCAGTCCTTTATATCTAGGAAGCACTCCTGAACTTTTCCCATAATGTTGTCTATAATGAGATTGAACTGGAATGGATTCAAGTTGTCGCCTTGCCTCACACCAAACTTGATTCTGATTTAACCTGTGGATGCTGATTTTGTTTTTACTTCTGTAATATTATAAACCACAGAGGAGAGAGTTGGACGATATCCGAGAGATGGCAGGTAGAAACTGGCTAAGTCAGGCTAGGGATAGACATATGTAGAAGACCATAGACAAGGCCTTCATTCAGGAGTGGATGGTGGATAGCTGAAGAAGAAAAAGAAGAATATTGTCCGTTTGATGAAGCATCTGGCAATTTTGAGTGGGACAGACTTACCAGTCTGTATAAATCCTCAACTCAACAACCTTGAAGTTATTCTTTAACGGTACGGTTGACTCTAAATTCTCCCGGAGTAAATGACATAGCTAAATGCATCTAAAATGCGGACGGAATACCTCTCGTGTCGGCTAGGGATAAAATGGAAAATCCGAAAAGTCCGTAATGACTATCGTTCAGATGCAAACGGATGGTTCCTGAAGGAGAGCATTCATCAAGCAGATAGGGGGCCAGGTAATGGAAAAAACTGACTCGATAGCATCTATTCCATTCGATTCTGTTTGAATCTGAACTGATACCGCCTGCCCTATGCAACTCGCGTCGTGTATGTTGAATTTCCCTTTTTCCGGTTATTTATGGAGCCGCTGGATAATCTGCTTTTCGGGATCTTCCAGACATAAACGCCGTTTTCTCCAACTTTCCGAGACTTATTCCAATTGTTGGAGATTTATACCTCAGGAAAATATAAATAACTCCTATTGTCGTCCATTCCCGACTCGCTCAGGTTCGTTAGGTGGGAGTGCAAGTGTGGGGGAAAGAAGTTTAATTTGCTGATAAAAAGTAGAGAATTAAAGGACAAAATATCTCGCCTCGAAACGAAGCTATCTAGATCAAAATGAGCAGACTCAACAAATGGAGATAACTCGCCCATTTTAATACATAGTTATTTAATCAACTAGTTTATTAATGAAAGCGAATAATGATCGAGATATTTCAACACACCCAAAATCCGGTTTCTGAAAAAGTAATTTGTTTTAAAAAATGAATTATGAACAGCATCAATTGAAGGAGAATTATTATAGTTTTTCACTTCGACCTTCAACTTGATCATGATTCATCACTCCCTCAAAAAGTTACCGCATTAACCCTTGCGCATTAACTGGTATGGTGTTTTAAATTTACTTTCAGGGTATGGTAGGGTCAATTTTGAACCTGTGTATTTTTCCTATCAAATTCAGAGAAATTTAGTCTTTTCTACATGAAGAATTTCTCTTTGGTAATCAAACTACACAGTGAAAATGAATTCATTGTATTCCAAACATGTAGATTGAATAAATAATAAATTTTTCAGAAAATTTGAAAAAATACTATAATCTACCTTTGAGAAAAAACAACTACAAAAATAATAAATTTTACTCGAATTTTACTCGCTTTGGAATGAGTTTCTCCGAGAGTATATGACAGTAAAATGTAAAAAAACGAACCCAGGAAAATTCTAACAAACATGTTCTATATGGTAATTTCCTTATATGTTCTTATTGATCACAATTTTTTCACATTCAGCTCATGAATTGAAACATTTATTATCGTTGGATGGACATGAAAACACTTAGCTTCGTTTAGGAGTCTAATAGAATCTTCGATTGGTTCCACTGAGTTTATGACGTTAATGGTATGGCAGGGTCAAATGTGACCCTAAGCCCGCTGTCACGGTTTTATGCCAGACGCTAACAAGAAAATTACTAGCGTATATGGGTCATATCAATACACTAGGACCACTAGGAGAATATCTGGCTATGGTACAATTTGTTTTGAGTAGGGTCAATTTCGACCTTCCATAACAGTTAAGGGTTAAATCTTTCCTAATAAGTCACTAGTTTTCTGCGTCATCATCATGAAATGAATACTCGAAAACAACAGTAGATTCTAAATTGCAAACCTCACAATAAAAATTTGAGGAATATCATAAAAATTCTTAATATTTTTGAAAATTATTCTACTGCTACTTTTAGGTATTAGTATCAGTATGAAGTGAGTGAAAACACACATACAATAGATAGTTCCTACAACACCTGACAACGCTCAATGCACCTCCATATTTCAACTCTAGACTGAACCAGATCAAACCCATCGAATCAATCAGCATTTTTCGATGAGCAAACAGCAACTTTTCATATTCGGCATTGACGGATGCGTCAACAAGCCTAGCGGAACCCAGACAGGCGCGTTCGATGAATTAATATCCAAAAGGACGCGTTGTTACAGGATTACGGCCTCGGCCATCGATCTTGTTTCCGATGGTAATGCTGAACGATAGTACCTGTCTGAAAGGACGTGGATGTTGTTAACGGTAATTTTGAAATATCACGTCTGGCCGAGATGGATTTTTTTATTTACATTGCAGCATCACGAGGTACAGGATGTTCAAGGAGTGAATGATTAAAATTTGGAGAGAAAAATTATGGAGGTTCTTCATGTAGATACAAAAAATGTAAACACAAATAAAGTTCAAGATTGACGTCTTTGGCTGATGCGTGGTTCGGAGAACAAGGCCATCCTGTAACTGTCCGAACGGTTTACCTCCGTATAAAGTGTTTTGGACTGCAGCATAATCGACCCCATCTTGTGTTACCTCTTACGGTTGAGCATCGACGAAAACAATTACAGTGGTGCAGACAACGACAACTTCGGAATGTGGAATGGCATCAGGTCGTCTCTTCTGATGAATCTCGAGTCTCCTTGGGTGCAAATTATGGTCGAAGAAGGGTTAGACGACGTCGGGGAGGGGAGAAAATCATAAACCTCAGTTTGATGTTGAGGTCATATACATCGAACACTTAGCGTTATGGAATAGGTTGCTTCTGAACATTCAGGTACGTCAGCTCTTATATTTGATTATCTCTGAGTTGCAGGAACGTCCATTAAATTTAAAGCTCCCTTAAATCTCCATTAAATGGCTACCGCCTATGGGTACTCCGTTTAAGGGAGCATTAAATTTTAATGGACGTTGCTGCAACTCAGGGTATGACTCAAAAGGAATCATCATTCTTTTCCGTTTCAAAAAATATACATAATACAGGATGATCCAAGTAAGAAAATACTTACTGACCAGGACAGGGTTATTCACGAATATGGCTCTATAGAAAATCATCATTCGTTTTTCAATTGGGTAGACCCATTTTTTATTGCATAAATATATTCTCCATTGAATTCTGAGTCTTTTCGATTCCAGAAATTTGAATTTTCCGGAAAAAATTCTCTTTGAATGAGGAAATACGAAAAAAAATTCCAAAATTGAACTCTGTGCAAAATACAGACAACTTCGAGGTTTCTTCATCAAAAATTCTCATTTTTGAGAATTTCCGGGAAGAAAGGCTGATGCTTCTTTTCCGATAGTGTGATTTTCATAATATGATTCTGAGGTCACAAATTCTTTGTCAAAGTTAGAAGTAACGAAACATCAAAAAAACATTTTTTTTTCAGATTGAAACCCCATTTTTTCAAAGCATTTTCGAAATCTTCGTCAAAAAATAATAGGAGCATACGTCTAAGACTTTTATCCCAAAATGAATATTTTTCCTAGAACCTTCAAGAAATATACGAGGAGTCTACAACTTACTTGAAGCTCACCTTTAGAATTTCAATCCTGAATCTTGTGTCTTTCCTTAAAATATTTTATAGAGCCATAATCGTGTATATTCTGAGTAGTAGAATGTTCTATATTTTCTTCAGAGAATCCGAGAGATACCTGTCACGTTGACGTTTGAGGTTAGAACAGCAGAAGCGCTCAAACCCTCCCCAAACTAATACAATCAAGGAACCGGATCCCTTTAATAGTGTTCTCTTGTACTTAAACGCAGCTTATTACACCTTTGTGCGGAATCCTAACGCCAGCCTCGCCGCATTCGAATTCTCCTCCATTCCCGCCAATCTCCCCCGATATGACAAACGCTCAAATAAAGTGACGGTAACCAGACGCCAGAGTGGCTATCTCCCGTCCCACGGGCACGCCGAAAGGACCCAACGTGATACCCGCAAGAAACCACCGATAATGGACCTTTCATATCTGGCTTTCGGGGATGCAAAAACTAACCCTGACAGTTGACTGGCGTCCTGTGGGATGGCGTAGGGAAATTCGTACGGGACGTGACCCCATCTAGGACGGCCGGCTTCAATTTGGCGGATAAAGATACTGCGGGACACGTGTTTAATATGTAAGTAGTGAGGATCAAAGATGTTCATTTATGGATTGGTTGTATTTGTTTCTCCAATTGAGAAAGAGGCATTTGGAGCTAGATGAGTGAGAAAATTGTGAATAGGACTAGTCTCCCCAGCTACAACACTTGGAAATTAAAGAATAAGGCATAAGCCTTACAAAAAGGAAGAAGAATTAGTCCCTCTAGTAAACTTCATAAATTATGAAAAGAGTTTAACGACGTTCATAATCCGCCGAAGAAAATATCCAATAATATGGACTAGTGAAAATCTAGATCATGAAGTAAACTGCGGGAAACGTGCTGCCATCGAGCCAACGTAGCAATAGACTAGTTTCTGGGTTGTTACCCGTCATCAGTACTGCTTAACGTCTTCGTCGATGACAACCAAAATGAGCCGCAGACCTAAATTCAATGCTGTTAGGCACTTTCCAGATATGAAAAAAAAAAGTGCCATCTAGCGGATTATGAACGTCGTTAAACTCTTTTCATTACGACGGTTCACGCTCAGCGCGTTAGAGGGCGTTTTTCACTTCCCGAAGTTCTGAACGAGACTCCGAATTGGAGTACTACTAGTTACTGATGGGAAATACGGAATGCACGTGGGAATCTATTTCATTAAGAGTTTCTGTAGGAGTGAGGTGCAGACGTTTCTCCGCTAGATGGCACTTTTCTTTTTCATATCTGAAAAGTGCCTAACAGCATTGAATTTAGGTCTGCGGCTCATTTTGGTTGTCATCGACGAAGACGTTAAGCAGTACTGATGACACTAACGAGTTCAAATTCTGCGGGGAGGAGGAAAAAACTCCTATTCACCTAGTCACGGAATGCTTTGCCATTTTGAGCCAAAGGAATCAATGCCTTGTTCAAGTAACTTGTAGGAGTGAGGAATTAGCCTCGCTGAAGCCTTCCCAGCTATTGGATTTCATTATATCTCTGAAACTGAAAGGAAAGCTGTGAAGGATGTGATGAAAACAACTTTGTCAGGGGGCACAATAGAACATAAGGTCGCAGTGCAGTGTAATAATATATAGACTATCTACTCCTTCGTACTTAGCATATGGAGCGTTAAAGCTCTTTGCATCAGAACGCAATGGTAGATCGAAAAAAATGGATGCCAATGACGTCCTCCTAAAACAAAAATTGCCCCTGCTCGACACGGTTCAAGGACACGCCGGTGTTGCCAAGCGTGAAACGGCTATTTCTCATCTCCTGCTGTTTATCGTCCTTCAAACTCTTTGATATCCCCCGTTCATTAACACAGATAACAACCGATATATTTTCAGTGACTTGGATTCATCTCCTTGTCGACATGACGAGCCCCGCGTCGGGGCCATAAATAACCCACTTCGGCCGCGTTCAATTGTTGTTGCCCAGCACTCTTTGATCTTCTGGTTTCGGCGTGCCGCTGACACAAGTCCTCTCGCGTTAAATTCCAAGTGTCACGTGATAAACGCGTGTCGTCCTCTGTATGAGTCATTGGACTCGGGAATTTATAGTTTTGTTTGTAATTAATAGGGTTTCGGGGTGCGTCGGCTGGCCGGATTACAGGCATGAAAAAGATATTCGACGCTTTGCACACGCAGCCTCCGATAAGAAATTGCAGTCTTCTGTATCGGTACCGAGATTGCAGTAATCCTAATCGGACCACTAGGTTGGGGGCTCTTATCGCGATCTGCTGGAACTCAGTTGGCAACATTGACATTAGTGTTACATAGTGCCTCCCTTCCTTGTTTTAAGAACAAAGTCGAAATTCAATTAAATACGTATACAATCGAGTCTCGCTCTCTTCAAAGAATGCAGTAATCTGTTCGAAAAATTCAGTGAAGACAAGTTCAGCGCCATCTGGTCGTTCAAATGTCTAACACAACTGAAAATCGTTCTTCATCACAAGATAATATAAGGGCGTTTCCCATCTTCCTCTGAATAGATTGTTCATCAGGTTTAAAAGTTAAGAGCGTCAGGAACAAGGCAAAGACTCAACCTGTAGAATGAGTCCATATTGTTAGAAATTTGCGCTAGTGTGACGTATGTAAGTGACAAAAGCTTCATTTGCCGATTACTTTCGAGCCCTTATTCACCTGTTCCATATATCTTTTCAGGCACCAATATTTTCTCTCAGTGTTCTTTTATCATGTGTACTCAACTGCGTGTTTATCATGTTTATGAGCGAAACTTAGTGTTAACAAGATCGCGAAGGATGATCACGGAATATGAAAAGAGAATATCGTTGAAAACAATACCTGCGACGTTGCCGGATCCGAAGCTAGACGATGACCGGCCCCACTCCGCCATTCCAGACCTCATAAAGTTATCTAGACACGACGTGTAGACGAAATAACAATCTCATTCCGTTTTCACTTGGCGCGAAACCCCGAAAAGGACAACGGAGTTCCAGTCGCAGACAACCCGGCTCGTTCCTAATTGAATTAGAGCGCCACGCCGAGCGCCAAAATCATCTGTCAAGCTGCAAGCGATAGCGCGCCATCTAACGAATTAAACATTACGTTCTCCGGTTCTGGCTGTCAGTTTCGGGATCCGTCAGGTTCGGTGCAGCGGAGGCGTCCTCTCGCCCCCGCCTGGGAGGGGGCGAATGCACCCCTGGGCTCATATTTCGCGAGAAGGTGTTGTTCGCGGGGTTGCCAATTCAGCATTTTTAATGCTAAATTTGGCATATTTGATTCATATTTTTAGCGTTTAGCATATAGCATATTATTGAGCATATTTTCGAAAGGGAAGAGAAACAAATTATTGACGGACTTTTCTCATATTTCGAAGTCAACAGATGCACAAGAACCCACTGAGTTGGTACTTCTTTTACTGTTAGCCTCTTCAATGAAACGAACAAAGGAAGCGCGCAGAATTTTATAGCCCCAATAAATTCTTATGAGCTTGCGAAAACCGATATTATTACAGGAAATATGTAATCAAACTTGGAAAATTCTAATCGATCCGGCCGGACATCTGGCCCTTTTTCTTGGGAACTCCTATCTCTGAATAAACGCGAGGCTGTCAATAATATTCGAAATCTTTTCAAATCCAATGTCCAACCAGTTACGTGTATCATAATATGTTCAAGAACCCTTGGTCTTCGAGATTCAAAATTTCCAATGCTTTGAAAAAACCCCGTATCGTAACTTTTTTATCGTATATTTTTTTGGGAGCTGAGAAACCATAAAATGAAGAAAGTCAAACATTGGTTTTTGTGAAGTATCAAATCTTAAATCACCGAGATTCAAATTTAAGTTAGAATAAAAACGAACAGTTCTTCCGCATTCAGAAGTTTCCTGTAATGTACATATCCATTTGAGAGTATCAAGATAAAACATATTTTATTAATATCTATACCGAAACAACCATATTTCAATTCATTCAAGTTTGAGAAAAAGAGTTCTGACATTAAAAAAATGAAAATTTAACCCAGGTCCTAGGAATATTTTGAAATCTGATAACTTAGAACCCCACTATTCGTTCACATTCAAGTGAAATAACTATAGAAAAAAATATCAATGAAAAACTGGCATTTTTTTGACACTTTTCCAAATGAAAAAGCATATTTTCGGCATTTTCTGAACGCAAAACTAACATATTTTGCGTCCCCTGAGATGGCAACACTGAGAAGGTGTCATTCGGTCGAATAATGCGGCCGTCAAGACGGATTCGAACGTTTCGATTTTTTATCCGCCGAAAGCCGAACGCGATTTCGGGGATTGAAAAATCGTCTGGGGGGTCGCGATCTTTGAAATCGAAAGTGGATTTGACAAAAGCTGAAAGTGCGGGGGTTGAGATTGGCGTCACCCGCATGTCGATTTGTAACTCTGGAAGTTCTGCATGCGGTTAGAACTTCCGCCATTGGTTATGTACATCGACTAACTTCAAAGCTGCTGAAAGAAAGTTCTATAGGTGTCTAGTGGGATGTTTCTCGGGTGCATAATGATTATATTAAGATTGATTCCATCTATTTCCGGTAGGGGCATTCTCTAAACTCGATAGACACTAACATTCAGACGTTCTTGAACGATTTGAACAGTTTCAAATGGCTGATAAACTTCTTACAGCCAGACATATTTTTTTCTGAAACTATTCTGGATTTTCAGTAGCAATTTTTGAAACAAAATCAATTAGATAATTTCAAATAATGGAGATACTCCTAGTGCATTCACTTGTCAGAAGCAAATTTGATGTAATTAATTGGAAATTATTTTAACACAGTTCTAGTTCTTCATACAAAGGTCTAATGTTCATTCATCTGGAGGTATTAATAATCTGCAATAAGCTTTCTAATGAAATAAACTTCTTTATTTCTGATTTCGGATGTTGATGATATTCACTCAATTTTTATTTTATTTTCAATACAACCCACTGTTTCCAAGAGTGATGCGGTTTTATAATTGGCATCTCCTTTATATCGATATTCTGGCCATAGGTTTGTGTACCTTCAGGAGAAGAGTACTTGGATATCTGAACACACTTCTTTGAATTATTCTTAACCTGAAATGCCTTTTTTAAATTTATGTTACTATATGCTTTTGTTCTTTTTTTACCTCAGCTTAGGTACTTTTTGTTTCAACATTTGTTGTATTATTTTAGCTCTCTATTTTCATAAGAATATATATATTGATGATAATGCTTTCTTTTGTGATAACTTTGTAAATTTATTTTTGTAATTGTAGTGAACTCCATTTTGGGTTTCTGTGAAGTTCCTGTTTGTAAATAAATAAATGAATAAATGAAACCCCAATTCATTGCTACAGATTGTTACATATTTCTTTAATTCGGTTTTGGAATTCCCGTATTTTCGATTTCATCGACTTATGTTGGCCGATAGCCGAGAAATAACCGAGCCGGGTATTTTTTCGTGGTTTAATTTGTGATTTCTTGTGATGTTTATCATTTGTAATCACTGCTAATAATAACCCAATAGTTAAATGGTAATTGGCAGCTTCACATAATATCTAACATTTTTCAATACCAGAAACAGTATTTCTGAAAATTCTGGGGACAAAAAAAAACGGAAATGGCCAAACATTCTGCCCACCCAAAAAATGGCAGGTAAACAAGGGGATATCCGTAAGGGTTCCGCGAAAAAACGGACAGAAATTGCAGACGTGCCCGCTTTGATCCCTAATTTTATTTTCCACCCTTCATAATTGGGTTTAATCCCCTCACGTGGTTTTTGTTTCCAATCGGAATGGTTGCTTTGGAGATTTCATATCGATTTCTACCAGTTCTCGATAGGGGTCTCTAAAACACTGCAAAATACGGTCAAATTTTGGAAAAATTCGGTGTGTTGCACTACACTTATAGACCAAAAGTTTTACTGACGCCAACTGAATCATAACATTCTGTAGGTAGTGTTGAGAATACTTCTCCGATTTCTTTTTATTATAACTGACGCTCTATATTGAAATTATGTCACAAATTGTTCCATTAAATCTTGTCCGTACACAGAATTCCACCTATGACTTTCGTCTTTATGCCCTTCAAATTATTAAAAGATATTCAAAGAACCAAACTTTGTAGTATCTTGCTTATTAATTTATATCTAAGCTTTTCGAAAATTGAAAGTAGATATTTCTCATATTTTCTCGAAAAGAGGGCTGTCCTAATGTAATTTGGTATTTAAAATAAGAAAATATTGTTATCACCATAATTTTTTTGGAAACCTTGAATCTTCGGGTGGGATGACCCAATGACATTACATAAATTAGTTATTGAACTATAATAATTTTAAGGTTTATTTCTCACCCAGGCAATCAGAATATGAAGCAACTGCAGTTATTTATCACGTTTTTTTTGTTTACGCAGAACCGTGAAAAACCATTCACACCATTGAGAGCGTTTCAAAGAAAGAAATACGCCCTTAAGCCTCAACCACACCTCAGACACATTCTTTCGTTTCCATCAGAAGTTTTCAGCTTTTTTCGACACCGCAACTCCAGATTTCGCATTCCTCCGACGAGACAAAGTGGAAAACCTCGCAATCCCTGAAAATCCCTTCTGAACTCGTTCTGTTTCCGCAAATCTCACCCTACTTGCGTTTGTCCTTCGACACACACACGAGTTCTCGGTGACGTACACCCCTAATGAATATAGTTCAAATCCCATACGATTTCCCGTAATCTCCTGAAGAACCGAGAAAAACGCAAGCGAAAGTGAGTTTTCTCGGCTTTATGGAGCTCATACGCTCTATCCGGTGCAACCGTAACTTTTTCAGCCAAGACGGGGAAGTTTTCTTCTATGAATATTTAAAATGCTCGTTAAAGTTCTGTGATTTCACGGTGCTCAGGCAGCGATAGGGCGCGTAGCTTTCAATTTGGTCCAAATGGGGATTTACTACCATTGTGTATCTTGTATGTTGATGTCGAGGAAGGTAAGATACGTTTTTGAGTGGCTGAAACATTGTGATGTCGTTACCGAGTCCGCAAAGGATATTTCAGCCATCAACTGAAAAGGAATCTAGTATACCAAAACAAATTCATATACACTTGAAAAAATATGAATTATTTCGTCTTTACCGAACAAAAAAGTGGGTAGGTACGCACTTCAAATAGATAGATACTTTTTTTCAGATAGATGGATACATTCATATCTGTAGAATGCATAGTAAATTATATAAAAAGTCAACAGAAATGAGATCAAAGATACTTTAAACCAACGTCCCCGTTGATAAGAAGAAGTTCAAAAAACACTTGACTTGTGGGGTAAACATCATCCATGATTCAACTCTAGTAACGCCGATGCCAGCTTTCCAACACAAAAAGAATCATCGAAATCTGTTCACCCAGTATATATTCTTTTGAATAAGAGAGCTAAAATAATACAATAAATGTTGAAACAAAAAGAACCTAAGCCGAGGTTAAATAAGGAACGGGGTACCATAACATTATTCGTATGATACTATCATCATTAGTATCATACGATACTATAGATCCAGAGGAAAAAACCTCAGCCGAAAAAACCTGTCTCCCCATAGAAAAACAAAATAAAATTGTTGTATCTGAATATTTCATATAAAAGGACATCACGATTATCGGAACGGCTCTTCGGAGGAAGGATTTCCAAACACAAACTCCAACCTGAAAATGAAAAAGACAGAACAGCAAGAGAATACGATTTCTACTTCATCAAATTGATCTAAAATTTTCAACCCATTGCAAAAATGAGTTTGATACATTTCTGTGTGGCTCTAATGCCATCTTGAAATTAATAAATCGAACAATTATTAATTAGGTGTTCAACTGTTTCCTCTGATTCACCACATTCACAATTGGGACTATCAACTGAATTCCACTTGAGAGGCATGCTTCTTATTCGATTAAGAAGCGACCATATTCTCCTGGGAAGGTTAAAACCAGGAACCTTATTCGATGGATCAGATATTAGATCTTTATTAGATAAAGAACATGCATCCCCTTCGGATTTCCGGATTTCCTTGTAGCTGAAGTTCGAATTCAGAAAGTTATTCGACCAAATAGATTCACGGGATTTCAGTCTTGGAATTCTATTTTCTGGAACGTAAGGAAGTATCGGAAAAGAATCCGGAAATATATCGAATTTATTCCAAGAATTCCAAGTTGCAGACTGTCTTCGAATATGGGGAGGAACTATATTTGATAGTACTGGTAGCCATTGGATAGGTGTAGATCGGATGGTTCCAGTGATTATTCTCATTGAAGAATTGAGCTGTGCATCGATTTTCTGAACATGAACACCATTGAGCCAAACAGGGCAACAATATTCAGCGGTGGAAAAAACCCGGGCAAGGGCTGCTGTGCGAAGAGTAGTCGGGTCAGCACCCCATGACGTACCAGCAAATTTCAATATTCAGATCTAAAACGCGAATGTCTGCTCTTCTTACAAGGAAATAAGAAAAAATGTAGGAATTACGCTTTTGGATCTTTATAATGACATTTGTCATCCTGTTCGCCCAGTAGAAAGTTCTAAAAAACAGTCGAATTGAGGACCTCCCCCTTTTTTTAATCGGTTAAAAACCTCATGGACCATATCTCTCAGCCCGCCAACATTCTGATAACCCTCGTAGTAAGTTCGTTGTTTCCAACGAAGGTCAAACGCAACGATTAGCGAATCTCCCAATCGTAGTCAAAAATATCGTAGTTAGTAAACACTAAACAGTCGTATTGGACGACAACTGACAAGGCAATTTCGGTGATTCCCCTGACTTGGGGATCGTAGACGTGCAGGACCAGTAGAGAACTGAGTTTTTCAAGAAACGAATCGTGTGCTATGTAATATTTATTGTGCTTTGTGATTGCTCAAACTTGGGAGGAAGACATAACCTGAAAATTTGTATGTAGTCATCATACTTGAATTTATAATAAGTTCGAAGTTATTCTATTGGAGTCATAATAAACATTCGATAAGATAGGGAATTACCATTATAATGCACCTAAATCCAAACTCTATACCCAAATTTGTTCATTCTACGGATATCGCGTATTAAAAATCCAATTGAATATCGTATTCAAACTTCATTTTCTCAAGTGTTCGCATGAATGATTATAGTGTTCTAGATCCTAATGAAGATAGAACAAAAATAGAAGGTATATGTGATGTTTTTTAACTCTTTGTAGCTCAATATGGTTTTCATTCGATTATTCTCAGACGTTTCTTCACGAAAACGATGCATATAGAAATGCATTGACGGATAGGTATTTGATATTTACGAAAAATTCTCTGAGAATGATGTTAGAATGAAAAAAAATTCTTGCAACGTCCCTGCTGATATATTTTCAGAACTCCACTTTATTTTTCAACATGATTGACAATTTATAGTATATTTTAAAACAAGTTGCAGAATGAGCGACGAAGGAGCGAGTTTTCGAAAGTATGAGTGTTGGAATTGCCTTCTGTAACGAATATTAGACGATATTTTCTCTATTCCAGATTCTCTAATTCAGATTAGTGACTTTTGTATTGTATCTAGGCAATTGGTGTGACTTATGAAATTTGATAGATTACAGAATTTGAATTTTGAGAGGATCTTATGTCAGTACTGACAACCCCAAAACGAAAAATATAACTGAAAACAATGCTGTAATGAGTTCAATTAAAGTACTACTTTAAGTACTGTAAATACCTCATTACGAAACTGAAATAGAAATAGTATATTCTAAAACAAGTTGCAGAATGAGCTCCGATTCCAACACGAATGCGAAGTTCGAAAACAAGCGACGAAGGAGCGAGTTTTCGATAGCATGAGTGTTGGAATTGCCTTCTGCAACGAGTATTAGACGGTATTTTCTCTATTTCAGTCAATTCTTGTGAAATACTCTCGAAATTCAAATGAAAATTCAGATTAGTGACTTTTCTTTTGTATCTTGGCAGTTGGTGTGACATACGAAATTTGACAGATCACGGAATTTGAATTGATTTGATTCGAAACTTGATTCGATCGGAGGTCAGTACTGACAACCTTAAAACGAAAAATATAACTGAAAACAATGCTGTAATGAGTTTAATTATAGCACTTCTTTTAGTACTGTAAATACCTCATTACGAAACTGAAATAGAAAAAACATATACCTATCTGACCTTCTCGTCAGTACTGTAAGGAAAACCAGGCTTCTTGCGATTCGAAGAGAGATTAAAATTCTTGGCTAATAAAAAAAAAGTTCGATAACAGATTCATCACTGTTTGTAGAATAAACTCAAAAAATTGAATGACAAATTTTTCAATTGATCTTACAATCTTTTAGTCTAGTAGAACAGATGTCTAATCTTTTTCACTCGTGATTTGCCAAAAAGCACAGAAAAGAATTACGAATAAATTTATTAAACACAAAGATACAGCACAAACTGTAGAACAGCAACTATATTAAAACAGTTGCATTCCTCAATTGTTTTTTTTTTCATGCTGTTCGTTCAGTCTTTTTAATTCAAAAATTGTCGAGAAACTAGCACAACTTTTACATCATAGAAATATTCCAACCTTGAGTTTCAGGAAGTCCTTCAAAAAGAGTCCATTAAAATCTTACTCCTTTATTGAATATCTCATTCAACAGAGAATTTATTAATGCGCCAATGAATTTTAATGAACGTTTCCGAAACCCATATAAATTTCAACTTTTGTGATGATTTCAAAATGGTAAATTCTATTAAGAGTCAAAAACTTCTATCGTTCAAAAATATCTCTGAAATGCTTTGACCCTGATTTTTATAACAAGTACAAGTTTACCTTCCGACTAATATTTTTCACAGGTTTGACATGGTTTTCAAGGGAAATCTTTTATGACATTACTCTGGTCACTCTCATATGTACAGTTGAGAATACAGCTTTTGTCTACTGTGTTAAGCCCCTCCGAAAGCAAATTATTGATCAGATTAGGAAAATTAGTAGAATACTATATCAGGAAAATATCCTCTGAAAAATTTTAACCATCTCAACCCATACGACCCTGCCTTCATGAGGAATCCTTGTTTTTCAGGTCATGGCATCCGCAGATAAAAAACCGTGGTGTCCAATTTGCCGTAAGGTCCTCAAGAAACCCTTCCTCAAATGCGCAAGCGGCCACAAAGTATGCCAAGCCTGTGTAACCTCAACATCCACCCTTTGTCCAAGCTGCGGAGCTTGGATCACCAAAACCCCCCACTCGCCCTTCCAAAAAGTCGCCTCCAGCCTGAGCAATAACAGCAAGATAAAATGCAAGTACTCCATCAGGGGCTGTAAGTACCTCCTGGAGCAAGAAGACGCCGAACCCCACCATCTAGAGTGCCGGTTCAGAGATTTCTCCTGCGAAGGCTCCAAATTCGAGTGTTGGTCTTGCCCTTGGACCGGAAGGTACGACCAGATCCAAGACCACTTCGAGGAAGACCACGAGGACAGCACTCTGATGCTGTTCAAGACCGAGGCCATGCTGCAATTGGACCTCAGGGAGGACTATCGCAATATCAGCCTCATCGACTATCGTGAAGGGCAGAACTTCTTCTGGTACAAATGCAAGGTAGACCAAGAAAGGGGGAAGTTCTTCTCTACTGTTCAGCTGATAGGCACCAAGCAGCTGGCGGAAAAATACTGCTACGAGTTCGAAATCTTCAAAGGCCCAGTGAGGAAGATAAAGGTGACGGAGATCTGTGACTCTGACGCCACAGACGTTGAAAGCATCTTCGAGAATGAGAACTGCGTCGCTATTTCCTTCGAAACGCTCAAGAACTACTTGGACAATGACGGGATGATGCACTTCCGGTTTCGGATTATGAGCATCAAGAAAAACACTGGCGATTCAGTATAAAACCCTCATTTATTCGTTTTTTCCTTATTTCTTTATTTGTCGTTTGTTTTGCTCATACGGTGATTGTTCTACTTAAAAATGTTTTCCAATAATCTGAATATGATAATTCCCCACAAGTCAACTACATTTTCAATGAAATCAATACGTTAGCCGAAGATAAGAACAAGTTTTCAATTTTCTGAAAATACCATGTTCTTTTCTTTCCTTTTCAGTGGGTTCTGTATCACAGCTGCTAGATTCGGAAGATTTGGACAGAATAATAGTATCTACGGGTACAGAAATTCAAGAGAAATGAGCAAACTTTCCCCTTTATTCGTGAAAGATTTTGAAATTTCCGGTTCATCTGAATAAGAAATTCAAGGAAATTTGATATGTTCTTACATATCTTTTTTTATTTTCTATAATATCAAAGCAAGTATATTCGTGGTCTTTTCAACATTTTCAAAACGATTAAGTCGGTGGCATAAATCTACAATATGTATTCATTTACAAGAATCTCCCTGTACTGATTTACACTTTCAAATAATACAATAACCTCAAAATAACGCTCTAGTTTCCACAGGAAATGTGATTAGTTCCATGGAATACTTGTGAGGAATTGATGATTTTATATATAATCACTGTTTGTATTTGAAATAATTTTTTATAATATGTGTAATGATTACTGTTTATCTGCGATATATTGAATATTACGTGCCATGTACCTATCCATTACTTTTCTTAAACCATGACTATATTCTTGATAAATGATTCGTAATAATGATATATTATGTATTGATTATGAAGTTCGATACACAATTATACTTTTTTGCAATGGATGAGATATCAGAGGATTACAAATGTTTTTTCTTCCTGCAAAAAGTGTTCAATGTTCCATGTTCTTACTTATTGTTTTGACAGATGGCGTTTTCTTTGTTTATATTCCTCAAGTTATTTCGTACGTTTCAATCTTTTCAAAAATAAATCGAGTTGTCTTTTCAGTGATTTGAAATATTTCAGAATTTTCCTGTTGATCTTCAGTGTTCCAGGTGTATTCGAGTGTCGAGAAAAGTGAGTATTTATATTGTTTGATGTTTCCTATGAGGCTTTCAAATATTATGTTTTCAACGTATTAGAAGATGAGCATCAAACATCACATGATAACCTCATTTTTGTAGGGATATTAGATGAAACTTGAATTGAAGGCTCTATAATAGGTACCTACCATTTTTCCATACTCTCACACTAAAACTATTTTTCTAAAATGTGAAATAATGGATTTTTCATTTTTCAAATGTCTCACAATGAAATAACCTTGGGCAATCATGGTGACCAGTGAATAAAATTATACTTATATTCACTATTAGCCTTGGGTATGGTTAAAATCTTCACCATTTTAATTTATCGATTATAATTTTCTTCTTGTTCAGTAGACATAATTATTCAAGTAGGTACAATAAATCACTTTCTCCAACGTTTTCAATTATTCATTTAAAATTCTCAAGTTTTGTGAATATCTTATTTTCATTTGCATTATATAACAAGTAGGTGTATTATATTATTCGAAATTTTCAATTCTGCGATGTGTTAACTGAAACGAATAATGATATGAAAACAAGAATCAGAAAAAACAACTATTATGAGAGTTCGTTCATTTCAGTTTACTCGAAGAAAGTTGTTGAATTGACTTTGTGGCTATTCTGATTGAACAACCATATACAACTTATATTTTCCAGACCATTCCCAACAAAAAAAAATCTCAGAAATATTAGTGGTATATCATTGTCGAAAAAGCACGAATGAAGAAATATCTTGCTCAAACTATCTAGAACTCATGAACAAATAAAAAAATATCTCGAGGATTATGTCAAAATATGAACACTGATTTATTTACGAAACAAAATTCAATCCATGGAGGGCTTTTCTTCGAAAAAACTTGTATTGATCCTTCCTTATGTCTTATAGTTACAAAGATCCACTCATTATCAATCCCCTTGAGATACCTTGTACATTAGTCCAAAATCCCAAAGCTGTATGACGTTTGTGGAATATTATTTCTAAAATAGTATCATAAGTGTCAGACACTTTCCATGGACCAAAACTTTTGTCAGACGCTTTCAAGCCCCCAAAAAAAAATAAAGAACTTATTTTCACATTTCTGATTTTTAAATATGTTATTGAGGTAACCATCAAATTATATTTCGTAAGTTGGACAATTTGTAGTGACTAAACATCCCACAAACACAAAAATATGCAGCTGAATAATATTTATGTTTAGGGGATGTTTAGTCACTATAATTTGAGCAACTAATGAAGTATAATTCGATAGTTACCTCAATAACATATTTAAAAAACAGAAATATGAAAATAAGTTCATTCGTTTTTTTTTGGAGCTTTGAAGCATCTGACAAAACTTTTGGTCCATGGAAAGTATCTGACACTTATAATTCTATTTCAGAAATAATATTCTAAAAAACATTTTTAAAAATCAGCCATGTGAAAATAACTTACGTCATAGAGCTCTGGGATCTTGGACTACAATATCGCTTTCTTCGAAATATATCAAGTGACTCATTTCTTTCAAGGCCCCAGAGATGTACGTATCCATGAACTGGGAATGTTGCTCCTGCGACAACATGTTCGTGACGAAGAACTTCGACTTCTGCACGAAGAGACACATCTTTTGCGAGGACTGCTTCACAACCGTTTACCCCACACATGGATGCCCGGAATGCATCAAAGAAATCCCAGAACCTCTCCCTGACGAACCCCAAATACCACACGATCCATCGATGCTGCCCTCGGAGTGCGACTACAAAATTGATGGATGTCGATACGTACCAACAGACCCCATGAAAACCTTCAAGCATATACAGGGTTGCAAACTGAGACTACATTCTTGCGAGGGTTCCCAATTTAGTCTCTGGAAATGTGGCTGGAGTGGCAAGTATATCCAGATAGAGAGACATTTCCAACAGGAGCACAAAGATCATTTCAACCTCCTCAGAAGCTCAGCTGAGGTGGTGGTCAACCTAAACCTATGGAGGGAACAACGTACCGTCCAGGTCATCAAGCACAAGGGTGAGCTCTTCTATTACAAGCACAGGCTTGATCCAGTCCAAAGAAAATTCTTCGTAATCGTGCAGATGGTAGGTCCGGAAGAGTCGGCTCAAAAATTCCTGTACCAATACAAGCTGAAGAACAGCCAACGCGTGTTCAGCGTGCAAGAAATTTGCCCGAGCGATGCAACACCGATCAATTATTATTTTAAATCAGAAAAATGTGTTGTGGTTCCCTTGAATATGTTAAAATCTTACATGGTTAACGGTAAACTAAAATTTGAAATTAGGATCTTGAAAGGAGAAGAAGCAACGTCCTAGTATTTTCCAACTGTCAGAAATTTGTGTCGTCAGCTTGTTTCTCCTCTTTTCATTTTAAATTATTATCTTGTTTATTGTTTTGTGATATTTTTCCTACTTCGAAATGTAATTGTTATTGATTTTATGTATTGTTATATTGTTATTTTAATACTTTCTATGAAAATAATGTAGATCTGAAAGATGTTCTATGTCTCACTATAATATGAGAGAAACAATATACAGATATTTTTCAAAATGGCCAAATGTTTATTGAATAGCTTTTAACTCGTTTTCGAGGGTTGGTTCGCTTGAATTCTTGTTATAATTATGGTATGTAATGGTCATATCGAAAAATTAAAACTTGTAGGTTGAATTTTGTGTTCGTAGTAGATTCACCTAACCTATATATTCCGAAAATCATTCTATTCGATGAGATCATTTACGTAATATATTCGAAAATATATATAGCCTGTATCTTTTGAACCGAACCGAATCAGAAAAAATGGTAGGGACCAAAAGTGTTTTTTCTACCTCAGAAATCTTCCTTTAAATTTTATGTACAAGTCAAATACCTTGAATATGCTTCATACAAAAACCCCAGTCAAACTTAATTAGAAATACCCAATATCTGATATAATTCGTTTGTTGTCAGAAAAATGTGAACTCGTTTTCAAAATGTCCATTTGAGTGACTAAAATAAATTCATAAATTTATTTAAAGTCAAAACGTATAAATTCATGAATAATATCATAGATAGCGATTCGAAAAAGAGGAGTTATATGTTTCTATATTCTTTCTCGATAAGAAACAAAAAAAGTTAGGTACTGGTTTTCCATCACGCCGTAAATTATGCACATTTGTTCTTTATTCTTTCTGATTTTGTGTTGTGTTATAATTTGTGATCCATATGGCCCAAGGAAATATCAATCCTCTCAACGAGGTATGTACTCGAACAAATGTTTTTATTTGCCAGATAATACGAGTAGAATTGATTTTATCGAAAAAGATTCATAAGTATGCAAATATATTCCACTGAATTCATATTTCAATGGTGAATCAAAGATATCCAAATCTATCCCTGATCAGTTTTCATTGAAGGACTCTGAAAGAGATTTGATTTTATCTTTTACGGTACATCTTATTTTCCTCATCACAGATTTTCAACCCTAGATCCATCTAATAATATCATCAATAATGTACTGGGTGGTTCACAATGAAGTCCTGTGTTTCCGTGGCTTATAACTTTTGACAGATCCAAAGAATGCTCACACTTTTCCCATGATAATCCTTATATCCTGAAATTTCTTATGAAGGATGAGCTCTATCTTTTGAGAAATTCATGAGAAGAATAAAATTCTTGACAGAAAATGGTCACCAGTTTGGTAAATGTTTATAAATATGTACATGATTTAATTGCTTTCTCCTAACAGAAAATAATCGAGTTTGAACTTTTCATAGACTATAAATGGAAAAATTATTCTTCGGTTTTATCAAATTTTGAGTGACTGGCGTCTTGTTTGATAGAAATACGATTGAACAATGTAAGGTTGATGGGAACTTGAAAGTCGATTTTTTCTTCTTAGAAGCTTAGAAATCAGATATCTGCGGTCATTTGTTGAAAAAATTCTTCTTTTAGAATCCGAAAAATTGTTTACCTTTCATGGACATATAAAGAAATCATATTTTTTAAGTTTCATTTTTTTGAATAAATTTCTTGAGAATGAAAGAAGGTTGGACCATTCTATTACTCTCCTGTCAATAGCTTTGAGCACCCTGTAAAAATAATTTAAGTTCAGACATAAATCTCCACAAATTTCCAAGGCACGTTCAATAAACTCATCAGATCTTTGCAACTGCGCATTAACGTCACACATTAACGTGAGATGTATACAATTGGACTGAATAATCATCGTCAGCGTCGATCTCATATATTCTTGTTAGGACAAGATTGAAGAAGGGCTTAGTGCTCAGTAATGCACAAAAGAGCTCAGGATCAGGAGTTCTTTGGGAATTGAGCCCTTTGATGAAGAACTCCAAATACTAAGCACTAAGCACTGATTTTAAATACTTCTCGGGATCCTATCCTACACTAATTGCATCCTATCTTCAATATCTACCCTTTCCTGTATTTTCTTGCACTGGAAACTGGACCGCTTGCAGAAATAACTACTTTTTTTTCTAGGACGGTAAACTTTTTTTGCCAGGCCTATCAGGAGTATGCTCGTCATGTGGACCAGTACTACTTATGGACACCTACTACTCTTGCAGTAGGAATTTACATGTTTACTGCGAATTCTGCTACGGTGTCGGCCTCGATCAGACGGGCTGCCAACTGTGCAAGAACGACCCTGACAATAAGAGGGACCCGGACAGTCCAGACAGCGATTCATGTTGCCACAAGGACCTGGGATGCTCATACGTTAAAGTTGACAATGACCTGGAGGCATACTGGCGCCATGTCGATGGCTGCAAGTACCAGATGTTCAACTGTCCATACCTACGAAGTGGATGTAACTGGACTGGCCTCCTCAGAGATATGTTAGACCATTTTAAGGTCAGTATGGAAAACATTCGTGTGTGTGAAGTTGACCCAGCAGGGGTTACGAACCGTGTATCTAGCGCCGTCTATGATAGTCAGACGTAAATACCAATTCATTGGATGTATCAGCTTCCAGAACGTCTTAATATATAAAACTAAGTCGGCCATATTGTTGGTTACTCCATTCATAACCCAAGATTGGATGAACTATTTATTATGAAAGATTTTTTGTTGGAGTCTTCTAGGACGGAGGTAACATAAAATACCAAAAAAACCCTGAAAAATCTGATGAAATGGAAAAAAATAGGAAATAAGTTTCTTTCCTGCCAATAACGCCAGTAGGTGTCGCTACGGTTAAGCGTTGTCGTGAAAGTAATATATTTGATATAAATTTGGTGAACTACATTTTCTAATAATAATAACGCATGTGAGTCCATGTGTTATTACACCTATTTTTCTCCCGAACACTGCGAAAAATTTTATGATGAAATGTTTTGAAAAAATTCCCATTCTACTATTATCGGCAAAGTAAACAATTACTGTGTATTTCGAGTTGCCTATACGTACCAATTCACAATGGACAATCAGCAACCTGCTTTATTTATTCTCGCATTCTCGGGAAAAAAAATAAAAATGTTGTTAACAACATACTACAATGAAATAATTGTAAAATATAAAAACAAGTTACCTCTTAACTCTTTAATGAAGAGAATTCTTCTGATGTATGAATAACAATGTACAGGGTGATTGATTATATTTTACTCAATAGCTATCTCAGTTGATAGTGGTCGTACAAAAACGTTTGAATGGGCAATTTTGAAGTATTTTTCATGGGCCTTCAGAATTCAGTACCACTCGAGAATGCTGTGATTTCTTTTCATCGAAGTTCAATGCTATGGCCTCCTGATAGTTCCTTCTTAACCTCCTTGGACACTTTTTATGGGGATATTTGAAATATAAAGTGTATATGGCCCCTCCGCAAAATATTAAAGAGATTAATTTCCGAATAGAGGAAGAAATAATTATTGAAAACCTCAATATATTCCATAAATGGTGAGGAAAATCCTTAAAAATACATTAAAAGAAATCGTATCGTTATCGTGTGGTTTTCCACAGCTGCCTTAGATTTAGAAGAAACTATCCATATTTTTCAAGAACTGCCGAAATTAACCTCAATAAAGTATATATATTTGAAATCAGAAGAAAGAACTCTACCGATTAGAAAAATAAAATACAGGTAGTACCATTTAAAAAACAATAGTTCACAACAAAGGTTTTCGATGCCTTTATGAATTTCTTAGTTCTGAATTCTGAATACTTCAAATTTGCCCATTCAAACGTTTTTGTACGACCAATATTAATTGAGATAGGTATTGAGTAAAACATAAACCATCACCCTGTACATACCTATTTCAATGCAATTAATTTTTTGTATATTTCGTATTTCCTTCTCAAAAAAAAAACCAATGGTTATTCATCTCTAAGGACTTTCCACCAGACCCCTTACTTCTTTAGTTTCTGGCTTCTTGGCCAACACAAAAATATAACAGCTTCCAGACGACATTGTTTGGAGCAACACATATTGTACAGGACAATTTTATGTCCACTTTCAAGGTATTATACCATAATAGTTTTTTATGATATTAAAGTTGCTGTTTCATTTTTTATCGATTCAGGTAGTACGAAGTCTGCCGGATCAGCTAGTATTTGTGAAAATTTTCATCACAATCTTGTCGGTAGTTTCGGCAAAATGGTAAAAAAGTGTTTATTTTTTTTTCTTCAACTCCCTTCATCTTGAAAATGGATGAAGTTACGAAATTTTTTTACTGAACCAACGCCAATTATTTTACAGTTCTAGAGACGAGATAACCTGTTTTTGAAACACTCTGTAGATAGATATAAGAAGCTCGTGATACCAGCTATAGTTCTTCACCTCTTTTTCTAGGCGGACCACCCGGAAAACTATACCTTTTCTGGTTCATTCGCGTTGAATCTTCCGTTTACTATGGACAATGAAGAAAGCTACATTCGTCTCATCAGGTATGAGAGGGAACTCTTCTACTATAGTCACAGGCTAAGCCTGGAGAAGGAAAACTTCTACGCCTGCGTGATGATGATGTCCGAGGAAGACGACGCCTCCAGGTTCAGCTTCCAGTTTGAGATCAAGGATCCGACGTCGAATCAGAGCATCAAGATGGTGGAGATTTGTCATAGCTTCTGCCACGGCTACGATTATGTCAATAAGTTCGAAAAGTGTATTGTGCTACCCCTGAAGACTCTCAAACCTTACGTTACCACGGGACAGCTGAAGATCGAGGTTAACATCACAAAGGTGGCATGAAGGATGAAATGATTCGTCCCGTTTTTATCTTTATTATTGTGTTGTTCATACTGTGTTTTCAAAATGTTCGTCAATATACAAAAGGATATTATCTGTTTACACATGAAATTCACATTTGACATTGAGAGAAAATCTCAAACTATAAATTCACATTTACCAGATGAATATTGTTATTTTGATCCATACTAATGAAAAAGAAACTTTCAATCCGAAAGTAAACAATCATTTTCATTGGTGTACCCCTTTCCTGAATAATAATAATAAATGTTCTCCATTGGAAAAAGATCCAAGACGCCATCAAAATCCATTGAAATTGAGCGATTCATTAGAAATTGTATCCTTCAACAAATAACGTATTCAAGGCTACGTCGAAAAAAAATTCCATTGTTTCCATCGACATAACTCATCGCAATTTCGGTGCTCTTCGACCCTCCGGCACGCTTTAGTGCTAAAATATCTCCACCCGAATCCGCAACCATAGTGGCTCCAGTTCTGCGAAAAGAGTGGCCGGTGTATAACTCTGGGTCTTTTAAACCTAAATATTTCGCTATTTGCTTTGGGACACCACCAATAGTGTGCTGGCCAGCATTAAGGGAAATGTACTTTCTATGTCGGTATGTCAAGAAAAATCCAAAGCTTTCTGTTCCAGGCGGCCCAAGATTTACATATTTTCTCATCATCGGTTATGGTGAATCTTCTTGTTGTTAAATTTTTTGTTTGTCGCAATGTCACAATAACGAATTTTCCATATCTTCTACATCATTCATGTTTAAGGAGAAAATTTCGTCACATCGACAACATCCAAAAATCCCAAATATTGTTACAATTTTCGCCAGAAACCACTGGTCATCAGGAGCATGTGAAAGAAATTGTGCTGCCTCTTCTTTACTTAATACCTTGTACTTTTTGGCGTATAACGCTCATTTTTTCGTTTCAGAAACGCTATTACTTTTTGAAATCTGCGAACTAAACGTCATATTTTTCAATAATTTTTTTAAGGAAAACAAACCTGCGAACAGGGGCATTTTCTTTCATTTCCGAGCAGCTTTTCAACATAGACTATTTTTCCCATGAAGTATTAGGGCTGAATCTAGCTGATAGTTAATTCAAGTAGACCAACAAAACATCTTCAGTTACCCTAATCACACTATTTTTGTTTTGCCACTTTTTGAAGTCGTCGTATTCTAGCTCGTACCTTGAAGCTGATTTTGCAGGTAATAAACTTGATCTCTCAATAATTTCTTTTCGCTTTAGCCAAAACAAATGTAAAGAGAAATAAACAGACATGCTCATGTCAACCCTTCCATAGCTTTCGACAAATTATTGAGATTTTTTTGGAATTTATTTTACCTTTTTAAAAATGAGAAACAAATAAAACATAAAACAATACACGCAAGGTAACGGGTTTTACTAGCTCAAGGAGGTAACTGACTCGCCTGCGGCTCGTCAGTTATATCCTCCATTCGCCAGTAAAAACCCTTTTACCTTGCTAGTAATATTATGTACTATATTAACTTTCTATTTGAGTTTGAAGTTTGTATTTTCGATAGTTGTCAATGTCAACTTCAACGATTGTATCAGAGTTTCGTAATAGTTCATTCTAAAATAAATTGCTGGATAGGTTCTTGTTACAAAACAAATGCGAAATTCGAAAACAAGCGACGAAGGAACCAGTTTCCGAACGCAAGAGTGTTGGAATTGCCTTCTGCAACGATTATTAGACGATATTTTCTTTATTTCAGTCAATTTTTATGAAATTCAATGAAAAATTCAGATTTCTCATCTTAGTGACTTTTGGACGTTATTTTGTCAGAGTTGATAACCACAAAACTGAAAACAATGCTGTAATGAGTTCATCACAGTAATGCTTTTAGTATGTACTGTAATGAAATCATTACGATACCGAAATGGAGAAAAAATTATGCAAATTCATTCAGTTTTCATAAAGTTAGTTAGCAAGTTGAGAATCGGCAAAAATGTTCTATAACTTCAGTTCTCTGTGATTCAAACAAGCCGATTCTTCACGAAACTTTTCCTCAAGGTGCAGCATTAACACATTATAGACAGAAATTGAAAACGGTTCCAGAAAGAAAGATATAGTGAGGCATCACATGAACCCACAAAAACAGCCTATCGCTTTCATCATAAGATGAATTGAAGCTCGTTAACAACGTTTTAGCGCGAGCTTTGCGGGTGATACGATATCTTCACCCTCCACACCCACCTTAACCGACAAAAAACCTTCTACAGAACCTCAGAGTTTGTCCCCAGGCGTTGCAGCCCTTTAAGCACTCGAAATTAATGTCCTATAACCTGCGCAATTTATTTCGTCCAAGAAACATCTCTCCGGGCATGGCAGCCGTCACACTGCCATCCCTTAATTTAATTATGTGAGTTGAGGTAAGCCAGAGGCGTCACAAGGTTGTCCCGGATATAAATTGCGGTAGATACTGGGGAAATACGATGATGCCGATTGATATTTTATTCGATAAGGCGACAAGATTCCGTTAAAATCAACGCCGACCAAGTCTGCCTTCGGTAACTCAGACAATATTCATGTTTTCATAAGATGAAGGAATTCGCCACATTACTGGCATTATGAAAAGCATTTTTTTTAGATTGATTATCTCAAAATATAGCCCACCCAAGTGTCTTTCAAAGTCTTGAAATACAGCACCATTAGAATGTTTCCTGTTTGAACCAAATTCAGATCATGAAAAATCAAGTAATTAAGCAATATTAAAATGTTTTCTGTTTGGACCAAATTATTTGTTTCTCATTTGTAAACGTCAGTTTCCAAAACCACAATATTAATCAAGAAAGTTAAGTTTATCAAGTCACTAACTTGTGAAACTGACACTTAACTTGCAAAATTAGCAAAAGTTAGTAGTATTATTTACATTATAAAATTTTGTTTCATCGTCATATATGTTGAAAATCATGGTACAATTGTTATTTCCAGTAACACAGATTTGCTGATGAAAGAGTTGATACTGATGATGATGAACCATCTGTTGACTCAGAAACTACTGAACTCGAGGACTGCAGAACATTTGTACTCTCCTTACTACCAAATAACTTGCCAGACATTTCGATTTTTTTAATGACCGAATCATCGTGCTTTCCACCCTCCTGCACGCTTTAGTGCTAAAATATCTCCACCCGAATCCGCAACCATAGTGGCTACAGTTCTGCGAAAAGAGTGGCCGGTGTATAACTCTGGCTCTTGTATGTATGTATTTTTCCATGCATTCTAGGTTTCAGTGAAACCCCTCAGAAGCTACTTAAAGCTTGTGCGAGTTAGAATGATGGGTGTGTTCTGTGTAGGCTTTGTTACTGTGTCCCGACGCCACCTTAGGCACAGCACTGTTAATTGTTTACCCAACAGTGAATGGTTCGGCGCGTTCTCCATACCAGAAAATTTCTTCCCTGGCGGAGACTCGAACCCCGACTTGCCGGGTTGCCGGGTCGGAGTCCAGAGCCCTATCCACTAGGCTACACGCACGTTGTAAACCTAAATATTTCGCTATTTGCTTTGGGACACCACCAATAGTTTTCTGGCCAGCATTAAGAGAAATGCACTTTCCATGTCGGTATGTCAAGAAAAATCTTAAGCTTTCTATTCCAGGAGGCCGAAGATTTACATATTTTCTGTATAACATGCAGGGCTTGAAGCTGCAGCCATCATCGGGTATGGTGAATCTTCTTGTTGTGAAATTCTGTTTGCGGCAATGTCACAATAACGTATTTTTCTATATCTTCTACATCATTCATGTTTAATAACGCTCATTTTTTGTTTCAGAAACGCTATTACCTTTTGAAATGAGAAGCAAATAAAATATAAAACAATACACGCAAGGTAACGGATTTTACTGGCTCAATGAGGTTATATCCCCCATCCGCCAGTAAAAACCCTTTAACCTTGCTAGTAATGTTATATACTGTATTTCACACTTGGTATGCACATTCACAGCTCCATAGCTATAATTTCAGCCGCAATGCTGCACTTAGTAATCGAAAAGTAGCGCAAACGGTTCGAGTAGTCTCAAAAAAAGGCGCTGGTCAATTCAATGAAATAATTTGAATCATTAATATTATGAATAATGAAACTGTGCCAATCAAAATCGAAACGAAATTAGCTAAAAAAGTAAGGGTGTTGTAGTACCTATATGCAATTTCATGTTCATCGTATGATATGCATTAGGTTGGCCAGACATCTCGATGTGAAAGAACTGTGCTCTAGTTCAATGTTGTGAGAGAAAAAATCAGGAAATGGGCTTCAAATCAACTATTATTTTAGAGCTTCAAAAACACTCACAAAAATTTTGTTTTCAAGAATGTTTCATATAAAAAACTCAAACTGTATTGCTCTCGAAATATAGGAAATGAAAGTAACAGTTATTCTTACCTTAGTTCGTATAGTGTTCAAAATATTGAAGTGAAGAAGTTCATCAACTTGTATACATATTTCTCAGTGAGTGACTGCCTTTAGTTTCCTGCATGGAACAAATATCAATTGGTAGAATTTCAGAAACAGCCTTCCCCTGCTCTCTTAATGCCGTCTAGTTTTTGTAATAGACCTCCAATATTCGTGGAGTCCTTCTGAAAAAAAATTTTTATCGTAAGTCACGCTTATTGGGGATATTTCAGAGTCCTGAAGAAGGCTCAAAATTGAACCGAAATCTATCAAGAATAAGAGGAATTCTAGTTCGAATTGGTTTCTCATTCATCCACTAATATAAACCCTTGTAATGCTGGATAATAATTCACTAGTGTTGCTTCTTATTTATACATTATAACATTTATTGATGTCCTATCCTTGTACAAAGAAAAGAAATACATACAGAGGTAGCATTTTTCAAGTAGTGAATTCTTAAAAGCTGAACATGAAATTGATAACCCTTCTAGTGCTAAGAAAGTTTGTGAGGATGTGAGTATTGATGTTTGTTACTCTTTCACGTGAAAACTACCGAACGAAATCAGATGAAACTTCACAGTGATATAATATATCTATCCTACCTTAACCGTTGAAGTTACACGAACTTATATAGTTACCATGGCTTTGTTTGTCCCCAAAAATTTAAGATAAAAGTATATTTGCCATGAAAATAGTCAAATTGGGTACCCTTTTCACAAGGCATATTTTATAATTTTTGTCAGTATCCTTGAATCCAACGTTCTGTCATGTTCTGCTGAAGCAGTTGTACCTATCTTTTGATTACTGCAGAGTGACCAAACTCACGAGACGCCACTGGAAACTCCTTCCCTTCACCATCCAAAAGAAAACCAGGACAAGTAGAAGAAAGAGACCAAATCCTTTTCTCGCCCTTCGGCCATGCAGCCTGTACACGTACGTATATTGGCAGGGTAATGATTTAGTGGACACACATCCCCATGCAAGAACTGACGCCCTATGCTCCTACCTAATGAACACATCCATTTTTTCGCATATGCTGGTGGCACGCGTGTTCTTGCCCTCCTCGACTGTTAATATTGCCAACAGAGAAAATATATCGGTTTTCCGACAAAAATAATAAAACCGTTCATCGTCCGCGCAGTTGTTACCGATGATCAGATCGTAATTTGGAGTTTTGACAAAGTCGGGTCATCTTTTCGATTGAATTGAGGAAAGAAATATATCTAAGGGAGTCTGACTCGCAACTAACTCAAGGGGAATGGATACAGAAAAATATTTGATGTTTATGCTTGATTTATAATTCGCTGTTAATACCTATCTTCTTTCCCTGAAATTTATGTAGTGGACGATCAAAATTCATCTTATACACTGCGTAAAAAAAATTACCACACATTATGGAAATCTCAATTTTATGCTACTACTAAAGATGTTCTCAATGATAATTATTTTTATCAGAATTATGCATGCATATGTTTTCCACTTTCAACGTTTTTCTTCAATACAGATGTTTTTTCCCAGCAGGAATAAAAAAAGATGGTATTATCAGATTTTGAATATATTGGCTCCATTCTAAAATCAGTTGTTCTCGATCAATTCTAGTGATCAATAGTTTTTCTTTCGTTTGATTTTCTACATTCGATAGCTATGCAATGTGACCCAAGAGGAATGTGCCCAAGTGGTAGTTTTGCGAGAAGAAGGGTGGACATAAACAAGAATTGCAGAGAGTTTTGGAGTTTCCCATACAAGTGTGTCCAGAATGTTGCAGCGATTCAAGGAGACAGGTATGAATGTCTGAAGACCTGGACAGGGTAGACCACGGGTAACAACTGCCATTCAAGAACGTTACTTGAGAGTTTCTTCGTTGAGACAACGGTTTGCAACCGCTCACCTCCTTCAAACTCAGCCTGAGCAAACTCATGGGTGCAAATTAGCACTCAGACAATAAGAAATCGCCTCAGAGAATATGATTTAAGGTCTCGTGTCGCGGCAAGAGGCTCAGCTCTTACCCCAGCCCATCGAAGGGCGCGTTTGGATTTTGCGAGAGAGCATATCCATTGGGAAGAGGCCGATTCGGAAAGAGTTCTCTACACAGATGAGTCTAGATTCTGCCTCTACCATTGTGATCGACGTTTCCTTGTATACAGACGTCAACATGAAAGATATGCTCAGTGCAATTACCTGAATACTACTGGTTTCGGGGGAGGATCGATTATGGTATGAGGTGGAATATCTTTGACTGCTCGCACAGACCTAGTGGTCGTTGATAATGGAGCTATGAATGCTTATACGTATATCAGGAACATTATTGAAGAACCTGTAGTGCCATTTGTCCCATACAGTCCAGTCTCAATCCGATTGGGCAGGTTTGGGACAACCTCAATAGAAGGCTGAGAAGTTCAGAAAATCATCCAGCTACTTTTAATTACTTAGGAATCTAACTCAGAGAAATCTGGGAAGGATTAGATCAGAACATTTTAAGATCACTCAAGTTGAGTATGACCGTCGTTGCCGAGCTGTATTTAACACAAGGGGTGGAAATACCAAGTATTAAATCACTTATCAGCATTTCAGTATTTTGAAAGTTGTTCATTTCTCTTCTTTCACATAAGATTCGGTGAAATCCTGAATTTTTCTTTAATTTAATGTGTCTTTTTTCGTTCAAAACCTTCCTGAGAGAAAATAAAAAATAAGTTATAAAGTCAATGTGGAGTAAACTTTCATAAGAACAGAGATTTTTATCGAGTCACATTGGCAACGTCCGTTTTTTATTCGAATAATCCGCCAAAAAGTTGAGAAACATCTGGGAACATCTAGTTCGTGACAGTCAACCCTAAAAAAATGGCGACTATCTGCTTGTACCCCCAAATATCTAATATGTATGAAACACGTGGGCATTGGCTGATCAGGTATTCATGTTTCGTATCTCTTTCATACATATTGACAGGCTTCTCTCAGCCTTATCCTTTCGGAATCGATGACATTTGGATTCTATTTGGATAAAACATGAAATCTGGAGTTTGTGGATTTGATAGGAACGTGCTCCGTTACAATGGCGTGGGAGGTAAGTGGGGTAAAGGGGACATCTTACGCAATTTTCGGGATAAAGGATGGCGAAAAAGGAGATTTAGTTTGGAATGAGAGAAAGGAGGTATAAATATGGAAGATAGAGGAAAAAGAAATATTGTCTGGCGAATGTAATAATATAATCTGAAAAAACTTGCAAAATGGGGTCCTATTCCAACACGAACAAAGAAAGAGCGAATTTTCGAACACATGAGAGTTCGAATTGCTTTCTGCAACGAGTATAAAATGATGTTTCCTCTATTTCAGTAAATTTTTGTGAAAAATCCTTGAAATTCAATGAAAAATTCAAGTTATACATCCTAGTGACTTTTGTATTGTATCTTGGCAGTTTTGACTTACGAAATTTGACAATTTACGAAATTTCACATATTTCGTAATTTGAATTGATATGATTTTAAAATTAATAGGATTGGAGGTCAGTACTGACTGAGAACAACAAAACGAAAAATATAACTGCAGTAATGAGTTCATCACAGCATTACGATACTGAAATAGAGAAAATATTATTTTGATGTCTAAGAAGTAGTAGAGAAACGAACAAAGAAAAGTCTATAGAACCCAATTCACAAACTGTCTTGAAGTACCTACTTTCCACCTTTATTTTTCTTCCTTTTTATATCTTCATGCTCGTATAGCCCATTACTTATTTTTTTATTTAGAGCAACTATAAGGACTGTGCCTTTATTTTATAATAATAATGATAATAATAATAAAAAAATGGAATAGTTACTAATTACTAGATTAAGATATTGCTTCTGCTTTCCCACAAATTTTAGTCTATGAATTCTTGATCAAGATGCTTGTGCTTTCAAGGAGTCATAGCTAAAGGTACTTTCACATGGTGAATCTCATTTCAACAGAAGATTGCTGAGATCAAAAAACATTTTGTATTGTATCTCGGTAGTTGGTATGACTATTAGGGTTATGAAAATTGACAGATTACGGAATTCGAATTGGCGTGAGTTGAAAATTGATAGGATCGGAAGACAGTGTTGATAACCACAAAACGACAAATATTACTGAAAAATGCTATAATGTACTGTATGAAATCATTACTATACTGAAATTGATATCAGCGATATTCTCGTATAAATATAGTAATTCTTTGTCCATTTGGTATCAAATCTCGTTGAATGAATTATCGTTATAGTTTCAACAGTAGGTATATCTGGAATACTAAATCAAATCATTCCTCGGTCGACAATAGCTATAACTCACTTCAAGTACTTGAAAAATACGGATATTTCATCTGTATATTCCAATAAGACTGACCACACAAAAAACTGTATGGTATTCTGTTAAAATGAATGTATAATACCTCTCCGCCAAGCTCACAAAATTAAAAATGTCAAGAATACCATTAATTTTGCTTGAAAAACTATCAACACAATTCGTTCAACACAATGTATCGTCGGTACAATGCCAAAGTCACGAATGTGCTTTTCGTCTATGTACACTATATCGCGATTATAGTCATGGTGATGTCAATGCCAAAATAGCGAAAGAGTTTGCATATCCTCCTCTCCTACTTCTAGCCTAGCACCTCAAAAAGAAATCTATCTTAATAGCATTGCCTTCAATTTTTAAAACACGTTTTTCTCGGAATATCAAAAAAGCACATTCGTGACTTAGGCCTTGGACCGACGATATCAAAATATTAGAGTGAATTATCAATAATCTGTCATAATTTGTTAATAGCGCCACCTACAGAACTGACGAAACAAGATTCAATCAGTGCATATATAATGCTTCTAGATCTTAGATTTAGTCGAAGTATTCTTTACCTGGCTATGATTTCAAACATGCCCAAATTCTCATTGCATTTCTGGAATTAAACTGATACTGTGATTCGTGCAGTCTAAATGACACAAGCCTGTACGAAATTGAAATATGCTAGAGGCGCTATCAACATACCTTGACTGCCTATATTGATGAGCCTCCCCCAAGAAAAAATGGCAGGACAAAGCCGTTGCCGGTTGCGAGAGATCCTGCGGCAATTCCGTGCACCTGTCGCCCCCTTAAATCAAACTAAAGGTTATGGATCTCCTGCAGAAAGTTATGCTTTCCCTCCCAGAAATATGCTAATATTTCAAGCTACGCTAAAACGTTTCGCATATGGCGGCTTTAGCAGTAATAGATTCTAGAAAACGTGCGAATAGGTGTGATATATTCGCCATAAAGAAAAAAGGCACGTTCTCGAGATTTCGGCAGAAACATGGCATCGCATTAGACCCAATATTTCCCGCCATTTGTAACTCGTCTGTATGGGACCATCGGTTATGCATGGGATCTGAATGGGTTGACGTATTCCGCTTTATTGGGCGTTTCATCATCGCAGGGGTCTTTGCGGCCTAATTATTGTCTACTTCCTGTATCAAATTTACATTTTGAAAATCAACTTCAAAAATTTTGGGTGAAAAATGAGAAGGTCTGCATAAACCATTATGCAATAAACATACCCAGCCTCTTTTGAATACCCAGTGAACATATAACATAATTAATACATAATTTGCCAGAAAATACTCCATTCGAATAAATGATGCCTAATTTCACAAATTAGGACAACAAATTTAAAAATATAACTTAGAACATCATTGACAGATCCCACTCAATGTTTCACATATGAATTAACGTTTCTGATGTGTCATTGCAATTAACATACACTGTGCAAAAAAAATTAACGCACATTATGGAAATCACAAATTCATTCTACAACTGAAGGTGTTCTCAATGATAATTATTTTTATCAGAATTTTGCATGCATATGATATCCACTTTCAACGTTTTTCTTCAATACAGATGTTTTTCCCAGCAGGAATAAAAAAAGATCATATTATCAGATTTTGCATGTATTGGCTTCATTCTAAAATCAGTTGTTCTCGATCAATTCTAGTGATCAATAGTTTTTTTTCGTTTGATTTCCTACACTCGATAGCCATGCAACGCGAAACACGCAATTTGACCCAAGAGGAATGTTGCGAGAAGAAGGGTGGACATACACAAGAATTACAGAAAGGTTTGGAGTTTCCCATACAAGTGTGTCCAAAATGTTGCAGCGATTCAGGGTGACAGGTAGGAATGTCTGAAGACCAGGACATTCAAGAACGTTACTTGAGAGTTTCTTCGTTGAGACAACGGTTTGTAACCGCTCGCCTCCTTCAAAATCAGCTTGAATAAACTCATGGGGTGCAAATTAGCACTCAGACAATAAGAAATCACCTCAGAGAATATGATTTAAGGCCTCGTGTCGCGGCAAGAGGCCCAGCTCTTACCCCAGCCCATCGAAGGGCGCATTTGGATTTCGCGAGAGAACATATCCATTGGGAAAAAGCCGATTGGGAAAGAGTTCTCTTCACAGATGAGTCTAGATTCTGCCTCTACCATTATGAACGACGTTCCCTTGTATACAGACGTCCACATGAAAGATATGCTCAGTGCAATTACCTGAATACTACTGGTTTCGGGGGAGGATCGATTATGGTATGAGGTGGAATATCTTTGACTGCTCGCACAGACCTAGTGGTCGGATAAATCTGGGAAGGATTAGATCAGAACATTTCAAGATCACTCATTTTGAGTATGAACCGTCGTTGCCGAGCTGTAATAAACGCAAGGGGTGGAAATACCAAGTATTAAATCACTTATCAGCATTTCAGTATTTTGAAAATTGTTCATTTCTCTTTTTTCACATGAGATTCGGTGAAATCTTGAATTTGTCTTTCATTTAATATGTCTTGTTTCGTTCAAAACCTTCCCGAGAAAACATAAGAAATAAGTTATAAAGTCAATGTAGAGTTAACTTTCATTAAAATGGAGATTTTTAGAATGTGCGTAAATTTTTTTGAGCAATGTAGTAGCATCAGTGCAGTCTACTCGAAAACAGCTAATTTTCAATTACTTTCTGGTCATTCCACAACGGATCTTCAGCTACAACCTCGAATTCTTTTCCGCTTCTTGTCGCAATTTTTTTCAAACTTCTGTAACGCTTTTGGGGCATTTTGTTCGCGGTTTCGAGGACCTAAACTTGACGTCTGACCGATGTGAAAGTCGCTCCACGTAAAGGGGTAGGTCCCATGAGAGGAAAACCAACCGCCGAAACTAACTAGCTGTCACGTTGTAACAGGTTATACGGTTTTCAACGAGACAGACAGGGAAGGATCAAAGTTTGTTTCGGTGTTCTGGTTTGGAAAAGAAGGAATTTCAGATGTTTCACGTTGGTTTCCCGTAAAAACACAGTAGCGTAGGCGATATTCGGTAATATTCATTCACCTCCCCAGATCACAGAATATACATGGGGAGTCTTCTACATGGATTTTGACAGTATATTCTTGAGGTAAAAAGAAACACTTTTGGTAAGTGATGTCTTACGATACGCCAAGATGAAAAGATATAGCTATTTTGATTTTTCATAATGATACCCTGAAAAAAATTAAATATAAATTTGAAATTTTTTGTTCGTAGGCTCACCATATCAATGAAACCTTTGTTCGCAAATACACAACTTATTTGATGTGAGATACAAGTATTTTTTAAGTCTTTACTCTTCAACTTTAGAACAACTTGTTTCAATAAAAACCTTGGACCCCATTGTATAACTGAATATCATTACTACTATTTTTCTGAAGAATTTCAACAGCCTGTATCTCTTCAACTCCGCGAAAACGACAAAAATGGTAAGGAAATAAAATGTTTTTTGACCTCAACAATCTTCTGTTAAAATAAGACTCACCATGTATAAGTACCATCCTTTAGCTGTGACTCCTCAAAAGCACTAGCATCTTGATCAAAAATTGACAGACTAGAAATTGTGGGAAAGAAGAAGCAATAACTAAGACTAGTAATTAGTAGGTAACCATTCCTTTTACGAATTCTGATATGGTACATCACAGACTTTTAGTAATTATAGGCTCAATCGATACAATTTAATGCAATAGAATTAAGGCGCAGTGCTTATTGTTGCTCTCAATAAAAAACAAATCAGTTATCGGCTATTATGAGCAAGAAAATATAAAAATGAAGCAAATTAGAGTTTGAAACTATCGAAGTCATTTTTGTCTGTAAACAAGGTTCTATGGACATTTATTCTCGTTTCTATACCACTGCTTGGACATCAACATAATATTTTCTCTAGTTCAGTATCGTAATGCTGTAATGAACTCATTACAGCAGTTATATTTTTCGTTTTGTTGTTATCAGTCAGTACTGACCTCCAATCCTATTAATTTTCAAATCAAATCAATTCAAATTCCGTAATCTGTCAAATTTCATAAGTCAAAACTGCCAAGATACAACACAAAAGTCACTAGGATGTAGAATCTGAATTTCTATTCGAATTTCGAAAATGTTTCACGAAACTTGACTCAAATAAAGAAAATATCGTTTAATAATCTTTGCAGAAGGCCATTCCAACACTAATGCTTTCGAAAACTCGCTCCTTAGTCGCTCGTTTTCGAATTTCGCATTCATGTTGGAATAGGAGCCGATTCTGCAACTTGTTTTAGAATATACCTACTAATACTTTATACCTTTCTGAAGGATGATCAATTTATTACGCTTTCACGTAGTCTACTCACTATTATCGTTTTTTTTTAGTCTTCTCCCGAAAAAAAGGCAAAGTTGTGTTACAATGAAAGCTGCACTTTCTTGTTTCAAATATTTATATATGAGATCAAAAAAATCTAGGTAAGGCCGTGGAGGTGAATCAGAGTCAAAATGATCTTACCAGACAGAGTTCACTTCACCTTCGAGCTTTGGAGGATCTCCCTGGTTGCTCACATCACAAAATAAAAATCAGGTTATGACACTGATCATGTCACAAACCGAAATCGAATCATCCACAGAGAAGTATATTGTCACTGTCAATCATCTGCAATTTTTCCATGAAGATGAATATCCCCAAAAGTTTACAGCTTCTCCCTCGTTCAACTTCGAGTTTTCTGAAGAAAATAAAGACACCGAAATTGACCCAAGAGAACAACCTTCATTCAACCGTATTAAAATGCAGAAAAAGGAGTCAACATGATTGCACATACCCTCCTCAACCGCCATGTGAGTGATAAAACGATTATTCAAATCCAAAGAAAACTGGGATATAACTTTGGTTTTCAGCTGGAGGTTACAAAGCCTACAAGTTCCTATTTTGGATTGCCGCGGTACCTACCATATTTGGATTATCCTTATGGAATTATAGGGAGTACGAGCACAAGAAAAAATGTTACAAACGTCCCCCTTTTGTCAAGTACACTTATATGTATATGCGCACCAAGAATTTTCCTTGGGGAGACGGGAATAAGTCTCTGTTTCACAATAGGGAAAAGAATGCTCTTCCTGAAGGTTACGAAGATTGATTCCATCCACCTGAATTCCTGCTGGCAAAAGCTCCACTTCTTTTTTCCCGATAAACATGAACAATTGTATCAATAAATGGTGTGCCATCTATCGGGTATATTCGGTACGCCCAAGAAAAATCGATAAGCACCTCTTGCAGAAATCTATTTCTCTTATCAAACACATGAATATCACAGCATAAAGTTACTTTGTATGATGGTATCTTAACGCGTGCATGAATTATTCTTTGATCGCGTGGTATTTGTTCCCTGGTAACGGTCATAGAGTTCATTGTACAAAGGAATTTTACAGCGTGCGCCATCTAACAGAATAAAATTGAAACTTAGGTATGGAATAGCAGAAATCTGCGATTTTATCGCTTCTTTCTTCAATTTGGATATCTTGTTCAGAGAAAACATACATACTGTTGCTTCTTTTTCTTCTTTGTTTCATAATGGTTCCTGTTTACAATTCAAGTCATAGAATTTTATTCATCAAAATCAAAAGTCTATGATTCCAACCATAGATATTAACAAGGAAAATTCTATGCTTTTAACCTAATTATTTTCATAGATGGTTCATAAAATACAGAAACTCTATGGTTTAATTCTGTTCTATGCTTATAACCATAAAAAATGGGAAAGATTTGATCGACGTTTCATTCATTTTATTCATATATCTTTGATTTTATCATTTAAAGAATTGTGTTTTCGTTGCTCAATGATTCTGAAGCATGTCCAAAAAATGTTACCTTCAATGTCTTTTAAACGAAACCAAAAGGATAATAATTCCAGAAAACGAAACGGTCTTTATTGGTAGGAACCAAGTAACAGGTGTGCAAGACTTACATCTATCAAGGAAGCACTTAGAATGTAGAGCTGAATTCAATCCTGACAAACTAATTGTAAAGACTATTGGAAAGTGTTATTCGGGATGTAACGGTTATTCCTTAATGTTGAATGAAACATACCCTTTACAAAATGGTGATGTTTTAGAACTGAGACTAGGATACAACAAATTCCGAGTTGTATTTGAAAAAACTGATATTGTGCATGAAGAGCCACCTGCGAAAAAACCTAAATTTCCTATATTCAATATGCAAAAACGAAAAACCATTACCAGCTCAAGCATGCTAAATATAAGTGGAAAATGGGAGACATTTGATGATACTGAATTGTTAATTTTCACACCTGACGCTTGCCCATCTAAACCCCAAATTGCATCTTTTGACATAGATGGAACTGTTATAAAAACCAAATCGGGGCAAAAGTTTCCAAAAGACAAAGATGACTGGGAAATGAATTTACCTGTAGTGCCAAAATCTCTCAGAGAACTGTATGAAAACCAGTATAAAGTAGTATTTTTCACTAATCAATCCGGTGTGGGGAAAGACAGTAATAAAATAAAAGATTTCAAGTACAAAATTGAGAAAATAGTTAAAACTCTCTCAATTCCAGTTCAAGTGTTTGTCGCTCTCGGTAAAGGCATATATCGTAAGCCTGTAACTGGCATGTGGAGCGTACTTTCAGACTTGAAGAACGAGAATGTTGAGATAGACATGGATAAATCCTTTTACGTTGGTGATGCAGCAGGAAGGGAAAAAGATTGGGCCCCGAAAAAGAAGAAGGATCATTCCAGTGCTGATAGACTGTTTGCATTAAATCTAGGCCTCAAATTCTACACGCCTGAAGAATATTTTCTGAAGTCATCTAAAAACCCCTTTAAAATGCCTCTTTTTGATCCTAGAAATCTAGGCCAAGTCACGTATCCCAACTATAAAACCACCAATCACGATATAATTTTGATGGTAGGCAGTCAGGGATCCGGTAAAACTCATTTTTGCAAAACTGAATTGATACCACTAAATTATGTTCACATTAATCGGGATACTCTCAAATCCTGGAAAAATGTGTGTTAATGTTGGAAGAATGCATCGTTAAAAAGAAGAATGCTGTCTTGGACAACACTAACCCTGACAAAGCAAGCAGAAAGAAATATATTGATTTAGTGAAAAAATACAATGTACAATGCAGATGTTTTGTAATGTCCACTTCGTTTGATCATTGCAGGCATAATAACAAATTTCGGGGGCTAACAGATAAAACTCATGAAGTAATTGGAGACATGCTTTTGTATTCATATAGAAAAAAATTTGAGCCCCCTGATTTATCAGAAGGTTTCAGTGAAATTATAAATATTCCCTTTAAACCTCATTTTGAATCGAAAAAGAGTGAAAAATTGTATAGAATGTTTCTATTAGAATCGTGATATTTTATTATTTATTCATTATTTATTTTTTTATCAAACTCATAGGAACAATTTTTTGTAATGACCTTGTAAATTTAGAATTCGATTAAAACATTTTAAGGATCAATATTGCATTTCAATGTTTCCTGGAACTTTGAATATGTCTTGTACATACGGAGCTTGGTGAAAATTCATAAATTATGTATATGAAATATATATTGAAGCCTTCTCCGCTAAAATTTTGTTATTGCTTTTGACAGGATATATGATATGCATTTCGGCAAGGTAACTTGCCATGATCAGACATTCAAAACCACCAATGGTGCCAAAATGCACTGTATAGCCTGTCAAAAAAACAGAAGTTATATCAAATTATCTGGAAATTTCGAAATTGATTTCAAATCTGACATGTTTTCTCATGGGATGGGGTGAATTGGATAGGAAGGTTAGAAAGAATTTTTTGAAGAATATATATAAAAGATGAAACCCAAATGTTCAGATCGAAAGAATCATTATGGTTACAATTCAGAAACCCACACATTTCTTTTCAATTCTCTTTATTTTAATGGGCCATCTTAGATGACAAAAACAGTTGAAACTTAATGTCAACACAACTTATTTACAAAAATCTTGCGAAATATCCTTCCCAATTCGAAAAATTTTCTAGGCTTTTCGGTAATATTCAAAATTCGACCTCACTTGAATGAAGTAAAAATCTAAAGCTTAAACGATAATTTTAAATGAACTAAAATCAAATAAATAAACTAATATAAATGTCCAATTATGACATCGTTGTTTATTACAGAAATAAATGTCTATAATGTCATCTCAAGCATGTTCCAGAGTATTCTGCAAAAAAAGACCAAGTTCATTATCAAACACCCTATTCTAGGGGTTAATGTGAAAATTGATATCTCGTAATAAGAAAAAATAGCAATAGATGTATCAGAGGAAGACTCGAATTGAATATTTCCGATGTAACCACGAAATTACCTTAAAGATCCATCAGACGAGGTGAATTGCACATTTCACATTCCGCCAAATCCATTCTATTAAGGTAGGTGCAAAAAGAACAGGTCCACTTCGGACCATTCGGAGATGCTCCAACGCCAACTGAGATGCCGCCAGCGGCTACGCTTCCTGGCCTGAAACAAGATAAAGCACGCTCATTCTCACATAATCAGGCAGCTCAATTCAGCCAAAATATCTCCTGAAAGTACACCTCCTGAAGATGCTAGATACTCGAACTGGCGAAACGTCGAGAATTGATCCACGACGACGGCCGAAATGCCCAAAAAAACAAGTAACATTGGCCGCGAAAGCCTCGACCAATACATTGAGTAAACTAATTAAATGCAGACAATACGAATCTTGAACAGTTTAATTCTTTCAAGACCGGATATTAATCAATGTCAATATGAATCTTTATCCTGCAGTTTTGACTTACCTGGAGGGAGGGGGAGAACTAGCAGCAATCAATTGTTCTACTGTAGCCCATTGCTCAGATCTGGACCATTCTTCGGCCAATTCAACGTTTCTCGTCTTGATAGCTTCCAAAAGGGGACCCATGAAGTCCTGCATGGGTAACATATCCATTGTTGCGATGTACAGCAGAAGATGAAAGTCGCTGATGGCATTAAAGAACTGATCCGGTCCAAACTGGAACCAAGAAATACAATAAATATTGAAGCCCTTTCTCAAGAGAATTTGGTACTTACCTGTGATAAATACTGCGAAAGAGCATTGAAATCTTGCAGCTGGGTATCAATCATACGGTTTTCTACAGGGAAAGGTTCTTTCGTTGGATCAGGATTAAAGGTATATTGGGGAGTGACTGGAGTGGAAGCGGGAACGTCTACAAGAAGGTATTCAACTGGTAGGGGCCTTGCTATTCTGGACACTTCATTACCATAAGAATCTTTCTCCTGAAAAATAAAAATTTATAATTATTTGCGAATTAAATCAACATTTTGTTCTCTACTCAATACACAGGACATTAATGCTTATTATTGTAGAATACAAAAATGAGCAAGATTACTTTTTTCATTTTAGAAATAACAAGGCAATAGCGAGAAATTTTAAAATGAAGTTCAGTGGTAGGAGTTTGTTATTAATTCATACCTTCTCATCATATTTGCTACCCTTTTTCATACATGAGAATGACACGCACATTCCGAAAAATCTCAATTTTTAATGAAAGTTAACTCTACATTGACTTTATAACTTATTTTTTATGTTATCTCGGGAAGGTTTTGAACGAAACAAGACACAGAAAATGGAAGAAAAATTCAGGATTTCACCGAATCTTATGTGAAAGAAGAGAAATGAACAATTTTCAAAATACTGAAATGCTGATAAGTGATTTAATACTTGGTATTTCCACCTATTGCGTTAATTCCAACTCGGCAACGACGGTTCATACTCGAAATGAGTGATCTTAAAATGTTCTGATCTAATCCTTCCCAGATTTCTCCGAGTTGGATTCCTAAGTCATTAGAAGTAGCTGGATGATTTTCTGAACTTTTCAGCCTCCTATTGAGATTGTTCCAAACCTGCTCAATCGGATTGAGATCTGGACTTCTTACTGGTCATTCCATTCGAGAGACTTCAACCTCTTCAAGGTACTCCTGAACGATGCGCGCACTATGGGGTCTGGCATTATCGTCCATAAAAATGATATTTTCATCAATGTATGGGGCAAATGGCACTACATGCTCTTCAAGAATTTTCCTTATATACTTATCAGTATTCATAGCTCTTTTATCAACGACCACTAGGTCTGTGCGAGTAGTCAAAGATATTCCATCCCATACCATAATCGTTCCTCCCCCGAAACCAGTAGTATTCAGGAAATTGCACTGAGCATATCTTTCATGTGGACGTCTGTATACAAGGGAACGTCGATCACAATGGTAGAGGCAGAATCTAGACTCTTATGTGAAGAGAACTCTTCCCAATGATGCTGTCTCGCAAAATCCAAATGCGCCCTTCGATGGGCTGGGGTAAGAGCTGGGACTCTTGCCGCGACACGAGGCCTTAAGAATCATATTCTCTCAGGCGATTTCTTATTGTCTGAGTGCTAATTTGCACCCCATGAGTTTGCTCAACCTGATTTTGAAGGAGGCGAGCGGTTGCAAACCGTTGTCTCAGCTAAGGAACTCTCAAGTAACGTTCTTGAATGGCAGTTGTTATCCGTTGTCTACCCTGTCCTGGTTCTCGGACATTCATACCTGTCTCCCTGAATCGCTGCAACATTCTGACACACTTGCAGGGGAAACTCCAAACCTTTCTGCAATTCTTGTGTATGTCCACCCTTCTTCTAGCCAAACTACCGCTTGGGCACATTCCTCTTGGGTCAAATTGCGTGTTTCGCGTTGCATAGCGATCGAGTGTAGAAAATCAAACGAAAGGAAAACTATTGATCATTAGAATTGATCGAGACCAACCGATTTCAGAATGGAGCCAATACATTCAAAGTCTGATATCATCATTTTTTATTCCTGCTGGAAATAAACATCTGTATTGAAGAAAAACGTTGAAACATATGCATACATAATTCTGATAAAAATAATCATCATTGAGAACACCTTCAGATGTAGAACAAATTTGAGATTTCAATAATGTGCGTTAATTTTTTTGCGCAGTGTATGTTCATCGTTCACCGATTTCGGCAATTCGAATCCGATTTCAACAGCTAATCAGAAAGTAAAACGTAAAATTTCAAAAAGGCGCAAGAGATGAAAATTCTATGAATCCGCCATTACGACCATAGAGGCGAACGGTCAACGATTTTCCCGCTTACGTGACGCCACTGCCCCCGTGAAGTTTCCCGCGCAACCTCCTCGTAACGCGGCCTACTGCGGCGAAGTAAGCCGACGGCGAAACGTCGAACGCCGAACTACGCCAGTCGCTTGCATGATGTGGCAAAACGATGCGCGTATCAAGGTCCCCGTCTGACGACCAAAACGACGGCAAAGGGCCCCCGCCGCGACAAACGACGCCGAGCGTCCCCGAATTATGTAAAAACACGACGCGTCGTCAACGTAGACGCGGCGACTCGCAGTGAACAGTACAAAGAAAAACGTAAACAAAATAAATACCGCCGCTCGAAATCAAGTAGGCTAAGATCGTCGTAATCATAGAATCTACCCGACCAAATCCGATGTTATTTAAGTTATCTGTGGATCCCGATACGATCTAAAAGGCTGTGCTGACACGTCGTCTACTGCATCATCCCCCGGAAAACGAAACGGTAAGGCAAGCTGTTGATCGTTGAATAAATTTTGACGTTTGTGTTCCTTTTGTCTTCCGTCCTCTTCCCCTCTGCCAGTGTGTGCGTCGCTATCGCGGCAGGCCGTGACTTTTGTGGCCGTTCGGTCGGCTCGCAGGTGACGGCGACGTTGCCGCTTCGCGCTATGTTTTGATGCGATCGTTTCGCATGGTGTTTTTCGATCTGATTACTCAATTGTTACGTAAAACGGAGATAACGAATCGATCTTCGACTCGAAACTGAATGAACCGATGAGGATCGACAGGAAGAGTGGACTCTTTCGCAACACTAGCTCTAGAAAGAAGTTGAGAATGTAAGAAAATTAAGATCCGTCAAATATAAATTTCTATGCGAGTGATTCATAGAATTAGCTGTATTCACACACATTAAACTACTAACATCATAGAATGTTCAGTAAATCTATGACTAATAGTACATAAATTGAAATTGAGGTTACACCAGAAGCAATGAAATGGGAAGATTTTCGAGGACAAAAGTTGGAACGAAATAAATATAACAGAATCAATATTTTAACTAATGGATAAACTATTGTCATTATTATTTCTTCCTATTGATATAGGTAATTTTTCTGCAAATTTTCAGTGCTTCTCTGAAACAGTTCGAAAAACAAACTTGAAACAAATAACGTTTCGAAGTCTACATTGGACTACTTCATCAGACCAAATCTTCGGCACCTTTGATTACCTATTAAATATGTCGTCTATCAGTTTTCTAGGTTTACTGTATCAAGGAGCTCTTACTGCAGCAATAAAGTCTTTTACCTAGAGAGTTCAATATACAAAATTTGAAGGAAAAAATCGAATTAAAAACAAGTTTCTCAACAAATAATAAAATTCATGCGTTAGTATGATTTGCGAGCTTCGAGTACAATGACACTTCGTAGATTTTAAAGGTCAGTTGAGAGAAATTGAATACATTGAGTGATACTATGTGTAACCTTGTGATAAATCTATGACATTGCCTAAACGATGCAGATTACAATCCCTTTTCGAAAAATATGTAAACCAAGAAAAGATAAAAGAGTAAAAAGGTGTACGAGTTATTTTCGGAGGCTAACCAACTCAAAACATTGTGCAAACACTAACGTAACACCAGGAAGAAGCTCGATCAAGATATTCGAAAACCATTAGATACTGAAATTGATGCGAAACATTCTATCCGCCTTGTCAGTTAATTGATGATCCTGTCCGGTCAAAATATTTACATACCTAATTAAGCGAAACGAATCGATCTTCGTGAACCCCGACAGCTCGGTACGCACTTCGACGCGATCCTCAATTGAACGATACATGAAAATCGTGACGTCAATACGATTTCGATAAATAGAAAAAATCTATTAAAGACGTGATAATCCTACTCCTGGGGAAAAACGAGGGAGATTGGACAACGTCGCCTCGGTGCCACTTGTCGATTCGATTTTGTTTTGAATCACGGGCTCGTTTTCGGCGCCAAGCTCGTTCTTCGCGGGACAGTTTCGCGAAACTTCAAAACACTGCTTCATCCACGATTTTTCACTTTTCTTCTAGCTGTCTCCCAAAATCGTTCCATTATCAAAACAAATATTCATGTTCTATGCATCTTTTGACAGTCGGCATAGAATAATTTAGGAAGAGCATAGTAATCATAATTATCCTACAAGCACAGAATGTGAAAAAATCAATTTACTCGATCGGAGGTATCAAATCCGTCGATGAAAAACATAACAGAGAAAGTCCCATTAGAATTCCAGTCATTCGAATAGCCTACTTTTGGGATAAACAGAGTTCATACAATAGTATGGAAAAAACGGCGGAAGTAATTTTTGTCGGTTGGTAACAATGTTCTGATTCAACGAAACTGAAACTCCGTTGCGAAACAAAGAAAGTGCATAATCCGTCGAATGATTGCTCTCCCAAGTATACAGATTGCATGAAAATATTCACAAAACGCTACGTTTACCCCGCGGGGGGAATCACAGAATTAAATGAAATACCTATCTCAAATTTTAATGTAATTCTTTCCAATTTTCAATCAATTGCATCAGGATAAAACAGATGAATTCAGGAATAGTTTGATTGTACCTTTTTGGTTATGACCGATCACAGAGTTTCAATTCGATCGGATTGCCATGTTTTAATTAAAGCGGAAAATCATACCTCAATGCAGCTCTGCCCATTAACGAATTCAACCGGCGCATTGAGACCACAACAAACTCTTCAAATCTTCTTTCGAAAGGCATTGTGCTTACGGCGAACCGTCCTGCCAGACAAAATCTAATTTAATTACGAATTCGTCACTAACGAGTCAGACCAAATTGTTTGAGAACATTATCAGCCCAGGATTCTAAAATCAATCATAGAAACAAGTTTCCAATCACAGATTGTGAATTCCGTTATTCGATAATTGAAATCAGGGATGAGTATAAAGTTATCAAGGAACATAGAAGTCACATATTCTATGGAAATGGAGATATCACGATGCGTGTTCCGAACGGTGAGTGGTATCTTATTTTCGGAAGCAACCGCCGTTAGAATATCTCAAATTAATTAATTTCATCTGACGGACAATGTGGCACGCAGATTTTTAGACGACTCTGTGACATTGATTAGTCGTTATCTCCGTTATCCAACGAAGCGCCCACTTCTATAATTATTCCTGCACAAAGCTAGCGCATTCCCAATTAACTCCTCTCCTACAGAAAATACCTAATCATGCGAACCTCGACAGATTAATTCCTCGATTCTTTGATGATAGCTCAAACGAAACTGCCGCTCAAGGTAGATTAAAGGTTAGGATCCGACGTGACATAGATCGTAGAAATCTATGATCATGATGACGTCTGAATAGAATGAACGGCTTTTATTTTCTTATCTTGAAATGATGGGTTTCATTGCCGAACGGTGTATTCCCGCAGATAAATCGAAAAAAATGGAATCGCCGGAAATAGAGGAACTGACGTTGTGTGGCTTCTGCAAGAAGAAGTTCAACGACACCGACCAAAGCCCGAAACTGCTCTCCTGCAAGCACTACTTCTGCCTGCAGTGCATGAGGACCAACCTCAGCAAGAGCGCCAAGGAGCTGTACTGCGTGTATTGCTGGAAGAAGACGGACCTGGGAGAGCTGGGCCCCGAGAGTCTGCCCACCCACAACCCGGTCCTGTGCTTAACCAAAAACTTTTCTCAGCTGAAGCTGTTCTCGACGAACCCGACGAGCGGAGGTAGCAGCGAAAAAACGACCAAGGTAAGCACGGCGTTGTCCAAACCAAGACGAGCTCGATTCCACCAAGTCGATTTTCAGGTTATATCGGAGAACTGCCACACGCACGCCATGCCGTTAGCTCTATGGTGCACCACCTGCGGTTCTCCCGTTTGCAGGGCTTGCGCGACGACGAGCGACCATTCCAACCACCAGATCAAATCTCAGAACGACGCCAAAGACCAGCTCATATCCGAGCTCCAAGTCGACCTGGCTTCGATGACGAAGATGCTCTCCGAAATACAGAGGTAAATTATAAATTCGACATCTATGGTTAGATATAGCGTATTTTTCAGACCATAGATCTCTTAGAAAACTCTCATCTATGAAATCATCAGTTGTCATAAGGTTTGTTCCAACTTGTGAACTGTCAGTTCTAGATCAGGAATCGATTTGAAGGTCACAGAACCGTCCCGCTCAGTCTTCCAATGTAGCGTGGAACAGAACCAAAACCATTCCCGAACGATACATTCTCAGTTGTAGCACATTTTCGTTCAATACGAAGAATTTTGACGATAATTTCTTGAGTTGTAACAAACCCATAGGAAACCTAATGAGATATTTCTCCTTTGTGGACCTACCCAAGTTCTCAGAAATACAATTATTTCGAATAAAATTCAATGAATAGTATATTCTCAAAAAGTTGCAGAATGGGTTCCTATTCCAACACGAATGCAAAAGCAGGAGTGTTGGAATTGCATCTGCAAAGAGTATTAGATGATATTTCCTCTATTTCAGTCAAGTTATGTAGGTTATGCATATGAGTCGAAAAAATCCGTTATATTCTTATGCTGATAACATTATGTGCTATGTATTTGCTCTTTTTATAGCAGTGATTACTATTCCCAATTTTCTTGTCAAGAAATAATCCTTTTTGATTGATCAAATATTGCAGAATGGGCTCATATTCCAACACGAAAGCGAAATTCGTAAACAAGCGATGAAAGAGCGAGTTTTCGAGAGCATGAGTGTTGGAATTGCCTTCTGCAACGAGTATTAGACGATATATTTTCTATTTCAGTCAATTTTTGTGAAATACTCTCGAAATTCAAATAAAAATTCAGATTAGTGACTTTTGTATTGTATCTTGGCAGTTGGTGTGACTTACGAAATTTGACAGATCACGGATTTTGAATTGATTTGATTCGAAAATTGAGGGGATCTGAGATCAGTACTGACAACCACAAAACAAAAAATATAACTTGAAACAATGCTATAATGAGTTTCTTTACAGCACTACTTTTAGTACTGTAAAGAACTCATTACAGCACTACTTTTAGCACTCAATTCTGTAAAGAATTCAGTACGATACTGAAATAGAGAAATTATATTTAACGAAAATTCTCATGGAAACCTCACGAATTTGACTAAATTATTATTGACTGGATATGAAATTCCCATGCGTTTTCCTTTTTCAATTTTGAGCGCATTCAGAAACACATTCAGTTAATTATCACAGTGTATTACCAATGTTGAATTAGGTATCATTCTATTTTGAGTGCAAACTCCATGAGAAAAAATTTTGTATTATCATTGCGAAAATTGAAATTTTGAATGAGAATCGTTATGTTTACTGGGTGTCGATTTTTGCCCATCAGATGAGACTTTTCGAAAGCCTCCACTGAACTATCTTCATAGAAATATAATTTTTTTTCCTGCGCCTAGGCTGGCTTCTCAGCAGCGCGAATTCCTGCTGAAAGTGCTCGAGGCCTGCGTCACGCTTAAGACGCACGTCGAGGCCGATCTCACAAACAACGTGGCCCACTTCGAAGTTACCGAGACCAGGGAGAACCTGGCCAAACTCAGACTGAACCTGTCGATGGCCGAAACGCTGACAGACGTCCACAACCTCTGCACCAACGTCAATATGGAGAAGCAGCGGTTCCAGATGCGCTACCAAGACATGTACCTACAATGCCAACTCGATGACCTCATACGGAACTCCACGGTAAACATTGTTTCTTTCTCTATAACGAAAGGCTAAAGTTTCCTATACTTCTCCAGGTTGTCCTCGACTACCCGTTGCTTAAACAAGCCGTGGGGAACATCCACAACGGCGAGGTAGCGCTGCCTGGGAACTCCAGGGTCTTAGCGCCTCCCCAGCAAAACCCTATCCTGTTCCTGGCCAACTACTGTATGTCCCAGCTCTATTCCAGACACATGCTGGCCAAGACAGGCTCCAACAACGGCAGCATGGACTACCACAACCACAACTCTAACATGCAGACGGCGCCCGTGAACTACGTCAACCAGAACCCGCTGCACCAGCACCTGGTGCTGCCACCGCCGAAGAACATGTACCCGGACAACAGCATAATCATCCAGAACCTGGTGCACTCGCCGCAGATGCGGAACCCGGTGAACATGTGCCCTTTGTACTATTTCAACGTGGACGTGAACGGGCAGCCTTTAGGAAGGATAGTCATCGAGGTACGCGCCGACGTCGCTCCCAAGATGGCGAAGAACTTCGGGCTGTTAACCACCGGAGAGGCGGGCATGGGCTACAAAGGATGCCAGATATTCCAATGCTGGGAAGGCGAGAGCGTAATCACCGGCGATTTCGAACTGAACAACGGTCGAGGTGGTCGTTCCATTTTCGAGGACTCGTACTTCCTCCCTGACGACACCAAGCTGCTGGCGGTGAGGGGAACGGTCGGAATGAGGCGTACCCAGAAGCGGCACGACAACATGGGCATGGTGGGCTCCCAGTTCCGAATCATACTGCAGGAAATGAGAGGGTTCACCGGCATTTTCGGTCACGTCGTCGAAGGCTTAGAGCTGGTGGAGAAGATTAGTACATACGGTGATACGACAGGTAAACCTACGAAGAATATTCTCATAGCTAAATGCGGAAAGTTGTAAGTCCGCCGCTCGGGAGTTTCATCCTTCGAAAACCTTTCACATGTCCACCATGTCTGAAGCCTCCATTTGAGAATGTCCTCAATTTGAAGCAGATATTTCTTCAGCTTCCTATTTCCAAATTCCAACTCATTGTCTCGAAGAATCTCTTGATTAATGCAAGTTGGAATTAAACAACAAGAAGCAATCTTTAGGCCGAGCTGTTGTGGAGGTAGAACGATGAAACTCCCACCCCCAATAACCCCCAGTACTGACATATCGGATAATCGAAAAAAAACTAAAAAACGTATTTAACGCTATGGGATCTCAGGTGTTTTCGCGAGCTTTAAGAAAAAAAAAATATAGCGAATCTGCCAAACGTGAAACTTTCGTCGTTTTAAAACTAAGGGTATAGTATCGATGTTGAATCAACCTGTGCTTAAATAAACGTTCTACAGGAGAATTTTGCAGAAAAAAAATGTACAAAAATATATCGATGTTTGTATAAAAAAATTATATGTAGCTTATGCAAGAAAGTAGTGAAATATTATGGGGCGAGGTTTGAGAATTTGAAACGTAAAAAATATGTACTGTACATTAAAATACCCGTCTTAGAAGTGAGAAAGATCGTATTCCGAAAGAACCTATATTTTCTTAAAATACGTGCAAAAATTCTATCGAAGTTAGATTAGCGAAATATCGGACAGGTTTTTTCCTTCTTTGTTTAAGATAGAACTCTATTGTATGAATGTACATTAAATGACGTTTTATTATTATTAGTATCGAGTTTTGGAAATGGGTTGGATACGTTAAAGATGAGAGGTATAGAAAATATTCAAAGATCCCTATTTTTTCGAAAAATTTCCCGATACCTATTTTTTGTAAGCAGAGAAAATTTTGAGATGGTAGTTGATTGTCAACTTGAAACTTCACGAAGAGCTCTGTTGGTTTTCCAGAGAAGTTGAACAGAAGCTCGTGTACAAAATAACGAAAATTCAAGTTGATCAAGTCATTTAGTCAGAAATATAATTTTGTATGCCCTGTTTGGAACTTTTGGAAAGTGATTAAAAGTTTAAAACATTTTTTACGCCATGCAACCCAAGGCTTCGCAACTATCAGTTTCAGAGATGATACTCTTATCTAGGCTTCATAGGCTTATTTGTAATCGCTAAAAGTGGAAGAAGATGGAATTATAGAAGAAATATCACCGACACCTATAGCAAATTCCAACTTAGATAGAATCACAAGGAACGATAGTATGTGAGGCCTAACCATTAGATTATCACAAACAGAAAAATTACAGCCAAAGCTTTTTGTAATACACTTTTTTATATGACCATGTTAATAACTTTAATTTGTAACCTCTTCTTCAAACTTTAACTTTAGGATTCGCAAATCGATCGAAGAGATACGTGTAATTAGATTTGTAGGGTGGTAAATCCATTGATTAGTTGAATTTACGGTACAGCGATAAGTTGTTGAACGTGTTTGAAATTTTATTCATGTTTATCTTTTTATTATTATCTCTATTGTATGAAATAGTTTTATATTTTTACCCGGGTATATATCATTATTTGTAGAGAAAATTATGCGTAAATGTGAACGAATTTTCTAGGAGGAATGAGGACGGCTAGCGCTATTCAATGTTATTTTAAACAAATAAAAAATTTATTTTAACGTTAAGGTTATTTTTCATTTTTTCACTAACTACCATATCTGAATAACTAACATGTTCCTTCATCTCAGCTTCCTTTTTTCAATGATGGTTAAAACGAAACACATTGCGAATATAAAGCATTTTTATAGCGACGAACCTCGAATTTAATTGATTCCTTATGAACCAAAATTAGTATATTAAAATTTTTTGTGCATTAAACCACCATACTATTAGTTACATATGCTCCTCGAAAATTCAAGAGAAATTTTGAAGTTTCAACACATATCAAACCGTCTCTGAGTAAAAGGATGATTGTACTTTGAAAGACTCATCTTCCTTTATTTACTCTTTGTTTTGGAGGAAAACAGTTTTGAGAATGCTTCAAGATATTCACATCCATAAATACAAGATTTACAGATATCAAATCCAAGAAAAAAAATTTTGTACTATCTTTCTTTCGCAAGAATCAATCAGAAACAACGAACAGCGATATTTTGAAAATTTTCGAGAAATTTTCAAAGTAAATTTGGAAAGAAGAACGAGAACAGTGAAAATTTATCACAGTCGATAAAAATATTAATGTATGAACTTTAGCCTAAATGTGTTAGAAATTTAAGGAGTAAGACACAATTTGCCTGATCGTTAAGTATTAATGTCAGAAATAATCGATGTAGGAGTACATTGAGATTTGCGATACAATATTGGTAACATATGGAAAATTAATCCCAATAAATAAATCTCCAGGAAAAATATCGTAGAATTGTTCGAAACACTAAACAACATAATCAGACTTGTGTTACACAACCAATAACCACCAATAAATTTCCTAATTTGCTACCAATATTCGATCAAACTATGTTTCGAATAACATTATAGTCAATAGATCTTGTACATTAGTGAATTAGCTATAGAACAAATGCATCGATATGGTATCAGATTGATCAAACATGATATGTGATGGAAGGCATGAAAAAGAGCAAATTCTACAGAATATCTTTCTACACATGAAAAATCTAAATTGAAAATAGCCAAGCATTTTTTTTAATAAGCATAAACATGTTTTGTTTTGAAATCCATATTCGTTTGTTGTCATTAAATTTAATCTGATCGCATTGAAATGAAAAAATTGTACTGTAGAGTCTAAACCAATGGATTGAGAAGTGATACCATGTTCTTGCAAACCGTAAACGTTCGACAGAAAAATACTGAATTATTGAAAGAAAAACATTCTACCCTTTCAACGCAAAATATATGTAGCCAGTGTTTGTGCCTTGTTACCTAACTAAATATTTGTGATAACTAAGTACCTACCACTTCAGGTTAGTTTTCAAAATATATAACTTTCCGCAACTGAGAAATTCTCTTTCATTTCATTCCTAAACAGTTTCAGAAATCTCTTCTTTTTTTTCGAAATTTTAATTTTTTGTCATCAAAATCATTCACCTTCTCAAAAGTTCCTAGAAGCTTGCATGAAAGCTTTGGGGTTTATTTTTCTCCATGAGAGGAAAAAGTTGAGAAAATTGAAAATAATGTTACAAAATCAATTTTTTACTCAACATTCCATATTTTTGAATCAACTCAAGTTGGGAAATGATTGTTGATGTAATTCAATAAAGCTTTATGAATTTAAAAGGTGAACTTACCTTATAATAAACATCTGGAACATATTGCTTATCGGAAGATTCCCTAACATAACCTAACTCTGGACAATCTTTAGTAGGAAGAAGGCAATTATCACGAACCAAAGCCATACACTGATTGGACACCTGGTACCCTTCCATTATAACCTGATTGTTTTTATCACCTGGAAAAAAATTGAAATAAGATCTAAGCACTCACAGCCTTACTCCCATATCTTACCTGTAACACACACAGTCACAAACTTCGACCCAAAATATCCAGTTGAGGAATATTTGCATGGATTTGGATGTCCATTCTGATAAAAACCCGCCATTATGCATTCTTGGGCAGACAAAAAGTGGCTATCAATATTCCTGGTGTGCTTAACAGTTCCTTTTTGGACGTCTTTTGGAATGAGATCGGTAAAGATCCATCCTACTCTTCTCAATCCTAAAGATTTGGCAATCTGATCCACCAATTCTTCTTTTTGATCCTGGACAAGATGTACAGAGTCGCGACTGCTTTCCTGAGGTGGCTCATAAATTGCTACAACGTTTGCTCTTATTCCTGAAGGATAAAACCCCAATTAATCAAATTGCTTGAAGACATTTACTTTTTCATTTCGAAGAAGCAGCAAATGCAATTATAAGTTGAAATTAGTTCATAATAAAACATATAAATGAAATCAAAGTACCACATTATTCCAAGGTGAGTGAATTCATGTAATTTTTTATTAAGTAGAAATTATTCAAGGAGAGAATGAAAACAAATTTAAACTTGAACCTGGCACCCTCTATCAGTTTATCAAGAAACTAGCATGAACCACAGAATGGCAGTAGTTGCAATATATTCTATGAGAGGGCGCTGTCATATTCGATACTTCTTGAAGGAGAAGTCTTAACAGTTAGATATTTAACCAGATTTGAATTAATGAGTGAAACGAGTAGCCTCTTATAGAAGAACTTTTCCAGAGTGAATAAATGAATTTTAGGAAAGTTTTCATATATATTTACTTACCTAGAGGCACATCTGAGTGAATTTCGTAATTACCATAGAGGATCCCAACTCTTTGAAGGCCAGTAGTTCTCCAGTAATACAAGAATTTTTCTACCAGATTGGTATTTTCAAAAGTCAGATTGTCCACATGTCTGTATATCTGAAATGAAAAGAATAACCATAACACATCTGAAGGATAATGAAATTTTTTTAGAAACTTACCTGTCTATTCAAAGTAATAGCACTAGGCTGGCATTTTGAACAAATACCCTTAGGCCATGGAGGGTGATCCTTACAACCATTCTTAATTCGACATGAAATATCTTCGAGAGCCAAAAATTTACCTCTGTCAACACCGCTAGTTAATTTGCGAATGTATGAATGAAAAGATAAGTGTTTTATGTTCTGCTCCTTCATCAAACCCTCGTCAAAAGGCTCTAAAGGGGAGCAATGGACGCAAGCTGCATTGCTATTGTGATGGCACAGTTTTTCATCACGTTTTCTCTTGATTTTGCCATCTATTTTATACAACTGAATGTCAACATCATCTTCTTGTACGTTACTCAGAGCCTTGCTTGAACCAGCAGCACTACTAGGTCTACCAGTCGACGAAGTAGAGGTAGAGGAAGCCTGTGGCACCACTGGCTCTCCAGACTGGTTGCTATTATTCTAAAATAATCATAATTCCAATGCAATGAATTTTTTTCAGTAAAGAACATGAATTTAGGAAAATGCATACTTCAAACATGGAAATGGAGATAATGTGAATAAATATTGAAGCTACTCCACTGATAAAATAGTACTGTCCATAATGTGACGATAATTTATATACAAATCTCTAGACGTGAATACAAATACTTACAGAACTAGTTGAAAATAACCGGGCTCCATTTATAGGGACTAAATAAATCATATCTCCATGACGAAGGCCATGATATCTAAGAGTATTGCTTTTGCTACTAGCTATTTCATGTTTCTGGTTACGTTCTTTGTATAAAGCAAAAGCAAAACTATTCAAGTCGAAAACATCATGTACTTTTTCGTACAATTTCGAGGTGGTGTCCCCACCATTTACTTCTAACCTTTTGGTTCCTTCAGGAGATTGAATCCTCAGCAGCTGAAAATTATATAAATAAAATCATCTTGTCATCGTCAGATGTTGAGGTTAGGATAACAAATGCTGGACAGTTAAAAAAGTAGTAAGTAAATAGCAAAATTAAATTAAGGAAGAACTTACCATGATTTTGTCCTTAGACATTTCAATATTGTTATTCAAACAGCGCAGAACTTATTAACAGTTTGCAGTACGATATCAAAGTTTACTTGTCATAATTTTCATGTTCGCCAACCTTGACTTGACTTTTATTTTGACAAGTCATAGAAGAGGAATTCTTCACAGCCATAGAGAGTTTTTCTTATATCTATCGAACTGCCTATGCCTCAACCTTGAGAAAAAAAAGACAAATAGAATAGTTATTTCTAGTTTCTCCGAGGAATTCAAATAATTGATGAAATGAAAAATATTCAATAAGATAGAAAAAGTGAAAATAAAAATATATACTCTTTTTTTCAAGTTTACACGTTTGCGGGTGTTCCCCTACGCCTCCATTTTTTGCAAATTATTTCAGGCATTATCAATTCATACGTAATTATTGCATTCATGGGACTAATACATTAACCAATTCTATAATTTTTGGGGTTGAGTAGTTGCGCAAAATCTAATCTGGAATCTTAACCAAATGCTAGGCATGCCAAAAACTGAGGAAATTAAATAGGAGTCAAGATCTTGGTGAGATTTTATTAACAAACAGTATTCCATTACCATTAAAATTTATAACCTAAGTCAACTCGACAGATTCTTCTGAGTTAATAACTAATCCTGTGAAAAAATCTGATGTCATCATTTTTCATGAACTCATAAAAAAATCCTTCGAGCAAACGTTTTGGATATTTTCTTTACTATCATATCACAATGATCAATATTGAAAAAAATAAATATAATAAATATATTCATCAGGAAATTGTTCCTCTCTTAATTCGTTTAATCGAATAGAAAATTTGATTTAAGAAATCAAGAAATTATAAATATGTTCAAAAATACTTTCTGGGTTGTTCAGATGTAAGTGATGTGTTCCCTCAATTTTAACTCTAGTTAATTGAGCGTTTTCAGCAATAGCATCAAGAACTTGGTCGTATAATACTTGATCGAATGGATATCCAGGAATTGCCCTGATGTTCAGAACTTTACACCTAGTTCTTGCAGCGTACTCTATCACTTGGTCTCTAGTGAAAGAGGCAAGAAGGGAGAACTTCAACCTCGGGTCACGAGTGAGCCTGTAACAATTTGGTTTCTCTTCATCGGGCACCATTCCTCTCCGAAGCATTATTTCTGCTGATTTCCTCGTTAGCGACCCTTTGTGTGCTTCAAATACTAGATCCACCATCTCATCATATTCATACCTAGGTTGCTTTTTAGGATCATAATTCTCGTATTTAAAAATAGTGTCAATCGCTTTTGCTTGCAAGTTTTTCAATATCTCCACGTGAAAAACAGTTGGTGATGCAATATCTATTGAAATATACCTATCTACTTCTTCCTCATAAATTGCAGCATATAAAAAAGAAATAGCTCCACCTAAGGAATGACCCATAAGCGTTACTTTGGTCCAGTTGAAAGTCTTCACAATCCGACGAATGAAATGTACTCCGTCCCAAAACAGGTAATAAAACTGACCAGGGGACAAATGAGAAGAGAACCCATGACCTGGAAGGTCTATACAGAATATGGACAATCCTTTATCTCGCAACATAGGAGCCAGGGTATCAAAAGTACCACTGTTATCTTGCCAACCATGTAAGGCTAAAATTGGCTGCTTTAGCTTGGGGCCCCACCATTTTCCTACAAAAATTCTAATTATATTGTTGGAGGAACCAAGCTGAAAATATATTTCAACTATAAAATTTTGAAAAAAAAATTCGAACTCGTTCATAAACGAAATTAAATCACTTTCAAATGCAAGTAGCACAAAAAATTGTTCAAAGCCCATAGATTTACCAAACAAGTAAGTTATCAATTCTATGTACAAAGCGCATCCGCCTTTTTTGTTAGTAATTTATTATTGATGGAGTTGAAAGTCATTATTCATTGAAAAACTTTATACACTTGAATGAAAACTTACACCTACTCAATCTCTTATATCAAGAGAAATACCTATACATTAAACAATAATCAAATATCTTAGCCCCAATTGAAAAAGATTGAGTCAATGACCTGAAACTTCCCTCCAGAATACAATGAAATTTTTAAATCTTATTTTTCTTATAATTACTCACCACTAATGTGACCCCAAGGAACTGGAATCTTAACTTCTTCGAAATTGGTATCAGGAACAGGGGCTTTTGATTCTAAAAAAAAAATATATATATAAAAACTGAATTACAAATGTGGAAGTAGGAAACAAACCGTGACTATGTCCATTTGCAATCGTAGTTGAGGTCATTGTTCCCTAAAAAAATGAATTGTCTATACATTATTCACTTGAATGTTTATTAAAAATACGCATACAATAATAAGCAATCAGATTGAACAACAATCATGCATGTGAGATATTGCCTTTTATCTAGGAATATTTTGATAAGGGAACAGGAAAATGTTAGGATACACGTAAGAAAAGCAATGACCTAGCAATGTAGATATTAAGCAATTATTTTTGTCTGGATTAAGACTAACCAAAACGGCGTTCACTTCTTTTATTCAAGTACAAGTTATAAACTCACCATGGAACACTGCAAATGAATCAATAAAACTCCCAAAGTCCAATCCAGTTACTGTTTAAGATTCGTTCATAAACCCTGAATAGTATTTGTAAGAAAAACAATTGTTCATGAATCCCATGAATTAAACATTAAATTATTCATGCTGTTAAGATTCCAATTTTAGGGTTTATATTCCACCTTATATGCATCCTTTCTAGAAATTTCGAGCCAACAAGAAAGATGAAAGAAAATAATTTGACACACGCAAGCAAAATTACATCATGATTCTTTCGCGAATATCACGAATTTGCCACATGTCTCGTCATTTTCTATTTTCTATGCATCAAAATTTGGAACGTTTCGCACATCTTTCCAATCGTTCCATCCTTATTCATAACAAGTGTCGAAGAAAGATAAACTTATTTTTAAAATTGGGGAATTAAACATTGCCTACAATAATTTATTTGTATTGTAGATCAAGGAAATCTATGAAGGAAATAGTATGACCTCGTAAATTACTTGACGAATTTTCATTTGTCCTAGCAGCTTTGTTCGAAGTTTGGATTAGAGGAATCTGTAGAAGGCAATGGAAAGAAGGATAGGAAACTTCGAAAAATTTTATCCGATTCGAATTTTACTAAATCAAATATTAAATTTCGTATTGGGAGTGTCGCCACCTGTCGGTGGATGGACACATTCTCAACTACATAATCTCTATTTTTTTGACCGCTCAACGCCAATCATTTACGTGGGAGGCGCTCGCAGACATGCGTCGAAAGGATCAGCTGTTCAATGATACAAAATGGTGATGGTGTAAACGAAGTTCGTAGTGTTTAGAGCTAGTAGCAAGGTCGTTCTTTGTGTAATAGTTTGAGAAATTTTGCGTAACACTACTGTAACTCTCTCGTTGTGCCGTCATCTTCGATAAATTTCTTGTTTGGAAGCATATCATTACGCCTAATCAATGAGTAGCCAAGCTTCTTCCAACCCCTGTGATGATCAACCTGAACAAAAGAGGTTTTACGTGAATTTCAATCAGGATAAGACGTGAGTCAATTTTTGCATTCTCATTCTTCAATTCATTTTGACAACGAAAGATTTCTGACAAAGGTCATGTCGGGTTCTTACCTATTTGGAGGGATTTTTTCCAAACTGAATTCGCCAAACAAAGAAAATATTCTATATCTGACTTGTTTACCCATGAAAATTTTTATCAGGTTGCAAAAAATCTTGATAACTACTAAGTTTTTGGAATCCTGTGAAATATGCCATTACATTATCCGTTTACTGATCATCTGAATAAAAAATATCAACAAGTTTGTTGACAAATATATCCCTACCATAGTGTGTTATTGTATGACACAAACTTAAACAACGTAAACAAACTTGGTGGATCCTTTCAAACGACCTCAAATCGCAATTTTCACATTTCGCTTGTGATATTCGTCGTATTCAAGGAAAAATTTCAGCAGCGCGTTTTGAATTGAACTCTCTCGAATGAGAATAAAAATAGAATCATAGAAAACGGTCTGATTGATTTCTTCATAGAAAAATCAAATCAAGTTCTTCCTTTGCACATTTTATTTCCTTGTTCGTGAACTGCAAACTTCATTGTTAAATGGGTATCCATGTCATGTTGCTAAAATTTTACCTCTAAAGTTGTCGCAGACCTTGAAGGTCATTATTTTCAAAGGAAACAAAAACTTTTTCGTCGTTAAGCTTACCTGAATTTGACCGAGAGTGCAATAAATCGACCAGCTGGGTGCATTTACTGCATTTAAAAATGACCTGAAATTTACGAAAAGGGACTTCTGCCTTTGCTATACATAGTTTTGTGTCAGTTCAATGCTTATTATCCTGTGATTATTGCTTCTCGAAAAAAAATTTCTATATAGAAGATGATGACGCATCTTTATATTGAATTGCTATAATGGAAGTGTTTATATTTTTCTGATTGTCTTGTGACGTTATAATCGCTATTTATGCTTTTCTTTTTGTAATACTTCACATCAGATTCAGCGATTTGGGTTTTTGTATTGATAATCCTTATGACATCTTAAGCTCGCAGTTATTCATAACTAGAAGTTCTGAAATATTAAAAAAATGCACGAATATTTATTGATGTTATATCAACAATAATTGGTTGAGGGCATCTCTTATATTTCTCTTATATTTCCCTGAGTAGTAGGAATGTCCATTAAACAATGTTTCATTCTAATTTTAAACTATTTTTATACATACATGGTGGTAGCCATGGTTACCCCGTTCAAAGTAGGATTAAAATTTTAATGAACCAAATAATTTAAATGGACATTCCTGCAACTCAGTGGTAATGTGTCTGAAAAAACTCAACAGTGCTGTGAAAACATTTTTTCATTACCCTGCAATTTTTCTTATCTTTCTCGGGATATTATACTCCTGCATACCCCAGAAAGTAAGTTATGTTTCAAAAATAAGACAAGTAAATACCGATATAAGGAACTGTCAAAAGTGCCTGAATGTATGCCTATTGGATTCTTGTGATTCAAGACCGAAAAACCAGACTAATGACCTTCAGAGCAATGAAAACACGGTCACTTACAAATCGCTCCCATAAGAATAAAATAGATAATATAGAAAATAAACTATACTGCTTTATAACAAACAGTACCAGATATTCAAAGACCTACATTTCATTGCGCCGTTAGGTTTCAGTCTTCTCGCAGGTAGATGTTGGTCAAAAATATAAAGGCGTCCGCTAAGGTCTACTAATATGGCTGCTAATTGTTCTAGGTTTGCAGTGGCGTAACATACATTTGCATTGTGAGAAATAAATAGTAGTACAAACTTCCGAGGGAATTTAATATTCATCATATGCATATTAGGTTGCGGGGTGCATAATTGTGACTGAACATGCGCACGTGTGAGTTTGCATTGGGACGGCCGAAAAAATTAGTGTTGGAGCAAACCTAATGAACGAAAATTGATCAAGAACGGAGTTAGGGCAAATGATCATGATCATGATAAGAATGCATGTATTCTAACTGAACCTAGGTTAAGTAGCAAGTGATCGGATTAAATCAATGTGTTATTGAATATCAGAATGTATGAGGTTTTATTCCTCGGGTCAGTTCTATTCAAATTTGTCCAGCGTGAAAAAAATTGCGATTCATTACAGCTCCAATGAATATTCATGTCTTTATGATTAATTATTTATAACTGCTGCGCAACCTTTCAAGTTTTCCAATTCTTTTATATTTTTAATTTTAATAATGTAATATTCAGTTCATGACCAGTATTGAAGTTTATCATCTTCTGGATTTCCACTTCGGTGATTTTCAAAAGCATTATTTTTCATTTTGATGAAAAAATATGAAAACTTGAATACTTTCATGATACAATCAATTTCAAATTTATTTTGAAGTCAAAATTAAGATTATATAGCAATCTGAAAGAGATGTCAAACTCTATCAGAAGATTCCTATAATATAATCCTATAATATATATTCCTTTAATCAAATAATAAGTCAACCCCCTCAATGCATAGGCTCTCCCGTGACGCGGTTTCTTATGTCAGGTCTTCTTCTTGGCATCGCAAATTGAAATTAACAAAGTTGACAAAAAAATTCTCGCACACTTTGAGGTAAGTTTAATCTATCACGTAACTTGACGTAACTTGAAATGTCACTTTCACAAATGATCACCAAAGCCGATAATGACATAGATAACCGAATGATACTCGATGTTTATCGAATTTTTAATTAATTATTTATTAATGATTGATAACATTAGTGTTTTGTGCAAACTTTGCGTTGTCCCCACTTGAAGAATATATGTAACGATGTTATAAATAATGCAAAATCAATTTCAAAACATCAATGTTTAATTGTCAAACATCGATGATCATCGAAAATCAATGATAATCGATCACCCTATTTCTAAGGAAAAACCATGTCCAATACCTTGCATTTTTATATTTTCTCACCTTTTAAACCTTCCCTGGAATTCCACGAATGAGTCAAGACAAAAATTAGCCAAATTGGTCCAGCCGTTTTCAAGTTTTAGCGTACCTAACGCACAGCAATTCATGTTTATATATATACAGAAGAAGATATCGACTTCCACCGTCTCCTCACTTTAAACCTTGGTTCTTTCTCATCCCATTCAATGAAACCTTCTCCCATACAGAATTTGAGACCCATAGACATCCAAAATGGTGTATACGTTCATTTTTGGCAATACACTAATTATGAGAGCAAAAGGGTAAGTAAATAATATGGTGGTCAAGAAGATATACTAATGATGAGAAATAGAAGTGGGAGATATTCCAACAGGCTCGGATATCTAAGTCATTTGCCAAACTACATTATCGCTATTCAGAATGTTCTGAACATAACATAATTTCTGCTAACAGGGTCTCTTGAAACTTTCTGCATCTATTCTACATCTTCTCCACCTTTCTTCAAGACATCTGTTTCTATAATTCTGATTGGCTTCAGCCCAACCTACCATTAATCATAGACCTAAAGATACATGGTGATAGAAACAGGTATTAGCTGTCTATTTAGAAGAAGATATATGGAGGAGACGGAATGCCCATCAGCAATTGTTGGTAGAAACATGACATTTGACGTAGCTATAGCGCTGCGTGGTTATTGTCAGAAGTCAGATTGTTCCGATAATTTGATTGGCGCTAGTGTGACGCAGTTTTTGCCTATGATTAGAACCAGAGACATAGAGAACAATCTCTGCCATCTGTACTGAACACAAGAACATATCAGCACCTCAGAGGTAAAGTGTGTTAAGTCACGTTTTTTCAGACACGAACTATCTACAATATTGGATTCACATTATTAAATTCTAGCTAGTGAAACACATTTTTGGCAGTAAACATTCTTTGAAACAATACTCGAACTGAAAAATCTCCCTTTTGTCTAATTTTGAAATTGTGACACACTTTACCTCTGGGGTGCTGATATAGAAATTAGGAGAAGTTTTCTAGGAGGAGATAAAAACCTCCCATTGATATTGAATTAATGTGACAGCTGGTGCGAATAAACACTTTCCTGTCAAACCTTCAATTGTCCAAAAACATGCTCTTGTCCCATGATTTTATTCAAGTAGTAACATCGCTTTTGAAAGATCTTCAGGGGATTTTCCGGGAAAATGGCTAACGTAGGTTAATTTTCCCCAGATCACTATGCGTTGGAAATGGGGCCGGTTGGAAAATAATGGACATCAACGATGGCGATGACGTTCAGGCTAGCTACAAGGTTACCGAGGAAGAGGTCTACCTTATCGAGAAACTCTTCGCTAGTAGTCTAGTAGCTGTCGTAACTGTCGACGCCCCGCGGATGCTCAAGGTGCGGCATTACAAGAGGGGCACGGAAATATGCAACTACACATATGCAAGCTCCATCCTGAATGTCAAAATGAACAGGTGAGAAACACGTCTTCTGAAGTGAGTATCGACCAAAATATCACGAAAGATGAAAAACTTATAGTACTCTGAAGATGCCTAAGCAGTTGTAAATGATCCCTTAGCGAGAGCAGAAAAATTATTCACATTAAAATGAATAAGGAAAGCTAGACCAAAGACTTGACATTCAATTTCAACCTAATTTGGCCATTCAAGTTGTACATACTTTTTAAGACTTCTGACGTTCATCAAACTCTCCCATTATTCAATTTTCAAATAACGAAATCAAAAGTTGATGGCAACAGCAAATTACTTCTGACAATTGATATCTGGAAATACACTGCACAAAAAATTAACGCTTATTCTGAAAATCTCAATTTTAATGAAAGTTAACTCTACATTGACTTTATAACTTATTTTTTATGTTCCCTCGGGAAGGTTTTGAACGAAACAAGACACATTAAATGGATCAAAAATTCAGGATTTCACCGAATCTTATGTGAAAGAAGAGAAATGAACAATTTTCAAAATACTGAAATGCTGATAAGTGATTTAATACTTGGTATTTCCACCCCTTGCGTTAATTACAGCTCGACAACGACGGTTCATACTCAACTTGAGTGATCTTGAAATGTTCTGATCTAATCCTTCCCAGATTTCTCTGAGTTGGATTCCTAAGTCATTAAGAGTAGCTGGATGATTTTCTGAACTTCTCAGCCTTCTATTGAGGTTGTCCCATATCTTGCTGGCCATTCCATTCGAGAGACTTCAATCTCTTCAAGGTGTTCCTGAACGATGCGCCCACGATGTTGTCTGGCATTATCGTCCATAAAAATGATATTTTCACCAATGTATGGGACAAATCGCACTACATGTTCTTCAATAATGTTCCTGACATACGTATCAGCATTCATAGCTCCATTATCAACGACCACTAGGTCTGTGCGAGCAGCGAGCAGTCAAAGATATTCGTCTGTATACAAGGGAACGTCGATCACAATGGTAGAGGCAGAATCTAGACTCATCTGTGTAGAGAACTCTTTCCGAATCGGCCTCTTCCCAATGGATATGCTCTCTCGCAAAATCCAAACGCGCCCTTCAATGGCTGGGGTAAGAGCTGGGCCTCTTGCCGCGACACGAGGCCTTAAATCATATTCTCTGAGGAGATTTCTTATTGTCTGAGTGCTAATTTGCACCCCATGAGTTTGCTCAAGCCGATTTTGAAGGAGGCGAGCGGTCGCAAACCGTTGTCTCAACGAAGAAACCTTAAAGTAACGTTCTTGAATGGCAGTTGTTACCCGTGGTCTACCCTGTCCAGGTCTTCAGACATTCATACCTGTCTCCTTGAATCGCTGCAACATTCTGGACACACTTGTATGGGAAACTCCTAACTTTCTGCAATTCTTGTGTATGTCCACCCTTCTTCTCGCAAAACTACCGCTTGGGCACATTTCTCTAGGGTCAAATTGTGTGTTTCGCGTTGCATAGCGATCGAGTGTAGGAAACCAAACGAAAGAAAAACTATTGATCACTAGAATTAATCAGGAACAACTGATTTCAGAATGGAGCCAATACATTCAAAATCTGATAATATCATCTTTTTTTATTCTTGCTAGGAAAAAACATCTGTATTGAAGAAAAACGTTGAAAGTGGATAACATATGCATGCATAATTCTGATGAAAATAATTATCATTGGGAACACCTCCAGTTGTAGAATAAATTTGAGATTTCCATAATGTGCGTTAATTTTTTGCGCAGTTTAGTTTTGAGGAAGGTAAGAATAGGTAATATTTCTGGCGCCGTCATAACCTTAACAACTTCTTCTGGGTTTTGTTAACCTCTTTGTTTCGCTAGGGAACGGCTCTGCGTAATTTTGCGAGATAGCTGCCACATTCATGATATCCACACCATGACAGTTCTGCATACAATCGGCGAAACTCCTCCCAACAACAACGGGCTGTGCGCGTTGAGTTGGGGCGACCCCAAGGTTCACCTCTTGGCCTACCCCAGTTCGATAACAGCAGGTTACGTTCAGATATTCGACACCAGTCATCTGGTAAGAATTGTCACACGATTGGTACGTTATTTTTCTTTTTTCAGCATCCCCTTAAACCGTAGAGGATGGTCATCGAATTAACCCCAGTATTCAACATGGTAAAAACACACAGGGTCGACTACAAAAGAATTCCAGCTGATAAAATATCAGCTCAATTGAAAAGATCCCATAAATATTTCAGTCCCTCAGTAGAGATGATAAGTTCTCTGTTTATGCCAACAATTTGATTTTGATACAAGAATAAATTCACATTCTACAATAATTTATTTCAACAGTATTTTCCAAGAGTTCAGTTGTACATGTATGTCTTCCCTGTGTGCTCATTTTTATTTAGTATTAACAATAACTCAGTTGATTCCATTTTAGGTCTGAGAAGCTGGTGACGTCTTCTTTTTCTGGTACCAGTTCCATAGCCGGTAATCTTGAATGAGTGTTTGATTTTTTAAGGACAATTTTATCATTTTACAGTGATAAAGGCTATGGAACTGAAGTGAATTTTTATTTAACGTAAAAAAATATTTTTATAGTAAGAGTAAGTTCATTTTTCATTTAATTTTCAATTTCTTTATGAAATAAGATAAGTTCTCTTCATATTCAGGCGTAATTTTATATACATACTCCTGAATAACAAGACAATATTATTTGTTCTAATTAATGACAATAATGAAGGAAAACATAGTAGAATCATGTACTGGTATAATACTCACAAGATATTGGGATAAGCTAACCACAAATGAGTTTTGTCTTATTATTTTTGTCAAACATTAGCCACGGAAGAAAAAAATTTCTCAATCCATTTGGAAGTAGGAGCATGAAAAATTAGCTAGGAATTATTATTAGGAGATTAGGTTTTTGGTTTAGATGTACAAAATTTTGGTTATTTCATTTGGTTTGATTCATTGTTTGGTAGGACTCAGGAAAGGAATGTTTTTGAATGAGTATCAATTTGGCAGTTGAGTTCAGGGAATCTGAAATTTTGACAAATATTAATTAGAGTTGGTTCATTCATTAAATTTGGCCCATTGACAGTGAATATCACCAGTTTTATCATCTATTTATATGTTTCACAGGTGTCAAGAATCACAATAAAAGCTCATGAGAGCCCTCTAGTTGCTATGGCCTTCAATCCAGAAGGTACTCTGTTGGCAACAGCTTCCGTTAAGGGAACCCTGATCCGTGTCCACAACGTTGTAGATGGCACTAGAGTTGCGGCTTTCAGAAGAGGTATTTCTCGTTGCGTCAATATCCACAGTTTAACCTTCAGTCATTGTGGAAGATTCGTGGGTGCAAGCAGCAACACAGAGACTGTTCATATCTACAAAATACCGGAAAACATAGTCAGAGCGTAAGAAAAAGCTTCTGATATCCAATTAAATACATTTTCGCATGCTATCATAAGTGTCATTTATGTGATTTACTGATTATTTTTCAGAGCTTCGGAGCAGACCTGGATGGCTTATTTCAGCACATACTTGCCCACCAGGTTAGCTGACACTTTGGACACTGAAAGGGACTTTGCCATCACCCATCTTCCGGTTACCGAAGAAATGAGAAAGGTTATAGCTATCAAAGAGTAGGTGTTCTTTGTGCTTTGTAAAGTTTGAAATCTTCTAGAAGTCAGATCAGTTCATTTTAAATTGGTCCCCCTTTTTTTCATAGGATTGGAGGTTATCTTCGCTTACTGGTTGCAACTGAGGACGGATTCTTATATATCTACAATATAGATCGTGAAACAGGCTCAATGAGCCTCTCAAAAAAAATCAACTTTGACAATGAGACACAGCAAATACCCGGTACATCTGATATTTCATCTAATTTATCAAGTGCAGCTCCTAGCGAAGGTAGGATGAAATTTGTTTTCTTTTTCAATAGTTTTTTATTTGTGATGAATTTCACAGAATTTTTTGCATTAGGAAAACATTCATTTATTCAAGCCAAATCTGTTGAATCATAGAACCAATGTTTGAAGGTTTTCATCAAGCATGATATGATCCCATTGTAGAAAGACATATTGAAACAAAATGTGGATAGCTTGAATTATGTAGTATAGAAGTTTTTTTATCTGTTGAAATTTGGAGCAAACTGAAATGGTCTGAAGATAAAAAATTATGCTGATTAATTTTTTATGGATTATATCAAAGGGATCTTTTTATTTTTTCTAGGCATTGAATGTTGAGTTTTACGTTTTAGATTCACTCTTAATGCATGCGTTTGCTAATTTTAAGAATTCGACAATAAGAATGTCATAATTGAAGTTCATAATTCAACAAAAGTGCTGTGGAAAGTCAATAAAAATGTCAATCCAGATATTGGAGTCTACTTTTCAGTGGCTAGTTTAGTTGAATTCCTCATTCTTATTGGAAATCCTTCCACAATTGAAAGAATAATAGATTTGGCTTATCTGCTACTTACTAACTTGGTTCAGGTTGCTGTAAATCGCTATTTGTTTCGATTTTACATCAAACCTTTTCACTGTCCTTCTAGAGGGGGCGATCAACATTATCGTCAAGGTAGTTATACTGACCTTACGTCAAGTGAATCTAAAATGTTTTCATCTACATCTAGAGATAATTGGTGAAGTTATGTTGGAATCGTTCAAATCTGCTGAGTGTTTTGCAAAGAACAAACAGAATAAATGATATTTGTAATTCAGTTTTCATTAATTATGTAACAATTGTTTGAATTGCTTTTAATTCATTAAGACTTCTGATTCTTTGCAAAGTGCTCACTTTCCTTGTTTTTGAACCGAATTTTTATTGTGTTATTTTCTGAGCAAGGCCCTACTCTACTAGGTAGCTATGCAGGCATCGTCAAGGGCAACCCCCCAGGGCAAATGTCAGGTACAGTCAGTAAAACTACTACAACTACCACCTGCCTCCATCTCCTTTCATACATCATGCCATCTTTGCTATAAGGGGGTGAGGGTTCTGCCTTTCTCCTAGCTTTTCATTATCATTCAAATAAATTAACATTTACTTTTGATTCTCTGTATAACCAAATTTTTATTTTAATTAAATATTCAGCAACCACCTATGTAGAGACATAGATGGATGTCCACTTCAATCTATGGTATTAAACTCTTCCAAGAGGAAAAATTTTCAATTGAAATTATTTCTTTACAATACTTTTATACAGTTATTTATATATATTCTTAACTCTAGAATAATTATATGAGTTAGTTCATTTTAAATTGTATCTTGTTACATATTTGTATCAGGAGTTTGTCTAAATTTCTGACCATGAATCTTTCGCGCTTCCAAACTCCTTAAAATAATTTGGAATTTATTTTTTCTATTCCTTTTTTACTCACAATTTTTTTTATTGATAAATCACTAGTCTTCATTATTATTATTTAGTTTGTGTACATGAAGATTAGTGATTTACGAAGAAAACTGTTGAATAATCAAGAATATCGGCTCTGGGGTCTTGGGTTTAAACTCTTCATCATTCCGTTATTTTTGTTGAATGCAGAGGAAATGAATGGTTTTTTGTATTTTCAGGTGGTGATAGCATTTGAATGAACTAATATGTATATTCTTTCAAAAAGGAACTTTCACTTTGCTTCTCATTTCTTCGTCTCTTTATTTTTCTGCATGGTTTGTTACATTTTATGATGTTGTGAGATTTAGATTGAATAGGTCATGGAAGGCAAAGAAAACAGACAGTATGGTTATATGCTTCATTTTCTGCTCATGTATTAAAATTTCAACTAGCTTCACATCAACTGAGCTAATAATCCGTAATAAATGCGAATCTCTTTTTAGGCATTTCAAATAATTAAATGGTTGAGGTCTGAACTTACCTGATTAAATCTAGTCTCGCACCATTCCATCGGAACGCTTCATTCACTCTCTCCACTCACCAATAACTGATTTCAGCTCCGGAACTTAGAAATCCTGATTCTTTCCACAGAATCCGACAAGTTGAGGGTAGTCCAGGAAGCAACCGCGGCTCCCCCAGAAGATACGTTTCATCTGAACTACGAAGAGGAGTATCCTCCTCTAACGCTGGACTGAGGCCCGACCCAGCAGGAGCTAATTCGCGAACGCCATATTGACTTTGAGGCCATGTTCGTTACCGTATTTTTTATACATGTGGCAGTGAGACTGGTCGAAGATATTGTGCTCTATATCTTGAATGTCGACAGTGTCTCGTGAATAAATACCTTGCACGAGTTTTTTTTTACGTTTTCACAGGGTTAGCCAACAGATGGCGCGAGTGATACCCATCACTCTTTTCTTGACGTTTGGACACTAGCTCCTGAGAAACATCTGGTATCTTGATGAGTTGAAATTATTCCAGCGTTCTTCGAACCTGTGATTATGACGTTTGATTCAATTAATTCATCAATGCCGCTGAACCCGATGGCCTGACGACGGTATTTTTGAGTTCCATTTTATTTTCTTTCTTCAGTCCCACATGATTTGATCATTTCAGAATTCGATGTTCCAAGATAACATTCTTCTAACTCTTGGATTTGTTGGAAATATCGAATAACTCTTGTTATGCGTCAATGTGTCTCGATTGAAGTTAATATGAATTTTAAACCAATTTTAATTAGTTCGATTATGTAAAAAAAACGACAAAATCAAAATAAATTAAGTTCATCACGCCTGAAGATATGAATATCTGTAGATCTATCTATTCTGCAGTTTTTCAGTTGCAGGTGAATAATCTCAGAAAATATAACTAATTTTTTCTAAGTTAAACAAAAAATTGTGTCCTATAGGAGATCATATCAGATATTCTGTAGGTAGTAGGGTAGTTTATTTTTCTTAAAAAAAGTTGAAAATTGAAGAAACTTAATGCATGGCAGCAGACAAATTTTTATATTCACTAGTCAGATTCATTCAAAATTTGATGCGCCTTTTATACGAATCAGACTTTCGCTGCAAATTCTTCAGAATAAAAAGTTGTCTCTTCACAAGGAGTATTTCATGATTAATGTGTATATGTGTGTAGAACCTGTACAATGGATTGATTATGAAATATCGATGTCGAATTATATTGTTTTAATTTCAGCAATTAACGCTATGATTTTATATCTGTGAGAATAATTTTCGTTCTTTCAATTGGAGGATGTGTAGGTTTTTGTTTTGATCCATGTACAAATAAGGATGTATCTTTCTGAATGTGCTAAATGTTTTGTATATTTTTTACAGTAAGCTTAGTGCACATTTGTGAAATCTTATGATAGTTCGAAAGTGAACTGAACCGTCGATTTATAGTAATGTGAATTTGTGCATTGTTTTGTACCCGATGGTGGATTTTAATCAGTTTTCGATGAACGATGCCATGTTTTGCGCACATTGTGCTACTTGTAAATATATACATATTATGAAAATGAAAAAAACGCAATGTTATTAGGTTATATTTGATAGGTAATGTGAAAATTTTGATGAAAATGGTCCCACTGCATATTTTGTACTTGTTCATATGTTCGATGCAGGGTACTGAATAAAAATTCGAAATTACATGATGTTTTATTAATCAACCTACCCAGGGATAAACGGTTCAAGGTTACAAAAATACCCGCGTGAGTGAGGCATATCAGCTAACCTCAAATGTTGTGGCATCTTGCTCCTCTTATGTATCAAGGGTTCCCCTATCTGTCAGTTCGGAGGCAATGAAACTTTCTAATCTTTCATTTTAGATAGGGATGTTGATGTAGATATCCTGTTCAGGGCCGGTATTATAAACGTGTTTACCGAGGATTGAAATTCAATATCAGTTTGAAAATAGCTTTCATAATACCTTTATAATAACGGCCCTAGGACAACGAGTTGTATCTACATGAACGATGTTTTGAAGAACTGAGCAATCAATAGTAAAATGCGTCATTCCATCGGCGGTAGATACAACATATGACAATCATTCTAACCTTGACTTGCAGCAACGTCAGTTAAAATTTACAGGTCCTTTAAAAGTTTAATCCTCCTTCAAAACGATGTATGGAATATCCGATTAATGAAGGATTCAAATTGTAATTGACCATTGAATTTTAATTGATGTTGATGCGACTCCGGTTAAATCACTCTTTATAATGCAGATATCGCTTTCAGACATTGCCAGAGCATGCCTTAACATATCAGAATGCAGTTTAATCTGTATAGTTTGCCTATGCGACTTCCTGTCTTAGCAGGGCAGTGTTAGTATTCCCATTTCAGTACTCTCAGCATGGTTTGGAGTGTTTGGACCTGTATTCTTTATTCATCCTATAGACATGAAATAGTGTATAGAACATGTGAATATGTTCATAGTGGCTTTGAAACAGCAGAGATTGCGACGCAAACAGCTTTTCATCAATATTCGGTCCTTTATTCGGCATGATCTTGAGTGTTTCTCTCGCCTTCGATCTTATATTTTTTCAGGCAGTGCCGATAGGTATACCTGCGTTAGCTATGCCTTATTCTAACCAGCAGTTAAGCTTTCTTCTTGTAGAAGACGGCCAAAGGAGGGAAATGGAAACTAATATTCAGAATTTTAAGAAAATTGAAAGCTCAGTTACCATTAAGTTATTCAAAAATCTCACTGCATCGACAGCCTTATTGATACAATTTATCAACGAACAATTTGCAGAGACGCGCTGTAAATTTTATTCGTAAGGTCGCTCGCAAATCTCTGATCCGGTTTGGTAATTTTCCAATCAACAACAATGCGAAACATCGCAATTCCCATAATCCATATTTAATGAGCGACCGGAGCATTGAGATTTCGAACCTTGTATGTTTTCTCTGATTCAAACTGCCGTCGACCATGACCGTAAACGAACAATCGCACGGTGAAATTGAATTTGAAGTTCAGTTAAAATTGGGCGACTGCTCCCAGATTATTTGACGCCTAGTTGACGAACATCAAATTCGTCCCCATTAGAGCCAATTAGAGGATGTCACAATCATGGAAACACATCAAATCGGATGCGGGTGAGATGTCCTAGAAAGCTTAACATACGCGCCGCCGGATTCTGGGGGTAGCGCTGTTGCCGCTCCTTGCAAGCTTTTCTTGAAAGGTAGGATTTTTTACATGATAGAATGTCCACTTCTAAACATAATAGATTATAAATGAAGACTGGATTGGAAAGATATGGATTCGATATAAAGTTATCTCATTGGTTTAAAATTAGAATTGGATTCAAAAAGATATTCCTGAAAACTTTGGAAATAATTGAAAACATTTTTTTTAATAATATAGAAAAAAAGCCCCTGCGTACAAACTTGAGCCGTATTTGTCAGGGGTCAAAACTTTACAAGAAGAAATTGTTGCCTAACAATGAACAAAAAGAAAAATTTTTGAACTCTAAAGATCAACGTTTCGGAGTATAAATCATACTCCTTCTTCAGACAATTTCTATTTGTCATACAACATATTCGCAGAATCGTGACAATAATTTGATTTTTCAATTGACATTTGTCAATAGATATGATGAACATAGATTAGTATTGATTACTAGATGTTGATATCGTTTATTCCAAAATTACCCGAAACTAGTCTTTTTTTTTCAATAAAGCCATCTCAAATTTTTACGCAGAAGCCTTTCTTCCATTATTAAAAAAAATTCTAATTGTTTCTTGTTTCAGAGACTGCTAGGGACAAAACTCATATAAAGGTTTCAGGAATATGTAAAGAACTCCCAGAAAATATTTCAATACCCCATTTATAATACCCTTCAAGAGTCATTTGCCACTGAGTTAAGTAGGTACTAAATTCAGCAGTGGAAATTAAATATGGTAGAGTATCTTCAGGACTGACATTAGACAACGATCTACCGAAAAAAAGCATTTCATTGTCGAATGAAGGACTTTATGACATTGATAAAGAACATCAAATTAGAAAAAACAGGATCCGCGTTTTTTTGACTGTACTAAAAGTAGGGAAAATGGGATCTTAAATTTATTGAACGTATGGTTCAAAAAGTTCTGTAACCTACATTATAATAATTGCCTTCTTCGAAAGGGGTTTGTTTTGCGATATTGAAGTTAATGAAAAAAATCTTCCCTACACATTGAATGATTGAGATTTCAAATATGAAACAAAAAATCAGACTGTTATTTATGAAAATCTCCTGTATTTTGTTGAATTCTTCCATTACGTATATAAAGAAACTTGAACTCTTAATCATAACATTTTTTAATGGTAATAAAAATTGTGATATGATACAAGATTGTCTTTATTCCACCATACCCTCTCCATGCTGTTAGATATTCGAAGAAAACCCCCATGATAACCGGCAACATCGCGGGGGATTCCGTTACCGCGTTCTCAGGTGCAAACGGGACGATGGCTCTCATCAACATTCACTTGTTTTCATAGAAGCACAAGAAGAAGCACTGTGATATCTATGACGTAGAAATTGGTGCTTGCTCATTTCTCGTTTTTCCTTATATGCGCTTCGTGCATTGGTCCAGCGGCTTTAAACGGTGAGTTAATTGATTAGAGATCAAGGTCAGATCGCCTGTAACCTCTTTTTCAAAAAAAAAAAAAAATATGTTTTCTGTGAAAAATCATGTATGTCGTCCTCGAACAATTTTTTGACGCAATGCTTTATAATTCCGGTTATATATAATAATAAATTGATTTCAATTGAAAATAAATCATTTAAAATAATCAATAAACATTGTTGTGAACAGAAAAAAAATATTGAATTCGAGTGTAATTTTTGTTTGATTTATATTTTTGAAAAAATCTTATTTATACATTTCGAAAATTCAAGATCCGTTTCAACTTCACTGGGATTTTCCGTTTGTGCTGGTTATTAGATATTCAAAATTGCGTAAACAATAATTATATTAATTTAGAAAATTCTTAGAAGTCGAATACCATCTTGGCTTCCATGAAACCGAGAAAGTTATATGTTGAGCAAATTTTAACGACATAATGAAACTATGAATTTTCAAGGAAATGGATGACTTTGTTTATATCCGGTTAACGGATTTTTATGACTCGTTTACTGTTAAATGCGTCCGTTTAATTATGAACGAACTCCGGAAATTGAATCATGAACGATTGATGCATTCTGTCACATAATCACTTGAATTTTTGGAAATCGAGCGTTTTTCGAATTTTATTTACATCTGATATAAGCTAGAAAAAATCAACAGGCATAATCAATGTTTTATAAAATGATCGACTAAAATATAGGTATAATTCTTCTGGATACAAATTCTGAATTTTGACTCTGTGTCGTTTTTAATTTAATAAATGAGTTGCATAATACAATTTCCTCGAGCGATCTAAGTAGAGGAAATATATTTTTGCGCAGATGATTCACATTTCTGCGGGCTCTATTATAGATTACAATCTAATTTCTTTGTTTATAGAAAGCGTAAGCGAAGCGTTATGTTTGTTCTATTATTGTGAATTAATTGTTACTGTTCGCTAATGCGGAAAAATCAACTTTACAATTACGCACTAGTTGTGGACAAGTAATTTATCAACAACTTTCTTCACGCACTACTTGAAAACACTTTTCACAAACCAGTAAACGATTATCATCAATTTTCACCTGTACGAAAGCAAGTACCTTTTTATTCGTATTATATTTATCATTTTCAATTTTTTACGGTTCAAGTACGCTCAATATTAATCATTTGATATTACATTATTATTATTTAAAGCAGGGTTAGGTTAGAACTGATTGTGTGGCTCCTTTTTACCAATTTTTAATGATTTTGCTTAGGTCACATTGAAAATATTAATGGGGCTAATACAGGGTCATTCACGAAAGGTTAATCATCAGGTTTTCTTGATAATCAAACGGAATTGGACTCATAAAATTTATGGTTTTGAAACGTTCTCAAAAATATGTTTGTATTTGTTCAGAAATGGGATATAACTTCGATACTTTCTAATAGAACACCCTGTATATTTTTTTGATTATTTGACGACAATTTTGGTGGACATTTTTTTTTAATATTATTGATACTTTTCAAATCAATTGAGTTTTTTGAGAAATGTTGACAGCCAATTCTGACATTTATTTGAAAAGAATTTCTAATTAAAAAAAGGATTTTCGAATATTCTGCCTTCCTGTGCAAATTTTTCGGCCCCTAATACAGCACCGAATATTTTCGAATGAAACTTGAGCTTTTTCGTGTAGTAGGAAGTTGATTCCTTATAAATAATTGCAATGTTGCAACGTGTAGGCAAAAGTATGAAATTCGGGATATAAAAAATTTCTCTCATGGAAGTCGACAAAAAACACGAGTTTAACCTGACGAATACGTCAAATTTGAAGGAATTATGATGAGCACCGGCAGGCTTATCTTCCGCATTGTGAAAAAGCAGTTTGCACTAGGAGTTCAAAGTGGAGGACCACTTGAAATCAGCAAGTGATTTGCCATGTCTAACGGTTATTTTTATACAGAAATGTCGTTTAACGCTAATTAAGAACGGTAATGGAGTTGAAAGAAGTAATTTCACTACACTTCCTGCTACATCTCTGGTAAAAGATGGAAAAAAGTAGTCATTAGTACTTTGATTAAATTAACATGTAGGAAAGTCTTGGAAAATTATCGAATTTTTCACTTAATTAAACTTCATTAAATTGCAGTTAAACCACAGATTGGTGAAATTTCGTACTTCATTAACCTTAATAGCGCCTTCATGTTGGAAAAACAATTAATCTTCATAATACTCATGTTCAGGTTATGTTTGAAATAACCAATTTTTGGACGCGCCTTGTACATCGCGCTCCAATCTAGTCCGGCCAGAAGGACCAAAGACCTGATTTCCAGCCAGTCAGCTGTCCATGAGGCCTTGACCTAATAAGGTCAACTTGCGGCTCGCCGCGGACCATAGAAAACGACTAAATATAGCCGTTTTGAACAGGGAGAGAATACGTGAGTGAAATTGAGAAATCGATCACTCTACAGCGCTCACGTGAAAGTGGTTAACGATCTTCATTGTCGGAAAACTCGCTCCCGAGACGATTTTATCCGATAAAATTGTTCTGTTATATTCACCGTTAATCGAGATTGTCTGACTAAGGAATGGGTACGCTTGGGCGTTGGTTTTAATACGGAGAAGATGAATTTTCGGAAATACGAGTTATGATCCTATAACGCCTACCATAGACTTATCATAATATGAAAGTCTTTGACGACAACAATATCCGACATAGAAAACCAGATAAAAGTAAATCATATTCTACATATTATTTCAAATAACACGAAGAACAATTAAACGAGAATAACAAAGTCAACATAGCCTTAGTGACATTCATTTTGGATGATTTTTCTCTGTGTTGCCCATCTACCCACAGCCTGAGATTCATTTTATGGTGTCATTAAAAAAATTAAGAAGCTCTCGGTGTGCAGAAGAAACATTTTTGTCGAGAAGCAGGATATTATTTTGATTCACCAGTTTTTTTTTTCGGTGAACGGGTTCATGAATATATTTGATTGTTCGAAAAACCAGTTCAAATGTTAGGCTCCATCCGGTTTAAAAAGTGATTGTTGATTTTTCGAGAATGATCTTTGAATATCATCCGTCCGAAAAACAAAATTATGAGCATCATTAGTATGAAAATTTTGTTAATCTCCGCTCGATAATGAATATATTTTATTTTGGGAGGGACAGGTTCAAAATTTCACATAAATTCTAAGCTAAGGACACAATTCAAAGGTTTGTTCTCGACAACCCTCGTAGACGATGGAGGATTCAGTAATAGGGCGCCATCTGGGTATTATATGTATGCAACTAGTATTCCGAAACTTGACAATAGATGGCGTTCACAGTAAAATCATGAATATATTACTCAGTAGTTCCAGCAAGGTCTACGTACATATACCAACAGAACTTATTACTAAGTGTGTTGTATGAAAGGAGAGAAGTTTAGCACTCCCCTAGACAAGGATGGATTACAATACACATGCTCAAGCCAGCACACTTGAGCAGAATTTTTTTTTTATTTTCAGTCCTACAAATTTTTTCAGATGACGTTAAATTTTCTTTGTTCCAGTTCTATCATGAATACCCCAATATGGCTCTTGTCAGCCCTCGCAGTGATATGCAATGCCCAAAGCGAATTTTCCAACCCAAATTCGCCAAACCAAGCTGCAGACTTCGTCCAGGGGGGCCAACAGCTTACAGAAGCGGAACAGAGGAATTACCAGACTGCTGGTACCTATAATTTGGACGTGCAGAACGACCCTTACGGCATAGATTACGTCTACCATGATTACGAGACTATGACCAAATTTTTAAGGGCAACAACCGCCAAGTTTCCCAGCTTGACAGCGTTATACTCTATCGGAAAATCCGTCCAAGGTAAATCAACCCTTTCAATCGATTATCCACTATAGGTGTACTGTTATTTACTTAAACGTTTTTTGGTTTACAAGCCTAGTCTCCGAAAGAAACGCATAAAAAAAATTATTTCAGTTTGTCGTTCAATATTAATTTGTCTACAGAGAGATATTTTCATTTATTCAATTCAAAAATTTCCTTTCTTCCAATAAATATCAAACTGAATAATTGGTCAAATAATTATCTTCATCGAACTCAATACAAGAATTATTGGACTGTGAAAGCAAAATTTAACAGTCCACTTTTATTTTGTTGGATAGAAGTAATAATCTGGCCAAATATCATAAAAAAAATGATAGCAACTGGCAACTGGTAGTAAATACTTAGAAGATCTCGCTTGAGCTCAACGAAGCAAATAGGTACATGGAAAGACCATACAAAAGACGTTCACCTTCTAACATGCAATATGAGCTCGCTTTGGCTTAGCTTCAAAGTGTCACAAAAGTATCCTTACAAAGATTATAGTACTCTATAATCTTTGTATGCTAAATTATTTGTAAAATCGAAAGTGACACTTCGGATCTTCGCAAAAATGGTGCGAACTTTGATAATTTTTCACCTACTAATTTGTAATGATATTTCCATCAAATTTGAACGATTTTTTTTAGGAAGAGACCTATGGGTTCTGGTCGTTTCCGCATCTCCATATGAACATATGATCGGTAAACCTGATGTTAAATATGTAGCCAACATGCATGGAAATGAGGCTGTCAGTCGTGAATTGATGTTGCATTTGATCCACGTGAGTAAACTGCTTTACTTAAAATCAATTTTTACGTTGTTTTTACGGTTTTCACGCCGATTCCCATCATCATAGTTTAAAATAGGTTACAGTCCACTGATACCTTATGGACTATTGTTTCCCCTGACAAAGCTCCTTTACGGTATTTTATTTAAGATTGTGGTCGGTGTATTCCTGCTTCCATTCCTCTCTTTTGCATACTGAAGTTTTTCTCAGTTCTTACTTTTTTGATCATAATGTCACTAGGAAGGTTTGTAGATGAGATGTAGTTATTCAGAGAGGATCAGATTATCTCATTACCTGTACCTTCTTTAGATCTTTCTCAGGACGGCCTCATGGGCCATGCTCAGATTCATAAATACCTTCATTTTTGAATAAATCAGGGGTTTGTAACAGCAATTTTTTACACCTTCCCTATCGAAAACGTTAGATTTTTTTAGTTTATATCCTTAATTTATTCTTTTTCAAAATGCTAGGAGTTTATGACACTTGGAAATATCTTTGTTTCCAAAAAGAAGGGATCTATTGATTCGTTGCTCCTTACCTTCTTCTTGTTTTTTTTTTCTGGCAGCAGCTTCCATATCGATCTTGCTTTTATATTAAATCAAATCTCTCAATTCATTGATAAATTAACAATGATTAAGTGACGTTGAAGAAACCGTTCAAAGTTCCGTAATTTCATGGAAAAAATATCGATTTACACTGCGCAAAAAAATTAACGCACATTCTGAAAATCTCAATTTTAATGAAAGTTAACTCTACATTGACTTTATAACTTATTTTTCATGTTCTCTCGGGAATGTTTTGAACCAAACAAGACATATTAAATGGAAGAAAATTTCAAGTTTTCACCGAATCTTATGTGAAAGAAGAGAAATGAACAATTTTCAAAATACTGAATTGCTGATAAGTGATTTAACACTTGGTATTTCCACCCCTTGCGTTAATTACAGCTCGGTAACGACGGTTCATACCCAAAACTACGGCTTCTCGCACATTCCTCTTGGTTCAAATTGCGTGTTTCGCGTTGCATAGCGTTCGAGTGTAGAAAATCAAACTATTGATCACTAGAAATCGATCGAGAACAACTGATTTTAGAATGGAGCCAATACATTCAAAATCTGATATCATCTTTTTTTATTCCTGCTGGGAAAAACATCTGTATTGAAGAAAAACGTTGAAAGTGGATAACATATGCATGCATAATTCTGATAAAAATAATCATCATTTAGTTGTACAATAAATTTGAGATTTCCATAATGTGCGTTAATTTTTTTGCGCAGTGTAAATCAATGGTCCCATTCACCGGGCGAGGATTCAGCTAACGATATCTAGCATAAAAAGAAAGCGCTCCCTAAACTGCCCACTGCTCCAGAACGTGTTGACTTCGCAAAAATCTAAGAATGACTTTTGCGGTGAGCAGATAAAATCTGGAATTTTATTCCTAGCTCTCACCATTGCTCAATGGCAAAATAATAAATGTTATTTAACTCCCTTATAGTAGGTATAAATAACTATAATATTTTCAATTACACAAAGAAAAATATACAAAAGTGCAGTCAAATTTGATGATATTCCACTGTGAACTCTAAGCGATAAAACCTTCTCATCCATTTCAGCATCTAGTTAGCCAATATCATGTTGACCCTTACATCAGATGGCTATTGGACAACACGAGAATCCACATATTGCCCTCCATGAACCCAGACGGTTTCGAAGTCTCCAAAGAAGGCACTTGTGAAGGGGGACAAGGAAGGTATGTGCTCATAAAAGGCTCCTTCGTACGTTAGTTTCATTTCATTTTGTTCTTGAAGGTACAACGCAAGAGGCTTCGATCTCAACAGGAACTTCCCGGATTATTTCAAACAGAATAACAAGAGACCTCAGCCAGAAACAGAGGCTGTGAAAGAGTGGATTTCTAAGATACAGTTCGTTCTGTCCGGGTCGCTCCATGGTGGAGCTCTGGTCGCAAGCTACCCCTTCGATAACACTCCTAATTCACGTAAGGATCAATCTCATACTGTCGAATAATGCGAGTTTATTATCGTGGATATCATGAGCAAATTTTCATCTCGAATCAACGTGACTGAAGGCATAAGTGCCATTTATGAGAACATGAAATTTGTTCCTCTTAAAGTCATCTATTCATTATTCTTATTCCACTCGCCGATAATGCTATTAAATTGGATTTTTACATGGTGAATATAATGCATTTTTAAGTGGAATATACTCAGTGACAAAGAAAGTGAAACACCCAGAAGGAGCTGTTCAAATTTTTTGTTTTTTTGTAAAAAATAGATAGTATAGTAGGGATTATAGGATTAAAATTTGGAGAAAAAAATCGTTAAAGGTTTTCTCATGTGAACATTTTTTGTTACTTCAATAATAATAAAGCTACATAATTTACATCATTCAAACTCATTTTATAAATGGACGATCATTGGAGAAGCAAAATTATTCTGATGAATTCGGTCAGTCTCCAAGAATTTTTTCATTTTATAATTATTGTAAAGTTTTTTGCGCTGCAAGGAATTTGCAGATCTTCAGCCTTGTGCTCTCGTAAGTCTAGGCGTCTAACACATCAATCATTCCGATTAACACCGTTTTTCCTTCAGTGTTCTCCAATTTTGCTTCTTCTCCATCCCTAACTCCAGACGACGACGTCTTCAAACATTTGGCCTTGACCTACTCCACGAACCACGCCAAAATGAGCAGGGGGGTTGCCTGCAAGTCCTCCCAGAAAGGTTTCAACGGCGTAAGAATATGTCCGTCTGATTTTCCAGACTTAATCTACGTTGAGAATTTTTTAGGGTATCACGAACGGAGCAGAATGGTACCCTCTTACTGGAGGCATGCAGGACTTCAATTACGTTTGGTACGGCTGCATGGAGGTGACTCTTGAGGTTTCTTGCTGCAAATATCCACCGGCGCAAGAGCTTCCTAAATATTGGGAGGACAACAAGGCTGTGAGTATCATTCTCTACGACAACAAAAATATAGAAGCTCGACATCGCCCATTGATGCTCCATAAGCCACGATAAAAAATTGCATTCTTAGTGAAAAATACACTATTCTGTTGGCGAATGTTTATGTTTGTAAATTTTGTCTAATGCACGTGAAGAACTGTAAGATCAAGACTGAATGAAGAAGGAGGTCCTAGATAAAGTATACAACCAACCTTTGTGAAGCAATTTCATTCTGATGGTCTCATTATTACTCAACATAGTATCGAAGTGAATGTCAAAGAAAAAAGTTTTGAAGAATAAACGAATACAGCTGACAAGCTTGACAATACAGGATTGTCTTCTGATGAATTCTGTATATGTACCTATATTGACAGCAAGTTTTTTTAGTCCCTCATCAAGTTCTTGGCAGAAGCCCACAGAGGCGTGCATGGGTTTGTAGTGGACGAAAATGGAAATCCTATCGAGAAGGCCTCTTTGAAGATAAAATCTAGAGATGTCGGTTTTCAGTCCACCAAATATGGCGAGTTCTGGAGGATTTTACTGTCAGGAGTGTACAAGTTGGAGGTGAAATATTTAAACTTTTTCAGTGCCAGATAAAGTGATGTTTTGAACTGATTCTTTCAGGTGTATGCCGACGGATTCGTTCCAAGAGAAATAGAGTTTGCTGTCACAGATCAACAAGCAACTCTCTTGAATGTCACAATGATGGCTGCTAAGGTAGGGTGTTTTCCTTTTGTTTTTGTAAATAGAAACAACTTCGTTTCATTCATTAACATCTCTCACAAAACGTCTTAATCATTATTTCTTATAGTTTCAATTCATCAAAAAGTTCAGCAGCATCAAATAAAGAAATTATGTTACCTACTGTTCAAACGGTTGCTAAAATTAAATAATAGTTTGTATGGATGGTGTTTCCAGGGCATGGTTTGATTAGGAATACTAAAAAGGTGGGAGATACGATTGCATGAGTACGAATGATTTCAAATTCTTTTTATCCAAAGGCTTCCTTCAAGCTCATTTCAGATCTTTCATTAAACAATTGATTCCTTAAACATGATGTATGTAAGCAATATAGTGGTGATGGTACTCTGTATATATGAACAAATTTCAGGCTGGTGAACAGTACAAAAAACCTATAACATCACCCCCTGTAACCATTATTAATCCCTCAACAGTGATAGAACCAGTGTATAGACCTTTGCAGGTCGATAGTGAAATCACTTTTCCTTTGGATTGATCTAGATTGAAGTAGATGGATTATCTCTCATGGTTTCAAGAAGAAGTTGTAAGTAGACACATGCCGGTTCCTCGACTCTCGCCATTGTAGATACCTAGTTAGAAACTGTCCAAGATGATGAGCAAATTTCGATGTTTTCATGAAGTAACTTGAAAACTATAATGGGTAAAAAAAATGGTCACTTTTTTGGGACATATTAGGATATAGATGAAATTTCAGTGAAAGTACGTTTGTTTTAAGAGATTCAGCAGAAATTCCCACGAAAAATTGAACTTGCTAGTTGCTTGTATAACAGAACGAACCTTATATGCTGATCTCAAGAGAGACACTGAAACAGATCCTAAGGCCATATAAAGGTATTCTATATCTCCCATGTGACTGTAGTAATCATTAATAGAAGATCCAAACGTTAGAATCGAAAAGAACACTCAAAAACTGACCCGACTAGTGGGATAGTTACCAACTTACTTCATGAAAAACATCGAAACTGCCTTTATAAAAAAACTGAATAATTTGACCTTCTAGCCATTTTTAACCTGGGAAAAACTCATGGAGATTCCTGAATTTTGGAATATTCTGGCTTCTTTAAAATCCGATTAACCAGTGTTAAAACGCAGGGGAAGTCGAAGAAATAACAAAATTGGACGCTAAAGCTAACTAAAGAGTGAAACAAAATTTTAAAAGGGCAAACTGGTGCATGATTTTTGCATGGACTCGAAAAGTTACCTTCAAAATTGCAAATTGTACATAGTTGAAAGCTATATTTCCTGTGCACTTTTCTGCAATCCCTTAATATTTCAGCGAAAAGACGGTCATTACTACAGGCCCCATTCGCAAGTACCCCATCACCCCCCTTTTCATAGGGGACCACATCCCCAACTCTCAAGCAGGCCTCAGGAGGGAATATTTTCTTCACTGAGTAATGGATTCAACAGTTTAGTCAGCAACTTTTTCGGATGAATGAAGATTCCCGCACGTTAAATCTCTGTAGTACAACATAGATTTGTAAACTTCTCGAAGACTCAGAAGAACTTTGTAATTTATTGTATTACTATTTATATGCCCCTATTTATTTCTAAGGATTGGATGTGTTCTACTAGTTTTTATGTTTCACTCATCGTGACTTTCATATTGTATATTTTTCCATCCTGGTGAGATCGCCAGAGTTGTCACCGTTTTAATTGAGAATTTTATTCTTAATAAATAATAAATACGATAAGTTTGCGTTTTATTCATTAAATTAATAAATATTATCATATATGAAAACCTTATGGAGTGCGAATAATCTAAATAAGGAGAGTTACTTTTGATGTAAGATATGCAGTAAGTTTATGCAGACGAGGATTCTACAGATTTTATAACTTTATGTCTTTTGTTGCGCTAAATGTGTACCGCCTCATTTTTCGCTCAAAATTTCTCGTTTTTTACATTTTTATTGCATGTGAAAAAAAGGCGTTTATCATTATTAGTTTATTGCACACAACATACTGAGGATGAACCATTTTGATTTGAGGCGGCGTTGTTTTCACCCTTGATGGGAACTCTAGCCGATGGTGGCATAATGTCTGCTTTCAATATTGATTGCTGTTGCTCTTTATCTTTATTGGTTAGTGGAATGCCTAAATGGGCAGCAACCAACTCTAGAAAGCAATTATGCACCTGAAAATTTAATTCACTTGTAGTTATTGTTGAGAGAAATTTAATGAATTTTTCACAAGAATTCCATTTCACAAATGAAACAAAGAAGCTCTTTGAAACCAGTAAGGATTTTGGTTTTCCTTTATAATGGTTGATTTAATGGTTGAATTATGAGTTTCGACGAATTAATATTATGCCCATTTCAATAGCAAAGGATAATACGCTGTTTTTTCGAAGGAAATAATCAGTTCAAACAGTTGTAAATCTTTGAAAATATCTTCCTGATTAATTCAATTCAACAAAAAAAAAATTATATAAATTCGGATCTTTTTTTACTCAGAGCAATATAAGAATGTCTCATGGTTGAATTTCTAAAATTTTAAAAGATGATTCACCTGACTTTCAGAGATATTTAAATGTACACAAGAATTGTTCTACGTTATTAATTCATCGTTGTCTACTAAGGAATCTTTCTTCAGTCATTAAGATATTATTTCTACGCCAATTAGAAATAACCTGCAATTTTAATGACTGTATGGACATTCTCACCCCAGCCATATTTGCCAAAATTAAATGAAATTAGATAATGCGTTTTTTTACCATATTGCTCGTATAGTAATAGAGATAGATTCTAAAAATATGTGAAAGATTCTTTCTAACAAAAATATTAACTCAATTCGAGATAGGCCGAAGGAGTAAGTCTTAAACTACACTAGGGATTGAGGGAGAGGCGTTAAAAGTGGCTAGTAGAATTTTATTATTCCTCTAGGAAAATTCAATTTTGATAATCGCTTTTCAAAATTTTTTTTTCATTTTCATTCAATCAGCATTCAATCTGAAAGGATGTATACCTACCCCCTCTCCTGTTTTTGACGACACCAAAAAACTATGAATCTTCTGATTGTCGACAAACCGCTTCACTTCTGCCGGCTTCACATTTCTATGGTGCTCAACATCACCTAGAATATAATAAACATCTGAAAAACATCGATCGTTAGACACACCCTGTATTGAGCTCCTTTTAAATGGAATTGGAATGAAATGGATATTTCATATTCAAAGTTCGAATCGTTAGGAATTCAAATGAACCATAATGAAAATAGATCACAGGATTAAAGTACTAATGAATTGATGATGAAGGTTCATCGTTTTGATGGGTTTAGTATTTGAAATGTATTTATTTTCATCGTATTAGTGCTGTTAATACGAGGCGCATCCAGAAAGTAAGTACATATAGTGAAACTTTCGCTAGCCTAGTGAATATTTTTTAATAGGTTGGTTACACTTTCTTATAGCTTCACCTCTAAACTTTGAAATAAGACCAGAACGAGTTCAATACGGTGAAAACTGTGGTCGCCCGAATTTTTCTTGTTGAATATTTCGATTGAGTATCCCAAAAAAACATGAATTTTTTTGGGACCACCATTAATTTTTGAAGCCTACAAAAATTGAGTAAACTTACCTTCTTTATACGGCTCGTGTGTATGATATAGCTTATTATTAAATTTGATTTAATTTGGTCATAATTTCCAACATAAAAGACATCAAAGATGAAAAACTCACATTTACTTCCTACAACAGCAACCATTGGTCTCTTTTCCACAATTTTGTCCACCTCATTGAGCCAAACCAACAAATACTCGAAACTCACAGAATTCGTAATGTCATACATCAAAATTATAATCTGAAATCATTTTTTACTGAAGTAACCAATGTAAAAGCGGAAACAACGCTCGCAAATAAATTCCATCAAACCCAAAACCAACAGTTCTAAACTTATAGTAGCGATTTCTTGCAAGAAACAAAGTTCTTCGAGAAGACCGAAGCAAAAATTCAACATGTCAAAACTACAGAAAATATTTCATTTCGAGAACACAAAAGTCGCACAAATTCAACTAGCATCGAACTGTATGTACTTGTGTAGAAACTGTAACTGAAAGATTTTTCGTTCAATAAATTCGAATAAACACGTTATTAGTTAGGAATCTGTGCAAATTTGCCGTGATGATTTGAGCCAACATTATCTCATTCACATTGCAATAATTTGTTGAGATTTCGAATGTACACGTGATCATAAAACACAAATCCAACTTCAATAAACTGTTTCATCGAACAAACTCACATCAGTGTTGAAGAGGTAATTTGGCAACATAGATCCTTTGAACTCGAATCCTCCAATATCGGAGATCCTTATGGAAACCTCGTGTCTTCCTGGCAAAGCAAGCCTCTTCAGATAAAAATCAGCACCGACGGTTTGGCTGTAGTACCTAGAGAACTCGTCATAGCAGTATCTCTTGATCAGACTGGTCTGAAGGACAAAAAACTCATTTTACTTCGCATGATAAAATGGCACCCACTCAGATTTCACCTTTCCAACATTAGTCTCTCCTAATATCACGATCTTCACTTGTTTCTCCACATCAATTCCTTCGCCGTCCGAATCAGACATGGCCAATTGGACTAAGCAGAAGAGAAGTTCGAGGTTCTATGGAAAACTTGTTGATTCAGAAGCCATAGAGGATTATCTTTCGCGTAAAGGCATTTCCAGATCATCTTTGCATGCCGATAGGTGTATTACAGTGGCCTCACAACAGGATTGGAATCTATAAGCAGAAGAATATGGAACGCATAATATATGTACTTGTATGCGAAAATCTTGGACGAATTTTTCATGAGAGGCAGGGTTGAACTGCAATATTTCGTTCAATTTTAAATTTCGGAATATCCCAATTCGAGAAGAATATGCTGAAAATTATCAACAAAAAACTCATATTCTTTTGATACAGGGCCAATGCAATGTAATACAATATCCGAGAATAATGACAAGTCCCAAAAACTATGGGAAATTATTCGAATATCGTAACTAAAGTAAAAAAAAATCCATTTCAAAGGAATCTTGTGGGCGGGTCAGCTAGGAAAACGAGTTGGAGATGGTCCTTGTTTTCTTACCTAAAAACGCCGTTTAAGTTCTTCCGAATATCAGAGACGCAACCGGTAAAAATAATTCATTTCTATTAACGATCTGCTCCGCGTCCTTTTCTAATAATGGCGGAAGAAACTCCATTATTCAAAAAATCCCACGCACCGCTACTACCCCTCTGGAAATCATCCCTTCAGATGATATAAAAGATGCGGCAGATTCTCCAGAATCATATTCTTCGCCAAAATATCAACAGGAAAAGATGTTCAAGAAATTTCTTATTCTAACGGTACTTGTTACTGTGTATGTGCTCTTTGCAGAGACTTGTCTCATTACCAACTGTCCCAGGGGTGGCAAGAGGAGTGGTAAGGTCACAGGAAGACTCGACGTAAGACCGGTAAGAAAATTAATCATTAAGTAATTATTTCGTTGAATCAATTAAACCCGAAATTTTTTAATGGATAATGTTCTCATCTTATAGTGTGTTTCCTGTGGACCAGGCAGAACGGGCCAATGTTTTGGACCGGGCATATGCTGTGGACCCTTCGGATGTCTCCTAGGAACACCGGAAAGCATAGTGTGCCAAAGGGAAGGCTATTTTCACGAGACTGAACCCTGCATTGCTGGAACATCATCCTGCAGAAGAAATACAGGTCGATGTGCGGCTGAGGGTATATGTTGTAACCAAGGCATGTATTTTGTAATTGATTTCTTTGGTTTCCAAAGGTTGAAAAAAAATTTAATATCTAATGGTCGGACAGTTTCATATTTTTGCGAATTTTCTAATTCGAGAGGAAAAGAGTTAAACGATAAGGTTACACTCATCACTCATTACTCCACATTATGCTGAACTTTTGGTATACGTATGAGTTTGAAAGAAAAATTAAATTTTTCTTATCTGGTGCAAATTGACCATTTGTAGAGAATTTTTCTTATTCAAATCCATGAAATTTAGAAGCCCATGATTCCTTGATATAGTTTGTGAAATGAGGTGCGGATCACATAAAATTTTGATGGCCAAATCAAGCGTACTCTCAAGTTAATTGAAATTCATCAACCATTTTGTTTGGTCCGAATTTTCACGAAAAAATGTTTCTTCGGAGAATAAAAAAATTTGGAAAATCATCTCTGATAGGATTATCATTGCAATTGTCAAGGTAGATAGGTACTTTTGTAGTCTGAATTTGAATACGCCTGTATATTTGTTAGTTGGTGAAATCTGCCGATAATTCTATAATCTCTATAATTCGAAAACTTAATATTTAATAAGCTTGAAACTTTAAATGTAGTTTTTTGTGTATTCAGGCATCGATTGCTTGTCATGATCATGGAATCTTTCTACTTTCTAGTGAGTTGTGAAATGATGATACAAAGGTTTATATCACAATTTGAAAGAACAATCTTTACATATGTACAAATTGCATCAAGTTCCATTGTATAGGGTTGATATTTCAGGAAATGACTTCATTGTTTGTCTTCGAACTTTATCAAGATACTAAACTTGATTGGGTTCTGTACTACGATACCAAAATTACTATTATTTTAGAATTAGAAACACTAGATAGGTACATACCTATTCAAGATGTGCATATGTTGGTCACTTTTAAACATACTTGAGATAACTTTGAAGTTCCAAGCATAACCAAAAATTGAAGACGATATTCAGAAGCAAGTTCCTAATTTCAGGATATTAAAAAAAAGAAAGAAAAAAAGAAAACTCTATTTTCCGAGTTGATGCAACCTCGTGGCTAATGACGCATGAACTATCCAACGGAAAAATCTAAATCACTTCAAATACCGACCCCACGAAAACCTAGATTAATATTAATTACTGTCTACGACGCTTAAAAACGAAATTATCATTCTGTTCCTTTCCAGACTCTTGCCACGTTGACAGTAACTGCAACGGCGAAGAAAAAAACAGGAACACCCCAACAGAAAATATCTTTCCACTGGACGTCTATAATTTATTTTCGTACTGAAAAATTATGATACTAAAATCGATTGTTGTATATTTGAGAAATAAATGAATTTGAAATTATGTTGGTTGAACTTACCATCTTCGAAATATTCGGGACCTAAAGAAGATAATGAATGTCCCAGATGTTCAAGTTCGTTGTATAATAACGACTAAGTTCTTCAACGAATGAATGAAACTGTTGACTTGTTGCCATAGGGACGATATGTGTAAACAAGAATTCCGTCGATAAGTTGTATTAAATCAAAATTATAAAAACAGTATTGAAGGTAAAACAATAAATAACCTCATCAACTCCAACAAGTAATTTTTACAATACCTAATTAGTAACATTACAGGGCTTAAATTTTTAACTATAAAGCGTTTTCTCCTTGTTCTTTCTTATAAATTTTCGCTTCTCTCCTTCTTGCTGCTTCTGCATTATTTCGCCTTTTCTCTTGCCTTTCTTTTTTGAGACATCTTTCCATGCGAATACTGATATCGTTGCAATGCCCAATATACTTCCGAAAAGGAAAGTTCTTGTGGCAGTCTAATAATTGTTGAATGAGAATGTTGCATTCTTCATTATGTAAATGCTCTGAGAGGTCAGTATGCATTGTATGTTTTTTGAAAATTTCAAATTTTGACATTTCGGATTTTATGTATAGAAGATTGAACATTAATTTATTTTCGTATCGATAAAAACTGTGGTAGGTACATAGAAAAATCTAGCTTCCAACCATCTGCAGAAAAATTTCAAAATTTTTATTGGTTGGTTTTGAAAACTATTCATTTTAGGCACAACATATCTCAACAAGCCATTAGGATATCCGAGATAATAATTCAGGAACAGCCAAATGAATAAATTGACTTTAAAGATAATTTTTAAAAAATTGTATAGGACTTTGAATACGACAATTCAATGAAAACAATCACAATTATCTCGAATAGCAGAATTTCATGGAGATAATGAATACTAAACTTCTGATTAAAGTTATGTAAATTACTGAAATGGTTTCATTTGTTGTGTCAGATCTGACAATATCACAGTTATGGGAAACATATTCAGAAAGAAAAATGAACAACACCAAGTAGTTGAAGATATAAGGCCTAGCCACAAGGGAATGAGTATTTACAACCCTGGTACAAGTATCATTCCTTTTTCCGTTTCATCTTTGGACGAATTCATCAGAGATGATCTTGGTTCGATCGTAACAACTTCCTCTTGCACGAGACCTTCAGTGTTCAATTCCAATGAATCTGAAGATTTATCATCAAGTAAAGAGGTTGAGGAAAGCGAGTCCCTTATTCTGACTACCGGAATGATGGAGAATATTTATGAACAGTATAAATCTATGAATCCTCAAGGTACCACTGACAGTCCCTTGATGTCCTATGAAACTTTGAAAGTGGTCAGACATCTCTTCGATATGTGGCAAACTGATATGATTTTTAAATTTGATAATTATCAAGCGTAAGTTAATTGCTTATACTATTTGAGCTGCTGCGATTTTCAGATTCCTGTTTGATGAAAAGGAAAAGCTATAACTTTTGTCATAGGCCTTTCCTGTATGAATAATGATATTTGTGTTGTAGAAGAAGTTGAATTAAATTCAACAGATAAATAGTTAAAACAATCAGAGATATTAGGAGGCCTCCTTGACAGTGAAAGTTGTTTTGAATGAAACATATTGCTACCCTTATTTGCATTGGATTATTGAGACTACTTTTCTGTTGTATTGAGTAACCTACACAATTGTCTGGAAAAAGTTGCCAAATCTCATTTTGGATAATTTCAAATCACTTATATAACATTAAAATCCGGGTCTTTTGCCAAATAGAATCATGTAACTAAGATGTTAAGACTTCTTACATATATGACTAATTTCTTACAGTCGCGTCCAAAGTGACAATATAAATTCTTAATACATCAAAATTAACTAACATTCATGAGTTGCATCAAGATCCTGTGTTGCTTAAAAAAGAGCAGAGGCGGAGTCACTCTTTGCTTGAAGAAAGCAACGTTTGATGAACATTTTTTTTTTTTAATGGGGTTACATCATAGACTTATCTTATCTTTCATCATGAGGATAAAAGGTCTTTGGGTTAAATATTCTTCTACAAGAAAATATTATGTATTTAGTTACGCGAGGGCAGATCTGAATTTGACCAAAAAGTATTTTGAAAATTTGGATCCTACAATGAATTCAGATGCAGAACAAATGTTCCTGAGACATTCAATCAAGATGATTATCACTTATAAGATGATAATTGAACGTCTTGAAACCAGTAGCACCGAAGAATTGCTTCTACAATTAGCAATAAGTCATGGCTTACTCGGAATAACAGGGGAGGACTTCAAGGTAATGAACAGGTAGATATGAAACAAAAAAACATACAAGAACTGACAAATAGATTCATTCATCAAAGTTAAAATTATTGTTTTTTCAAATGACACAGTAAACATTAATTGAAAGTCTTGTGATAAATTCATAAAACTGAAAAAAGGTGTCCAATATCATAAAAAAATCTATTCCTGTGAAGATCTTCAAAATCTTGCAGGCAATGGATCTCCATCTCACAAAATATCTACTTCAGAGGAACTTAATTAATGATGAAAGTATTATTTCTCTTGTTGCTTTTTTATCCTTAATTTCTGACCAATTGAAGACTATTCTCAGCGAACGAACAAATAAAGCCAGAAGCTCATACATTTCACAAATGGGGTTAGTAGGAAGACCAAATGTGACAAGAGGTGAAAATTTTTTCAATACAGACATATTGAGCCAATCATTTAGATAATTACAGGTGCATGAAACGATGGTCCCAAGTAGTTTCCATAGTCAACACAAAGACTGACATAATTCAAAAACAAATACTTCTTCATAAACCAGAACGAAAATCAGATGATGACGCAGTCACTATTGACACAGAAACATTAAGAAGAAGAGATTTCATCATGAGAAAACTGAAAGCTTTAACAAAACATACAAAAAAATAAACTAGTATTTATAAAAGTTTTTATGTTAAATAAAGAAGTATGTACAAACTTCATATCTGAATAAACAAATACATTTATAAATGAAGATAAACATTATTAATATCACTATTATTATTGGCCAGTTTTATTTCATTAAGCAGTGATGGTTTTTGAATATTGGCCATTTGATATATTTTTATTTATAACCATTAACCATTTTATTTAAATCAATAGGAAAAATTGAAGGAAATGGCACAGTGATTTTATTTCACATTACATTGTGCATTCGGGAATCCTGTTTACTTTTGAATGTATGTGTCAACTATAAAAAGGTCTTCCTCCATATTTCTAAAATATTCATTTTTGAGCTTACTAAGCTTAATGATGCCAATCCTTTGTTGAAAAAATGTATCAACTCACTGATGGATATTATACAGTGACAATTGGAGTTGCTTCATTTTTTCAAATAAAGAAAAGACGTGTCATTAAGAAAAAAACTTTTAAAATGAAGAATAATGAGTAAATACTTCTTTTTCCCTAAAAAGATGCTCTATCCATATCTTAGATCCCCTCTGGCTTCAATAACCTGCAGGTACAACTTTGTTCATAACCTTATGTAATGTCTATGACATCTGAAATAGAAATGCCAAAATAAACATGTCCAATTTTCATCAACACTAAACTCACATGGAATTTGTTCTTTGGTGGTAGATGTAGCTGTTACTGTGAGGTTTCTCTTTCTCAAGTCATCGAGCTGTTTTTCAATTTTTTGTTTCATTACTTCTTTAAAAGATGTAGGGTCTTTGGAATGGGAACTTTCCTCAGAGATGTCGATAACTGTAACCTCAGTAGGTGCATGTTGTTTGATGTTTTTCGGTTGGATTTTCCTTTTGGAAGGAAAAACCTTAGAATTGCCGGTCTTCTGAAAATCTTCAGAGGAACTCCACCTCCAGGGCGTTCTTCTTGAATTCACCGTTGCCTCATTTACCTTTCTTTGTGGGAATTTTCCCATTAAAACAGGATTAGGACCTATGGTAGAAAATTTCTCTTTGGCGCTTTTATTATTTTGAGTAGCTTCAGAGTTTACGCTGACATTTTGCAGAATTAAAGGGTCCTTATTGATAGGAGCAACTGTAGATCCTTTGGTAGTTGTGTTGGCAGTACTCTTTTTATAATTTTTATAATTTTCTTTAGTTAATGGAATCAAACGTGGTGGATTGCCATGGGGATAGTTTGCAACATTAGCATTGCTACTTTTTGTCTGACTAGTTGGTCTACCTGTGCTCTGGCTCATTGTATTATTTTTCAATGAACTCTCTTGTATTACCTTTTTGGGAGATGGTAAACTGGGCTTATTAGTTACAAAATTTGAAGTTACTTGCTGATATTGGTGGGTTAATGGATTCATCCTAAAAAACAAACAGAAAATACATAAAAATTTGAATGAATTTTTATGTGCAATTAAACCTTAGACTTGAGCTAAAATACTTCAATAAATAATAAAATAATAGAAATAAGCAAATACCTCATGGAGGACGGAATATTTTTCCAAGCTGTACTTGTCTGTTCTGAAGGTTTTGATTGCGTGGAAATATTTAACTGATTCCATTTATTCTGAACAAGGCTTGCTATATTGGGTTGAGTAGGCCCTTGTGTTATATTTCTCTCTGCAATATGAAAATGAATAGAAAAACTTTGTCTAAAGAAATAATTGTTGTAAAATAGGCAATATTTTTTACATATTTTGACATTTTTCTAAAGCCCACGATAAGTAGGAGAAATTTCAATTTCATCCATTGTTTTGATGGTGACGAAAATTTTGTACAAGGATGCCATCATATACATAAATGCAGGTTACGATTACTTCATGAGCAAAGCTGTATGAATGTCTTCACCTTTTTCATTCATTTGTTTGAATTCTTCCCAGGCTTTTTTCTGATCTTCTTCATTCAATTCCTCATCTGGTCGATTTTCCAAGAGTTTTTGGTGTTGAATATATTTATGCACACAATTGAATCTGAGTAAAATGCTAGATAAAATATCATCTTCTGGTTTAGGGGGTGTAATTCTTTGTACAGACAAATTTATATCTACATTATATAGATCCTCCAGATCTAAATTTTTATAATGCCTAGCGATTTGATGTTTGTCTACCACTCTAGAGGCAATGGCCAGCTTTGTTATACATCTATGGTAGATTTTTTCTTCCATTGTACCCTGAAATATAATTGTAGAGTTTGAAATGAGATGTATTGAAAATTTATTCTCCCTTTATTACCATCGAGAGAAGCCTATAAATGTACACCTTCTTGTGTTGACCAAACCTGTACGCCCTGTATATACTCTGGGAGTCCAAGGAGGGATTGAAATTAGCTCCAAGAAGTATTATTCTATTGGCAGCCACCAAATTCAAACCCAGTCCACCTACTTTGTGCGACATCAAAAACACTCTGAAAGTATTTTAAGACAAGATTTTAAAGTAGAGCGCACACAACATTACAAAAATAAGTGCAGACTAACCGTAGTGTTTTATTACTTTCATCGTTGAACATATCACACATGTCGGATCTTAGAGCAGGTTTAACAGTGCCATCCATTCGAAAGTAATCTCTCTTAGGCTTCCAACTACTACATTGGGGAGTACCTTTCAGTTTTAAGAAATATTCTACACTGCTCAATTCCACAAGGCTGCTTGTGAATATTAAACTGAAATGAAACTTTCATAATATGACTGGAGCTTAATAACACTAGGCAGCATTAGTGAGGTTAAAAGTATTGTTTTGACAAGTAATCCCTTATAAAGTTGGAGTAGGTGTCACGTTTAGATTATTCATTACTCCATTTGAAAGGAAATGTTATAAGAAAGAAGTTCAATATTGGGTAATATACCAAATATTTGATTTGATGACAATGGAATTAACAATCTTAATAGTAAAAGTTATTCCAGGTCATCCACAACACTTACACCTTTTCCCCTATTTTCTCTGCTTCCTCAATGATGCCCATCATAACTTGGAGTTTAGTCCCAAATTCGATATTGGTTTGGATCTCGTTTGAAAAATCACCCTTCCACCAATCTTCTGTAAGTCCTTCCACTTCGTGAATCTCTGGTTCCTCACTGATAACTTCCTTTTCCTTGATCGCGATTTTATTCCTTTGGACATTCTTGAAAAAAAAAAGAAAAGTTAGTATACCGATCTTACTGATACCATACCATTGCTGCAACATGTCGGGAAAAAGCCTACCTGAGTTTCCATTGTTTGCAATAATTGAGGATGGGAGCAAATATATTTCAATATCTGATAATCAACAAAAAACGAGTTGTAATCCTTCTTTGCATTGTTGTCTTTATCATTAGCCATTCTTTTTTTCGCTACTGTTTCAATATATTTTCTATACAGTTTTTCTTGAATCGGATGAAGTTGGATGAATAGGGCGTAGTCCTTCATATTTTCCAGATATTTTTGAAGTTCTGTTGCTTCATATCTCTAAAACAATGAAAATGATAACCATATGAGCAATCCCTCAAATATTTTACTATTAACCTGTACTGTATTCTTCAAAAGCCTGTGCAACACATGCGTTCTTTTTTTCATCAAAGTGATATCATGTTCCAGTGAGTCTTCATATTGACCATTCATTATAGGATTAGTGAACTGTCTGTTGAATTCAAGTTTCGTTCCTAGAAGATTTGGTTTCACGAACTGCACCATAAAGTAATCTGCAAATCGTTACATTAGAAGTGTAACAAAGTGTACAAAACATTTCAAAATTGACTGTACAAGGCAACTAGATGGTCAATGTCTGCTGATGGATGCAATCAATAATGAGCATGAATTGAAAAAAGTTTCGCAATACTTAGGATAAATAACCTTACATTCCTTCAGATTGTTCTGCAGAGGGGTTCCTGTGAGGGCAATCCTTCTTTTTGTTCTTATTTGCATGAGAGCTCTAGTTCTTGCAGCATTCCCATTTTTCAAGAGATGGCCTTCATCGCAAACAACCAGATCCGGCCCTAAAAAAACGAAAAATTAAAATTAAAACACTGATTTTGAGCTGCAAGTAATCTCAAAAATTAGGTTTCAATAATTCACAACATATTGATTGAAAGTTTAGATTTCATTGAGAGATAGCGAAGTTTTGACTTGCCTGGATTCACTAGTGCTTCTCGCATTGCAGAATCGTCCCTTGTTAATATCGAAAAGGCCTCATAACCAAGTATAAGAACCCCTCGAGTTTTTTTCCATTGGTTCACTATAAAGCACTTTGATTTGCGGTCGTATTTACTCCTGAAAACAATAGCGGAAAGAGGATGTAAAAGAGAAGAAAATTGTAGTATGTACTCACTCAACGGTGAAAACCTTTATATCTTTTGTGTTCTCTACAATTTTCAAGGCCTGCAGGAATTCTCTTTTCCAACCAGTAACGGTGGATAGAGGGCACACTATAAGAACATGTTTTGTGTTTGTTATAGGATAACTGAACAAAGTATGCACTAATGTAACAACCTGAAAATAATTTGAAATAGAATAGAAAGTATATAGACATGATAACATCTTGATCCCTCTCATTCTTAAAGCTTATTGCTAACCTGTAAAGTTTTTCCCAGACCCATGTTATGTGCTAAGATACAACCTGTACCATTGAAAGACTTCAAACTGTCGATACTCAAGTAGCAAGCATCCCACATAAATTTCACACCTTCAATTTGATGGGTAAACAGTTTTTTACTCAAATTAGGATCCACTGTAATTCTTGAACCATCTGAAGATACATCCAGAATTATAGAGTCTTCTGCAACTTCTGATTCTTGTGAACTTCTCTGAAACATGTTTCAGAATTGCAATTTTGATCTTGAATTTTATGAAATACAAGGAAAAGCTGACAACCTAGTTTTTCAGAATGATAATGAAAAACTCGAAAAATCTACTATTCCTGCAATCACTATTGGAATTGAATGGTAATAATAGTTGAAGAAATTCGTAACTAACCAGACACTTTTGTTCCTCAAGTCTGATAACTCTAGCCTCTTCCTCTTTAGCTGCTTTCTGCGTACTTTCAGTTAAACTTCTAGTAGATAAAACCTTTTAAGAAAAAGAAATTATTCCAATTGCACCATTGAAAATTGAAGCCATAACTTACAGATTTTATATTTCTTCGGCTATTTTTTTTGTTTATCTCATCATCAGAATCAACTTTGATTATACTACCATTGCTAGAGGTAGAGCCAATGCTAAAGAAGAAATCATGAAAATTAATGAGAAGTCAAAATATGAGAATAAATAAAAATCAAATACACAGGGGTGAAAAATACTTGAGAATGACAAAAATTATATCAGATTATTTTATATGATGCTTGCAGGTATGATTGACATTGTGAAAATATTTTGAACCCTTCTTGAATGACTATTGGAACAATTCATACCTCAATTACATTAAATTCATTTTACATACTACATATTTTAGAGCTGCTGGGCATCGTATTTTTAGAAATAAAAACTTACTATTCAATATCTGAGTCTCCTTTTTGATTCATTTCCACATCTTCGAAATCATCTGATGATGAATTTGATTCGCTGAAAATATAAATTTGTCAAAACAAGCACACTGAAAAAAAAGATATAGAAGTAATGGCAAATCAGCCATCTCTTTAAAGAAACAGGTTAGGAACGTCAAAATATGGGAAAAAAATACCTGTAATTTGGATCTAAGTATTTTCTCCTGGTTTTTGTTAGTTTTATTTTCTTTTTTCTTTCACATTCTGTATCACTATCACCAATTCTTTTCAGGATTTTTTCCTCATTCAAACTTTCCTCATTAAGATTTTTTTTATTGGAGGGAACATTCAAACTCCCTCTAAGAAGTGGATCATCTTTCCAAGACTCTTGTTTTTCATTGTCTGGTACTTCTTTGCTTTGGGAAACCTTGAAATAGATCAGAATGTGCAACAGATGTCCATGACAATGTAATAAATCAACACCCATAATCATCATGCAACATTTGAATATTAGGTCATTACCGTTTTAGTCGTTTTCCTTTTTTTGTGTTCTCGTTTTTTCTCCTCTTCACTGGACAAGATAATAGAAGAATCACTATCACTGTCACTGTCATGTATTGTATGACAGATTATCTCTGCAAGTAAGGCATTTGGATCAAGTGGAACAGTGTCATCATTATCTCTGTTATCTTCAAATATTCTCTCCTTCTTTATTTCATCTTCAGACACTGAACTGTAGCCAGATAAATCTGTGGTTTCAGTACCAGATAAATCCTCACAACGTCTCTTTCTTTTTATTTTACGCTTGGGTACCGTTTCTTCACTCGTTCTTCTCCTCTTACTGCTGTTTTCCAAATTGGACAGTTGGCATAATCTTGAAATTGATGAAAAAGGTTATTAATTGTATTTTTGGTGTTGACTGAATGAAAAATTATCTTAAAGATCACCTGTTTATTTGAGCATCTTCATGGTCTGATTGGGTACCTGAATCAAGTTCAGAGTTTTGTTTGCTGACATCCAGGCGTTCTAACACCACTGAACATTCTTTTGTTAGTGAAGAACTTGTATTTTCTTCTATATCAGTAATGTTCTCATCCTGTGAATGAAAATAAATTAATTCCAATATTGTATAGCTTTTCAAGGCAGCTAGCTCACTCACAGTAGTTGATGGTTCTTCTGAGGATTTGATGGACTGGGACAATTCCTTCTGAACTTGCTCTAAATTTTTTTTTTCAACGTACACATAACATTTTTTCGGCGTTAAATTATTAATGGAAGTTGTAGATTTCATTGAATTATTAAGTTCTTCAGATTCGTCCATGCCAGGTTCCCCATCATCCAAATAGGAATCCATATCAAGGGATGATAAATCTATTCTACAAATATAAGAAACACTAAACATGAGTCATATTGATACAAATTTTACAAAACAAAAGTGAACCCTAAATTTATGATAAAAGAAATTGATGAAGAACACAACTGAAAATAAAATAAACTGTATTACTTTTTGCAGAAATGTTCAAAGTTTGGATTATCGATCATTATTGTATATTGAAGTATCATCAAATTGTTTAACGACTTACTCAGAATCAGAAACCGATTCTATATCAGAGGAATCTTCTTCTAGTTCCTTCAGAGCTGCAGCCACCTGAGTTGCACTATATTTATCTTCATCATCACTGCTGTCGCTGCTTGAATCGTGGCTGTCACCTATTTCTTTCATCTGGCCATTTTCATCTTCCTGACATGCAATTTCAGCAAAAATTTCCATAAGTTCATCTCTGATGGTTTTAATATTTTCATGGTTATCATGTTTCGGATTTTTTTCCAAGCACAGATTTGAAAGGAATTCGTTCTTTTTTGCATTAATCTCATATGAAGATTCTGAAAATCACAATACTATAAGCTCAATGATAGCTGCAAGAACAGAAATCAAAATTTCAATTGAGTAAGAAATTTTAATGGATGTTCATGCAATTTAGCGTACGAGTGATAATATAAAATGATCTCGATTAATACAGACTCAATAGAATTCCAATACGGTACTAAATTCTATGTGAAAAATGTTGAAAAATATAGGCAAATATCCTAATGAGAACTGGGATTGAGAGAAATTCAAAAAATGATCTTGATTTACATTTGAGAACTTGTTTCCGCCATTACTCAAGACTTCTCGATTAAAAACAAACTAATTCTATTGCTATTCCACCAATTTCATGACATTTTGTGAAATAATTTATATTATGATTTTTAATTTCTACTCTCAATTAAATTGCGAGCCGTTTTGGAAGAATCTATCGACGGATAACATGAAGATGATCTCACACTGATGTCTTTCAAGATTTTTCCTGATATTTAATATTTTATGTTATTTTTTTTACGGAGGCAGGTTTTTTTAGGCGAAGTTTTTTTTCCCTGGCTCTATAGTATCGTATGATACTAGTGATAGTATCGTATGATTCTACAGTATCATACGAAGAATGTTATGATACCCTGTTCTTTTTTTACCTAAGCTTAGGTACTTTTTGTTTCAACATATATTGTATTATTTTAGCTCTCTATTTTCATAAGAATATATATAAGAATATATATAATTAAAAAGCAAACAATTTGAAATAGGAAAACAAGGTATATGTACCTGAGATTTGACCTGATCCAACAACAGCTTCCTGAGTGCTGACCACTTCATCTGCATTTTTGTCTTCTAGGTTTTGAGTAGATTGTGAAACATTTATATTGGAAGAATCTATGTGTTCATTTTCTTGGGTTTCTTCAATCCCTTCCTGAACAATTTCAGTAGATTGTGAAACATTTTGGGTAGATTGTGAAACATTTATATTTGACGAATCTATTTGTTCACTTTCTTGTGTTTTTTCAATCTCTTCCTGAACATTCTGAGTAGATTGTGAAAGATTTATATTTGAAGAGTCTATATGTTCACTTTCTTGTGTTTTTTCAATCTCTTCCTGAACATTTTGAGTAGATTGTGAAAGATTTATATTTGAACAATCTATATGTTCACTTTCTTGTGTTTTTTCAATCCCTTCCTGAGATTTTTCCTTCTCTGAGCAATTCTGAGAAATTGCAATCTCTAACTGCTCTAAATCAGATGTCAGTGGATTATCAATATTAACAGATGAAGACTTCAAAGCCAATTCAGCAATTTCATTGCCTGTTCCAGGGGACTTGGGGCATATTGTATCAGAAGTTTGTTGTAGATTTGGTGATTGTTGTTCTGTTGATAAGTTTTTACTGCCTGTTGTTTCCAGAATATTGTTACCACATTCTGCGAAATATAAGTTAATGATTCAATAGATTCAGAAGCAACTAGAATTTAAATATGTACATTAAAAAGGACTGTTCACAAATATTACCTATTTGATTGACTTCAGTCTCTTGTGATTGATCAGTAGATGAAAGTATCTCATCCTGTGATTTTGTGGAAGATATTTCTGTATTTTTACTAGGATCATGATTTGATTGCAATGATATAGCTGAAACTATATTTTTGTTTTCATGAAGCTATAGCAAGTACCTACTTAACAGGAAATAGTACAGAATATGAATACAAGTAACAGGAAATGGCTTACTGAGAACATTACAGAGATATTCTAAAAAACACCTCTGCATCTTGGAAATAGATATTTTTTGGGAGAATAATAGGCAGAAATAAAATGAACTATTTCAACAATAAATTCAAGGGTGGAAATTGAATTGGGGAAAGTAAAAGAGTTGAGGAGAAGAAAATTTGAGTTGATGCTATTTGTAAAGGAAATCTGTTAGTTAATCAACACATTCTCAGAGGGATGAAAAGCAATAATGGAATAAAATATGGAGCATGCAAAATTTATCTAGATAAGGAAAAACAACAATTATTATTATATTTGTCTATCCTTCATGGTGCAATATACATTATTAGTCGGAAATATAGATAATGTTTAAACACCTTTCCCACAGCATGCATAAAATTCAGTACTGAATAATATTACAGAAGATCGTTCATCCCTGACATTGTTGAAAAAAAATTTGTGGTCAAACTGAAAATCACTAAAGAGAGTTTTTTTTAACAAACAAGCCAGATGAGTACGTGAATTAATTTGCTTGTGTGTGTGGTTAGAACACTTGATATTTGGGTAAATTTTGAGCAAATATGATAACACATTGTTCTAATTATCCGATACCATACAATTTTTTTATGACTTTTTCATCACTTATTTAATGTTATTTTTTTTTGTGGTTGAGTGAGAGTATCCATGCCAAACTCCTCCACTCAATGAATCTCATGTAGAATTTAATTGTTTTTTTCTTGAATAAAGGTGTTGATAATAGTAATAAAAGATAATCTTTATTCAACTACAACTTGTCTCACCATTTTTCTCTTCTTGTATATTTTTGCTACCACCTAAATTTAAATCATTATCTTCCAAATCTGAACCAAAAATTTCTTTGATAGTACTATCCACTGAAAAATAACAAAATAAAAAATGATTGAACAGTATGTCATGAAGTATTTTCGATTTTTATAACAAGAAATAAGAAATTAACTGACCAGGTCATAATCATCATCCAAATGAACTTTTCAAAATTCATATAAAGAAGACATAATAGTCACCAGAATTTCTTTTTAATCAAGTTACTTAAACGCTCTGTTAGGTTTGGAATTCTTATAATTACCTACTTATTCCCTTACTACATACAATTGAACTTTTTGTCACTAAATACTTTTCTACCATCTGAAGAACTGTATGATGAAAATGAATGGAATGTTATAATACCTGAATGATTTGAATTGTTTTAACTCTATTGCTACTCCCTACATTTTGTAAGTAAAGAAAAATATCAGTAACACAAAATACAATTATGAGAAATAAATTTTTATTTGAGACAAGTTGATTAAAACATAGGTATAGAGATAGAGCTGTTTCAACTAGATATTAGGAAAGCTTATTTACAACCACAACAGAAGATTTTTCATGCAAATAATAATTCTTACCATTTGAAGAGCTTGGTAAATTTGAATCTGCTGAAGTTCTTGTTGACTCTAAATTGGCATTATTGCTATTTGTTGATGGTGAGTAGTGCAACTCATATAGATTTTCAAATATAGGATCTCCTATTGATGAACATAATTTAATTATTGTTATGTTAAAGTGCACAAATTTTGATTGAATGATACTTACTCAAATCTGTCAAGTAGTCTTTTGTAACCTGTTCTAGTTTCACCTTGAGCTTGCTGAACTCATTATTTTTCAAGTTTTTACAATTTTCTTCTCCGATAATGTCAAGAAGATTAAGAGTTATAAGGAGCTCATCATTTTCATAAGGTGTTTCATTATTTGGATATAAACAACGAAGGTCATTTTCGAAAACGTCACAATTCTTTCTGATTCTTGCACATAATTTCAATAATTTGTTTGGTAATGATATGGCAGATACAGAAGAGTTGGATAACTCTGCACATCTCTTATTAATACCTTCTGATAACTGTTTGAGCTTATCGAGTGTTTTACATAATATTTCTTCATTGGATGACATCTCGTAATTATTATCATTTTGTTTTCAATATTTTTTAAGACATATCCATTTATAACCTCTTTTCTACGAATTTTCAAAACAAAGTAACCACAGAACCTCAAAGTAACCAACAAGCCAAAGAGCATAGATAACTATCCACAGACACTAGTCCACAGATAACAGAAGCACAGATAGGAGAGATCATAGATATAGATATATCTATATAATCTATATCTATGGGAGAGATAAACTGTCAATGTCCAATGAGCATAGATATCTATATAAAATTTTAGATTCCATAGAATATACCAGAACTTGGCGGAGTGCGGTATACCCATAGAATATAAAATATTCAGTGCAGGGTCCGTTTTGATTTGTCCTCTACAAAAATAGTCTCATCCACTTGGAATTTGGGGGTTTGTGGTCTCTTATGCTGATGACATTGTTGCTATGCTGCATTATATTATGTAGCATTATCAGAAACATGCATTAACTTGCTGACTCCTGATCAGCATCCAACTTTATGTGTTTTACTTGAAATAAACAAACCTATTCCTGTTATAATACTATGAAAATTTGCTGTTCTAACTGCCATGACTTTGCAGATTGCAAATGCACTCAAAAAATTCCATTGGTTAAAACTAAATATTAATAACTTTTCTTTGATTCGCGCATTAGGTGGCAGTATCACGTCTAGTATGCAACAACAAAATTGAGAAAAATTTATTTCGAATTTTATCAAAGAGATTGGTTGAATGGGCCTTGGCAATTAAATCTGTTTTGTCACAACTTATAACTCAAAAAAGAATCCTAAAGATATTATTGCATCTGAAGAAGCTAGAATTCTGAATATGGTAAAGTTGCACATAAAGAATTCGTGTGGATTGATAGCGACTGAGTGATAAGTATAAGACGCAGGAGGTATCGCATCACTTTTATATGTTGCCCTAAAAAAACTAACATCATTTTGGTTTTGAAATCGATCCTATAATTATAAAAACAATTATATTCTATTATACATATAGATATATTGTCGATGAACGTAGCCAAGCTTTTTATAAACTTCAAACGCAATTATCTCAAAACTATAATACTGCACATTCTTGGTTCAGGCATGGGACAGACAATATACTCCTACTCATATTCGCAAAATGGGACATGACGGTTTGTGAATTTTTCTAACAATTCAGAATATGAACATCCCTTACTACAGTTCAAGTTTTATTGCAAAAATGTTCGTCATTTCTGATTTGATATTTTCAGAAGCTCTCATTATTACTTGCCATAATTCTGGTGATTATGAGTGACACATTTTTTTAAATCTGACATTTACCATCAATATTTTTGGTCTATTATTTTCAATTTATACTAAATAATATTTATGATTTAATTGAAAGATTCTACACAATGAATCAGCTCCGAGGAAGATATGTTAATGTTGTCCTAACAATAGAAGAGGGTAGGGGAATGGGTTTCATAAAAAATCCACTTTATGTGTCGGCGAATTTTAATGGACGCATTCTAGGTGAGTTAATTATCTGTAAAAAATCCACATAAGAACAATTATGTTATCTCTCATAGAGTCCGATACCGTCGAGCCATGCGAAAGTCCATCTTTCAATACTGAACTAGTATGGGAAATAGAAAAAAAGGATCTACGAAAAATAAGGAGTACTAATCAACCGTTACGTATAGAATGTCTCAGCTTGAACCAACAAAAACGTAAAGAACGAGTTGGTTTCGCACTCCTCAGTCTTCGAAGTGCTAAGGTGGTAACATCACAAGAAAATCCACCTTTGTTATGGCAAAAGTTCATTGGCGTACACGATAAAAAGTGTTGCCAACCTGAGCTATCCATTTCGTTGACTATCCAGGAGCATGTCATGCACAGGCCTAACTTTAGCGCAGACGAATCAGGTAAAGGTTTTCAAACGGAAAAGGAATTATCTGAAAATAAAACAAAACAAAATTTACCGTTTGTCCTATATACTTCTATATCCAAATCTTTCTTGTCGTAGTTACAGTGATGCCTTATATATCCGAAGAAGAAAGCGAAGGATCTAGTGAGATTTCAAGCACACGAACTTCTTCAGAAAATCTCAACACCCCAGTGAAATACCTAGAAGATGGTTTCATCAAAGTTGGCCGTCCAGCAACTGATAAATTCTCTTTGAACCTGTTGGTCCGTGCTTCTGCTAATTTGGACCTTCTCCTGCCTGAAATACTGGTCTTCGGTAGGACAAAGCAGAAGTTCTACATCTGTTTCAAGATTTTCGGCATCGTCATCAAAACGAAACCTTTCGAGAAGACCCTGACAGACGTCATAGAGATGAACGAGAAGATTGTGGTAGGTATGCGAATAGATCCTTGAAACACTCCTTCCTGTCACTAGAAGAAGTTTCCAGGTCAGACTTCTCTCTAACAAAGCAACGCTACTGGATTTCCTCAAGACCCAGAAAATTCTTATCAGCTTCTGTTGTGGCAGTGAAAAGCTAGGCATAACAAATGTGGAACTCGACAAGCTGATGCTTGCTGACGATGCCGACGAAGTTTTGGAATGTGAAGAAATTTGCTACTTCAAATTTCCGTCGCAAAATGGAATAGTGCCTTGCAATGGAAATGCGAGGCCATACATAGAGGTGCAGTCAAGTTTGGTGATGGACACCAAAGATTCTAGTAAGCCATCGGGAGACGATGTCCACGTCAAACCAAGAGATCAGGACAAAAAGATTTCCACTATTGAGAAAGCAAGTGGCGACCAAGTGAGTTTCTTATAATATTACTGCATCTTCTTTTAGAGGATTTAGGTCTTCGAATCAATGTTTTGGACTCTATCCTGGCTACGTATCAACCAGAACTGAATCACCACATAGTTTTCTGGATGTAAGAACGTTCAGATTTGATGTTTCTGAAAAAAGAAGTAGCAACATGAATAACTCGCGATCTTGTCATACTAAAAATAAACCTGTCAACTCAAAAACCAAACGTAGCAAGTAAAACACCTATGGAAGTACCATATTTCTTCATCTGTCCTAATAACGATTCATTAAGAACTTCGAGTTCTTCCCAGGATTTTGTACTTCTTCAAACTCTTAGCCAGAGGAAAAGAGCTACGTAATCCACCCAATAATGTGTCGCATCAAGTCTGCCATATATTAAATTAAAAAAATATGTCTCATTCTCATAATTCAATAAAACTGATCAATGTGGTAACAAGTTTCAATGTATTGAAAGCCTTTTCATTTCAGGCTTCAGAAGTATCGCCAAAAAAGAAACCTAAGCCTGAGATACCATCGTCCTTACCGAGAATACCACCAATAAAATCGCCATCAAAAAATGTAGCAAATCCACCGGAAGTCCTTATACGTACTTTAAAACAACCAAACCTTCCGAAACCTTGTCGCAATGACATCCCTTATAAAAAGTATAGCTTAGAAATAGCCCTCAAAGATTTGTCGGTCCATATCGAAACCAAGGAAGATTTCGGTTTGAAGATAACGCATCCCAAAGCGTCGAGCTACCTATGCAACCCTAAGCCTTCAAACGAAGCTTGCAATAAATGCAGAATATTCTATATAGCTACTGAAGAAAAGTTAGGAGAGCTTCTACAATTATGGCAGCCTAAGGTCAGTTTGATCGACGCAAGGGAACAGAATCTAACTGAGGAACATTTCATCAATACTGGAATTTTTTGGCAAAATAAAAAAGGAAAGCTATTCGAGGAAGAAGATTTGCTGTTACACACCTATCAGGGGGACTTGAGATGCAAAACAACAGCAGAAATTTTCGCAAGGTTATTCATATATTCCGGTCGGAAACATTCTTAAACTATCTCATATTCTCATTAGGTTCGAAGTTGTGATGACGCTAACTGAAGAACTTCTTGAGATGGAAACCGATAAAAATCCTCTGGACCTTTCACCTCCAGTTATCGACGAAGAAATTACCATCAAAGAGATCCTAGATCTGGAGAGTTGGAAGAAGATCGAGAAAGACGCCTTCACAGATAAAATGTGCGAAATTGAGAAGGAAGAAAAGGAGAAATTGCACAAGGAGCTGAACGAAAGACGAGAAAAAGCGGAAGAGGCCATAAAGCAGCAAATGGATAAGTGTAAGGAGCTCCAGAGAGTGTTGCAAGAAAAATGCGATAGCTTGAAGACAGATAAGTTGTTGAAGAAGAAGCGGAATGCTCTACCTATGAGTGGTAAACATAGATTGGATCTTTCCACTATTATTTACAGATGTTATACCTTCTAATTTTCAGTTTTGAATAGTATCAAGGAGAAAGTGAACTCGAAATACTCTAAATACGATCCAGAACTTCTCATGGTTGTCATAAATAAGCTAGAGGTCGATAATCAGGCCTTGAGAGATGTGGTGACGCAGCAAAACGAACAGTTAAGGGTTCACCAGAAATCAGCTCTAACTAAGGAGCAAACTACGAATCTGCTCCAGGAACTGAGAGGTGAAAATTCCTCAATTTGAGGCATAAGATTGCATTTAGTCAAGTTATATGTCACTAATTTAGAAAATTCCCAAAACCAACGATAGTTTGCACAAATTGAACCAAGGCTCTTCTAGGTTTGGAAGAAAAATTCGAAGAGGCTCAAATGGCAAAAGGTTTTTTCAAAACACAATGGAAGAAAGCATTCGAAGAGGTCCACGAACTGAAAACGAAAGACTACAAGCATCTTCAAGCAGAGCTTAAGCAGAGCAGAGAAGAATTGAGCAATCTTAGCCTTGATTCTTACGTGGACAACAATAAGGACAATAGCATTTTATATGATGGTTTTTTGAGTAGTAGGACGAACACGTTAACTTACAATAGTTTTTGAATGGAATTCGAGAGAAGTTTAGATGAATATACTTGACTTCGAACATTCTTAAAATTCTTCATTGAACTATCATGTCTATCTGGTACAGAACAGAGTCTTAAAAAATTAATCGTCTGGGGTCGATGATCTCTTGTGTTTATTTGTTGTCACTTGCTACATCTGTAGGTATGAGTACGTGAAACAGAATGGTAAATATGAATAACGGAATCTTGTGATGATTATTGAACAACTAGCATTTAGGTAGGATCAAGCGATGGGTATGTTTGTGATTTATTTTTTCTTATTTTCGTCGTTTCCTTTTCTCTTTAACGTTTATGGCTCAGAACTGAGAACAGTTCTTAGAGATGACCGAAATGTTCTGCTAAGAAAAAGAAGGTATTTGGAGTTTCCAGAAGGTAGCAACGTAGTGGTGAGTTCATCTTTGTTCTTGCTGAGTTCAAACAGTTCCCGAGAATCGAAAAAACCTCACAAGATGCAGTTTGCCTTGACTTCGTTCCAGCGAGTTCAATAGTTCATTTCTTGTTTCGAATTTGCAGTTCACTCTTTCCTTTGTGAAAGCAGTAATGGTGAGGAAGCCCAAAGGCTACATGAGCCTCTTGGAGTGTGATGTACCTTTCAAACTTCCCTCAGCCGCTGATAAATCCAAGAAGATTAAGATGCGATACGACAGAAGTGCAGATTTGAAGATGAAATGGGCGAAAGTGTTTGAGAGGTGAACAAAATTTTTTTGAGTTTCTTTAGTTCACCTAGTTACTGTTTCAGACTAGGCATAGACGGCGGGACTTGCGTGAGGAAAATGATTTGTGAAGCCGAATCCATTGTAGGGGTCAATGACAGATCCATAATGTCAAAAATACTGCACACTTTGTTCAGGTGAGTTTGATTTTCTGCTCAGACTTTCAATTCTTGAACTAATGGAGGCAATATTCCAGAGAATATTTCGGAAGAGAAAGCTGCGTCGAAGCAGAGCTTCAAAACTGTATTCTCCCCTCTCTCCCTGAAATTCTGATAAAAATTCTGAAACTCGAATCGTTGAATTATTGGTAGGACACATTGATTCTCATGTATCATAAAAAATCAAATAAAATAGAAAATTCCTCAAGTTGGTTTTTATTTCTTCAAGCAGTAAAATGACCATTCAGTAACCCTAAGCAGATATCTATGAGAGGAATGGGACAATCCCTATTGAAGGTTCTACACTGGTTGTCATCATCTATGCCTAATCTAGCAGCTAAATGGTAGTGGCGATGCTGATCTGGTTCATGATCTTCTATAGGGTCCAATGGATATCTGAAAATACAAAAAATGTAGAATCGATGAATTTTTACGCACTTCATGCATTACCTAAAGAGCGATTGAATTATTTTCTCGGAAATACTTTTGTTCTCGTAATCCAGTTTCATAGGAGCTTCACACAAAGCTCTCATAATGCAAGATTTCCCGTTGAATCCGAAGCTGCAATAATAATTCGAATGAGTTGAAGGAAAACGCTGTATATTTCTCTTACTTTTCAATGATCTGCTCTAGACTCCCGTAGATTACACTCCTTTCGCTTCTCTTTATTATATGGGACTTTTCCTTGAGGTTATCCAAGTAAGTTGTTTTATTTGGGAGTTGATAACTTATACCCCAATTAACTCCCTGAGTGAAGATGCTACCAACTGGTATTATCACTTGATCGGTCATGCACAAAGCCACCTAAGAAATATGCCAAATTTAAATTTCCACCTCCGTATGTACTAAAAATTTCTTACCGATAAAGATGCACCTTCTGGAAATGCTGCGAACCTCTTGTTCCTTCTTAAGGCCACCGTATTTTCGCCTCCAATCATTTCGAAACTCGTTAAAACGATAAAGGAGAACGGTAAGAAACTGAGCATCATTGCTGTCGGATATAATCACGGTATGTATGTGGAAAATTTAACGACAAGATCATACGAAAATACCGTTTAGTAAATATTGTACGATTTCGTCTGGACAAAAGGTGTTAATTTCTTGAGCCATTCATGATTTGATCGAAAGTAGCTAGAACTGTTTCTCGACTAAAGAATCTAGGATGAATTCGAAGCTTGGACTTTTCTTTGGAACATTTTTACTGCTGGTTTGTTTGACGCAGTGTGCGTTGCATGAAAAGAGACGCAAAAAACGCCAGATTTCTTTTCCAAAAGGGACAACTCTATCGGTAAGAAGTGAATTGTAACAACGCTAACCCTGCAATGGATTTTCAAAAATTTCAGGTTCAAATATGTCTCACATATCAGATGGGCATTGCTCCTGGATCTATTTTCACAGAAGCTGTGAATTGGGGAATAAACTACCCTCTGGAAATAAAGGAAAAATTGATGGAAATACCCCAAACTACTGAAGACAAAATATTGAGAAGAGAAAAACGTAATTTGTTTTTGAAAATAGAAAAAATGTTTAACCAGTAAGTTCAAATTAAGACACTTCCAAATTACTCCATAAACTGATTATTTTTTATTTCAGCATGGGTTATGATGGAAGAGACTGCATATTGAGAGCTCTCTGCGAATTCTCTTCAATTTTTTCACCCGCTGATAAAACAATAGAAAAGGAATTGATGAAGATATTTTTCGAGTAGGTGTATCACTTCTGTCGAGTAGAACACTTCAATAATTGGTTGATTTCCTAGATACACATCTGAAGATAACGTAGAATACGAGTCAAGAGTAGATGAGATGTACCATGACGCTCAGAAGATAGGACAGGATATGAAACTTCAGCTATGTTACCAAAAATATCCTAAATGTCAATTTTCCCTGATTAATGTACTGACTGGTCAACACAGTGTGGAAAATTTAATCGAATATATAGGAAAATGAATATTTAATTTCAATTTCAATTAATCCCAAAAATTGGGTCGTTACAGAAATGTAAAAAAAAAATTTTAATTTGAGTTCCCTACGTTTTAACTCCATATGCCAATAAAGAAGGAAAGTTCCGTGTTTTACCAAACGCATGAAACAAGGAATTTTCTTTATTGGCCGCCAACTTGGCTATGCATTAGAGAATACATCTGAAGTGACATGAAATGGAACACTCAATGATAAACACTTCATCACAAATAACTTTTACGAATAGTAGTTTGTTTGTTACGATATATTATATATATTAGAAAATCAAAGACATTCTTTGTCTTTGCAGATGCCATACCGAAAAATTCTTCGAATATAGATACTGAAGAGGCCATAATACGGCCGAAACCGGTCTATCACTATTCTCTGTGAGCTTATAAATTGAATGTGGTTTTCATTCCGATGATTCTGGTTGAAATATGAAGAATGATTTACCCTTGAGGGCTTCATAGCAACCTTCAAACATCTGATCTTTCGAAAAATCAATACTTGGGTGGCTGAACTAAGTTAAAAAACTTTCCCAATCAGAGAGCCGGAAGTTTTCAATGTGCATTGAAGGGAAGAGTTATCAAGTTTTTGGTATGAGGGTTGTTACTTCTCAAGCGTAAGGACGTAAGGAAAATCTTCTTGAAACAAAATTTCCCACTGATTAATTTTTTTTGCTGGGTCAATTATGTGGTCTAGCTGTTCTGACCCTTTTAATCCGAATAATAGCCATTTTCGTCCATAATCACACTCTCATCTTTTTCTATTTCAGATTTATCTTTAGTGTGGTAGAGGACAATATATTTTTTTTCGCTAGAAGAATCAACCTTACCTCACCTTTGAATAATATTTGCTAGACTCATTCTCGTATGTACAAGCTGAGTATGAGAGCCAGAAAATGAAATGTATAAGGCTTATGTAAATTTATCGAGGAAAATATAAAAAAAATACTAATAATGCCTAGATAAGATAAGATAAGACATTATAAAGATGCATTTTATCCAGCCACAACCTGAGAAAGTGAATAAGTCTTAATGAAAATAAAATGTCTTTATTGGATTGAAAAGTTACAGAGTTCTCAAAGCATATCCATAAACATCCAGAGGTGTATAAATCGAAGATTAAAATAAGATTTCGTTGAATAATGTAGATTGAAAGCGGATGTTATTCATTTAAACTATCCTGAATCGGTATGCATCAGACATTCTTGATCATACAGGTGGCAGTTTTCAAGAAAAGATCTCAAAAAATCAGCTTTGGGTCCTTTCGAACTGGAAAAAAATAATAACGATCCAACAAAATTTTAAAATTATAAATGTAGGTACCTTTCGATCATGTTCCTTATTTCGCAGAAAAAACCACAACTGGAATTGCTATAGAAAGAGGTCAACATTTGGCAAATATGTCTGGAGACACAAGATGTCGCTAAGGAAGAAAACCTGAAACAATACTGTAAATAAATATGCATAATCTTTTTTTTTTGACATTCATTTTCTTGCACTGCTATACATTTCAATGTTGAAATCCATTTAATTCATTGTTTACTATTTTTTCTTCAGAAAGACTAAAAGATAGCCGGCCGAATATCTGCTGTTAGCTAATGTTTCCAAAGATCCTTACTCATAAATACCTCTTGAATTGTGTTGAAGTGGATCCGAGTACTTACTCATCTTCCAGTTTCCTCAAGCAATTCAAGGAAACAACTTGAGACGTTCCTGTAGCGAAATTCAAGTTTGCGAGTTTTTCCGGCCATAAATTTCCACGCCAAGGAAATGCGTGATCCTGCAAAGGCCGGCTGATATTTACCTAATTTCAAGAAATGTTTGCCCAAGCAAGAATATATATGCTTTTCTTTTTATGGTCTCTTGAACTCCGTTATTTTATTACTCGAGTTGGGCTCTTAACATTATTAGAGAACCCTGCGTATCTTTTTCATGAAAATTTCCCGACACAACGAGGTCATTCTATAATTTCGGTGCATATAAATTCATTAAAACCATTCATTTCATCATTGTAAATATTATTTAGTTTATATCCCCTGTAAAAAGTTTCAGGAGGGATAAGGTTTGAGCTCCCAAGTTCATCAAAACTCCGATATTGAAGTTTGTTGACTGTAAGCCCTGTAAACCTTTAGCGAACTATCTTCAACAAGTCCCACCTAGCTGGCAACACGAACATTGCAGAATTCTAACCGGGTTAACTGGAGGAGTGGAATGAAATTAAAGTTGGGAAGTTTGGGAGAATAAATAAAATTACTCAAGGATGCTTTGGGTAAATCCGAACCTAGAGATTCCAACCAATTTAAAACTCGATAAGTCAAGGATTTCATCCAACTCTATTGCGAATGCTTAATTAATGAGTGGAATAAAGATTCAATGAATTAGGAGCTGAAACATTACCATAGTTTTTCCCAATAATAGTTCAAATCTAATTTCAGATTATTCTTCAGTATGATTCTCAGGACTTTGATTGTTTATTTTCATAAAATGACCCCAACAATTATTCCCTATATAAAAAATCTCAATCTGCATGTCAGTAGTATGTTGAGTATACTCACTTATTTTCTTCTTGTGGTGGACCCACATTCCTCTTGAAAATCTTATTGATTTTAGGGATAGTGTCTGGTAGATCATAGTTGATTCTCACAGCCCAACCATGAGCGAAAATACCGGAAGAGTTTAAAACGTTTGTTTTCCCGTTCAAACGAATCTGAAATTGATTAAATAAATGTTGGGTTGAAAAAGAAAATGAGGATTTGATACTCACGAAAAATTTACTGTTTTGATTGAAAACCACCCTTCTCTTGATTCTATCGGCGTTGAGAATGTTCAATGCATTTAAAGCGAATACAATGAAAAGAAACTTAAGCCTGGTTCTTTTCATATCTGTTAGTCAATATTCCAACGGTTGACAGTTAACAATCCATTGTGGGGACTGCTAACATTTCAGATAACGTTCTTGATGCTTTCATAATCAATTAACGCCTCATGAAAGAATTTGTGATAATCTTTTCGAATACTCCGGCATTTTTTCATTTGAAAATCGCAGATAAATCTTACTAATATTTTAAATGCGAAAGTTTTTGAGGATGTAAGTATGTGTGTTTGTTTCTTTTTCACGTGAAAACTACCGGATAGATTCAGACGAAACTTCACAGTAATATAGTTTATCTATCAGAATAACACTTAGGCTACAATCTATAAAAATTTTGTGTAGTTTGATTATAAAACAACGACAAATCATCAAGCGAGTCGTTAAATTCCTGCCTCTGAGAGCAATTTAGGAGTATGTTCCTCGGTCTTTGTGTTTCGAAGTAAAATTGGAATAATAATAACAATTGTAATAACTCATTTGAGCAGGCAAAATTGCACGGTCCAGCTAGTCGTTTATACGATTGTAAGGTAAATACGAAATATTCAAAAAGGGAATGAAGAAATGGCATAACTGTAGGCAAAGTGTATTATTATCTGTGCTAAGGGTGTGGCAATTTTTTTTTGAATCGGTAGGTTTATCGTCATAGTTTTATTATTGTATTGTATTTCAAAAACTGGAGTCCACATTAATTGAACCATATTTGAGTTACGGGTTGTTATGTTTTCAAAAAGTTTATCAATCGCGTTATTCGAAAGAATATGAAACTCAATATATAATTCCATTTTTTTTATAAAGTAAGTATTCAGAGATAAACAAAGTTCTTAGTATTTTTCACGGTACACACATCAATATTAATGTGGAGTTTTTAAGTTTGAGACAGGTGAGATATATAAAGGTAGAGAATAAAATAAACCAAAGAAAGCATACAAGGTAACACCGTTGATCGAATATTCCAATCAGCAGTGACACACAACAGTTCCTAATTTGACGTTTTGTGGTACGCCTTGGTCAGTGTTGGATTTACCAGCAGGCAGAGAAGGCTGGAGCCTAGGGCGGCAAATTTGGTTCATGAATTTTTTATTTCGACTAAATATTGAAAAAAATTATGCATTCTTGTGAAATTTCAGAAATTAGAGATAAATCTTCGTTCGCACTTCGATCGACAGTGCACAAGGAATGCCCCGCATTTTTTTTTCTTGGTGAATATAGGGAAACATTTCAAGAATGTATTCATTGGGCGCTTTTTGCTCTTTCAGTTCCTCTTATTCTTACCTACTTCAAATATTTGTCTATCAAAATCGGTTCACCAACAAAGAGTTCTTAAAACTCAAACTGTAAATTTCTGAAAACAAAATATAGTTGCTACAGAAAGTGAGTCTCACACTCCCCGTCACTTTCAATGTTGAATGCCCAAGATTTCAGAACCCCTCCGAAATAAACTCCTGGCAAAAATTAGAAGAGAAAAAGAAGAAGAAATGATCCGAAAGACAGTTAATATTGGCAGTTTTTTTAAAAGTGAAAATAAAAGCAGTGATTTGAGCTGGGAAGCTTTGAACATATGTCCTGACACAACACAATCTGAAGAAGGTGAAACCGATATATACTATTATGAAGAAACAGATCTTCATATTTTTCATAAAGAGGCGGAAAGAATTTCAATTGAAAGAATGTCTGGATAATTAAAAAGTTTGTCGTCATTCCTGCGAATAGAATCTAGAAAATATTCATCCAAACTTGGATATAGTACTACGTATGGCTCTTTGTACAGCAGCAACCAAAGGTTCAGGTGAGGAAAAGAGTGAAGAATTACCCACAAACGACTTTGAGTCAAGAAAAACTAAGAGCTTTAGCTCTGGGGTGCAGAGAGTCAGCTAATGAAGAAAATTCCGAACGACAATATTATAGTCTCGCAAAGAAGTATTGTAATGTTCTCATGATGAAACTAATGCAATACTAATGAACAATCAGAAAAAGATATATTTATTGTATGGTTTTCGAAATGCGAGTGTAATAAAAAACTATTTATCAACGTTCCCAAATTTTTATTTGTCATGTGAGATTATCCTACTTCGAAAGTAGTACATGATTGAGATTTTTTTTCTTAAACTGATGTTTCCTGATAATTCTTTGCTGTAAAAAAAAATTGATGTTACAAGGATAATGGCGGACGAATCATGAAGTTAGAATTTTATTGATAAAACATTGATATGATTGGGGGCTAAGGGCTAGGATATCAAAATTTAGAGGCGGCAAAAATTGAATAGCTTACGGGCGGCAAATCTGTAAATCCGCCACTGGCCTCGGTTGACCTGTTGATCTTTTCCGTGTTTCTTTACCTTCTTGAGTCCATAATCTGCACGACTCATACCCTTTCTGTTACCAGAAACAGGAGGTTCGCGAAGTTACGTCGAAATGAAAACTAATTGGATGAAGGTTACAACATGGGGTTCGAAAGAAACAAATTGTTAGTGAAAAATTATATTCCACATCTTACAATAAATATCTCTGCAAATCACATTCGCTTGACAAAATTTGTAAATAATTTCGCAATAATTATAAAGTGCCGTTTAAGCCTCTATCAGGCTCGGGACATGTCGTCAAAACTAGCAGGAATTGCGTCAACTGAATACGTTGGTCCAAGCGCTCAACCCTGGGGAACCCCTCCCGGCTATCTCTCAACTCCTTCCTGGCTCTCCTGACGACACGGCTCCTTGAAAGACGTGATCATACCGACATTTAACCCTGTAAAGTTGACCGGACGGGATTTCCGAGTCGCTATCCTTCTATAATGAAGACGTTCGAGACCTGAATTTTGACTTCACGCATCGCAAGGCGGCATAAATTGTTGAATTTTGGAGGACCGCAAATTAAAACGAAGGATACTAATCCCGTATCCAAACTATTAGAGAAATTTTTACCTATTTCAACCATTCGTTCTCTAAATTTCTCGCCCGCCTCCATTTTCTCGAATCTGGGATCGTTCCTTGAAGTTTCATCGTATTTTCTCAAGAAGAACTTCAGGGAAAAAAGTGACGCGACTGGAGGGTCTTGTTCTTTGGCTAATCTGGCGTATTCATCGTCCATTGTTAGGAATTCTTCCAAGAAAGGAATGTATTCGATTGCGTGGTTAACCATTACCATCTCCAATTTTGTGCTGCAACATAAAATTTCTTTGTTATGGCCAATAAATGTATGAATACATATCATTTTATGCAATCGAATCAAATTGTGCAGGGGGATTTGGAGATCCTTGCTCCAAGAATAGATTTGTTCCATTCAGTTCTTGAGTTCTTTTTGAACTGATTGTTAGTAGACATGTGGATGAATCTTCGGAATACGCTCACTTTCGAAAGTTTGCACCTCCCTGTAGTTGAAAAAAGGAAACGAAAAAATCAAGAATAACAAAATACAAAAACATTCACAATTGTGCGTTTCTACGGATCAGAAGTTTTTCGTTTCGAGTTACAGTTATTTAAAAAACAGTGAAATGAGCAAGTTGCAGATTGAGCCCTTATTCCAACACGAATGCGAAATTCAAAAACGAGCGACGAAGGAGCGAGTTTTCTAGAGCATGAGTGTTGGAAGTCTTTTTGCAACGAGAATTTGATGATATTTTCTCTATTTCAGGTGCCCTTCCCTAGGATGTTTCTTCGTTTACATAAAGAGAGGTCAGGTGTGGTGGTTGACCCTTTGCTTTTATCTGACTCTGTTGCCAATGTGGAGAACCATGCACTTTCCAAGAATCAGTGGAAGCATCCAAATTTTGGAACAGTCATAAAGAACATTAAGGTCCTCTTGGAGCAGTTGAAATTCAAAAACTTAGTATCGTCCGCAAATTGTGAGAAAATTGACCTCGGAATTCGGAGAAAAACAGTGTAGACCAAGAAGAGAAGAGGACCCAAAACAGTCCCCTCTGGCATACCTCTGATCACAGGTCTAGGCAAAGAGAACTGTTTGAGAAATGTCTTGTTTGAAAAAAAGCCTCAATCCACAGCAACAAAGTGAACAAGTTTGGAGAGGAGAATTCCATAAGGAACACGATGGAAAAAAAGCCTTTGAAAAGTCTAGTTATATGATATCAGTGGAAATACCACTATCGAAAGCTTTGGTCCATTGAACTATACTCTGTAGCAAGTTCTTAATGGAAATTGGACTTATCATTTGCTATCAAACGTTCATATATCTACAGAATTTCAGCAAGGAGGTCGAACGTTATCAGGGTACAGTTCGTCACTTTTCTTGGAGCCAGGAGTGTTTGAAATTGATTTGAATGTTGTTTAAGCGTCATAATTGAATGAAATAAAATTGATATCTTTTTATATCTGTGTTTATTCTCGAATTTTCAATTTTCATTCAATCAGATAACCTCAATAACTAGGAACGAGGTGTGAATGACCTAGAAGTCGAGACACCTCAAATGTCGTTAGACATTATTTTTCCAAATAATAAAAAAAAATAACTGGGAAGTGCAAGAGCATGACTTTCGAAAGTGAGCGTCTAATTGATAAAATATCTTACAGTTTGTGGGTCCTCCTCTGCATCACAAATGACATGAGCCTCAACATCGGGGTTATTCCAGTTCCTGCCGAAATGAGGAGGAACCTGGTCTTGTTCTCAAACCTCTTGAGTGGCACCATGCCGTAGAACGGCATTGACATTTCCAAGATTGACCCTTCTTCACTGTTGCAAGCATACTTGCTTACAGCCCCGTTGGCGTATCGTTTAATCAACAGAAACACCTTATCGCTACCAAAGGACGCTCTGGCCACAGTTGGGAAAAGGCTCGTTGGCGCAGGTATCGACGTGTAAGGACATTGTATTTTGTCTGAAACATAGATCGAATATTCAGAAACTTGTTTTTGTACAACTGCCATTAAAAGTGACACTTTTAATGGCAGCAAACAATGTTAAAATTGATTGTTTACGTGGAAGTGTGTTAAAAATATTTTAAACATAAGTGTTAAAAATATTTTCAGCACTCCATTTTCTTATGATGAAATCAGATGAGAAAAATTCAGCAATTGCAAATTTTCATTATCAATATTTAACAATCATTACTTATGAACAATAATATTAATCGTTAATCTAGAAGAATTACTAACATTATTGCCCTGTGACGTTAGGGAGCTTCTCAACACATTATTAGAATCCTCAGCACCATCAGTACTTGTAGAAAAAGGGTCAATATTGGATGATGATGATTCAAAATCTGTTGAGGTTGGGAGAATTTTTTCAGCTAGGACATTTCTATATGCAACGGAATGACTACAGTCGTAGACTTCCATCCGCCATGATTTTTTATATCCGTTATATTTGCTCCTGATTCTGCTAGTACTGGAGCGGAGGATCTTCGAAAACAGTGTCCTGTATATTGCTTTGGTTCTGGCAGTTTGAGGAATTCGGCAACAATATAGATGGAATTTCCTCAAATGTATTCATGTATTTCAGGAAAAAATGACAATGTTTGATGACAGAAGGGCGCAGTCCGAAGTACTTATGAAAATAGTTTACATACTTCCCAATCATACTGAAAGAACGACTGACTTTCGTTTTTGTATTTGGAAGTTGTATAACCAACGATTTATTTGTTATTTCGATGTCTTCCACTGATAAATTACACAATTCTCCACGCCGACAGGCTCCAAATAATCCGAAAATAGTTGCAAACTCAACCATCAAGTATTTCTCATATAGTGCCTCTTTTATAAACTTTTTAAATTGTTCACGAGTAAGAATTTTCGATTTTTCGGGTCGATATCCTTCACTTTTCCATTTTAAATATGCTATTACCTTAAAATATTCACATCTACAGCATTTCTTACTAGTAGGCTTGACTTTATCATTGAAAATTTGCTCCACAAAGTTGATGAACTCCATATTTTTTATTTTTCTTGTGCCAGGAAAACAGTTTTCTGAAGTTCCCTTCTACATTTTTCAATTACACCTGACCAGGAAACTGTTATATGCAATAGGGTTTGACTGGAAGAACAGAGGGCTCACACCCATCTGAACTCCGCCCTGTGAGTGTTGTTAGTGATGATTTTGTAATATCTTTTTTCTGAAATATTCAATAAAGGCCTATTATTATTATTATTATTATTATATCGGACTGCTGAACAAGTTTTTTTAGGTAGGAGTTCCAGATTTGCTCTTCTTGCAGACTCTTCAATATCCAGAGGAAAAACAACCAAATCATCACTTTTAGTAATAATTGGATTCACGACAAACATATAAAGCAGTTGAAAACCCAAGACGAAAATTAGACAGGAACGGAATTCAAATGACAGCGTCTTTTCTCATTTGTTAATAATCATAACGTTTGCCATTCACAACACCCATTTGATTATTTGAATATTCAAATGCATGTTGAAGTTTATTGTCATTGCAAATTGGCCTATTTCATTTTTAAAATAGGGCAGTTGTACAAGAAACATTGTATGGTATTTGTGTTAAAAGTGATTTTATTTTGTTCGTGACATTGTTCAATTCGCACAGCTCATTTCACGAACTTTTTCACTCACAAACGTCACTTTTATAAATAACTATTCTGTAGAATAATTTTTAATAATGAGAAAATTCTTGTCTAATTTGTCGGTGGAAAAAATTGTTGCCTAACCATTAACATAATAATAACAAAAACAAATATACTAACTGACAAATAAACTGTCCAGCTCCAGAAGCTCAAATTTTAGCAAAATTAGCTTGGAAATGCAAACGGTTTTTGTTAAATTTGGCTCATCTTGAAACCCTTACAGTCGACAGCTGTTAACTCTAGGGCTCATACAGGTAAATCCAAGAGTCAACACCTGTCATGACTTGTTTCGGAGCACCTCGATGCAAAAGCATGTGAACATGCAGAGATTTAGCCTTCCTGATGTCTTCTCTGGTCGTGTAACACTAGAGGTTTCAAAAATAGTGAAATTCTCACTTCCCATTGCCTTAAAACAAGCACTACGCTTCTAAAAACTCGTATGTCCCGTATGTCCCACAAAAATAAATGAAGTGGTTCTATTACCGATGCGAAAAGGTCACCCACGTCTCTCTATACATAGACAAGATCTCGTGTTATTTATATTCAATTTAAAAATGGAAATGCTTCTGGGAAAACTCGGTCTCGAAGCTCGATTCGGAGGAAAACTAATTTTCCCGAAGAATATGAGGAATACTCGGATACACGTGACGAAGTGTAGACTGCCGCTAAGATATTAAGGATTAAATGTAGGAGATAAGGGGGAGATGGGATTTTTATTGGGAGATTTAACGTAAATAAAGATTATTGGAGGTGGCATTTTAATTTCGCGTCGGAACTGAAGCCATCCTGAGCGTTCCTCGATAAATCCACTTTGAAGAAACAGTTTTTGGTTGAAACATTTCGGAGAATAAGTCTTTTCAAGATTGTATTTTAACCAACATCCAGACGAGATGAGGTTTTAAGGAAGGCCTATCGTCATAGAAATATCAATCTTTTCTTCCACGTGAATGACAAAAAATTCACGAAATTTGGTCAAAACTTACCTTTTCATATCCCAAACACACTGTAATCGTTTTTGAATCAATATATATGTACATCGCGCAACAATCAAAGGAACAGAAAAATTTTCAAAATTTTTTGGAGAATTTCAACAAGCTGTCTCTCAGTGAAAAATGGTCGTATCGGAAATAAAAACACTTACTTTTGAAGCTTGAACACTCTAGTTTTTTAATTTATTGGTTAAAAATTTTTCGGATTACCGGTAACCTCGGATAAATCATGAAGAAAAACTTTTCAAAGTATTGTTTTTGCTCTAAGCGAATGTAATTTTTTTTTTTTTGAGTAAAACTGAATGTAAAAAGATTCTTTTTCACACAACTGTCGATATCTCTGGAACTACTAACCGCCTATCGAGCTGACAGGCGGTTTCTTTTTCTGCAGAAAATTTCCCACAAAAATCTGTTCTGCTTATTTGAAAATTTTTTTTTCTCTTCTTCATCGTTAACGTGAATAAATAGCAAAAAAATGACACTTTGGCATTTTTCCGTTGGTGGACTGTATCTTCGTCAATATTGAGGGGAAAGCTTAGGTTATAAGGAAATTTTACAGCCTGATGTCTCCCAAATAAGACTCCCCCTTAATCGGTCTTAAACTTGAGCTAATCTTCTTAATCAATCGATGAAAATATTATTTTTTCTCAAAATTGTTTTTTTTTAAGATATCAATAAAAAAAACTTCGGTGATTTGAAAAAAAACAAGAGGCCATTTCCGTTTCACCTCCACTGAAGCTAAAGATACATTCAAACCTTCATTTTCTTCAGAAAAAAATTCATTGAATAAATTTGATGTTGGTAGCCCTAAGCTGCCCACGGTACTCGTTGAGCGAAATTCTGAACGACAGAATTTTTCGTTTTCTGCAGAGCTACAACGTATTAAAAAACAGTTTTCTTGAAAACTTATCGACTTATTCGGTAAAAAACACCGATTTAAAAAGCTTTGTTTAGGGAAGAAAAACCTTGTTCCCTTGAAGAAAACCGCTGAACCGATCAAATACCGATTCAGGAGGTGACTTTGGGAAACATCAGGCTCGAAATAGTATTTTCTTAAACAAGTTGCAGAATGAGCTCCTATTCCAACACGAAAACGAGCGAGTTTTCGAAAGCATGAGTGTTGGAATCGCCTCCTGCAACGAGTATTAGACGATATTTTCTCTATTTCAGTCAAGTTTTGGGAAATACTCTTGAAATTCAAATAAAAATTCAGTTTAGTTACTTGTGTATTGTATCTTGGCAGTTGGTGTGACCTACGAAATTTGACAGAATATTGAATTTGAATTGATTCGATTTGAAAATTGAGAGGATCGAAGAACAGTACTGACAACCACAAAACGAAAAATATAACTGAAAACAATGCTGTAATGAGTTTCATTTCAGTACTGTAATGAACTCATTACCAATTTTTCTACAATATTGACGAAGATACAGTCCATTAACCAAAAAATGGCAAAGTAGCATTATTTTGCTCTTTTTTCACAAATTTTCCCTAATGACCATAACAGATTTTTGTAGGAAATTTTCCACAGAAAAACAATAGATGGAATTTTCCCAAATGTATTAACACCAACTGGATTGGCAGTGCATTTATTATTTATGTATTTCAGGAAAAAACGACGATATTTGATGACAGACGGGCGCAGTGCTAGATACTTATGAAAGTAGTCTACATACTTCCCAATAATACTGAAAGAACGACTAACTTTCGTTTTCGTATTTGGAAGTTGTATAAACAACGATTTATTTGTTATTTCGATGTCTTCCACTGATAAATTGCACAATTCTCCACGCCGACAGGCTCCAAATAATCCGAAAATAGTTGCAACCTTAACCATCAAGTATTTCTCATCTGGTGCCTCTTTTATAAACTTTTTAACTTGTTCACGAATGAGAATTTTCGATTTTTCACATCCACACGATTTTTCACAAGTACGCTTGACTTTATCATTAAAAATTTGCTCCACAAAGTTGATGAACTCCATATTTTGTATTTGTCCTATAAGTATGCCAGAAAAAAAAATTAACTAAAAATAGGCAAAATAGCATTATTTCGCCCTTTTTTCACAAAATTTCTTTAATGACCATGAAAGATTTTTGTAGGAAATTTTCTGCAGAAAATGAATCCGCCTGTTGGCTAGCTAGGTGGTCAGTAGTTCCGCAGATATCGGCAGTTGAGTGAAAAAGAATCTTTTTGCATTCAAAATTGGATATCTCGAAGACAAATGGTCATATCCGAGGGTGATAAAAAGCAAACTAGAGCTGAATTAACAGGCTATGCGACCTTTCCATCGATCTGGCTCGAAAAAATTTTCTATGCGAACTGAATTAGAAAAAAAATGTAGACTCTGAATTCAAACGAACCAACTTACATTTATTCCATAAAATCCAATAATGAGAACCTACAGGCGCATAGATAATCACGTCGTCCTGCCTCACCAGCTCAAACAGAAACATATTTTTGGCCACCTCCTTCTTGCTAGCAATCAAGTAGTCCATCTTCCTGTAATCCTTATCGCAACTCTTCATCTCCTGCTTCAAAACGCCGAAGTTCGTCCACAGCTTTGCCTCCTTCTTCTTGAATGTCAGCTCTACCTTCCCCTCCTCTTCCCATACCCTCATGGAACACGGCCACTGCACGCCTCCTTCAAAGGAGACGGTGTTGAAGTATGCGCAGGTATCGAATCGAATTGCCACCTTGACCACGTTATCTACTTCCCCCATACTGGCTTCCACCTGGGGATATATATATATAATAAAAGGATAATTGACTGTTTCTATTTATAGTTAAAATGTATTATTTGGGACTGCTGTCGAATGAGAAATCTCTTTTTCCTTTAAATTCAAGCTTTCAGCTATATTTAAGCCTTCATCAGAGGACACTACAATCAGTATGAATCAGCAAGGAAAGTTACAATTATTATATATACATATACACTAGACTGATTAAAAAAAATCGCCTTTTTTTGTTTTCACGAAACCCCCCCTAATTATCTTCAGGGTATCGAAAAAAGACCTCTGTGAAAATATCAGCTCCAAATAATAACATTTAGAGGTAGCTCATCAATTATTTCTTTTTTGCCTACTAATAGCAGGGGAAAAAATTTTTTTTTCAATAAAAAATTCCTAGAACACAATCGAATAGACAGATTTCATTGTGTGATACATTTACGTGCAGAAAATCAGATGCTCTACAAAAATGACTCTTACGATATTTCGATAAAACGGCCCCTTCAAAAGTTATTCAATTCGATGCTAATATTGAGGTATTTTTGAAGAAAAAAAATATTCAAAAAAATCGATTCTGTTCGTTTTCATGAAACTCTATTTCTAATTATCTTCAGGGTATCGAAAAAAGGCGTCTTTGAAGATATTAGCTTCGAATATCAATATTTAGAGGTCGCTCAGCGATAACTTCTATTTCCGCTGTTGATAGCAGGAAAAAATTTCCTTCTTACAATAAAAAAATTTTTCTTCACGAACCAATTGACGGATTCCATTGTGTGATACATTTTCGTGTAGGGAGCTAGATGCTCTACGAATATGTCTCATACGATATTTCGATAAAACCGCTCGTTCAGAAGTTACTCGAACTTTTTCTTCAAAAATACCTCTATATTAATACCTTATATTGAGGTATTTTGGAAAAAAAATTCGAATGAGTGGTTTTATCGAGATATCGTATGAAAATTTTCGTAGAGTATCTAGTTCCCTACACCAGAACGTATCATACAGTGGAATCCGTCTATTGGTCCGTGAACAAAAAATTTTTTATTGAAAAAAGAATTTTTTTCCTGCCATCAGCAGCGAAAATAGAAACTATCGATGAGCGACCTCTGAATATTAATATTCAAAGCTAATATTTTCACAGACGCTTTTTGTCGATACCCTGAAGATGATTAGAAGGCGGGTTGCGTGAAAACAACTAAAGTCGATTTTTTTCAATATTTTTCTTCAAAAATACCTCAATATTAGCATCGAATCGAATAACTTTAGAAGAGGCCATTTTATGGAAATATCGTAAGGGACATATTTGTAGTGTATCTGATTGCCTACACGAAAATGTATCTTACAAAGAAATCCGACAATTGGTTTGTGTTCTATGAATTTTTTATTGAAAAAAGAAATTTTTCCCCTACTATTAGTAGGCAAAATAGAAATAATTGATGAGCGACCTCTTAACGTTATTATTTGGAGCTGATATTTTCACAGAGGTCTTTTTTCGATACCCTGGAAGATAATTAGGAGGGGGTTTCTTGCTTGAAAACCAAAAAAGTCGATTTTTTTGAATCAGTCTAATATATATTTTTTTTTTTTCACCATTAATCAGGGTCATATATATATATATATATATATATATATATATATATATATATATATATATTCTTATGAAAAAGAGAGCTAAAATAATTCAATAAATGTTGAAACAAAAAGTACCTGGGGATTGGAGAGTGGCTCGTCCGAAAACGCAATGCACACCGTCTGAGATTTCTGAGACCAGTCGAATATAGGCATGGTGCTGTTCTCGCTGTGCCGTTTTTTTGACGCGAGGTTCTCGTGGTAGAAGGTGTTGGTGGTCAGCTCCATCTCTGGGTCTTCGTGGGAACTGTGGAAGGAGTGCACCACGGGGGATTCTTGCACCTTGGGGGGAACCTCCTCGGGGGAGCGTGGGGTTCGCGTTTGATTTTGATCGGGAGATTCGGTTCTGCCGCGTCCGAAATGGGGTCCTTCGACTCATTCGGGGAACTCGTCACCAGAGGGTCAAGTTGGTGGTTCGGCACCAATGGCCCGACGTAACACTTCTTCAGGAGGTTCTCCCAGTTTACCCAGGAGTGGATCTGAAATTTTTCGGTTTGTAGAGTGCAACCCTTGGAGACATATTGTTTTGAGTAAGAAATTTGTGAGCTACTTTTCATGACAATTCAAAAGTGCCCTTCCAAAGAGCTGACCCTTCACAGAAGAACATATCTGATAACGAGAAAACAAGCGATTGCCGGTTATACCGAATACAAAGGAGATAGAACGTCTTAACTGACGACTGGTGAACTATAAACAATGATATTTCAGTTTTGCTAATATATCGATTATCCGAACGCTAACTCCAGAAATTGAATTTGTTGATTCCACCAGTGAAAAGTTGATTATTTTATGAAAAAATATCAAACGATTTAATTCACATGCTGCACTATTTTCATTTGAAGGAATTAGGACGTTTATAAATCTTCGTTTGATCTCACCCAAAAATTTCACATTTCGATAATCCGAACTAGTCTCGTTACAAACTATTTCGGATAATCAAGGTGCTACTGTACAGGGTGATCAGAAATAGATGTTTTAGTACTACATCTCCTCAAATAAGCGAGATAGAAAAAAAGTAAAATACATGTCATGTTCTCTTTTTTCGAGAAAAAATTTGCTGAAAACCACAATTCGCTAAGGTGTGTAGTTTCCATGCTACAGTGTGATTTTGAAATTTGGAAAATTATTATAATTGGCTATAACTTCCCCAGTGTTGCTGCTACGTTCTCGAAATAAAAAGTTTTTTCAGTACTTTTATCCAGTGCTCTCAAAATTTTAGTGCCCCTTCAAATTTTAGAGAAATTAAAAATATTTTTTCAAATGCTATGATGATTTTCAATATACTTTTCCTAGACAATTTTAAAAATATATCATATAGCTTCTGAGCTTGAATATCGAAAATTCTGGAAAACCAGTTTTCGATCAACAAAAACAAAGAGGGTTTTGATTTTGATTCATTTCTTTTTACCTGAGGAAGTCTTACAACTTTAGCCTGCCTAAATTATGTTGACCGAAAAGCGTTTTTTTTCAGAATTTTCATATTCAAGCTCGGAAGTATATCAAATTGTCTGATAAAAGTCTATTGAAAATCATCATAGCACACTACGGTTTCCATTTTAATTTCTCTGAAATTTGAAGATGCACTGAAATTTCGATAGCACTGAAAAGTACTGAAAAAACTGCCCCAAAGATGTTTTTATTTCGAGAGCGTAGCGGAAATACTGCGGAAGTTATAACAATTTATAATAATTGGCCAAATTTCAAAGTCACCCTGTAGCATGGAAACTAGACACCTTAGCGACTTGCGGTTTTCAGCGATTAATGTTTCTCGAAAAAAGAGAACATGACATGTATATCACTTTTTTTCTATCTCGCTTAAATTTAGGAGATGTAGTACTAAAACATCGAAATCTGACCACCCTGTTCACATTATCACAGAAAACGCAATAATTTCATAATCACTGTAAACTGAAAGCATCTTTGAGGTCATAAATTTCTAACTTAAAATTTTATCTTCAAAAGTTGCAGAAATACAGTAAGGGGGCAGCAAATTTAGGATGCAATGTACAGGAATATTTTCTGAGAGATTGAGAGACATAAGTGGTACCAGTACCACTATTTTTCACCCCCTACGAAATTGACATGAGGTTTGAAACGAACAAATTAAAAATGGCTTCTTGACACAAGTTTACATTGAAAAAATTTTGTCTCCTGAATGTTTTTCGTAGCTACAGTATTTTAGAAGGATATAATTGGGATTCTGGTATCGCCCCTCTGGAAAATGAATTCATATTTCAGTTTTTATCCTCGAAACTGCAAAATATCCAGGGACAATAAATTTTCTTCGAGCATTCCTGATATTGATCAAAAACATACGAAGAGTTATGGAATAATTAATGGAAGGTGTTTCAAAAATTAGTGGTACTTGCCCCAGTCATATTGAAAATTTGAAATATCTTTGAGTCTTAGTATTTTGGATTTTGTAGATATAAATAAAACAATAAAATCTATCCTCAGTAAAAGATGAAAGTTCGAGAAAGTTTTATATAACAAACAAGTTCTGATTTTGGCCAAGGAATCACCTCCTGATATCTTTAGGTGTTGTCTTTCAATTTCATTCAATACCCATATTCAAAAGTTTATCTCGTGACGACTCCCTATTTGAAATAATTACAAATTTGAAAACCTACTGCATATTGTATTGTCACCAGAACAGAAGGTACAACAATACTTCAAGAAGTATTTACTTTATTTGGTCTGCTTAAATTGGCTTTTATAAAGAACCAAATATATATTGCAAGTTAAATGAAACCTTGTAAAAACAAAAGAACAGAAAGAACATAAGTTTTCGCAAAATTTCTAAGAGGGAAAAAAACACGATTTTTTCATCTGTTCTTGACGTATCTGAAAAAAAATTGGCTTACTTCGTAAAACAACTTGGTGGCGTCCGTACCCAAGCCTCTCTTGAGTTCATCTACACCACCTGGATGGAAGGGAAAGTATGAAGTAACGTTGAAAACTTTTCCATTTATGGCCAGCCAACCATCGGAGATCTTGTTATGTTTGGCCAATTCGTCGGGCGTCACCTAAGGAGAAATAAATGTTATTTGTTTCGAAAAGTGCGGGAAATTTACGAGTTTCCTATGGGACTGAAAGCTCAAAAGAAAAGTTATTTATTTCACTCGAAGAAAAATCAATTTGTTGCCTCTCTGGAATGCTTGAACACATTCTACGAAATAGAATGAAACCTGGTGAGTACTGTTTATGAGTTTCGATTCATTCTGAATGAAATTTTGACTGTGTCGAAATTTTTTAAAAGACTTTTTTTCAGAATTAAATGGGCAACCATGAAAGAATTGTGTTTTCTGAAAATCTACCAACGTAGAAAATTATTGATGAAAATCCGTATCGTTGTAATTTTCAACCACTAATAATAAACTGATGAGTTCGAGACGAAATATGTGAGCAAAAACTCAGTCATATTATAAAGATTCTCATGACTAAGAGGAAAAAAAATCGCCAACAGACACTCTGTATTTAAATTCAAGATTCTTTGTGATACATTTCTAATGTTATTGATTTTGGTGGTTCGTTCATTCTCTGTACGGTGATACTTCTACAAATAAACATTATTATTACAATCTGTCATGTGCCATCTTTTACATCATTTACTCTAGCTCTTCTGAGGGATCAAAGGTCATTCGGGAACATTGCAATAATAAATACATAGGGTCAAACTACAGTTTCCTGAACTCGAGCAAAGGGTTGAAATTCTGACGAAGCGAGTCTTGATGAAATCACCAAACACTCCTCGTGTGAACGAGCCTTTGTTTTACCTTCAGTTGACCAGCCAAAGCACCTAGTCCAGTGAGGTCTTTTGAATTGGACAACCGGATCCAGTCGAGATGGGAATGTCCTGGTTTCAGAACACATTTGTTTCTTGGGTTACCTGTAAAAAAAGAACACATTAGCCTTCGCCAATAATAGATGAAAGTGTTAGTTATTATTAAATAAGGTCATTTTAATTTCATACTGTTTATTCACCACATAATTGTTTCGATCAAAGTTCAAAATTGCATATAAAACAAGACAGGAGAAAAAAAATACCCATGAGGATGCTTGGTGCCAATCTATACCCCTCATTTGATGTAAAAATCTATTCGGCTTCCTTCAGGCTATTTAGTTTTTCCGCAATATTTTTTGAGAATGATTCTTGCCTCTCATTTCATTTTTCCTGTTTTTCTTTCTTATCGTATTTAGTTAGTTGTTCTTTTCAGTTTTAGTATATAGACTAGCTGGCCCGGCGAACTTTGTTTCGCCTCAGAGATTCATTAAGTTGTATCAACAAAACTGGTACTTTTTCAAGTAGGAGGTAAATAAGACAAAATTAAAGTACAAAATATACAAAAAATTTAATACATTCAAATAGGTAGGTATGCACATTATTATTTACATGAATAGACTTCACTTTATTTAAGCCACATTTTTAGTTTATTCGTCATAAAATTTTACGTAGTATTCGGAAGAAAGAAAGGTGTGATAACACATGAACTCAGATGCGTTAATATTGTTATTAAATGTAGTTCAGCGAATTTATATCAAATATAATACTCACACGAAAACGCTATCAGCCTACTGGCGTTATTCGCAAGAAGGAAAATAATTTCCTACTTTTTTCCATTTCATCAAATTTTTCATTGTTTGAATGTATTTTATGTTAACCCCACCTTAGAAGAATCCAACAAAAAAACTTTCATAACAAACAGTTCATCCAATCTTGAGTTATAAATGGTGTAACCAACCTGAGTTTTATACAGGGTGTTTCCTTAACATGCGGCAAAAATTCAGGGGGCTGTTCCTTGGACTATTCTAAGAATATTTTGTCCTTTGATGATTTTTGAAAAACCTCTTTGTTTCGAAGATACAGGGCAAACAAAATTTTAGATAATAACATTTTATTATGAAAAATTACATGAAAGAGATCGCTGGATTGGAAAAGGTGGACCTCATTTATGGCCTGCTCGTTCCCCGGACTTAAACCCCTTAGATTATTTCCTATGGGGCCATCTAAAATCATTAGTTTATACCACTCCAGTAGAAAATGTGGAAGACTTGCGAAATCGGATCATTGCTGGGTGTAACTTAATAAGAAATGATCCTGGTGTTTTTGAAAGGGTTCGGCAGTCAATGAGGAGAAGATTGGATGCTTGTATGCTGGCTGGAGGTGGTCATTTTCAACAGTTTTTGTAGGTTGAGTTAAATTTTCATGTAATTTTTCATAATAAAATGTTATTATCTAAAATTTTGTTTGCCCTGTATCTTCGAAACAAAGAGGTTTTTCAAAAATCATCAAAGGACAAAATATTCTTAGAATAGTCCAAGGAACAGCCCCCTGAATTTTTGCCGCATGTTAAGGAAACACCCTGTATATTGAGATTCGAGCTATATACGCTCTTTCGTCAGTCTTTCTGACACGAATTTTCAGGGGTATGCTCTTTATTTGATCGGTGCTATGTTCTTTTATTGTTTTAAAAATTTTCTGTCTATTTATATGTATAGTTTTAGTTTCACTACTTCTCTGATCTGTGCATTGCTAATGAACAATGGGTCATGAAGTCCCGTTCTGAATACTATAAGTTCTTTTTTTATAGCGTTCTACGTTATATCCGATAGTTGTGACATTCGTATAGGCATGAGCATTGTTTTTATTATTTGGTCCATATATCATTGGTGCCACATCTTGTCGAAGGTAATTCTATATCTGACAAGACAGCACTAGAGTTTGTGGATAAACTCAATTCTTCTTTTGTCTTTTGTTACTCGTGCTGATCTATTGTCGAATGTTCTTGGGGAAATCCACTCAGTGTTGGGTATAATTTTATTTGTATTTGTGTCTACGAACTTTAATTATCTTTTCTCTATTTCAGTATCGTAATGAGTTCATTACAGTACTAAAAGTAGTGCTGTAATGAAACTCATTACAGCATTGTTTTCAGTTATATTTTTCGTTTTATGGTTGTCAGTACTGACCTCCGATCGAATCAAGTTTCGAATCAAATCAATTCAAATTCCGTGATCTGTCAAATTTCGTATTTCACACCAAATGCCAAGACACAATACAAAAGTCACTAATCTGAATTTTCATTTGAATTTCGAGAGTATTTCACAAAAATTGACTGAAATAGAGAAAATACCGTCTAATACTCGTTGCAGAAGGCAATTCCAACACTCATGCTATCGAAAACTCGCTCCTTCGTCGCTCGTTTTCGAACTTCGCATTCGTGTTGGAATAGGAGCTCATTCTGCAACTTGTTTTAGAATATATTATTCTCTATTTCAGTATCGTAATGAGTTCATTACAGTACTAAAAATAGTGCTGTAATGAAACTCATTACAGCATTGTTTTCAGTTATATTTTTCGTTTTGTGGTTGCCAGTACTGACCACCGATACTCTCAACTACCAATATACAATACAAAAGTCACTAATCTGAAATTTTAATTGAATTTCGGGAGTATTACACAAAACTTGACTGAAATAGAGAAAATATCGTCTAATATTCGTTGCAGAAGGCAATTACAACACTCATGCTTTCGAAAACTCGCTCCTTTGCGCTCGTTTTCGAATTTCGTATTAGTGTTGAAATAGGAGCTTATTCTGCAACTTGTTCTAGAATATATTATTGTGTCCCTCTTTCAATTTACTTATGAACAAGACGTGGAACTAACTCTTCAGAAGAATCCGAAATTGTATTCCGAAGAACTTTCTTTAATAATCATCATGTATCACTCTCAAACTACAAGAATATCTCGCGAATGAAGATAAGACTACTTCGAACAAACCCATTATAAAGTCTGAATATGCAACATTTCAGCCTCATAATTTTCCCTCAGTACACGTGAAAAACGCGAATTTCCATGTAGACACGATTCAAAGTAAGTTTTCCCGGGGTAGTCCAATTGCCAAAAGTTCAAAGTGCAATTACGTACTCTGATGGGATTATTCATGGATGAGATCAGACAGTATGTATGGAAATGTATGCAGAGCGGTGTAATCGGATATACGCCAAACGTAACCCCGTACGTGTACGGAACACGTAGAGTAGGTCAAATAAGCCTGCCTCAGCTTCATTTTGTTTTCGGCGAACATTTTCTTTTCAGGCGAACACAGAATAATAATCTTCGAATAGGGTCTTCAGGAAGTCTGAGGTCGTGGAGAATTGAATTATCGTGAAGAAACAACATAAAATTTAATGCACTGTGCAAAGCTTATTTACTCTAGACTTTTTCATTGTCCAATAATACACTGCGCAAAAAAATTAATGCACATTATGAAAATCTCAAATTTATTCTACAACTGAAGGTGATAATTATTTTCATCAGAATAATGAATGCTTATGTTATCCACTTTCAACGTTTTTCTTCAATACCGATGTTTTTTCCCAGCAGGAATAAAAAAGATGATATTATCAGATTTTGAATATATTCTGAAATCAGTTGTTCTCGATCAATTCTAGTGATCAATAGTTTTTCTTTCGTTTGATTTTCAATTGACTCAGAAAATATGATTTAGGGCCTCTTGTCGCGGCAAGAGGCCCAGCTCTTACCCCAGCCCATCGAAGGGCGCGTTTGGATTTTGCGAGAGAGCATATGTATCAGGAAGAGGCCGATTGGGAAAGAGTTCTCTTCACAGATGAGTCTAGATTCTGCCTCTACCATTGTGATCGACGTTTCCTTGTATACAGACGTCCCCATAAAAATATGCTCAGTGCAATTTCCTGAATACTACTGGTTTCGGGGGAGGATCGATTCTGGTATGGGGTGGAATATCTTTGACTGCTCGCACAGACCTAGTAGTCGTTGATAATGGAGCTATAGATGCTGATATGAATATAAGGAACATTCTTGAAGAGCTTGTAGTGCAATTTGCCTCATACATTTCATTTTTATGGACGAGAATGCCAGACCCCATCGTGCGCGCATCGTTCAGGAGTACCTTGCAGAGGTTAAAGTCTATCGAATGGAATGGCCAGCAAGAAGTTCAGATCTCAATCCGATTGAGCAGGTTTGGGACAACCTCAATAGAAGGTTGAGAAGTTCGGAAAATCAGCCAGCTACTATTAATGACTTAGGAATCCAACTCGGAGAAATTTGGGAAGGATTAGATCAGAACATTTTAGGATCACTCATTTTGAGTATGAACCGTCGTTGCTGAGCTATAATTAACGAAAGGGGTGAAAATACCAAGTATTAAATCACTCATCGGCATTTCAGTATTTTGAAAATTGTTCATTTCTCTTCTTTTACATAAGATTCGGTGAAATCCTCAATTTTTCTTTCATTTAATGTGTCTCGTTTCGTTCAAAACCTTCACGAGAGAACATAAAAAATAAGTTATGAAGTCAATGTAGAGTTAACTTTCATTAAAATAGAGATTTTCAGAATGTGACCATTGTCAATTATTTCAAGATGAAGTAGAAAAAAGATTTATTCGAAGTAGAAAAAGTTTCTTCTGGACCTTTCTTGTATTCACGCACATCCGTATACCTTCCAATTATTGGAAAATTGTTCAAACGTGGCGCTTGCGCGCCACGAGAGCAACGAGGTATTTTCCAACGTAGGATATAGGTCTAAAAATATAAAGTTCTCCGCAATTTTCGGACCGAAATCCGACGGGAACTGCCATGGGACGGAGGCCCTCGATAACTTTTTGCAGAGTTTTAATCAACTGGAAACGGCAAAGGGTCGCTCTATTGGCTCGATATTTGAAAAAGCAGTTTCGAGAGGTTCTTTCTTCATTAAGCCAAACATGAAAAAGGCAGAATACAGAACACACGAAATGGTATTTTTTCAATTTAACATTTCAGAATTTTCGTGAGTAAGGGCAAATAATTTTTACGGATTTCCAAGAATTTCTAAAAAAGATAGCAAACTGCCTATAATTAAATCATACCTATTCTATACAGAGTGAAAACTTTTTATTTACTTTTTTGGGAAAGGTTATTAATACGATATGGCCGATTTATACTGGCATCCACATTGTTAACAGATCTTTTTCTTTCCAAAATAATGATGTAGTTTTGATTATGTATTTTAAATGCATCACCCCTATATTTTTTTTGCGTTTTTAAATCCTTGAGAAATCTATAGAAATGAAAATGAAGCCCTGTTTTGCGTTGTCAGCTAATTCCTTTTTTGTTATATCTTATATTGTCTGGAGATGTTTCTTGTGAGAGAAAAAAATAAGAAAGTTGCGCGGAACATAAGAAAACCAAGAAAACCTAGGAATTGCCCGACGCATTCGCCAATTTGTAACCAAGGCATTTCCACATTGATCCGCAAAAATTGAAAAGAAAAACAATTTTCTCTAATTCTTTGACGAATCCGTTCATTCTGCCACATCTTGAAAAACAAAATCGTGCGAGAATAGTTTCGAAGAGTTTTCATGGTATTATTTAGTCATTAAACCATGCTGATATGTTCCATTCACATCATTGAACACCCTTAATAAAAATAATTTCATATATTTTTCATACCGCTCCGAGAATATAAATTTTATATCATAATCATATTTTCTCTATTTCTGTATCGAAATGAGTTCATTACAGTACTAAAAGTTGTGCTGTAATGAATTCATTACAGCATTGTTTTTAGTAATATTTTTCGTTTTTTGGCTGTCAGTACTGACCTTCCATCCTATCAATTTTTAAATCAAATTTCGTAAGTCACACCAACTGCTAAGATGTTTTAAGATATAGTATTTTGTTTGTAAATTTTATTTTTGACATTGTCATATTAAATTTGTGATTCTGATTTCCTCGGGATTTCAATCTCTATGTTCGATTTACGTGAAATTTGTCCTGAAATTCAATGTTTCAACCAAATAGTTTTCACAAAAATGACTTAATTCGAAAATGATAACAGAAAAAACAACTATGGAGAGTCAAATCTAGATTTTTCAGCCTAATGGATAAGAAAATGTATAATACTTCAGACTATGAATGTTTCTATCATCTGAAAACCATATAGAAAATTGAAAATTATTGGCTTGCAGACAGAATTGAATTCTGGAAAAATAACCCTCCCAACCGGGTTATTTTTCCAGAATCCAATTGTCTGCACGCCAATAATTTTCAATACTTCAGACGTTTGTACTATTCTTTTTTTCCTATAATGAAAATTCATGTTACGTAACTGTAAACCGGAAATAATTGGCAGCCATATTGGTAGACCTTCGCCTTCATATTTCACGAATGCTTCTTCCTTTCCTTCCCTATTCAAAGGTCTGTATCATTTGTGTTGGGAAACTTTTAATGACAATTCCGTTTGGTTGAAGTTGACCACGTAACTGAAGTGTCAGACGAAACTATACAGATAAAATGAGATACAGAGTGGGGCCTTCCTCCAATGTCGATTCTCTGCGTTACGTTTCCGTATACGTTTACTATTTACTATGAAAGCTGAAGATACAGCATCCTACCACTAGGTTCCCGATTGATAAGAAAATCTGGGGTATCGACTAGTCACAAATTTTCCGGATTTCCATGGAATATCCCGATCTGTCCTCTAGGCTTGAAAGAGCAGGAAATAGGAGCTTCAGGCGAAAAATCGGACCCGATTTCATTCTTCCATCGCATCTTATTCTCGGTCCAAAAGCTAGCACGTTTTTCCGAGGCTTAAGAGGTCGCGAGATTCGGCTTTCCACTGGGTCTTGCTCGAATTTAAAACAGGATTTCCACAGGGGTTTGCCTTGATGTCCCACGAGTTTTATCCCGGCGACCTGATGGCTAAAATATTAATAAGGGGACCAAAGTAGAAGTCTTTGGCGAAAGGGGTGAGAGAGATGCGATGATTTTTTTTTATATACAGACTGTAGGTTTTTTGCAGCCTAGATTTTTGATTCAGAAGTTGAACCATGGAAGCGACAATGAAACATTTTCGAAACTGAGGTTTTCACCAGAATTTGATCTCGGATTTGATACATCTTCAGGGTGAATCTTTGACATGTGCATCCCAAAATCGATGTCAATTCCAGGAACCTTTGGAAATTAAAGATTTTGAGTGACAAATTCAAAGGTGGTTTCACTTGTTTGATATGTATCTCAGTAACGTCTTATGATACTTTCAAACTGAGGACTGTCTTTGATAGATTCTAGGGGTAAACTAAAACTTTTGCAGTCATAACTTCAACTTATAGTTGTTTCAATGGGAGGCCATATATTTCATTTCACCACTGAATTGCATCTTTTTTTCTGAAATAATATGTAACACTTTCTTCTAAAATTAATCTATTAGATATCAATTATAGTCGAAGTATCTAGTTCCAGCATGGCATCTCTTTCTCCAGGTGAGAAATCACTAGAAAAAAAGGGTAAATGAAAAATATCGATTTGATTTTCTCGATCAATTTTTTGGATTCGGGCTTCCCAGGTTGAAATGACAATATATAGGGTGAGTCTTTGACTTGCACATATATTTAAACAAACCATTGATTCTATAGGTCAAGAGAAATACTTTTTTCTTATACCATTATTTTCTTTACATCCTAGATAAAAAGATATAGCCATTTTAAACTTTCAAAATGGGATATTCCAACCCTGGAAACATATTTTATCGTTAGATCTACAATGAATAATAAGGGTTGGTTTCACAAAACTTTGATTGTACCGTTAAATTAATTGGATCCAGCGCGATTCGTTGAAATTTCGAATTTACGTAAGGTTTTTTAATCGCACAATTAAAGTTTTGTGAATCTTTTGAACAGAGTTCGATTCAGCCAAAATTACCAATTTTTCTTATTTCGCTGATATAAATTCGTTTCAATCATGAATTTCTCCAAAAATGCACATATTTTAAGAGATTTCACGAGGAATACTTATATTTTTCAAAATGGCCAAATATTCTTTCAAGAGATGGGATCTTAGAATTTTTGACATAATCTTGTCATGTTATAATGTATATTGGTCAGAATGAAAAAAAAATGAACATGTGAGGGGAAATTTTCCACATCAATCAAAACCTATATTCTGAAAATCATTTCATTCGATGGAATCATTCACGAAATTTATTTTCAGTGTGATATCCGCCGTGCCGGGAAAATCTAAAATAGTTTGTTTTCGTCACTTCCCGTTATGTCGGAAACAGGAAACAGCTAACAATTTCGTTTTCTCAAATGGCATGCTGTATGAATCATCACATTTTTGGATTCCCGATCGAATTAAATTGCGACCTTGATCGAAACGGTAGTTCACTTAAATCCAGAAACTTTTCAGAGTAACCTGGATATTTTCTATTCAGGATGATCAGAAAAATATTCATATCTACTTGACCCTTAACGGAAAAATTCCTGAGCATAAAAATTTCGTGATTATTGAAGCCACGTCGTAAGTTTTTCACGTTGTCGAATCTTGATTAATTCCTTATTTGGAACTCCTAATTAAAAAGCATTATATTTATATTTCCCGAATTGAATAATATCCCATCATGCAACAGAACTATGTATGTATTTTAATGATATATTCCTGAGCTCGAAAGGAAAATTTTTTGTTTCTTATGAAAGAAAACTGCAACTCACCTTCAGGAGCTACTCTATTTCCGTGCTCATTGTTGCGTACGTTAGCACCAACATTTGAGCTCTGGTCGTCAGCAAGGACATTGCTACAACCAACCACCTGGTCGCCCTCCTCACTGGCTACAGTACAACCACTTTCATTCAGTCTTTCCCTCCCACTCCCGCAACAACAAAAAACGCGTTTCAAAGACATTTCACACTAAAAAATAAAAAACAAACACTTATACACACACAATAAAATCAACTTCGACAATCATCCGTTGTTTCACGCTAAGACGGTCGTTCGCAAAAATTAAAAAAAAAAAATAAAAACAACACTTATACACACACAATAAAATCAACTGCGGCAATCATCCGTTGTTCAGACCCAGGGCATGTCGACAATTGATTAGTTTTGCGTGGCCAACATTTGTGGAACTTTTTACGTTTGTTATCGGTTCCAGATTGAAAGAATCGCTTGAAATGGATCAATTTGAACTCAAAATGTACAGGTGGTGGTCTGTGAGTAATTTTGCGTTCCAATCTTCAAGAATTTTTCAGAACGCAAACATAAAAAGCTGTGATTTTGTAGACAGTAAGTAATTTCATTTTCTGAAATACATAAGTATACAGAGTGAGTCTTGGATATATATCATAATAGAAGATTCCCGAGGTCAGAAGAAACACGTTCTGTCTTCACATTTTTTCTGATTCAGCTCGGTTGGAAATATACAGGCTGTTGAAAATTTAATTTTCGAATATATCTTATGAATGAATTTTTCTAATTCTGTGTTAAACCGGTTCATTCTGCCACATCTTGTAGAACAAAATAGTGCAAAAATATCTCACTCTAGCACAGTTTTCATGGTAATATTTTCTATTGATTACATGTTGGGCTCCTGTCACGGATTTATTTATTATCTATCTGTCAAATTCATCAGAGATAAAACAATTATGCCAATTAATATTTTTCAATGCAAAAGGCACTGATCGATATTCAAAAACTCATCACTATTATTGAATAAAAATCGGAAAATTATACTAGAAATTCAAGATATCCTGAAACTGAGTTGAATGGTATTTAATGAAAATTTGTCAATTATCCAAAATGAAAGCATTATTCGAAAAAAGTAAGTTTAGAAAAATCTATATCAGCGAAATAAGAACATTGTTTACTTTCGTTGAATACAATCCTGTTCAAAAGTATAAACATAATTAAATTTTTGCTGCATTCTTTTGAAGGTTTAAACGATTATCTCATGCTCCGAAAAACGTTAATGGCATGTTTTTAGGGGTGGCAGAGTTCATTAAAAAGTTTTGAATGGCTATATATTTTTTTTAGTCTGAATCGGAAAAATATGAAATACGAAAAAAGTATTTCTTATGACGTCAAGAATCTATTGCTTAAATATATGTACGAGTGAAAGACCCATCCAGCATACAGAGTGTTAGTAAATAGGTGCGAATTTGCATTGAAAAAATTGACATTTTGGACTATGAATTGTAGTATCAGGTACTGAAATAAAATCAAAAACGAATTGAATCCTTCGTGAAATGAAACACATTTTTTTATCTTCTGTAATAAAGGACTAAAAAAATGATGCTTTATCGGGATTTTTGGAAAAAATCCTCCGTTCTGCCTCTACGAGACATTTTTGATGTTTTTGTAGTTATCGAATCATCAAGAAGGTAGAATTAAATAAAAATAGTGTTGAGAACAATTTTGGGATACATCAAGAAAACAAAATAACAAATACAAAATAACATGCCCCATATATAGAGAGAAAAGTTGACATTATTTCAAAAAACCTCTATGAAGGAATTATTGAAAAAATGTTGGTCCTTTATCACGAAAGAAGATTTATGTATGATGAGAATAGTGATAATCTAGGCAATTTGTCAATAATAATTAACCCCACAGAACATTTTGTCCTCGATTTTGTCGCATAACCAAAATGTACTGCAGAGTTATTCAACATTATCTTCATTGGAGTATGAAGAACGAAGAATAGTCCGAGAAATGCTGATATAAAGAGAATTTATAAAACCTCCACAAAAACAAAAATTTCAATAAATACATAGAAATTGAAATTTTTGATGATCGCCCAATGATCCATTACTCGCAATGACAAGATGGGAAGTCTTTCATATTGCCTTTTACATAGATTATCATCAGACAGATTTTAGGAAAAAACTAAATCGAGTCGCCAGAATAATGAATATAAGATTGTGAGTAGTTCTTCAATGAAATTGGCAATTTTCATTTAGTCCAAGCACCATTCAAAAATGATAACATAAACCGAAAATGAAAATTATTCAAAAAAGTTTGCATGGAAAAGTTCTCACACACATGACACTTATGCGGATGAAGGGTCATGTTCGTGTAGGGCATTGACGTTGGATTCTCGCAGTTTAGACCAGCGTACGCAAATATTCCGGCGCATCCTGTATACGCACTTTCCCGACGGAGCTTTCCCGCGCTTTTCCGGGTCCGATGTTTTCACAGGACCATTCCAGCGTGGACTATACTCTACGCTATTTCGAGTACGGGAGTTGTCGCACGCACGCACAGGCGCTTTATATTTGCGGCGCCGAAAAGGAAAACCGAGGAAAACCATTCGAGATTTCATGGGTTTCTCGTTTACGGGACGTTGATACCGAATATAGGGGTTTTGGACCGATTGAGCGCAGCTTTTTGATGGATATGGGAGAGAACATCGTTAAAACGACGGGTGTTAAGACTGTGGGTTGATAGAACACTTCGCTAGATCCGAGGGCAGATCCAATCGGGAAAATGATAGGTAGAATTGGAAAAGAGAAGGTGAAAGAACCGTCCACTTCCAATATCCAACATATATTCCATCAGAGTTAATTCACTGAATAAATTGAATGGATTAATTTTTTTATATAGTATCTGAGAAAGAAACTGCAACAACCCGAAGGATCTGTTTAAATTTCAAATGTTTTTGGAAAAACATAGATAATATAGCAAGGAATAAATGATTAAAGTTTGTGAAAAAAACGAAGGGTTTACAATTCTTTGTATTAAATTTATTGATAATATGTTTGTCCCAGGTTTAGCATGCTTATAAAACCCAGTGGGTATTTTCTGGTTTTTTCAAATTGATAAAAGCTATTTTTGAGAATATCCGAAAAATTCAAATATGAGTTTATTTCGTTTTTTTCGGTTTTTTTCAAAAATAGCAAATTTTCGGTTGAACAAACGTCACATTTATAATATTTCGCGCCACAAGAGTTAGGGATATCGTATTCAATCATTTTGAAAAGTATGTAATCTTCGAGAAAATCGCTGTAAAATCATTTAAATCTTGAATCGATCAAACAAAAATCAGTATGAAACATTTCGTCAATCTGGTCGGCTTTTTTCTTCATGAATGTTCTTATTTTGAAATGGAGTCAGTTTATCAACGGCTTCGATTTGAAACGAGTTTTCTGAGAAGACGTAAATTAACAAACACTGAGGCTAATAGGGCTATCGGAATGCTACAGGGTGACCTAACTCAGGTTGTTGTAGCGGAAAGTCAGCCAAAGTGTGATATCTCGACTTTGGAATAGGTTCAGGGAGACAGGTTCCCTGTTGAAAAGACCAAGGCTTGGTGGGCAACGAAAAACAACACCTGCTCAAGATCGTTTCATCACCGTTTCGGCGAGAAGAAAGCCTACATCGAGTAGAATGCTACGGAATACTCTTCAAAATGCAGATGGGGTCCAAGTTTCTATCGAAACCATCAGAAGACGTTTGAGAGGGGTGAATCTAGGTTCTAGACGTCCATTAAGAGGAGTTCCACTAACATGCGACCATAAGCGTCAAAGACTGGAATGGGCAAGGCAACATATCAATTTGAATCTTAAGCTTCAATCACAAAAGCCTCATCCATTAAGTAATTTCTATTAAAACTCTGTCAATATTTGTGACTTGAATTCAAAAATACTGACTGATGTTTGATGTTCCAATGGAAAATTATTTTAAGTTTGATTCAGTTTATTTTTTACCTCACGGTCCCAGTTAACGATAATGAAATCAAAGTGGTTCAGAATTGAAAAAGGTTGAGAACCAATTCTCTGATGAAAATCATTCATTGCAATCGAATCTATGACGGTAATTGATTATCTAAGGAGGCCTTTTGATGAGTGATACTTCATTTTCATATTAATCATTTTTCAATTGATTTCAACCAGTTTAATCAATATTTCATACTGCTTTCTTGATTAATTCAGTCGATTGCTCACTAAGAAAACAATTATTCGATCGACGTAATCGCGAAGACGATAAGCCTAATCAATGCTACAACCCCATTAATCAACCCTCCTTGCAAGTATCGTTTATCGAAAAGGAAAGGCGCCTAGGGTTACGTAATTTCATCCCTATTCGTGTTGCAGATGAGTAATTCTGGCGTAATTAAAAGTCTAAGTAAACATTCAACTTCGACATGTTATGATAACAATGTTAATGTCTTGCAGGCGTTGGAAGATCTAGGTTAACGATCATAATTAAAATGGAAAGGGTTAATTAACGACAATCTCTATCTGAATTGGACAGAGCAGGACTTGGGACAATAAGCTGATTTGGATGCAATTTTTAAAAGCATTTATTAATTAAACTTGCTTCCGTGTATCTCTCATTTTATAATTCTTTCCACGGCAAAATTTTTTATTCGTTTTCGAAGTAGCTGGCTCCCAAACCTCGTAATTTCGTACATAACAATGAAAACCTGCATTGAAAGGGATTGTGACTATATGTAGAAAAATAGCACACAAATATGTTAAGGTAAACACGAAATTATGTTTTTTAATAAATTTTTTCCAAGCCTATAAATATTGAGTTCTCTCACTTTCTATACACGCCTCGTAGTATTTGTCGGTGAATTATAGAAAACAAACACGAAAGAGCTTATTCAGTTGAGTAGTTTTCATGAATACCCAGAATCTAGACCAAATTTAATTTAATGTTGATCAAACTAATGCGCATTAGTGGGAACAATAAAGGAGAAAGGAATTATAATACTGTAATGGAAATGCTATATTTGTTTTAATTATGTTGTTTTTTTCAAACTGATTTATTTGCAGGTCTAAAATAAACGGGTTACTAATTTATTCCTATAATTTCACAATTGAATACATATGGATGGATTGCTGAATTCTTCCAGTTCTATGTGAATTTCATGCAGTACCTACGGCCTTTTTCACTTCTGACGTCAAGAGTTCCTTCTACTATTGAAATTTCATACACTCAACATTTTATTCGAGTCAATATTTAATAAACGTGTATTATACTCATATTTCCCGATTATTATTTCATACCTTCGTTTCCTTTTGTTTCCGAAATTTGGAGGGGGATCTCCTTTGTATGAGAGCATCTTCTCGGGCCTGAGAGAGCCCAAAGTAATTCATTAATTGATTAATGGAAGAATCTTGGATCTGACGAAATTCCCGAAATTCTTGGAGTGTCGGCTTTTGTATCTGCTTAGAACTCTTCATAAACTTGGAGGTTCCTGTTCTGAGGCCTTTATTCGAAGGGTTCCGCTCGGGTTCCGAGGAGACTGTTTACGCCATCCATTATAATCTTGCTATCAGCTGTATATTACAGGAAATTGCAAGCTTTTGTTCAGATATATGAAGTCCCAGCCAGGGCCACGGCTCATTGGTTTATGCCGGAATTTAGTTAACCCGAAGACAAACTAAGTTAACCCGCACCTCATCAATTACGTGGGCCATAAATAATTCAGCGTGATCATTAGATTCGATCATTAGATTCGATAAGGTTGTCGTTGGAAGAGTAAAGAGAAAATCTTGTGCGTTACTCTTATAAACATTAGTACAGCGATCAAGTATGGACATTATTATTTCTCAAATTAAACACACAAATTGTAATAATTACAAAAAAAAAGGGAAAAACACCATTGAGGAGAAACTTTTAATAATCTGAATCATTGAGGAAATAAATCAACTTCTTTTGAATCAGAAATGCATCGAAACGTTGACAAAACATATGAGTGTAGAAGTGGCAGCATCAAATCTTCAATTATGTTAGAACTTGTTCAAAATTCATGCCAAACAATTGAAGAACGGATTGTTATTTAAAAAATTATATAAGACTGCTAAAACCTAGGCTAAAATAGAGGTTTTTAATACATATTCTGAGTAGATCATACCCACAATACAAAAAAGCATTTTGGAATGAACAAAGCTTTTTGAATATGATTCTTACACCTGTGTTCTGAAACTCGTTACAAAGCATCTCATCGTGAACAGCACGTTGAACAATTCCTCATACAACCAAACAGCTATACAATCCAATACAAAGATTCTTCGAAGAACGTATAAGGAATTATTAGAAATAAACGACTTAAGCAACCTGTCAGTCTGTTGCTAAAACTAGTTGATTCAATCATACTCTGGATCTGACAGTTCATTATTCTCGATCAAATTTTCGATCATTTCAACGAAATATATCCGACTGTGAATTTGACACCACCAGAAATTCGAGTTGCTGGAGAACAAGTATCCGAAGAGCTGACTCCAATAAAAAGCAGGGGAAGGTACGAAAGTGCGTAGAAAGCTTAATAACGAGATTAATAATACCTTGCTCACATGGCACCTCAGTTGACTAATTTCACTAATCTGAACAGTAGGTATTCGGCATAAAGAGCGAGAGAATACAAAACGTTTATTCTTCCTTTCCTTTTATTTGCCCTAAATCATGTTGCTTAATATCTCAAATCTGAAAAACTCAACTGGTACTGAACTGAGATTCACGAGAAAAACTAGAAATATCCAACGATCTCCAGTTTAACCTGACCATACACCAGAGTAGAGTGAATAAACGAAGTCATCCGCTCTATTTCATTTATTGCTCTGAAGCAAAACCACAAACGAGAAAATTGAATTTTCTTTTTTTTCTATGTGATCGCAAAGTTGGCAAAGGATATAGATAGTTTCTTTCAGATGGATAGTATATCTATTGCAAATGACTCTGGTTGTGAGTTCTGAAAGAAATTGCGATTGCATATAGATCACAAGGTATTTCTTCATCACGACGACTATACAATATTTTTATAGATTTCTATAAGTTTTTATCGTATGTAGCTTATGTAATTTGATTAGACTCATTATAGGTAGAATGTTCTATTACTTGAATATATCTATGGTTCTGATCAAAGATTATAGAGTATACTCTATAATCTTTGGTTTTGATAATGAGTATCTTTATCACAATGATCTGCTTCTCTGAAAACATTGATAAACACTTCAAAACTGTCATGTTTGAATATAATTTAGTGTTATTGCATTTTGTGGGCACCGCGACATGAAAATGAAGGCCTTTGTTATAAAAATCATAAACTGTGACACGTCGAAGGCTCAAAATATTCAAATTTTCATTTACGGTTGGTATGCAACACAAAATACGTTCGCCGAGTTTTACCTGTTGCAGATCCTGAAGTACTGACTGATGCGACACCTGCCGCCAATTTACTGACTTCCTTCAGCATAGGAGGCACGAATCTTGGACTATTATTACCTCCACCACCACCCACCGTCAACAAAAGCCCCAGTCCGCTTTTGTTCTGTTTGGGAGAACTCATTGTAAACAATCCACTTCACTATTTTTAACCTCAAACCGGGCAAGACCAACAAAACACTTGTCAGCCCTCGCAAATTGAAAACCCTGTAACACCACTTGAACCGTGCATAATTTGAATGAAATACCGCCAATGCGATCGATTTTCACGACAAAATTATGCTTTCAATCACCGAAACAACTTTGTGTAATTACCTCATATCTGACATTCTGTCAGATTATTTACCTACGAGATTAGGAACCGCGCATGCAACCGTTGAGGTTATCTTCTGGCTCTAAGGATGTATCATGTGTTACCTAACCATATTATGCTTCGAATACAGGAGCGTATTAGAACGGCCCGACACTGACCGTATTTTGTGGGTTGAGCCGAAAGAAAAGTTGGAGTTGGTGAAAGCACAATAAGTCCCAAGCGACATTTAATTATAATATCTTGAAATGTCTCTTGTGGTTTGTTTCGGTGATAGTTATTTAATGACATTGCAAATCGTTTGATGAGAGCTACATGAGAGCTACTACAACTATCATTGATTTATTGATGTTGAATAAGATTATCAGTAGAAGTCTGAGTTCTGATGACTCTGCTTTGATACTTCTGGAGAAATTCTGAAAAGTTTGTACCTTGTATCGACTACACCCTCTCAGTCCGTCCCTGGCTCTGCATGTGATCCATAGAAACACCTTGACAGTCGTATTTTCGTGCGTCGTTTCTATATTTACAACTTCTTATGTTGCGCTGGTTAGTTTGAGAGCCGGCGAATGAAAATTCGTTTCACAGTAGTAAGAAAACCGGCGATAGATTAACATATCGATAGTTCGTTGGAGTCCAAAGTCCCTGGTCAATAACGCATTCAGAAACAACCATCCAACGTGACGTGCCTTGTCTATAATGAACGAAATTGATCAAAATACGCATCGGAGGCCTGTCCTCTCAATAATGAAGATTTTCGTCGATTTCCTAACAGCTCTTACTCGTTTGGTTTTCATGGTCTACGATTACCTGATTCACTCTTCGTTCTGGCTGATGTACAGAAATTCTAACCAGAAATCACCACCTATTTCCGACCTCCTGCTGCTGGATTCGGCCACTCAGATTGCGTATAAAATCAGAACGAGGAAGGTAAGTTTTGTTATTGACCTGAAATGGTGGATGCTCCCTTGATGTTTGCCATTTTTTATGAACTTACTCTAGGAATTACAAGTCCCAGTTGAGGAGTTATTATTGCAATGAAAGATTAATATTTTAATTGCCCATTGAATTCTTATGGACGTTCATAAAAGTCAGCGTATGGAAACATAATTTGCGGTTTCATTCAATTGACTTCATGAAAGTGAAACGACCCGTTCAATTAACTGACAAAAAAAGTCCTTGAAAGTCAAACAAAACAAGTAGCGAGAAACCATCGATCGTCATATATTATGAGTTATTTCTGTTGACTATAGTTCCATCAAGTATGCAAATAATGAATAATACAGGTTATTAGTATGCTTCAATTTCCAACACTTGAACACTTTTTAATCGAAAAAGATTCAAGGGAAATTTCTTTCACATGCGGATTAGGCTATCAGTTTCGTTTCGTGAGATTTGATAAGGGTTTCGAAAGAATTCGTTCACTAAATTCCGTATCATTCTCAAGTGCGAAATCGCTTTCGTATTCGATATTGGTGGATGCGCTATCATGAAAAACCTTCAGCCTTTGCAGCAGGATAATGGTATCCAAACGAAGGTTGTGAATAAACAACTACATATCGGTGGAATTTAATAAAGAGACAGTCTCCTGTAAAAAACATTAATCTCGCTTTAAAAAAGTTATCCATAGGATAAAGATAACGTACTCATTCATTTTATCAGGCATAAATTTTCGATTGTTTCATTGCTCGAGTACAATGATAAAATATCATTAAATTCGATAGTGAAGTTTATTAGTTTTTGTGACGGCAATTCGCAAAAACATTAATCACAAATAATTCACTATAAATATAGCCTCACTACCTGTAGGATTTACGGAGTAGAATGAATTTGATTTGACTTTTGTTACAAAACTGCCTAGTGAATACCTTAATCTGACCAGAGAAAAAGTAATGTTTGATAGCTTTATCTTCTCAGCATCCGCTGTGTGTGGTGTTTAAAAACAAATAAATTAATTGTCTTCATAATACTACAGTGATTTCTTTTATACCGAATATTCAACACCAATGCCGTTTAGAGTAATTCAAATTCAAAAAAACTCTCTCACTCTATTTCTCGTAGGGTTTAAACTAGAGTTTGTTTAAACAACACCTGTGTTTTCCTTGAATTTTTATGACTTAATCTAATATTATCCTCCTTTGAATTTTCAGATAAAATGCGTGCACGTCTTAGAATCTTTCATATCCCGTATAAATCTCATAAATCCGACCCTGAACTGCGTTGTTGCGGAGAGATTCGAGGAGGCGAGAGAAGAAGCCAAAAAGATGGATAAACTCTTGGATTCGGGGATGATTTCTGAACATGTCTTTGAAAACGACAAACCCTTTCTAGGAGTGCCTTTCACCACAAAAGACGGCATCGCAGTGAAAGGAATGATCTATTCGGCGGGGTTAGTGGCGAGGAAAAACACCGTGGCCGAAGAAGATGCTGTTGCTGTGAAAAACTTGAGAAATGCCGGAGCGATCCCTATAGCACTAACGAACGTTTCGGAACTCTGCATGTGGTAAGGATAGTTCCTCACTTTGAACTGTGTGATTTTGAATTTGAGTAGCCCACAGATGAATTAAAGTAGCTCCCAGAGACAACAAATTGTTGTCCATAGATCTACTATTTATCTACGTTCTTGTGTCTATAACATTTATCTCTATGGACGGGGAATGTCTAAAGCCGTTGTTCTTTTTCTTTATGCTGTTGGTGAGACTGCTAACGTCATGGTTATTGTCAAAACGGTCAGGCTTGCTCAAGTACAATCGCCGTCTCAAGTTCATATGCAACTAATGACGGTAAGAGTGTAAAACTCTGCCTCGCTAAATTACTTCAAAACATTGAAAAGGACGCAAAATGTTATAATGGTATATTCTAAAACAAGTTGCAGAATGGGCCCCGATTCCAACACGAATGCGAAACTATGAGTATTGGAGATTTTCAGACGATATTTTCTCTATTTCAGTCAAGTTTTGTGAAGGACTCTCGAAATTAAATGAAAAATTGAGATTAGTGACTTTTGTATTATACACCCTGATGACGGCAGGCGAATGCTTGCCGAAACGTCGGTAAATACCAACAATAAGATAATTGAAATAGCCCAAATAATGTCCCAGCAAATATTCCATCATCAAGAATATCTCGTTAACAATTTTGTATTGTATCTTGGCAGTTGGTATGACTTACGAAAATTGACAGATTACGGAATTTGATTTCATTTGAGAATTGATAGGATCGGACGTCAGTACTGACAACCACAAAACGAAAAATATAACTGAAAACAATGCTGTAATTAATTCATTACAACACTACTTCTAGTTCTGTAATGAACTCAATACGATACTGACATAGAGAATAGTATATTCTAAAACAAGTTGCAGAATGAGCTCCTATTCCAACACGAATGCAAAATTCGAAAACGAGAGACGAAGGAGCGAGTTTTCGATAGCATGATGGTTGGAATTGCCTTCTGCAACGAGTATTAGACGGTATTTTCTCTATTTCAGTCAATTTTTGTGAAAATCTCTCGAGATTCGAATGAAAATTCAGATTAGTGATTTTTGTTTTGTATCTTGGCAGTTGGTGTGACATACGAAATTTGACAGATCACGGAATTTCAATTGATTTGATTCGAAACTTGATTTGATCGGAGGTCAGTACTGACAATCATGAAACGAAAAATATAACTGAAAACAATGCTGTAATGAATTTCATTACAGCACTACTTTTAGTACTGTAATGAACCCATAACGATACTGAAATAGAGAAAAAAGTTTATTCAGTATGCTGTAAGCAACTTGTACATACAGTAAATTCAAAAATATAAAAAGGGGCAGGTAAAACAACTCAAAGGGCATAGCTTGTCAATTATCCTAGATTCGACTCTGGACTGACAACCCCGAGCCTCCCTTTTTATGCGTAAAATTGTTAACCTTGCTCCTTCTTATAAATTTGAGCAGACTATCATTACAGGTCGAATCGACCATATATAAACTATTTCCATGAAATTGACTAAGCCTCTATCTTGTGGATCGCATGAACATAAAGAATGGACTAAACGATATGCTCGTAGTATTGAAGTCTATGAAAGAGACAAACGTTTATCGCTGCTCTAGAATTCTAAAACTTTCTAGTAAAAGTTATGAGTTTTCTGAATTAGAATAAGAGCAAGATGCGTCATTCAAGAAATTAAAATCCGTCAGCGTTAACAATTTGCCAAATGTTGCAAAGCCGCTAAATGGCCTACTCCGGCTCTGTATTCTCTAAATAGCGATGCCAAGATATACAGGATGTTCCCCTAAAAATTGTGAGCAGTTGTTTTAAAGTACAAAAGATCCCGGAGGTCTGCATTGCTACGTATTTTTCAAATTGGCTTCATATATTTCAATCATGAAAGACCTTTTCTTCTGAGATAAATAGCTCATCCAAGGGCGGTCCTAAGGGGGGGGAGGGGGTTAGAGAGGGGTAACTCCCCCCCCCCCAGAACAACTAAACCATTTCAAATTTTTTGATCCATTTATGAAATGAAACTAACAAATATATAACACTTATTGTGACTAGGACCGCCCATGAGCTCATCAATAGTTTAAGGCTTTCACGACCGGATATAATGACTTTGGGAGAGTCTTCTGGCCGTGGTCTATTTCGAATTTTTTCACCTTAAATTTCGCCTACATCTGCGGTAGGCGTCTTCAGAGGATTCTTGATCTTAGATTGTAACTCGACCGCTGACTTCCTGATTCTGATGAGAGTCAGTAACGCAAGTAAACAAATACGCCTTCTAGATTTTCATGGCAATATTCTTCAAGGGATTTATACCCTCTTATATATTATAGACCTTTGTTTTCTAGGTGGGAAAGTGACAACAACGTACACGGTCGTACCAACAACCCCTATCACACAGGAAGAACGGTGGGTGGTTCATCCGGTGGAGAAGGATGTATACAAGCCGCTGTAGGTTCTGCTTTTGGCCTTGGTTCCGACATCGGTGGATCCATTCGCATACCCGCCATGTTCAATGGCGTGTTCGGCCACAAACCGTCACCTTCGATTGTGTCCAACGTGGGGCAGTTCCCTTCTCCTACAACTGAAGAGCTGCAAAGTTTCCTGGGCTTAGGCCCAATGTGCAGACACGCAGAGGACCTCATTCCACTTCTCAAGGTTCTTGCAGGGGACAAAGCCGCTGAATTGAAGCTAAACAAGCCGGTGGACATCAAAGATTTGAGGGTTTTCTACCAAGAAGATAATCAAGGTGGACTCTATGTTTCTTCTGTGAACAAGGAAATACGAGCGCTCTTCAGTGAGTAAAACTTTTCTATGTTCTAAGGCAGAAGGGTGAACAGAAAAACTTCTTGATACCGTATTTTTTTACTATTAATTTTTGTTTTCGCAGAAAGAGTTGCTACATATCTTGAAAGAGCACACTCCAAAAAAGTTAAAAAATTGGAGCTTAAAGATTTCCGTAGAAGCACTGAGATATGGCTGGCATGCATGAAAACTCCCAACGGGCCATCTTTCCAACAGCAGATGGCTAATTTGGAGGGTGATCTCAATCTGCCATTGGAATGTGCGAAATGGTGCTTGAGATGTTCCAATCACACCCTTATAGCATTGTGCACGGCAATTACTGAAAATTCGGGGGTGAAATATGGTGGGGAAGCACACTCCCGCGTACTTGCGTTCAGAGACAAACTCAAGAAAGAATTAATCGAGATTTTGGGTAAGTTTTCGTCTTCTTGGTCCGAAAATGAAAGGCTTATATGATGGTTTATTTTCAGGAGATGATGGGGTCTTGATCTACCCGACTCATCCTACAGCGGCACCTTACCACAATGAACCAATCTTCAAACCATTCAACTTTTCCTACACCGGCATTATCAATGTTCTTGGCCTTCCTGCTACCCACATTCCTATGGGTCTGAATTCTGAAGGCATCCCAATAGGGCTCCAAGTTATAGCGGCTCCAAACAATGATAGGTTATGTCTGGCAATGGCCATAGAATTTGAGAAAGCCTTTGGAGGTTGGGTTCCACTAGATGTTGATTGATTGCGCTTTGAAAAATAACCAAAGACCTTTTTCTTTGGAATTTTTCGAAAAGAAATTCCTCACTCACTGTGATAAGCACTAAGTATTCAGCATTTCTTATATTATTCTGGGTGAAATAACTAGACGCCTTCATAAAGAGAGCTTTAAAAAAGCGCGGTCCTTGTGATAGTATCATTTGTCAATACCATGTAATTATGAATTTAAAACACCATTAAATAAGGAGTAAACACATGATTATTTATCTAAATGTGCGATATTTCAACATAGATTAAATAATAACATATTTTCATGAACCTATTCTGCTTATTTTGTTATAATTTGCAATGATGTTTGATTTTATTCAATTGTTTTAAATATTGACTGAACGTTTTACTATCACAATAACTGTTTATACATGTATTATTTTTATGAACATATTTTATACTTAAATAACAATTTTATATATAACTTTAAATGTGCAACCTACCAAGAAAGCTGAACCATTACTTAAATTTTTTTTCATGTATTTTTCTACAGAATGTGATTGCCATAAAAAAAATTTAATTTTGAGAAAATGTTTTTCTTCACAGTCCATACAATAAATTCAATCATCACAGTAATGGCCCTTTCAAAACTAACTTGTATAAAAAATAAAACTAATATAAAACAAGATGTATTAAAGAATACTCAGTTTGATTCATTTTTTATTGCATTCTCTTCTATGTTTGACTAAAACAGTAAGTTTTTTACAGTCCAAATCACAAAATGGGCAAGTATATCCTGTATGCTTTTTCATATGGAAAATAAGATTAGTTTTATACTTATACGATTTCTTACAAATATCACAGGTGAACAACACATCAGATTTATGGCTCAATTTGTGGCTTTTCAACTGACTTTTTGTTTTGAAATATTTCTCACAACTTCCGCATTTTAAATTTCTACTATTTTTGTGAGTACTTTGGTGTTCAGATAAATTGCTCTGATCAGAGAATGTCTTACCACAATTCTCGTAATTACACTTGAATGGCCTCTCATTAGTGTGAGTTCTGAGATGTCTTTCAAGTTTGCTAGGCACTACAAAAGTTTTGAAGCATATCTTACATTGGTACAGATCAGAATGTATTTTTTTATGAATTGTTAATTCACTCTTAATAGGAAATGTCTTCCCACATTTTAAGCATATGAAAGGTCGATTTTTTGTGTGTATAGCAATATGGGAATTCAATGAAATTCTTCGTATGAAAACCCTATCACAGTGTGGGCATTTATATTTTTTTTGAGATTTTAATTGAGGAGCAACAACTTCATCAGATAAATTCAAATTATTCCTAATTGATTCAATAGATACCAAGTTATCAGCAGATTTTGTTTTCTTTACATTTTCAGTATAAACACAATTCTTAATGACAATACTTTCATCCAAATCTTTTTCGAAATTCACTTGACTTTGTGTTCTGAAATGATTTGTATAATCTTGATCAATAGGTTCATTGAATTTTTGAATACACCCATAACTCAAGTCAGGGTTAGAATACAATTCATTCAGTATAGGAAGACTTTCAATATTAGAAGAATGCCTCAAAACAGTATTGTTATACTCTTGGGAAGATGGAATGTATCTTGATGTTGTACTCATGTAATCATTAATGTTTTCCTGTAAATTCGTTGCATACATGTTTGAAGTCTCTGCAACAATTTGCAGTACTTCATTATGTGAGGGTACATCATTTATATTTTCTGATTCTGATAGTAAAGCACTGACAGGGTGGTTTAAATAGTTGTCAATACCATTTTTCAAATTAACAATAACACTCTTCTTTTGGATATCCTCAGGTATATTCAAATTACTCACTTCTAAACATGAAGTTCTGTCCAAAATGTGGGAGTCAAATTTTTGATTGGTCTCGATACAAATGTCCACAAAATTTGAGAACTGTTGGACTTGCACTAGACAATGATTACAGATTTCTTTTGGTTTGCAGTCGTCTTTAAATATCTGAGGAGTATTTCAATAGATCATTGAAAAATTGTATAATCCTTTACTTACAGAAAAATTGAGGCATTTCTTGATTTTATGTTCTATTGTTTCATTTCCCACAAGCTTGAAAACGGAATTCTGATTGAAACTAATAGTACCGCAAAGTCTACATAAATTTTTCATAGAAATCATGAGAAATTTGGATTTTATTCATAATTTGACTCTTTTTCAATTTGTTTATATTTTGAATCTGTCAAATAATGTACTTCAACCTCAAACACTTGGTTCAAATCACAGATATTTTATTAGAGATAGATGTATAGAACTCTATGCTTCAATTTAAAATATTTGTTGGCAACAGTGGACACCTTAACCATAGAGTCTTATAAAGTTAAAAATTTGAAATTTTTTTTGGAGAAACGATACGTTTCATATTCACTTCCGAAATTTGATCAGATTATGTATGTATATCGAGGGATTTTTATCAGTAAATCTTGTTGTATTCGCGAGAAGCTGAGAAAACTTATAGTGATTCAAGAATTCATGGGCTAAAACAGAATTATTGAAAGATGGATTTTTACATTCGGTATATATTTCTTCTGCCTTTTGCCGGAAACTTTTACCGTCTATGTTTTGTACCTGGGTATACCAGTGTAGGACAACAGCTTCAGCACCTAGAATTGGCTCAAAATCCAAGAAGTAAACCAAGGAAGGGTCGAAGTTATCTTCAAAGTCTGAAAGAGAGGTATTTAAAGGAACTGAAAAATATGTCGAAGAAAATGCTTGCCGATGGGGATATTCGAGAAAGTCTGCTCTGGTATATCGCCGCAGTAGCATCTCATGTCACATAAACACTGGTCACCACACGTCTCTCCTTCCATGCTCAAGATTTCCACGGAGTTTGGAGTGTCTGCTACGTCAGTTATAACAACACTATCACATTGGTGTACAGTTTCATCCGCTAATTCCCCAAGAAAATCCTTAGCCATCTTCGTGTCCTCTCTGATTTCTTCATCGCGGTATTGTACCGATTTTTCGTGAGCTTCCCTGCGTTGCATTTGATATTGCACGTATTTTTTCCCTGAAAATGTTCAGTCTAGATCAGTTGGAGTTATGGTAAGTGGTCGAGCCTATATTGAATAGCTGGACCTATAATAACGACCTTTCTTCACCTTATCCAAACTTTCAAGTTAATCAGTATATAATAGTATATTCTAAAACAAGTTGCAGAATGAGCACCTATTCCAACACGAATGCGAAATTCGAAAACGAGCGACGAAGGAGCGAGTTTTCGAAAGCATGATGGTTGGAATTGCCTTCTGCAACTAGTATTAGACGATATTTCCGTCAAGTTTTGTGAAATACTCTCGAAATTCAAATGACAATTCAGATTAGTGACTTTTGTATTGTATCTTGGCAGTTGGTGTGACTTACGAAGTTTGACAGATTATGGAATTTGAATTGATTTGATTCGCAACTTGATTCGATCGGAGGTCAGTACTGACAACCACAAAACGGAAAATATAACTGAAAACAATACTGTAGTTTCATTACAGCACTACTTTTAGTACTGTAATGAACTCATTACGATACTGAAACAGAGAAAATAAGTTTTTGCATTTCGAAATGATGAATCATGCGACAATGGAAATGATACTCTGGGGTATGGAGATTACTTCTGTCCAATTGTGGATGTTCAAAGAATTCAACGTTCTTGATACAGTACCTATATTAGCGTCGCAACATACAGGTCGGTCCAAAATCAGCCCCAGAAGCTTCGCGAACCCAACAGCCTCGTTGTGGTCCTTGCAAAAGTCTACCAACATGGCGGAATAATTCACGGTATTCTCATTTATTTTATAAAGGTCACAGACTAGCTCCTTCATCAACCTCAGCCTCTTCATGTCGGATTCGTCATTTTTATGAAAGCTTTGCTCGAACCAGAACTTGAAAGCGTTGAAATCCTGCACCGGGATGTTCTCAGTGTTGCCTTTATCCTTCTTCTGGAAGGCTCTTTTCAACTCTATCAGTTGCTCGGACGACGGCATCGTGATCATCAGGTTGTAGATGATGAAGTCCTTCCAGTGGATGCATTCGGATTTGGAGAAAAGCTCGTTTATGACCTTCTCTAGCTCCAAGGTGGACAGCATGCGCCACATGTCGGGCGCAAGAGGTTCCTTGCCATCCTCTACGTCATGCACCAACATGTCTTGTAGCAGAAACGTGAACTGCCTCTCTATGAAAAGATACGCATTAACTAGGTAAACTCCATTCACTTTTATAAAATCACATAGGAGGTCAATGTATCGTTTTCAAGAGTTGGTGCACCTGATGAAAAGTCAGTGCGGACACAGAAAATATCGTTTATGACGAAATGACGTTGCCAGTTTGTTAACATATTGTTCGAATTCGAAATATTGCAAATAACTGGGAGAAGAAATCCTTTCTATCAATTTATATACACGTTAATTATTTTCGTCCATCACATATTTTTCAATTAATTCATTTTCCGAATAAATTCACATTCTGAAAAATACGTGATTGCTAAGAATGTAGAAAGGGCAACATAGTGTTGACTTGGAACATATTTTGACTAAAGTCATAATCTCCATTTTCGTTCGTTACAGAGTAGAATGTATCAAATTTTCAAGGCCAGAGGTGTGATTTAATAATTGTGAATATAATAGACGACAGTTCAATAATATCAACAAAAACCTTGAGGAAACATCAAAGATATTTCGATCAAAATTAGACCATAATGTCATGGAGATGATTGCATCCATTAATAGAAGAGTATTGTACCTGGTATTGTACCAGTGGGAGCAATATCCAACAAAACCCTATGCAGATTCTTCAACTGCACAATCGTGAACACCGACTCTTTCTTCCACTCCTTGATCGGAGGCGGCGGCGGTGGTAGGTCGTCGGGAAAAAGAAGAACTTCTGGTTGAACATAGAATTGATCCCTGTCGATCAACAATTCGATCTGGATCGGAGTCTCGTTCTCTATGGCGTTCGCTATGACGTCGCAGAGTTGATCGATGCTCGACTGCTCGTTGTTGTATCTTTTACGGATCAGGCCGTAAATTTCGTTCATCATTTCTTTCACTTTGGCGGTCATCTCTCGGAAGCGGATCTCGCTGTCGCATTTCAGAAGTCTCAGCCTAACGATCACCTCGAAAAGAATTCGAATTGATTTTGTGGTGGGTTCATAGAAAATGGTAACATAAGAATTCGGTGTATATTACCCTTTCGGCTTCGCCTTCTATGGCCGTTTTCCATTCTTCAACAAGCTTGTCCATGTTGTCCCTCACTATGTCCGACATTTGTATGGAAGGAGCTCCTTTTCCTTTCTGTTTCTCCGGTTTCGGTTTTCCCAAAGCGAACTTTCCTTGAGTGTTAACCACAACCTTGAAAAGTAAAAATCTAGTAAGAACCCAAAACAAAATATCGATGCTGTAGACTTCTCCTTACTTTCAAAGCAGAACTTTTGGTCTTTTCCACGAAATCCGAGCTCTTCGTCACCTTGACCGCCATCTTATCGTTGAAGTATTTAGTGTCGAAAGCGTCATCCCACATGGAATATGATTCGTACGTGTGAACGCTGTCGGAGTCTAGAACTCTGAGCAATTCTTTAGAGAAGGGAGTTTCTTCTGGTGGCATGTTTGTTATTCCAGACACATAATAGTCCGTCAATAATTGAATTGTATCTAAAAATAACGCATCCGGTTACTCATTATATTTTTATAAATAATCTGTATTGAAAATCTCCAAAATAAAATACGTAATGTATCGTCCAAATCCCCTGAGTACATCTCTGCCTTTCTTCCGAGCTTTCCAGAAAGTACCTGTCAATTCTTAGACAGGAGCGCACTTGCGACATATGTATAAACGTCAGGTTGAGTCGACTATAGTTGTGAATTTCCGAAGTGAAGAGTAGTGAGAGTGAATCAGTAAAAAATTAAAGGCTGTGTACATAAACAAGTGTAGTAATTGTGGCAATGAGTCAGACTTTCAACACAAAAAACAATTCGATTACCCTGCAAACTTGAGTTATCACCTCGATCGATCACAAAAGACATACAGTGAGTTGCACGATCGACAATCAAAATTCAATTTTTCATCAAAATTTCAATCGTACGTTGCCTCGATTGTGAGTACATCGAAAAGTATTTCCAAGCTGAACGCACCCACAAATCTGTCGAGTTCCAGTTGCATGGCGCACAGATAAATCTGCGTCAGCTCGTGAAGCTCCTTCCGCAACCAGTGCATCTCTATGATCCTTTCCCTCTCCCCGAAAGACTCCATGATATTTTGCTCGCTGGTGGATTGCAGAGCTTTCCTCAATTCATCAGCCCTGCAGTGTAGTTCCGCCTTAACCTCGTCATCCGACCTGAGACACTCCGAGATGCTGTTGAAGGTCATCTGGAAGTCGTGCAGAATTTGCTGCCTGTCGTCAGGGCGCTGGAGAAACTCCAACAGATGGGATTTCGTGTGGGAAATGTATGGTTGAACGTTGTTCAGTACCAGCCTCCGCATGAAAAGGATCTGCAAGGGATTAGATCAGATTAGGATCTGATTCTTGTGGCAAAAAGAGGTTCAGGCAGAAGACGAATTTCGTGGTTAAAAACTCTCAGGACCTGGTGTGTATCGGTTTTGTGATTGAATTTTTTGACTTCAATCTGGAAGGATTATCAACAGGAAGGTTTTTCGTTTCAATATTTATTAAAATTTCATTTGGAAATCTTCGATTTGGGTACTATGCCTCTTTGAGAAATAACTCTTATCCAACCGCCGAAGGTTCAGTTATTAATATACCCCGAGAAATTCCCAAATTAAGTGATGAAGCATTTCCTTCAACTTTTCCAAATCAACCGAGTTACATGACGTCTTCAGTTACTCCGAAAAAAACTCATCCTGAGGAACGGAGACAAAAATTAGTTGCTCATTATGACAATGTTTACACCGATTGAGACAAACAAGATCAGATCGATTTATTTTTCGACTTTTGTTGTCATTTCAAAGACGAGGCAATTTTCAACTTCTTTTCCAACGTTTAAGAAAAAGACTTTGTTCACTTCTATAATATAAATTTCGAGGGGGAATTTCCAAAAATATCATCGGGGTTTGAGATCTAGAGTAATTTGAGAATCGGAGTCGTTTTTAGAGACGAAAAAAATCATTTCTAATTGCAAGTGGTTATTAGGTGACAGGTATATTTGTGACTTTTTTTCCTCTTTTGATGTTCACTCCCCTGCTTTATCCGCTTCAGAAAATAAAATAATTTTCATTCTGATTGTAATCTTGTGGAACTAAATACAACAGCTACCTCCTCGTGGCGAGTTCTGGATTATTCGCGATAAAATATTGAGAAATTATTCGCAGATAAACGAAATGCTGTTTTTTTTTCCTCCCTTAAGTTCTTTATTTCATTGTGAATTGAAATAAATTCGAAATTATATCGAAAACAGTACGAATGGCACAAGAAAACTGTATACTTTCTACATCTATGCGAGCCACTAGACACGCTGCAGGTAACAACGGCAACGTCTAACCTTTCGGCCTGTTAGATTTGGTAGGCCGTATAGTAACCTTTTGCAACTACTCGCCGGTTTTCTTAAGAAGGCATATGTTGAGAATGAGCTCGGACACTGACGAGTGTAGATTCTTTGGTTAGGAGGAAGAATCTCCTATTCACCTAGTCGCAGAATGCTTTGGCATTGTAAGCCAAAGGATGCAATGCCTGAGTCCAGAAAAAGAGGAATTTACCCCGCTGAAGCCTTGCCAGATCCCAGATATTGGCCTTGTCTGGAGATGCAATAGACCATAATATCGCAACGGCTGTAACCCCTTTTAACCTAACTAATCAGCAATGGTCAACATAACCTGTTTGAAGTCCTCAATATACAGATTTTCCATGTTCTCGCACATCTTAGCAAGAATGAGTAGTAGCTCTTCTGACATTGGGATCTCGAGATACATCCATTTCTCCTCTCCAGGAAGAATGTCTAGGTCTTCCTCTTCGATGGTGATCTCATAGATGTCTTCCAAAGGTGGAACCTGAACTTGCTTGTTTTCCCATGTAGTCGCTATCATTGCTTCGGATGATTTTCCTCGCTTGGCCTTTTCTGAAATTAATCAATCTTGAATAAGGGTACGCGAAAAAGCAGGATGGTTCACCTTTCTCGTCCTTCCCTTTACTTTTTTTATCTTTCACTACAATATCTTCTTCACTCTCTTTCTGTACGTAAAGTTTCTTCTTATCTTTTTCTTTCATAGTGATCTCTTTGGAAGACTTCGCCTGCCTTACTCCACTCTCATCTTCGAATTCCTCTTCCCCAAGAAGTACAGATCTTCCAAACAGCTCTATCGACGGTTTTCTAGGTAGGCTGAAATCTCCAATGGCCAAACGAGCCAGGTACTTCACAGTGTTGTAGTCGAAAGTTTCGTAAAACATGAAATAAGCGCAACCTTGTTCAGCGTAGAACTTCTCCAAGGGCTCGGCAGACTCGTCGATATACCGGGTGATCGGTGGAAGATCGCTTTCTGCTTCTACCACACCGTCCAAGGGAGTTTTGATGATTTTTATGTAGGCCGTCAGTATTGTATCGTACACGTCATCATCCCTGAGTTTTGGAGGTTGTGGAAACAACTTGGAATACCTAGGGAAAACAATAAAAATGCTAGTTGGTCTTTATTCTTGGTTACATTTTTTTTGGTACCTTTTAGGGTCTCTCTCCTTTCTCATAACTCCTTCCACCTCCTTGTCCTCCATTTCAGCGAGGTCCATTATACTTTTGATTGCACTCACATCCTTACACAGTGGAGTTGACGACAAGTTTTCTTCCAAAGTTACAGCCTGGTTGTAGTTCGTGGGGTAATTGATCAAAACCCAGCCTTTCTTGTCGGAAACGGAGTGTAGATATTCGACGATCATGGCAGCCAGAAGATAATCTGAATCGTGGATTGGGAAATTTGAATTTATACCCCCCGTCAATAAATTCCGGACAGGAAAATTTTTTGTCAAATTCAACACCCTGTATCTTTTATCATGGTTCTCCGATCTTGTTGAAATTTTCACCAGGTATAGTATTGGGTCTTGTTGTATTAATCTGAATTTACTTTGCAAAAATATCTGTAGTTTATCCCGGATACAGGGAGAAACAAAACCTTGTTTTATCCCCTCGATTTCTAAACACCTTGTGGTGAATTTGAGGCAGAAAATTTGATATCATTAAGTTTCAATTTGAAGTGTGATCCTTTCTTAATAAAATGTTTCTTGACTTACGTCAGTATCTGCTTTAAAAAAAAGGATACACATTTTCAAAGAAAGTGTTGCATTTTTCAAATTTTTATAACAATTTAAAACATTACAATACCTTATCGACTAGCAAACATACACAAATATCTGAAAATTAATAGCGTGTTTTTCCACCTCGCTTCCTCATCACTTCTACCATACGATGTGGCATACCTTCAATGCATTTCCGAATTGCTTCTGGGGGAATATTTTCCCGTTCTTCAAGAAGGGCTGTTCGTAAATCGGGCAAGGTGTTGGGCTGCCGATTTCGAACATGTCTACCTAGCATGTCCCATACCGGTTCAATTGGATTTAAATCCGGAGTTCTGGCTGGCCAAACTAATCGTTGAATATTCGACTCCTCAAAGTATTCCGTTACAACTCGTGCAACGTGAAGCCTAGCATCGTTCTGCATTAACAGAAATTGTTGATTGCCCCAGAAGCAATTTGTAAATGCATTGAAAGTATGCCACGTCGTATGGTAGAAGTGATGAGAAAGCGAGGTGGAAATACACGCTATTCATTTTCAGATGTTCGTTTATGTTTGCTAGTCGATAAGGTATTATTATGTTTTAAATTGTTATAAAAATTGAAAAATGCAACACTTTCTTTGAAAATGTGTATCTATTTTAAAAGCATATACTGACGTAAATCAAAAAACATTTTGTTAAGAAAGGGTCACACTTCAAATAAAAACTTAATGATATGAAATTTTCCGCTTCAAATTCGCCACAGGGTGTTTAGAAATGAAGGGTATGAAACAAGGTTTTGTTTTTCCCTGTATAACGGATAAACTACAGGTATTTTTGCAAAGTAAAATTCAGGTTAATATAACAAGACCCAATACTATACCTGGTGAAAGTTTCAACAAAATCGGAGAACCATGAAAAAAGATACAGGGTGTTGAATTTGACAAAAATTTTGCCTGACCGGAATTTATTGACGGGGAGTGTATTTTAAATGTGAGATTCGTCAATTACCTGTTAAGGGTTCGCCAAGGTTTAAGGAGTTCTGAGCTATTTCGCCGAGCGATGCCGCATGAGACATTTTGACCTCTTCGCAAGGGTAAATACGTGGGGTTTGAAATTTTTTGTTCATTACGGGGGGCATTATTTCTACTGAGACACCTACGTTCACTGATAAACCGCTGCGAGATTTATCTGTATCTGCCGAAATTTTGCCTTTTTTTCCTTTCATTAGCTTGGAAGTACTCAGTTTTTTCTCCTCAACTTGTACTTCCTCCAACTGAAAACGAAAATTGTTGAATTTCATCAGTGTCAACACTCTAAAATACTCACAGATTGTAAGTCAACGTCCTCTTCCGGTTTTTGCTCCTTGGCAAACCTATCCAGGCAGTAGTTCACAGCGTTCAAAACTTCGAAAACTTCAATGTCTTTGTAACTGAGCAAGCTCTGGAGTTTTCCAGCTACAGTAGTATCCGTCAGGCCGTTTATGCAAACAGAACACTCGAATTTGAAGTCTGGTTTCGGCATAAGTGGTGTAGTAGGATATTTCGCCATCAACAACCGATGCACTATGTAGCCGATAATGTTCATACCTGCCAGAAACATCGAAAATAAACTAGGAATCTGAAAAGAACAAACATATGTTTACCTCTCTCGATCAGCTTGATATTCAACTTAAGTTCGTCAATGTTTTCCAGTTCCCAAGGCCACTCGTTCCTATGATATTTTTCGAAATCCTTGGTGTCTATCACTTCTTGTCTTTGGATCTCCTCAATGTATGATGGCTCTTCTTCCTTCGGCAAATCTGATAGGTCCTGTAAAGATAATCTAATTTGGTCTACTTGGATCTTCACTTCATCTGAACTTGGCGTTTCACCTGTATAATATCTTCAGCAGGGACAACTTTCGGTAATATGGAACCGCAACTGACGAATAAGCTGACCCAATCATCATATCTCCTTCTACCAGGTTCCTCTTTGTAGCTTTCCTTGAATTCTCCTATTCTGATGGCCAGTTTCACCAAATCGTCGGCTGTATCTCTGCAAATTTTTTCTATTCTAGCCTTCTTCAATCTTTGCTTCTCCGCGTATACTCTTCGATGCAACTGTTTAATTCTTTCTCTTTCGTACAAATAATCGCAAACGCACTCGTCTGACAACCTCTGTTCCATGTAGAGCTTCTGGAGTATATCATCTTCTTTCTGCTTCATTATTTCTTCATTCACAAAACTCCTGTTTTCTTTGATAACCTCCTGCTGGTGTTTAACCTGGAACATCTTGTTGATCATCTGTTTCTCGTAGAACGACTGTGTGGTTATTTTATCGTCGACCAGTTCTTCGATCCGCTTCTCTTGGTTCTTGACCATTTCGTTCCAGAATTCCTCGCAGAGTTCTGTATGTAACCGCATCTTTTGTATTTCTTTCTCCTTGTTCTCTAACCTCCTCGTTTTCAATTTTTTAACGACTTGTTTTGCTTCTTCGATGTTGGGTTCGTGTTTTTTCATCTGTTTAGATTTTTTATATTGAGCGTTCAGCTCTTCGAAAGTGAAATTCTGACTGGCTTCTTCGGGATAATCGATTTGGTCCTTTTTGGATCCGTATTTTGGGCATACGCACTGGAGGTTGCAGGTGCAGATGAGCGTTGGAGGTTTTTCGTTTCTTCTAGTGTTGAAATATCTCAAATATTCTCTTCTAGCTTCTTCACATTGTTTGGTCAAGGAAACCAGTCTATCTTTATGCCACCGTATTATATCTCTGTTTTCGATAATGGGTTGGCAATATGGACTGAGCTCTAGAGTGAGTTCGTCCAATTTGGACTCCTTGACTTTTTTCACTTCGAACTTTGGATGTGGTATTTTTGATTTTTCTATAATTCTCTTCTGAGTTATCATATGAAGTTTTGATTTATTTTGAAGCGCCAGATACAATTCATAAAACAGATTGATTGCAACCCTACTGTTTCCATCCAATAATTCGTCTAATTCCGTGTCCTTCAGTCTGATATCGAGTTTTCCTAGCCAAATGAGAACATAGTTCATGTAGTTGCTCATTGCTGTTTCTCTATTTTCAGTCACTTTGATCAGTGATAATTCTTCTTTGGATATTACTTCGAAACCGCAAAGTACTTGACCTATGAGTACGCCATCTTTCACTTTTTTACCAAAATCTATCTTTTTGAAATCTATTATGAGACCTAGAGAATCCATCAACCATTCTTGAATTATTTGTAGCATTTTCAGTTATTGTGACTAATTGGATATAATTGACAAATTCAAAATGTCGATCTGAAAGTTTCAGCTGACCATCGAAGTCATTTGAAAAAAATCTGGAGCTATGATAGACACACGACCTTGAAAATTCAGGTTTGAAATTAGGATTCCGAAAATGGTCCACTCAACAATTTCTATGGATAAATGAAATTATTGGGTGGACAAAAGTGGATTATGGTTGCCCATATGATCTAATATGCCATTTAAAACAATTTGTAAGGAATACCGCTTCTAGACCCCTCTAAGATAACTGGCTGATAATTAAAAAATATTTTCTAACACGTTTAGTCAATCTATGGCAGTGTTTGATGTTTAATTGTTGTTAATCATAATTCAAAGCTTTTATCAGTAACTGGCATATATATCTGTTGTTTTAGTTACTTATCATGCTTGAAAAGTGGACATTCTTGAGAATTTTGGGAAGCAGTGAACTAAAACTGAATAAAGTTACAACGAATTGATTATTCCTCTGATGCAATTTCATAGGAGATTAATATAAGATCTAGAGCTTGACTTCCCATTTAAGTTAGTTTAACAACCTCATTAAATGTTTGAAGTATCGGTGTGGTTTAATTTCTCAACTGTTTCAATTAGAAATTGGAAGAAATATAGTAGCTTCTATTGCTGCAAATGTATATATTAAAGATTCGACCATAATACTTTTTTAATAAATAAATATTGATGAAAATTGAATGGAAAGTAACTGCTCAAATCAGACATAAAAAATTATTTCGGCCTACATTTACTTCAGATGAAAAATTTTCAAATTTAATTCATTCAAACTTCACTTGAAGAAAAAGTGCACTCTTCAAAATCTTCATTGGCTTTATTCAATGACTCAGCAGTCGATGAAACTGACAAAATTATTGAAACAACATAGATTCATCACAAATTGCAGGACTAGTAGAATTAAAAAAAATGGAAAATTATTTGATCATCAAAGTAGCTTTTAATGTAAAACTTATGTTAGCTGCATTGATCAAATTTCGAGATTTTGAACAGTGTATTACAATTACGATTCATCTTAGAGTTTCCAACATTTTTGAAATTACGAACCTTATTGTCTACTAATAAAACTGCTCATAATTGTGCAAATATCACAGACAACATCTACATGAATACTCAATGAAAACATAAGTTTTAGGCCTTTGATTCAAAAAAACAAATACTTATCAGACATGAAATATCAGATTAATATTCACATAATATCTACTTAATCACTCGACATGAATACATGAAAAAAATATTCACTGGAAAACTGCATCTTTTAAGTATATGTACATATCACTGTCCTACTATATTCTAAATATTTCTCAAAATTTGAGAACTACTGTATAAAACTTTTTATGTATCTTTATATTTCAGCTACTTTTATAGCTTAAAAATGTGCAAACTCATGTAAGCAGACTTTTTCGTAGTACAAATGCTAAATGCGAAGAATCATCGAAATTTTTGAAAATACTAATATATGTGAGTGCTTTGTGCTATCCACAAAATTGGAATAATTATTATTATTTGGCAGCTTTCGACTTGAAGTTTGGTACATCAACTTGGCACATCTATTTTCACCAGAATCCAAGTGTAAAGTAAGAGGTCCTTACTTTTCACCACAGAATACTTGAGAGTGTTCAGACCATCTTTGTCATATTTTTGTTGGCCTAGCTTGAGCACATCATACCTAAAAAATTAGAATAAGAATTCTCAAGTTTATGTTAAATTAGTACATCTTTATCATTTTGCTAAATAAATTGTTCTAAGAAATGAACAATTTTGAACTACACCATCATTCTTAACTATCTTTGTTATTTTCTTCAATTTCCATTTAACTTCTTGTTCGTTCTTCCATAGGATTTGTACTTGACCCGAAAAAAATATTCACATCAATAAACTGCTCTACAATTTAAACATATTGTGATTTTATAAACAGCAAGCAGTGTTCTTCATAAATTATTATTTAAGCATTCAAGACTTATGGTTATGGTATTAAAAATTCCTTTTTCGAAATGGTTAGGTTAGGTTACATTCATACTAACAATTTCTTTTTCTAAATGGTTAAACGGTTGTTCTCAGTCTGATAATATAGTTATCTAACCTGTTTGGGCTGGGTTTTTCTTTCCTGTGAGACAGCATTGTATATCTGGCTATGGTTGGAGGGTACCTTGATATAAATAATTTGTGATGCCTTATTCTATTAGACATATCATCATCCTCCCCTCCCCAACCCAAAAAGAGTTAGAAAACCCATTAAGCATCCTGAAATGTTCTGTGGAAATGGCAGACACACCTCCGAACATTTCTCTATATGGCAACCTGAAATAAAACTTGCCTCATAACAAAACATATGGAAATATTGCCTAGACGAAGATTCAAATGTATTCAGACTTACTTATATTTGAAGCAATCAATTGCAACACTCATGTGTCTTGGTTGGATCGGACACGTGTACAAATTCTTATCGTTTTCTGGCAATAAATCAATGTCATGAAGTATAAAACAGTCAAAGTTTCTTCTTTTCAAAGCTTCTATATAACCAACATTCATCAAAAGTGCTCGGTTGAAAAGTCCATCACCTTCTTGTTCTATGATGAATATTGTGTAGTCCAGCTGCTGCTTTTTCAAGAAAGGATGCATATGTTGAAGGAAGATTAAGAGGTGCTCACCTCTACAACGGAAAGGTATTACAATAGCAACCTTTTTAAGTACTCTACAAGTTTCAGGGGCATAGTGACCCCCTGGTTTCAACCAGGAAAAACGAGATTCAAGTTGTTCAATTGTAGGAACTGGGGATTTTCTAACAGGAATTGCTCCAACTGAAAACAATCGGCATATAATCAAGTAAAACTGTTCTGACTAGGATTATGTTAGTATAAAAAACTATTAAATCACCTAAATTAGGAGGATCATCGGGACACAATGGTAATTCAGTTGTATTAAGTACTTTCAGTCTGTTTGAAACTGTATCGGGTGAAGTTGAATCCAATGATGATGTAAAATTTGTGAGATTCTTGGTAGGAACTCTAGAGCTGCCTATTGTAACATTTGGATTTGATATGTCCATTGTGCTATTATTGGGTACAGTGCTATGGGTGTGCGTTTTGTTTTTGGTTTCAATTTTGAATTGAAGAAGTTCACTCTGTTGACTTGGAGTAACTCTTTGAAGCCTAAAACAATGTACTGTTACTTGAAACAAATCTGATATTCCATTATAAGGATACTCACGTTGCTGATTTGAAAACATAATTGGTAGATTCAGATACCGATCCGAATAGGTACTCAATAGCTATAAGTATTAAGACAAGTAAAAATATTCCCTTGTATAGGGTACCACTCAATAAGTACCCCCTCATAGTTAATTATGTATTCTATTAGAAGGTAAATCCTTAGACATATTTACTGAAAACACAATGCCAACGAAGTTCTCAGATAATTCAAATTTATTTACATACCACCAAGGGCAACTGCACCTACATTTGTTAAGAGAAAAACTAATTTGGTATCACATTTTTAACATAGATATATTCAGAGCAATTCAAAATCATTTTTGTGTGTTTATATTCCCTAACCGATTTGAAAAATCGTAATCCAAGACCATGCATCCCACTCATCCATTTGAAAATTTCTTATATTTCATCTAGTACTGATCAACATCCTCCTGGCAAATTGATTTGAGTGTCTAGAATAATTGAGCGCTTTTATTCAGCTGATGTTAATCTGTAATTCAGTACCAAATAAATAACTGTGAAAACGAAATTCAATTCAACTTTAATCCAGGCTTTGACATATTAGAAACTCTCTGATTTTTGATTGATGGGTTACAGAATGGGTAGCGTACACAGAGATTTTCAAGCATCTTTAATAGTCTGTGTTCTCAAGTCCACAGATAACAAAGTAAAACTCAAGTTTATGATAGGGAACCATAGAAATATCAACGAGTAGGGTACTTTGATGTTCTGTGGTACTAACACAGAGATAGATCATAATTTATGATTGTCTATGAAATGTACTGAACATAGACATTCATATAAAAATGTCTATGTTTCTGACGAATTCACAGAATATCTATGATATTCTGTGCCATTTATCGGATTAGGATTTCTATTGGCAACAATGGAACAATGACATAATGATCTGTAGTTCGATTCATGGTAGTTTGAAATTCACATATCAGTGTATATTTCTGTGCCGTACGGTGGTCGGTCTCATGAGTCATTTTGTCTATAATGCTTCTTAAACGTTGTGTTGTGAAGTTTTGAACTGTTTTTCGTTAATGTTAATTTATTTTTATTTATAAAAGATTGTTGAGAGGTGAGTGGAAGTCATCTCCATTATATGCCCACACATTACGGATTATATTTTTCGTATGTCCAGAGGAATTTGCTTTCGCCAAGCAGGCGTTGGCTGGTTTCTAACGACGACTAGGATAATACAAAAATGACATATGCTTATTTTTGTTTATTGTTTGGATAATGCATGGATAACCCAATAATTCAGTGTTTTATTATATGAAACCATGAATTTTGTGCGGTTGAAAGTGAAAATGTTTTTCCTTTCAGGTTTTTTTTCTTGAATCATGTTCAAATTCATCAAAGGAAAGACACCACATCAAAGCAACACAGAAAGGCAGAAGTTACAGAAGGAACTTTTCTCTTATAGTAGGGTAAGTTCAACGAAAAATTCAAACAAATTAATAATATCAAAAGAAAATTGATTATATGAATAAAAAATGCAGAATTTTCATCATTTTTCTTTGCATTTTAATTATGAAGTTTGGCTTCATTCAAGATTCAAGGTACTTATCCTACTAGATAACAATGCATGAGAAAAGAGATTAGACTGAATGCTGGTTTTACCTGGTTGAGTAATTTTCATTTCATGATTATGGACATCAAGTCTTCCATCAAGGATAAAAGAAATATTATTAAGTTTATCATACAAGTTCAAATATTTTGGTTTCTGGAAAGGAATTGTGAAGTGAACTATATTTCACTGTTTTCTGTTCAGAATTCAATAACAAACAATTAGGAAACAATGACAAATATTCTCACACCAAAAATAATTAGAAGTGCATGTTAAATTACACAATGCAGTCAGATTGTATGTGATCATTCTACACTTTATTACCTATTCATTTCAGAATTTGTGATATGAATTGTTTCACACCAGATCAATCTCTTTGCCAGTGTTACTGTGAAAATTTTTTATTCATTCTACATCTCTGTCCATTTTCAAGAAAGGGTAAAACTGAAATATTTTTTGTTGAGAATCCACAATTTATATTACATTCAGTATTAACAAATTAGTTTTTTCTAGACAGAATATAACATGAGTATTTTCATGTTTTCGAATCATTCTAAATTGAAGAAATAGGAATATCAAGAAAATATTCATGCGACAGATTCATTTGCACTTAATTTAATCTTTGGTATAGTATAGGATTCTACACAGTGGAATATAAGAATGAATAATGTAATTTTCATTCATGTGTTGGTCTTTTTGCCATTTGCTGAACAAGAATTTTTATCCCCATCTAAGTTTCCAAGTGAAGTATTGGAAACAGTTTTGCTTAATTAATTCTACAGACGATGTAGGCACGGCAATAACAGATCTTGATTTACCAATTGTGGCGTCACAGGAATAATATAGGCAATAATTCATAATCATGGTTGTACTCTTGGCTTTGGGTGTGTACGATTACATTTTTATATCAATAGCTCTGAGGGTAAACATTTTGTAAGCTTTATCTACCTATCGTTTTTATCTTGAGTCAATAAAGCGAACTTTTGGAATTAATTAGATTCGGGATTTAGCGTTGGTAGATAGTTACGCGAACTGAATTTGTTCTAAAATGTGTTTTGAAACCTTTTCTTTATATCAAGGATTGTTTTCAGTATTCTTTGCGAATTCTCTCATTTTACATCAACTGAAAATGATTGTCTTGTTGTAATTTGAGGGTTGTTGTTTTCGACCAGAATTTAGTTCTGTCCTTGTAAAATAATAATACTTTTTTGATCATTGATATCGCCTTTTCCGGTTTCAGCTGAATTAGTGGTCGCTATTTCGAAGCTTTACAGATGAAATACATTAATCATAAGCACAATGTAACATTGTCAACCTTTTTTCAGACGAAATCTTATATTCACAAACCGGAATTCTGTGAATATCTACATTGTAAATCGTGCCAAATAGAGTACTGCGAAAAAATTAAACTACAGGTTCAAATATCGCGTGAAAATATAACTATCGTTCCAATTTCGACATTCTCTTCAAGTGAGCTCCTTGAATGATCAATTACGGTAACTTTTTGGCAAATAAAAATCGTCTCGTGCATTCTATGAATAAATAGAGTTTATTGAATGTGATCATGTGAAGAATTCATTATACTTCAAGTATTATATCTTTATTGGTGTGCAATAAATATTAATTGATCGATTTCACGTTTCGTTTGCTCCATATTTCTGCCATTCTACCTCAATTTTATTATGTTTTTCGAACGTCTCAGAAATATTTAAAACCCTAAGGAGGAAAAACTGAATTATAATTTGTATTTCACTCTCAAGTTCATCCACTATTCAGTAAAGAAAATTGAAATTGAAAATCAGGACAGTTCTATCCTGATTTTCAGTCACTCAAAATCTGAATATGATTTCAATAATCCTAACTCGTGAATCTGATCTATCCACATCAAGAGCTATAATAAACAAGGCTATCAAATGAAAAAATCTTGAAAAACTATTCAACAAAGAATCATAAATTTCGGAATGTGTATTGGTGCCGTGTCAATTATTGGAGAAACCTTTCACCGCAATAGTCTAGTGTTGATTATTATTGAGTTACCTATGTACTTTTGTGTAAGAAACAGCTGTGTGAGCTAAAGAAAAAAAAAAGTGGAAATAGGAAAAGCAAGTTTTTCCTGAAAATTTCTGTGAAAAGACAATGATATTGCCAAAATTGGAAAAACGGGATTTGGTATATAAAAATATACCTGTTTTGAAGTAAAATGATTTATTCAAGACAACATAAAATCATTCAACTTGAATAGTTAGTCATTGCCACTTGAAAAATGAAATATATTAGATATCATATGAAGGGCTATTGAATAAGGATAATCATAAATATCCTATCATACATTTGTAATAATATTCCAGATGTCTCATAAGCTAGAGAAGAAAAGGTTTTACTTGGTATACTAGTGACAGATGATGAAACTCAGAGGCAGTTTTAATGAGAAATTGAATTTCTAATCTGAAGAAATCACGAAATTGAACTTTATGCAGTTGTGTGTATATATAAACATTTTCCGCGTATTCCTATAAAGATCGATGAATCTGCTCTAGTCGAAATACATATGAATTTTGTTCAAATATTTTCAATAGTTCCAAAATTGAAAATAAAAAAAAAATTCAAAACTGGCTCTTTGTTCAGAACCCAAAAAGACATTGCCTATGGAAAAATTATGATTGCTTTCTTTGCTGAATAGCGAAAAAAACCTCTTACTTCACTTTGCCAAAAAGACTGAGGAAAATTTCAATTAATCAACTGCATTATGAAATTACCCATTGAAAAAACTGTCAACGACAATTGGTTTTAAAAAGAAAGGTTTTGAGGTACTGCTATTTTCGGAAAACGTTTTGATTACCTCTTTTTGTGCAATTCTCGATATCAGAAGGCGGTAAAATTGATTACTAGCTTTCATTGCATAGTGTTAGTGAGAAGAGAAATCTCAATATAGAGCTTCACCAATTAATTTCAGAAAGTCGTTGAATTTGAGAAAGAGGAATTATAAGTTTGGGAGAAAACTGCACTATTAAAATTGACCAATCAGTCTATTTCACCTATCATTGAAGACCGCATTGGATGAATTTTGAAGAGTTGGCAATATGCATGAATAACACATTTAATGGGCGGCAAAATATGCTTCAAAACGATGACAAAATAACGATTTATGTTTTTTTATTTCTTATTCATCATCTAATTAGTTAAATATCGATAAATGAGATAATTACAATCATTTCATTTAGGTACTCTTGTAACAATAATCAGATATCATGAAAAATTTCGATAGTTGGATTGAGTGTTATTTGGGATTTATAATTATATATAATCATGTATATAGCCATTACTTAGCTTGAGTCTAGAAATCACGCTTTGTAGATGAAGGAATAAAATCTCCTGCCCTGTGTCTTTAAGAAAAACTGAATGAATAACTTCATGCCATGTTGAATTCAGGCTCTGACAGTTTTTTCATGAAATGATCTCGCCCAGTAGGTCACTTCTGATGTTCCATTCATTAAGGCCATATATCTTTCGGAAAAAGGTTGTTTATACAACATTATCAGTTGGGTCGCCTAACACCCCCTTCGAGTACTTGAAATATTTCGCTATTGTTGTCCATTGTACTGACGACCTTGTGCAGGTAGCATGCAATGAGTGGGTGGATGTCCGGTGCATTGGAATTTAAGATTAGGAGAGCTGGCCTACTCACGGATGCTTGGGAACGTCATAAAACTACGAATTCCACTGATATCGAGTTGGTGAAATAGGAAAATGCTGTATATTCGGTTATTTGCGTTCGAGTTATCAAATAATTCTGCTCTAGATTCCGAAGCAACAGTTTGACTAGGTACTGACATCCCTGCAAGATAGTACTGTTTCGGATAAGTGTGTCATGAATGAATGTAAGTCAAACGTTTATCTTATGTTGCTGGAACGTTTAGGATAGATAATGGGGCTTTAAGATTTTCGAAATAGATTATCATATCAACGACACTTCCTCTTCGTCATTGTTTTTCGAGCTCTGAGAAAACTTTACTCGATTGATGTCCAAAAATTTTTATGAATCCAGAAAATTTTAATTTTTTTTTCAGGTGTTAGGATCAAGAACCAGAAAAAGGTTTTTCACACATTGATTGAAAGTTCTGTTAATACTTTCAAGTGAGAAGGATCAATTATAATTGACCATTGATTATTGTGTTCCAAGTTACATGGAATTAACTTTTATAGTAGTGGATTAATTTTTGCGCTTGAGGTGTTTTCATTTTGTAACAACATAGACTTTAGAGCAATGGATATTTTGCAAATTTGATTTCTCAATCACTTACATTTCTAATGGATCGCTTCTCAAACATAAATATCGAACTGATATTTTTTTCTGGATTTCTTGCACCCAGGATTGATTCTATTCCCGAAATTATCTTGTAAATATCCATACAATAATTCATTAATAGATGAATAACACCTGTAAATATAATTCAAAAATTTTTTCTTGAACATCCTCAACTTTATAAAATTTAAGAAAAATTTGAAATAATTTCAGCAATTGACTATGTTATACAACACCAACTGTTGCTGTCGATTAAAGGGTCCTCAGAAAAGAAATGTACAACACTATCGCCGATCTTTGTCGGTTCATTAAAAAAAAAAATAAATTTTGGTCTTGGTTGCATCCATCAGATCAGTGCTTGTTGACGCAATCAATTTCCTTGTTCTTCCATGTTGCTACTAGGTTTGATTGAATGTCTGGGGCATCTTTAGTTAGCATTGTTCAAAAATGTCATGACTATAAACTTTTCAAAAAGAACTCGATTTTCTCAAAAAAAAAAAAAAAACAAAAACAGGACCGATTGTTTTTGATTTATTTTGTGGACTTCTCGGCGTTTTTCAAACTTTTCGCCATTTAGTGAGCATTTATGAGAGTAAGAGTGGTTTGAAAAAGGAATACACTAAAAGTATGTAAAACAACAAAATGTTGCAGAATGAGCTTCTATTTCAACACTCATGCTTATTCTGCATTCGTGTTGGAAATGCCCTCTGCCACGAGTACTTCTAAGACGATATTTTCTCTATTTCAGTCAAGTTTTGTGTTATGCTTCAGATAAGTGACTTTTGTATTGTATCTTGGCAGTTGGTGGGATTTATGAAATTTGACAGATCACGGAATTTGAATTGGTTTGGATTGAAAATTGGGAGAATCTGAGGTCAGTACTGACAACCACAAAAAGAGAAATATGTATAACTGAAAACAATGCTGTAATGAGTTCCTTTACAGCACTACTTTTAGTACTGTAATGAACTCATTACGACACTGAAATAGAGAAAAAAAATTGAAACCCCCGGTGAAATGCCCTATTGGACAGTTTATTTTTGAATGAATTGAATTTTCTGTTTCGCAACTACATTTCAACGAAATCTACGATTTCGTCATCGAAATAGATAGCCATCCTTTCTCGACTCTCTAATCTCATATTTTTTTTCAAAGGTATCGACTTCATGTTCTCACCGTGTAACCTTTCGATTACGAAACGGCCGCAAATATCATTCGACTATCCTTTGTATCATGTCAGATGATACGATATCGAGTTCTATTTACCTGTAGGAGAGTCTCTGATCTTTCGAGGATCTACCGTTATGGTATTAGTCACCGTGTAGTTTATAGAACGCCGAGCATAAACAGAAACAATTATGAACTGTAATTCAAAGTTGCCGAGTTGCATATGGGTCATTGCCGAATTGTTACTAGGACTGCGTCCTTGATTTTCGCACTGATATATGGGTTTTCCGCTGATAAATCGACGATAAAGTATCGTTACATCTGAACAACTTTCATGGAATTGGGAAAAGCCTGATTTTTACGAAATCCAATCTGGCACGTCGAAAACTGCGTTAGATAGAGTCGAATTTCATAAAGCGGAACGTATTTTTATCTAAAATCTGAGGCTGAGCTGTCAGAGATAATATTCAGCAGTAGAAAAGCAATATATTGTGAAAAATCCAAAATATCATGAAAAAAATTGGGTCTCTTGTGCTTTATGTATTCTGTTAGTTACGCACAAGAGATATGAAATTTTTTTCTAGTCACATATTATTAGCAACTTAAAAGCTTGTTGTCACTGGGCTTTCCATGGTAAGATGATGTCATCTCCAGTGCCAAGTCCCAAATGTTATTTCTGATATAATCCACCCACATTTATCAAATATATGAATTTAATTCAAGTCAAGTTGTAGATTTTAAGGGGGTTTTTGCACTGTGACCTTAAGGCCTGTTGTCCCCCCCCCCATAAAAGATTGATGTTAAGTTACATTTTGAGTACCTGCTTCAGCAAATCGAAATTGAGAAAAAAAGATAGCCCAGCACTTTCTTTTTTCTCCTCACGAATGAATGTAAAAATTCTATCTTGTGCCGTTAATATTTTCATTTGTTTCTCATTTGTGAACGTCAGTTTCCAAAAACACAAAATTAATCAAGAAAGTTTATTTTATCAAGTCACTAACTTGTAAAACTGATAGTTAACTTGCAAAATTTTTACAAGTTAGTAGTATTATTTACATTAGAAAATTTTGTTTTATCGTCATATATGTTGAAAATTATGGTACAATTGTTATTTCCAGTAGATTTTTGATGATGAAAGAGTTGATACTGATGATGATGAACCATCTGTTGACTCAGAAACTGCTGAACTCGAGGACTGCAGAACATTTGGCTGCTTCAATAATTTCTTTTGGTACATTTATTTTCGCTTTCGCCAAAACAAACGTAAAGAAAAATAGAGACATGTTCAAAGCAACGCTTCCATAGCTCACGACATTCGCGACAAATGATTTGAGATTTTTCTGGAATTTATCTAACCTTTTTACAAATGAGAAACAAATAAAATATATAACAATACACGCAAGGTAACGGGTTTTACTGGCTAAAAGAGGTAACTGACTCGCCTGCGGCTCGTCAGTTATATCCTCCATTCGACAGTAAAAACCCTCTTACCTTGCTAGTAATGTTATATACTATCTCCAAAATTCTTCAGGTTTTCCGGCAATCACGAATGGAAAAAAGTGCTGGGCTATCTTTTTTTTTCAATTTAGATTTTCCGGGAAACTAAACAGACTTTCGGAAAAATTCGGCACAACTCAGTACATGTGAGCACAATTGTTTTAAGTCATCTGAATCCAATTTTTTGACAATTGCTGCCTGGCACATTTTTTTGTTTTTTGATATATCTCGACAACTACTTGGAATTAAGAAAAAAATTCAACAGCTCAAAGCAGCACAAATCTAGCACAATTCAGCACAACAAAAAAATGATCGAAAATTCCCAAGTAACCTAATTTTTTTTTTCTCGTCAGACTGCCCAGCATGGGTTCCCACACAAACCAACCGCCCTCGCCTGGGATCCAACCCTTCGACTGCTGGCCCTCGGCACAGCAACAGGCGCCATAAAAGTCTTCGGTCAACCTGGTGTCGAGTTCTATGGACAACATCAGAATCCGACAGCAGTCACCAAGTTGATCTTCCTACCATCTCAAGGCAGGGTCGTTTCGCTCTGCGACAACAACTCCCTGCACCTTTGGGAAATCAACAATGCACTCACAGAGGTCAAGTTTCAATCGTTAGAGGGCAAGCTGAAGAAAATATCAACTTTGTGCGTAGAGTCGAGTAAGAAGCATCTTCTATTGGGTACAGAAGGTGGCAATATCTATTTGCTGGATTTGGCGACATTTACTATGACTCCAGATATAATTTATCAGGATGTTGTCATGCAAAAGTGAGTAAGGGTTCTCAAAGTATAGAGGCTCATTCAAAAAGATCATTTGTTCTGAGTCAAAGTACCACCTGCAATTATTGAAAGATTTGCTACTATCTCTTTTCCAATTTCGTTGACCATTTTGTTATTGTATGAAGGATATGAGTCTAGACCACCTTATTATAGACTATTTTGAGAAACTCACCTAATAAATATTTGCTAACAATATTTACTCAATAATCACCTTTATCAATCACTATTTTGAACCATTCAAAGTGGTCTCACATCTTATCTTGTGTCAACAAAGATTATAAAACCCTTCTATATCATCATTAAAATCCAATTTCACCATTCAGGATATGAATGAGCAGGATGCCAAGACAAAAACAAATTAGATGGAAGTTGAAAAAAAAATTTCTGAAATTACCCCAAGGGATTCTTGCCAGAATAAAAAGTTTCTTACTTTTTTCAATTATGCCCAAACCCATAAATTTTATAGGCCTGTAAGATGTAAATGCTTGTCTTCATGAAAAAAAGAATTACATTGAATTGACCAAAATATTTGTTGTGTAGCGTACCAGAAGATTACAAATTGAATCCTGGGGCCGTTGAATGCATCGAAGAACAACCTGGCAAACCTGACAACATACTGATTGGTTATAATAGAGGTCTGATGATACTATGGGATAAATCAAAAAACACTGCCATTAAGTCGTTTGTGGTCAGCCAACAACTGGAGTCTGTCTGTTGGTGTGAAAATGGTGAAAGTTTTTACAGTTCCCACAATGATGGTGAGTCCCCTAGAAACATTTATAGGGTGTCAATAATTAGTTTGGGGTTTGCCCACTACAAATTTTTTTTTTCAGGGAGTTATATGAAGTGGAACATTGAAGAAACAGTCAAACCCGAACCTGGGACACCATATGGGCCCTTTCCATGCAGAAGTACTCCCAAAATTTTAGTCAAAGAACAAAATGATACACCTTTGATCGTCTTCTCAGGCGGTCTCCCGAGAGCAACATACAGTGATAAATATACGGTCACAGTAATCCATGGAGATGATCACCATGTCTGTTTTGACTTCACCAGCAAGGTGAGAGCAATAATTCAGAAATTCTTATTGTTTAAGGCTTAGAAGTTTTTCAAAATTCTTTGTTCTGTTGAGTTTTTCGTGTAGATCAATTGGCTTTGTTTTTTTATCTAAAACTTCATTGCGATTTCGTTTCATGCTAGGCAGATAATGAATTGGCAGATGGAGAACCGCTTAAGAACAAGGTATTACTGAAGCAAAAAGTGATTATTCTATTGATTTTCGATAGCAATGGTCACTTTTTGTGATTGCATTCTTTTATAGTATATGGTATCAGTGTTATTATATAGAGTACATAATCCTCTTGAGCTTCAACCAGTCCAAAGTATTGTATGAATTTAGGAAGTCATGAATAGTACAAATAGGTTAGAAATAATTCACATAAAATTGTGATATACTTTTTGCATGTTATGTACAAACATCAGTATTCACAAAACCTGTTTTCAACAATTTTCTTCCTTAGGTGATAGATTTTATAATTATTGACTCCAAGCCTGAAAAAGCTGAAGGTAGTAGTGAAAACATGGTAAATGGTGAGACTTCTCGTAAAGGAGAACCAGAAGCTTTGATAGTTTTAGCTGAGGAGGAGTTGGTGGCCATCGACTTGGAATGCAAAGAATGGAAAATGATGAGCCTACCTTACTTGGTGACATTACACGCCTCCGCGATCACTTGCAGTCAATACGTTTCTGGTGAGTCTCCCATTTAACCGAGGAAACATAAAACTTGAAAAAATTCGCATTATCCACGTAACATACAATTTAAAATAATAATGGATAATACAGATATTTCAGAAATTAACTTCAGAATTCCATTATCTTTTAAGGCGTTCCTGAGGAACTGTGGAACCTCCTTAAGGATGCCGGTAGGGCCCAAACCAGTCACCTCTACTCGAACAAAGCCTGGCCGATTGACGGCGGAGATCTCCTGCATCCCAAAGAAAACGACAAACCCAGGCGCGAACTTCTTTTGACAGGTCACGAAGACGGAACCGTGAGATTCTGGAACGCAGGGGGCGTCACCCTCACTCCCATTTACAAATTTAGCTCCTCCCAGTTTTTCGTCGGCGACGCCTTTGACGAAGTTTCACCTGACGCTGAAGACATGGAGGAAGAATGGCCGCCATTCAGGAAAACCGGGATATTCGATCCTTACTCCGACGATCCCAGACTTGCAGTGAAAAAGATCGACATGTGCCCCCTAAGCGGTACTCTAGTGGTGGCTGGTACCGCCGGTCAAGTCTTGATCTCCAAATTCGACACAGAGGTGCTAGAGGGCCCAGTTAAAGCAGTCACTATGAACATCGTAAGCGACAGGGACGGTTTCGTGTGGAAAGGACACAGCCAGTTAACTGCCAAAACCGAGGACATTAGGCAGAGCAGAGGGTTCCAGTGTACGTCGTTGCTTCAGCTCCACCCACCTGCCGCTGTCACTTGTTGCGTGCTGCAAGCTGATTGGGGATTGGTGGCCGCAGGCACCGCCCACGGCGTGGCCCTCTTCGATTACGTCAGAAAAGAGTCAGTTATGGTCAAGTGTACATTGAATCCGAATGGTATGTGAAGTATGTTGATGAAATTAGGAAGAAACTAATGATTCTTTCATTTCAGATCTCACAGGGGCTGGGGACGCGCCTATTTCCCGTAGAAAATCGTTTAAAAAGTCCTTGAGGGAGTCGTTCAGACGTTTGAGGAAGGGTAGATCGCAGAGGAGAAGTAACAACCCCCAAGGTAACACGGCAGCTTCACCGACTTCACCACCAGTTCGAAAACTTCCAGCAAGTGATGAATTCGTAGAGACCAAGCCAGTGGAAAGACAGATTGAAGCGAGACCGGCTGATGAACCAATGGGGTCTTTCGTTAGGTGTTTGTACTTTGCCAGGACGTTCCTCATCAGCTGTGAGTTCTTTGACTATTTTAAAACGTTCTACTGTTAAAACTGTTTTTTTTTTCAGCTCATAATACAAATCCTACCCTGTGGGCTGGTACACACAACGGTACGGTTTACGCATTCACCGTAGCTGTACCAAACAGCGGACTTAGGGAAACGCAACCTGTCATCTGTCAGTTGGCAAAAGAGATTCAACTGAAACACAGAGCCCCTGTAATCGCAGTTGCCGTTCTAGACGGTTCGAATAAACCTTTACCTGAACCCTTAGAGGTGGAGAAAGGGGTATCACCGCTGCCCGATACCACACAGGCACACAGAGTTATCATAGCTTCTGAAGAACAGTTCAAGATATTCACCCTGCCTAGCTTGAAACCTTATTGTAAATACAAACTGACAGCCCACGAAGGGGCGAGGATCAGGAGGATGAACTTCTCCACCTTCCATAGCAATCGTCCGGAATATAAGGATTATTCGGAGATTGACCTGCTCTGTCTCACCAACATCGGGGAATGTTTGATTCTGACTATACCGGACCTCAAGAGGCAGCTTACCGCAGCCACCATCAGAAGGGAAGACATCAAGTAAGACGAAATCAGATTTTCCCTTAATTGTCTGGAATAATGATAAATTTATAACATGAGATAAATGAATATACACAGGGATCCACATTTTGAGAACCACATGGGATGGAGCTTGGATGAACATTCGCTAGGTGTCGCTATAAGTTTATATAACTGCTGTTAGCTCTGGTATAAGACGTCCTTGCTTCCAGTGTTAGTCATCGAGCTGGGAATTATGTTGCACTGATGAATTCTAACAACCCAGAAATCAGTCTGTAGCTATTCTCTGCTGGATGACAGCATGTTCTCTGTGGATTACTCTCAGTCTGGATCTCCGCCAGTCCAATGTCACAGTTCAACTGTGACAGTATCTATGCATTCTACCCTCCTTCAAGTGGTTATAACAACAAAACAACTTCTCTATCTGAAAGTCTGCAGGTCTATGAGAAGTCTAAACATAAAATTTTGCTTGAAAGAAGAACGATTCAAACTAATCAACTTCTAATTTCTTCCAGTGGCATTTCCTCCTTGATTTTCACCAAGAATGCCGAAGCCCTTTATTTCCATTCATCGTCCGAACTACAGCGGTTATCTCTGTCCACTACATTTTCCACACATGCTCGGTGTTTCCTGAAAATTCCTAACGGTGCAAGAGAGGAGGCAGCTACAGATGAAGCAACTGAGAATGAGGAGCAGCAAACCGTTGAAACTTTAGACTTGGAAGAAGCGGTTGTAGTAAATGGCAATGCGGACACAAAAAATAATAGCATAACAGATAAGGTGAGTGTTTTGAATTTCTTGAATGTTCTTCGATCTATGTTGGTCCTTTTTCAAGCATTGTTCTTGTTATGATCTGTTTAGTTTATATGTTGGATGTTGTCTTATGAACTGGTTCGATGTTTTTCGGTTCAATAACTTCGACTCATATCCGTAATGGATCATTCACTTGAATTAAGACTTTTCTCTTGTTGAAGCCATCTAAATTATCTAATTTGCATGAGCGCATAAAAGATTACTGAAACTCCATTTTGTTACTAACAATTAGGACATTTAAAACTCATGCTGAGGTAACTTTCAAACTATAAGAATGTCCCTACTTTATTAACAAAATCATTTATGGGATGTCTGGTGGCAAATTTTCTTATTTATCGAGTCTATTATCGGAAGGCTCGGATTTTTTTTTTGGCATTGTTACAAATGAACTAACTTCAACTTCATGCACTACCGACTTTCCCTTTAGGTATAAATGTAATACACTCCCCGTCAATAAATTCCGGACAGGCAAAATTTTTGTCACATTCAACACCCTGTATCGTTTTTCGTGGTGCTGCGATGTAGTTGAAATTTTCACCAGTTATAGTATTGGGCCTTGTAATATAAACCTGAAATTTACTTCGCAAAAATATCTATAGTTTATCCTCATACAGGGAGAAACAAAACCTTATTTTATACCCTTCATTTCTAAATACCCTGTGCTGAATTTGAGGAGGAAAATTTGATATCATTAAGTTTTAATTTGTGTGACTCTTTCTTAATAAAATGTTTTTTGTTTTCCATCAGTATCTGCTATTTAAAAAAGGTACACATTTTCAAAGAAAGTGTTGCATTTTTTCAATTTTAATAACAATTCAAAACATCACAATACCTTATGGACTAGCAAACATGAACAAACATCTAAAAATTAATAGCATGTATTTCCAACTCTCTTTCTCATCACTTCTACCATACGACGTGGCATACTCTCAATGCATTTCCGAATTGCTTCTGGGGGAATATTTTCCCGTTCTTCTAGAAGGGCTGTTCGTAAATTGGGCTGCCGATTTCGAACATGTCTACCTAGCATATCCTATACATGTTCAATTGGATTTTTTAAATCCGGACTCTGGCTGGCCACATCAATCGTTGAATATTCGCCTCTTCAAAGTATTCTGTTACAACCCATGCATTGTCCTGCATTAACAGAAATTATTGGGGAAAAGTTCCCCCAAATAAATTCGGAATTGCATTGAAAGTATGCAAAGTCGTATGGTAGAAGTGATGAGAAAGAGAGGTGGAAATACACGCTATTAATTTTCAGATGTTTGTTTATGTTTGCTAGTCGATAAGGTATTGCGATGTTTTAAATTGTTATAAAAATTGACAAAATGCAACTCTTTCTTTGAAAATGTGTATCTTTTTTTCAAAGCAGATACTGACGTAAATCAAAAAACATTTTGTTAAGAAAGGATCACACTTCAAATTAAAACTTAATGATATCAAATTTTGCGCCTCAAATTCACCACAGGGTGTTCAAAAATGGAGGGTATAAAATAAGGTTTTGTTTCTCCCTGTGTAACGAATAAACTACAAGTATTTTCGCAAAGTAAATTCCAGGTTAATATAACGAGACCCAATACTATACGTGGTGAAAATTTCAACAAGATCGGAGAACCACGAAAAAAGATACAGGGTGTTGAATTTGACAAAAATTTTGCCTGTCTGGAATTTATTGACGGGGAGTATATATGCCACCAGACATACCGTGTAATCAGAGAATGCTCAGCACATTCCATCCTCACGGTTAAACATTGTCCTTTCCAGACTGAGGAAGTGAAAGAAAACGGCGAAGAAACGCCTCATAACATGACAGTTTCAAGCAGCATAGGTGATATTACGATAGATAGTGTAAGAGACCATCTAGGATTGGGCTCTATAGACGATGTAAATAGGCATCTAGCAAGCATGTCGATAACGAAAACCATTACGACCGTGATCACTAATAATCAAGAAGGCGTAACCAGTTCAACTACCACCACTACCACGACCACTGCGGCGGCAAATAATGAAGAAAGTAAGTCTCATTTTGAATGGCGTTACCAGTTAATTGGGTTGGTCTTCTTGCTTATAACATGTCTTCTTGTCTTGTTCGAGCTTGATGTGTTGAATGATTGCTTCTTTTCTCATTCTCTTAACCCCGATTTATCCAGTTTTGATTTGCATGGTGGCTAATAAATGATTTTAAATAAGCGAGAGAACTTTTATTTTCAGACTAAGTAAAATCAAATCAAATGACAGCTTCAAGGAGATGGACAGTGTTCGGCATTATTGGAGCACACTTTATATATCGAGAAATATGCCATATCTATCAATTTCTGGTATTTCACACAAAAAATTTTGTAATTTCCTACTTAATTCGAACAAAACTATTCGGTGAACAACTACTTATTCAATATTTCATTCCATTAAGTACAAAGTCAAAATTGTATTTTGATTCTATGGATGAATTAAAATTTTGTATGAAGTACCAATTAGACTATTTACTCAATGTGAGTATATAATTAAAAAAAATTCCATAAGTTTAAATTTTTAAGCAATATGCAGTATTGTACTATACGATGAAAAGAAATTGTGATAAATTTCAAAATTTTTGAAACATTTTCAAACAGTATTTTTTCAGTTACAATTTAAGTTTCTAAAGCGAGTTTGTTGTGAATGAATTTGTTGTTATGGTACAAACTCGAAAGAAATTAGACTCCCTTTTGAACTTTTTTCGTCTTGTTTTTACAGGTGGAGGTACTGTGTGTGAATGATGAGTGGTTTATTGATGATTTGAATTTCGGAAATGTTTAAAATGTACTGTTTTCCGAGAATTGTCTAATGCCTTAACATTTTGTTAGTATTTTATATTGATATTTTATCCAATTTTATTATAAATTTATATTTATAAATGATTTATGCAAGATAAGCATCACTAAATGAATAAAAGATTTTATTAAACTTTTGGTATTTTTCTACTACCTGTGGATTAAACTCTCAAAAAATGAGAATGACTCATTAGATGCAGAGATCCACTTTAATGAGATTTCGGGAAGAACTATATCTTATTGAATATCATTCAACACTCAATTACCGGAGTTTATTTCATCAAATATGCAGTTTTCACATAAGAGTTATTTTTTTTCAGAATTTTTTTTAAGGTCCTGAATTTTTCGAAATTTGAATACCTTTCTTGAACTTCATTATCAACAGAGAAAGAACTAACCCTTATAATATAAAGGTTCAATAAAATTTTACTTTTTCATTAAACAAGGTATCCATGACTAAGGCAAAAGGAATTTCCCGTTTGTTGAAGGATTCAAATTTTAATGGACCATTAAATTATAATGGACCTTCCTGGAGCTATACAAACATAGTCCCTCACAATCCAACTGACTGTGGAATAAAATAAAGGTATTTCATTTGACCAATTTAACTTTGCTATGGGTCATTCTTTTCATTTCAGAAATGACAGAGTAATAGGGGAGTAGTTATGATAAATGGTCTCTTTCGATAACAATAGTGTGCTTCAAAGTGAACACCGAGATGAATAGATGGCGCTGAACGCAAATAACCCGTGCGCCATCTATAAACTAGTTTAGGAACAGAACTTTCGGAGTATATGTATGAATAAAATAACTACCTGCACAAATTGAAATTATTAATTGAAGAACCGATGATTTATTCAATTATCACACTAGAGATTGCAACAAAACTGCTTAATTTATTTTCTCTTGTTCAGAAGCTTGATCAAACTGTTCTTATTTCGATAGTTCTTTCTTGAAACGTTCATATCATCGTTATTTAGAAAGAAATATACTTTTCCGCATATGCGATTCAGAAACTCTTCAACAGGTAAGTAAAGATTTAATTTACCAATGAAACTTTTTTGTTTTAAGCGGGTGAGGTTTTTTCTAGCGTTATAAAGTAGACATGTTCCGTTTATGTTCATAAAATTTTTCATGTCTTTTTGATAAATCTCAAAAATTGTTTATACACGTATATGGACTTGGGATTTTAAAAAACCCTAGGAAAAATCTGACGATTTTGGCGACCAGTTGACATAGTACTCTTTTGTTGCTGAGAATTTGAATTAATCTTATAATGATACCTTTAAACAATATTTATTTCGAAATGAATTGGGATATCCAATCGATGAAACGCAGTAAGAAGCAGATGAAAATCATTCGTAGAATATTTGTAGCGTTTCAATTATTACATTATGACCCATTCACTAAGAGGTAAAATAAATATAATCCTAATGGTTGTCCTATTCATATTTTAATTTTGTTATGTGGGTTTGAAATCATTTAAATTGCGAAACTGGCGAATTTTGTTATAGTACCTACGCTGTGAAAAAAATTATACAGAGTAGATTAAAACATTCCGGGAGCAAAGAGACAAAGTCAAACCGAGATATCTTGAAAAAAAACAATTGGGGTAAGTCTTCTGTTGATAATTATTAAGAAAAAATTGGCATGCTAAACAGAAAAGCGAAAAAACCCGCCTTCTGCAGAATTTATATATCTTGAAATTTTCATACTTTTTCTCGAAAATTATATAAGATCATGAAAATTCCATCGTCTTCAAAATTTTTATGAAATTACTAATCATTGGAGGAAATTTTAAGGTTTATACTTCAAATCAAATTCAGAACATCATGTTCATAAAAAGGGCCCCACGTAAAAAATGAGTGAATGATGAATATTAGTAGAGGCAATTTTCGAGATCTTTCGAATATCGATCTCATCTACCATCTGTAGGTTTGTAACTTCAATACTGCAATAAATTAATTACTGGATGATATAGTAATTCAACAACTGTATTCCAATGTGTTTTTAAAACTATGTTATTTCGAATTTGACCTGATTGTTTTATTTCGAATACAAGGTTTTAAATTGAACAGCTATGTTGGCGTCGTTTGGCATTTAATAGAATAATTCGATGCTGAATTTCTACGATTTGTACTGTTGAACTCGACGTAATCTTCAGCGTAATACACATGACTTGGTGCGATATAATTATTTACTAACCTAACGTCTATTATTTTTTTCTAGTAATAAGTAATTGAATTAGAGATTTTTAGATGATAGTTTATAAGATTCATTGGAGGACTATATCAGTTGCCGATTCCCATTAATAGTCATGGATTATTCCAAGAAAATCGGTAGTTTGTTCATTTCAACTGATATCCGATTGAAAGTCAGGGATTTTAGTTAATTAGTTCCATTGATGTGAACTAGGAAGATTCCATATGCTGAATCACCGATATGTCTAGGCGCTATATCGATGACCAGATCAACGTTGCAATCATACATTCTCATAAATATTTTTTCTGCAAATTGAACACATATTTTTGGAAATGAATTATAATCCGTGAAATGACCATTTCAGAAAAATCATGAGCGGCTGTCAGTTCACCCTTAACTCAAGTCTCAATTTTTGCGAAGCATTTCAATATATATATTCTTTTGATTAAGAGAACTAAAATAATACAATACATATTGAAACAAAAAGATACCTAGCTGAGGTTGGTGCAACACAGGAAAACCATACAGGTATGCAGTATGATTGAACGAGGAAAGGGAAAAAACCTCAGCTAAAAAAAAAACCCTTACCCCGCCCGTGAAAAAAAAAAACTTAAAATATTGAATATCAGGAAAATCTTGAAAGACACCAGTGTGATCATATTCGTGTTATCCGTCGATGGGCTCAGATGAAACAGATTCTTCCCCAAACGGCTCGCTATTCTTAATCTGAAATGAAAAAAGAACAAAAGCAGAAAAAAAAACAATTATTTAGAACGAATCGAATTCTTTTAAAATTAACCAACCATTTTAGAAATGCATTTGTTACTTTGTGTATATCCTCGAAACCATCTTGAAATTTGTAAATGGGACAACTATTTATAAGATGTTCTATAGTCTCCTCATTTTCCCCACACTCACACAACTAGGACTCTCAACCGAATTCCATCGGAAGAGCATGCTATTGCATCGTCCATGGCCTGTTTTAATGCGATTTAGAACAGACTATATTCTCCTGGGAAGGTCAAAACCAGGAACTCTGATGGGAGGATCAGAAATGAGATATTTATTGAAAAAATTGGATACATTCCATTCAGATTGCCACATTTCTTTGCCGCTTCTATTCATATCAATCAGAAAATTTGACCAAAAAGGTTTACGCGACTTCAAACTGGGGACCCTATTATCTGGAATATAGGTGAGTATGGGAAATTAATTTGGAAAGGAATTGAATTTGTTCCAAAAATTCCTCATAGAAAAATTCAGTGGGGCATCAATTTTTTTACATGAACACTGTTCAACCAAACAGGGCAACAATATTCAGCAGCTGAAAAAATCAAAGCAAGCGCTGCCGTTCGAATATTGTTGCATCAGCGCCCCATGAGGAACCAGTTAGTTTCTAAAGAATATTGTTTCGAGTTTTAAGCTCCAAACGCAGATCAATGGGCGTTGAAATTTAGAGAGGGAGAAAAACCGGAAGTTACACTCAATTTTCTATATTTCTGGTGATTATTCAAATGAAAATACGAAATTAAGACTAAACACAAGGAACATATCAAAATATTTTTTGCGAGCCTTGACTCCTCTTTGATTATTGAATTAATAATCATTCGAAATTTACGTGTTTTGCAATAGCTTTTACAACTGATAATAAGGCCAACCAAAGCTTGTCAAACGAGTAATCCCATACTTGCTCAATTGGTTTTATGTCCGGTGAGTTTGCTGGCCAGTTCATTCTCTGTATATTGTTCTCTTGAAGAATGAAATGATCCCAAAATTCGTTACGCAGACAAACAATGATTGTCTCAATGATGTTTTGAATTTAGATCATTGATCCACCTTGAAAGGGCACAATTTTCCGGGCGAAATTGAGTTGTTCTAGTCCAAATCCTTTCTAGTCGACTATAACAGTGTAAACCGTAAAAAAAAAATACATTGCACCATTGCTTACGGGTAGTTTCATGTGCAGGTGATAGCCGAGATACTCTTAAAGGTCATTTTACCCTTAAATTTGAGGAATGCAGCTGTCTGATCATGGTACTGGTTGAAACTACCCGTCTATAGGTCCTCAAAAATGAGTTGTTTCAGATACCGTTTCATTCCTTCGAGTAAAATTTGCAATATAATATATAATTAAATGGTTTTCCTTGCTGAAGTCGGTGGAATATTCAAATATTGCGGAATCTGGTAATTGGATAGAGCAATTTGAAAAAATGGATGTCCTGGCATTTCCTATTAGGAATATTTAACTCTCGTTATTCCCTGAAAACTGATTAACTTCTAATACACCTGTACAAGAAACATTTTTTGCTGGTTTATTGTTTTCATTTAAGAGATAAGATAGTGAAGATTCCACACACACAAAATTGTCATGTTAAATCCGACAAGTTTAGAAAATATGTCATTTCCGCATGCGAATTCCGATCGACTGGCTTTGCTTTGAAAAAAGCACCCCCGACTAATGACTTTAATCGACGCTTCCTCACTTCTGCTTGGTCCCATTCAATCGCAGCCGAACGGGTTTATCGCCTCCTTTATCTTAAGAATATCAAGCAAATCCCTTCACTCACGTGAGCGAGTTTATAGTTTGTAAATATACCGGTTATGGAATCCCATCTGAAAAATATAAAACGGTTTCGCGTGATCTTGTAAGTTAATTGACTATATATATATATTTAAGCGGTTCTCGAGTTAAACAGTTGACAGACCCTGCCGTGCGCTAGTAAACAAACGGGCTCCGCAGGAACGCTTCCGAACCTCCCGAGTTTCGAGTATTTTTTGTGTGAACGTCTTCAGGATAGGTTGGCTAAAGATGCAGATCAACGAGTACGAGGCGCCAGGAGACGAAATTCGGATACACATGTGAGTTTTTTTGGTTGTTAAATCTGGCTGTTTCACTCTCATTTTTGTTTGTTTACATTCGTTGACTGAAAGCCGAATTTGGTTTTTACTGTCGCTTGTATTTTATAAGGTTCAGTGTAGAGATTTCTTGATCGGTAGACAGAAAGAATTATTTGTGATAGAAATGACTGGGTTGAACAATATGGGTAGTGTAGGTATTCCTAATATATAATTGTATATTTTTTTGCATAACTTCCACATACACTTTCCATTGCTGTTTTTGAAGCCAATTTCAGTCAGAATGTAAGGTTTATTTCAGTTTCACGATTGTTCCCAATCCAAAAATTTTGAATAAAGATAATTTTTAGATATTTGAATACAAACCGAGCATCGTATGAACAAAATTAAGTTATAATTTAAGAACATTGATTGAAAGAAAAATTCCTTCCAGGGCTCTTGGCTCTTGTTAAATTGCACTCGCTGAAAAGAGAAATCATTCATTAGGTTCCAAAATATAGAACATGTGGATAATTCGATATTGTTCTTTTCATAAGAATTCCTTGACAAATTCAAATGTGAGATAAACAAACAACGAAAACCCTTGTATATTTCAAGCGATTCTCCAAAATGCGTTTGATTTTTTCGTCTAATTTTCATAATTATTTATTCATACACTTACCTATTTTCATTAATTTACTAACCATTTGTCGTTGTGAATTATTCAAAGAATATGAATAAGTCGAAAACTTCTAGACTTATAATGACTTGAGTCTCCGAATGTATCTTTTTAATATTTATGGCGCTCTGCTAATGCGAATCGATGCATTAATTTACTAATTTTTTTCTATTCGTAGTAATGCAAAAGTTATGTCCCATGAAATTATTCCTAAAATTGAATATATCTTTATTCTGGAAGTCTACCTGCCAACCTTAAAATCCCAATTTCCTTTGCCCGGGTCATAATAAACATAAACAAAGGAGGAAGTGCTGAAATCTTCACCTCCAAAAGATTGGCAAACGTATATTTCATCCGCTCTTACCTTGGCCTACAGTCTCTCAGCGTTCATTCCGCCAACTTGTCTGCATTAAATGATCCAATATAGGTGTGCAAGTTCAAGTTTACCTGATCGCTTTTCAAGGTTACCTAAGGCGGTTTAATCCTCTTCAAATCCGATTAAACCTGTTTGTTTTTGGCGATTTCAAGCCCCATCCAACCCGTCAGATGAATAGTTCAATAAAGCACAGAAAAATCTGTGAAAATCGTAAACTTTGTATTGTTTGGTAAGTGATTGACAGTCGAGTGAAATTAATGAGATTATCCACAAGAAACACCTCTCCCAGTCTCTGCAACAGATACAATTAGAAAAAATTTATCACTAATCGAAGATAGACCTCTTCGTAAAACTTTCGCACTAATTTGTCAGGGGCCAAATCCTTTCAAAATTTGTTGACTAACAATGAAAAAAAAAAACAAACACTTCAGCTTTGCAACTTTTATATATATTTTGTATATATTCTTATATGTTTTTAAATTTCAGGTTGTTTTGCTCTTTTCTTCAAAATAAACTGGTTCAATAGTTTTGATTAGAAACAGAAAAACCTTTGATGGTATCGTCGAAAAATATTTTGATGAAGCTTTCTGCAAAATAAGAAATAAATTTTTAGAAAAAGTAATTCATCTTCAAATGTAGTCACTGGGGAAAAATCACCGATTACAAGATTGAATTTTGTTGTATTCCCCAGGAATGACCCATGATAATTATTATCTATATAGGTATAAGGTTGTGCTGAACAGGATGAGTAGGTAAATTTTTCGAATTCCCCCTGTATGCAACAAGTTCTACATATTCAAATATTATTCCACATATTTTTATGGCATTTTCGGCCGGTGTGCTACTGAACGGGTATTTCCAAAGTACCTCAGGAATTCTCGATCAATCTTCTGCTGTTACCTAACGCCTTGTCCCCAAGAAGACACTCGGCAGGTGTTATCGACCTCGACTTCAATCTTCGTCGTCCACCACGAATTCACTTCAAGTTTCTGCACTCGAAGAAGCTAATTTGCAAAGTATTGACAATTTGAAGTACTTGACTAGTTTTGCTCTTTCAGGTACCTTCTTCGTCAGCAGTTAAAATTGTTCTTTTGACCATCATGTTTTGGCGCTTTTAAAAGTCTAGTTTCGTCGAAACTTATCCTTTATTACTTTTTTCATAGTCAATATCTAGTTTCTCAAATAATTCTGCAGAAATATGTAAGAACAACTATTATTACCTAAGTAGGGGAATAAATTTAACAAAGTTAACAATGACAGCATTAACGTTTTGGTTACCTGATCATCTACCTACAAATCAAAGTACAAAAACATTCTTCTTCGATTCATTTGAAAAAACTAATATCGAATATGGTATATTATTAAAAAGCTCTCTTTCACTCCGATCTGAAAATAAGTCGAAAAAAACATTAATATGACATTAAACCATAATCTTTTACTCTAGGAAAAAATTCAGTATGCAACTGAACTATAATATGTAACCTTATCTATCCTCAAATAGTTATAGTTATTAAAATCATTCCTATACAGGGTTATACACGAATATGGCTCTATAGAATATTTTTAGGAAAGACACAAGATTCAGGATTGAAATTCTAAAAGTGAGCTTCAAGTAAGAAGACGACTTCTCGTATATATTTTGAAGGTTCTTGGACTTTCGGTTTTTCCGGAAGTGACATCAGCTTTCATTTTTCAAATGAGAAGACCCATTTTTTATTGCATAAATAGATTCTCCATTGAATTCTGGATCTTTTTGATTCCGAAAGTTTGAATTTTCCCGAGAATATTCTCTTTAAATGAGAAAATACGAAAAAAAATCTCAAAATTGAACTCTGTTGAAATACAGACAACTTCGAGGTTTTTTCATTAAAAAATTCTCATTTTTGAGAATCTCCGAGAGGAAAGGCTGATGCTTCTTTTTCGATAGCGGGATTTTCAGAATATTATACATGAGTTCACAAATTCTTTATCAAAGTTAGAAGTAAGGAAACATCAAAAAATCGTTTTTTTTTTCAAATTGGAACCCCATTTTCTTGAAGCATTTTCGAAATCTTTGTCAAAAAAATGGGAGCATACGTCTAAGACTGTTATCTCAAAATGAATATTTTTCGAGATATTCAGGAAAAACCATTTCGTTTTCAATTTTCAATCTCAGTCCGAGTGTGTTTTTTTACTGGAGAAAAAAAAAGCAGTCAAGTGAAATTTTTAGAAAGGCTCTTGTATTACAGATGATGATTAAAGAATTCAACTCGTCTGAACTATATAAGATAATATTTTCTCGATAACAGAGATTTCCGAAAATTTTACTTGACCACTTATTATTTTCCAGTAAAAAACCACATTCGGAATGAGATTGAAAATTGAAGACAAAATCGTTTTTCTTGCATATCTCGAAGAATATTAATTTTGGGCGTATGCTCCTATTATTTTTTGACGAAGATTTCGAGAACGGGTTCCAATTTGAAAAAATCAATTTTTTAATGTTTCGTCATTTCTAAATTCGACAAAGAATTTGTGACCTCCTTTATCATATTCTGAAAATCACGCTATCGAAAAAGAAGCATCAGCCTTTCTTCTCAGAGATCCTCAAAAGTGAGGAGGTTGTCTGTATGTATTTCAACAGAGAGTTCATTTTTGAGATATTTTCTTCTTATTTCCTCATTTAAAGAGAATTTTCTGGGGAAATTTCGAACTTTTGGAATCAAAAAGACTCAGAATTCAATGGAGAACCTATTTATGCAATCAAAAATGGTTCTTCCCATTTGAAAAACGAAAGTTGATGTCATTTCCGGAAAAACCGGACATCCTAGAACCTTGAAAAAAATATACGAGAAGTCGTCTTCTAACTTGAAGCACACCTTTAGAATTTCAATCCTGAATCTTGTGTCTTTCCTAAAAATATTCTATAGAGCCATATTCGTGAATAACCCTGTATACCTATATCTCGCAAAAGTTGAAAATGAGGCGTTGTCTGAAAATAATAGATCCAGAATGAAAGAAATTCTTCTCTCATTAGTCAAGCATATTCTGAAAAAATTTAAGAGGGGTGATTTGAGTCATAGCAGAAGTATTCTTTGAGAACAGGTACAGGAATTATTTTCGATCCATCCTGTACCATCGAACCATCAGTGTTAATAGGTGCAGCGTAAATGTGATTAGTGCTGAGAATAATGGTAAAATACTTACTAAAATATGGAGAGTTACATCTACACCACGTTTTCCTTCACGAATAATCATTATCAACTTTGACTTGCAAAACATAATTTAGGCACGCTTATATCAGTGAGATAAACCGCTTATATGGGTGAAACTTCAATTTAAACTTTTTTTTTTGTTCAAGCCAATTTCCTGGTAATCATTGGTGAATTTTGGAATAGCGTATTTGTGTAGTTTTGTGGGTATATGCGGGTTAAATTTTTTTATTTCTTATAGGGAAGTTACAACAGATATGGAGGATATCCAGGGTGAAGGAGGTGGTGGTTTTTTGAGATCTAACGCTTACATAAACCCTGCATTGTCGGTTTCTGCTCACAGTTTGAGTGGCAACGGAAAAATGCACAGGGGATGCAATGACTTTGAAGGTAAGAAACTGTAGAACTTTCTTAATCTTTCATTTATCTGAGACGTTTCAATTTTTCAACATCTCTTTTCGAAATTACATATAATTATAATAATTATGTTTGGGGCTGCTAAGAGAACTTTTATTGAGCACCCAAAAATATTAACAAACTTATACTATGTGTGAAAATCGAGCTAAATCTAAATAACTTGTTGAACCTAAAAAAATTTAATCTAAGAAAAAAGTTGCCCTATGTCGAAATACCTAAATCTCACTATTTATTCTTAAATGTACAGTAAAACCATATGGACATTGGTAGAATACATAAAAATTGTTGAGCAATTACCTATCTCAATGAAATTCTCATGAAATAATAAAATATAGGGGTTGCACTCCACAATAGATCTATATAAGGTCGAGGAATAAGCAAAGCATCATGATCTAAGCGTCTTCTTCTATAATCTAAACAAATCTACTTTGATATTGCCCGACGAAAAACTATTTTAACTTCATATTACGAAATGATCTCGATTAAGAATACAAGTCTGCTCTATATAAGCGCAACTTGTTGGAAATTTGACATGAAGGCAATGTGAGGTATGAAGGTCTTAAGGCACAAACAAGAGGTGACCGCAATAAACCCAACAAATTCCAAGATAAAAGATTCATCAAAGCAGAACCTTCAAGCATTTGCTTGAGGTGATCCCATAAATTGTCCCATTGAGAAAACAATATAAATTTCTATAAACCTTCAATCTCAATCGAATAATATCACTTATTCAAATTTCTGAATGAGAAATCACATCTTTAATTCAATTCGGTGAATTGGATTAATTATAACAGCAAGACATGCAATGATCAAAAAACGCACATGGTGCTCTAATTGATCACATGACATCACATCGGGATTCCGGTCAATTAAAACCCAATTGACTTTGGTACCCATCGCATTTTTGTTGTCAGAGGCCTGTCACATACGCAACAATTGTAAGTAGCAACAATATCAAATGCTCCAACTAGAGCTGTTTTGTGAAGTTTGAAAGATGCCTCTACTATAAGAGTATAACTTGTAGAAAAACACCCAAGAACAAGCTGAGTGTTCTTCGGTAGGCTTCTAATCCTGAGAAGATTATTTACCCTTTTGGGCAAAGCCAATTCTTGAAGAGTCTTCAGTTTATCATAGTGAACAACTTTTCGATACAAACTAACATCATCATGTTATTTCATTTCCTAATTCCATCAAGCTGCTTAAGACAACCTTTTCTCTCCATTCTTAAAAATATATCTGTCCCTGAGTTTAACTTTGCATGAAAATGGCCCGATTTAACTCCAAACTTTCAATTGAATGTGGAACTCAATATTCAGTAGTTTCCGCATATTATCAACTACTAATTACTCCACGCTCATACCAAGAGGTACTTGCACACTCTCGCGTTGCTGACTTATAAGAATCTTCTCCTTTCAGCAATGAGTGGACTTTCTCTAGTTCAGTGACGCTTCAAACACGTTTTTCCAGAAACTCCGTGATTCATTGTCATTCCAGCTCGTACAAGTCACATGATTCCGAGCATGTGCCTTTAATTGATTTTAATTGATGGGCTGGTTCTACTTACGGAAATTTCTCCGATCTAATAGAACCGATCTAATAATACCAAGTCCGATTAATCCATCAATTGAAACCTCTGACACGGATTCTCAACATGAGCTACTTGATTTTGGAAAAGGGCTTGTCAAAAATTAGCCGGAGATCACAAAAAGAATTTGAAGGATTATTTGACAACACGTTCTATAGATCATGCTATTCTACTGGCATCGTTTTATTGATGGAATTCCTCAGGGATGAGTTCTAGGGTTTATACGATACTTTCAGATTATACTACGAAGCCTACTATAAATATGAACTTTTGAGATTCATGTTGACATTCCACTAGAATCTCTTCGGGAACTAAGTATTCAATCTTAAATTTATTCTATAACTACACAACTGACAGTATCGCCATTTAGATACATAAGTGTTAAAATAGGTAAATATCGTGACGTAACATCACATTACTAAGTAGTTCTGTTGTCTCAATTCCTTTTGAGGATATGAAGAATAAAACAGCTTCTGAAATAAGCCAGAAGGAATATAAAGTCGAGGATTGTTTTATTGTATAACCTATTAAAACTCTTGCTAGGATGTATCATCTGATCAAATGAATGATAAAGCTTATTTTTTCAGTTGTGGAAGCTTCCAACATGTCTTCCGTAAGCCAGACCTTCAGCAACCTCTTGGATATGTCCAGGGTGAAAGCGAAAAACATATGCTCCAGGAAAACTCTCTACAGGAGGTTACCTATATTGACCTGGCTGCCACAATACACGACAGAGAAGGCTGTGGGTGACTTGGTGGCTGGAATAACTGTCGGACTAACTGTGATACCTCAAGCTTTGGCTTATTCTACTATTGCGCACTTACCGTTGCAATATGGACTTTATACATCCTTTTTGGGATGCTTTATTTATATTTTACTCGGTGGCTGTAAGGATGTACCTTTCGGACCAACCGCTATAGTTTCTATAATCACGTACGAAGCCGTGGGCGACAAAGGACCTGAACACGCTACTTTGCTCTGCTTCTTGAGCGGCATTATCCAGCTATTCATGGGGCTCTTTGGTTTTGGTAAGTTCCGATCTTTAGTGAACGTGTGAGAATAGTTATTTCTCTATTTCGGTATTTTAATGAGTTCATTACAGTACAGAAAGCAGTGCTGTAATGTACTCATTACAGCATTGTTTTCAGTTATTTTTTTCGTTTTGTGGTTGTCAGTACTGATGTCCGATCCTATCAAGTTTCAAATCAAATCACTTCGAATTCCGTAATCTGTCAAATTTCGTAAGTCACACCAACTGCCAAGATACAAAACAAAAGTTACTAATCTGAATTTTTATCGGAATTTCTAGAGTATTTCATAAAACATGATCGAAATAAAGGAAATATCGTCTAATATTCGTGGCAGAAGGCAATTCCAACATTCATGCTTTCGCATTCTTGTTTTAGAATATACTATTATAATACAATATAATATTATATTCTTCCACGAGTTCAAACTCATGGAACATGACATGTAAATGTTGAAGACCTGAACAAACATATTTATGCGTGAATAATAACAACATCTAGAAGAGTATAAAACTGTCAGCTATCCCGTCAAACATATCATCAGGTCAATAGTCTCCTGTTTGAGTTTCCTGACGATTTTATTAAAAATCCGCACGCATCAACCTTGAATGCGGAATAACAGCTCAAATGACGAAGTTAAACATTTGAACTTTATTTTTTTGCGACATATCAGATCATAAAATGATTTAAGTCATAAATTGATGTTTTGGGAGGCTGTGCAAGCTATAGGAGATTTATATAACTGAGTGAGATCCGCATTGATAACAAGATGCAATTGAACTCAATGTAAATATGACTCTATTGTTCCGGTAGATTTTGGCAAAGATCAGTAGATAAAACAGGATATTAGGTTTAGAGAATATACAAGAATATTTGAGATTTTCTAAAGATATTAAGAAAATAATTAATTGTTTCAATTAATCTCAATGATTTTTTAGGTTTTCATTCAATCTCTGAACAAAATCAATTGAAAAATTTCCTGGTATTGAAATGTTCAATTTGCCATCTGATGCTTGCCAATATGTTAGTTCTTCCTTCATTAAATTGGCTAGATTATAATCTTCATTCAACAAAATACAAGTGAACATTTGTTTTTTTTATATTGATGAGGTTTCGTCATCAGAATCTTTGTGATATTGTAATCCATCTTGGGATTTCTGTATATTCGTATTGGAACACATTTGATCTACAATCTACTAATTTCTCTATTTTTAAACTTTTTTAAGTTCACGCCTTCTCATCTATAAAGGTCTTGACGTCTCTCCTGTATAAGTTTCTCCACAAATATAGGGAATGTAATCACAATTTTTTTATTTTTGTTTCTCATTTAAAGGTGCAGATTTTGTTAGTGCATGTAGATCATTCTGTGTATTAGTTTGACATTTTCTTTCATAAGTTTGTTTTGTTTGCATTGAAATTTCGAAAATTTGACGCCTTTTAATGTAATGAAAGTATCTGCACATCTATACTCAGACACCACATTTTTTTTCGCCAATCCATTGGTTACATAGCTAACTCCACAGTAATATACCGAATTGCTTACAGGATTCATAATAGACTTTGTCTCTGGACCAGTAGCTTCTGGTTTCACCTCAGCAGTCGCTCTAATCATTTTGACGTCCCAAGTGAAAGATCTTCTAGGAATATCTGCGCCGGGTAGCGTTTTCTTACAAACATGGTCCAATATTTTCAAGAACATACACCAGACAAAAGTATGGGATGCTGCTCTCGGGATTCTGTGTATATTGAGCCTTCTGATACTCAGGGTAAGTGACACGGAAAACTCGAATTAATTCGACAGAAACATAGAACCATGGGGTACATCACAATACATAGCATTATCAAAGGTAGTCTCTTTTTAGTAGGTCGTGGAATACAGCAAAATTTCAAAAATTCGCCAAATATAATCTATCTAAAACTTTCGAGATGAAGTTAGAAATCTTTACCAAAATCGATTGAATTCCTCAGAACATTCTCAAAAAAGTTTCAGGGACCTAACAAGACATTCGATACCTTTAGGTATTGTTCACTTGAAGACAAATGCCAATTAATTACTGAATCTATTCAGACATTGTGGGATGATGATGATATCATCTTGCATTTAGTCCTGAGCAATTTCTGTTGAAATGGTTTATCTTTATAATTTTCACCTTCTAAGAGAGAAAGACTTACTTTGAAATCACCGTGTTTTCAAACGATGATGAGTTGAGGCCAAATTCGTTTTATTCCAGTTAGGATCCCAAATACCGACTGCATCAACAACAGAAGACGGCAGATCCAGAACTTCTTTCCAGGTCTGGAGGAATAAGTTGATTTGGTTCATCGCGACATCCAGAAATGCCATTTTGGTGGTAGTTTCCGGCTCTATAGGGTATTATTTTTACAACACAGGCGATGTACCCTTCTCTCTAATCGGGTATGTACCTCAGGGTTTACCAAATCCGCAGATGCCCAAATTTATGTACGAAAAGACCGAGGGAAATTCTACGGTCATCGTGAACTTCAAGGAGATGGTGACCGACCTTGGAAGTGGAATTATTGTTGTTCCCCTCCTTGGATTGTTGGAGAACATAGCTATTTGTAAAGCATTTGGTAAGCTAGTTTTATCTTGTTACCAAAAGAACAGTTTTAATTAAACTATTTCCAGCTGATGGCAAAACGGTTGATTCAACGCAAGAATTCTTAGCCATGGGGATATGCAACATATTGAATTCGTTTGTGCAAGCATTTCCAGCCTCTGGCTCTTTGTCTAGGAGCGCAGTTCAACATAGCAGTGGTTCTAGAACACCTTTATGTTCCATATATGCTGGATCCTTGGTGGTTTTGGCACTTCTCTTCTTCACACCATGGTTCTACTTCATTCCAAAAGCTGCTCTAGCTGCGGTACTTATAGCTGCAGTTGTCTTCATGATAGAAGTCAAAGTCATCAAGCCCATGTGGAGAACCAAAAGTAAGTTGATTCATTGAAAAGTATATACCATTTTTCTCATAATATCTGAAACTCTAGCTTGGACAATATTTGAATATATTACGAAGGTGGTTGTGCACACCAAGAGATTGAATTAAATTAATAAATTTGAGTACTTCGGTGTGAAATGGTTTATTTGTCGAAAACCTTTTCGACAAATAAACCATTTCACACTGAAGTACTCAAATTTATTAATTTAATTTGAATATATATTCAACCCTTTTTTTGCAGAAACTGACTTGATCCCAGGACTTGGAACATTCTTCGCTTGCTTAGTATTTCCTTTGGAGGTTGGAGTTTTCATTGGAGTGGCAATAAACTTAATTTTTATCCTCCATCAAGCTGCAAGACCAAAAATCAGCATCGAACGACTGAAGGTTAGTGAATTCATTCATTTAATTCGGCATATGGCCATCTTGACAAACAGATCTGACCCTGCTTCTCAATACTTTAATATTTATTCCATTTTCAGACGAGGAAGGGCTTCGAGTACTTGATGCTGACTCCAGATAGATGTCTCATATTTCCCTCGGTAGATTATGTAAGGAAGTTGGTGACAAAGTACTCAACGAAAGAGAAAATTGTAGTGCTAGACTGTTCTTACATATACGGGGCGGACTATACGGCAGCTTGTGTGATACAGATTTTAACGGCAGATTTCGCTTCAAGAAACCAGCCTCTTATATTTTACAACTTAAAGCCTAGTGTGAGTGCTGTTTTTGAGGGACTGAGTCCTAAGGATTTCGTAGTGGTGTACAATGAAGATGAACTCGAGAGGTTGATAGAAAATAAGTCTTTTGTAATAAAGTAGATGTGTATTTTTTAGAACGTGCCTTATTCTTCCTTGCGACTGTCAAGATGTGTTCATCTTGAGGAAGACAGAAACGATAATGAGATATGTGATCTATTTTTTATTAAATCCATTGTTATCACTGTGTTTATTTGATTAATATGTACAGTTATTGTTCATATTTCGATTTGATATCATAAAACTGACTTTTTAGGCTGAAACATAAAATAATTAAATTAATCAGGACTCAGATATGTTCAGAAAGAGTTTCAAATTAATATTCATCTCAAGTTATGTTTGTGTTAAGCTCACCATCTGTTTTATTCTCTATTCCTCCAGATCCATTATTTGCATTGATTGTTTTCAGTTCTATATTATCATTATTCCTGCAAAAAAGTATATCAAAATATTGAAATTTATCTCACAGTTGAGTCCTTACTGTTTCTTCTTATCGTACTTTCCCAATTTGTTCAGCTTCCCATCAACTATCCTGGATAAAACGATGAGAATGATTGCGATAAAAACACCAATGAACCAACTGAACCAATGTCCATTCTGTGGAAAATCAAGATTTGCTTAATTTGGGAAACTTCATTGAAAATATTTTCAATTAATTTTTTCAATTCTGAGCAACCAGTTTTCAGCTGTTCTCTGAAAAACTTACTGCAGGTGTTGTTATTCTTTGGCAAACTGAGTTCAGGGTTGTATTGAAGGCTGCACTGATAGGTTTACATTTGCCAACTTTTTTCTGGATGGAGTAAATTAAACGATTGTGGACGTAGTCCATGAGAGACGACAATAGTATTTTCTTGATTTGGAGGACCACCTTGAAAATAGTTTATCATGATTAAGTTACTGTGGAATTTCAAAAATACTCATTAATCTTGAATGTTTCTGAAACATGATCAACTATTGTATCAGTGAGGTATTTTGTAGCTGAATATTAATCTCGGTAGTTTTACCTTTTCCTTCGATTCGTGGTTTTTATTTCAAAACCTATTTTCTTGAACGGAAACCCTTTACTTACATTTTGTATCGTCTCGAGTGTCTGCTTTTCTATTTCTGTTATTATATTTTCAACTTTCGTCAGAAGTCTCTTGAGATTAGAGAAAAAGGATGTGAATCCACTGTGGGCTGTCTTAACAGGCGCCTGGAAAAAATGTTTTTATCGAAGAAACACATTCACTTACATCATCATCTCACCTTTAACGACTTCACTTTGTCTTTGAAAATGTCCAATTGCTCAGAAATTGTTTTGATTGTAGGCCCTACCAATGGGATATTCGTGAATTCCTTCTCTAATTGTTCTATTTGGGAGAAAATTGGTGAATCTAATAACTAAAATGTGGTTAATAGTGATCTTCCCAACCGCTTCTTTAGTCTTACCTTATCGAAAGCGTCGAAATTGAGATCTGCATCTAAGTTATGTATAATATCAAAAGGTAAGAACTTTGAAAAATTCAATTGCAGCCCAATGAGGGGCTCGAATTCTTTCTCAATTGATTTTGTATCCAACAATTCCTTTGCTATCTTTTCTAGGTCAAGAATTGACTGAAACATTTTGTCTTTAATTTTTCGTTCAATGGTCCTATTTTTATATTGAATCACTCACCTTGAGAGCTGTTACTTCATAAAGACTCTTGTCTTGATGACATCTTATTATAATTTTGTGGAGATTTAAATCAAGTATCAGCCCATATTCAGCAGGATTTATACTGCTCAAGATCTTCATAATATTGTTTTCCCTGTGATTAGTATCTAAGGTATCGCATAGAACCTTTTGCGTTGTTACTCCAACACCAATATAAACTAATGATGTAATAGCCATTAATAAAGCAGCTAAATGCAGAAGAGTAAAACCCCTAAAATATGAGGATTAGTAATACCAGAAAATCTAGGGTTACTCTTTCATGATTTTGTATCAACTCACCCACTGTAAGTAACTTTTGTGGTGACATTGTTACACACCATTCTTAAAGATATGCTCACAATAAGAAGAATGAAGGAAATTAGGAGGGCTGCTGCAATGAAGTTACTAATATAGTATCTATACCCTTCGAACCAACTGAGTATAACCTGCGCATCTTTAATCACGTGTGTAGCGTTCAAGATTGTTTTTTCGATAGAAATGATCTTATCCAAGGCTGAGGTAAATAGATTTTCAATTGGCCTGGCTGAAAACATTCAGAATTCTAATATTTCTAATGACGGTTAGGTATGAGAAAAACTTCTAATACCTGCTTCTTCAACCTCATTCTTAATTTCAACCAGACCGTCTTTAATAACAATTTCTATTTCCTTTATTGCTGGAGAGAGTAATACGGTCATGTTGTTTAAACTTTTCAAATCGTGCATTATGAATTTTTCTAATGTGTCGATTGTGCCAAATATCATTTCGAATTCTTCTTTCTGCAATCAACAAAATCAGTCATTACGAGTAAAGTTCTCCTTGAAAGGTTGAGTGCTTCGCTAGGTACGAAAGCTTGATTATTTTGAACTCATCATTCATAGCTTTGAAATCTCAAAACTTCTTTGTAGGTCCCTATACTCAACAATGTATTTCGCATGTTGAATGAGATCGTTCGCAGAAAAAATTAATGTTACCTCATGTTAGAAACAGGAAGAACAAAAACAGATATACTGCTCCACAAGAGTTAGGGATATCGTATTCAATCGTTTGAAAAGTATGTAATCTTCGAAAAAATAGCTGTGAAATCATTTAAAACTCAATAATAACTTGAATCGATCTAATAAAAATCAGTATGAGACATTTCTCCAATCTGGTCGCCTTTTTCCTTATTTTGAAATTGAGTCAGTTTATCAACGGCTTCGATTTGGAACGAGTTTACTCAGAATGCCGAGACGTAAATTAACAAACGTTGAGGCTAATAGGGCTATCGGAATGCTACAGAGTGGCCTAATTCAGGTTTTTGTAGCGGTAAGGCTCCAAGTCAGCCAAAGTGTGATATCTCGACTTTGAAGTAGGCTCAGGCAAACAGGTTTCGTGTTGGAAAGGCCAAACCTTGGTAGGCGAAAAACAACATCTGCTCAGTATCGTATTATCACCGTTTCGTCGAGAAGAAAGCCTCAATCTACGTAATACTACGGAATACTCTTCAAAATGCATCAGACCAACAGACGACGTCTGAGAGAGGGGGATCTAGGTTCTAGACGTCCATTGAGAGAAATTTCAATAAAACGTGACAATAAGCGTTAAAGACCGGAATGGGTAAAGCAACATGTTAATTGGAACGATCAATGGCGTAGTGTCCCTTTCACTGATGAATCCAGATATGAACGATTTTCAAATTCTCAAATAATAATGGTATGGACAATCCCACACATACCCCGTAATCGTCGCTATGTCCAAGAAGTCCATCCATGGTACTGTTATGGTATGAGCCGAGATATGTTTCAATGGGCGCACAGATCTGCACATTTGACCTGGGAATATGACTGCCTCACACTATAGGGAGCATGTCATTGACTATGTTTTGCCAAATGTTCATGCTTGCTTTTGGTGAAAATTTTCAATTTCTAGACGATAACGTCAGACAGCATTGTGCAGCTATAGTTGAGAATGCGCGCGAGGAGCTTGGTATTCCACATTTACCAATACCTCCGCACCCACCAGATTTGAATTGCATAGAACAAGCATAGGATATGCTCCAAAGAAGATTAGATAATCATCAACCTACCTCCGAATCCTTAAATGATCTGAGAGAGTTCTGCCCCGTTTGTGGAGCTAAATTCCTCAAGAAATGTTCAACAACCTCTTGTGTAGTATGCAAAGAAGATGTCAACTTGTTATTGATGCCTGTGGAGGCCATACTTAAAATGCTGGAATTCTCTGGGAATAAAATTTCCTTATTTTACTCGATTTTTCTTAACCAACCTGTATACGCTGCAGACCTACAGGCTGAAATTAATTTTATTTCCTGCAACTTGAAATCATATCAATGTGAATTTTCATCACAAAATCTCATTTAAACTATATTTTTTTGCAATTTAAGTCAATATACCTAACTCATGTGGAGCAGTTTATTTGACGTGTTATTTCACTGTGTTTCAGTGTTGTATCTTCCAGCTGAAATGTACTCGTTTTCGTTTGAATCTTTTCCCTTAGACTATGGCCTCATTGCTTTTCAGTGGAATTAAAAGATCACATACTCACCAAATCCAAATTATGGCTGGTTTCTCTTTTCTTCCTCAGACCAATGAAGTTTTCATCCGCATTCAATAACTTCTTAGGAGTCTTAGAGGTTTGACATTTTGGAGATTCTTCCTCTTTCTTCTGTCCTTTGGATCCTCTGAGTTCAGGTTTGTTAGGGTTACCCTTTCCAAGAGAGCTTGATTTAATTGAAGAAGCCTCTTCATTTCTGTATTTAAACAATTTCTTCACCACATACTCTTCTGATGAATCTTCTATAACACCATGAATATTTTTGGACCTTCCTTTGTTGTTACTTTCATTTAATTCAGATATCTTCTCTACATTATTCGAAGATCTTCGTTTTCTTTTAAGTCCACCCAAAAGTCCATCCCCTACTTCATTCACGGTGTTTTCAACTCCACCAACGACTTCAGAAGCCACATTTTGCACTTTTTCCGCACCTTTCGAAACTCCTGAGGCTATATTTTCAATAACACCCTTCTCTGTTGTGACTTCTGCAGGTTTTGTTGTTGCTTCTGAAGTGGTGATTCTATATGTCGAGCTTGTATCCATTTCTTGATTATTATTGTTTTTGTCCTCATTCAAATACGATGTTAAATCCATGGTAGACTCTTCAATCCCCACTTTTTTCTTTGGATTCGAGTTGCCGAAAGAGTCAACAATGTTGATTGTTTCAGTTCTTACTTCGAGTGGTTTAGGGGTTGTTTTCTCTGGCTGTACCTTCGCCTCTTTTCCTGGAGAAACCTTACCTGGAGAATCGAATATGCTTCCGATTCCAGTTGCGACATTATCAATGATGTCCGGTTTTTTAGTTCTTTTGGTGGTTGGTGATTCGGTAGTTGGGTTGGTTTTCTTAGATTTTTTCTTTTCACTGGAATCATCGTGATCTTTTAGTGTATTGTCAACTACGTCCACCAATCCTCCAGCAACATTTCTCACCTCATTTACAACCCCTCCCGTAACCTCCTCTGTTAAATCTCCAAGAGCCTTTCCGCCATTCTTTATTTCTTTTCCAATACCTCCAATTACATTTCCTGTAAGATTTGTTATATCCTTTCCCGTTTTTTCGATATCTTTGATTGCGTGTCCTGCTATATTAGTTGTTAGGTTCTGGAGAGCCTTTCCTTCTTCCAAAACTTTTCCTCCAATGTCTGATGTGAGGTTTTCAACATTTCCGGCAATCTTGGATGTTAGTTTTCCAAGAGCTTTGCCTTCTTTCATTGCTTCTCCTCCTATGAATGATGTAAGATTTTCCACATGTTCCAGTCCTCCGTTGATAGTTTCTTTTCCTTGCCTATGCAAATCTTCTAACTCCGCATATGTTTCGTTAGCAACATCCATACCTCCCTAAAAATAGAGATTTGGGCAATTTTTAACTGGTTCATTGTCTTATTGCAACTCACATCATATATCGTTTCTAAAGATGGAATTAAATTTTTCAATTTTTCACATTCTTTAGTATCGCATACCATGTTTTCTACTAAGTGTTTCAGTCCGGCGATTTCTGAAACGAGAAAACATGTCAGATTATGGATGGATTATTGGATGGATTACCTTTATTTATCGTTTTTCCTAGTTTCTCCACCTCAATCAAAATTGCCTCAATTTCATCGAAAATTGGTTTGATAATTTTGAAATTATCCACGATTTCATTGAAAATTTTGGAAAAGTCCAGAGATGCAATGGATCGTAAAAGATCATCCAAGATTTTCGCAGTGGCTCCTTATAATTCATGAGACATGAAAGCAATAGGTACATCAGTGATAAAAAAATATCATAAAAGAAAACTCACTTTCCCCACTTTGCAGAAAGAAGTTGAAGTATTCCTGCAGATTTGTCAACAGTAATATTTTCAATTGCTTAATTGTCGTATCCATATAAGTTCCAATATCTTCGATCACGTCGTCTAAAGTCAATATGACTGTATTGATTCCATCATCCATGTTTTGGTTGCTTTGGTTGGCCAAAACTAACATCATACTAGAAGAAAAAAATGTATGAATCTCTTATGCTACTAACCATTGAAATTTCGACTCACAGTAGCAATGAGAGAGTTGTATAAATCCAGGTAAGCCACAACAGTTTGCTGAATTTCCTTTTGGATCTTGAAGGTGGTAAGGTGTAACGACTAGTGCAAGAAAAAAGACAGGAACAACATACATGCATACTGCTGCCTATTAAGAAAATAATTTGTATGATAAGGATGATGACGAAAATCAGAAGTCTTCTATAAGCCCAAATGCAGGTCCAAATATGAGATAACAAAGTTTCCCCTGGTTCTATTGTGAAAAGTCCTGAAAAACATTCAACATCAATCAACATGAAACAATAAGTTTTGAATCTTACCGTCAGGTAGAGCGTCTGGTAGAATCAGGTTAACGATAACATTAACAAACTTATAATATCCTTTAACAAATCCATCATAAATTTCTTTAGGAATTAGGTAACACCTGTACGAAACGTTCAATTGAATCGAGGTGTAATTTGGCTTGAGACCAACCTCCAAGGAATTCACCCCCGATCCCGAAAAATTGAAGAGGAAGAGGATGAACAAGCTACCAAGAAAAATTTTCATTTCGGACAGAAAGTATAAAGCAGATCTGATAGAAATTCGTTAATACCCTGCCTTTAACCATTTTCACAGAGAGGAAAATCAACGACGAAGATAAAATGATAAGTTCGAATATTTTCCGAATACGAATTTTGGTGAATGGCTTTGAAATGACCAAACACCAGATAGAATCAGCCAGGAAACCGGTTATCGAATTTTTCGGTTTGTGAATTTCCGCTGTTTGTTGTATCCTACTTATTCATTTTCATTCAATTTTCGTCATAATGTGGAAAGCGATCGAAGACAGTTGAGAGCCGTTCTTTCGATTTTTTTCGCATACATTTAATTAGTAGATTTGAAGAGGACCAAGGATAGAACCTTGTGCAACAGCACCTGCAGAATAATGTGAATTTCCAGACGAATATTTTTCCATTTTTTATTTGGGATAACATTAGTATATGATGTTGAAAAATGAAAAGACAATTAAAAGAAATGCTATTTATTTTGACATAAATCTCAGAAAATATTTTTCTATACTGAAAAATGCTTGAAGTCCTCATTGTGTAGTTACGACCAATTATGAAAAACATGGACTGAAAGCTTGAAAAACAGAAAATCGATGATACTGGAATCCAACTTAACCGGATATTCGCATAATGCGTGTTGTCAGATTCTTTCGATATTACTAGACTAGATTGAGAACTGTTTTCGTGACACTTATAAACTCTATACGGGTCGTTTTCAAATTACAAAATTCTAATGATCTGGTTTCTTCGCCACTCAGAAGTCATTCTGATGATCAAACTTTTGATGATGCGTCAATCAGTAGTTCTTTTTTTATTTTGGAAATACTCTGAAACATTCAACATAAGTTTCCTACTTTCCTCGTTCATAACACCGTGGTGAGATATTTAAAAATTTCTTCTGAACTGTCCTATACTGAAATGTAAGATCTGTTTTAAATAGCAACGTATGTCATGCCGATATATAATTGAATATTCATAATCTGAATGCTTTGATTCTCAATTAAATTTTTTTCAATTCGAATAACCTTTTCTTCAACGGAATGGTATATTCTGAAACAAGTTGCAGAAAGAGCTTCTATTCCAACACGAATGCGAAAACGAGCGACGAAGTAGCGAGTTTTCGAAAGCATGATTGTTAGAAATGTTTTCTGCAACGAGTATTGGAAGATATTGTCTCTATTTCTGTCAAGTTTTGTGGAAAACTCTCAAAATTCAAATGAAAATTCAGATAAGTGACTTTTGTGTTGTATCTTGGCAGTTGGTGGGACATACGAAATTCGACAGATTACGGAATTTGAATTGAAAATTGAGAGGATCTGAGGTCAGTACCGACAACCACAAATCTGAAAATGAAGCTGTAATGAGTTTCATTATAGCACTACTTTTAGAACTGTAACGAACAAATTTCGATGCTGACTTATAGAAACTAACTTGGAGTACTGTTTTTAATTCATTAATGGTCCCATAGATAAGCTGATAAGCATGGGCGCCCGCAGAATTTTTTCTCAGGGGGGTCAAATAATGATTTGATGAGGCGCAGGCTAAATCAGTATTCGGTTTTGCTCGAAAATAAAGAGCAGATCAAAATCTCAGGGGGGCCACGGCCCCCCCTGGCCTCCCCCTGCGGGCGCCCATGCTGATAAGCAGTCCCTGACTTATCAAGTGTCCCCCGTACTACTGATTCCGAGTCATAACATAAATAACTGGCAGTGATTCACATCTAAAACTATAACATATTATTCTAAATGGGGATTTAAATGACTTGAAACAATTAAAGCCTCACTTCCTCTTGGACAACACCGTAACGTATCTGTGCACTGTCCTTAAAACTTGTCTGTCAACCTCCGATAGGTTCCATTATCTCGAAAAGAGCTGTTCAATCGCCTTTTTCAATATTATCCAATGGAAATACCCAGTTGGATGATTTATACGGAGTAAGGCAAAGCTTCGAATGTGCACGCTCTTGCTACAGACGGAAGCAGATAATGCAGACAACCGAAATCACAAGCAGCTGAGTAGACAAGTACAGAGCTTCGTGTGAAACATGGCCTTATTAAGGATTCTGAAACCGAAAAAAAATAGTGAGTATATACATACGATTGTTTTTGTGCCTGGGAATATTCAAAATTATGTATAATTATAATTTCTTCACAATGGTTTCTGACAATTGGCAATCGATGATAGTTTGCTATATTAATTTTGATGCTTATTCACAAACTGATCACTAATTATATTCAGGAGTTAATTCTTTTTTTATATATTTCTAGAGCCTCATTATTTTCAATAATACCCAACAAAATAGTTGTTAGAAAATAATTTGTCTTGAATTCCATAATTTTTTATGTCTGATCATTTTTTTCGGAGTGGAAAATGAATTCACAATTCCGGACAACATCAACTTCTAGAAAATGTAATTTGTTGTTAAAGTAAATATATGTACCTATATTGTATAATACTTCTTCTTTGCTTTGATGAATCTCCAGTATATTTTTGAGTATAAATATTTATGTGTACTCAATGATTATGTCAATCAATGGAGCCATGAAATCAGATGTGGGCATTGATTAAAATTTCTTCCGAAACTAAAGGTATTTATGAAAAGGAATTTTCTAATCAATAGATGAAGGAACTATTAGACATTTGCTTTTATTCAAACTTGCAAGTCTGGCATTCAGTTTCATCAAATATAGAACGATAGTATCATCGAATATTTATTTCCTTATACGAAGATTAAATTTCTTTAGATTCATTTATTTTACTGGAGACTGCACAGTGTTCATGAGAAATCATAATGAATATTTCGTCTTGTTGCATCAAAACTCTGTTAATCGAATCTTAATATTCACACTTTTGTTATCAGAATGACTGCAGATAAGGAGAGCAAACAAAAACATTCGTAGAATAATCCTGCATTTTCCCATTTCAGAATTCTCCGAGGAACTGATAACGCAAACTGTGGATTTAGAGGATGAAGAGCTGTTAGACGATCAAACAGAAGAGAACGAAGATGATGTAATTAGTTTCAGAGTTGACTACCTAGGTAAATTAATGAAATTCTCCATCGAATTCGATTAACATATGCAATAAAGAAACTTAAGCTTGGTGATAGAGCATTCATCAATACGAGGTAGAAACGATGCGATTTTTATTTCTGATCAGGAGATCAAGATTGCTGTTCTATTTTTTTATGGCAACAGGGGTGTTCCTATGATGTGCTGAAGACGTATAGATAAGATCTATACAGAAAACAACTTGGATAATGATCTCGGTAGTAGATACACATTGTGACAACCGTGGACTAGTTAAAAATTCCTTAAGTTCTGTTCGATATCTCAGAAGTTGCCGCAACTATGAACAAATAAATGAATACTGTCCTTTATTTCATGTAAAGTGAACAAACCTAGTTCATGAAGAAGTCTTCCACACTACATGGTTCGATTGTTGGAAGGAGCTTGAAGACAAACACCTTGAATTGTTCAGAGGTCCATTCTCCTCTTATGTGGTTTACGATTTTGTCATAATATCTCTATACGGCTCTATACAGCCGTATCTTGGTCTTCTCTTTGATAGAGTTAGTCTGTGCCTTGAGTATTTCAGTAGAGTTGTTTTAGTTTCATACTGCCTCATTTCTTATTCCTTGAAGTGATTCAGGTTTTCTTGAATATGGATATACTTCTTTACTCGAGTCAAATCTGATGTTAAACGTGCTCTTAAGATAGAAGATAAGTAGCTTCTGAGGACTTCCAAGAAGTAACAAAGAGAACGCAGGTTTGTGCACAGATCGGAAATATCGTGATAGGTTTATAGATGAGGAGACCCAAGAACTTTCTGGATCTGCGAAGTTAAGTATGTCGCAGTGCTCGGCAGTTGGATGCTTGCTGCAGTTTTGCATCTTGCATGCTCCAAAATAGAACCGCATTGGCGGTATTTATTCTAAGGTTGTTGGCTTTGAACTATTCATTGGCTCGAGATGATGTTGTATTTACTAGTTCTTCCGTTTCTAGAAGAGTCTTCGCTGTTTTGGGTCCTTTAAATAAGTTACCTTCTTAGAGTATGTATAAGATGGATCATTTTGGAAGATGATAAAAGATATCGGGCCCAGACGACTTCGCTGTTGAACATCAAAGTCTCATGAGATGTTAACGTGTTAAAAAGTCTTCGAGAATTAATTGATTGAATAGCTGTTCAGTGGCATTCTCGATTATGCGATATTGTGTTCTGAAATATATTATACAGAGTTGAGAAACTTATTAAACAAGTTCAGTCACATGTAGAGTACTTCAAGAAATGAGCATTTTCTATTATGGCCCAATTTTTCAAGTCTACCATGAAATTTATTAGTGAAAATCTGAATTCATTCTCTATGTCTGTTTGGATTTGTATAATTCTACATTCTTGTTTTTAGTTTAAATCTTCATGCATGTCAATTCTATCTCTCCTTGTAAGACCTGAGTCCATATATTGAAAAATATATTAAGTACCTTTATATTTCGAACATATTTCGTGATTTTCATTCTGATTGAAGTAGTGAGAGAGTTGTCCCAGAGTTAGTTTTGTTTTAGATTAATTTTCATGAAATATTCAAAATGCACAAAATTTCGAATGTGGAAAGTCATCTTAGTGTACCTATACTATGTTATTTTGATCATTTATTAAGATCCTGTATAACGAATTGTTGTAGGATCCCTTCAAATTCATAACATGCAAGAATTCAATCCAGAGAACGCTCTGAAACTTTTAAAATTCGAAATGGAGGGAAAAAGAAAGAAGACACTAAGAGGAGTAATACTGATCTCGCGGAATTCGATCAAATTAACGGATATGAGGAAAACTGAAATTTTCAAAATACCACTTCTTAGGTGATGACTGATGGTCTGCCAATCCCGATCATACCACGATAAAACTCCGATAATTTCAGGATTTCGAGTTGCAGCATGGACCCATTCAATAAAAAAGTATTCTACTTCATACATGGCCATCAAAACAGTTCGAAAACCTATCACGCCTTCCTTTGTGAGAAGTGGAAGAACGCTTATAATGCTGCCCAAGCTATTGCACATATGTTTGGCCAATCGCACGAAAATTACCTGAGAGATATCCAGAACAAGAAATTTTTTGGAATAGGAATAAAAAACGAAAATACCGAAGAAAACGTGCAACAGAGTTATAGTCAAGATATGATGGATTTTTCTGTTGATTCTAGTCCAAAAAATTCAGAAAAGGAGGACGTTTCCAAGAATTGGGTAAGACAAATCGAAAATCTTATGTGAGACATTTGGTCTACTATTGTGGATTTCCACTATTGAGACATTTCATTTTCAGATATCATTCGAAGATTGATGATGGAGCAAAAATTTGGAAAATGTGGAGATGAAGATGTTGATGATAGAGCAGATTCAGCTCTTAAAATACTTGCGAAATCCAATCAGAGTGAAAAATATTGTTTATTGTCGAATAAATCATTCATTATAAGAGGGTAAATCTCTGTTCTCATCCATGACATACAATAAACGTGTAAATTTGTGAAGACTCTCTCTCTCTCTCTCTCTCCCTCTTCCTCTCGACGTTTTAAGTATGAGAACATATTAATCAGTATAGGCTAATACTCAGATAACGATGCAATCAACTTGTAGTACTACATAGGTTCTTTGAAATATACTGCTCCACAAGAGTGAGGGATATCGTATTCAATCGTTTTGAAAAGTATGTAATCTTTGGGGAAACCGCTGTAAAATGATTTAAAACTCAACAACAACATGAATCGATCCAATAAAAATCAGTTTGAGACATCTCGTCAATCTGGTCGCCTTTTTTCTGAAGTTTGGTTCTTTGCATATGCTTCATGAATGTTTTCATTTTGAAATTAAGTTTATCGTTAATTGCATAGAACATGTATGGGATATGCTCCAAAAAAATTAGATAATCATCAACCTATCCCAGAACAGTTAAATCATCTGAGAGAGCTTCTGCCCCGTTTATGGAACCAAATTCCTCAAGAAATGTTTAACAACCTCGTGTGTAGTATGCAAAGAAGATGTCAAGCTGTTATTGATGACCGTGGAGGAAATACATGTATTGATAGTCTTTAAATGCGTGAAATATACAGAAAGTGAAATCTTTTTCGGTTTTTATCAAATACAGTGGAACTGAAAGAATCGTGATATAGACCAGGGAAATTGTGAAGAGCTTCGAAAATTCTTCAACTCAATTGTTAAAAATTCGTTTTTTCATAAATTGATCTGCAAGAAATCTTCCAGAAACTGAATATAATTCAATTTGATCCAAGATGGTTTCTAATCGAAGTTATCAAGTTACAAGGAATTAAGAAATAGCAACAAACATCCATCCACAATTTTTTAATTTCTTCTTTTCACCCAAAAGTACTGATATGAAATGAGAAATGAAGAATCCAAAGAAATTGAATGATAATTAAGAGTTAGATTATCGAGAGCTTCAAAATCGACAATAATTTTCCAATCATTATCATTGTCCTCTTCTCCCCTTTACACTTTTTTGTGAATAATTATTACACGAACAGGGATGAAAAAAATCAAAAGAAGTTGCGATGTCAGGTCTATGTTGTTGTAGAATCGGGGTTAGTTTGAAATCTTGTGGGCACAGTAACTAATTGAATAAAATTTGGCACTGCGGATACATCAAAAACGAGCTGCAATATTCTAACAATGGACTACATCTCTTCTTACCATGAATATTCGTTGAAAGATTCCCACGAAGTGATTTCGATGAGGATAGGTCTCGACTAATTTACTGTTAAAAAAAGGGTATCTGCATAAAATATCGCGATAAAAAATATATTGGTTGATTTGAAAGCGTTAACATTTCAGGTACATAGGCAAATTTAGTTGGGTTGAGTTTATAACAAAAGATTCAATTTTTCTCACGCCTTGACTTTTTTCATTTTAACCAGTTTTTTATTCATAGTACCAATTCCTGTGTTCGATACCTCATATGAGGTATTCAGAAGCATTCGTGAAATCGATTCGATCAAGACACTCCAAAAACAGCAGTGAAAAACGAAATATGTTGCTACTTTTCTCGATCCTCATCTTCACTTTATTGGCTTACACAATTAATATATTTGCCCAAAACTATTCTTATTGGAAGAAAAGGGGAGTTTGTCATGTGAGCCTATTCACCTCAATAAAAAGAATGATGCTTATGAAAGAACCTTACGTCGAGATGATCAAAAAGGATTGCAAGAAATTCATCGGGAAAAGGTAAGATGATGAATATTTTCATCTTTTTTGTGCTTTTTTTCTTTGAGCAGAAGATATTGACTCCTTCATAAGTTCCAAGGAGTCACGAAGGAAAAGGGACAAGGAAGTATTAAACACTCAATCTCTGGAATTTGATCTCATCTTACTTCGTTGATAATATCAAGATAACATCTGGAACCAAGTTAAAACTGTTTTTTTTTTCAGATATTTCGGCGGGTACTTGTCAACCACACCTGCTCTCTTCGTGACTGACCTAGAACTCGTCAAGCAAATGGTTGTCAAGGACTTCGATTACTTCACGGACCGTCCAGACCTTCTAGGCTCAGGATCCGACCCATTCTTCCGCAAGAATCTGCTCTCAGCGAAGGGTAAAGAGTGGAAGGAGCTGAGGACAGCCTTAAGCCCGGCCTTCACGCATTCCAAACTGAAGGCCATGTCTGTCCTTGTAGCGGATGAGGCGCGAAAGTACGTTCAACACTTCTATCAAATGGACAAGGATGTCATCGAGGTGAATGTCAAAGATGTCTATTCGAGGTATACCAATGATGTGATTGCTTCTTGCGCCTTTGGTGTTGAATGCGACTCTCTTTCAAACCCGAATAATGAGATGTTTACAGCTGGGTATGGATTGATCGATGTCAGGAGTTTCAAGGTTACCTGGGTGCTGGCAACTAGAATGTTTCCAAAGCTAGTTAGGGTAAGTTTCTAAAAATCTACGAAACCTTATCTTGGCCAAGAAATATCTTGACTTGGTGACGCTCTTCAAACCTTCAGAAAAAGTGTTTTGATGTCATCAGTGTGCTTCTGATTTATTATTCCGAGAGAAAATTCAACAAAGCTTAATAGAATGATCTCAACAAGACCCTGAATCCCAGAGAGTCAAAGAGGTCTAAAAGACCTCAAGCAAAGAATCTAGGCTTCAGTTGACCAAAGTATCAATGTCTGGAAGACTCATCCAGCACAAATTTATTTTTGTAGACGAGTAATTGAAAGACAAGCTTCATGACTTGGTAGGAAAGATACTAGCTCTTTCAGATTATTTCACCATAAACTTGTAATAAGCACATATATATTTCGTCACCTTCCTGTAAAAAAATGACTTGTATATATGAGTTCCTTACTAAAAATGAAGTCAACTCTCTCCAGCTCGGAAAGATTGTGGTTAAGACCAAAGTTTATAGAGTTACAAAGATAGGAAAAGCCCTTATGTCTGTGGTACAAAAATTCTACTACGATTTTTGGCTAGTTTCTTACTTGTGACACCTGTTTCTCTGGCTCTTCCAATGATGGCATTACCAATAAGATTTTTCTTCAATGGTTTTGCTCCTTCCCCTGTCAGCTTATCCAAAAATCCAAATTATAAACCGTCCGGTACCTACCACACGCTGACTAATCCTTATGAGTCTACCATTCGATTATTTCTATCATCTTCAGGTATAAACAAATTGGGCCGTGGTTTCTTTATACCTACTGACTGAGTGTTAGATACAAAATACGCTTAATTCTTTCAGATCCCGATATAAGTTTTTCTGATAATTAAAGATGCAACATTTTTCCTATATTTTTCAATCTTGAATATGTAAATGAGGAAATTACAAATTTTTCTATTAATTTCAAACTTTTCTTTCAGATGTTGAAGTTGCCCATGTTCCCTAAGAAAATTTCTCATTTCTTCAAGAGAATCATATCAGATACCATTCGTGCAAGAGAAAAACATGGCATTGTCAGGCCGGATATCATCCATCAGCTACTGGAGGCCAAGAAAGGAAAATCAAGAGAAGAAAACGATTTCCAAGCAGAAAAATTTCATTCAGAAGTACCTGGCAGCAAGAAACTCGAAATCCAGTCAACCCTGAAAATAACCGATGATATTATAACAGCCCAAGCTATATTCTTTTTCATAGCAGGGTTTGAAGCATCATCCTCCCTCCTCAGCTGTCTTACTCATGAGTTGGCCACTCATCAGGACGTTCAACAGAAACTCATCAGAGAAATAGACGAAATGTCGTCTTCCGGCAGCATTCCGTTTGAGACGCTCACTGAAATGAAATATTTGGATCAGGTGGTAGCAGAAGCCTTAAGGAAATATCCGACAACGTTCGTACTGTTCAGGAAATGTACAAAAGATTACGTCATACGGCCTAAAGAGATAGGCGAAAAAACGTTGAAGATTTCGAAGGGTACTTTTTGCATGTTCCCCTTCATTGGTACACATTACGATGAGAGATACTTCAAAAATCCCGATGCGTTCATTCCCGAGAGATTCAGCGATGAGAATAGGAAAAATATTGTGGCTGGATCCTATATTCCTTTCGGTATGGGACCAAGGAATTGCATTGGTAAGTTTTAGTGAAGGTTTCAAATGAAAGAATCGTTTGCAAGTACATTAAGAGATTTAACTTGATGTCCTGAATGTTTGAATGTCGCTGAATCTCTGGACTAAATATTTTTCTTCAGATCTACGAGCTCATTCTAAACTTCAAGAAGAAGAACCCATTCATTTTCTAAATTTTCTTTGTACGAGTTTTATGTTCTTGGTCAGATGTCTCAAATATATCAATTTTGATCCGAAAATATCAAATGATTGAGTTGGATTCGAACATGAAAAGCTCATGTTTATTTTACTAATGATCACTGAAATTCATCGTACTACTATAAAAAAAAAAGATTTTGAATCTTACCCTACTTGAAGATGAAGTGAATTAACATTTTTCATCTTTTTTTAGGTGGTCGTTTCGCTCTCCTAGAAATAAAGAGTATGGTTACCAGTATCCTGAGCAAGTTTGAAATTCATACCACGGAGAAAACTGCAATCCCCTTGAAAATATTAAACTCGCTTCCATTTTACATTGATGATGGCGTTACATTGGCTTTGAAGAAGAGGAAAAAAACATCACAGCCAGTAGCTGCATGAGTATGGTATCAGCAGTGAATTTGGAATAGTCATATATTATATTTCATAATTTTTGGTTGTTATGAAATAGATATCACAACGATATAGGCCATCATTGAGGCTGATTAATATAATTATAGTTTCCTGAATGAAAATGGGAGTAGTGAATAATTGACTTCACTAAAAACTTAAAACATGTAGTGCTGATCAGAGTCATTAGAACATTTGTAAGGGTATGGGGGTCTATGTAAGTCCAATTAAGAAACATAAATATTCTAAGAGTTCATGGTTTTTAATTATTTATATTCTAGTTTTCGAAAACAAGGATTATTTTATAAAACAAGGACGAAAGATTTAATTTTTCCTCAACATCCATTTACCTCAGATTTATTTTAGAAAATAACTTTATTATATTATGGGTATGTGATTTCAAAATTGAATCTATTGGAATTAATCGTTCAACCATCTTTAGATGTGAAAATTTGAACAGTTTATTGATGCAATTGTGATGTCATTCGTTTTATATATTCATTTTATATGAAATTAGAAAATAAAGATAATTTTTACTATTTTATTATTACTGAAACAAGAATAACGTAATTTTGGAGCCTTCGACTCCATTTTCAATTTTTTAGAGCAACATATGAACAAGATATTCTTCAATCGAACAAATAGCATATATTAACTCGAATAAAATTAAATGCATCCTGAATTCTGGAAGACCTTGACTATTTACTCTCATCTACGTCAGTCAACACTCCAATGGTTCATTGACCACATATCACTGAGATTTTTAAAGGCTGTGCAAGGTGTTTGATAAAGTGACTTTTCATGAGTAAAATGAAAATTCAATTAGTGTAACTGTTTATGACAACAGGAATTTTCATTGGGAACTGCGACATGATTTTGTTCATTATTGTTTTGATTTTGCTGCTATATGCAGCAAATAGAGTGATACCAGCCATTTACTACTGGAAAAAGAGGAATATATTCTATGTGAACCCCCTGTATAGGGTGTACAACGTGTTTTTCGGAGGAAAATCTTTCGCTGAACTTGTAAAAGAGGCGTACGAACAATTTCCAGATAAAAGGTAGGTTATGTTGATATTTTCATGTCATTGCAAGGTTCCAGGGCAGGCTCAGCACAATTATTGTTTAATCTCAAGAGTGGTTGGTTTTGAATTTCATGATATTTCACAGTTGTCAACACTTTTTTTTATATCAGAAAATTTCAGCTCGAATTCTCTTATCATTAGATTTTTTTCGTCAAACCATTTGAATCATACTGAAAATGCTCCTTTCAATTCGAATTTTCTACATTGAAACCTTCCCCTTCCTGTTATAAGAAACAAAAAAAAAGTATTAGAACAAATATGGAAATTTCTTTCCTACATATTAGCCAATGCACCAAATTTCAAACACTTTTTCATACATTTCTGTGTAGACCTAAAAAAACTTATATTAGAAGTTTTGAGTAAATCTCAATCATTCCATTCAACTTTTCTTGAAAACATACAACAATTTGGTTTTTTAATCTTGACCATTCCGAGCAGTCCCATTAAAAAAATTAGTATCACTTTTACAACCATAAAAATTTAAGTGCGGTCATTAAAAAACTGTTTATTTTATTCGAGACGAACTAAACAAGTTTAAATCGGATCAATTCAGAATGATTGGGTGAAATTTCAATGAATTAGCAGAAAAATTCAAATAAAAAGATTTTAATGAATAAGCAGAAAAATTTAAATAAAAAGTAGGTTCCTCCAGTATACTGATACGATGATCAATTTTGTATTTCGAGATTATTAAAATAAAAAGTTGTACTCTAAATGAATTTGGCGAATTCGAAACTCAGTTCTGTTTAACTTTGATTACTTTTCTTCTTTTGAAAAAAAATCGACCAACAAAAATTAGAGACATTTTCGAAAATATTTAACATTTGAAGCTATCCTTGGTTCTGATGATTATTTTGTGAACTTTTGAGTGAACCTTCCTGTAAAAATAATATTGATCTGATCACGAGATGATGTTAAGATAATATAGAGGGTATCAAATTGTTTTTCAAAAGTTTCGTTTTTTGAAATCAAAGATAATAACGTAAACAATAATCATCATTATGAGGGTTTTTTATAGCTGCAATCATCTCCTGTTATAGTTGCTGCATTCCATAGGATGTGGTAGGTTAAGTTCGTCTAATATGCATTCTTTCAGAATCTTGAATTTAACTACGAATGAAGAATTCAGTATTGTCACAGCAGTTGTTACAAAATGCTTCGTTCTAGGTATTACGGAAGTTACCAATTCCTCAAACCATCACTCTTCGTGAGAGATTTGGACCTGATCAAACAAATCACCATAAAGGACTTCGAACATTTCACCGATCATGTAGACATCCTCAACAGCACCAACGATCCGATCTTCAGCAAAAACCTCTTTCGTTAAAAGGAAAAGAATGGAGGGAACTCAGAAGCACTCTCAGTCCAGCCTTTACCAGCTCCAAGATGAAGGCCATGTTCGTGCTGATCTCGGAGACTTCTAAGAAGTTCGTCCAACATTTTGAGGCTAAGAATGAGGATGTTCTGGAGGTAGAAATGAAGGAAACTTATTCTAAGTTCACGAATGACGTGATAGCCACTTGTGCTTTTGGGATAGATTGTGATACGTTGGAGAAGCCAGACAATGAGTTCTTTGCGATGGGGAAGGCAGTCACTCGTTCTACTGTTGGGAGAATGATAAGAACCCTTTTGATGATGTTTTTCCCGAAAATATTCGAAGTGAGTGGAAATACTGTTGTCAAGCTTCTCTGGGCAGGACAAATATAATCCTATCAAACATAAATATTGTGCACAGGAGAGAATTATTTACTTTTCTGTTTTAGAATACGACATTCAATTTCTTCGAAGTCCTAAAAATTGATTTTCGTTTCAGGTCCTTAGAATACCTACATTCCCGAGAGCTATATCTAGTTTCTTCAAAAAGATCATAACAGATACCATATCAATGAGGGAAAAGGAAGGCACAATGAGACCTGACTTGATTCACCTCTTGATGGAAGCAAGAAAAGGTAAACTACAGCACGAGAACACTCCTCAAATCACTGAAGATACTGGATTCGCAACGGTTCAAGAATCAAAAGATCTAAAAACCCAGTCCACTCTGGAAATAACAGATGATCTAATCACTGCGCAAGCCTTGATATTCTTTCTGGCAGGCCTTGAGACTTCATCTTCTCTTCTCAGTTTTCTCTCGTATGAACTAGCGAAAAATCCAGAAATTCAGCAGAAACTCATCAGGGAAGTAGATGACAATCTGCCATCTTCAGATGATTCCATATCCTACGAAAAACTCTCCAAGATGAAGTATCTGGATCAGGTAGTGTCCGAAGCTTTGCGTAAATGGACCCCAGGATTTGCCATCAGCAGGATCTGTACCAAGGAGTACACCATACCACCTCAAAAGGATGGAGAAACACCTTTGACCCTTTCTAAGGGATGCTTCGTCATGATTCCAGTGGTTGGAATTCATTCTGATCCCCAATACTACGAGAATCCTGAAGCTTTTGATCCTGAGAGGTTCAGCGATGAAAATAAGAAGAATATTGTGCCTGGATCATATTTACCTTTTGGTAGTGGACCAAGAAATTGCATAGGTAAGAGGCGCCATTTCAGATCATATGAAGTTTTGTGATCGTAAATCATTAAGAATTAATTTCTTGTTGGAAAGGTTCCCAAAACAATAAAAATATCAAATTTCCATTCTCAAGTAACAAAATGGGGTTGAAGGTCAAAATAACCTTGTTGTTTTATTCAGTGCGATATTTATTCGACATCATCTCCATTAAATTTAACCTTCAGTAGATCCGTACCTGGAAATTGGTTCCACTTATTCAATGTTCTACTTATAAATTACCGAGCGTTAATTTCTGGATAAATCAAAATTCATAAAGGTGTCATTGAATGTTCAAAACCAGGAGATCAGACAAGTCAATTTTAATTTTCAATCAACCTCCTTATGGCATGAGAATTTTACTTTCGACATCATTCATATCTACAGAGTTAGTTGGGTTCATAACTTTTCTTTGAATATTTATAAAACGGTGCAAATGCAATTGTGCAGTAGATAACCATTTTTTTCAAATGTTCCTTCGAAATATTAGTGATGAGATGGAAATTTCGATTTTGACCTGAATTTTTTTCAGGTTCTCGCTTCGCCCTCTTGGAAATCAAGGCTGTTATGGTTCAGCTGCTCAGTAAATTCGAGATAGAATTCATCGAAAAAACCCCAGTTCCTCTGAAACTGGCGAAAACTTTCGGTTTGTTGGTGCAAGGAGGTACCTGGTTAGGTTTGAGAAAAAGGTCGAGTCATTTAGACATCCGTTGAAGCAGATCTATAGACTGGTATTTCATGTTCTGTTGAAAAAATATTATACGTATAACATAAGGAGATTAATCTCATTTTCAATTATATTGTATGAATTATGTAAAAATTATGTGGCACTGTGGATTTAATATTATCATACTCAGTTAGGATTTTGAAGTTTTATTCTCGTGAAACTCGGCCAAAAACGAAAGGCTCTCAAAGTTCATTAAAGAAGATGACCACACATTGTATACTCATTGAATGAAGCAAAATTTCTATCTAGTTCATCTTCAAAAGGTCATCTCGAATCTCACCCACGTGTGTGGAAAACCAAATTTAACAGTCACCTTTTCTCTAGAATATTCACGTCACTGATGAAAGTGATGAGAAATCACCACTCTCGTTGATCTCTAAAAGAAAGAATCATTAGAAAAATTAAGTCTTCATACTACTAACTCACTTCTTATTGCTTCTTCTAGTGAAGTTTCAACGAAAATTTCTGCCAAATTCCCATCCATTTTGAGGAGTGTTTGTTTGATTGATGGCTTCATATCAATGAAAAGCAGTTTCTGGTTCCTTTTTTCCACTTCTTGTCTCAGAACGGCGAAACTCTAAAAGTCATATATGACAATTAGGCAATGTAAATGAGGGTCTTTCTTTTAACAGTATATTTAATGCATTTCTGCATAACTTTCTATCAGTATTAAATTATTCTGGAGATAACCTTCATTCATGTTGCCTACATTAAGTTAGTTTAGGTCAGAAAAAATATCGGACTCTTACCCTTGCAATTGTGGCATCAATACTTCCAATATTTTTGCCGTTTATAACAACGACAACTCCTTCGATGGTACAGTGGTCCCCTATAACTTTCCTCAGGTACTCAGCAGCTGGAAACTGAACATACGTTTTAGGGGAAACCACATAAATACATCTACCCCCACAAGTTTGTTGTTCTATGTAGAATTTTGGACGTGCGCTACTGTAAAGCACGAATAAGAGGTTACAGGATATGCCAATCAGGATGCCATTTTCCAAACTCCAAAACAGTCCAACTAGGAATGTGACCAGTAGAGGTATGAGATCAGATTCTGAAAAAATTCCAGGTTTCTTATCACGAATATGAATTTTCGTGAAAGAGACAGAAATCTCCTCAACTTACTCTTCGTCCTCCATAAAACGACGAAGGCTTCAAAATCGAAAAGGTAAAACATAGCGCAGATCACAACAGCCGCAAGAGTTGCTTTAGGAATGTAGTAGAATGTTGAAGTAAGAAAAGTCAATGCTAAAAGTACGAGAATTCCTGTTATAACCCCGCCAAATGTGGTTATAACACCAGATGCATTGTTGACAGCTGTTCTAGTGAATGACCCAGTGACTGGCATGGATCTCACGAAAGAACCCATGATGTTGCAAGCTCCAACAGCAAACATTTCTTGTGTAGCATCCAACGTCCTGCCTCCAGCTGCAAAAAAGAAAATATAATTGCCAAATGATGTGAACATTGACAACATAAAAAATATAACTCACCGAAGGCTTTAGCAATGGCTACTGTCTCCAGAATGGCCACCAAGGGAGCAAAAATTATTGTAGTACCAAGTTCCTGAGTCATATCAGAGAAGGAGTAGTTTTTTCCATTCACCACGGTGGAAAATGGTGGAATTTGGAAAGAAGGTACACCTTCACTTATGTTCCCTGGGCAAGAATTCGAATTGTGATTAACTTCAATGTACATTCAGAAATTCAACTCACCCGTTATTCTAAATGGGTAGTCTCCTTCATGATTTTCCATACAGTAAGCTAACACTGTTCCAATGACCACAACTAGTGCATTTCTCGATAAAAACAGCATAAACGACATTATTGAGAAGATGTTTCGACCTGTAGATAATTCAGGTCTGTACTTCAAAGATCCAAATCTCTTAAATTCCTGTAAACGTACGAAAATAACATTGTTGTTAGAAAAAATAACAATTTCTATTTTCTGTTCTTCACTTACCCTTAAAACCATAAGGAAAATAATGCTCACTATCCCAAGAGTGGTATCTGTCCATCTAATCGAACTCAAATTTTCGAAGACAACCTTCCAAGCCTCTACAAAGGCACTGGATTTCTTATTTATGCCAAAAAGGCTGTTGAGTTGTGAACAAGCTATTTGTAATGCGCCAGCAGACGTAAAGCCAGCTATCACAGGGTAAGAAAAGAATTCCACAACAAAACCTGAGAAAAACAATTGATTCAGCACTTAGTTCTTTCGATTTTTCTAATTCGACTCACCTAAATTAAATAATCCTAATAAAAATATAATACAACCAGTCGTGAACGTACTCAACACAGCCATATCTGGTCCCAATTTGTAAACATGATCTTGTATCATAAGAGATAAAATAGAAGTAGGTCCTATGTTCAAGTCTTTACAACTTCCGAATATGAAGTACATGAAACACCCCATAAATCCACTGTAGAGTCCATAAACAGGATCCAAACCTTTCAATTAAAAGAATTATACAGAATTATACATTAATAATCGCTGCAGAGAAAGATGATTGAACCCCGTACGTATCCATGTGGAACTCCCTATACTATTTATGAATTAGATTCCTACCTGCAACTTTAGCATAGGCAATTCCTTGTGGGATCTCAGTCAAAGCTACGGTGAAACCAGCTAAGCAGTCCTTCATGAAATAGGACAATTTGTACTTTGGAGCCCATCTCAAAAGTGGGATTCTTGTCTTCAGTAGGTCCATGGGTCGAATTTTTTCCAACCACCTACCAGTGGTGGGAGATTTAGAAGAACCTGAAACAAAAATCATTGTACTGGAACATTCAAATCTGCTATTTAAAAAGTGATATTGAGATATTCCCGATTTTAAGCGAAAATACGAAAAAAGAGTAGAATTAAACACTGGATGAGCAACACAGACGCTGTAACATTCCTTCCAACACTCACTATATCGTTATCTACTGTTTCCGATATACCCACATATCCAGTAGTATCGAGGACTCATCACAGAATAATTAATATTACTACAGATTTTTACTGCGAGCGGTCGCTTTGATATTAATTTACGTTTTATCGTAGAGCGTATAAGATAATGTGACAAGGAGTTATTGTTACGTTCCGTCTTTTCTATAAACAATCTTACGTAGATAATGAATTGAATTCTTGATCGTTACGAATTGCTTTGCTTAACAAAAAGGCGAGCACTTCATTAAATTCCAAAGCAAAGGTCTTCAATGAAACTATCCGGTGAGGATCGGACGTTGCCAAGAATAACGGACTTTCGTCAGTTTTGAAGAATCTAAATACAAGGTTCAGGATTCGGAAAATCTTGCTCAATCGTTGAGATGTAATTACCATGTCATGATTTTTTTATGTCGTAATCTCGTGTGATACAGCAATAATAATTTGGATGTGCTTATTACCGAAAGGTTCATGATTTCGTAAAGATTGAAAATTCACCTTTTCATCACAATACATATTTTTCGTTTTTCAATGTGATCTGATAAAATGAATATTCAGTTTGAAATATGTGTTTGACATGGTATGGTTGGAATTTCTGAATTCTTTCAATCCCACTGTTTTTTTTTCATTGCAGTGAAGATTATCGGAATAAGTAAGGGGGTTCTCAGATTAAATTTCTAATTTTGTCAGTTTATATCAGAACAATTTATCATTACTGAGACAATTGATATTTTCTTTCCTTTTCCGCATTTGGACCTTCAGATTAATGCCTAATTGTGGGCGAAAAATAGATTAGCAGATGCAATGTATAGATAATCAGATATGCTAGTGATACATACTTATTTTATCAATTCCCATCTGTATTGCACTCGAGGAGACAATAAGGATATAACTTTGCATTAATGACTTCGAGATAATTAAGTGTCGAAAAATTGATAATTATACCAGTGTCACTATGTCAGGGAACCTGAATGAAATTTGTGAAATGGGATTATTTTCAGCTTAAATGAGTCTTTCCATAGTTAACGACAGGTTTTTAAGCGAAATCTACTTATATGCCGACAATTTCAAACATTAACAACTAGAACTGCATCACGTGCAATAAATAATTCTTGGCTATTTATCAAGTATTTTAAAAACAGTTATTATCCATACTCACCTGAATTCATATCAAAGTAATGGGTATTCTAAAGTACCTCCTAACCTTGTATCATTGCTTTAGATACTAGGTATTTGAAAAGAAGGTGCAGTTAGTAAGCTAGTGGCAAAACACAAACAATTGCAAAGTGAAACGAAAAAATTCAGCGATGAAGTCATTCTTTCTTCAAGGTTGCGTTGAGAATGAGATATTGAAGAACTTTTCAACTAAAATTTAATCCTTTCCATAAAAATTCAGGTTTTTCGAATGAACACAATTTTCTTTATCGAAATAGTTGGGATACAATATTGTTTAGGTTTTACCCTGTATATTTTCAATATGAGTTCTCTGAGCGCAAATTTTATGTTATTTGTTGGGAATTTCCGGTGTGAAGGTCAAATGTATTTTGGTTATACAATCTTCAGAGTAGGCACCTTTGTATTTTACCTGCTGCCTTTTATGCTTCTGTAGCAGGAAGACGAAATACAATTGCAATGGAAAGATTCGATAAACATTTAAAAAAATATTATGATAATTTGAGAATTATTGACTTTAAACCTACCTATTCATTCGGTAAAAAACACTCATCTGGAGGAATACTTGACTTTTTTTCAATATTCATTGTTATAATTTTTTGTTTGTTTTTGCCTCTGAACTTTGTTACTACCATGTAAACTCTGTGTAAATCTTCATGATAAGCAATACTATCCTCATAAGGAATTTCTGAATCCGTATCAACGTCAATCAAAGGATATTGTAAACTATCACCTAGTTATCAAAGCAAATTATTTTGGAACTTCCTCAGTAAAAATGATTATAATTGGCAATCATCAATTATTCTTATGGGGCATATTTCTCTAAATATGCTCTTCATCCCAACAATTTATTAGAATTTATAGAAAAAAAATTACGTCCTTTTTTGAGAATATCTTTTTTTGTGAAATATTTCTAGTTCATATTAACAGGGTGTTCGAAAAAACTATATATATCAAAGTTACACATTTCGATGTATCATCTGGATAATGCAGAATGATCATGATAAATATTATAAGGCATATCTTTCATCCTATATTTCACACAATCAATCAGAAGGAGAAGGTAATATTTATACTCGGAAAAATATTGTGTTGGTTCCTTCATCAATTATCAAATATTAAAACTCCATATTTCAAATTTCCTGCCCTTTTCGCATAAGCTCCTAGCCAAAATTAAATGAAAATCATTGTGATATGAGTGAACATTCGGAAAAAAAAAATTAACCGAGGAAAATGCTGTTTAACAGAGTTCCATCATTGAGTAAATCTCTTCGCTTCTATTTCTAAAGTTAATGTTGAAATATATAATAATTATCCAATACAAATTTGGCCCATTTTGAAGAGTAGGTACTATGTCTATGAAAGTAATAATGGTACTTACCATGGTCTCTTGTTTGACGATTTTGAGTCGGAAAAGCACTTGACTCGCTCATTTGAATCAATATTTATCGAAAACTCTTAATACAAGATTGAAAAACATTATCATTTTTATAACACGTAAAGCCGCCTTTAATAATCTTCACTAACATAAAAAATAAATAAATATCTACTTCTTCTGATGTTTCCAAGTTCCAGAAATAAATATTCTAAGAATAGTAAATGTGGTAACTGAATTAGTAGGTACCTATTTGTTAAGTCAACTACGGATCCATATTTGTCAGTTGAAAAGATCCCAGTCGTCTGATATACATGGGGCTTTAGGCATCAATTGTAATCCGAGTTGGCGAGATAATTATCTCTGATATTCAATTTCAGGATGAAAAAAAATTATGAGAATGCAGATCAACGCACTGATGGAAAAATTAGATAAAACGAACACGTTCGTGATGCGATTTGTATCTGTTATGGAGCACTTGTTTGCAAATTGATATACTTTTGAGCAGAGTAGCCTCATGAATCTTAAAAGGAAAAGTTTGCACTTTCTCCGTCAGTCCTTCATTCAAGAAATCTCAACCTCAAGGTCGTGATGCACATGTATAGTAGCTACTTTTTAATCTGATTTTGTCGAATCAAGAACCTCAGTACCTACTTGTTCAAGGTACCAACAAAGAAACTGACTTAATATGGATTTGAACACTTCGGAAGTCCTTGATTTAATATTTTGTGACATTGTGATTCGTTTTGGCTGATTGTGTTAGAGCTTTCCTTAATTCTATTAAGATGTCAAAAGTAAATAGTCTGTCTCCTTATCTGAGTTTATTGCGGCCTTGTATTCTGGATTGAGTTATAGAAAAGTTTTTCTTTCTGAATGATTATGAATATTGCCTTTTTAGATATCATACGATTTCGAATATATTGAGGAAAAACAAAATAACACAATCTCTTAGTATTTTTATTCTATTTCATATGTTTTGCGCTCAACACAAGTAAAATTCACTATTTTTCTCCTGAGATAGGTCGATTTTCGAAGAGACAGTTCGTTTCTATATGCGACATAACATCATTTCTGTTAACATTTTTCCGTGTGATCAACAAGAATTTTGTCTGCACTCCTTCTTTCAAGTTTGTATGCAAACTCATGGAACTGCTGGGTGGAAAAACAATTTTCTTGATGTTTCTGTGAAAATAAAAGTTGTTCTTTTTATTTTATAAGAGGAAAATCACCAATCGCTTTCAGATGGAATAATACATACTCCGAAACGTTACAATCGACGTTAATACTGTTACATTACTACACTTTTAACTTTCATGCAGGAACCTTTCTTTTATTATGTAAAAAATTTTTTTCATTGATTTTTGTTCCAGATATCATGAGAGAAAACCCCTTATAAAATTAAAAATGCATTTAGAATATTTCCATCCACTGATATTTGTTCCAGAGACCATGAGAGCAAACACCTTAAAATTAAAAGAAGAATCGAGAATATATCAATCCGCTATAGTAATATAAATTTTTTTCCTCTTTTTATGCATTGATCGTGGTGTCATTCATTAATTCAAAAAAAATCCAATTAGGAAACACTCATTATAAAAAAAATTGAGGAATAATGAAGAATCATATAGAAGGGAGAAAGAAAAACACACTTTTCAAAACAATTATATTCTCTGACGATTGATTTCGACTCTAAGCCATATAATTGTTTTAATAAGTGTGTTTTTCTTTCTCTCTTCTATTTGATATCCAACAATAGTTTGATATCATTCTTTCATTCACAAAATAAAGAATCATATTGAGTTTCGTAGTCTGTAATATTTAATATGTTCATGAACAAGATGATTTTCAATGTTAATTCAGATCGAATTAGGAAGTATATCTATGACTTTGACAACGTCAAGTGTTAAACCCATGAATGAAATAATGAAATCCCAATGTTTACAAAAAATTTCCAATCTGTTTTCACTGTGCCGAGAAAAAATTAATCAGGAAGAGGACAAGTCTGTCATATGTATCGAGTTCAATTCAGTGTACTGTCCATATTCAATTTTATCGACAATTTCCTCCTGTATAATTATTTCGCGGTTTTGTTGGATCGATAAAATTCGGAAAAGTTCCTTGTTTGAACAAAGGAAACAAATTCATTTTGAGTGCTTCTGTGCAAGGAAAAATACATTAGTTGCACCTATACAGTAAGTAATTTCAATGATTTTCCAGTTGTTTGATTCCTTTTCATTGTGTTGATCGGATTGAAACAATAAGTATATCTCGAAAAAATTTTTCTCTACGATTCATTTAGGGAAGTCATTCCAAATATTTTCATGATGCTATAAAGTTATTGAAAATAGTTATTGAGTTTCAAAGAATAATTGGAGAGATATACCTATCAGATAGATTATCGAAATATCTGCATTCTTAAAGCTGAAGATCGAAAAAACATTATGGAATCAAGAAGCTCGGAAGGTATAGTATGAAAGACTTTAATTAAGCTATATCTAATAGTTCTCACATAATTTGAATACCTAACAGTTATTGTTCAGGATTAACTTCATCTCATATTATCGTCTTCAGAATAAACTGACCTAAACTCTGTTCCTGTGTTCACTTGATATTCTGCTTGATGAATCTAATATCAAAAATTTATGTTCAATACTACTTGGTGCGAACTCATTGGATATATCAGCTTCCAAGCTTCATTATATTGTTTCCAGTAGTTCCGGCAGAATCTTAAAAAATGGGTATAAGTGTTCTTTCAACGCCCTTTATCTGAATACGGATGGCCTTAGGAATTTTCTTATTAAACACACACCAATTGTTTCTCAGTTTTCTATCTGTCCTAGAGACAGGACACCTTTTTTGATACGGATATGGATGGCTCTATAGAATATTTTTAGGAAAGACACAAGATTCAGGATTGGAATTCTAAAGGTGAGCTTCAAGTAAGAAGACGACTTCTCGTATATTTTTTTTAATTTCCAGGACTTCCGGTTTTTCCGGAAGTGAAATCAACTTTCGTTTTTCAAATCGGAACACCAATTTTTTATCACATAAATAGATTCTACATTGAATTCTGAGTCTTTTTGATTCCAAAAGTTTAAATTTTCTCGAGAGAATTCTCTTTGAATGAGGAAATACGAGAAAAAATTGAACTCTGTTTTTCATCAAAAATTCTCATTTTTGATAAGCTTCGAAAGGAAAGGCTGATGCTTCCTTTTCGATAGCTTGATTTTGAGAATGGGATACAGGAGGTCACAAATTATTTGTCACAGTGACGAAACATCAAAAAATCATTTTCTTCAAATCGGAACCCCATTTTTTGTGACTTCCTGTATCATATTCTGAAAATCACGCTATCGTAAAAGAAGCACCAGTCTTTCTTCCCAGAGATTCTCAAAAATCAGAAATCAATGGAGAATCTATTTATGCAATGAAAAATAGCTCTTCCTATTTGAAAAACGAAAGTTGATGTCATTTCCGGAAAAACCAGAAGTCCGAGAACCTTCAAAAAAATATACGAGAAATCGTCTTCCTACTCGAAGCTCACCTTTAGAATTTCAATCCTGAATCTTGAATCTTTCCTAAAAATATTCTATAGAGCCATATTCGTGAATAACCCTGTATATCAGTGGTTTCCAGACTTGATGTTACCACTTGAAAATATTTAATTATTTGACTCCCCCCCTGAAGATTTCATAAAATGAAAAGACCAACATTTTTTTTACTCTCACCTATGAAATGTATTCTGTGCTTGTCTATTAGCACTTTTTAAATGGAAAAATCAAGCAGTAATTCTGAAAATTGTTCACTGTGATTAATTTGGCGACTCCCTTCAGACAAGTCCTATTTTGAAAAACGCTGCTGTATTTGGTAGGAGTATGTATCAGCACCTCCAACTGATCCTACTATTTTTTTTTTGCAGAAATGTTCAACGCAAAGCCGCCCGAGTACAAGGAGTTCGAGAATGATCGCCTCCAGTTCAACGAGGAGTCCATACGGAAGTCCTTCATCAGGAAGGTCTACCTCATCCTCATGTTCCAAATGATCGTCTCCCTGGGCTTCATCACCTGGTTCATGTACGACGAATCCTTGCGGTTCTACGTGTCTGTTAACCTCTGGCCCACGATCACCGCCTTCTTGGTCACCTTCGGAGTGTTGATCACGCTGACCTGCTGCGGTGATGTGCGTCGCCAATACCCCCAGAACATGATCCTGCTGGGCATCTTCACCGTGGCCGAGTCCGTACTCCTGGGCACCGTTTCTGCCATGACCAGCTCCAAGATCGTCCTCATGGCTGTCGGCATCACGGCCGTGGTCTTCCTTGGGCTGACTTTGTTCTCTTTCCAGACCAGGTGGGACTTCACTTTGCACGGGGGTATCCTCTTCGTGTTCCTGATCATCTTGCTGGTGTTCGGGATCATTGCCATCATTTTCCCCGGAAGGATCATGACCTTGGTCTACTCCTCGATCGGAGCCATGATCTTCGGATGCTACATCGTCTACGACACCCAGCTGCTCATGGGTGGAGACCACGCTATGGCCATATCTCCTGAAGACTACATTTTCGCGGTACTGGCCCTGTACCTGGATATCATCAATTTGTTCCTGATGATTCTGAACATTTTGAACGCATCGCGCCGTTGAGATTAGAAAGTAACAAGATCGTGTATATTTGTCCTTTATTAACGATTTTGTGTTAGGTAACTTTCTATGTGTACCTATTGGTGAATTTTGTTTCATATTTTTATTATTTACGTCCGTTGTATTATATTTGTTTACACTTTGAAAAAGAACCTATGTTGATATAAATTTTTCTCAGGTCAAATAAATATTGGAAATTACTGTTTTCTTATCACTGAGTTCCCTTTTTACTTCTCTTATAGAAAGTGGCGAAATTCATCATCACCAACTATGTAAGTACCTAAGCACTGTGCAACGTAAGATTGTGTGGTTTTCTTCACCGTAAACAGAAAGCAAGCTCAACAATGAATCGAACGGAGAATAACCAATAAGATAGTCTTTAGTAGTTACCATGGAATCATCAGTGAAAAGGACAATTGATATGTTGCCCTGTCCATTCAAGTTTTTGACGCTTATGGTCACCTGTTGACGTCGAGAACCTAGTTTCGCCTCTCTCAAACGTCGTCTGATGGTTCCGATGAAAACTTGGACCCCATCTGCATTTTGAATAGTATTCCGTAGTATTCTACACGTAGATGAAGGCTTTCTTCTCGCCGAAACGGTGATGAAACGATTCTGAGCAGGTGTTGTTTTTCGTCGCCCATCCAGCCTTGGTCTTTCAAACAAGGAATCTACCTCCCTGAACCTATTTCAAGTCAGGATATCACACTTTGACTGAGTTTGAGCCTTTCCGCTACAACAACCTGAGTTGGGCCACCCTAAAGCATTCCGATAGCCCTATTAGCCTCAGCGTTTGTTAATTTACGTCTTGGCATTTTCAGAAAACTCGTTTCAAATCGAAGCCGTTGATAAACTGACTCCATTTCAAAATAAGAACATTCATGAAGTATATGCAAAGAACCAAACTCCAGAAAAAAGAAGACCAGATTGACGAAATGTTGTTATTGAGTTTTAAATGATTTTAGAGCGATTTTCTCGAAGAATACATACTTTTCAAAACGATTGAATACGATATCCCTAACTCTTGTGGAGTGATATATATGGACTCAATGGAATAGTTTTATAGGAATTAATGCAGTCGTAGAAAAAGTATAGTACACAACTAGAGATGAAAGCGGTTAAGCACTCCAAGAATTACTTTTTCTAGTCGTGCATTATATGGCTTGTTACAACTCTTGAAATGTAATATACTATTAAATTATGTGTGTATTGATTACCTCGGTATATAACAAGGAGCGTAGAAGACCATTTTCGAATTGATGTCCATAACCAGCCCGTTCACTAGGACAACGTCTTCTATAATATCGCCGGTACAAAACACTTTGATACCTTCCAGATCAGGAACCACGGCTCTTAACAGGCAATATTCTATATCTTTCATGGCTACAGAAACATACAGGGGAGATTTAACCAGAACTTCGAAGGCGAGCCTCAAAGACAAAGATGTCCACATCCTTGCACTCAAACTGGAAGTTCCAAAAGGTAACATCATTCGTAAGTAAAGCATCATTGCGAAAGATTGAAATGTTGAAAATGCCACCAGAATTAAAAAAAGTTAAAGTTTTCTCGATCATTCGAGTTGGCCCTTTCTTACCCATCTATAGGGTCGTCGTCCATTTGCATGGCCTCCAAGATGTACTCCGTTCTGATGAGAAAAGCTTGACTTTGACAATCCGAGATTATAGTGCTGGAGTAGGGTCTGGTGGTCAGTAAAGCAAGTTCTCCGAAACTGTTGCCGCTCAAGAAGAAATCCTCGATTTCCTTATCGATATCGAAAGTAGAGATGTAATCGATAACTGGTAGATTTCCGCACCTGTAATAGTTCTTCAGGATCTCTTCATCTGGCTTGTACACCGACTTGAAAAGCCCTGCAAAATTCGAAGCATCAACATCTACCACTGAATCTGGCTGTTCAATTGATTTGTTGAAACAAGAAGGTAAATGAAGATTTTAATCCTTTTTTCATAACCCCACGAGCAAGGACTTTCAAAATTTATGTAGTTTCTATTATTGAGTTTCCTTCTAGAATCATTCATCAACTTATGGGTGAAGAGCTCAAATATAAGCACCTGATATGACGATGTATACGCCTTCAGGAACTTGGTCTTTCAGGCATACATATTCTCCGGATTCGTAATAATTCTTCTCCAAATGAGACCAGAGGTATTTCAGTACCACATCGTCTTCGCCCATCCAGGGAACATCTTCAAAAATGCGCTGAGGAGTGTTAGCAGGTACGAAACCCAGACGTCTCATGCAAGTCTCCTGCTTACTTATAGCATCCTTCAACAAAGTTCTTTCAACTTCATCCACCCATCCTAAAGAAAAATTTAAACAGGGAAATTTTCATATTCTTATTCAGGGTTTTCAATTATCAGGCTTTATATAGGTCATTTCATTCACCTATCTATAAATAATACAAAAAAATATGAAAACAATAGAACAGAAACTAATGAGATAACAAAAACGATGGCTATCATGGAATAGGTTAGTGAAAAAAACCTGTCCAAAGAAGAAATTTTATCTTCCCGTATATTTGTGATATGTGAAATGATTATTGTTACCAAATGAATAGAGTTTTTGATTAAGTGTTAAAAATTCATTTTTCATGATCAAGTCGTGAAAACACCAGTCGATTTCATTATTTCACAGCCACTATGGCTCGAAAAGTTCTAAGTATAAAAATATAACATAACATTCATTGAGATTGATCGAAGAAATCAATCAAACCATGATTGAAGCCTGTGACTTTGTCCGATGTGGCTTGGAAATGTTTTATTTTATCACAAATATGTTTCAACTTCTATGATGATACGATTGTCCGTGACTGTATAGTCCTGTGTGGCGGGTGAACGTTAAATTATTAGAATTTAGATTCAGTATAGATATTGGTATGATAAGGACACCTTTAGGATTGATTCTCACCCATGAGTTTCAATTCACCAAGAGCCTCATACATTCCATTCAAAATGTTTGTAATTGCTTCTCTAGTCTTTACATTTATAGCCACCAAAGGTCTTTCTCTCTGGATGACACTCAACTCTTTGGATATTGCGGACTTGTCAGCTTCTACGGCTCGCTCGATCTCTTCTATCAGCTGTTTCTTAAGGATTACATTCGGTAAGATGTGAAGAATATCGTCTTCTCCTATAATGTATCCCTTTGGATTGAACACTTTCTCTTAGATACATTAGATGGTTTGAAATCGATCAACCATACTTTACCAACACTGTAAGCTAACGTGATCCTATTGTTGATTCTTCCATCGATGCATTTCTGTACGAAGGGATGAAGTCTGTACACCATTCTGATTAATCTAAAAACTCTAAGAAGTCCGAGGCAACATATGAATATGGGAAGGGGTCTAGGACATTTCTTGTTGGTATTTTCTGATAATACTTCTGCGATTTCGTAGGTCACGATGATTGAGGATACCATGAGGCAGAAGAATTCGTATATACGCCAATTAGTCCTGTAAAATGTCCAAAATATGGACAAAACTAAGTACCAGCATTCTTGGAGAAGTGCAACTTCCTTTACCTGAAATAATTAGTGACGCCGTCCCTCCAAATGTACACATACGACAAGGCCAAAACCTTCATGACAAATTCTAACACATAAATCGTGAAAAAAATCAAGGATAAACTCTTAAGAAATAAATATGGGACGAAACTTTGATCCCATATTTCTGGCTCTTGAAATCTCGAAATAATTTCCGTCAAACATGAAGCTGTGTTCAACAAGACAACACTGCACATAAAATCATCGAAAAAAGGATTTATCACGATGATGTAGCAAAATTTTCTGAAAGTTAGTCTCGGTTTTCTCTTCAGATAATAATCTTGACTCTCATGAAAAATTCTTAGAAGAAGGAAGCGAAAGCGAATCAGATGTATCTGAAACAGAAACAATACTAGGTCTTTTCGCCATCAAAGATTCATTCTTAACCGTGGACCTACGGAAGGTCTGAAGAGTTTTATTAGATTTTCCGTTTTTATAATGAAATTTCCTTCCATGGCGAATTCCACTTCATTATTCAAAATTTTAGCAGCGTCTTGAGTGAGCATTCCATTCTCATATTGTCTTGAATAAGACACTTGCTTAGCTTTCAATATTCTTCTTCGAGCTTCCCTGAAAGATGCAGTATATTAAAAGATATTTTTTATTATCCAAATGAAGGCTTCAACTTCTTTTCTCAATCATATACCCTAGCCAATTTTTGAAGCCCACACATACTTCGTTAAATCCTCCAATTCTTTCCTAGTCGAGAGGATGGTAGCATCATGGTGACATTCTGGACAAACTACTATTTTTTCGAATTCCAACTCATTTTCTATTTCCTCATACATCTTCATGTTTTCTATCCTAAAAGGATGGACGATTACCGTAGTTTCTTGTATGAATGGCCAGTTTGCGTCACAGAAGAACCTGAGAGGGTAAAAGAACGGTATTAAAGTTGAGGATGGTATTAGGTGTTTGTGTACCTTTCTAGCTTCATAGCGTCAACAGTATGGTCCCTTACAGACATTATATGTTTAATACATTTATTCATATTTGCCTGTTTTATCAGAGAAATGGTACTCCAGTTCAAACAGCTGAGTAGGTATGGTACAATTGAAACATTCACAATCATGGTTAAAAGTACTGCACCAGCCCCATGGAAAAGAGCATCTTTCGTGAATTCATAATACTTAGGTTCATAGTAAGTTTCCACTATTATTGACAGATTTATTACGCTCAAAATTCCACCCCAAGCCAGAACTATCAGTTGATTGGAAGTTATGGCACAGCCTAGTTTTTTCAAGATGTAGAAAATCGAGAGAAATTCCAGAAATCTGCAATATTGCAATATCAACCTCACTTTCACTCCATTTCTTAAAATAATTTCACCTCGCTACCATGTTGATAAGGTATTCTAACATCACAAAAGCAATATTATCGTAGTTGACTTCCTCTACTACATCCAAGCCTAGAATCATTCCCACCATAAGCAAACCCCAGCAGTTGGAGGATAAGGCCAGAAAGTTCCAAAATTTCTCCAAAAATATCTCAGAGTCTTTGGATAGATTCTTCTTTTTCTGGGCTACTATGATGCCTTGTACAGACAAGGTAACCAAACCTGAGCCAGAACCCAGTGTTGCAGTCACAATGATATATATGAGGAAGGGACCAAGCCACGATACCAAAACAGTCTGGATGGGGTCATTGCTTGAACAAAGCATGATTTTACCCATAATTTTACCAGAAATGTATCCAACAGTTATTCCTGTAAAATATAAGCTACAGTTCCAATTAATCATCAATTGAAATTACTAATATGATGAACTTATTTTGGGACTTGCCTCCAACAAGAAATTTCACCAGAAATCTTAAATACTCCCACCAAAGGTTCATTCTCTTCATATCCGCCTCCAACAGCATATGGTGTAACATGAAGGCTATGCAGGTGCCGATTAATGACTCTCCTTGAAGAATCGTCAGCACAAGCCTTGAGGCGGCACTAACGTTTTTCAAGTATACCATCATGTCCATTGGGTAGATTGGAGCAAACATAACAGTCAATAAGAAACCGTGCAATGTTGAATCGGAAGTGATACGACTGAAGATAAGAGCAACCAAAGATACGTAGACGAGTAGACCTAATATTTTAAAATCAAATGAGTCTTTAATTTTTCCGATTATTTAATCCTGAGCCAAAAGGTTTGTCCTATTTAAACTTTAATCTCTGGCAATTTCCACATAGAAACTTTTGTGGCTTTGACTTAGTTTGATCAGCTATAAATCGGAACCAACCTGGTAATGCAATGATGAATATTTGTCCCCAAGATTTCCCTAGAAGATTCGTATCGAAAGAAATGCACATGTTGTAAATCATAACTGGAACCACCAATATAAGCAACGACCTAGGATGTTCCTTAAAAACTGATTTAACAATATCTTTTCTGTCAAATAATCGAAACATGTAACCAATGAATACTCCTGTAATCAACATAAATGGTGAAACATTGAACTTGAGCTTCAATTTCTGAAAAATTTCAAGTTTCAAATTATCTTATTACAATTCCTTTTGTACATACTTCAGTCAAGGGTCTGAATACAGCACAAACAAATAAGGTGCAGATAATGAAGAGGTAAAAGATAATTTCTTCTGAAAAAGCTGGGCCATTTGTTCCTCCCAAATTTTTCATACTCAGGCTCTAACAGTAAAATTGCATGGAGAATGTCTTGAATACGTCGTTTAAGTAAGAAATGACAATAAACATGGCATATGAAGCATCTACTGACAAATATGCTGATAGTTTTTTATGATCCGAATTATAAAATAGTTATTCACGAAACAAGAGCAGAAGGCATTTATATTCTTACACAAGTTCAAAATTAAAAAATGACTGTTAGAATGAGCCTCCTCTATCATTAATTATTTTCTCTAATTCGTTGAATTTTATTCGAAATCAATGAAAATTTTCCATAAACATCGTTTGGTGATTTTTGCATGGAAAAAATATTGATTGGCAGAACTGTTTTCTCTCTCATAAATTTGACAGATGACAAATAAATCCGTGGCAGGAGGCCAACATTTAAAAAATAAATATTACCATAAAAACTGTGCTAGAATGAAATCTTCTTGCATGATTTTGTTCTAGGAGATATGGCAGAATGAACAAATTTGACACAAAATTCGGGAAATAATTTTTTTTAATTAAAATTCTACTAATTCATAAAGATTAATATTGCATAGTTCTTTACTTGAATTATGTAGTTTTGAAAAAATTCAATTACATCCTTGTAGTAGAAATATTCAAAGGAAACACAGGCTGAGTTCATGTATTTTACTTCATCACAGGATTTCATGCTATTCGTACATATGGCAGATTATTTGTTATGAATGCACAGCTAAGCAACTATATTACAAACTCAAAGATACAACGCGAACTTTATGAAAGTTATATACAACTAAATAAGTTTTTGTTAACAAATTAAAATAAACTTTTCGAAACAATCAAATGAATCTTGATTCTGTAGAAAAAACCTATCTACCAAATCTTAAGATCTATGGAATATAACAGTCTGATTCAAATATTCAACGGGAATGGAGGAATTGGTTCCAACTCTCCTAAATCGTAGCTCTGATCTTTGATAAAAGTTGATCTGTTCTGAGGTTCCTGATGTTTAGATTTCAAGCTAATCAATTCTTTCTGTTGCAGCAACACTTTTTTCTGTAACTCCTGTATTTCTAATTTCAAAGCAGCAATTTGTTTTTCACAGTTCATATGATTATGTAGATTTTCATTGCTATTTAATTTTTTGGATGGTGTTGAATTTGCTGAATTTTTTTCGTTTTCTTTTCTGGTTCGACGTAATTTCATGATATCATCAAATGAACTCAATATAAATGGTGATTCATATTCTCCAGAACTACATGAGTAGAAGATTTGTTTTTTTCGGAATTTCATCTTGAAATTGAATTGGTATAGTAGCACCATGTAATATGTTTTCACTACTTATATAGCAAATTTGGTATATTTCGCATTCAACTCGTGGCAAATATTGTTCTGAAATTACATATTTTAAGATAAATTTCAAAATCAATTAGAATATTTATGTCCATTTTCTGAAAATATCTAGAAATAAAAACTCACTTTCAAACACCACTTTATGCTCTTCTTTCTCTGACACCCCTATAGGTGCCCATTCGAATACAACGTAATCTTTTACAGATTTCCAACCCAATTTATACAAGGCAATTCTATCCCCATCTTGAGGAGTATAATGGTTGAGTACAAATTTGCAGACTAAATCTTCATTGTAAGAATAAGTTTCCTCAATATTTATGAATATCACCTACGGAAAAATAGTCATAACCATAGGCTAAAATAAAGATTGAAAACACCTTACAGCTGATTCTTTGTTCGATACCATACTGTTATTAAGAGTACACTTGGCTGCTACTGAAAGTTAATTTATACGAATTCAATACATTGGGGGTCAACAATTATTGCCGAGGACAAGCGAATGAAAAAATTGAACTAGGTTATCTTATGATCTTCTTGTTTATTTTGATTTCGTATTTTGTTATTTACGTCTATGATGCGATTTTTCAACAGCTGATTAGTGATTATTTTCTTTGTTCTTTGTTCTAGATTTGACAGAAAAACAAAAAACAAAGAGTAATTCCACAGACAAATGAAGAGCTCCTTTCATTTCATTCTTCTTTTCATTTCACAAACAAGCCAGAAAAAACTTCCTCAAATCAATTCTATTCAAAAAAGCCAACCTCCAAAAAGTAACCGCTTTTGCGATGAATTTTTTTGGAATACAAATTTTGTCCTAAGAATTTAATGAATTTTATCAAATCATACAAAATATTACTCTTTGATCGGAATCTTATTCTATATTCTATGGATCGATGCAGAGCACAGAATACAGATGCAGATGTTTGAAGTCGGCCATTTCGTAGCATTGTTTCACCGAGAATTTATTTCGATTGAATAAACAAGTCAATTGAGAATATAATGGGTGAAGAAAAAGGTCAGGATGAGTTGATACCGCTTCTGGAGCAAATTATGTAATTTTTTAATTTTAGGACCTGAAAATCGAGAAAGAGATCGTAGTAGGGATAAGGAAAAGGATCGCAGAAGAAGATCTAGATCTAGGGAACACAGGAGGAAATCAAGAAGTAGGAGTAGAGATAGGAGAAGACGTAGCAGATCAGGATCTCCCCCGTAAGTAACTAGCTATAATGTCTTAAGGACTATTTGCTCAAGGTATGCTTTTCTAGGAGACACAACAACAAATATGGATCACATTCCCGTCGAAGGAAACCATCATTATACTGGGATGTACCACCACCCGGTTTTGAACATATCACACCTCTTCAGTATAAAGCTATGCAAGCTGCAGGTCAAATTCCAGCTAATATTGTGGCAGATACACCACAGGCAGCTGTTCCTGTTGTTGGTTCTACTATAACAAGACAAGCGAGACGTCTTTATGTTGGTAATATTCCATTTGGAGTTACTGAAGAGGAAATGATGGAGTTTTTCAATCAACAAATGCATCTCAGTGGATTGGCTCAGGCAGCCGGTAATCCAGTACTGGCCTGCCAAATAAATCTTGATAAAAATTTCGCGTTTTTGGAGTTTAGGTCGATTGATGAGACTACTCAAGCTATGGCCTTCGATGGAATCAATTTTAAAGGTGAGTGAATCACGGGATTGACATGGATGAGTTCATCATATTTTCTTGTTTTTATATATTTCAGGTCAAAGTTTGAAAATTCGTAGACCTCATGATTACCAGCCAATGCCAGGTATGTCAGAAAACTCAATAAGTGTTCCAGCAGGTGTCATCAGTACAGTAGTCCCAGATTCTCCGCATAAAATCTTTATAGGTGGATTGCCAAACTATCTCAATGAAGACCAGGTATTTATTGATAAAACCATGAAATTTAAGAATGATGGTCAGCTGAAAACTTTTTCCCTTCCTTTTTTCCTGTTTGCTTTTATGAATTTTGATATGGAAAAGAAAACATTCTTAAGTTTTCAGCTGATTCATAGGGTGTGGTTCGCTAGTTTTTCCTTTGTTTTTCCTAGCCTAGTGGTGTTCAGCGTCCGAAGAGAAATAAGTTAGTCAGTCCAATACAAACGTAAAGGTGAAATTTCTCTCGTCGCTTTCAGGAAATTGCAACCTTTTCAGCATTACTGGTGTTCTTTTTCAGCGTTCATGAATCAGTGTGAAGTCTTTTTCAGATATCATGAGTCAGTGTAAAGTCTTTTTCAGAAATCATGAGTCAGTGTTGAATCTTTTTCAGAGATCATGAGTCAGTGTAAAGTCTTTTTCAGAGATCACGAGTCGGTGTAAAGTCTTTTTCAGCCAATATATTTTTTTCAGCTTTTAGGTAAATCGGAGAAAAAGTTTCAATCATTCAACAATTCAGAAATTGAAATTTCAGCTTTCTTTTCAGATTTACGTCTTTTCAGCTCAAAGATACCTAATTTAGGTTTGTATGAATTTTGATCGGTTAATTTTCAGGTGGAAAATCTGAAAGTTATATCTAGAAAAGTCTTCTTCGATCTCTTTGGATCTTAGTGGAGAGTTGTTTTCATGTTCATGTATTTTTCTTTGCAGCATTACTCTGCCTATTCTTGAACAGGTTACAGTGAAATGAAATTCTCAAATTTGCAAAGATGCCAACAAATCCCTACCTGTACTTTCCTCACAATTTTTGTTTTCTTGAGAATTTTTTCTGGTAACCTGTTAACCTGGTCAAGAATAAGATGAAAATAAAGTGAAATTGTTTGAAATACATACTCATATTTTGTTTTATCTGCCCTATAGCTAGGGTTAAGGTGTCTCTAAGAGCCCATATTGATAACTCCACAAATTTTCTTGATTGACCTGTGGGAAGACTCAGGCAAGTGGCTTCACAATTGATTTTTACTTTCTTGACGACTGACCAAGAACTTTGAAACGCCCTAAATCCGGGTTATTCTTTCCCACATAACTGCATTTTTCTTAGCCCCAAACTCTTTTCAAAATTGTTCGGTAGACCTTTAAACTGGGTACGTAAGTGATGAAATGATTTTTGAAAAAGTGCTTGAATTCCAAAAAATTTTTTATGAAAAATCATTTCTCGAAAATGATGTAAAGTTTTCATGGGAATGAAATTTATTGTGCAACTGTGCAGTAAAACGAAAAGTCTTTTCAAAATAAAATTATAGTCACTTTCATTGAGATTAACTTTGAGGTTCTTTAATAATAGAGAGTTATTGAAACGCAAATAGAGGCCTTACTTAAATAAAGTTTCCCTTATTTCGACATTTACTTATGTGCATTCGCAAAAGATTTTAAGGTGGCCTGTAATAAAATTCAGGCATCCTGTACTTAACTAAGGATAGCCGTATTTTAATGAAAGATCCCTTATTTTGACAGTTCTCGCAATCTTCTAGGTTAAACAGCACCCTAACAACTGTCAAAATATCGGAAATGTCATAATAAAGTTGGTAAGAAATAAATCGTTTCGATAGCTCAAATATCCAAGTAACATTGAGGGATCTTTTATTACAGGAGTAAGGCCTGTATTTGTGTCTGGATAACTTTGTAGTATGATGATTCTTTAAGTCATCAAACAATTATTCTGAAGCTATTGGTTGATGATTTCTTTATTTAGTATGAACTATGTTTTGGTCAATGTTGTAATTTTTGTCAAAAACTGCAGAGCCAAGCACAATCAATTTTTAGACATCTTCTATTTTTGGCTTGACAAAAATGGAATTTGAGCACATTAATTTTTCAACTTGAATAAATCAGGCTTAGTATTGATTGTTTTAATAATGTTTAGGTCAAGGAGTTATTGATGTCTTTTGGGCAGTTGAGAGCATTCAACTTGGTCAAGGATTCAGCTTTTGGCCTCAGCAAAGGTTATGCATTTGCCGAGTATATCGATATAACTATGACGGATCAGGTGAGTGTATTTAAAACTGTTCTTGAAAAACATTATCTTACAAATGAGTTTTAACAGGCAATTGCTGGTCTTAATGGCATGCAACTTGGTGACAAGAGACTGATTGTTCAACGAGCTAGTGTTGGAGCCAAGAATACGACAGTGTTGCCAGCTGTTCAAATTCAGGTGCCGGGTCTAAGTCTTGTTGGTGCTTCTGGACCTCCGACAGAAGTCCTCTGTCTGTTAAATATGGTATGTATCGAATTGAATTTTTTGCAGTAGTTTCTTCATTATTTAATGTTTCCAGGTAACTCCTGATGAATTGAAGGATGAGGATGAGTACGAAGACATTCTCGAGGATATTAAAGAAGAATGTAATAAATACGGTGTTGTTAGAAGTATAGAAATTCCACGTCCTATAGATGGTGTTGAAGTTCCAGGTTGCGGAAAGGTAAGACTATCGTTTCAACAACAGAGCACTCGTATTAACTTTTTTCTTTTCAGGTGTTTGTGGAGTTCAACTCGGTTTTGGACTGCCAAAAGGCACAACAGACATTGACCGGTAGAAAATTCAGTAACAGAGTAGTAGTCACATCGTACTTTGATCCTGATAAATACCACAGAAGAGAGTTTTAAATATTTGTGTTTAGATATTGTACTATAAGGCTCTTGTTCGAAGGTTGTTTTCTTGAATATATTTGACTTTGCATATTCAACTCTTGTCGGTATTGTTTAACATCTTGAATGAACATGAAAAGAATTCTGAGAAATTTTTTTGTCGCAACATTCAGGTTTATGCTAAGTTCTGTGTTCGGTCGACTGTAATAATAAGTATAGAATAAATAATATACATGAATTGAGGGAATTTTCTTTGTGGTTCATCTATTTTCTTTTACGAAAGATGAAAGGTCTTTTCAGAAAGTTCAAACCCCAATGTGAGTTGATGAACATTGAACCAGATATCTCTGCTCATTGTTGTGTTCTGTGCTCCATGTAGCAGTGATCGGGAGAATATATAGAGAAAGAAAATTATTCTCTAGCTATCACTTATTTGCCTCAATGAATGACACAAAGAATTTCCTGTGGAAATTAGTATTCAGGATCTTTTTAGCCAAAACTGGTTTGAAAATGAAATAAATTCTGAAAAAGAAAAAAATGAAAAACGAAAAATACATTCTACAAGAAGAAATAAAGAAACAAAAACTAATTCTATGAAAATAAAAAAGGGAAAACAAATTCTAAAAAATGCGAAACTGAAGATCGAGAAATTCAAATTAAAAGTTCAAATAATCCACCTTGTTGTGCCAAACAGTAGTAAAATTTATTGAAAAAATCTCATATCTCTGAGAAGATTGGGCATACTTGCTATTTTGGCTCAAAGTTGGAGAGCCGAACGTGAAGGTATCAGCCTCCAAAGACAACAATGAATGAAGTTTGTCTCCGCGATAGATCGGTCACCGAAGTACCATTTTATGATTTCAATTTTCTCTTTAACATTTTGATTTACTCGAATATAATTTATTTTCAAACCGTCTAGCTTTCACATCTGACGTACGGATGCGACTAATGTGCATTGCAATTCGCGTCAGCCGAGACTTGCCATTACAAAAGTCCAGTCCCTTATTTGTTATCGAATCGCAATTAGATTTCGATGCTTCCACTGTTCTACTACACTCGGAGCTCATTCGAATTTAGCATTTATATTCCTATGTTTCCATAAGGATTTTCTTTATCTGTATACTAACACTTGTTAACCACCATCTGTGAGTTACCTGAGAAGATGACCGACTGTAGAAATTTTCCTGTTTCACGAAAATGACCCGTAGTTACTTGAACGTCGATTTGAATATACTCAAGTGCAAAAAAAATGGAACCAGTACTTTATTATTTCTTATCTGTTCTCAGAAAAATTTATGTTGACTAGTATTGATTAACATCATTAAAATGCGTGAATTGCACTTTATAGTAAAGGCATATATAATTATTTTACAATGGTAGAGGTGAACTTAATAGACGCCTTATACAATTCGGCATATGATGTAAAAGCTTGTGAGAGAAAACCCTGATTGTTCTTCTGGTTTCCAAACTTGTAAACTGATAAAATTGATTAGAATGAAAAGCTGATTTCAATGTGGAATAACTAGAACCTTCATTGCTGTGAAAGTCTACAAAGGACATAGCAACGTCAGAAATAAATATTAAGCATGAAAAAAGAAACAAAATCTACTTTCAACAGTCAGAACTGTGTAATTCATATTAATTATGAGAAAGAAAAGAACTCATTGATTTTGGTTGTATTGCAAGCACTTATGGCTCTATGCCTTGTGCTTCTTGGAAAATAAGATGTTTTAACAGAAACAACAAAGGTCCTAGAATGTATCTTTGTGTAACTCCCTGTGTAAAATGCGATCGACTCGAATTTGTTTTAAAGTCATCTTATATGTGTATCAATAAGTATGAGCACTGTATATCTGATTTTTGAGTCAAGGCAATTATTTTTTCACCGGCAGTTAATGCCAATATATTTTTTTCTTGGTCCCAAGGAGGGCAAAAGTTCAATAGCCCAGCTGCAGGGCACATGCCAATAGTTGAAGGTGATAGCGAGTGTTGGTTTGGAAAACCAGACACCGATTCCATCCAGGCAACTTTTTTCGGTGGGCCCCTGGTACACCAATTACTATGGAATTCCTCAGCATTCCATGCCTAGTAATTACAAATTAAGGAAGAGAACCAATGCTCTCTTGGCTTCTTTGAGAAAAAAGGTATGAAAGTTTGGTAGGCAGAGTACCAATAACCGATTTCAAGCGAATAACCAGTAATGACCGCGGTTATCTACGGTCCTGCCTGCGGTTGTCTACGGTTATAGTCTTCAGGGATATTCCTTGTAAAATGATTATAACCTTCAATGACCGAAGTCGCTTGAATGCAGTTGGTCCTAGTTGGTAATTACCAATGAGGACCAGGTTATTCGCTTGAAATCGGTTAATATCACTCATTTGGTCATCTCATCCGAAGATTCAAAGTTTCCAAGTACTAGTACTCTGGATGGAGTCCTAACTTGCAGCTTGGGTTCAGCTCCTGGAGTGTCCGAGTCTCAGGGTCATTCTTGGTTTCGTTTCTCATCCTAAGAACATGGTTCTTAGGATTCATCACAACTACTTAAGCTATCATTATACCTAACAACAAAAATTATCGTAGAAAGGTAAAATATTGTGGTGTCAATGCAATCAAGAAAAGATGTTGGAAGGGACGAAAATTCTTTAACAACATTAAGCAGAAAAGATATAATATAATGGCTCAGTTTTTCATAGTCGTTATTGTTGGTACTCGTCGTGATATGTTCGTCTTCAGTGGCGTGTTCTAACCTTTGTTGTTATTTACCAACCCCTGTATTCCTCTGACAAATTGCGGTTGGAACATATCGCAATCAAGGAAAATTAGTTGCAATCCAAGCTAGGTTGTCTATTGGGGCTGAACGATCAATATAGGCCCTGGGGATTTGTCAAGTAGACACGTCGTAATGCATTCACCATATCTTATAAACAAGATATCCCGTGTTATTGGCACTTATAGCCGGAACGGTAGTTATATTGATTAATATACATGAGATGTCACTTTGCGTTACTCAAAGACGCGTGCTGCTGAAACCCCATCCAAGATCTAGGGTTTCCCCTGCATATCACGTAGGGCGAAGAATGTTATTAATCACTTCGGTGTTGTGGTATGATTTCGCGGTGTAATTTGATGAAACATCTTATTACAATTCAGCCATTCCTTCCCGTAACTTAAGTCTTTATTGCAATATGATTTTGTACCATCAGGCTGTATCGAGAATTCGATTCATTCAACGAAGAATATACAGACTGCTTCTGGGAAATAGTAATATATGCAGACTCGTGGTTCATTATTCTTCATCTGCAATGAGTGGCTATGATTTTTTAATATTCGAATTAACATCTATTGGGTGTAGCTCCTTCTGGGTGTTTCTCTGTCTGTTACATATGAATGATTTCTAAAATATATGTTGGTACTGGTTATACAGGGTGTACCGAAATCGACGGCCTATTAAGCGTTTCTGGAAACTGAACCTATTTGAAATATGAAAATTGGGATTATATTATTGTTTGACATTATCTACTGATCTAAAATATTCTTGGAGCCTGATCACTTTCAGTTATACAGGGAATGAAAAAAAATCTTCTAAATTTTTTTTTCTCTTTTTTGTTATCGAATTTGATAGAGTATGCAATTCTGAATACCTTCGTAATCAAATCGTTGCATTCGTCGAGATACTTTCCAAAATATCGAGAAAAAAACTGAAGAAAAAAGGGAGATAAGTGTATTCGGTATTATCTTTGTTATTCCTAGCGAAAATTGTGGAAATATTGTACATTTTCAGAATTTTAAAAAACCCGTTACAGGGTGTTCCAAATGTTGGTTTAAAAATTTGGGATCAAGATGACACATAACTTTCGTTTTTCAAATTAGAGCCCTATTTTTTTATGGTTGGGTTGGATTGTGCGAAGAAAAATGATGATAATGTTATGACATGTTAATGCTCCTAAAATTAATAACTCTAGAGTTATTCAGGATTTCCTGATTTCATGTCTAACGTATTGTCAAATTCATAGAATCTGTTTCATATCAGCAATGACCTTGGCCATTGAAGATAAATTACTCAAATAACTCACTAGTGACTTCCTCTTTTCTGAATTCATTCATCATTGTTGATGTAAAACAAATTTCATGAATAGAAACAGAAAATCCTAAATAACTCAAGATTAGTAATTTTAGGAGCATCAACATATTGGAACATTATCATCATTTTTCTTCGCAGAATCCAACGCAATCTTAAAAAAAGGGTTCTTATTTGAAAAACGAAAGTTATGAACCAATTTTGATCCCAATTTTTTAAGCAACATTTGGAACATCCTGTGACGGATCATTCAAAATTCTGAAATTGTACACAGTCTTCTCCTTCAAAAATGTGAAAACAATTTGTGCTTACGATATCTAGGTTAGGAATTGCAAACATAATACCAAATACACTTATCTCCCTTTTTTCTTCAGTTTTTTTCTCGATATTTTTGAAAGTATTTTGACGAATGCAACGATTTGAGTGCGAATGTATTCAGAATTGCATACTCTCTCAAATTATAAAACAAAAAACAGAAAAAAATTTTTGAAATTTTTTTTTTCACTCCCTGTATAACCGAAAGTTGTCAGGCTTCAAGAATATTGTAGATCGGTAGATAATGTGAAGCAATAATATAATCTTAATTTTCATATTTCAAATAGGCCCAGTTCTCCAGGAACGCCTAATAGGCCGTCGAACTTGTTACACCCTGTAGATAGTCAAGTAGATTCAAGTTTCGCATTTAGGTATAATAAAGTCGGATAATGAAATCTTGATTAGCAAAAGATCCAACGTGGACTGATTCCGACCGCTTTCAAATTAAATTATTATTTTGAAATTTGGTTAGGGAATCGTTCCAGAATATAACCCATTATAAGTTTAAGCCATAACAGTCAACCTAATTTCCTTCAATCTTCTTGGGGCACTTATAACCTAACATAACCCGAATTAAATTTTAGTTTTAATTAGAATTTTCGAACCTCCAACTATTTTCGAACGCCGAATGAATGGGATTCTTATCCACACTGAGGACATTTTTCAGAACTAAAGACACATTCGAAGTTCTCAAATTAGTTCCAAGCTCTTCCAAACTTCGTGGTAATTGAATTTCTTCGAGGATTGTGATGATTTCTTCCGGACACCACCTTGAGGGAGGATAATTAAGGCCCTGTTTAAGAGGAAAATAGTTCGGCGAATGGATCTCGTCTACGAATATTTCTGTACCGTGTGTTCGAACCATGGTTGTGTCAATATTTGCACTCTCATCGACCGTACGCTTGTCTGCGAAAATGGAGAGCACTTGTATTCGAATGTTTTTCATCACGCCGTGCCGGGGATTAGCTGTTTATTTATTCGGAAAAATCGCGGAGGGAATTTTCCATTTTCCTCGAATTTTCGGCAGTGAAAGTGACGGATATTGAGATATCAAATCTCCCCTCTGACGAGTATTTCGGAGGGAAATTAATGAGTTTTCTGTTCCGAAAGTCCCGGGAAATCTCCAGATATGATGGGTGGAAATCGTTTTTGTTTCAGAGGTTTTTAAGAGCTCAACTTTTGGTATGCGTTCGCCTTTTTCCTTTAATTTTTTTGAAGTGAGAACTCGTCAATAGGGATTTATCAAAGGCGATGTAAAAGATTTCTCATTTGCCACAATGCTACCCTTCTTGATGAAAAAATTCCTGAGAGAAATGAAACGAAAAATTCTATATAATAGTTACATTCCATTATACAGCGTGCCAAAAAAATAAAGGAATTCTAATTCTTGTACGAAGAACATTTTCGATTTTCAATTTCAGAGGCCATTTATCGGATGTTTATTTTAATTTGATATTTCTCAATTTTTTCAAATGGGACTATATGGATTGTAATACATCAAATGAAATATAATTTGATAACCCCTTCAGCGATGTGGCTAAAAGTACTATTGGTTGTTCCGGTTTTTTTTGAAATTCAGGAAATAATTTACAATAATTTTAAATTATTTCCTAATAAATCCACAATAAAAATAATTTTTTTTGTTTGTAATTAGACCAATATTCTTCTACTAATTAATATCAAGAGAAATCCACGAATTAATGGATTTGTAATTTCGAATACAGGTCTCCCTATGCTTTTTTGAATTCGAAATCTTTCACCTTTTATGTTCTACTGTTTTTTTTTTTTTGAATAGGAATATATGCATTTACCATGATTCTAAGACCAAAGTCTAATAAATCAACATTTATGACTGTCAATATAATGTGAGGTTCACTAGAATAGGACCGAATTTTATCACAAAAACCATTGGAGGGTGTACGTTTTTTTCAACAGAATTGAATATCAATTACGTCGTTGTGGTCCGATGCGAACAAAACTGATGATCCCTTCCCGATTTCATTTGACTAATTAAAATGACGTAATTATACCCCTGCCCGTCGAAAGTTTTGGACACATGACATAAATAACCCAGGACCCATCTATCTCTTGCAAAAATCTCCATCAAAGTGGCATCATATCGTAATTTTTATGGAAATGGATATTGGTTTCGAATATTGGACGTCAGAGGTGGGTTATTTTATCAGCGAGCAATTTATTTGGAACAATGTCATTAAGCACGGAAGAGTATGTTTCGGAATTGAATCCTTGCAAAATATTTTCGAATTTTATTGTTATCCATGGGATTTATGATTTCGATGTTATTCCAATAACATCCAATTATATATACGTTTTCCATTATACATAAATCGCTGAATTTGTACATAGCTGCCGATTGTGGAATTCATAGTTAGATACTTGATATCTTTATTATAATTTTTTTCCATTATAACGAGAATCATCGATCAATATGTGGAAATAAGCAGAAATTGAAAAGACAAAATATAATGATCAATCTACAATCAAACAACCATTGTCAAAATGAGGAAATAACAAAAAATAAAATCGTTAAAGAAGCGATTATTAATGCTAACAGTTACAATTTATCTTTGGATAGTTAATACCTTGAAAGAGGTTACAGTCCACTGCGACCTGATGGTCTATTGTGACCCCTGACAAAGCTTTACACCTCGCCTTCCAGTCCCAGAGATCTTATGAAATCCAATATCTCGGAAGGCTTCAGTGTGGCTAATTCCTCACTCCAACAGGTCTCTTAACCAAAGAATTGTTTCCTTCGGCTTACAATGCCAAAGCATTCTGTAACTAGGTGAATAGGAGTTTCTTCCTCCTCGCCACAGAATCTACAATCGTCAGTGTCCGATTCGCCCATTCTCAGCAAGTGCTTTCTGAGGCGACAATGCCCTGTAAGAAAGCCAGTGAGGAGGTGTAGTTCGTTCTTACTGAGATCAAAATATTTTTTGGATCTTGCAGTTTCGAAATTCCGAAGGAAATTTTTGGAGTGATCCAACCCTGGGAGATTCTGCCAGAGTGTTTCTCTTTCAGTTTTTTCTTTCTCCAGCAACTCCTTCTTATATTTAAAGGGTGGGCATATTTCGATGTTTTAGCACTGCAACTTTTGAACCAGAGGAGATGGGCAAAATCTGATACCTCATTCTCGATCTCTTTTTCGGAGAAACTAACAAGAGTAGTATTAATTTTTAGCTACCTTCTTTTGTTTTCGAGTTATAAGAGAAAATTGGAAAAACGGTGATGCCGGAAAAAAATTATATCTCCGCCAATACTGATGAAAGAGCTCTGAAATTAAAACATTTTAGAGACACTTTTTTACGTAGAATCCAGTGGCAAGCTATTACCCAAAGTTATGTTTTTTTTAATGGGAACACCAGATTTGTGCGCAATTTTCTGAAATCTTAATTTTTTCTGATTTCAAGAATATATAACATCGTATGGTTCGTATCAATAAATCAATATGAGTATAGAAATTGGTCAAGAACCTATATTCATCTGAGTCTCAATACTTTCTATGGTTTCAATTGTCGATAAGCACAGAAAAATTTAGTATCATATAATTACCACAATTTCTTCTAGTAGTGTTTTCATTTCTATGCTCTTGTTAAAGGAAGCTACATTTTTTTGTGTTCATAGAAAGTATTGAGACTCGCATTAAAATAGGTTTTTGGAACAATTTCCATACTCATATTGATTCAAACCTCACGAAGTTATATATTTTTGAAATCAGAAAAAATTAAGCTTTCAGAAAATGGAACAGAAATATAGCGTTTCTATTTAAAAAACATAATTTTGGGTTAAGCTTTGTGAAATCAAATGGTGCAGAAAAAACGAGCATGCCACTGGATTCTAAGTAAAAAAATGCCTGTAATATGTTTTAATTTCAGAGCTCTATCATCAGTATTAGCGGAGATATAAATTTTTTCCAATATCGCCATTTTTACAATTTTCGCTTATAACTCGAAAACAAAGAAAGGTAGAGAAAAATGAATACAACACTTGTTAGTTTCTCGAAAAAGAGATCGAGTATAGGGTATCAGATTTTGTCTATCTCCTCTGGTTCAAAAGTTGTAGTGCTGAAACATCGAAATATGCCCACCCTGTATATTTTCCTATACCACAGACAGGTTCTGGGCCAGTGAGTGGTTTCCGAGCACCCTCCCTGGCAAGTTTATTGGGCTCTTCGTTACCTGTGATTCCCGAATGACCAGGAACCCAGATCAAAGAGACCTTATTTTTCTTGCCTACCTCATTGAGTTTGATCCGGCATTCCCATGTCGACTTTGAGTCGATGACATAGGAGTTCAGTGCTTTAATATCAGCTTGACTATCTGAGCGAATGCCTATGTCGAAATTCTGATAGCACTGATAATTCTACTTGCCGTCTCTTGAGCATAGTGAAGGACTCTGTGTGCAAGCAGACAACGCAATCTCATCTTGAGGACACCATTGTATATTTTGATAAAACTTCTGATTGTTTTGCGATATTTATTGTACCTTCTTGTCAAACGTCTACACAAACACAGAAAAATCAAACTATATCACGAAAACGAATATATATATATATATATATATATATTCTTATGAAAAAGAGAGCTAAAATAATACAATAAATGTTGAAACAAAAAGTACCTAAGCTGAGGTAAAAAAAGAACGGGGTATCATAACATTCTTCGTATGATACTATAGAATCATACGATACTATCACCACTAGTATCATACGATACTATACAGCCAGGGGAAAACAACCTGCCTCCCCGTAAAAAAATAACATAAAATATTAAATATCAGGAAAATCTGGAAAGACATCAGTGTGATCATCTTCATGTTATCCGTCGATGGGCTCGGATAGACAGATTCTTCCCAAAACGACTCGCAAATTTTAATCTGAAATGAAAAAAGACAAAAGCAGAAAAGAAACCGAATATTCAGAATAAATCAAATGCATTCTAGAAATGCATTTGGTACTTTGAAAAACATCAACATTCAGATTTCTTGGCCAAATAATGTTCGGAGGTTTATAAATATTTATGACAGAAATATCACAAAATTTGAAAGAAATGAAAAAGCTCCATCAATTTCCCCTTTCCGAATCTGTTGAAATTCACGAACTGATAATTTTTCAACATAACAAGCTAAATCAATTAATACATAACCTTTCAACTGTCCCCTCTCACGAGGATTTTTTTTCTGTTGGCGTGTGGGTTTCTTGCAGAAGAATCACTTCGATACCATGTTCATCAGCTAATTTGGAGAGGTAATCACAGTTGTCTTTCGAAATTCTTTCGATATTCAAATTCAGATTATCCAAATTCTCGCTCTCTGGTCGTGAGGGTTTTTCAAACCGGATACGACCTTCCAGGTGATGATTTTTCGGCACTTCAGATGTTTGAAGACCGTTACGGGACCCCAATGAAAGGCAATCATCTCCCATAGATAAACCAAACATGTTATAACACAAGAAAACAGAATATTTTTCAGGACCAAAAACTACGAAATATGCCGAATGATACAAAGCGCACGCTGTAAACACTCGCTTTGAGAACGTATGCGACCTTATAGTAGTCACGAGTCAAGAATACCAAAGCGTGTGATATTCTGAAAGTTGGCATACGCATATAATATTCTCTTGTCGAGAATAAGGACTCTTGTAGATTGAATAATTCCTTTTGTTTTTTGAATTTTACTTCCATCAACATTTAGCATTATGACTGATTCCGTTTATGTGTTCCTCAAATTATGGCCCCCCGATCAAGTAATGGAGCACATCAGTATGGACAACCATCCTTCGCCGATGTCCTTCTAGTTGTCCTTGTAATCCATACGAGACAGACGGCATTTCTCGTTTCCAAGGAAATCTGCTTCCGGCGAGTATGCAAACGGAAATCGACTACTGCACAGGGGGCATCAAGCTCTGCGCGCCACTAAAGTTTCACTTTTGACTTCGCCGTTTCGGGAAATTTCAGTACACGCGCGCTTTTCTCTGGGAAACGTGCGAAAACGTTGGTCCGTGAGTTGCGTTAAGAAAGTTGCGTGAACTCCAGAGTGACAATTTATGTTTTCCGGCTGCTGATGGGACAATAATGATGTCCTTATCGTGCGGAAACATTCAGATGTGAGTTCGATGTTGTAGAAGTTGGAAGGAAGAAAGTCCACTTGATTTAAAGGAGACTAGTGTGCAGTTGATTGATGCATATTCTGAATACTAAAATTAAACGTTGGGCGATATAAATTTTTGGCAACGTTTGAAAATTTAAAGAGAGTGAAAACGTACAATTAGTTTCGTGTTTAGGCCGGAAAATGGAAACACAATGAAATAACTATGAAAATAACAATAAACTCATAAAAGAAAATTCCTACCCAAGAATTATTTTCGACTTAATATTATTAATGTAGAAAAATCCAAGTCTAATTTCAATTCGATCAACTAATGAATGATATGAATTATTTTATGGTATCCATTTCCGAATTGAAGTAATGAATGTAGGGGGACTTAAAGGTTTAATTTCAATATGACCAATCAACGAATTGCGAGTATATCTTCAATTAAGCAGGAAAATATGAAATTGGAATGGAAGACATAATTCTGAAACGTTTGCGAAATCCTTTTCTGTTTTGTTTGGTATTGCAGGATCAAAGGTTACAATTCTTCGAGCTCATTGAATAAAATTAAGAACGAGAATATCTGCAATAAAATTTTTTCCACATCAGTTATATAAACTACCTATAAACAAAATCCAGGAAACTGCCGAAGCCAAATCCATCGAAAATTTTCCAACTCTTCATTGAATTAACAGAAAAACTGTTGAACATAATATGGTATGATATTTGATTCGGTAATTTTTAATCATCAAAAAACAAGATATTTTTCTTGAAAAAAGCAGATTCCATATAATAAAGAAATATACATGATTGAATGTCAGGTAGATGAAAAATCAATTTGATTTCTAACCACTAAATATTGAAACTGCTCAACCCAAATACAAGGGCCTATTTCACAGGAGAAACAAAATGTCCAGAAAATATATTTCGTTTCATTAAATAGAGCCTTCCGTTTGCTTACAGATTCCACGAAATGAAGAAAAGAAACATAACTAAGTAATAAAACAGAAAAAGTGTGTCGAAGTTGCAAACATCATAAATCAAGATAATTGAAAAAAAAACAGATCAGCAATTAAGTAGGGAAACGGTTTCAACCTAAATCAGTCATTATTGAAGAAACAATTCTGAACATGATTTCCTAATTTGAGTTGGCGATTTTGAATTCTTTGCAGAGTTTATTGCAATAAGTGTTTGGAATTGAGGATATATTTAGTGTTTTGTACAATTTTTGTTGTGTTGGATTTGTGTTTCGTAGATAATTTCAGTTTTCATAGTTGAAAAAAAAATAAAACGAATGAATTGCCCTTCCGATATTCTATATTCAATATGCTACAACCCATGATGTCCTCTCACACTTGTTGACCTTTGTGCATTTTCTGTTCATGATTTTTTTCAGTAATTTCAATAATCAACAACAAATTTATTTATTTGCAAAACCATGATACAATTTACGAAGAGGAGACCTAATGCTTATCTGATAGAAACAGCTTAAATTCATGATACCAGATGGTTTTCTTGTGGCACAGTCCATGCGACGCAACTGAAATATTTACAACTACTGAGTACCTACTATTTGAAGCCGTATTTCTTCAAACACTTGATGGTAAAAATATTGGGTTGAATACCATTTATTGCTGGCTATACATATATTGTTAAGTACTGATTGCAAACTTGTTTTTTCTAATTCAGAGACCTTCGAATTTCACAACTATGTATTTCAACTGCTCTGAAATTTTAATAACTGCTTTGAACTTTTTTCGAATGCTTGAAATTTTTCCAACCTTTTTAACATTTTTTCCAACTCCTTGGAAAATCTTCTGATTGCTTTGAAAATTTGTCAACTTCTTTCGACATCGGGGAGATCATTATTTTCCCTGAAAATCCAACAAATTAGAGAAAATAATGTATGATACTCGTACAGAAGGTTCATTCTTACATTCGTCCTGCACTTGTATCATAAGTAACTATTCTTGAACATTGTTGAGTTTTCTCAACAATTCCCAGAAATTCTTTGAAATTTTTCAAATGATGCAAATGCTGCTACGTCAATATTATTGCAATGAATTGTTAGTAATTCGTTAGAAAAACTCATTTCTTAAGAATAATGAAAATATTTGCCATTTGGCCCAAAAAAAAAATCTGATATAGACTTCAAAACGTTGTTAAGAAACAATTTTTTCGACTGACAGGATCATCGGAAAATAGAAGATCTACACATGTTCTTACAAGAAAGCTGCCATAAAATGCTCATCGATATGTTAATATTATTAGAGTCATGCACGATCCAATTCCATTCTCAAACACCAAGTGGTTTCAGAAAATTGAATACATGAACCTGAGAGGAGTATGGCGACAACCAAAGCTCTTTATCCTGATCGATCATACACAGAAACTTTCTACTCCCACATCTGCTGTTCGATTCTTGAAAATTTCTGTCGACGAGTGTCTATTTCACTGCTGAAATTTCCCCAACCATAAACCCAGAAAGATTTCAATGGATGCTTCGAAATCCCGATTTTCTTGTAAATATCCCAACAAATTAACCTCATTAAATTCGATCTGATGGCCACTTGAATTGCACGAACCAGGAAAGTCTGCTAATTTCAAAGTCGATTGAACTTCAAATAACCTGATCCTTAGATTTATTTCACACCAGAGTTACGTCAATAACTTTTCCAGAGACCCAAGAAAGGTAAATACTTATTGAAACATTTGGGTCGATATTTATTGGTTGGTAGATCCCAGCAGGTCGCACAATAATCGAGTAAAGTGTTTTCGCTGGTTTTAACTCGTTCGACTAGACTCGAGGGCATGGTCGAAATTCGCAGTTTACTTGAGTGGATCGAAGTTATCAATTCCAGGAACTGGCAATGCTGAAAGCCTCAAGGAATTGAGACGTTTTCATGTGAATCGATATTTTCCAGATAAACGTATACTTGATTGTGGTTGATTCAGAATATAGACCTTAAAAAAGTTAAAAAGTCTCATCGCAAAATTGAATAGAAAATAGAGTAAATTGCGTGATCTAACAGAAAATAAAGTTCACCAATTTCATTTTGCCGAAAGGATCAACTCACACATTGAAAGAATCCTGAGGAAAATACTGTACATTCCAACATGAACGAAAAATTAAAAAACAGGAAAATGACATACATAGATTCAAAATGTCATGAAATAATCACCGATATATCTGTACTTCAGCCAAAACAATAGTTATTTTTGATATGAGTGTAAAAAGTGTCGTTTCATTTTGTGAGTGGAAAAGTTTGTGAAACGAGCGGAGCGAATTGAACAATTTCACAAAAAAAAAAAAAAAATCAGTATGAACACAAATAACATAAAATTTTTTTGTACAACTGCCCTAGTTTGATAATATATATATAATCTTATGAAAATAGAGAGCTAAAATAATACAATAAATGTTGAAACAAAAAGTACTTAAGCTGAGGTAAAAAAAGAACGGGGTATCATAACATTCTTCGTATGATACTATAGAATCATACGATACTATCATCACTAGTATCATACGATACTATAGAGCCAGGGGAAAAAACCTCAGCCGAAAAAACCTGCCACCCCGTAAAAAAAATAACATAAAATATTATATATCAGGAAAAATCTTGAAAGACATCAGTGTGAGATCATCTTCATGTTATCCGTCGATAGATTCTTCCCAAAACGGCTCGCAATTCTTAATCTGAAATGAAAAAAGAAAAAAGCAGAAAAGAAACCGAAAAATCAGAATAAATCAAATAATTTTGAAATTAACCACCCATTTTAGAAATGCATTTGTTACTTTATGTATAGCCTCGAAACCATCTTGAAATTTATAAATGGGACAACTATTTATAAGATGTTCTATAGTCTCCTCATTTTCCCCACACTCACAACTAGGACTCTCAACCGAATTCCATCGGAAGAGCATGCTATTGCAACGTCCATGGCCTGTTCTAATGCGATTTAGAACAGACCATATTCTCCTGGGAAGGTCGAAACCAGGAACTCTGATGGAAGGATCAGAAATAAGATCTTTATTGAAAAAATTGGATACATTCCATTCAGATTGCCACATTTCTTTGTCGCTCCTATTTATATTAGTCAGAAAATTTGACCAAAAAGGTTTACGCGACTTCAATCTGGGGACCCTATTATCTGGAATATAGGTGAGTATGGGAAATGAATTTGGAAAGGAATTGAATTTGTTCCAAAAATTCAAAGCTGTTGTCTCTCTGCGAATATGGGGGGGGGACAATATTTGAGAGGACTGGTAACCAAGGAGTAGGTGTAGACTTGATAGTACCAGTAATAATCCTCATAGAAAAATTTAGTTGGGCATCAATTTTTTTTACATGAACACTGTTCAACCAAACAGGACAACAATATTCAGCAGCAGAATAAACCAAAGCAAGCGCTGCTGTTCGAAGTATTGTTGCATCAGCGCTCCATGAGGAACCAGCTAGTTTCTGAAGAATATTGTTTCGAGTTTTAAGTTTCAAACGCAGATCATCTAAATGGGCGTTGAAATTTAGAGAGGAATCAAGTTTGGTTCCCAGGTATCTAGGATTGAAATTATGTTTTAAGGGAGAAGAACCGAAAATTACACTCAATTTTCCATATTTCTGGTGATTATTCAAATGAAAACACGAAACTTCGGTTTTATTTTCATTCGGGCACAAACGCCACTTCAAAAAATAATTTTTCATTATGTCCAGATCTGCGGAAAGGGTACTTTCTAATGTTTGAAAATTAGAATGATGAAAAGCCAGAGCAATATCATCAGCATAAATAAATTTTTTTTTTGATAATGAAATCGACGAATATGCAATGACAATAAACTTCCAAATGCATTTTAATATTCAAATAATCAAAATATTGTTGTGAATGACGAACGTTGCCAACGTTATGATTACTAACGAATAAGAAAAGACGCTGTCATTTGAATTTCAGAGAAAGAAATCGATATTTCAAGATTCTGACATCTCGATTAGAGCCCTGTTGCCAAACTTCAATCATCATATACGACTACAGCTTATAAATATAATTGAAAATTTGAGGGGAATATTCAAAAACGATTTGAGAATATTATGTGGTGAGTAAAATAAACTTTTCAAATGAAACCTTATTCACAATTCTCAACCGATTAGATAAGTTGTGAATATATCGAATGATACATAAAATCTATTAGAAGAAAACATGAAACAAGTTCAACAAGAAAGACAACAAGAAAACAAAGAGAAAATCTAAGAGGAGTATAGTCATCTAAATTATGCATAAAAAAATAATATCAAAATCACAAGAGTTTCTTCAGCCATCATTAGGACCTTTTTCTTATCTTAATTTAAAAGGTTATTATTTCTATGATGAGAGAAACTCTGGAAATTTCATATCAGATGGAAATGATTACACCTTAATATCGAAACAAGAGGCGGTATACGGTCATGATACGATTTTCTCAGAACATTCAGACCCGAAGCAATACAAAGAACGAGACACAAACTGCTTCCCTTATCCCCAATACAGGCAGTAAACAAAATTACAAATAGTTTCCTCTCCCCATATAGAAAGAGGCGACTGAGTGCGACATCAGTTTCAAACGATTCCGTGGTTCACAAGTGTTGACCCAAGGGAATTTTCTCCTCGAAACGAATTAAACAACGTGTGTTCAACCTTTATGCATCACACAGGAATGAAACGAACAAAAAAGATGACGACGAAACAATGGGAATTCAGTCTGCACTATTTCGATGCGAATGTCAACAAAACTAATTATGTTCTAGTAACTCGAGCAGTATGCCCACAATTGTTAAATTACGTAGGTACTGCATCGTGAAGGACACAAGATTTCCATCTACCCCTAGGCATTTGTCCAACAGAGAGAGTTTGAGTATGGAAAGCCCTTTTATAGGATTTGGCGTTTAAGGATATTGTGATATGGTGTTGATGTTGTCAGATCTTTCCTTTTGAGCACCCTGTACCTATATTTTTGAGTTTGGAAATCCTCAAGAAATAATGAATATTATCCATACTATTCCCTATTCTTAAATGCCAAAATTTCGAACAACATTTCGAGCATCGAATTTAATAATATAGTAAATTTTAAAACCAAAAATGGTTGACGAAACCGGAATTAATGCAGAACAAAAATATTGATAATAAAAAACAATGATAAAATAGTCAAATACAAAATAGTTTATAGGTTTGCATAAGACTATATCAACCTAAAATAAAAAGCCCACATGGGAATCTAGAATATGCTCGGAATGTCATATTGGACATCTACCTAACAGGACATTCGCATAATGCTTGTTGCCAGATTGTCAGATTCTTTCGAGTAAGGACTACAGAATTATCTCATAATGAAGTCAGGTCATCCCAATGGGTGTGTTACTGTGTATTGGGGATCGATTTCTTCTGAAAATCTAATGGATGTTATCATTCGATATATACACCTCTTTCGCTGTATTTAATATTTCACGTTTCATAACCTTCTGATTATTTTGACTTTTTGTTTTCCTGTTTTGTTATTTGCCGTTTTTATATTTTCATTTTATAGATTAATATGTTTCGTTCATTTCCTTCCTGCATTTTTCCATTCATTCATGTTTCCCATCATGGGAAGAATTTGTGTATCCGAGACCATCGACGGATATCATGAAGATGATCACACTGTCTTTCAAGATTTTCCTGATATTTTATGTTATTTTGTTTACGGGGAGGCAGGTCTTTTCGGCTGAGGTTTTTTCCCCTGGCTGTATAGTATCGTATGATGCAAGTGTTGATAGTATCGTATGATTCTATAGTATCATACAAAGAATGTTATGATACCCCGTTCTTTTTTTACCTCAGCTTAGGTACTTTCTGTTTCAACATTTATTGTATTATTTTAGCTCTCTTTTTCATAAGAATATATATATATATATATATATATATATATTTCGGCATATATATATCATATATATATCATGACGAAATTTCGTTTATAAATTTACAGAGTGAGTTTAAGTATGAAATGCCTCAATCGTTTTTGAAACGGACGATTTTTTTTTACTTTGGAGTGCAAGAATTTTAAGACATGGCCCATATTACTGTGATAAGAACATCGGTGTCAGATATCATAGCAATCTGAATGTATTATTTTGATATCGGCGGAGATAATGTAAATGTAATGACATTAAGAGAGTCTTCCGGGCTTATTTGCAGTGGAATTATTTCACCTATCGTTTCGTCTACATCTGTGAAAGGCAGAGGATACTTGGTGTAAGATTGTAACCCTATCCATGAGTTGTTATTTATACCTCCCTTAGTGGAGGGAGAAGGACGTGAGTTTACGTTTGCGATGTTGAATGGCCCATTGCTATCACTCCGTATCGGCTTGATTCGGGTACTATTCAAGACAACCATGTGCCACGTACCATAAGCGTTTTATCTATTCTGTTCATGTTGATTATATGTTTATAAATCTCAATGGCTTTTATGTTCATTTTAGGATAGTGTAACTTTTGAAGTTTGAGATCATCTCTGCCTTTGAGACTTGTCCTGCTAGTGCAGATTTTCCTGTCTGATTGAGTCGACAGCATCGTTCGTAGCCTTTAATTCTCGTATTGATACCTCGTTTTGTTGTACCAATATAGACCGTCTTGTGAGAGTTCATGCCTACTTTTTTTCAGGGATGATGGACCACTGCTTCCAGATCAACTAGGTTACTTTCTTTGTCTCCAATTTTTCAACTTAATTCGAAATAACCGTTTACAACAGAAAGTTCTCCTTTGCGTTAATAATAATTTGTACTTTTTGTATTATTTTCTGAATTTTCTCGCCTTGTTGGGCTAGGAGCTTCAGTTATGAGGTATGTGACAAGTACAGCCACCTTGTCTGGGCAGCTTTTCCTTTATTCTATACCCTTATTCTGCCCTGTGAGGTTTCACTTACATGTGAGATAATTTGTATTCCTGACGTATGAAACCAGATCTCATGGCTTGAAATAAGCAGAGAAAATAGCAGGGCGTTAATTTCCTGAAAACGGAACTGTTCCAGTCATAAATAGCCGCGAAATAAAGCTCAGGTGACAACTGAACATCTGTCAGGATGTAAACAAAAGTAAAATCGCTATTTTCTGCCACCGCGTTGTATAAGAATTTATAGCGTCTAGATGTTTGTCTGAAAAGTGATATTGACGCTTTTACGCCCAAACTCTAGTAGTTCAAATCCGAGAACGTGTGGAGACGGTGTGCTTGTAGTGTCGCCTAGAAGAAGTGTATGAGACGAGATTGATGTTCTGTGAAGCGAACTAATCTGAAGAATCTTCCTGAGTTTTCATTTTCATCATGGAAGATGAATGATCCTCTTCCACTTCATGTCGGTATATCTAGAGTGGCACTCTTATTGGATTTCAGATTGATATTTCAGCCGAGAAAAATATTACTCGATACAGCAAATCAAGGCAGTTCCATTTGCAAGTTTTTGTTGTTGTTTTCGTAGAAGATAGATGCTGATCTCTTGGAAATATCGGGTCTACGCTTCATCAATCCTCAATGGTTCTTACTTGAGTATAGGACAGTTGAGCAAAAGTTCAAGATAGTAATCATCGAAATAAATACCATCCTCAATTCATAGGCTTAAAGACTTTTCATCATGAGGCTGGTAAAATAAACTGAGAGAAAGGATATAATAATTTCAGTTTCATTTGGCATCATGAGTATGCCACTGCTAAAATCTCAAGAAGTGAGAGAAGAGGTACACAGTACTTTTAAACATGTGATTAGGGATGTGCAACTTCTCTTTTGACTTTACTAGATGTCATATTTATTTACTCAAGAAGGATATACTGATTGGTTCAAAGGTAGAAGTAAATACTGAAGAAATTTTTTAGAAGCACTTTTTTATCGATGTTGTTCCTTAACTTTTCAATCGTTTTATTATGTTCCTCTTGCAATGATTCCTTTTTCTCCTCTTAGGACTGGTTTCATATCTATGACCTGAATTTGGAAAGGGTCTAACAATTTCTAAGAAAAATGTCACTTTCTTTGTGGTCTAATCCATTTCATGCTGTGTTCATTTGAACTGAAGCCTCCCCTTGTGTTGATTTCACCTCAATGCATGAAATTAAATTGAAGCATCGTCACTTTAACCTAATAATCGTTTGGAGGCCAAGAAAACGTTTTTCGCTGAAACTCTATTACCTTCCAAATGAGTATGCGAGTATAACGAATCAATCTTATGATATACGAATAAATTTAGACACCCTCGAGAGCACACATCCTTCATTCTTGCCCTCTTTTCCTAACAGCTTTTGCTCATCGAAAGTGCCCTCTAGAGAAGTCAATAATTTTCATGTTACAGGTATATGCGGTCCAGCCCACACATGAACCAAATTAATGCTGTATATACGAGTGCGGTTGTAAATTATTGACAATTCCAAATGTCAAATACACACGTGGATCGTTCACTTGCCTGAACAACAAAAGATTTATTTGTGTTCTGATTCTGGCTCGATATGATTAACGTTGTTCGGCACATTCATCAGCAGCAAATTGTATTATGGCGAAGTACCTACTAATTTTCGGCTGGTATATTAGGGTTCATAGTATTTGGAATTGATGGAGTTTCAATCGAGATTACGTCTTTTATAGGTATATCATTTTCACTTGTTATATATAGCACCTATCGTAGGGAATTGTGTTTATTGAATATTTTCGCCTACTTCCTCAATGAAGAAGTGGAGACCACTTTTTTAACCCCACTGGTACGTTCGTACATGATTTATTTAGTAGCTTACAGCTGTCTATTTTTTTGCTGCAGAAGTAAATATTTTGTTATTAAAAAAATTAAATGCTACCTTTTTCATGTATAATTTCAACTATTTGATGATATGTTCCTCTTATTTATCGGCAACCCTAAAGGTTTCTGGGCAATTTATAATGATAGATCTACACGAAAAGCAAGAAACTTGATCGAATAATTTTTTTTAATTATCATTGAAGAAATAGAACGAATCATATTGTAATTTCTAAATAGAAATACCTGTAGAAGAAGCAGTTTGATTGAATGCGTGGACCCTGCTGAATTTGTCCACATAAATGAAACCATTCGCAAAAGCAAAAAAACAAACGAATTTATTGAAAAATGATATCTGAAAAAAAATTATTATAATTATATAGAATCAATCATAGTATACCCAATTCTTCAAAGTATGTTATGAATATTGATCCTCATCCAATGCATTCACCCATTCACGTATTATTTCTTTCTGAAACGAATTATCACTACTAAAGGGTGTACCGAGTTCGAATGCCTATTAGACGTTTCTGAAGAACTGGACCTATTTGAAATCTGAAAATTGAGATAATGATATTGTTCAACATTATATAATACTATATTTTAGCTCAGTACATACTTTCAGTTTTACAGGAAAGGAAAAAAATCCCAAACCTTTTTTCTGATTTTTTTGTTTCCAATTTCGATAGACCATTTAATTTTGAATTCACTCGTTTTCAAATCGTTGCATTATTCGGAATACTTTCCAAAAAATCGAGGAAAAACTAAAAAAAAACGGAGATACGAGTATTCGGCATTATATTTGTTATTGTCATTATGAATATCTTAAGCACAAAACGTTTTCACGTTTTTACGGTAGAAGACTGTGACAATATCGTAAATTTCTAGGATTTTTGAAAACTCGTTACAGGTGTTCTAAATTTTGGGTCAAGAATTGGGATCAAGATTGGCTCATAACTTTCGTTTTCCGAATTGGAACCCTATTTTTTTATGATTGCGTTGATTTTGTGAAGAAAAATAATGATGTTTTAACATGTTATTGTTCCTAAAATTGAAAATTCTTGAGTTATTCAGTATTTTCTGATTTTATGTCGTACGTAGCACGAAGCGTTAAATTCATTGAATCTGTTTGATATCAACAATAACCTTGGCCATAAGAGATAAATTATTCCAACAATATACAAGTGACACACTTTTTCTGAATTTATTTTTCATTGTTGTTATGAAACAGATTTCATGAATTTGACGCTATGTACGACATGAAATCAGAAAATAATAAATAACTCAAGAATGATTAATTTTAGAAGCATTAAATATTATAACATTTTCATCATTTTCCTTTGCAAAAACCAACACAGTCATTAAAAAATTTGGCTCTAACTCGAAAAACGAAAGTAAGGAGCCAATCTTGACTAAACATTTGGAATGACCTGTGCCGAGTTTTTCAAAATTCAAGAAATGTGAGATATTTTCACAGTCTTCGACTTCAAAAATAAGGAAACAGTTCTCCAGAAACGCTTAATGGATCGTCGAACTTGGTACACTCTGTATACTCTCTGTCTGACAACAGATCTAAATATGTGACAAATAATGTCATTTTCCTGATATATTTATATTTGAAGACTTGGCTTTACGCTGAACTACATTTATTTATATTTGGTTATTTTCTTTCTTGTTCAGTTTTTGAGGAGCATTTTATGCTTTCTACTTTCATAGATCATAATATTAGATCGATACATTTGTTTTCTTGGGATGAACCTGTTTACAAATTAACTTGAAAAATGAAAAACATCTCTCTTCCCCAGATACTTTGATTTTCAAAAGTCACTGTTACAACGATGATGGGGATTTTTCCAACCTTCAAATTGATTTCGAATTCAAAAAAATTGAAGCACCTGAAACGATTTTTGTAATAAGTCGAATTGAATGAATGAAAAATTCAGAACATGAATGATCTTCTGAGGAAAGTTTAAAAAGTTCTCGACTTGTTAAAATTCCTGTTTTTGTTGTTAGGGGTATTGTAAACACCCTGTATGAGAAACTGTATCATGGAAAACGTTTGACCATTCCGTGGACAGAGGCACACACGATCATAGCAGGCGGAAACCCGTGTAATTTTCCATTTCACGTCGGAATTAGGATTCCAAATTTCCTATGTCCTTCCAGAATGCATGAGGGTACATATTAATGGCGATTGCGGGTTGATGCGTGTCGCTTATACGTATTGATAACGAGTTCCATAAGCCGAAAACGCCCGGCACCGATTTCCTATCAGTATCTGCGCCAAGAACCATTTCACTGCATTTAACACATGATCGAAACGTTGAGGAGCTATAGGCCATAAGCCAAACATCAATCGATGAATACTTCAATTTCAGGAGCAATATTTTCCGGCTGATTCACATCGTTTCAGAGTTTACTTATTTGTGAGTTGAGTTTTGAGATTCTCAGAGAGTTTTTATGAATAAATATCCAATGATGTCTGTATCCGATGAAGATAGTCTTATTTCATTTTTGCATCCACATTTTGATGCATTTTCAAATGGGACAACGCCATTCGATACCATCAATAATTTTCTCAAGACGATATAGAAAGAAGTCGAAATATTTACGAATCTCTCTGTTTCGTAGAACCATTTGATCTGAAATATACTGCTCCACAAGAGTTTGGGATATCGTATTCAATCGTTTTGGAAAGTATGTATTCTTCGAGAAAATCGCTTCAAAATCATTTAAAACTTGAATCGATCCTATTGAAATCAGTATGAGACATTTCGTCTCCTTTTTTCTGAAGTTTAGTTCTTTGCATATATGCTTCATGAATGTTCCTATTTTGAAATGGAGTCATATATGCTTCATGATTGTTCTCATTTCAAAATATAGACAGTTTATCAACGGCTTCAATTAGAAACGAGTTTTCTGAAAATGCCAAGATGTAAATTAACAAACGCTGAGGCTAATAGGGCTATCGGAATGTTACAGGGTGGCCCAACTCAGGTTGTTGTAGCGGAATATATTATATTTATATATAATTGAATACGTATTTAATTATAAATCAATGATTTATAATTATAACGTATTCAATCGAATTATTCAATCTACAAATATTAAGTTTTTAGTGCCTCCTGAAAATTTCTATTTTTGCAGTTATTTGGTTTTGCGGTGTTGCCGACGTTATGCAGAGAACCAAACTTCAGAAAAAGGGCGACTAGATTGACGAAATGTCTCATACTGATTAGTATTGGATCGATTCAAGTTGTTACTGAGTTTGAATTGATTTCACAGCGATTTTCTCGAAGATTACATACTCTTCAAAACGATTGAGTACGATATCCTTAATCCTTGTGGAGCAGTATATATGTAAGGCAAGACCTCAAGCTGTAGATTTTTTCCACGAACAGATAAAGAAGGATCGTGCTGTGCATTTCAGAATATATGATAGCAATGTGTCCTGATCTTCGAAATCGTTGGTCATCTTTTACTGTCAACGACAGAAACAAACCAATCAAATGAAGGCGCTTCCTTCGTTCAAATATCGAAAATACAAGCAGCAATACATCCACACGTAGATTTTATTATTGGCAGGATAGGACGCTTAGCTGTCGCTTTAACTATATCGCATTCATTTCCACATTTGCGACAACAACTGATATGCTTCTTCCAGTGCATCCTATTATTGGTTGCGGGCCTATTCCACCAGTTTTACGGCCGTCGGATGGGTTGAATTTAACATTAATTAGATGTAAATTGTCCCGTTGATGAGCTGGTCTCGAATGATTATCAATTCAATTCCCGCTGATAATTGAATCTGATCGATTTACAAAAAAAGGCAAAAAGGTGATTTATATTTATCTGCGTGTTTTCAATGGTGAACTGACCCGGATCGAAAAATGCAAAGCGATCTATTAAACGATATACAGGATCCGGAATTGAATAATTTTATCGTATATTTTAATACTATTATGGAAAATAAGGGAATAACCATCTGGTTGATAATGTGAAAAAATATTTATACAACAAAACGTAATTTTAATGTTGCCAGTCACTATTATTTCAGCCTTATGCAAGTCTGTTGAAAATAGATGGTACCTACTGAAAAAATAATATTTCGTTCAAAGATTAAATTTTCAACAATAATAAAAAACTCGCTTCGCATGTAGAACCTCGAATGCCAAAATAGAATTGCTGTCTCTAATGTGTAAGGCCAGCACTTTTAGATTTTCAATTTTTTTTCAATTCTATGTGGTTCTCCAGATAATTCAAAAACCGAAAAAATGTGCCTGACCAGCTTGGATTTCAATGATCTCAAAAAATTGTTCTACACATGTAGTGAGTTGTGTCGTTCGAACTTTGGTTTCCTGATGAATCGAAATTGAAAAAAAAGCTCAGCACTTTCATTTTTTCTATTCATGAATGAATGGAAAAATTTCTGCTAAATTTGTGCTTGCCTTAATTATTTTCTCGAAAATTCTTCTGATTTTCTGGAAATTCACGAAACTCCGCTAATTCCTTTTTTCTTTCTGTACTGGTCAGATTAAAAAAAAATCAACAAATCATATTTGAAAAATAAGGAAAAGGTTGTGGATTGTGGAAAAATCAGTTTACTGGCAACAGTGTGTGTGAAGTGTTGTTGCGTCTCTAGACTTTTCTACTCTAGACTCAAGTCTTGGCAATATTTTTCCCTCCACTGCAAACCCTGCAGCAAATTTTTCCTTTTCACTACCAAACCCCGGAAGCTAGGAATAAAATGAGTATATTTTTATTCAAACTCGAAATTATCATTTCATCTTAACATATGACGACACCCACAAAGATCATCGGAACCGCAAGCATATTTATCGATGTCAACTTCCCGTCACAAAGTTCAGAGTTAAGAAAAGACGACCTCATAAATTTCACCCCTAACCCAAAACTCCTCGAACTTCCAAACCCACGACGAATGAAACACAAATGGAACTCTCCCTTGTCACAGCCCATACCAGAAACCTCTGGAACTGTTGACGGAACACACCCCATTTAGCATATTCCATTATGCCGCCTCAATTACTTACGCACAAAAGACGCGAATTGCGAAAATGAAGCCTATTGAGGGAAAACACGTGAATTTCCACTAGTCTCCTGAACATTGAGGCGTTGGTGATGTGGAGCTAACGATCCCTTATCCGCTCCTATTGACAGATGTTGTCTTAGATCGGCGGATGAGAGCTCTTGGGGATCTCCTTTGAATTCTTTCCGTAGATGGCAGTCAACCAATTAATGTGATAAGGGGTTCTGCCAGCCTGCAGCAATATTAACCAACAAGGGTGGAGGAGATTCAACGGATAATGGAACTGATCTCGTTAAGGTTTCTTTTGAAATCCATCGAATCGGATATTTAAAAGTCGGTTATTTGCCATCGTCATGTGGGATCCACTTTTCTGCCTATCTGGTCTAAAAAGCTATCTAATTCTGTATCGAATCCGCTCATTCTGCCGCATCTTGTAGAGAATATCTAATTTTCACAAAGTTTTCATGGTCGCCTCCTGCCACACATATATTCATAATCTGTCGAAAATCACTGAAAGATATTTATAGAAACTTTTCATCAAGTTCGATTAGAATTCATGGAATTAGAGAAAATAACGTATAATACCTACTTGTACAAAAGGCTCATTCTTACACTCGTGGAAGTATATCAGTGCCTTCTACACATTATAAATTACATTAGTACTTTAGACGAGTTACGAAAAAAAGGAATTCATTGAAAATTTGATTTCTGAGACAAGAACAGATGCTCTATCGATCTAAAATATTTTCAGTGCTGCTATGTTCTCCTTATGTCAATAAGTAGTAACTACTTGGTTATTTCCTGTATATTATTGCACTGTTTTTGATCATAGTAACATGATTATTTTGTATCTCCTCCCTATACTTACTTTCAGAGGTTCCTGAGTGATTCAATGATTTCCTCCTTTTTGGTGCGAAACATAGTTTTTGTGAAATACCCATAAGTTCCTTATGAAATAAGGAAGCTGAAATTTCTTATGCAGAATGCCAAGATTCAATGCATCATGCACGTCTTGGTTTTATAAAAGCGGTTGGAAAAGCATTTTTTAACTGGAATGTCATGTGTATTTTGAGAATTACTGAAAGAGAAGTGAATTTCCTTTTCTTCAGTTCAACGCAAATTCTCACAATCATATTGGAAAATGGTATTTCATTTGAAATGAAATTCAATTCAATTTCAGTAATTCTTAAAATATCCACGGCATCCCATTCGCAAAGATGCACTTTCAATCTTTTTTGTATGTATCGATAAACCATGGAATTTTGAATGACCCTGTATGAGAAGAAGCGTATTTCGTAACACCTGCATGATGCATTGATTCTCAGCATTCTCCATACGAAATTTCAGCTTCCTAAAATTTATAGTATGGAAGTTATGGATTTTTCACAAAAGTTATGTTCTGCACAAAAAATAGGAAAATCATTTTATCCCTCAGGAAGTATGAGAAAGTGATACCAAAAATACGTTGTTACTACTGCTTTTTATAAGCGGCAACACCGCAGCACTGAATATATTTTAGATCGATAGACCAAATTTTCAATGAATTCCTGCTTTCTGTTGGATCACACTGTATCTTTCATAGAATTACTGCATTTTACAAATTGTGTTCAAGATGTGTAATAACATTTCCAGTTTGAGAAAATTTCTTGATTTAATCCACGAAAATATCTCTTTTTGCTGCTATTTTAACATTGATTGAGAATTCACTCAGATGGGAAATTTTTTTTGTTGATTTCCATATCAATATAATTTCCCGTCGAGAATTAAGTCAACAAGGTGTATAATGTTTCCTCTTAATCTTTAGAAGAATATAAATCTACGAAATTTCGTGGAATCTCGAAATTATTGTTAGGTACTTGAAAAGTGTATGACCGTGCTATACTTTTTTGAAATAGCATATATTATGGTATCTTCACTTTGGATGATTCATTTCAATTTTCTTCGATCTCTTTCAATAGATGGTTAGCATTTGTTACTGAATATGTATACCCACCCTTATCTTATTAAAAAGAATCAACAACTTCGAAGATATACAAACAGATCCAAACGAGACTGAGTAAAATAACACAATGAAAGAGGCTTATAAGATTTCCATATTTTCCGTTGTAACTGAATGTCCTCAAAGGAAATGCGAACAGTAGTTATCTTCGATTACGCTAAGGGTGAAGCAAATAGGCGAATAACAACTTATTTTTGTAAGCTGACACACCTACACGAGTTCAGCCAGAGGAATTCGTCTATCAGATAAATTGGTCTTTGAAGAAAAAATTGCAACAAGCACTGAAGGGTCTTTTCTCAAGAAACATATATTCCAAAGGGCTCATACGTGTTGAATTATTGGTAATCACCTTAGAAAACACCCTTCATATATAACATTAACTCCTAAATAAACATTTCCACGCAATTCGCTGTCCTGTAGGTTCTTTATTAGAAAATACTTGATTGCTCACATGATGACTTTACGCGACTATTCTTTTAATTTGTTTTCCTTTCACCCTAAACTGAAAGCTTTATTTCGTGGACAGCCACTGAGATTAATTCTCCTATGTGTTGTAGGTAAATAGATATTATTCACGTTCTGAAAAGATTTTCATCCAATTTTCCATGAGTTTCTCCCCTTAATTGAGCTTGGCATTGCAACTGATATAAAATGGATGTTTGAGTACTGATATGAAATTCAATTAATATCTTCTTCGTGTCAATTGAGGAACGGATTCTGCATGCGAAAACTGCTGGTCACGTTCATGTAATACCAGCCCTTAATCGTTTGAGAATATTTCAGACTTAAGATTATAAATTACAGACTATTGAGAAATGATAATGCTCGTGAGTTGTGTTGAAACGAGAGCGAGAAAAATATCCACTGCACTTCATTTTCTCGTAGTAGTTTCGGATTCCGACGTTGCAAAAATGGAAAACAATAGATAATCTGATGTAATCTGATCGAATCTGAAATTTTCTCCCAATTTGCAACACTACTCTTTTTGGTGAGCAAACGACGTGATTAGGAGATCAAACTGATACTACTGGAAAGTATAAAATCGATATCTAAATGCTATTCTACGATTATGCAGTATAAGCATGATATCGGTTATCATGTTGACCGCATACACTACACGACAAAATTATTGGATTCTTTCGAATCACATTCACAATTTATTGGAATTTCAAGAAAAAGGAAATAATTGAACGAGTTGTTGATTTTGGAATACTATTTCTTTGATTCAGGATCAAATATGTTTCTCCTGCCATACCTTGAATACGAAATCGTGAGGAAAAATGTCAGTTTCACACACATTTTGTGGTGATATTTCATTATGACTTCACAAATACAGGGTGAGCCTTTGACTTTCATACGGATATACAGGGTGAGTCACAAACGTGTCCAAGCTTGAAAAATAAGTATAGTTTGATAAAAAACTGATAGCCCAAATTGCAGATGCAACAGACTTGAATTCAGCCAATTTTCGCTGACATAGATTTGTTATATGATTAATTACTCGAACTCTCTTGACTTCTTCTACAGTATTTTCAAGGTTTGAATCTTTCAATTAATACTGGAAAACTTTTCTCCTTCAGGTTTTCAGTAATTATTAAAATTCAAAGTGACCATATTTATCATTAAGTCTGAATCAAAAAAACTAGTAGGTATTCGAAAGTGTTTTTTTTAACCTCAAGAATCTCCTGTTAAAATCCATGTATAGTCAAAATTCATCCTGTATTCATAGTCTGAAAAATTTCATATCGTTTTTTTTCTACTCAGGTGAGATCTAAGCACATCAAACATTCCATCAATACTACATTCCAAATCCATTAGTTTCAACTTGCGTATATGATTATAGCTCGAATTTCAACTTCTATTGTTACGGAAACTCTCCGTTGAATATTCAAAGTCTTTATCATTAAGGTCAGATTATTCTCTATCCGATTACGACAGGTACTCGAAATTACTCAGTTCCAATGGATTTCAAAAGTGAAACGTGAAAATTCCGCAACTATGAAAACGTGGTTGTACTTTGCCGACCTATTGGGCAGCAGATATGCCCTTTTCGTTGCCATTATTGGTGAGTATAAGACCTTGAATCTATCGATGAACCATATAAGCACTTAGATTTCATTGCGCATAATCGAACATCATTTTTAAGAATTATCTTGTACAGCATGACCTTATTAATATTTTTTGAAATAGTTATCGGAGTTGTTGATAACCATGATTAAACTTTTTGTAGGAGACGTCCTCTGCCTTTTCACCGGTATGTCCTTGGCATGGTCATCCCCAGTTCTCATCAAACTCAACGGAACCGATGACAATCCCTTGGGGAACCCCATCACTTCAGAGGAAAATGACTGGATAGGTTCGGTTTTCTCAATCGGAGGAGCCGTAGGACCTGTAATACTCATATACTCGTTAGAAATATTAGGAAGGAAGGCGACGATGTTAATATTAGCCTGTATATTTCCGATATTTCATTTCATCTTAAGCTTCAGCACAAACATCTACATCTATTACGCATGTAGAATAGCTTGTGGAGTCGCTGTCGGTGGATCCTTCAGCATTGTAGCCGTTTACGTCAGTGAAATAGTTTCAGCGAAGATGAGAGGAACGTATTTGTCTTTAGGGACATCATTCATTCTTTCTGGTTGTCTGGTGTCATACAGTATAGGTCCTTACGTTTCTATACGTACGTTCAATTTGATAATAGCAGGAACCTCTCTTATTTACATTCCTTTTTTTGCACTCGTATGTCCAGAAACCTTATATTATACGATGCAAAAATATGGACCTGAAAAAACTTCAATTCTCCTGAAAAAATTACGAAATACAAACTCGGTAGATGTAGAGTTAGAGGAAATAGAGATTTCTGTAAGTAACCAAGAAAGAGGTACTCTCCTAGATGTGTTCAGGGATGAAGCAGCATCTAGAGCATTCTTCATTTGTACAGTATTGTTGATTCTTCAACAGTTTTGTGGTGTTAATGTTATAATGATTTACACCCAGAAAATATTCAAAGATGCGAAGGTTTCAATGGCTTCTGAACTTTGTACTATTGTTGTGAGTGCTTTTCAGACTGCTACATGTCTGATAACTCCCATAGCATCGAAAAGATTTGACAGGAAGCATATGTTGATATTTTCTTTCATCGGGGTGGCCCTATCTAACATATTCCTAGGACTTTATTTTGCCGTTGATTCTATCAAAGCATGGAACTGGCTTCCACTGACTTCGCTCATATTTTTCGTGATTTTCTACAACTGTGGAGTTGGTCCCTTACCTTGGGCAACCCTTGGAGAGCTTTACCCTCAAAAAGTTAAATCTGTGGGAACTGCCACCTCGAACACTATCTACTGGATATTTCAGTTTTTGCTCACCTTCTACTTCAACAAAATCGATGAAGGGGTTGCCTTTCTGGTGTTCGGTGGTTTGTGTCTGGTGGCTGCTGTTTTTGTTCAAGTTTTCCTGATAGAAACGAGAGGGAGATCTTTGCATGAGATTCAAAGCCAGCTTAGAAGTTGAACTGTTTATTCCAATATCAATTCTGTGATACATTTATTTGATTCCTGTACAATATAAAATGATTTATGAATTTTGGTATTCTTTTATAATTATTTTGTTAAGATGTGAAATATCGACGATTGTAAGGTTAAAAATAATAAAGCATGACCATGAACTTGTTGTTTCGAGGGCATAAAGGGAAAAAAATTTCTGGAATTGTTTCAAAATTTTTGCTAGATAGCATGAAAAAAATAGTTGATCTACAAGCATTATGAGAGAAAATAAAACTTTTTCGATCAATTTAGATTCAATCTTCAACAACAACTTATGAAAAAAGTCGATAATTCACTGGTGTAATGAACTTTGGTTCAGCTACTCGAGAGAATTACACTCAATCATGATAATGATTCATTTTGAAATCGAATGATACGTTTCATCAATGTTGTGTTATCTGGATAGAATTGAGAATCTGACACAATAAACTCACACGCGTACTTGTGAGTACTCCATAAAAAAATAATGCCAAATTTGTGAGCACAATGTCACGTTCGATTAGATATCAATATTTCAAGCGATAGTATCATGTGTGAATTCTTCAGTTCAGGTGAATTGACTTTCTGAACGGGTAACAGTTGACGAATGGATTGTGTAGAAAAATGGCAACTTGGATTTTTTTCGCCAACCTTCTTGGGAACAAATATGCCTTCTTCGTGGCTATACTTGGTGAGTTGATTTTCATGAAATTCAATACGTATCCTCTCATCAATGTTTCACAGGTGACTGCTTGGGAATATTCACTGGAATGTCTCTAGCATGGTCTTCATCGGTCCTCGTCAAATTGAAAGATACCAAAGACAACCCCTTGGGGGATCCCATCACTGCAGAACAGCATGACCTGATTGGTTCTGTGTTTGCCATAGGCGGTGCTATCGGTCCCATAGTTCTCATTTATACCCTTGAGTACCTAGGCAGGAAGATGACGATGTTGATATTGGCTATGCTGTTTCCAATTTCCCACTTCATCCTAGCATTCAGCACACACATTTACTTCTACTACGTCTGCAGAATACTATGTGGTGCAGCAGTTGGTGGTTCTTTCAGCATAGTGGCCATTTATATAAGTGAAATTGTTTCGGCAAAAATGAGAGGAACTTACATGTCTCTAGCTACGTCGTTTATACTAACAGGATGCTTGATCTCTTATAGTGTTGGACCGTTTGTTTCCATAAGGACCTTTAATTTGATAATTGCAACCTCGTCTTTAGTGTACATACCACTGTTCATATTCTTGTGCCCAGAAACTTTATATTATACAATGCAGAAACATGGAACCGGAGAAACTGTGAAACTGTTGCAGAAGCTTAGGAATACAGACTTGGTAGACGAAGAATTGGAGGAAATAGAAAATGCTGTTGGTAGTGAGGATAAAGCCAGTATTCTTGAAGTGATTAAAGATAAAGCAGCTCTGAAGGCTTTCTTCATCTGCACAGTTCTTCTGACTTTTCAACAGTTCAGTGGGATAAACGTTATAATGACTTACGCTCAAAATATCTTCGACGATGCTAAGGTCTCTCTCAGCTCAGATATTTGCACAATAATAGTGAGTGGTTTTCAAACAGCAACTTGTTTGATAACCCCAATAGCATCGAAGAAATTCAACAGGAAAGTCTTGCTAGCTTTTGCATTCACTGGCGTTGGCCTATCGAATATTCTCTTAGGTTCATATTTCTCATCAGATTTTTTACACAAATTTAACTGGGTCCCACTGCTAGCCATAATATCGTTCGTCGTTTTTCATAACTGTGGAGTAGGTGCTCTACCTTGGACAACCCTGGGGGAGCTCTACCCTCAAAGAATAAAATCTGTTGGGACTGCAACAACGAATACGATCTATTGGTTGTTTCAGTTCGTGCTTACTTATTATTTCAACAAGATCGACGAAGGTTTGGCCTTTATCTTGTTCGGTGTGATGTGCTTAGTATGTGTGATATTCATCAAATTGTTTCTTATAGAAACTAGAGGAAGAACTTTGCAAGAGATTCAAGAGAAGCTTAGAAGGTGAAGATGAATGTAGATATAATTTTAATAAATATTTCGAAATCAGTTATAATCGGAGTTAAAATTTTGATGTTTCCTTTACTCTACTTGTACTCACCATTCCTAAATAGGTGAGCATTGTGGAAAGTAAGTGGTATTTCCTCTCCACAGGCAAACAGATTACTGAAAAAATTTTCGTTACCTTTTGGTTTCTTTCTCAAGGATAAAAATATTTGTTTAACACTTAAAATACTTAAAATTAATTCTTCAACTCCCTCAGAATAATGGACGAGAACACAGCCAAATACTTACAACTTAAAATAAATCCACAAGGAAAGTCAATTATGTGTTCAGATTGTGGCGATATTTGCCAAAAATTATAGGGCACTGGTATATTTTTCTAGTGATACTGATGAGTGAGTATTTTATTGTCTCTCTTTATCCATAATAAATGTTGAAATTGTGCTTATCTCCCATTAACGATTCAAATGTACCGAAGATTTCAGTGAATTCAAAATATATTGCTGGAATCATCTGAAAAATCTGATTGATGGGGATTTTCGATCATTTGTAGCATTTACTGATGAAAAAAATAAGAGCATTTTCATTACTTTGTTTAAGATTTAGTAGTTAGTGTATTATCACTGATTACGGTAATTCAGTAGATGTTGCCAATATGAAAAGGACAATGTAATTGTTTCGTAGTTTGACGAATGAGAAAGTTGTTACCTATACGGTGATACGAACATGTAAGATGATTGTATTATAGAAACTAATTTCACCTAAAATTTCAACCCAATAAATATTCGAAAGAGCATGGAATATTCTACAAATTTTACGGCAAGGCGATGTGACTGACTGATCAACTGAATGATATGGAATTTAGTCTCAAGTATGAAGAAAAACGATTCTACTTAAAAATTTGAAAGCTTTCGTATTGGCAACTACGGTATTGATGATCCAACAATTTACTGGAATCAATATTGTTATTGGTTATAGTCAATTAATTTTTTCGGAGAGTGACATAAATATCTCCTCAGAAAAGGTCTCTATTATTTTTAGTTGCCTCCAAGTGGTTTCTTCCTTCATATCCTATATTATCTGAGAGGTTACCTAGAAAAATGATGTTGTGCTCCTCCTTATTAGGTTCATGTCTTTACAACTTCACTCTTTGCTTTCATTTCTTACTAGTTACTCTCGTTCTTTTTATTATTAGTTGAAATTCAAGAAGCTTTGAAATGAAACCACATTTTCTATTAACTTTCATTATGTAATGTGGACGCTTTTTCACTTATTTTAAATCATAAATGCAGAACTTCTCCCTCCGATAATTATAAACCTAGTAGAACACGTTTAAAACATTTATATACTCTCTGTTGGAATAAAGACAAAGTTTGTGCAGATTCAGCTACAGAAAAATAAATTCAGTCTGAGGGCAGATAGCTTGATATATTCGACACATGAAGGACAGAATTCATCTTGAGAGCTGACACTTTTTCTCATAAATCGATTCACTGAAATCACGAATGTTATTAATTTCTGTCACATCATTACAGTGAAATTTAATTCACTGAATTACTGTGAAAAAATGATATTTGAAATTAGCGAATCTTCTAGAGAAAAGTCAATTAAGGACCTGACAATTCGGTTAATGGTTCATAGTGTGGTTGATTGCTAGAAACAAATGGACTTGTTGGTGTAACTCGTTATCGATGCATTGTTTGTGATTTTCCATCATAAGAGAAATATGAAAATATGGATTTGGTTCAGGAGGTGAAGACAAAATTAAATGAACGTATTACGTAATCATCTCCATTTGCATATGAGGTCCAAGCATTGCATGATGTTCGAGTTCTACTCGAGCATTGTTGAAGTCAGGTAGAAAAAATAATATGTTATATCTATTTAATATTTTCAACACAGTTCCTACATCTCGAATTCCCCAAAAAATTTAATTCTCCCTTATATATCTCGCAAAGACTTCTATTGAATGAAATGATTTTCGAAATATGTTTTTATCAATGCCGTGTATCTTTTCGAAAGTGAAATTTCACTTACATGTTTGTTTTCATTTTTACTAGTACACACCATTCCATTCCATTGTTATATTAGAAATTCAAGGGGAAGTTATCATTTCGAAAAATTTTGAGGTGGAGTAGATGATGTCCAGATATTTTCCTTCGACTCATTTACGTTTGAGATTAGGAATAGGGTTCAATTTGATTGATTTTAAATAAACGAAAATAATGTTGGAATAATTCCTGTAAATTATATATGTTCAGAATTATATAGTCTATACGTACCGTCAATAATATTAAATCTGTTACCTAAACAAATTTCCACTCGAGATTGTTCTTCATTAATTCAATTTATTTTTCTACTCAGTACAAATTTAACATAAAAAATTCCTAAAAAACACAAAACGCCAGGTCCCAAGAATAAATATGCGATATGAACTTTCTTGAATAGGTACAGAAGAGGAAATATCGAAAAAAGAAACACACTTGTTGAGATAGCAGAACCTATAGAACTCAAGTTGACTGGATACATCTCACTCAGTAACATCCAAGGTATTGGGTCGATACCACAGTTATAAAACAAAACGAAAGATACTAAGGAGACCAAGGGTAACCAATTTAGCGAAGTTATATCTTTACCGAATAAAAAGTAAAAGCCTATAGTCATATTGCAGAAACCCAACCCAGTCAGACACATTATCAACAGTGAACTTCTGGATAACTTCTTCGATTTCAACATCAAAGGAGTTAGAAATGTAGTAGACACTTGCAAACCCACAACAATGATCGAACAAAACTGGGGAGCCATGGAAATATTGGTCTGCTGAAAGATCAATTGGCTGTAAGTTACCACAACAGTCATCCCAGAAAACTGCTGAAGAAGCAGAGGAATGGTTGCAAAGACAACCGTTCTTCTATTTTCTTCTGAATTAAAAATGCTTAAAATCGACTTCTCAATATTAGTAGATACAGTCGCATGTATCTGTTTCAATTCATCGTCCACATCATTGATATTCCTCAATTTTTTTAAGACGTGCCTAGTTTTCTCCATTCCTTGTGTTTTGATCATGTAATAAGGACTTGTGGGACATCCAAAGGATAAGAGAAAGACTAGAATGGCGGAGGTGATCGCTATACTAGCGTTGAAGTATGTCAAAGGCACAAACGGAGCTATACTGTAAGTTGCAAGAATACCAGAAAATCCAAAAAGTGTAACGAATGACATCAAGAAATCCCTTTCTTTAGGAGATAAAACTTCTGACACATAAACCGGTTCAATGCTGAGAGCTGCACCTGAGTAGAGACCTAATAATATTCGACAAACGTAGTATAAGTATACATTATCTGCAAACACTAATATGGAGTACGCTATAGGAACTAGACAGGAAATGTAGGTTAGAACGTTTTTTCTTCCAAATTTCTCCACAAAATTGATGGCGAGTAACGGGCCTACTGAAGCTCCAACGAAGAAGAGAGATCCTATGAGATCGCTCTCGTCTGACGATATGGGCCTCCCCAAGGGATTGTCTGTGGACTCGCTCAGTTTTGGCAGGACTGGTGATGGCCATGCTGCATTCAAGCAGACGAAGAAGAACGAGGTATGAGCTGTTGAAAAACGAATACTATTAGATTGATATCACGCTTTTCAAGTTGGAAAATTACTTGCAGCAATTCGTGAACCATTGTAGTAACAGTTTCTATCCCGAACTGGAACCTTATTTAATTTGTTTTCTACCGAAATTGAAATCCAATTACCATTCAAAGTTATGAGAGTCAATTTTATACAATATCAAACTAAGAAAACGAAGAAAAATTCACTGTTGCATGCGTTATCAAGTTCGACCAATTTTTTTCATGATAGATTTCATAATTGTGAGTCATCGTGAGGAAAACAATTAAGTAACACTTACCTATAAAAACGAAGAAAAGCGTATAATATGGTCCGAAAAAGTTCAAGAAAACCTCCCATGTATCCTTCATTTTATCGTTATATATATTTTTGCAACATTACGAACAGGTTGAAAGATGGTACAGACCGATCACAAATGAATTGGCTGCACCACCAAATAAATGATCGAATTAAACCTTGAATGAAAAATTACTCAGGAAAGAGACAATCAAGTATAGTTTGGTCACGATTATCCAATTAAGTAAATCATTGTAATTTCTTGAGCCTCGGAGCAGCTAGAGTTCACTAAAAGATATATGTGATACACGAATTCTTGATACAAGAAAGAGTTATATATAATATTATAAAAAAATTTTATTCTTGCGTGAAACATTGTAGTTCGAAGTTCATACTCATTATTGTCGAATAATCTCAATAGAAAGTTATTCAGGAGACGAAATTTCCAGAATATTTCGGTATTACTTTTTTTCGATGCTGAAAAGAAAATTTAGAAAAATCGACAGGAATAACATGTGACAGTATGAAACCGCCTAAATTTCTTAGGAATAACGCAAATGGAGGGAACCAACTTCTAAATGTTTTTAGAACATCTACAATATAACCAATTTTGATAGAAGTTGCAGAAAATCACTCAGTATACGTAGGTGAGCTTGAGGAATATCTTATGAATACATACTTAAACTTAGGGTATGCTGTATTATATTTGACGAGAAGCACATTACAATGCCAAATAAAATATTCACCAAATATATTCGTTATAAATATAAGTGCACTGATTTTTCTCTTCAGAAGTAGTGACGAAAAAAAATCATCTTCTATTTTTATTCTCTATTTAAATTCATACAATTCGCAACATATTTTATTTTAAAATTAACTGTGAATTTATATTCTGTAATCAGAAAGAAAACTTGATAGCGTATCATTAAAAGCTAGTATAATTTTGTCTCCGAAATTTTTTTAATCTCAAATTTATCACAATCGAGGTACTCCCATCGTTCTCATTCAACATATTCTGTTTTGACTCTGTCTATAACTCTTCTTAACTCTAACATAAACGAATGCAAAGAATAAAATGCCAATAACACAATCAGTAAAAGATATCAAAAACAGATACCCAATATCAACTTTTTGGAAAGAATACAAAACAGGAAAGATTGAACCGAAAAAAAGACTCGTAGAAATTGCAGAACCAATAGCACTGATACTCATCGGATATATCTCACCGATTATCATCCAAGGAATAGGATCAATACCGCAGTTATAAGAAACTACATAAGCTATTAAACCTGCTAAGGGAACCCAATTTAAAGAGGGCGATTGCAAACCAAAGAAGAAATACAAAGCTAGGACAAGGTTGCTGAGTGCCAAGAATATAAGGCACATTATAAGAAGTGCCTTCCTCGTAAAAGTATTGCATTTCATGAAAACTGGTGTTAGGAAAGTAGTAGAAAGCTGTAAAAGAACAACAATGATAGAGCAAATCTCAGGATCGATTGAGATGTTGGTTTTTTCAAAAATCAATTGGCTGTAAGTGACAAGGACAGGCATTCCTGAACACTGTTGGATAACCAGAGGAGCTGTTCCAATCAGTAAAGCCTTCCAGTTGTTTTTGGACGAGAATATTTCTTTATATGACTTCTTCACTTCAGAAGAGACGACTTCTTGTATCTCCTGTAGTTCATCCTCAACTTGATCATTGTTCCTGAGGGTTTGTAGCACGGTTTTGGTGTCTTGCAAACCCCTGGTTTTCATAACGTGGTAAGGGCTTTCCGGGCAAGCAAAGGCTTGTAAAATGAAGACAAGGGTTGAGATCACGGCCACTGAAAGGTTGAACCAGAAAAGAGGAATGAATGGACCTATGGCATAAGCAAACAATATGCCCAGGAAGTTGAATATTGTGACTAACGACATTAAGAAGTCCTTTTCGTCGCCAGCAAGGATTTCTGTAAGATATAAAGGTTGTATACTCAGCGCTGCCCCACTGTAAAACCCTAAGAGAGTCCTACAGATGTAGTACATGTTGATGTCACTGGTGAAGGTCAGGATTATGTAAGATACTGGTATGATGATAGACAGTCCAATCAGAATAGTCTTTCTTCCAAACTTCTCCACTACCATGATGATCAGGAGAGGACCTATGGAGGCTCCAATGAAGAATAAGGATCCAACAAGGTCACTCTCTTCTGCTGTTATCAGTCTTCCCAAAGGATTATCCTGCATATCGCTCAGTTTGGCCAACACTGGAGATGGCCATGCTGCACTGAGGCAGATGTTGAAGTAAACTTGATGCGCTGAAAGTTTTCACAATCTTAGAAATCGATCATTGAATATTACATTCACTAAATTATTTCTCATTCGAAGTATTCGTAAATTAGTTTTCTGAAATATTGAAAATATTATCGTGTCTTTTGTCATTACATGTGAAATATTAAATTTAGAATATAGGGATTTGTATTTCGAACAAAATGTTAACGATGAAACTGAATCAATTGCTTCTTATTTCTAGTTTTTTAATTTTTTGTGCTTCATTTGAGGCGGGATCCATGAGCAAAGCTTCAGAGCCTTTCGACGTTTCGGAATATTCTGACCGTAATTTTTTGAAATTGAAAAGGGTTGAACTCTGCAAGAAGGATAAAAGTTTCGGAAAAATTTATTTTCATTGTTCCAAACGCCATTCACAGAATGAAAAAATATTTTGTCGTTTTCGAGAAAACTGGGGTTACCTAGATAAGTGAATCAACGTCTTAAAAGAATAAAAGTTTCGAATAAACAAGGTGTTCTACTTTTTGTCGATAGAAAATATCTTATAATTCAAGAATGTTATGCTTCAAACGTATTCAAGCTCCAAGTTTTTTGGATCTTCTTAGTGAATAGGTAATTATCTTGACCTATTTGAATAATGACATATTTTGAATGGAAGAATTTCCTTTGTTACGACAATAAACGAAAGAAAAAAAGCTTGATTATTTTATAAAAAGGATTTTAGGACGAAAACAAATCATTTTTGACCTTAAAGAAGAACTGAAAAACTATAACCTTGGGTTATCGCAAAAATTTCGATCATTTCATTTTAACCTCAAGGAAGCTCATATTCTAAAAATGCACCTTTATATCTCTGAAATAACAATAGTTTTTTTTGAAAAATTCTACGAAAGTTTTAGTTGCACCTCTTATATTTACCTGAAAACTTAATTTGGGTTTTCTCTCCCAGTCTCTGAAACAAGAAACAATCAGAAAAAAAATTTTAATAATTTAAGAAAGGCTGTGAGAAATTTTAGCACTAATTTGTTAGGGGCCAAAACTTTACGAGAAGAAATTGTTGCCTAACAATGAACAAAAAGAAAACACTTTGAACTCTTAAGCGTAACGTTTCGGAGTCTAAATCAGACTCCTTCGTCAGACAATAACTAATTTTCATTCAGCCTTGTGAAATCATGACAATTTTTTTATTTTTTCTACAAAGTTGAATGAAAACTAGTTATTGTCTGACGAACGAGTATGATTTAGACTCCGAAACGTTACGCTTAAGAGTACAAAGTGTTTTCTTTTTGTTCATTGTTAGGCAACAATTCTCTTCTCGTGAAGTTTTGGCCCCTAACAAATTAGTGCTAAAATTTTTTCACAGCCTTTCTAAATTATTAAAATTTTTTTTCTGATTGTTTCTTGTTTCAGAGACTGGGAGAGAAAACCCAAATTAAGTTTTCAGGAAAATGCAGAGACCTCCCAGACAATATTTCAATAGATCCTCTTTTATTTTGGACTTGAACTTAGATCATGTAAGATTGGTTGGTTCTATTAATTAAGAAATTTAATTCTAGGGTCGCCTTATTTGAAAATATGTGTTATAATGATTCAATTAAATTCAAATTATTACAACTCGTAATAATACTCACCCAAACATGTGACTAAAATTGAATAGTATGATCCAAAGAATTTGGCGAATTTCATCCATATTGCCATCTGTGCACTTTCCACAATTTCTCAAAGAAAACTTTGATCAGTATTTCACATTTACGTTCTCATTGGCGAGAAAGAAAAAACTTTGTACAATACCTACGCTGTATCAAGATATCCAAGATAGCGTAAAGTCACCACAGCTTTAGGGAAAAGAGGGAGGAAAATTATTATCGATCAGTGTTAAATACTACTATATTTAAAAAAACCGACAGGCTTCCGAATAGATATCATCCATATCAATATTAGGTACACTTTATAAAGAACTTCAGTTTTTCGAGGAATATGAGTCGCACAATGAGAAAATGGCATTCTCATTTGATGTTGGAATTAAGTTCCAGAATTTAATGTATTTCAGAATTATTATCGAGAGAAAAATGAATATTCCGTCGAATACAAAATCCCATTATCTTCATTACAATCAAGAATTAAGAGTGCAAAAAACAGCATCATATCTATGAAGGGTTTGTCAACAAAAAAGATAAACCTTGTTGGACTATAAGTTCTTCGGTTCAGAAAAAACAAAGAGCACATACGGGATTCCCAAAGAACAAAAACACGCCGAACTCAAGAATAAAAATCCTGTATCTATCTTACTGAAGAGAAACAAGGAAGGAAAACTTGCCAGGAAAAAGATACTGGTGGAGAGAGCAGTCCCAACTGAGTTTAAGTTCTTCGGATAAATTTGTCCCAATAGCATCCAAGGTATAGGGTCAATACCACAATTATAAAACGGTACGAACAAAATCAATCCTAGAAGAGGAAGCCAATTCAAAGCTGGCGTATCTTTGAATATTAAGAAGTAAGAACTCAGAAGAAAATTACAGAAGGCCATACCTAATAAACAAAACAACAGAAGAGTTCTCAACGAAAATTTTCCAGATTTGAGGAGTGAAGGCGTGATAAAACTGGTTGAAACTTGAAAACAGGCAACAATCAAAGAGCACACTGCAGGTTCTATAGGTATATCAGTTTTTTCGAAAATCATCTGGCTGTAAGTTAAAAGAATCGATACACCCGAAAACTGTTGTAGTAGAAGAGGTACTGTTGCCATCACAAACCTCTTGAAATTTTCTGTAGAACTGAATAACTCGAAATACGATCCCCTCACTTCATTCTTCACAGTTTTTTCTATTTCCCCAGCTTCCACGTTCTTGAAATTCCTTCGTAGTATCATTAGTAGTTCGTTCGTCGCATCTTTTCCTTTATGCTTCATGACGTAAAAAGGTGTGTTTGGGAAACCAAGAATAAACAAAACGAGAACAATCGAAGCGAAAACTGTAAGGAAACCATTGAAATATATCATGGGTATAAAGGGTGCCACTGCGTATACCACTATCAACCCTGAAAAACCGAAGGTAGTTCCTAGAGACATATAAAAATCCCTGTCTTCCTCTGCTAGAATTTCAGCGATGTATACGGGCTGAACGCTCATAGAACCTCCTAGAAAAATACCCTGAAGTACCCTACAAACAAAATATAACTCCACGTCTGTAGCAAATAGGTACGTTCCGTATGTGAGCGGTGGGATCCATGAGAGGATGAGTAGAACATTTCTTCTCCCGAGATATTCGGATGCAGGAATGAACAGTATGGGGCCGATGGCAGCTCCAATGTAGAGGAGGGATCCAATAAGGTCACCTTCGTCTGGCGTAATGGGGTTCCCCAAGGGGTTATCCTCCGTACCACTCAATTTCGGCAAAACAGGGGACGTCCAACTCATAGTTATGGCTACTTGGAAGAAAATCGTATGAGCTGCAAAAAATAATTCTTTTTATTATTAGAAGAAGAAGGAAGCATTTAGAGATTGGATTTGTTACTACAGCTGCACTGAATACTTAATGTTACTACTACATTTTTTATTGAATCTTTTTTTCTGTTTGGAAATGGGTTTTCAATGCTGTCTGTGTGTTTATATTTTGGTTTCATTAATCCTTTTCGATTTGCAGTTCTCACTAATGAACTATTATCTTGTTTTGTGTCGATAATCTTGTATTTTGAGCAAGAATTTTTTTCATAAAAGCAAACGTTTCATATGATAATTTCTAAAGTACGCTCAAATTCTTATTGTTTTCTATATTTGGAAAATAGTTGTGTTTCTTTCAGACAGGCCCATAACCTTTAACCAAGGTTTAGGATATGGCGATACTCCTAGTATATGGAAACAATCCACTGAGGCAGTCTTATCCAATAAAATTCGAAACAAACTCATCAGTTAAAAAGGCCTGAGCAGAAGTTGCAAACATTTTAGCTGATTCTTACGATAAAATCTTTAAATATCCATGGAAATTTTGATTTCAAGCTAGATGAAAACAAACTTACCAACGAATACTATGAACTTGAAGTAATGCTGTCCGAAAAAATCAGCAAAGTACTCGTAAGATTCCTTCTTCTGGCAGAAAATGATCCTCATCTTTCAATAGGTTTAGTTCTACGGAGCACCAGCTTGAGAAATCACCATACTTGAGAGAATACAACAAAAAGAGATAGTAAAAGCTATCTTGCAAAAACGATAAAGATTATCTACGATAAAAAACGGCAAATTGCTTTTGAAGATTACTACATATTAAAAAACAATTAGATTAATGTCAATATTACCTGAATATTCACAAACACGAGTTGCCTTTATGAAAAGTCAACATAGTTTCCCATATTTATGTTGTTATTCAGGAAATATCATTGAGGCGGAGCTCACAAAAACTAGCTGAATTTGACTGATTGATAGTATTTTCGGGAAGAGAAAGCGCCAAAATATTTTTGTTAGATTAGATCAGAAAATTTATTATTATGAATATATACAAGTACTTTTTTCTATACCTATATATACCACTCTAAGTCAAGATACGATTCTAGAATCAACTAGAATAATAAACCATAAATACGACCACCAAAATACCTTCAAAGTTCATTCATTTCAGTTACTTTGATCAGTTGTCCGAAATCTCATTTAAATTTTTTGCGCAGCCACCAAAAATTAACGCTAAAATCGTTTATATCCACATGTGAATATTGCAGATAGGTATTAGATGTTGATATAGTTGAATGAAGCAGTTGACTTGAAATAAATTCAAATTTTTAATTAACAGTCAACATGGCTGACATAGGTAGGACAGAAAATTATACAGGGTTAGTCTTTGATTTGTTCAACGGGAGATTACTGACGTCAAAAAAAAAATATTTATTATACCCATATGATTTTATCCAACGAAATGATTTTCAGAATAAAGGTTTTTATTGATGTGGTGATTTCACTATCACAAAAATCAACTGAAGGTACCAATTTAGTAAAAAATTCAAACGCAAATAGAATAAGAAAACTGAGAAAGATACCTCAGTTGTTATAGTTTATGTTTAGATTATTTCTTCATGAGAATGATAATTTTTTGATATCCCAAGTATATCTTTCATTCAATACAAATCATGAAAATAATAGGAAAATCAGGATCTTAAGTTGATATTATAAAAAAGTCAATACTCACCCTATTTATTCAATGATGGATGTGATATAAAAATTACGGAGTCTGCTACTCATATCCATATTGAATTTTTCATAGCAAAACTCGTGTTTATTGCCGGGTTTTGTAACGGGTTTACTTCCAGCGAATAAATAAAGAGAAGTGACTTTCATTTTATGATAAGTTCATATACGTGATAATATTAATTTGGTGCCTAATTTGAATATTTTTGCTTCTCGCATTTAAAATTGAGCGAATACCTCGCGATAAAGTTTCAGAAAATGAAAGTAATGACTACTGTGTTACATTGTGAAGTTTTTTTCGTAGATAATGCGATGTGAAACATTTTGAAAATGACGATTATTTCATATACGAAATAAAATACTCAATATATTGGAGGTAGAAATGAATGTTTTCAAAATCAACAATATAATTCACCACCTTCAAAAATGTACATTCTCAATGAGGCAATCGTTTCATAATTTGGTTACTATAACGTAATTACAAATGGATCAATATATAGTCTACATTACAAATCAAGTATGGAAGAAAAAAATTAGGTTGATTCTAAATGAGGGCTTTTTGAAGACGGACATCCTCTGCTACTTTCTTATCACCTTCACTGAAGACGAATTTAACATAAACAATACCGAGAGAACAGTTGATGAAGCTTCCTAAAAACAAATATGACTTATCGACTTTATAAAAAGAATACAAAAGCGGAAATATAGATATAAAATAAATGCTCGTTGATAGAGCTGTCCCAATAAAGTTGATGTTTTTCGGATACGTTTGTCCTAGGACTGTCCATGCTATAGGGTCTATACCACAGTTAAAAAAAATTACGAATACGATTAAACTCGCCAAGGGTAGCCAGTTCAGGGAGGGAACACTCTTTCCGTAGAAAAAATAAAGACTTATTATTAGGTTACAAATGGCTGTTCCTGAGAGACTCAAAGTCATTATGTTCTTCATGGAGAAACTTTTCGATCTTAAAAGAGTAGGAGCCAAAAAGAAGGTCAATTCTAGAAGACCTACAACAATTATCGAACAAATATGTGACGGTACAGATATCTTGGTCTCTTTGAAAATCAACTGGCTGTAAGTAACTATGAGAGTAATGCCACAGAATTGTTGAAGAAGAAGCGGTATGGTTGCTAGAATGAAAGTTTTGAAATATTTCTTACTTCTGAAGATTTCCGAGTAAGATTTCGAGGTTTCGTTTTCTATAGTTTTCTCGATTTGCTCTAATTCTTTTTCAATGTATTGTTTTCTGAGTCGTCTAAGTACTCGTCTGGCTTCATCTTTTCCTTTAACTTGCATCATGTAATATGGACTTTCGGGACAACCAAACGCTAGTAATATTAAGGTAATTATTGCAAATACTGCTATGCCACCATTGAAATATTTCAAAGGGACGAAAGGTCCTATAGCATACGTCATCAGAATTCCTGTGAACCCGAACAAACATTCGAATGACATGAAGAAAGCCACATCATCAGGAGCTATGATTTCTGACAAGTAGACAGGCACAACGCTCAGAGTAGCTCCTATATAAAGACCCAACAATAATCTACAGATGTAATAGAGCTCCACTTCTTTTCCGATCACCAATAGTCCATAAGCTATGGGAACAATAGTAAGAAGCATAACCAAACTTCTTTTGCGTCCAAACTTCTTCACTATATGTATGAACAGCAAAGGTCCAATGGAAGCTCCAACAAATAAAAGGGATCCTATAAGGTCACTTTCGTTTGGTGTTATGGGTCTCCCCAAGGGGTTATCCTCGGTCTCGCTTAGTTTGACAAGCACTGGGGAAGGCCAGCTCATGGTTACAGATATCAAGAAGAAAGATGTGTGACCTGTGAAGGAAGAAATCAAAAATTGAACGTGATTCTGGTAAATCCTGTAATGATATCGATTATAAAAATTATAAAACTTGAGGAGTATCGAATGTATCTCTGTATTTTTCAGTATCTCTATTTTGTGAATACTATACCAAATAATCTTCTCAACTTTTATTATTTGAAATTAAAATGTAAGTCAATGGGCAGTTCTATTGAAGAATTTTTCCTTCATTCAAAATAAATTTGTTGATTATTTGTTTTATTTCATTTGAGTACTTTTTTTCCGTTCTATAATACTGAAAGATAATAGGAAAAATTAAAAATATTCAAAAGAGGGATTGGTGCTCTAGTCCTATAAGTTCTATATTTGAGGATTATAGTATGAATAAGTACAATTCCCTAGTCTATTCCCGTAGAAATCGATAAAAATGTCTGGAAATAAGACCATTGTTAAAGGTAAATATTCGAATCAATAAATAGAGAAGCATTCGGTTGAATGACTAACAATGTGTCAATCGCAAGACATGATTGGTTTTTTCTCACAGAAAAAGTATGATTCGACATCGTACGTTCTGAAAATTGATATGAAATATTCATGAAAAACCAGCCACAATCTAATTTATTTTCAATATATTTTTTCTTCACGACATTATGATGTTTTTTTAGTAGATATATAATTATATAAAAGTTCTTTTATAAGGTTTGAAAAAAATTCAGACATATTTTCACGTTCGTTTCATTCTCCATCCTAAAAAAATACCATAACTTGACCTTTTGTTTATCACTACTAAACTGCCAATATTGAAATTCCATTCTGACTATAGGTAATATTAATGTTTACCGATGCTGAAAAGTCACAGGGTATTGTAAAATTAAAAAGGGAATGATATTCTAGTTGAATCATGTCTTGAACTCTATTGTTAAATACAAGAACCAGAGATGGAACAAAATTAATAATAATGATTATCAGTTTATAATCATATAATTTTCTGCATTTTTTTTTTAATTGATAGGACTTTTTTTTAAACCCACTTAGAATTCTGGGATGGTTTAATACTTTGATAATACGTGTGATTGATTCTGCCATTTTAATTTAGATGAAAGTTTTGAATAAAGTAATTTAGAATAAGCAATGAATTTGCCTCCTAAACAAAACGTAAAATTCGGTCAGAAATAAAGAGATGTATCAATTCTTGGGGTTTTGTGCATTTGGAATTTTGGTCAAAATATGAGATAGTCGATAAAGTCTATTTTCCGACCAGATTCATCGAAAGAAATTCAACTTACCAATACATACAATGAATACCACGAAATATCTCCCAAAAAAATCTGCAAAGTATTCCCATAAGGCCATCACGAAAATTTCTTGAATGAATCGTTCCAACAAAAAAAAATCACTCTTCCTTTAACAAAGATTTCCACATAATTGATAGGTTCAAAGTGGAATCAGCTAGTTATTGTCGGTTTTCCTTTCTGCAAGCTCCTGCATTTTTCAATTCCAGAATTGAAGTCCATTCTAACCAGCATAAATTCGCTGACAAAATGATTGTTTCGCCTTGGTGCTAATAAATAAACAGGGTATTTCAAAACCTCTTCATTTTCATCAATTATTATGGTGTTTATTCTTCAACAATACCTTGTGAAGTTTTCAGGCAAAAGTTTTCATTGAAATCATTCTAGAGCTGTATTTTTGTAGAAGTATTCAAAAATCAATGTCTAGAGATCTCATCAGAATTTGGACCAAGGATTAAAATCTTTTACAAATTGAAATGAATTTGAATAGCTCTCCAGTATATTTGTGATTGAATGAGACTTCTTATAATTGAGGTAGATGTTCCAGAATTCAGATTGAATCAAGTACCTTAACCAAAGGGGAAAACAGAAACATTGCTAAGAGTGCTTTGCATTTCAAACAATGTTCAAATATAATACTATTTCTTATGAGTCAAAAAAAAAAATAGTCTTACATTATAGCCTGCTGAGTCTGCTCACCTTGTTTCGAACATAGCCAAAACGATTAAATTTCCTCTAACACATAATCTTTTCAAGATTATTGTGACCTTATAGAATTTAAAATAAATAGGTTCTCATATGTTTTCAACTGTTGGTTGAAAAACTGAAATATGAGAAGGATACAAACTTACGCATTTCTAAATGGAAAACTATGATATGCGTTTGTTTATCGCTGCTTTCTTTGATCTATGAGTAGTTTCTTCGAAACTGAAAGTAACATTTTTCGATAAGAATATTAGAATCTAGAGTAGTTTTATAGTTTGAATTGGATTGGCGTATGGGAGTTTTGTGCGTTCTTACAATAACCAGCGAAAAAATGAAAGATCGTGAGTTTGAAGAGGGTTCTTTAAAAAAATCTGGACTTAGTTAACGAGAAAAAATGTCACATTTTTTTTCAGTGCTCCTTTTCGCAGGTAGAAGCGAAATATATTCGTAAGAGTCAGATTTTGGATATGATGATGTTATTTTTTCATTATGAGATCTCTCAATTATTCAATATCTTTGTATCGAGTCTCATCAGGGGTACCTTTTTGGTGTAAAATTAAGTTCAATTGAAATTAAATCCAATATTAGGGAAGTAATGTTCGATACTACTGTGTACGAATCATGTAACAAGCATGAATTTAAAACATATTCCGAAAAAATTTCACTACAATGTTGCTAGTAGTTTCAGAAAAAAATAAAAAATGTTTATATTTTTTTCTTCAACGCAATCGTTCCAAATTACGTTATTTCTCTAGCAGTTTTTCGATATATATATATATATATTCTTATGAAAAAGAGAGCTAAAATAATACAATAAATGTTGAAACAAAAAGTACCTAAGCTGAGGTAAAAAAAGATATGATCGTTTGTCTTGAATTTTGTCCGTATAGGCTGAAAGATTTTTCATGGAAATGTAGGATTTTCAAGACGCTTTTTCTTTCTTTACCGTCATTATGTTTTTGAGTGCGGTTTCAGGTTGACTGTTCATTTTCCACCTCTGATCTTCATTAAGAACGGACATCTGCAATCAAATTGAGAATGTTTTCTCAGTAAAAAAAACACATTTCCTAAGATATACATATATCATTTATTTGCAAATAGACGAGAATGAATACATCATGTCATTTACCTCTCAATGTTGATCTGAGGTAAATATAGAGTCGAGGTATTACATCTAATTATTTTTAAACATATTTACTCTGAGAGACCAAACCCTATCACAAATTTAAATCTTCTATTGTCATTTTTATTCTCATATACTTTCGTAGTTTTCTCGAACCCTTTGTATATATAATAGATTGCACAGAGGCAAGAACAAGAAAGTTACCACTTTTGGATGTGACGCATTTCCCTCAAATTGTTTAGTTATTTCATTCCATTCATCACATTTTTCTTAATAACTATGTGTCATCACAATAAAAGTATGAAACAACGTAACAAGATCAGTTATAATATTTGAATGAAAATCCACCCTATCACAGCAATTATTTAAAAGTAAAGAACATTTCACTTAATAACAAGTAACATCATGAAAAATTGAAACTATCAAGCACTTTCTTCTTTCTCATTTACAGTTTCAGTGAAGAAGAACTTTGTATAAAATATCCCCAACAAACAACTGAACGCAGAAATCAAGAACAAATAACTCAGATCAACTTTATAAAATAAGTATAAAACAGGGAATATAGAAATAAAGAAAATACTGGTGGAGATAGCAGTGCCTACTGTGTTCACGTTCATTGGATAGACCTGTCCAAGTGTTATCCAAGGAATTGGATCAATGCCGCAGTTATAGAAAGTAACGAAAATAATTAGTCCTACCAGAGGTAACCAATTCAAAATACCAATTTCCTTGCCGTATAGAAAGAATAAACCCAACACCGCATTAGACAAACCTAGACCCGTGAAACTCAAAAACAGCAGCGACCTCTGGGTGAACTTCTGTGACTTAAGCAGCATGGGAGTGAGAAAAGATGTGGAAATTTGTAAACAGACTACTATAATGGAGCAAATATGGGAAGGTATGGATATTTCAGTCTGTAAAAATATCAGTTGACTGTAAGTTACAATTAATGTTATTCCACAATACTGTTGTAGAACTAATGGCATTGTGGCAAGTACAAAAGGTTTGAAATATTTCGTAGACTTGAAAATTTCGAAATAGGACGATCTGCTTTGGTTTTTCACCGTGTTTTCTATATCTTGAAGCTCGCTTTCGACGTCACCCCTTCTAAGTTTTTTCAATAAAGCTCTGGTTTCGTCAATGCCCTTCGTTTGCATGACGTAATAAGGACTTTCTGGGCATCCGAAAGCTAGCAAAATCACGAAAGTTAGGGAGAACACCGCTGTAAGACTGTTGAAATAGAAGAGGGGTATAAATGGACCAATACCATAAGCTGCAAGAATGCCACCGAAATTGAATACGCTGACGCAAGACATTAGGAATTCTCGCTCTTGTGGTCCAGCTATCTCAGAAATATACACAGGCTCAATGCTCAAAACTGCGCCCGCATATACACCCAATAAAACTCTAGCGTAATAATAGAGGTCAACACTTTCTGCGAAAGCAAGAACAAAGTACGATATTGGGGTTATAGTAGACAACAAAGCAAGCATCTTCTTCCTTCCAAAGGCTTCCACGCTGAAGATGCAGAGCAGTGGACCAACTGAAGCTCCCACGAAGCATAATGAACCTATCAGATCGCTTTCTTCTGGAGTTAAGGGCCTCCCCAAGGGATTATCTTCGGTCTCGCTGAGTTTAGCTAGCACGGGAGATGTCCAGCCTGCTGTCAGACATATCATGAAGAACGCAGAATGGCCTGGAAATTAGAACAGCGTCATTAACTATGATAAGAATAAAGAATCTCACTGAGTTTCATTCCTTGTTTTTGATGAAAACATTAAGAAAGTGCAGCAAAATTATTGAATGGAAACAAAATTTTATGTCACCATAATATTAATGAATTCATAAATGTTTAATACTATACCATATTCAGGAATAATGGAAATGACTTTCATCTTTCTTATTCATCTTGAGATGAAAGTATATGTTAGCGAAGTTGAAACTGTATAGATAAATATTCAATGTAACCGCTCACGCAACTGCCTTGTCCTAAATTATGGGTAAAATAAACTATTGAATTATTCATAACACAATTCTTGAGGACAGCAATTTCGAGTTTTCGTCCAGACATTGAGATGTATGTACATTTTTCAGTGATTTTTTCGTCAGATGAACCTGACCTCATTCATTTTTGTGTGTTTGGCCAATGCGGTATTCCAATTTATATCCAAGGAAAAAGTTAATGATATCCACGTCGAGGAAAATAGTTTTGGATACACAGAATATATCTTTCGAGAGTATTTCACTAAACTTGACTGAAATAGAGAAATTTCCGTCTAATACTCGATGCAGAAGACTGTTCCAACACTCATTCTTTGGAAAACTTGCTCCTTAGGGGTGTAAAAAAAAAGAATATGCTGCAGAGGCTGCATTATGGTAACGTTATGTAATTGGCGCAATGTAAATTATATTCTGAAGCAACTCTGTACGTTTCGTTCACCAAAAATCGCTCCCAATGCATAAAATATACCACTAATTGGGTTCCAATCAACCTACCTGTTTGGAGCTGATAAGCGGCTTAGAAATTCAGTGCATCTATGAATAATGTATCGAAATTTTGAAGGTTATATGCAAGCGGCAATGCTTCTTTATATCCCTAAATTTTTATTTATCGCATTTCGTGTTCGCCGAACATTCAACAGAGAACGTGTGTGTTATGGTAATTTTTTATTGCAGATACGAATATTTCAACTTCTATTCTGTTCTGATGGGTTGACATTGTTGCTGTCGTTAAGTTACAATGAGTTACATGTAGATATAATGGTGAGGCTGTTTTGATGCTTGTCCTGGATTCCAAATAAAAAATAGTGTATTCTGAAACGAGTAGCAGAGTAAGCTCCTATTTCATTATGAATCCGAAAACGAGAGATGAAGGAGCAAGTTTTCGAAAGCATGAGTGTTGGAATTGTCTTCTGCAACGATTATTAGACGATTTTTTCTCTATTTCATTCAAGTTTTGTGAATAACTCTCGAGATTGGATTGAAAATTCAGATGAGTATTGAATCTTGGCAGTTAGTGTGACTCACGAAATTTGACAGATTCGCAATTTGAATTGATTTGATCTGAAAATTGAGAGGATCGGAGGTCAGTACTGACAACCACAAAACGAAAAATATAACTAAAAACAATGCTGTAATGAGTTTCATCACAGCATCACTTTTGATATTGTAATTAATTCAAGAACTCATTACGACACTGAAAAAGAAAAACGAATTTATGATATCCCCAAGTTTGCACTATTTAGATTATATTTCGTTCGAGAAGTATTTCGGTTAGTTGTATAAACATAAGAAAATTGGATGGCCTCTCATTCTCAAGTGAAGGCTCTCCTGAATTTGACTATGCCTAGCGTGCTTTTTAAACAAAAATGAGTATTTCGACATGGATATGAAAATTTGTGTGTATTCTACTTCTTTTTTCCGCTTTTCTGCTGTAGGTGGGTGATTGATTCACGAAGTTTTTTCTTACATTTTGTATTATAATTGTATTCGTATTGTCAACGAGTCCCATACAAATGTATTATGTCTTGAAGGATGAATAAACATTATTATTATTATATCTCGATCAGAGCTACGGCTTTTTCTACTGCCTCGAAATTCTAACTTACTATTTTCACAATGTATCTATATGTAGATGTACGCAATTGTACAAGATTGCGAAGTCAGTTTAAGGTTTCCTTGTTACATCATTATTAATGCGAAAATGATTTCATTCCGATAATTACACTGCTCTAGGTACTGAATAATGTTACGATCAACAAACCTGAAACTTCCTCTTATAAACTAACTTGTCAAGCTATAAACATAAACATCCTGTTTCCACGTGACCAGATCATGACTAAGAGCGTAATGTTTTCACCCCCTGAGTGATAATCGCAAACTCACCTACGATTGTTACGAAAAGAGTATAGTATTGTCCGAAAAAATTTGCGAGAAAATCCCACGTCTTCATGTTCAACTCCTTTCAGCGATTTTCACTCCTCTATCAATCCCTCTGGTCCGAACACATGAACAAGTCAACAATTCGGTCGTTTTGCCCGAAAACCGAAGAAGTTAAGACACGATTGTTCGTGCGCACCCACCAGAAAACGAAAACTGGTTCGAAATTGGCAAAACTCGAGAAGTCGTCGTTCTTATTACGGGGTCAACAGGTTCTACAATTTTCGGAGCAAATATTTGAACTTCACCCGATGTGTATCAACGGCTACTGATGCATCTCTTCTCCGGATACTACATGGAGCTCAAAAAAATCCCCACAGGTGCTCATTATCTGCGACCTTGTCGTTGAAAACAGAGTTTTCACGTGTGTGTTTAAATTCCACCGGAACCGTGAGATTTACTCATTATTGAATTTTTTCCGCGACTACAATGTAAGGAACATAATGTTTTTTAAATCATCTGACGCATTTGATTCTTACTTTTCATAGCATTCCATAGATTATTACATTGTCAGTCTGCTGTTGGTGAAAATGTTCACAGGCTTATTCATTGTTATTTTGAATAATAAATTTACGAACTAATCAATTTCTACTTTAATAATTATTAATTGATTATTCCTCTAGCAATATTGTTTCTTATTTCAATGTCATAAAGAATTATCTACGATTATTTCATCAAAAGAATTAACTATATCAGGAAAAAGTAAAGATTTGGAGATGATTCATTTTTCTCAAGACAGAAAATTGCTGACCAAACCATAAGAAGATGTTGTACAACTATAAATTGATTAGAGAAGAATATAATGTGGAGTTATCAAATTATCATAAAATAAGTAAATGGTGTATCTTATTACTATTACCTTATTATTATTTAAAAATTGTCTCATTGCTGAACCTCATGATGAACCACATTTTTGATTTTTTCGTCATAAAATTTTCCGTAGTGTTCGGAAGAAAGAAAGGTGTGATAACACATGGACTCAGATGCGTTAATATTATTATAAAATGTAGTTCACCGAATTCACATCAAATATAATACAGTAGAACCTCGATTATCCGAGCTATTGTGGACCGAGCCGACCTCGGATAATCGAAAACTCGGATAATACGGACTTTATGAAATAACTCTGAAAAAATAAGATATTTTTAATCAAATTGAGTTTTATTTACGCAAACAGTTACTGAATAGATAAGTAAATACATATATTATATAAAAAAATACACAAGTATGTAGATATGTTCCTTAACAAATGACAAGCACAGACATCTCGCAGCGCGAGCAAAGTTTGACCTTGTGTAATTGAACTATCCTGTGCCATCCACGCGACTCGGATAATCGCGACCTCGGATAAAGCGGGCTCGGATAATCGGGGTTCTACTGTACTTACACGAAAACGCTATCAACCTCATCGACATCTACTGGCGTTATTCGCAAAATAGTTTCCTACTTTTTTTCCATTTCATCAAATTTTTCATTGTTTTAATGCATTTTATGTTAACCCCTCCGTAGAAGAATCCAACAAAAATCTTTCATAACAAAACAGTTCATCCAATCTTGACTTATAAATGGTGTGACCAACAATATGGCCGACTGATTTTCAAATATTAAGATATTAATCAAATAGTTTTCACAGTCAAGAGAGTAATTGAAAACACTGCATTCTCTTTATGATATCTCTAGTTTTCTTCATTGATCATATCAACATAATTTTAGATATTTTCATTGACATAAATATCCATTTGAATTTCACTTCTCATTGTTCAAGAGACAATATCATCAAGAAGAAGGAATTGTCTTCATTCCAGATAATGGAAGATATTTGTACAGGCTATGTTACAATAGGTACTCTCGATTATATCCGAACGCATTAACCTAAGGATCAGAGACACCGATAATCGGAACACATTGGTGGTTTCGATTCTCGTTTTTGGAAATTACCGAACCGATTGTTTGTCTCGGCAGAAGCACGTAGTTCTATTGTCCCGCTGAAGGAGGAAAGACAGGATGCATGTCGAATTGTTGGAGTTTAATGGAATCCCATAGAACCTGGCCGAGTGGATCACCTCTATCGCGTTCAACTTGCTGCAAGAACGGTCACGTGATAGGATCGGATGCAGAATACAGCTAAACAATTTAATTATGGCCAGCATCCTCTTGCACGAAGGTAAAAATGCGGAGAAAGCGGGGTATTCTGGGCATAGAAGAAAAGAAGAATATACTAGGTAAAAATTATAGAGTCAAGCAGTCAGATAAGGTAATAATTCCAATTCTCTTTAATGAACCATTGCCCAGCTTTTGGAGAGTATTCTCTTCTTCATCAGGGCTGCTAAAAATACAGTTAAAATAAGTCGAAAAAGACAGACAAAAAAACGTTTCCAAAAAAACGAGAATTTCACTTAAAGCGTTTGATGACACTCGAATTAATGTAGGTCATTTTCTTTATCTTACCCATTGATTGCTGAGATTATACCAATTGCCATCGAAAACAACCTACATAACAATTTTCACATTGATATAAGTAGTAGATATTGTAGCACTACTATGATCGATTGTACCTTACCTTTGTCTGTCTTTTTCAACATATTTATATTATTTTCAACAGCCCTGATGAAGGAGAGGATACTCTACGTAAGCTTGTCAATGTCTAGAACATCCACTAGAAGTTTGTCGGTCTAATTATGGGACACTCTGTATATGTAAGAGAGCGCCATGCTAACAACCCTCAATGTTTTTATAGCTGACATTCAATTCGAGCATTGTTTTATTCCGAGTTGGATCAATTTACTGATGAACTTCTGAAAGCCAGATCTTTTTTACTATCGTGCTCGATTTTCAATATGGACCCACAAAATAACCTTTAGTGTTATGAGGTTCTAGATGAAATTTTCCGAGCAAATAATGGCTCTTTTTATGGTCTTTTCGATAGCCGACTTTCGAGAAGAACCAACAAAACGCCCACGATAAAATGCCATTGTAAATTAGGTCGAAATAGTTCAAATATTCATGCGATTGGGATGTTTGGAAGCAAGTAATCTCTTTCATTGAGAAGATTAATGAGGAATTTATGGGAGAGAGATGTGAGACAGGAATTCAGAACATTAATATTTCATTTTAGCTTGGAGGAAAATCAAATAAACTACGAATTTTATATTTTTCAGTTCCTCACAGTAGTTTAATATATGAAATAGTTCTCTATTTATTGAGATGGACCAGTTTTATTCAATTCTCTGAAATATATACCAAACACAGTTACTGGAGCTGAAAACGGTCTATAACACTCTTCAATCAAATTTCTCCCTTGAGAAAATTATTTTAGCATAACGATGACAAGTTTTGCTTGAAATGTATCAATTATTCTCACCATTAGCGGGAAGCAGTCGCAGATGGAAATTTTATTAGGTCATTAATTTTATCAGCCCTCCAGGAATCCCAAACTTAATGTGTTTTTCTTTCGTCGGGTAAAAGCTTTGAAATATATCCCTGGATAGACGAGTTCTGTTGATTTTAGATTCTTTAAATTGGGAAATTGAAGTTCGAAATCCTACGTCCTCAGCTTTCAGTGTTGGATAGGGGGGGGAGATTTCCCGAAATTCATGATAGGGTATCGAGTGCGGTATCCACTGTTCAAGAAAAAAAAAATAAATTTTTTTATCTCAGTAAAAATTTAAATTTTTCATTGATTATGATTCAATATCGACATATGAGATAAAAAGTTCAAGGCAATCAGGTCTTGACTCTCCGCTAAGGATAATATTCACTCATCCAGAATATTGAAAATTAGAATTCAGCTATGAATATGCCTCTTATTCAGTGGTCCTTTTCTTCGACCTGGTTATCTTCGATCCTCTAGCTCAGAATGAATTTTGCTTCTTGTGATCCATGTCTAACAAACATAACTAACAAATAAAAAGGTATCCATCAGCCAAATGTCTCTTTTGAATTCATTTGATGATCGACTCGGGTTATTTTTTATTGGACAATATACTGGAGAAATGCTCAAATCCTGATTCAATGAACCACTGAATCCAAGAAGAATATAAAGTCTCTTGAATGGACTGAAAGTATAATCGAACTTACCCTGAGCTTTTCAGTTAGTTACGAATATTCGACAATGAATCATCTTCCATTATTTAAATTTAATCAATTAATATGAATGACGCAATTCTATCAATTCAAGGTTTTCTCCTGTTTTTCAAACTCGTTTCATGAAATTTTTTCCAGAGGTAATAAATGAAAATAATTGTTATAAGAGTCTAATTCAGGAGTTTTTGGAGGAAATTCACTTTTTTGCCCTCGAAGCTTGAATTGTTGAATTATATTTGTTAAAAAAATACAAACACAATACTAGTTACTCATATAATAACAATCTCACAAATATTCACAGAATAAAAAACGTATAAATATGTATATGCAGATATTAAGCAATAACTTTCATTTCATTTTTCTCCTCAGTTTTCTTGACATCTGGCACAATGAAAAACTTGAAATATATGACACCAAACAAGGAAAACGCAGAAGAAAAGAAGAACAAATGACTAGGATCGATTTTATGGAAGAAAAACAGCGATGGAAAAACAGAAAGTTCGAAAATACTGGTAGACAGTGCAGTACCAATAGCACGTATATTTAAGGGATAAGATTCTCCCATCAGCATCCAAGGGATTGGATCCAAACCGCAGTTATAGACCAGAACGAAGAGGACCAAAACTACCAGAGGTACCCAGCTGTAGCTAGAATTGGTCCTCCCGAACATGAAGTACATACCCATCACAAAATCACAGAGAGCGATTCCTGAAAGACAAAGAATCAGAAGGGTATAAACTGACACCTTCTTGTTCATGAAGAGAGGTGTTAAGAAGGTAGTGGACAAAGTGAATCCTATGACAATGATAGAACACCACTCGGATGGTATTGCCACGTTAGTTTCCATGAATATCAACTGGCTGTAATTCAAAATCAGAGCTATTCCTGAGTAGGACTGCAATAGAAGTGGTAAAGTTGAAACCATGAAAGCTTTGAAGTTCTTGAATATAGCGCAGCACTCAAAACATGAATTACTGGATTCGTTTGCAACAGTCTCACTTATTTCCCGAAGTTCATCTTCAACATTTTCAGATCTAAGCTTCTCCATTAGCTCTCTGGTAGATTCTTTTCCTGATTTCTTCATCAAGAAGTAGGGACTCTCAGGAAAACCAAATGTCATCAATAACGCAATAACCAAGGAATCAAAGGCTATATACGCATTGAATGCTTGCACAGACACAAAAGGACCAATTGCCACAGCTGAAAATACCCCAAAGAATCCAAATATGGTGATGATGGACATCAAGAAAGATCGTTCCTTATCTGCAAGAATTTCCGAAACATATACGGGTTCTACACTAAAAACAACTCCTGTCCATAGACCTATTGCAACCCTACAAATATTGTACATTAAGACGCTATCAGCAAATATCAAAACGCTGTATGCTATAGCTGGAATGTAAGATACAGCAATCAGTACTTTTCTTCTTCCTATCTTCTCCACGATGCCGAAAAATAGAATGGGACCAACTGCTGCACCAATGTAGAATATTGCTGCTATCAAATCCCCTTCTTCCGGAGTTATGGGATTCCCCAGGGGGTTGCCCTCGGTCACGAAAAGTTTGGGAAGCACTGGCGAAGGCCACGAGTAGGATATGCAGGTTAGGTATATGTTTGCATGGGCTGAAAAAAATATAATTTTGAGAATATTGTTCAAATAAAAAAGGTAGGTTAGAGTTTTTTTTTTCTCCTAAGAAGATGCTTAAAAGAGACTGAATATGAAAGGAATGAGATATGGATAAATTAATAACATAAATAACTATTCTTTATATTATTGATTTCAAAGAATCTCTCTATTGAAATTGATTGAGGACAATCAAAAGTTGTTGAATCTTATAATAATAACAAATATTTAATTTCTGAATAGTATTAGCAAAGTATGGAAAAAACCTCGAATTACATTCCTAATCTTTCGTAGATTGGCAAAGCTGGAAGTGAGACATCGTGGGATAGAAGCTGAACCTAACCAAGAGATAGAAATAGCGTTTGAAATGAAAAAAACTTACCGACAATGGCAATGAACAATGTATAGCGTGATCCAAAGTACTCAGCAAATCTCTCCCAGGTAGCCATTTTTGTGGATTGAAACGAAAACGAAAAAAATGCATAAATAAACTTGTGAATTCAAGATGAAGGTTTCAGGAAGTGATACATAAGCGGGTTCAAGCTGATCTAATTCTGCGATTCAAAATGCATATTATTAACTTTGAGTGTAGATAGTAAGCTTCCACATGAGGTCATTTTTAAAATAGGTTATCTCTTTTTATCCGACAGCGGATAGTCTCTGTTTAATTGATAAGAAATAAATTTCTTTTATTATAAATATCCTATCGACTTCTAATGGTTTGTACCTCATCTGAATATCACAATTTTAAAATTCAAGAACCTACTAGCTCCTCAACTATTGCAATCAAAGTAAGAGTACAGTAAAATTTTCGTCTTAAAAAAATATTTGAAAACTCACGATTTCTTAATGAATATATATATATAGAAGTAAAGATCCCCAAGAGGTGGATGGATTGATGAATCTTTTAAATACTTTGTTACCGTTCCAATATAAGTTGGAAATGAACCTGATCAGATGATCAGAAAATAATTTAATAAGAATCTTGTGTAACAGTTTAATATGAGAAAACGCTCTAAAACATATAAAAGTTTGTGAACGCATCTTTGAGCATTCAGTAAATACTCGAATCAAAATTCACCATTCATAATAATAATTTGTTAATGAGAAATATTTTTATTTTTAACAAAACTATTGGTACACATAGATACAAAACGATTTTTAAATTACACAGTTTTTCATCGTCGCCTTGAAAATCTTTTTTTCTGACGGCTTGACAACTAACTTCACATAAATAATACCTAAGACACAAACAAAAAATGAGAATAAGAATAAAGAACTAATATCTACTTTATGGAACATATACAGTGTTGGAAAAACTGAAAATTCGAAAATACTTATTGAAATAGCGGTACCAACAGCACTTATATTTACTGGATAAGTATTCCCTAGTATCATCCAGGGAATTGGATCTAAACCACAATTATATATCAACACGAAACAGATAAGAACCAATAAAGGTAACCAACTGATCGCAGATACTTGTCGGCCATACAGAAAATAGAGACCCATTATAAGATTACATAGACCGACACCAAAGAGGCATAACATCAGAAGAGATATTGGTGATGTTGTTTTTGTCTTCAATAAAACTGGAGCTAAGAAAGCCGTCATGAAGGTTAAACCTACAACGAAGATTGAACAGTAATGAGAAGGTATTTCTATGTTAGTTTCCATGAAGATTAACTGACTATAATTGATGAGAAGTGCTACTCCGCATGAAGATTGTAACAGTAGAGGAATAGTGGCTAATATTAAAGCTTTCAAATTTTTTTTGCTTGCGAAAATTTGGCAGCAACAGCGCTTGGAGTCACCTAGGACTCTTTCCTCTATTTCTTGAAGCTCTTCATTAATTCTACTCTTGCGCAGTTTTTTCAACAATACCCTAGCTCTTTCTCTACCCTCATTCTGCAAAACATCATATGGACTTTCAGGAAAACCAAAAGCGACAAGAATAAAAATGATTGTAGATAAAACAGCGATGAATCCGTTGAAATATATTACAGGTATAAATGGCCCAACTGTTACAGCTGTAAACACTCCTATAAAACTAAAGAGGGTTACAAAAGACATCAGGAACGCTCTTTCTTCCTCTGCTAATACTTCAGCCAAATAAACAGGCTGCACACTAAATGCTATGCCAACATACATCCCTATGAAGGTCCTACATATATTGTATAACGCAACACTCTTTGCAAACACTAGAGTTCCATATGCTATGGGAGGGACAAGGGAGATGAAAGTAAGTACTCTTCTCCTTCCAAATTTGTTCACTACTGGAATGAAACATAAGGGTCCTAAAGATGCACCTATGTAGAAAATCGCTCCAATAAGATCACTCTCGTCAGGGGTGATTGGGTAGCTTATAGGACTGTCCTGTGCCTTGAGAAGCTTTGGAAGAACTGGTGAAGACCATGCGAATGACAAACAGCAAATGGAAAAAATGCTGTGAGCTGCAAAAAATTAGTGCGTAATTATCATTTATGACTGTTTTTCTACGACACTCACCAGTTAAAGCAACGAAAGAGGTATAATACCCCTTGAAGCAAGAAGCAAATTTTTCCCAAGTAGCCATTTCACTTTATCCGGAGCGAAATTTCGAAACTTAGAAGATATTCCTTGTTAATGAAACTTTGATATTTATTTTTGTCACATTGTAAGTAAGTATGTTCTATTCCAAAACTGATTTCAACTAATTAATTATGCATACTTAGTTATGTATCAGTTTATCTAATTTTCGATGATTTGGCTTCGCGAAGGTTATCGAAGTACCCTTTCCAAAAATATCGAATTGAAAAAAACTGATAGAAAGCTGATTATACTCAGTTCCTCGTATTGTTGAGCTTACAGGAGATGGAAGTAGAAAAAGACACTTCGTTGATAGACTTTTGAATACCTACCTAATATTTCTGTATTTCAGTTTCGTAATGAGTTCATTACAGACCAAAAAGTAGTGCTGTAATAAACTCGAATACTCTTTTCACAATGTGAACATTTTATAGTATTCACCAAATGTTTATCTGAATTCATACTTTTGTTAAAAGTGGATGAACTTTGTCTTTTACACAAATTAATCTGGACGAATAGTTTAAAAGATGGATCTGATTGAAGAACAATTCGTGATCTCTTCATCTAGGCTAAATCTGGAAAAAACAGTATACAAAAAAAGTCTTTTTTTCGATATCAAGTATCTATTCTTGAAATATATTTACGAGTCAAAGTCTCAACCTGTATAATGTTAGAGTCCCTAGATAGCTAGACATATATAGAAGAGTAACCTTAACAGGAATAGCTGTACCTCATAATATTTCCTCAAAAACTACGTACATGTATTATTTTATCATTTGCTCTTGTAATGTGTCACTTGATTACATTTTTTTCTTAGAATTTAAGGACATTATTTAAGGATGATTATCGAGTACTTAGTTCTGAATGAATATTCAAGAAATTCAGGCGGGAGAAAAAAATCATTTTCTGTAGAATGCTGTTGTCCATGTATATTGAACTTTTAATTTTTCATCTGAAATAGACATGGAAAAAAATTAGCAAGCGCAGCTTTCTACAAGATGTTTAGCACTTCTCCCCAATTATGAGAAATTGTGGTAGTGTGGATTTGAAGATCATGTAACTCTAAAGACTACCATGTTTGACAGAAGGCATTTCAACCTCTCAAATTCTTATCACACCAAACCTTGCCATTTAGAAAACCAGCAGTTTGTTCGAGAATTAATGAAAAGCATAATAGGTGGAAAATTTTCCGAGCTCGTTAGGACAGGATTAAATTTTAATTGCTTCTTTATTTGGTGGTTTCTAATATGTGAGCGTGCCTAGAAGATTAACCAACCTTTCTTATTCTCAATGGTCGAACAATGTCCAATTAGACGAAGTAATTGCAACGGAAAATTTTATGTTGGAAAAATAAGGATGTATGATTTTCTCAGGTTATGTTCAGAAAGTTATTTGCTCGTCTCGTTGGTATTTCTTGGTGTTTGTGGTGATTCTAACCTGCCAATCGCTATATCACGCTATCTAACGTAAGTAAGATATACACGGTAAACTTGAATTATGGCACAAAGTGAGAATCTTTAGGAGGAGAAAGAGATTTTCATTTAACTATATTCGATTTTTGCTTCTAGATCAATAATAGCAACCTACTACATTTCACAGTATCCGAACCCAATGCTTATAAAATTAAAAATCAGTCACAGATGACAGAGTAAGGGCTGAATTTTATCGTGAGTTGAGTTGATTCGATATCTACCAGAGTAAGGTATCCCTAGTGTTATATTTCATAACACAGAAATTTGCTTAGAACTGAGGTTGAAGAAAATATCATCATTAAGACCGAAAATACGTTCTGAAATAAATTCTAAATCGGAAATAATTAATCCATGCCTTTTCATAATATGCAAGAACAGTATATCAGAAATCAATTATAAAAAATCCAGAATCAACACTCCAGATATAAGAAAAATCTACGACCTCAAGGTCTCTGATATTAACAACTCATACGTAAAATATACATGCAGGTCGAAGAACCTTATCCACTCCCAAAATGTAAATCTGGCGAATTTATAGATAGTGTTATCAACGTTCATTAGATTTTTCGACGGCATGTTTCCAAAGTAATAAATGTTTATTAAGAGATAACGAAGTCAAAGCAGAGAAGATACTCCAATTTAAAACAGATAAGATCCTCAATTAGTCGTTTTTTTCACTTTTACAATGTAACACTCAAAATGACGACATAGAAAAAGTCAGCATCTGGAAAATGAACAATATTAAAAATGAATCAAATCGCAAATTGAAAGTATATATTTATCCAAGCACAAACCAAGAAAAATTGATGGAAAATTGTTCTGAGAAGATTCACTTTTCTGGGATTTTTTAGGGTTTTTTCTCCCAGTACCTGGATCAGAATAAATTGGGAAAATATCCTTCTCATTTTTTTTCAAAGGTCATAAATATAAAATCAACAGTCAATAAATTTGGTTGTTTTTGGCTATTTCTTCTTTGGTCCTGATCATTATAAACACTTGATAGTTTCCCCAACAAAATCTGCTGATTTATCGAAAAGAAGATGACATCAAGAAATTTGAAAATTAAAAATGATAGGTGTTCACACATATCAAATTATCATTATCAAATGACAGATTGTAAATTAACAATTCCGATGATTTTAAGATTTGTCTGGTAAGAAACGTTTCATTTCTCAATAGTTTTCTTGCTCGATTATTGTTAGGCCAAAGTTTTTCCAAACAAATATTGCAACAACTTACGAAGGATCATTTCCACAATATTAATATTCTTATCGATACGATCTTTCGAGTAATTTTCGTGGATTTTTTCTACAACTTGGATTAGCTTCAATTCGACCAGGGCGGTATTTTTCTAAATATTGGGAAATATTCTCAAGTTTTGACAAAAAATTGTTTCAGCATGAGAAGTGTCTATTACATCTTGATAAGGAACATCTATTCACTGACATCAATTCGCTAAACAGAAGATACACAACTCCAAGACTAAATACTAGCTCTGTTATCAAGGTTGTAAAAACCAGGCGATGCTTTTATGGCCACTGGTGCTAATTCAGGTCTGTTTGTCAATTTGCAACTCGATATTTGTTCTTCAGGAGTTGTGGAGCAGTTTTCACTTTTCGTGCACAGAGATCGGTAGTCGTGTTCTAATTTATTCCATCTGCGGAGATGAAGAAACAATTACTGTACACAGTGAGTCCATGACTACATTATATTATTTTAAGGACATCTTTATTTCTCTGAAGAATAGAGTATAGGAATTATCTCTTCATGACAGTGTCGATCAGCACAAAACCGTTTCAACAACCAATTTTCTGAATAACTGAGTGTCCAGACTTTGCCATGACCAGCTCAGTTACCTGATCTAAATCTGATAGAGCATCCATGGCTTCTGTCCAAAATAAGAAATACGCATGGTCAAATTCAACTTTGTTATAGGGAAGAAATGTTTCTTGCTATACAAGGAGCTTGGAAGACTATACCACAGCAACCAGTCTAGATTTTAATTCTAAATTGCCTGTGGGCTGTGATAAATTCTGGAGATTTCAGATTGAGGAATTCATGGATTCAAAATTCAATTTTTAAAAGAAGTACACATATTATTTGAACTTTCACACAATAATGTGAAAAATTGATGTTGAGAATGAAGATACAGAGATTATCCCTGAATTTTTCCCATTTGCTTCAACCGTTTTCGATTTATATATTCGTGATAATAAATCTTCTCCAGAGGCATTTACGTCCGACAATTTCATCAGAGGATCGCAAATGTAATGATTCATTTCAGCAGATATTTTATTGCTAATCCGGTTCACCAATTTATCTCTCAGTTCACACTCATGATACATTATTGTTAATTTATAGATGTTTCCGCTGATTTTCGAACTCAGTTATCGTCTTTATTTCGAGGAATATATCGAATGATTCTATTGTGATAATTATACAGAAAACGATTAAAAGTATACACGAGTAGAAACATATAGGGAGTTGTTATAAGAAATTCCTGTTCGAATACAAAAATGTTTCTTCGGTAAAAAATGCGTAAGCGATTTGGGCAGAACAGTAACTTCAGAAATGTTACATTGTAACGCATTCGTTAAAGGGATGAAGAGATATGCCAATTCTGTTGATTCTTCTGTCTGCTATTATCATTTTCAAAATATTTCGATTCAAGAAAAATGGGATTGAACTTCCAATTTGAATTTTCAAAGTAAGTGAAACTGGCAGTGGGTATTTTTGATCTGTAGATAAATTTTCAAAACTGAGAAATATATCTATCTGCAAAGGGTGTGAATTCGAAAAAGTAACAAACGAGTTTTTTTTTTGGACAAGGAATTACCTTCTGAAATGTATCTGTGTTGTTTTTCAACACTCCTTATAATAGAAAATGTAAGGGCACAACTGACTCGGTACATATCCGATTATCAGAAACATCGAACAATTTCAAGCATCCACTGAGAGTAATCTGCCCACCAATTAGAGATTCGAACAAACAATTGAGACGAATATCAACATCGTTATCGTTTTTCTACATCTCTGGTCTGTGACTTCTTGGGGAAAACTCTGATTGGCAATGGACCGAGAGGAAGTTTTTTCATTTGATTCACACAATCCACACCATATGAACTGTGGCATTAATTTTTTACTCTCGACTACCCCAAGTGACAAATTCAGCTGATCCATTTGATTGGCAATTAAATGCTGAATAGCTGCTTGCGTATATATCAATTATGCCAATATGCTGTTTACATTTTGACCAACTGATATCGTAATTGCCAGTCTCTAAGGCTCGACGTCTAAAGAGATAAAGGGGATGCACCCCAATAACAAGAGGGTTATTAAACGGTAATGAACGCCTGCTGATTACCTCATTCTGGGTTGCATTAACCTTGATATCCTAGCACGAGCATCATTGAATGATGCTCAAACTGGAATTGGAACGTGTAGAGGTTGAATGGGAACTCTCTAGCTATCGAAATGGGTTATATACAGGGTGAATCAAACGACACATAATGTTGGAGTTTACCAATTATTCGAATTATGCGAAAAAGTTAACCGAAAACCTCAATAAATGTAGATGAAAAGAATTCTTTTTTCTACATTATTTTCATTACCATAGTCCCGGGCATTTTTCCAGCTTGGTGAGGTTGATGGGTTCTTCTGATAAGCGGGATGTTGACGTATTGCATAACACTGAGAGTAAATCCTTGCTGCTTCCCTTGCGTTGTAGGTAATACTTTTCGGCTCAAAACGGGTTTCTCCGTGAATGAAATGCATACCTTTTTTGCACTCGATTTTCGTCGTGTTGTATTCGTGTTTGGTAGATTTTTTCAGTTTTTATAGTTAATTTGCAAGAACCATTCCTGTAAACAAAAACGATAAAAAGGCTCCTTCCTTTATTCTTTAGAACTTATGGCTACATAGACAATGGTAATTTGAATTTCAAACAAATCTGAACAGTTTTTCATTTATATAAAATATAATTTCAGATTTATATTTCCATATTGTAACTTTCTTTTGACTTAAAGATTGTCTTGATAAAAATAGTTTCATATGGTTTTGGTTATGCAGAGAGAGAACGGATAAGATGAAGAAATGTATAACCTCGCTTCTTAGAAGCCAGGCAGAAGTTTCATTTTTTGAAATTGTCCTTTCTTCAAACTTTTTTTACAGTTTGGCAGTGTAGTTTCATGATCATCCATCATGTTTTTTCCTAAATGAGGTTGGAGATTCAGTTACAGTGAATGGTGAACGATCATGAAACTATCGCCGCACTGCAAGAACAGTTTGAATGAAGTATAATTTCAAGAAATGCAACTGTTGCCAGGTCTCTAAAAAACTTTGATTTGAATCCTCGTGATTATTTTTTCAGGGTTATATAAAATTGAAGATCACGAACACTTGAGATTGAATATTGAACGCTTCATTCGTGAGATTATCGAATGCTTTTACAAAACGTCCAAGAACTCTTCTTATACGTTTTAGAACAATAAGCCAACGATCTTAATCCTTGCAACAAGAGCAGAAAGATACCAACTGAACATTGAGAAACATTCCCCTATTATTTCAAGGAAAGCATGGATTATCCGTTATTAGGACTTCAAGCTCCAATCCGATCGCTGCTATATATAAATAGTCTCGCAAGAAATCAACGTAACAAGGTCCGGATGAAAGCTCCAAACCCGGGAACACGATTCTTGATTTGGATAAGTATCCGAGATGAACGGTCCGCAACTAGGGAATTTACAAGCAGATAAGGGTGAAACGTGGGGTCTTTCTGAAGGTTAAGGAATATGATTTTTGTTTGCCTAATGACGCCGAATGAGATTCGCGAATGGGATAAGTCTCAAAAACAATGGGAAAAACGTTTCGGGGATGAAGGAACTTCTGATGTTTATGATTAATACGTCCCATTATAATAACGAGTTCCTGAAACGGCAAGAATATGGCGCTTGGGAGACCGCTTGTATTGGAGTGATTCGTTACAGCTGTAAGAAATTAAGTTGTTCAATAATCAGTTTGTTTAAATCCTTGCATGACCTGGGATCTATCTGAATCTACAAGAATTGATTAAATCAGAAAAGGGGAATCAACATGAATTCAAAATGTTAGGCTCTTATATAAACTGACATGATTATTACAGAAAAACTTTTTTGTACAACTGCTTTTAAAAGTGACACTTTTAAGGACAGCAAACAATGTTGAAATCGATTGTTTACATGTAAAAGTGTTGAAAATATTTTGAACATTATTTTTATTATCAATATTCAACAATCATTACTTATGAACATTTATATTGATCGTGAAACTAGAAAAATAACTAACATAATTGCCCTGTGACGTTAGGGAGTTTCGTTACACATGATGAGAATCCTCAGCACCATCAGTAATTGTAGAAACCGGAAGTACAATATTGGATGATGATGATCCAAAATCTGTTGAGGTTGGGAGAATTTTTTCAACAACGACATTTCTCTATGCAATGGAATGATCAACATAGCCCTCAGCTACCGTCGTAGCATGTTTTTTATACCGTAATATTTGATTCTGATTCTGCTAGCAATGAAGTGGAGGATCTTCTCAAACAGTGTCCTGTTATTGCTTTGGTTCTGGCAGTTTGAGGAATTCGGCAACAATAGATGGAATTTTCCGAAATGTATTAATACCAACAGGATTGGCAGTGCATTTTATTCATGTATTTCAGAAAAAAACGACGATGTTTGATGACAGAAGGTGCAAAGTACGACTGACTTTCGTTTTTGTATTTGGAAGTTGTATAAATAATGATTTATTTGTTATTTCGATGCCTTCTTCTGATAAAATACACAATTCTTCACGCCGACAGGCTCCAAATAAACCGAAAATAGTTGCAACCTTACCCATCAAGTATTTCTCCTTAGAAGTCTTCTTTATAAACTTTTCAACTTGTTCACGAGTGAAAATTTTCGATTTTTTGGGACGATATCCTTCACTCTTCCATTTTAAATATGCTATTACCTTGAAATATTTACTAACATCCACACCTTTTTTAACAAGGTTGCCTGACTTTATCATTGAAAATTAGCTCCACAAAGTTGATGAACTCCATATTTTCGATTTTTCTTCTAAGTATGGCAGGAAAACATCTTCACTGAAGTTCCCTTCTGTACTTTTCAATATACACCAAGCCAGCAAATTGTTATATGCAATATGAGATTTTTCAGGTAGGAGGATTTCTTCTTCTTGCAGACTCTTCAATATCCAGAGGAACAACCAAATCGTCACTTTCATTAATTATTAGACTCTCGGCTCTAGACGAACATATTAAGAAGTTAACCCAAGACGCAAATTGGACAGGAACATAATTCAAATGACGTCTTTTCTCATTTGTTAGTAATCATAACGGTGGCAACTTTTGGCCATTCACAACAACCTTTTGATGACTTGAATATTAAAATGCATTTTGAAGTTTATTGTCATTGCAAATTCGCCCATTTCATTTTCAAAATGAGGCAGTTGTACAGAAAGCATTGTATGGTATTTGTGTTGAAAGTGATTTTATTTTGTTAGTAAAATTGTTCAATTCACTCCGCTCATTTCACAAACTTTTTCACTCACGAAATAAAACGTCACTTTTAACACTCATATCATAAATGACTATATGATGAAGAAACAAATCAACTAATATTTCAATATGTCAACAAATACCTGAGCAAGATATATTTATTTCAGCTACCACTTACTACTACAGCCAGCTAGTGCAAAACGGTAGAAGCGAAGTAAATCTGAACTAATTCAGAAATTATCAGAACCAAATATTCTTCATCAAAGTTGTACCTTTTCTGATATTTATATTTCATTAGAATCTGACTGAATCATGAATTATTTTTCAAAACTTCGGACTAGAATCTGAAGTTGTTCGTTTAGTGTTAGAATTCTGCATGCCATTTTTTGATTAAATGGACTGGATAAAAATGTTTTGGGATTATTTCATTGCCTGTAGCATCCTAATTGAAAAAATCAAGTTCTTTATCTGAAGATTACGCGAAGCATTGTGAAAACTGTCGAATACGCCTCATCCGTAGCGTCTCTCTGTGATCTCGACGCTTAATGAACTGAAACCTTGTCTGGTTTTCTCTGGACGCGACGCCAAACGAATACCTACAGATTATCGAGATTATAATGGTCTAAAACACCCGCGCCACCGTTGGAACTTTCCATCTACGAAATATGTGGTGAATCCATCATACAGAGATTATTGTTCGTTCCGACAGTCTGACAGTTCTATTAAAACGAGAGTAGAACCCGATTTCAGCTCCTCTTCAGCATCGAACATATCAGCAAATGAGGTGTATACGCTCAGTGTTACAATGTCCGTTTTCAACTCGAAGTCATGCGTGAAATTTTCTCGGATCTAAGTTGAAGCATTAATCAATTTATCGGGTTTTATTGAAGAGCTACCTCTAGAGGCAGTTGAATGCGTCAATTTTTCCTTTCATCAACTCTATCTCTCGTTGTCATTTAATTAACTTGATTTGCTAGATATCACACCATCATAATCTAGAGGTTTTTCTACTTGCGCATCATCATATATACTGCTCCACAAGAGTTAGGCATATCGTATTCAATCAGCGAGAAAATCGCTGTAAAATCATTCGAAACTCAATAATTCCTTGAATCGATCCAATAAAAATTAGTATGAGACATTTCGTCAATCTGGTCGCCTTTTTTATGAAGTTGTGTTCTTTGCTCATGCTTCATGAATGTTCTTATTTTGAAATGGAGTCAGTTTATCATCTGCTTCAATTTGAAACGAGTTTTCTGAAAATGCCAAGACGTAAATTAACAAACGCTGACGCTAATAGGGCTATCGGAATGCTACAGGGTGGCCTAACTCAGGTTTTTGTAGCAGAAAGGCTCCAAGTCAGCACAAGTTTGATATCTCGACTTTGGAATAGGTTCAGGGAGACAGGTTAAATTTTGAAAAGACCAAGTCTAGGTGGGCGACGAAAAACAATTCCTGCTCAGGATCGTTTCATCACCGTTTCGGCTAGAAGAAAGCCTACATATACGTGAAAAATGCTACGGAATACTCTTCATATTGCAGATGGTGTTCAAGTTTCCATCGAAACCATCAGACGACGTTTCAGAGAGGTGAATCTAAGTTCTAGACGCCCATTTAGAGGATATCTATTAACACATTCCATAAGCGTCAAAGACAGGAATGGGCTAGTCAACATATCAATTGGTACAATCTATGGCGTAGTGTTGTTTTCACTGATTAATTCAGATGTGGACCATTTTCAGATTCTCAAAGAATAAGGGTATGGACAATACTAGGTATACCCCGTAATCGTCGCAATGTCCAAGAAGTCCATCCAGTAGTGTTATGGTATGGGTCGGGATATGTTTCAACGGGCGCAGAGATCTACACATTTGTCCTGGAAATATGACCGCCTTTACTATAGGGAGCATGTCAATGATAATGCTTTTCTAAATTCTCAGCTTGGTATTCCACATTTACCAATACCTCCGCACTCACCAGATTTGAATTGCATAGAACATGCATGGGATATGCTCCAAAGAAGATTAGATAATCATGAACCCACCCTAAGATCCTAAAATCATCTAAGAAAGCTTCTGCCCTGTTTACGGAACCAAATTCCGCAAGACATGTTCAACAAGCTCGTGTGTAGTATGCAAAGGAGTTATCAAGGTGGTATTGATGCCCACGGAGGCCATATATTGTATTGATAGTCTTCAAATGCTTGAATTCTCTGGGAATAAAATCTCTATTTCACTCGATTTTTCTTAACCACCCAGTACACGCTGCTGAACTTCAGGCTAAAATTAATTTCATTTCCTGCACCTTGAAATCATTAATATGAATTTTCATAACAAAATCTCATTTAAACCATATATATTTTTTTAATTCAAGTCAATATCCACAACTCATGTGGAGCAGTTTATATAATGCAATAACTCTTTTAATGTCATATTATTCGCCACATCACTGGCTAACGCCGTAAGTATATCTCGAAACAGTATCACATAAATATTTTCTTTAAACCCATAAAAGATGCCTTAAAGAGATTTATTGTGTTCGAATCGCGAACGCAGAAAAATGAATGCATGAACTCCTTCCCATATAAATGCACATTTACAGAACAAAACTAATAAATTCTTCGATATTTCAGAATCTTCGTTTCTCAGAATGTAAACGATCTTGAGGAGAAAAAGACCACCATCTTCTTATGTTCCTGCCACTGATGTCTTTCGTAATCGAATCCAGAGGATATATCCTGATATACCAACCCTGCTTCCGGTGTTTTTGAATTACATAAATAAAACGCAATGAAAAGGAAACCCGCAAAAACTGTGGCAGACAATAGTCTAGGAAATCGGATCGATAAAGATATATAACGCCGATAGATTCTCTGTCGTGCTCACATTTGTTTCATGGAAAGTTTCGTCCCCTTGAATGTTGAGGAACTTGAAAATTCATATAAGACCTATGCATGTCCTGGAAACTTTTGGAATTTCAAGTTGCAGGTCGAATCCAGAGCATATTTATGAGGGTTTCCTTTTTTTTCTGGTTCGGAATCTTTTGAAAAAAAAATGTCGAATTGGTTTTTCAGCTCCACACTTTAGGAAAATTGCTTCAAAGGTCGAGGCCGACGTTTGTTTAACGAAAAATACAAGCAACAGATCCATATCAAGACAAAAATCACAAAAGACTGTTTCATGCACCGTTAAAATTACAATCATTGGAAATAAAAACTAATCAATCACTTGAAATCAATCAATACATTTACAGACAGTTCCAAAAATAGGTCAGATCATCTCTAGGACAGATAGAAAACTGAAATATAATTAGGATTTGTTTATCAAAAAAATTTAGTATTCAGGATGAACCTCGTAAAGAAAAAAAAACATTTTTTACGATTCTGTCTAATCTACTGGTAACATTGTAATGAAACTTTATATGGATATGTTCTGGAAGCTGATACATTCAATGAATTTGTATTTATGATTGTAATTCAAGTGAATTTCAACATCATTCAATCTTACACCAATAAGGTACTCAAAGGTGTTCAAATGTCCAGCGTTTTCACGACTACACACGTCTATCATTTTTCTAAAGGATTCATTAATCTTCAAAACTGTTGGGAGTCAGCTACGATTTCATTTAACTGACGTTGAATTCTGTTCTTCAATTCTTGAGGTGAATTTACCTTTGTAGCATAAACTTTTTCTTTGAGATACAACCAAACTGTGTAATCCAAAGAAGTAAAATCGCATGACCGAGAAGGCCAATGAATCGGAGCTTCTGCACCTCTAACAATCCTTCTTCAAAGTATACTTTTTTCAACTTCATTATTTTAAAATCAAAATATTCTGAAAAAGGAACCCAGTATCGAGTTTTATCAGGCGTACCTTTTTGATGTGAAATTAAATGATATTCAAGTTCACTTGGAATTTTAAAAAATAAATTCATTAGATGTATCAGCTTCCAAACACATTCCTATGAAGTTTCATTACAATGTTGCCAGAAGTTTCAGCTGAATCATAAAAAATGTGTATATATTTTATAAAGCCCTTCATCTTGAATACGGACGGCTTTACGAAAAATTTCACTGATTAAACATTGAACCCCAATTATTTTTCAGGTTTCTATCTATAAGGGGATCACCTTTTTTTTAACACCCTGTACATAGAGAGGTGGGAAGTCGATTAAGTAAGAACAACAATTATTTTTTGGCCCAAGTAAAATTCATCCAAAGATTAGAAGATGTTAGCACTCAATATTTATGCGTAGGCGTCCTCCTATATATTTATATATAATTATATTATTTATTTTTTTATTGATATAGTTTCGGAGTCTGAGTTTGGTGGAAATCGAAGGAAGGTTCAGAAGATCCGAAAATCCAATTTCATCCCAAGAGTGAGTTTCAATCGATATTCAGGATAACACTTCGAAAGTGAACTTCATGAAAATATCTTCTGTAGTTCTACGTTCAATTTGGATTGAGAAAGAGTCTGTATAAGAGCAATTCAGAGATTCAGTCCGCATTATTTCGCAGTAGCCTTCAGACTCGGGAATGCTCTGACATTCGCTCGTGCCCACAAAGTAATTTTCCAGAGAAAGAACGACTTGATGACTGCGAATTTCCCAGATGAGAACTCCTTATTTTCGTTGGCCAATCTCCATCTGAATTCTTAACGAAATCGACCGTTTCTTGTCGGTATTGTGGAGAGGGAATGTTCGAAACATGCATCCGATGTTTGCTGCCTCTTTCTGGACATTTTCCACCCCATTCGTCTTCGGCTCCTAAGTGAATCTTTCGTCATTACTGTCCCATCATCCGAATTTAGTCAGTTGTAATTGTATTAGTGATAATGGGGTCGACTGAAGACGAATCACAGCTTGAACGTCGTTAGCTCAGATGAAAAATGGCGTCTGATGAAGAAGTTTGTGATAAATGAAAATTCATTATGAAAGAGACACTGATTTGTGTTAGATAAGACGTCAAATAGAATGATTTAACGACTGAACACAGTTCGGTGAGAATCAAGCTCAATTCTCATCTTCTCTTATATCGAGTTATCAAGACATTTCAATATCAAATTATGTTTCAATCAACTTGATTGTCATTAATTGAGTTCCGAAAACCATCAGGTACACGTGTCTCCCTGAAAATTATAGTATACAGATAAAGATCATCTAATGAAACATAGGAATATGAATGCTAAATTCGAATGAGCTCCGAGTCTAGTAAAACAGTGGAAGCATCGAAATCTCATTGCGATTCGATAACAAATAAGGAACTGGACTGTTGGAATGGCAAGTCTCGGCAAGAGGGAGTGATCTCGGCTGTCGCGAATTGCAATGCACATTAGTCGCATCCGAACGTCAGATGTGATAGCTAGATGGTTTGAAAATAAACTAGATTCAAGTAAATCCAAATGTTCAAGGTAAAAGAGAAAATTCAAATCATAAAATGGTACTTCGGTGGTCAATCCATCGTGGAGAAAATAAATTCTTTCATGGTTGCCTTTGACGTTAGGCTGATACCTTCGCATGCGGCTATCTCCAAAATAATCGAAAAATTCGAGCAATGTGTTTACAAACATGCCATCATTGCAGGATTGATAGATCACCGAAAACCATCAGTGAAAGTCGTTTGAGGAATGAAGTGAATGTGTGTGCTGCTGTTGAAATCAGTGCACCTTGTTCTAGAAGAGAAATTGTTGAACAAGTCGATTCGGGCGCTAGAACTGTTCGAAATATTCTGAGAAGAAATGGTTACAGATCTTATAAGGTGAGAACATCTCAAGAAATTTTTCCTGAAAACCATTTCGAAAAAATGGAATTTTGTGAAATAATCATTATGGAAAAAGGAAATGAGAGTAGTTCATTTTTGAGCAATATCTTATCTAATATATAATATCTCAATAACTTAGTGTTTGGACAGGAATACTGGGGAATTACATCATAGGGCCATTTTTCATCGAGGGTAATCTAAATGCTTCAAAATTTTTGGAGCTTTTAAAAAATCAAATTATTCCGACAGCTACCAATTAATTTCGATGATGTCTGGTTTCAACAGGATGGCTGTCCCAGACATAACGCGAGAATCAACTGAATATCTGAGGACGACTTTTTCTGACCATGTCATTTCGACAAATAGGACGATCAAATGGCCCCCCAGATCTCCAGATTTATCTCCCAATGATTTCTTTCTTTGGGTATATCCGAAACATTTGGTGGATGGACAAGAAATTGAAAGAGCGATGAATATTATTGAATTAAAGTCCAAACTAAGCCAACTTTGGGCCAAAATAGCAAGTATGCCTAATTTTCTCAGAGATATGAGATTATCTCTATATAATAGATTTAGCTAATGTTTGGCACAACAAACCGGATTATTTGAATTTGGCGATCTTTCATTTCGCATATTTTAGAATTCGTTTTCCTCTTTTCATTTTCATGGAATAAATTTCTGATTTTTCATTTCTTCTTGTAGAATATATTTTTGTTTTTCAATTGCCCCTTTTTCTAGGATATGATTTATTTTCGAACCAGTTTTAGCGGAAAAGAATCAGAATACAAATTTCCACAGGTAATTATTTGTGTCATTCATTGAGGCAACTAAACTAAAATAAAATTGTCGTAGTACTTTACCTAATTGTTTAAAATTCTTGGTTTAAAATAATTTATCAATATTTATTGAAATATGAGTGCATAACCCGAACTGAGAATTAGATATGCTTAAAGCATGCATCAATTATTTCAAAATTATCTTCATCTTCTCTCGAAAAAATCATATCCTAAGAAAATTCATTAAGTTAATAAACTTCAATGCCAGTTCTTCCTTTGTCGAGGACATCACACAATATCCAATATCTCCCCTATTTCTCCCAAGTTGGATGCTTTGCAGCCATCCACTTGGAAGCAAACGCGAACAACGTCTGGGCGAGATGAAAACCATGCAAATTCTCCACATGAAAGGAGATTAACTATTAGATCTACTTTCTTCGGAGTTGGTCCCTCATAATTAGTTTACAGAACAATTCCAATGAGAAACACAACAATTGTTATGTCTCGCAGATATTAATCTCGAAACTGAGCCTCGGAAGAACTTGATGAACGCTCTAAAGCTTTGTTGAATTACCTGGAGTACATGAAGTGGAAGGTTTTATTTTACACGGGAGATGTATGAGGAATACCCAGAGTTTCGTGTGAAATGCGGCTATTTGAAGATGTTTTATTGTTCCTCCAATTCGTAACACTACGTAACTACGACATAAATTTTCGTTTTTAAGGTTAATTCATGAGTTCTTTTCTCCTTATAATATTATTATCAGATATGAGTTTTTTGTGCTAATTAAGATAGTTCCCTTGTTGACCCACTCACTCTGTAAGCGACCAAGAATGGTATGCAAGAGAGTAGGAGAGATCCTTAATTAGACCATCAATAACGGTGCTATGCTTTTATGGCCAATGCATTATCGTTGATTCAGATTACGTGTGACCGCTATCTCATTGTAACTACCCTGTATTTTCCCGTACGGGGCAATCCTCAGCCATACAACCTGATAATAAATCATTTCTGATATCACTGCTGTTATTTCTCTGCCACCCAGCAATGAATCAACCCTCTTTAGTGACTAAATGCTTGTTCGCGATGTAAGCCTGCTTAATGCTGAAATTATAATTCCTGGGAGGTTAAACCTCTTGAATATTAGTAGGTTTACAGAGATTTGAAGGTCTTACCTTCTCTAGTGGAGTAATCACTACTGCAGACTTGCTCTAAGGTTGCCATCGTGAATATGTTGCTTAAAGCAGAAGGTGAATAATGTAACAATAAATTATTTCATCTCTTCAGGAGAAAATGAATCGAGATTCTCCAACAGTAAAGGTTCGAAAATGGTCCATACAGAATTTTCAACACATTTTTTCAACTACAACTTCAACATTTTCTCGATAGAATGGAGTTTTTTATTATTATTATTATAAGAAGCGAATAATATCATAAATGGGAAGATAATTCTTTCCTGAAAAATTCTGGAGTACAAATTATTTCAAAAAAAGGTAGTTTCGGCTCTTGAAGCTTTAGATTCAGATGATTGTTGTTTTTGTTCCCTTCTTTGTTATCATTCTTCTGTCAGCTCATTTTCATCAGAGGAAATATTTTTTCTGAAAAATCTATTCATTTTATTCTGTAAAAGTAGTAAATATCGTGAATCAAGATGATGAGAAAGTAAATATGATTTTCCAATTACCCAATACTCAATAATGTGAGCTTCCTATTTTATGAAATCGTTTTTTTTTGTGAGGAGTACCTTGAAGTATGTTTGAAACTTTGATACACACTTTTTGTTTTATTCTTTAATTTTGTTCAGTTTCAATTTTTGGCGTATCTCAAAATTTTCAAGCATCATAAAACAAGATATTTTTCACAAAAAAAGCAGATTCCATAAAATAAAGAGATATACATGATTGAATGTTGGGTAGATGGAAAATCTACTATGATGAGATTCATGATATTGAAACTTCTCATCCCTAACATCGGTTCATTCCACAGTATAATAGGAACAACATTTTCAGAAAGTATATTTCGTTTGATGAAATATGAGCCATACTTTTGCTTAGAAATTCCATGAAATAAAGGAAAGCAACATAACTAGGGATTTAATCAGAAAATGGGCTTCAAAGTGTGTGTCATAAATCCAGATACTTCTTAAAAAAACAGATTCCCAATTTAGTAAGGCAACGGTTTTGACCTAAATCAGTCATATTGAAGAAACAATTTCCTGATTCGATTTGGCGATTTCGAACTTTTTGCAGCGTTTATTGCAATTAGTATTTGGAATTGAGGATATATTTAGTGTTTCTAATGATTTTTGTTGTGACTTTTCTCTCTCACTTTTTGTCTTTCGTACATTTTCTGTTCATAATTTTTTTTGTAATTTTTTACAACTACAGAAGTCAAACTTCGCTTTGAATATTTTTTGGTTCATTATTTAAATTTATTCACACATATCGTTTATTCACAAAACTATAAAATAATGTACGAAGAGCGTACCTTATGATGATTCTGCTTATCTGAAAGTTACAGCTTAAATTCATGATACCAGATAGTTTTTTCATGACACAGTCCATGCGACGTAAATGAAAAAATTCACAACTAGGTACCTACTCCTTGACACTTGATGGTAAAAATATTGGGTTAAATACCATTTATTGCCGGTTATATATATATTGTCACGTACTGATTGCAAACTTTTTTTTCCAATTCAGATTCCATTGGATTTCATAACTCTCTCGGAATTATGTATTTCAACTGCTTCGAAATTTTACTGACTGTTTTGAACTTTTCCGAACTGTTTTGAACTTTTCCCAACTGTTTCGGAATTTTTTTCAACTGCTTTGAAATTTTTTCAACCCTTTTGAAATTTTTTCTAACTGCTTTGGAATTTTTCCAACCTCTGCGAAATTTTTCCAACAGCTCTGAAATTTTTCCAAGTCCTTTGAAAATCTTCCGACTGCTGTGAAAATTTTCCAACTTCGTTCAAAAGGGGGGAGGGGTCATCACAACCCATCCCCCATTTGGGCCCGTCCCTGTTTGTATATGCACTTCAATGTTTAATAATTAGATAAACTTCTTGTGAGGAATTCCCTTGTTATTTTTCGATACGATCCTGGCAAAATTCTCACTTTTATGTCTTCATTTTACATTCAATAACGAAGATTCGATTCGAAAATTCCTCAAAACGATAATGCTTTCTTTCATAAAAGCAAGGGAGTACAAATCAGTCAAAGGCACACCAATTTGGCGATCTTGTGGAAAGGAATTCAGGAGTTCCTCAGTTGACTAGTTAATGTTGAATTGACAAATATCTCTCGGCTTTCCCCTTGAATATTCGATGGCCCGACGACGACAGGCTCTTTTAAACTTAACAAAAACCCATTTATCAGCAGTTTCGCTTATTCGAGGGTCCCATCTTTGTACTCCGCTCTCATGTGAGTTACTGCCTCCATTCAATTTTGAGTGAATCGATAAAGGCACAAAGAAACATCCAAACAGATCGGGTGAAATACTTCCAGTATGTCCGTTTTCGTGGAACGTTCGAAGCAATATTTCAGCCCAATGTAGGACGACGATTATGCCCAGAGCGCTATGTAACTGCACTTGTACGACTTCCCTTTATTCGATGTCTGATAGGAATGAATTTATGATGTTCAAAAGGAAATCTAAGAAAATGGCATCAAGAGGTATTGGACTAGGTCTCGGGAAGTAACTCGAGTTGAGGAATGGGTTCCAGAATAAAGCTCCAAGATTAACTAAATGTGCGATCAACAGAAGACTTATAAAATTCTCGTGATCCTAAAATGTCGTGAGGGATCGTTATCTTTGAATTATTGGGGAACAAGAACATATGGGTGATGCTGACTACAGCAAGTTCAGATCAGATATAAAGTCACTAGCAAAGACAACCGAAAATTGACCATCACCTTTGGATGGAATGAATCTAAAATGCTTCACTTCTAAGGAGAGAAAGTTTTCAACATAATTTTCCATTAACTCGAAGACGTCCCATTTTGAAATTCAGTTATTGATAAGTTGGTCCGGATTTCCTGAACAGGATCCAGATTAAATATGAAAGTCTATGGGTTAATTAAAAACCAGCGCCTTCACCATTTTGTATTCCAAGTCACGTTCTAATAGTCTCATATTCGGCACGCTTTCATCATTCTTAATGAATACCAAAAAGTGAGGTAACCCGTCAATAATTAGAAGAATTATTAAGGATTTTAAATTTCAAAAGCAATTCATCGTATTCCTTTTTTAATTTGATATTTCTCACCTCTCTACTTTATTTTTCAAATAGGAAAAGATAGATCGTGATACATCAATTGAAAGGTAATGCTAATCTTTTCAGTCATGTTGCTAAAGCAGAAATGGTTGTGTCGTTTTTCAAGTAAAACATAAAGAAATATACTGCTTCTCAATCTTAGAGAAAATCGCTGGAAAATCATTTGAAACTCAATAACAACCTGAATCGATCCAATAAAAATCAATATGAGACATTTCGACAATCTGGTCGCCCTTTTTCTGAAGTTTGGTTCTTTACATATGCTTCATAAATGTTCTTATTTTGAATTGGAGTCAGTTTATCAACGGCAGTGATTTGAAATGACTTCTCTGAAATGCCAAGATGTAAATTAACAAACGCTGAGGCTTATAGGCCAATCGGAAAGCTACAGGGTGACCTAACTAAGGTTGTTGTAACGGAAAGGCTCCAAGTCAGCCAAAGTGTGATATCTTGACTTTGGAATTGGTTCAGGGAGACAGGTTCCGTATTGGAAAGGCCAAGGCTTGGTGGGCGACGAAAAACAACACCTGCTCAGGATCGTTTCATCACCGTTTCGGCGAGAAGAAAGCCTACATCTACATGTAGAACGCTACGGAATACTCTTCAAAATGCAGATGGGGTCCAGGTTTCCATCGAAACTATCAGATGACATTTGAGAGAGGTGAATCTAGGTTTTAGACGTTCATTCAGAGGAGTTCCTTTAAGACGTGACCATAAGCGTCAAAGACTGGAATGGGCAAGGTAACATATCAATTGAAACGATCAATGGCGTAGTGTCCTTTTCACTGATGAATCCAGATATGGACGATTTTTAGATTCTTGAAGAATAAGTGTAAGAAAAATCCCACGCATGTCTCGTGATCGTCGCTATGTCCAAGAAGTTCATCCATTCCGAGGGGGTAGTGTTATGGTATGGGCCGGTGCACAGATATACTCATTTGTCCTGTGAATATGACCGCCTTACACAATAGGGAGTATGTCATTCACAATGTTTTACCAGATTTTCACTTTGCTTTTGATGAAACTTTTCAATTTCTAGACGATAACGCTAGACCGCACCGTGCAGCCACAGCTGAGAATGAGCGCGAGGAGCTTGGAATTCCAAATTTACCAATAACTCCGCACTCGCCAGATTTGAATTGCATTGAACATGCACAATTGGAAAACAGCTTCAAATTAATGAATAGAATCACAAATAAAACAACAAACAGAAAAAGACAGAAGAGTGGTATGGATCGTAAAGGGTGAGAGATTTCGAATTCAAAAAAGTATAGGGAGACTTCCGAAATAACAAATCCATAGGTTCGTGTATTTCCCTTAACAATAATTTGTAAAAGAAAAATGGTGTCATTGCTGTACTCTCCAATAAAAAAATGTGAATCATTTCCTAATTTTTTTATAAAAAACGGCAAGACAAATTCATTTTTCAGCCACAGAGGATTAAATAATAACCTTTCATTTGATGTATCACAATCCATATAATATTCCCATTTGAAAACATGAAGTAGAGGGGTGCGGAACTTAGGGGATGAGAAATATCAAGTTCAAAAGAGCATACGATAAGGTCCTTTGAATTAAAAAAAATCATTGGGTGCCAGAATTTACTTCAAGATTTATCATTCTGAAAGTTTTTTCTCGAAAATAATTGCAAATTCCAATGACGAACCCACTCATTCTTCTCTTTCTATTGCAGATGAAAAATTCAACAAAATATGAACCAGAACCTCCCAAATCACTCCAAGAAGATTACACGTCGTAAGCCTACACCCTTCAAGCTATGAACAACAGTGGCGGAGAGTCCCTCGCCAATATGGTGGTGACAACATCTCTACCAAATGCGTCGATGAACGACAGTAACATTATAGTGTCGAACATTACTGATTTCGTACCTCTGAGTGAAAGACCAGAAACCTACTTCGTTCCTATTTTATTCTTCGTGATTTCGTGGTTGGCACCCTTGGCAACGGAACACTTGTATGGATCTTCATGAAGCATCGGACCATGAGGAATGTTCCGAACACGTAAGTTGGATCTGTCCTGGATATTCTCATGCAAAGTGTTTAAAAAAAGATCCCTTCTCTAGGATAGATAGAAAACTGAAAAATAATTGTGGTTTGTTCAGTAATAAATGTTCACATCGTAACGCCATCCTTGGGCATTAAAGAAAACAAAATTATATACCCCCAACATTGAAATGAAACCATCGTACTTAGTAATTAATAATATTAATGATAAATAACAATACCAATACTTTATACCAGAATCAGTTATTACTTCATAATTTTCAAATTGAAGTATTACGAAAACGATACATATTACCGAGTTTTATCAAGATTACCCTTTTGGTGTAGATTAAAGTTATGTTTGAGTTCACTTGAAATTCTGCTCAATAAATCTAATATCGAAAAAGTTAAGTTCAATATTACTTGGTTCGAACCGTGAGTCTAGCGTCCTCTATCATAGTCAGACATAAAATCAAATTCATTAATTGTATCAGCTCCTTAAACATAATCCTATAAAATTTTATTACAATGTTGCCAGTAAGTTCGACCAAATCGTAAGATATGTGTATAAGTATTTTTTCTTCAATTCCTTTTATCTTGAATACGGATGGCGTAACGAAATTTTTTTACTGAATAAACCCCATATACACTGCGAGAAAAAATTAACGCACATTCTGAAAATCTCAATTTAAGTGAAAGTTAATTCTACATAGACACATTTACTGGAAGAAAAATTCAGGATTTCATCGAATCTTATGTGAAAGAAGAAAAATGAACGAATTTCAAAATACTGAAATGCTGATAAGTGATTTAATACTCGGTATTTCCACCCCTTGCTTTATTTACAGCTCGGCAACAGTTCATACCCAAAATGAGTGATCTTAAAATGTTGTGATCTAATCCTTCTCAGATTCCTCAGAGTTGGATTCATAAGTCATTAAGAGTAGCTAGATGATTTTCTGAACTTCTCAGCCTTCTATTGAGGTTGTCCCAAACCTGAGATCTGGACTTCTTGCTGGCCATTCCATTCGAGAGACTTTAACCTCTTCAAAGTACTCCTGAACGATGCGCGTACGATGGGGTCTGGCATTATCGTCCATAAAAATGAAATTTTCACCAATTTATGGGGCAAATGGCACTACATGCTCTTCAAGAATGATCCTTAAATACTTATCAGCTTTTATAGCAAAATTATCAACGATCACTAGGTCTGTGCGAGCAGTCAAAGATATTCCACCCGATACCATGATCAATGCTCCCCTGAAACCAGTAGTATTCAGGAAATTGCACCGAGCATATCTTTCATGTGGGCGTCTGTATACAAGGGAACGTCCATCACAATGGTGGAGGCAGAATCTTGACTCATCTGTGAAGGAAACTCTTTCCCAAACGGCCTCTTTCCAATGGATATGCTCTCTCGCAAAATCCAAACGCTTCCTTCGATGGGCTGGGGTGAGAGCTGAGCCTTTCTGCAATTCTTGTGTATGTCCACCCTTCTTCTCGCAAAACTACCACTTGGGCACATTCCTCCTGGGTAAAATTGCGTGTTTCGCGTCGCATAGCGATCAAGTGTAGAAAATCAAACGAAAGAAAAACTATTGATCAATAGAATTGATCGAGAACAACTGATTTTAGAATGGAACCAATACATTCAAAATCTGATAATATCATCTTTTTTATTCTTGCTCGGAAAAAAAATCTGTATTGGAGAAAAACGTTGAAAATGGATAACATATGCTAGCATAATTCTGATAAAAAAATTATCATTGAGAACACATTCAGTTGTAGAATAAGTTCGAGATTTCCATAATGTGCGTTAATTTTTTCGCGCAGTGTATTTTTCAGTTTTCTATCTAGCCTACCAACGGGATGATCTCTTTTTTTTTAAACAAACTGGATGAAGATGGTTTAAAACTGTAAATTCTACATAAAATTCTTGCATTTTTCAGATACATCCTGTCGTTAGCCATAGCAGATCTCCTAGTAATAATTAGCAGTGTCCCATTCACTGCCATCATATACATAGTGGACCATTGGCCTTGGGGTGAGATGATGTGCAGGATATCCGAAACAGCGAAAGACATTTCAGTTGGAGTTTCGATATTCACCTTGACAGCTCTGTCTGGCGACAGATTCTTCGCCATTGTCGATCCGCTCAAGAAGTTTCATACCAGTGGTGAGTACCAGTTGTTTTATGGTCCAAATCGATATGTTCCGAAAGTTACGGATGCTGCAAAAAGGAAAACTGTGAAAATGGACACTCTGCGTGATTAAATATTGTTTGACAGTTAGAAATACGAGCTAGGGGAATCATCGATCATGAAAGCGTCTGGAGAGTTTCTTTGGATGACTGGGAAGATCCCAAACTTCCTTCAAAGTATTCAAGTATCATCTTAAGTAACAAATGGATCGAACGAAGTCGTGACCCCTATAAAAAATCCGTGTGAGTTTCCAATTTGTTTTGTAGGCACCTGCTACAATGTCTAGAAGAATGAGCCAATACAATAACATAGATATTTCGAAGTAAAACATTTCTCCCAAAAAATTTAAGTGCTCGTGGCTTATCTAACATTCTGCAAATCAAAGGGTGGTAACGGTGAATGAATATTTCAACACTTTTCTCTATTAATTCACAACATTGCTTGTTTTACTGCATTGTATTTGTTGATTGTCGTGACTCCATACCATCTGCACAATGAAATTCATAGTTCTTTGGTTGATTATGGTAATTACCTTTATGATTCGGGGTTAAATTCAGATTGTTATCTGTTCTAATAACTGGTTAGTTCTAGCTTAAACAGGTCTCCTGAAAATTGGGAATTGAAGGAGGTGAAAGTTCCATGTACAAACATTTTGATGAAACTATGATACGCACACGAACGCATGAAGAATAAAGGTTCCTACAAATCCCCAAACTGATAGATGACAATATTATGTTACTTGACCTGTTTGAAATAGTATATTTTAAAACAAGTTGTAGAATGGGTTCCTATTCTAACATTAATGTGAAATTCTAAAACGAACGACGAAGGAGAGAGTTTTCGAAAGCATGAGTGTTGGAATTGCTTTCTTCAACAAGTATTAGACGATATTTTCACTACTTTAGTCAAGTTTTGTGGAAGACTGTCGAAGTTCAAAGAAAATTCAGTTTGTGACTTTTGTATTGTATCTTGGCAGTTGGTGTGACTTACAAAATTTGACAGATCACTGAATTTCAATCGATTTGATTCGAAAATTGATTGGATCGGAGGTCAGTACTAACAACCAAAAAACGAAAAAATTAACTCAAAACTATGCTGTAATGAGTTTCATTACAGCACTGCTTTTAGTAGTGTAATGAACTCATTATGATACTGAAATGGAGAAATATCTATATTTATGGATGTAGTATTCCTTCAGAAACCTCAGATTAGATGATAATAATATTCTCAATCGTGACTCTTGTGATTCTTAGGATCCAGGGTGAAAAAAGTTGCAAATAAACTTAAGAATGTCTCCAAATAATTTGACGGTTCATGTGCCAAACACCCTGTATCTAGGGGGGTTTTAGTACCTATTGAAATGAATAATATCAACTCCTATTCAGTCTGAGATATTTGGAATATTAAGCTTCTTTCAACAGCACGATCCCTTTATGCTTTGTATTTCTTAATGAGTATTATTTGGCATCAGTTTATCTTACGACATAATGTTATGATGCTCTACATTCAGCTCTACTAAAGGTTGAATATTAACCACTTTTGCGCATTTGAGCGCCTGATGAAAATTGAGGAGAGTTGTTTTGTGAATTTTTTCTAGATGAAGAAGACAAATAACTATAAAAAAACCGAATGATATAAAAATGACTTTATTAAACCTACACAGCCACAATATCAACAAAGACAGATCCAGATAATGAACCCCTGGGATTTTATTCAACTCTGCGTACCCCTAAACTTTCCCAAAGATCATACAAACATTTCATCATGAACAAACAAACGAGGATGAGTGGGTTGAAACCATCATAAAGATCAATCTTTCTAACCTCCAGCATTCGCAAAAAAACACCCGTGGGAAAATACAGTTTTTCGCCAATTTAATCGCGCGTTATGAAGAAATGGACAGTTCTGGGGCGAAACTTTTAATTGTGCCGTTCAAGATGAATAATCAGCTGAAGCTGGGAGATATCTCCCAAGTGGAATTTTCCCTATACCGAGTGCTGTTTAGGTTGAAAGCTTTCCAGAAGAGTCGGGGAATAATTTGAATGAATGTTGGGAAAGCGGATGAATTTCCTGATGGGAATGGGTGCCGGGATAATTGAATGCGAAGTATGTGATTTAGTGAAATAGGAAGGCGGATTTATGGTCGTTTTTCTAGAACGTTTAGGGAAGGTTTAGAGCCCTCCGAAATAATTTCAATATTAATATTCTTTAGGGTGCGTCCTTGTGGATGTGTCAACAATTAATTTTCATATGTTATTCATTCGCCGAACGGAGAAATTCAGTTACATCAAATAATAAACCAAGAAGACTGATTGCGGAAAAATCTCTAGGTTGGAGTAACTTGAATTTGTAAGCGGTCTTATTGATTATCAAGGTTATAAGTTATAACCACTTCTTTTCAGAACGATATCAGGAGATCCTTTGATAGAATACAAAGGTTAGCATTCTGGTCTTCATTTATCTGCAAAAACTAATCGTTTGGATAATCCAACTCGGTTTGTAAAAATTCTTCGGTCTGGGGCCATGATTTGGATCATGTTATGACAAAAAATAAACCTCTAAATAAGTAATAAAATCCAAAAATTTTGTTTTCTGAAGATAAGATCATGAACATAAAGTCTGTATAAAAGAGAATTCAGTAGACTAGAGTTTACGAAGCATGAATCATGTATATTCCAATACCGGATTATCAAATGACAAATTCAAATAATAATGAAACAAGGATTTTAATGACAGAACCTACTAATTATAAGAGCAAAATTAAATATCATTTACATTTTGTTGGTCGATGATACTCTGGCTCAATATATTAGAGAGGATTCTATTTGTATTAATTTATTGGGCAAAGAAGTGAGATTTCGAAAATCAATAAATCGACTTCTGTGTGTCCCCCCCCCCCATTGTCCCTAAATGAATAGAAAAGGTGTAAGTTTTCAGAGACTGGGACAGAAAATTTAAAAAAAAAATTTCAGAATATTCAGAATCCTCCCAGATTAATGCTCAGTCAATATCGAATAAGATGATATGATTAACTAAAAAGCAACAATGTAAACCTTGTGAATCATTCATAGATTCAGTGAATCTCCCAACAAAAATAACGAATCAAATTTTGTTATCCTAGATGCCACATTTTGAATTTTCCATCAGTTGGCATAAATTTTTCTTTGATCGAGCTACCCTCGCTACGACATCGTTATATTTACATTAATTAAACGGCATCATTTTTATGACATTCACAAGATGAGATCTAGATGGTCCTCCGCTTTTATGGTGGCATAAAACGCGGTTGATTGTTAACCGAGAAAAGGAACTTCAAGGAAAGGGATGTTCCCTCTTCTGCTGCCACTGAAATTAATCAACGACTCGAATTTTACATTAGGAAGCAGTAAAGACCAGAAGTTCTTATCAGAGGAATAATGAGTGACCCAGAGAAAAAAGGTCTACAATTCTTGCGATCCTTCATTTCAATAACAATAATAATTGAAAAGGTCCTTATTTTGACCTCAGCGAACTCTCTCTCTCTAATTTTCAATGTCGATGTTTTTATTCACATTAATAATGTACCTTGAATAAAGTCAGATGAAGAGGGTTATTTTTAATAATGTTCGCAAGTAGAAAAAGGAGTTTTCAGCAATACAGGGTGTACCAAGTTCGACGGCCTATTAGGCGTTTCTGGAGAACTAGACTTATTTGAAATATGAAAATTGGTATTATGATATTGTTTGACATTTTCTACCGAGCTAAAATATCCTTAGAGCCTGACCACTTTCAGGTATACAGGGAGCGAAAAAAAAATTTTCAAAATTATTTTTTTCTGTTTTTTTCGTTATCGAATTTGACAGAGTATGCAATTCTGAATTCATTCGTACTCAAACCGTTTCATTCTTCGAAATACTTTCTAAAATATCCAGAAAAACCTGAAAAAAAAGAGAGACAAGAGTATTCGGTATTTTGTTTTGTTTTTCTTAATCTAGATACCCTAAGCACAAACAGTTTTCACATTTTTGAAGTCGAAGACTGTGGAAATATTGTACATTTTCAGAATTTTGAAAAACTCATCACAGGGTGTTCCAAATGTTGGGTCAAAAATTGGGATCAAGATTGGCCCATAACTTTCGTTTTTCAAATTAGAACCCTATTTTTTTATGATTGCGTTGGATTGTACGAAGAGAAATAATGATAACGTTCTAACATGTAAATGCTCCTAAAATTGATAATTCTTGAGTTATTTAGGATTTTCTGATTTTATGACGTACGTAGCGTCAAATTCATTAAATCTGTTTCATTTCAACTATGACCTTGGTCATAGAAGATAAATCATTCCAATAACTCACTAGTGACACACACTTGAATACTCAAATCGTTGCATTCGTCAAAATACTTTCCGAAATATCAAAAAAAAACTAAACAAAAAAAGGCAGATGAGAATATTCGGTATAATGTTTGCTATTTCTTATCTGGATATCTTAAGCACAAACTGTTTTCACGTTCTTGTAGTCGAAAACAGTGGAAATATTTTACATACTAAGAATTTTGAAAAACTCGTCATAGAGTGTTCCAAATGTTCGGTCAGAAATTGGGATCAAGATTGGCCTATAATTTTCGTTTTTCGAATTAGAACCCTATTTTTTCATGATTGCGTTGGATTCTGTGAAGAAAAATGATGATGATGTTCTATAATGTTGATACTCCTAAAATTAATACTTCTTGAGTTATTTAGTATTTTCTGATTCCGTGTCGTACGTTGCGTCAAATGCATGAAATCTGTTTCATAACAACAATGATGAATGAATTGAAAAAAATGTGTGTCACTAGTGAGTTATTAGAATAATTTATCATCTATGACCGAGGTCATAGTTGATATGAAACAGATTTAATGAATTCGACGTTACGTACGACATAAAATCAGAAAATCCTGAATAACTCAAGAATTATCAATTTTAGGAGCATTAACACATTAGAACATCATCATCACTTCTCTTTGTACAATCCAACGCAATCATAAAAAAATAGGGTTCTAATTTGAAAAATGAAAGTAATGGGCCAATCTTGATCCCAATTTTTGACCCAACATTTGGAACACCCTGTGATGAGTTTTTCAAAATTCTAAAAATGTACAATATTTCCACAGTCTTCGACTTCAAAAATGTAAAAACGGTTTGTGCTTAAGGTATCTGGATTAAGAATAACAAACATAATACCGAATACTTTTTTCTCTTTTTTTCTTCAGGTTTTTCTCGATATTTTGGAAAGTATTTCGAAGAATGCAACGATTTGAGTACGAATGTATTCAAAATTGTATACTCTATCAAATTCAAAAACAAAAAAACAGAAAAAATAATTTTGAGAATTTTTTTTCTCTCCCTGTATAACTGAAAGTGGTCAGGCTCCAAGAATATTTTAGCTCGGTAGATAACGTGAAACAATATCATAATCCTAATTTTCAGATTTCAAATAAGTCTAGTTCTCCAGAAACGCCTAATAGCCCGTCGAACTTGGTACACCCTTTATATTATTGTTCATAAGTCTTCTTGCATTCTCGTGAACATAATGAAAGTTTGAGAGTCCAATTCGCAATTTTACTTTGTCAACTTAAAAAGGAGATACCATTATACTATATTCAATCCACCTCCTTCTGATGGAGTCGACATGAGTGACATCGATATAATCGATTATTCAATATCTTTTTTTTTCAGGAGGTGGCAGAAAGGCAACCCGGATAACACTCTGCATTGCAGTCTCTATATGGGCCTTGGCAATTCTCTGTGCGACTCCTGCAGCTATAGGGTCCCACATCAAAGACATCTACGATGAAGAGATGAATATCAATTTCTCAGTATGCTACCCCTTCCCGGAAGAGTGGTTGGATGGGAATTATCCAAAAACTATGGTTTTGGTCAAATTTCTCGTTCTCTACGTCATTCCACTGGCCATCATAGCCATATTTTATATGAATATGGCTAATCACCTCATTATCAGCACAAGAAATGTACCAGGAGAAGCCCAAGGCACCCAGAGACAGGTTAGTGATAAGAGGTTATCGTAGAATACCAAGTGTTTATATAAGAAGTGTCTCTAGAAAGTATGTGGACTGAGGCTCTCACTAAAGCAGAGATTTTTTTTCTATGTTGGCTACACTGTCGTATAACTCTTCTCTTGAATTTAAGAACAAGAAAAAAACTAGTCCAGTGCGTTAACGACTGTGTTCATACATATTTTTCTTGTCAAACATGTCGTTAGAGTACAAAATCAGAATCGTTATCCTTGCGGAGAAAAAATATCCACATGAGATTCATCCTGAGCTACGAACTGTTTATGGGGAAGGTCATAGGTCTTAGCAGTGTATAGAAGTGTCTGTACGAATGTATATGACGATCTGAAGAGTTTTAGTCAGATAAATCAAAGCATCTGTGTTTTAGCAAAACAAAGGCATTATAATTATTTCTAATAAAAAAAGATTTTTCGTCCTTCGTTGCATTGGTGCCTTGGGATTTTTCTGAAACACACATAACCTATATTGTTAGGGGGAAATAGGGAAAAGAGGTCTGGTCATTCTTTGTTTCCTTGCTCTTCCAAAGAACATGGTTCTTGGATTCATCACAACTACTTAAGCTCGCACACCACGACAAGGTGATGACCAATCGTGCGAGTATTGTAAGACCCAAAAAAAAAATAGGGGAGAGCTATTCAACATAGGAATGTCATGAAGCATTCGGAGGGAATGTTATGAATCATTCTACGAATTCCTCTGACTAGACGCTTTAAGATTACCATTTGTTCCATTCCCTGAAAAAGCACAAGCTTGGAAAAAATTCTACAACCAATTTAAAAAAATTTGATTTCTTATGTTCATGAACTTCCCGAAAAAATCGAGAGAATTGGTTCTAAATTCAACATAAGAACTGTTTTCAAGACAAAAGTGATTTACGATCTATATTAACGAAAACTTAATGAGAACCAAAAATCAAGAAATTGTAGTTACAATATTTTCTGTGTTTGTTGAAAATCTTAAACAGAAAAAACATCAAGCCCCTCAGAAATTAGAAAGCGAGAACATAAGAATAACATTAAAAATAGAGACATTGGAAGATCTCAAATAGCAGATCATGAGTGTTCCAATACCGGCAATCATATGATGGATTGGAATAGCACAGAAATTCTAATAACGGAATCTGATAATTATAAAAGAAAAATCAAAAAATCAGATTGTATTTTGTTGGATGAGGCTAATTATCTCGGCAATCATTCAGTAGGAATAGAATTTGGATGGATTTATTGAAAAAAGAACTGGTTTCAAGGAATTTTGAAATAAAATAACAATATCAGCATCTAGTCATCAATATTGATCTATGTTCATCATATATTGACAAATTGAAAAATATTGTTACGAAGTTGTATGAAAAATCGAAAAAGTCTGACTAATAAGTCTGATTTAAGACTCCAAAACGTTACGCTTCAGAGTTCAAAGTGTTTTTTTTTTCATTGTAAGGTAACAATTTCTTCTTGTAAAGTTTTGGCCCCTGACAAATTAGTGCTCAAATTTTTACGCAGGGGCCTTTTTTCTATTATTTAAATTTTTTTCTGATTGTTTCATGTTCAGAAATTGGGAGAGAAAACCCAAATAAAGTTCCCAGGAATATGCAAAGACCTCCCAGATAATATTTCAATAGATATCTGGAGGATACTTGGTGTTAGATTGTACCTCGAACGCTGAATTTCTGAGTGTCTGAGTGTATTTCAGTGTCAGGAATTCAGCATTCGATTTACAATTTTAGACCAAGAAGCCTCTGAAGATGCCTACCGCAGTTGTAGATGTTATGTGAAATTATTCCTAATGGACCTCGGCCAATAAGCCAGGAAGACTCTCTTAATATCAGTATATCTGTTCGTGAAAGCCTTAAACTATTCATGAGTACACTTACTTTCTGAACACGCCTTGTACATGTGGTTGCTGATAAGTTTTAACGTAAATAATTTATCGTGCATGAATACTTCAATTATCGAGATATGGAAAATTATATAGTAACTTACTTCATCTTAATCTCAATCTATCTACATTTCGCTCAATAATTGAAGAAACAGAAAAATTTTCAACATTTTTTTATGATTTTCAACAGGATGACCGTATGGGAAATAAATCATAAAAAAATTTCAGAATGTTTCAAATTTTTATTTTTGCTCTACACGCATGGGCAAAAGTTTTCAAGCTAGACCGATGCTAAGGTTGCTTAGCCTGTTCATTTAGCTCTTAATTGATTTTTATCACCCTAGGATGTGACCATTTCTCCTCGAGATATCTGATTTTGAAAGCAAAAAGATCCTTTCTAACTCAACTGCCGATATCTCCGGAAGTACTGACCACCTAGCGAGTCGACATGCGGTTTTTTTCTGCAGAAAATTTTCTACAAATATGTGTCATGGTTAATTCAAAAATATTCTTTTTCGCCTGTAACTTCAAAATGAAAAGAAAAAAATACCATTTTGCCATTTTTTGGTTAATGGACTTTATATTCGTGAATATTGGGAAAAAAGCTCAGGTTATATGAAAATTTCACAGCCTCATGTAATTTAAAGATTAAAGCCCCCTCAGGGCAGATCGAAAGATTCAGACGTTTTCTTGGACCGATTAATTGAAATTTTGAAAAAAATAAAGAAACGAGATTTTTGTTTCCTGAACTTATTTTTTTAAATCTGTGTTTTACCGAATAATTCCAAAAGTTTTCAATAAACGTGTTTTCTAATACGTTGTCGCTCAGAATTTCGCTCAACGAGTACCGTGGGCAGCTTAAGGCTGTCAACTTCAAATTTATTCAATGAATTATTCTCTTAGGAAAATGAAGGTTTAAATGTGCTCATAGCTCCAGTGGAAGTCAAGCAAAAACATTCTCTTTTTTTTTATTAAATTTTTTTTTCAAATTACCGAAACTTCTTAGTTGATTTTTCAATTAATGATTCATCCTCACAAAATTAAACCAATTCGAGTAGAGAATGAAGAAATAATGTAATTATTGATTGATTCAAAAGATCAGTTCAAATTTATGGAACAAAAGTCTCGTTCCCTTGCTTTTTTCAAAATTTCAATCAATCGGTCCAACAAAACCGCTGAACCGATCCATCCACCGATGAAGAAGGGACTTGGGGAATATCAGTCTATAAAATTACCTTATAACCTAAGCTCTATTCTCAATATTGACGAAGATACAGTCCATCAATCAAAATATGGCAAAATGCCATTTTTTTGCTATTTATTCACGTTAACGTTTGAGCCAAAAACTATTTTTTCTTATTTAAGCATATCAGATTTTTGAGTGGGAATTTTTTTCCAGAAAAAAACCACATGTAGGCTTGCTGGGTGACTTGTTCCGAAAATATCGGCAGTTGAGTGAAAAAGGATCATAATGCATTCAAAATTGAATATCTCGAAAACAAATGGTCATATTCAAAGGTCGTGAACAGAAAATTAGAGCTGAAAAAACAAGCCACTGAACCTTCTCATCGGTCAAGCTCGATAAAATGTTTTCATGCGCGAAGAAAAAAAATAATAATTCAAAAAATTTTGGAATTTTTTTTTATCTATACGTAGATTGCATAGCTACGGGTAATCCGAAAAATGTTTAACCAATAAATTGAGAAACTAGAGTTTCGAAGCATCAGATATGAGTTTTTCTATTTTCAATACGACCATATTTCACTAAGATACAGCTTTTTGAAAGTCACAAAAAATGTTGAAAATTTTTCTGTTCTTCTAATGATATATTGAATAAGATACTAAAAAAACAATTTTTTTACAGATAAAGGCAAGAAAGAAGGTGGCTATTACTGTTCTCATCTTCGTCTTAGCATTCGCCATATGCTTCTTGCCTTTCCACATGTATCTGCTGTTTTTCTACTTCTATCCGAACTTCAACGAAGTCTACAACGCTTTCTGGAACTACTTCAGGATTGTGTCTTTCTGTTTGTTCTACCTCCACTCATGCTCCAATCCTGTGGCCCTTTATTGGGTGAGTGGTGCTTTCAGGAAGCACTTCAACAGGTGAGTTCAAGAAAACAAATATTCACGAAGCGCTCGCGCAATTGATTTCTGCTTTCATCGTTAGCTTTAACGTATCGTGTAGTGCCTAAAACCCGAGACGAGAATATTTCAACTGAATCCTATCCAATTACATTGCTTCTGCATTCTTTCAATCAACACCACTAATAACGCCTCTAATTGACCAATTCCCTTTCTGCCCATTCTTCCAGATTAGAAGAAAAGTTCGATTCTGCTCTAGTTGCCCACTAATTCGGGAGCCAAGAAAATGGAATTACTGAACTCTTCAGCTTACTGGTCCGAAATTCAAGTTCGACGGATTGGTTCACTTGAGTTCCGAATAATTGATTTCTTCCAGTCAGATCGTATAAATTTCCTCTGATGTTACAGCGGCGGCAGAAGAACTTTTATTGGGGAATGAGGAGATTGATTTCTTTGTCTCTGGTGATGAAAACGGAAAGATCCTTTGTTTGGGAATTCCACAGAACAAACTCTCAGATGAACTTACGTCAACCTCATTTTTTTCCATTCATTTATTCATAAAAAAAATACAAGGTCATATGAAATTATAATTCGACAATATTCTGAAAAAAATTATTCTGCTCCTTCTTTTTTACAATATCAAGCCTCGAAGTGGAGTCACGTTAGTTGTTAATTTTTGCCGAAATTCGTTTCAATTCAACCTGTCATATCTCTCGAAGCATTCGTTGAAAACCTATGTTAGGAAAAGTTTATTTCATCAGGAATACATATCGCAGATGAGGTTTACACTCGTTTTAATATTCATTCATTCCAAGTCATTCAAAAAGAATTCGTTGAAGGGCACGTTATTTTGGATTAAATTGAAATTACTAGAATTGGTTATCGTGAGTTATCTTCGAGAGTTACACATATGCCACCGTGGATATTTTCCGTAAAAATTTTTGAGCCTCTTTATCTTAGGAGACATTTTCAGTATTCTGTAGGGTGTTTCCAGAAAAGGTGGTCCCGTCTGATGATACATAGAAAACTGAAAAATAATTGGGGTTTGTTCAGTGAAAAAAAATTATACATATTTTGCCGAAACAACTGGAAACATTCTAGAGAAATTTAATAAGATTATACACTGCGCAAAAAAATTTACGCACATTCTGAAAATCTCAATTTTAATGAAAGTTTACTCAACATTGACTCAAAAACTTATTTTTTATGTTCTCTCGAGAAGGTTTTGAACGAAACAAGACACATTAAATGGAAGAAAAATTCAGGATTTCACAATATTCAAAATACAGAAATGATGATAAGTGATTTTATACTTGGTATTCCCTTCCCTTGCGTTGAATTCAGCTCGGCAACGACGGTTCGCACTCAAAATGAGTGATCTTAAAATGTTCTGCTCTAATCCTTCCCAGATTTCTCCGAGTTGGATTCATATGTCATTGAGAGTAACTGGATGATTTTCTGAACTTCTCAGCCTTCTATTGAGGTTGTCCCAAGCCTGCTCAATCGGATTGACATCTGGACTTCTTGCTGGCCATTCCATTCAAAAGACTTCAACCTCTTCAAGGTACTCCTGAACGATGCGCGCACGATGGAGTGTGGCATTATCGTCCATAAAAATGAAATTTTTACTAATGTATGGGGCAAATGGCACTACATGCTCTTCAAGAATGTTCCTTATATGCTAATCAGCATTCATAGCTCCATTATCAACGACTACTAGGTCTGCACGAGCAGTCAAAGATATTCCACCCCATACCATAATCGATCCTCCCCTGAAATCAGTAGTATTCAGGAAATTGCACTGAGCACATCTTTCATGTATACAAGGGAACAGCGATCACAATGGTAGAGGCAGATTCTAAACTCATCTGTGAAGAGAACTCTTTCCCAATCAGCTTTTTCCCAATGGATATGCTCTCTCGAAAAATCCAAACGTGCCCTTCGATAGGCTGGGGTAAGAGCTGTGCCAATACATTCAAAATCTGATTATATCATTTTTTTTTCTGCTGGGAAAAAACATCTGTATTGAAGAAACACGTTGAAAGTTGATAACATGTGCATGCGTAATTCTGTTAAAAATAATTTTCATTGAGAACACCTGCAGTTGTAGAATAAATTTGAGATTTCCATAATGTGGGTTAATTTTTTTTCGCGCAGTGTATTTCGGGAGCTGATGCATCCACTAATTCCTTTTTTCATGTGACTCTCATAGAGTTACACGATTCGTACCAAGTAGTATTGACCATAACTTTTTTAATATTAGATTTATTAAGCGAAATTTCGAGTGAACTCGAACATCATTTAATCTTTTACCAAGAAGGTAATAACCGATGCTGGCATAAAGTACTGATAAAGTTATTATTAATATTAATTAGTAGGCACGCACCCACCGCACTTTAATGGAAGGTGTCCTAATTGGTTGAGTCCCTCTTTACCTAATCGATGGATTGGTAGAGATGCGAACCTCTGATTCATTGGCCTCTTTGGCGATTTTTATCCCTTGGATTACACAGTTTGATCGTATCTTACAGAAAATGTTCATGCTGCAAAGATTAATTCACCTCAATTGAAAGACAGAATTCGACTCCACCTAAATGAACTCATAGCTCACTCCCAACCGTTTAGAAAACAGGATGGACATACCTATCCGTATAAAGTTTCGTTACTATGTCGCCATCGTGAAAAATGTGTATAATTTTGAATATGGAAGGCATTAGGAAATTTTCTAACTGAAGAAGCTACAATTTTTTTCAGTTTACTACCTCATTTTGAATCACCCTGTATAGGATTGAATTTCATATGAAAACCTTCTCTACACTGAATTGAACTCTGTATCTGTAAAGATAAACAAATAAACATTTGGACTTTCACATTTATAATATTCAGAAAGGATGGTCTGTATAAAAGGATCATTTACGTAGTTGTTATTGCCAGAGCACTCAATTACATAGTTACCGAGGCTGTATGATATTTTATTCTCTCCAACTCTCATTAAAGTTCGAATGGGTAAAAGTTTGTATAGTGCAGTTTTTCCAATTTTTTTTGCTTGGCAACTTGCCCCACTCTCCAATGGAAGTTTAAACACAAAATGAGGTCAAAATGGTATTGCCGTTATTGATTGTTTCTTGAACAATTAGTTTTTCATTTCAATCTTCATGTATTATTGTGAATATTTCCCTCCTGTCAAAAACTTCATGTTGATAGAATGCAATTATCGAAAATTACAGCGATAATTGCATTGTATAGAGCGAAAGATCCCTGCGATAATTGCACTGCTGGTATCCATAGCAATTTCGGAGAAATATTCCCCCGAATTACACTCGTGCATCAAAATGACCTGATAATTCTGCATTCCAGCGTGTTGTCTTTGAAAAACTGCATTCGGTCATTTTCATTTTTGGAGAAAGAGCCCGACACCGAAGGTGGAGGGCTCTTTCTCCAAAAATGAAAATGAGCTCATGCAGTTTTTTGGCAACACGCTGTCATGCAAAATTATCGGTAATGTTGATGCACTTGTGCAATTACTTCCGAATATTTCTAGGTTACTAATTGGCGAATGCGCCGGGCATAGGTTGACTTTCATGAAATTTTCCAATGTTTCTCGCAACTATTTGAATTTTTCCTTCCCTGAAAGCCTTCTCCAGACTATACCGAATACAAAAACTAAAAAGAAGTTTACGGAATTAGTCTGATGCGATTACATCGCAAAAAAGCTCCATTCCAATTCATTTAGGTTAATGGTTGATACACCTACTCACGAGATATTCACTAGTTTCAATGAGATTGGAGGTTCAAATGAATATGCAATGGAAACTTCCCACGGATTTAAACTCATTCTTCCTCAATTGAGTTGTTGTTTTGTTTCATTTTCCCATTTGAAGGAAGCAAAAAATAAGTGCCTTTCCACTGTGTACTGTTCAACGAAATCCAAACAGTTCCGATCACTTTGCGTCAACCTTAGATACTTCATTTTCCTCAAGTTACTTTCTCGGAGCACCGCCCCTCTTGTGTCTTCGGCATCCGATACATACTCCCTTAATTGCAACAGGATATCTTCCCCCAAGAACGTGAGAATCCGGTCAACCGTGCTGTCCCAATTTTCCCACAACCAGATGGTGTTGATTGGCTGCACTGGATCTGGACATCCCTAGGGAGTATTTCTGATATCAGTTATGAATTATGGAGTTGACCAGAAGGTTCAGAAGAAGTGCAGGAGATAAGGATTATCCTAAGAGAGATTTTTTGGTGATTTATTCGAAATTTTTTCGATAAAGGGAACATTCATCATTCAATATAATTACCGTCTATCATTGATGTCATTAGCACTTTGTGTTTTTGGATGATCAATTCATAAACAGTCAAATTGGACATAAACTACACAGAATTCAAAATTCAATAACGAAACACGAAGTGGCTCATTCACAACTATTTTGAGGATATTGGTGAATATTAAAAGTACATTGTGAATAATCAAACTTCGAAGGATTATCTTGAATTCATCACTATTCCTGATGGGATGATTCTGACATCCGAGCAATGTCAATTAAAATTCTTAACTTTTTTCAATCTGATGTTTGTATATTTGATACATTACGATGAGAAATATTGTTAGAGTTGAACATTCTTGAAATGCCTCTTTTCTCTCTTGATTCCCCCGGATTAACTCCCCTTCAACGAATACTAAATTTCTCCGTTTTCCTCCATCTACTCATGCTGCAGAAATGACAGTTACAGATTGTGCTTCAACAGATTACGTAACTTCGAAAGACCGAAGAGAACATGACGACTGAATTTTCAAACTTTTCGCTGAGCTGATTGAATTACGACGGGATTGAAAGAATGTGGAGAGCACCATCTGACAGAACTGTTCATTTAAAAATTTGGGGGGAATCTGGTAATTCCATGAAAGCATTGAAGAGTGATTCTATATACAGGGTGTTTGTTCTGGAAGGTTGGAAGCATCACAAAAAGGCATATTGGAGATAGAATGGATAGAATGTTTGTTTTATTGTGGTTGTGCCCTCTGAATACTGTTTGATACAGGTGAGGCAATAAATGAAGAACAATATCATGTGATGTTCGGTAGAAATAATTCATTGATAAAGAACACAGAGGATATCAAAAAAATGAATCATCATCATTTAAAAAACATCGTTTCTGTTCTTAACTTCAACAAACATATTCTAATAAGTTATTTGCAATGTTAAGAGGCTTTCAGCATCTCATTCACATCCACAAAGGCAAGAGGAAACTCTGAAAAGCCATTCTCTCAACTCAACGGAATTGACGCCATGAAAATTAACTACCATAGGTAGAGGACGATCTTGGTATCGATATTTGAGGTATTTTATTACGGAATCATGAAATTGTATAGAAAAATACTTCCAAAGGTTATAACACCACCTATGGGAATAACTCTCCGGTTCTGTTTTATATCGCGTATATAACCTTTTATGGATATTCAAGCTTTATGGACGAAATACGGCAGGAAACGTAAATATTTGAAGAAATACATAAATGAAATTGAGATATTCCAGAATCAGAAAATCGTAACTCGAAATTTTATTACGAAGGGTCCGGAAATTTATTAATACCTGTGGGGAATTGGGAATTCACCTGTGATAAAACAAGGAATCGAATGAAGAAAAGCATGCTTAAGTATCGAAAAGAAAATATCAACAGATATTGCAACCATTCGACATTTTTATTATAGACTACTTGACTGAAGGGACATCACTCTGACAAACGCTATTGGAAAGTGGTATCCCCACAAACTTATTTTTTTAAAGGATATCTATATCCATATAAAAGAATAATATTTCAAATTCATTGTCAGAAAGTTAACGCGTCCAGTTACTGAAGCTGTATGACTTGACACTTGGCATTGAGTCTTTCCCAACTATTATTCCAGAGATGAAAGTTTCCATCAGAGTTTACCTTACGAGTATCTTCTATTCAAATTAGTTTGAGTCTTTCTCTTTCTTCTTTCGATTGACAAATGACACCCAATTCAGTATTTGCTTTAGTTGCTTTTCTCGGAGAATTCGTCGAAAATTCCTTCCAGATGACGTTCACCTATTACTTGGTTTCCTTTCATGATTTTTTTACATTCTTCACATTAATTCATTTTGTTATTTATATATCTATGTTTCATTTTCAACTTTTTTTTGATGAAATATGTACCGGGTTTCTGAAGGTCCCTTGGGTTTCCTAAATTTGAACCTATACAAAAAACATAATTTAATATCCTCGATTACAAAAACAGTTCATTTTAATGAGAAACAAAATTCAGGAAATTTCAGTATCGTAATGAATCCATTACAGTACAAAAAGTAGAACTGTAATGAAACTCATTACAGCATTGTTTTCAGTTAGATTTTTCGTTTTGTAATAGTACTGACCTCAGATCATCTCAATTTTTAAATCATTCAATAGAATATTCTATAACAAGTTGCAGAATGAGTTACTAATCCAACACGAATTCGTAATTCGAAAACGAGCGACGAAGGAGCGAGTTTTCGAAAGCATGAGTGTTGGAATTGCCTTCTGCAACGAGTATTAGACGATATTTTCTCTATTTCTGTCAAGTTTTGTGAAATACTCTCGGAATTCAAATGAAAATTCAGAGACGTGACTTTTGTATTGTATCTCAGCAGTTGGTGAGACTTACGAAATTTCACAGATTACGGAATTTGAAAGGATTTGATTTTGAAAATTGAGAGAATCTGAGGTCAGTACTGACAACCACAAAAAAAAAACTTTCATTACAGCACTACTTTTAGTATTTTATCGAAATCATTACGACACTGAAATAGAGAAATTTAAATTCCGTAATCTGTCAAATTTCGTAAGTCTTACCAACTGCCAAGATACAATTCTAACACTCATGTTTTCGAAAACTCGCTACTTCGTCGCTGGTTTTCGAATTTCCCATTTGTGTTGGAATTGAAGCTCATTTTGCAACTTGTTTTAAAATATACTATTGAAACATCATCTTCTTTTCTGGAAAAAAGACTTTCATTGATAAAAGAAAGTGATTTTGACTTCAATATTGAAATATTAGACAGTTAGTTATCTCGTATTTTGGAATACATCAATTTCAATGCATAACACTTCCAATCCCACGGACCAATATCGTCAATCCATCAAATAAAAATGCAAATGAAGAACCATCCAAAAGATGTCACCATCCCTGAAATAACGAGCCGAAATGTGAAATGGTGTGTTCAAACCAGAAACTGTGGTTATCCATTGACTTCTTGTTGACGCTCCTTATCAAAAACGCTATATTTTCCGCACTGAAATAGAAAATTATCTAAACACCAGTAAAGAATATTGGGAAATTCCTTATCTTTTCCTGAACACATTCGCAACATCAAGGGCTGAAGGCCCATTCTTATGGACAAGGCATCACAATGATAGATTAACAGCTCTTGGGTGTCGTCACAAGAGGTTTTACGCGAGTCTGGAAGGTTTGTTGCATATGAAAATTCCCCAAACGAGTTACTTCCTATTTTTACCACCATAAGATTCACATCAGATTTGAATAACAGCGGAGAAAATACTTTGAAAGGGCTCGGGTGGTGCTTTCATATGGAAATTTCCACGTTTTATGCAGAAAAGGAAAATCTCTGTATAAGTTTGGTTGAGGGAGGTTATATTTTCTGTTATGGAAATTTATTCTTCTGTTCTCAGTACAGGAGATTAAATTGTCTATCCCGATGGATAATTTGTGAATTCTAAACTTGCAGAGGTAAAGTAAACCTCTGAATATGTAAGGTTCTCATGGCACAAATTCGCTCGATGGTATTCAGAAAATCTGGAGTATTGTGGAGTTTCAACATGCTACGATGATACTGCAAGATGATACCGAAAATTTTATGAAATCAAACAAAAATCTACGAGAAAGCCACCAATGTTCCACCAAAAAAAAATTTAAGAACAACAAAACTTGAATCTTCAATAATCACAAATCGATGAATTATTTTTTTCCCCAAAAACACATAGTAAATGAGGTTGAGAATGAGAAACCGTGGAGTAATAAACAGTAAAACAAATTCATTCAAGAGCCAAAATATCTTAGTCAATGAAAATATAATAGAATGATTAGAAAGTATTTGCAGATAGAATCAAAAGAAATTCTGTGACATACACATCATTAGAAAATTTGAATTTGTAATAATCAAGATTGAATGAATTATTGAAAGGAGAATGACAAAGCGAAATGAATTCTAGGGAAAAGAAAGGAGGAATATGGTGACAAAAGGTTTTGAATGCAAATTTATTTATATGAAAACTTCTATGGTGCAGGTAAAAACACCTGGCTTTAATGAACTTATTGCTGTGACATTACAGCATTGTTTGCAGTAATATTTTTCATTTTGTGGTTGTCAGTACTGACCTCCGATCCTATCAATTTCCACATCAAATGAATTCAAATTCCGTAATCTGCCAAAATACAATACAAGAGTCAATAATCTGAATTTATGACTATTTCACAAAATTTGACTGAAATACAGAAATTATCTCTAATATTCTTGGCAAAAGGCAGTTCAAATACTCCCTCTTTCGTTTTTCTCTCTTTCTCTTTTCGTTTCGAATTTCGCATTCGTGTTGGAATAGGAGCCCATTCTGCAACTCTGTATTTTACACGAATATCCCAATGACAAATTATGAAGCTACTTCAATATTATATTATATAGGGTTTTCTGAAATATTGCGAATTTCCGAACTGAATATCGACTTAACTACTGTCTTTACGACCAAGAACGTGTCTTCGAATGCTCCATCCAAGGCACGAAACCCCTAACTTTATGTGTCCACCCCTCGAATGAAAACTGAATAGGAATTTTCATATTTATATTCATGAGTTCATAATAAACTATAGAGAATATTCATTATTCAAATGGATAGAGACTACGTCGCAGAATTTAAGGCAGTAAACGTTATCTTAGATATTCAATTCTCAAGGAAAAAGCAGGAGGAGGTTTTATTTCATCTAGTTAAGGGCAATTTAACAATGTGAATTCATTGTATCTTCGTGAAAATCATTTATATCCCCATAATGTAGAAAACCCACTAAGGATATTCAACAAGAAGATGAACTTGGTTAATTATTGCTGAATTATAGCTATAGTGTCTACTGAATTCCAGACTAGCTCTGTTTTAAACACGAGTTTTTTTTTCTCGGCATAGAAACTACTAGGAAATGAGTTCCATTTCAAATTCACAAATGTTATATTGCGTAAATTCTTGAAAAGTTGTATCTTTTCAGGTACTTACTATGTATTAAAAGCAAAAGAACGCGATGCAACACTTGCCAAGGACAACACGCTACCTCCATGTCGATGTCAACGAAAAGAAACCAATCCATGTCATGCACCAAGAGTACCAACTTTTCCATGAAGAAGAGACCCAGGAATTTCGAAAACAACCAAGAGACATCCATAATACTCCTTGCTGGTGGTCAGGATCAAGCTTGTACGAAAATGTAGGCAGTAAAAAGGTAGAAGTAATTGGACCAAAGTATTGAAGTCATAAACCAATTCATTTTGAAGATGCTTTCATGAATCAAGTGAATATGAAGCTACTGAAGCTTCTTTCCGTTCAAATTTATCTGTTCATTAGCTCTCTTTTAGTCAAAATCAGTTCCATAATAAAATTGTCAATTGAAATCATCTCGATCTTCAGATATATTGAGTCTAGGTAAAAAGGATGAGATAAAGATTAATTAAAATTCCCAATTGAAGAAGGTAAAGAAGGTGAGAAAGCTAACACATTAAAAAAGGGCAAAAGTGCTTCTTTCCCAATCTGCAGAATTCTTCATTCAGATCAGCTTAAAAATGAAAAGTGAGCACAAGATTAAAATAAAGACTTTCTTCGACTATTATTCACCAATTCAGACGATGTAGGTTTTTCATTTCGATAAACAAATTTTGATTCCTGGGAAAACTGGTAAATACCTATCTCTGTGATTCTGAGAAAATCTTAAACAACCCCTAGCAAATATTAACGATAATGAGGGATCGGTAATTCAAAGTGAATGGCAGAGTACAACGAGAAGATAAATATTCGAAAAAACACGATTACATCACAAATTTTCCTTTCCCTTTCTTCTGTTTGAACCTGAATCCTCATTTAAATTCACTGGCGAATTTCAACAAAAAAAATACAATGGATTTCACGAGTTGTTAGCCAGGACACCACCTAATCCTGCTATTCGCTGCTTCCAAGATATGATTAATGAAGGTAATTAATTCGCTGTGTTTTTCAACCGAAATAAAAACAGAATTGTGTCTTTCGGCAATTCATTTGCTCAATTTTCTCAGACCTTTATCTGAATGGTTTCGAATTATATGAGTAAAGGTAGAAAATGCTTCGAGAAGAGGATATGCAAATTCCGAGTTTATCGTTTATATATTTTACATCATTATTGTTCTCCTCGATTATAATGTATTACGATGTGAAATTCTGACAAACTGCACAACATTCTGAATGAGTTGAGTGAACTATCTATTCAGTCAGTGTTCAATAACCTTAATTAAGAATAGCTTTAAACTTCGAATGGAGTAATTATATTTTATATTGAATGCTTATGGCTGATTTGTAAATAAGACTTTGGAAAAATATATGAAACTTGAAGGTATATGCTTAAATAGAATATATAATGAATTATATATTGAAGAATATTTGATGTTATATGAATGTGCTCCCAATATACTTCTTGAAAATATTTTTTATTCAACCACAGTCCCAAATATTATGCCATATTTCATAAGGAAGAAGACTTAAGCTCACTGTATTTAACATTCACTCACAAGTTATAACCAGCGAATTTTTGTCATTGTTCTCTACTCATTTTTAAAAATTTAGATTGAGTTATACCGATAGAAATATAAGAACATATTTGGAGTACTGATTCAGGAGTCTATCCTGCATCTACACTGAAAGAGGACATTAATCTGAACACTATGCGAAAAAAATTCACCTCACACATTTCTGGGAAAAACTCGAGACTGTTGATTCAACAATCAACGAACTTCGATGGTATGGCTTCAATAGACATTTCGCTTTTTCCAAAGGCGAATTTCAAGTTCGAGAAATCCGTTTCCAGGCGATAGAAGACATAAAAATATAGCATCAAGTAAGTAGCTACCTATTGAGGTGAATTCCTGAAAAACCGTTTCAATAAGGTTTCGATGATTGGATTCTTTCTGCACGCATTAGGTGAAATATACGAAATGCCTTGAGGTTATATAATGAATTGGACAAACAGGCAGATATTGAATTCGTTAGTTGCATTGGTTGAGTCCGATAATTTTTTTATTTTAGTAGAAAATTGCTTGATTTATAATGTAGCTGAAATTTACAGATAACTTGCTCCACTGATGAGGGCTTGTCCAACAATTTTTTCCATAAATTATCCATTTTTATTGAAAGTTTCAGTTAAATTTAGAACCTGTTTCGAAAAGAACGATTTTAATTCAGAAGTTTCTGATAGAATCAACTCATCGGCATGGTTCTCAAAATATAGGATCTTCGTAAGTCATGTCATAATTTTTCAAAAAAAAATTAAAAAAACACGTGATATTTAAACAAAGAGCATGACTGCTGGTGGCAACAAAAAACCGAGTAGGAGAAGAGGATTTTTGCATCTGCATTTGCACGAATTCATTGTGTTTTTTCGATTTTTTTTCACTGGAAAAAAGATGCCTGAATGGTATTTGAAAAGACTATTTCATGAGTAACAGATCATTCTGCATGCATAATGTATAGATATCATATCAAAAACTGAAAGCAGATAATTTGTTCAATCCCAAAATACTACAAACTTTGTTTGAGGTACAATTGAAATATTAATCGCAATTTTGATTAACTGTTAGAGGATTATTCGCAATCTTTGTTAACTTTGGGTGTAAGACTGTAGGGGTCTATCTGTTGGGTGAGAAGCTCTAGAAATAACTGCAGGCTCTGTTGTTTTCTGTTTTTCTGAGATCATGAAATAAAGTTGTTAGATCAATAGTAAGGGTGTGGATGAACCTTCAGATTTGAATTTTTTAGACTGTTTGTTCGCACAAAAGGTGTTTTAGTCAAAATCAGTTTCATAATTGAAAAGTCAATTGATATCATCTCGATTTTTCATCTTCAGATATATCGAGTCTAGGCAAAAAAATGAGTTAAAATTCCCAATTGAAGAAAAACAAGTAAGGTAAGAAAGCAAACAGATTATAAAAAGGCAAAAGAAATGTTTTTTCTAGATTCTGCAAGAAGAGCATTTAATTAAAAGAGAGAATTTCTGAAACTAGTATATCTTTCATCTCAGTGACAAAATCTTAAATCATTTTTTCCTCATGGTAAAAGATCTCTAAGCCTGGGAATTAAAAATGGTATTCATGTCGATGACCATTTTGAATTCATCTATGTTTCAAAAATGTTATCGGTATGGCCTCCGCAAGGACAAAAAATTTTTTTGTTTTTTCTTTATTCCTTCCCTTAAAAACTCTAGGTAAAATTGTTCGTTTTTCTTAAAGACAGTCAGTGTTGATGGAACTGGAGCCACTTTGATGTTTCTTTTCTACAATTCGATCTCTAAAAAAGATTGTGCTTTCGAATGGATTCGAAACTGAGATACCCTGAAACTTTTTGTCCCCATATAAAGTGTGCTTTTAAGGAACTTTCGGATTCAGTTTAGGACGAAACTAGTTTAGGTCAGACTCTGAGTTGTTTCGGGTACAAAATAAACACGTCGAATTTCAAATCCCTGGGAAGCACACGTGAGAACCACCGACTGAACGGCGCTCAATAGTGCGCGAAACGCAAAAAACCTTTCATCTACATCGAAAACGGATTCCCGGGATATCCCTCTTCTGGATTACCTTCTGCAACCTGTTGCTTTCACCGCATTTCCAGGTATCCGCGAATGGAAACAGATTGCGGACAGTAAATTCATACATATCCACATGAAAATTTACCAGCTTTTCAATTAATTTCCTATTACGATTTCAAACGTTGAGTTTTTAATCAGCACTGCTGTAATTAGCCCTTTCATTACACATTCGTTAATATTTTGAATGGATAAAGGCCATGACTCCACCCTGCCTGCTTTCACATTTCTCCCCTCCTAGATATTTCAGCAACCAGAAAGGTTGAAAGCTCTGTTTGAGCCCTTTCCAAGTTTTCTTGCTTATGGTGTTGGTCAGCTCTCATCTACTCATCTTGTATTTGCTGTTTTTTCTGTTGCATTCTCTGATATTCCTTCTTTGTTTCACCTCATTCTTGCTGTCACCAGCAGAACAGGTTTCTACAATACTTTACAGATATTCAATCCAACTAAAGCTGACTTATTCTTTCTAAAATTTTGGATATTACGCCTGTAGAAAAAATTATATTAGAGATTATGTTTACATCTGTGTTCTGGGTTGTTCTTCAAGATATTTGTTTGCTGAACAACTTCCGCAATTCAATTTCTTCGGTGTACCTATTCTTAGATAGGTCTATATGATGATGTTGTAACTATATTTCTCTATTTCAGTACCGTAATGAGTTCATTACAGTACTAAAAGTAGTGCTGTAATGAAACTCATTACAGCGTTGTTTTCAGTTATATTTTTCGTTTTATGGTTGTCAGTACTGACCTCCGATCGAATCAAGTTTCGAATCAAATCAATTCATATCTCGTGATCTGTCAGATTTCGTATGTCACACCAACTGCCAAGATACAATACAAAAGTCACTAATCTGAATTTTCATTTGAATTTCGAGTATTTCACAAAAATTGACTGAAATAGAGAAAATACCGTCTAATACTCGTTGCAGAAGGCAATTCCAACACTCGTGCTATCGAAAACTCGCTCCTTCGTTGCTCGTTTTCGAACTTCGCATTCGTGTTGGAATAGGAGCTCATTCTGCAACTTGTTTTAGAATATACTATTCACAGTTTGATAGAAAACTCGGACTATTATTACAGTCTAAGATCCAAACCTACATAGAATAAAACCTATTTTATTATAAATTTCCCATGTTGGGAAACATTTAAAATAAATAGGTTGCCTAAAAATATCCATGATAGAATATTTTTAACTATTTCTCTCAAGATGATTGGCTAAAATTTCACGACTTTAATTAAAAATATTCGTTGACATTATATGTATCGGGTTTTATCCTATTTTCAAAACGGAATACAGAAAGTGAACATTGAAATTATTATCAGATAACAGATGTGAAAATCGGAGATAGGCGGAAATCTAGCTGGTTATTTACGATTGGCAGGTTCTTTCTTAAGGCTGAAGATATCTCTGGGATTTCCAAAAGGTCCAAGCGTTTTTGTCTTTTTTATCATTCAACTTATCATGTTTCATCAAGTATTGTGGGGGAATCAATTTCAAATATTAATTATTGTTCACTCATTGGCGACAATAACACATGATATTGAGTTGATTAATAACTAAAAAATTAACTACAAAAATTTGTGTTCTCCCAAATGTAGATTCTTTTCCTGAGCCATGAGACTCTCCCGAGGTACAATAATTCATGTGCCAGAACTTCTAGTTAATTTCGCGAATTCCACCCAGAAATGTATCGATCTCTAGGTGCAGTTCCCAACCAACCATTCTCAGATCCGGTTCTAGGATTTCCTTAACAACTTCGTACTTCGTCATCTTCGTTTTCTATTTTACCAAGCCGAATTATAACGGTAATGAAGTTGGCGAACTATTACTTCTTCGCGGTCCCCACAAAGCAATAAATCTCCTAAGGACCGCCAGCTTAATCAGAGGACCCCGTCATCGAGGATGAGTTGGAGTGAAATAGTTGGTTGGAGAGGATTTGGTGGTTATCCAGCCATACCCCGTTTCATACTCGAGTGTTTTCAAAAAGGGGAGTTCGTCGGAGAGAATCTACGCCAAGATGATTTCTTGCTATATCTGATTGTTAAACAGAGCAGGGATGGAAGTTTGCCTTCTATAACTAAGTTGTGGAAAAAATAGGTCGAGTATACCTAATTATTAGACTCAGAGAAAAATATCAGCAGAAAAAACATTGAGGCAAGTTTTCTTGAAAAAAGGAATCATCCTCCATTTCTGAGCTTCTTTTGAAACGTAAAACTTGATGGAAAGTACTTCAAATTGCATCTCGTCTGTTTCGTTTTCAAATGGCCACCCTGTATTTCGAGAACTAATGCATAAAATGAAAAAACAATTACTGTGCTGAAATCAGTATAAAAATACCTTTCAAATGAGGTATCACTCATCCCATCTTTCCTATTCACAAATTGGGGGTGAGGGTTGTATTGGCAAGGGTTGAAGCGCTATGCGTACGTAACCTACATCTTAAGTTGTCCCCCTCGAAACAGAAATCGACCTGTCCGAGCATTTCTATCGAAAAAATTTATTTCGTCTGTAATCTCGTCTGTTTCGTTTTCAAATGGCCACCCTTGCTGTTTTCTTCTGTCGCATTCTCTAATATTCCTTCTTCGTTTCACCTCATTCTTGCTGTCACCAGCAGAACAGGTTTCTTCAATACTTTATAGATATTCAATCCAACTAAAGCTGACCTCTTCTTTCTGAAACTTTAGATATTACGCCTGTAGAAAAAATTATAATAGAGATTATGTTTACATCTGTCGTTTGGGTTGTTCTTCAAGATATTTGTTTGCTGAACAACTTGATTTCTTGCTATATCTGATTGTTAAACTGAGTAGTGATGAAAGTTTGCCTTCTATAACTAAGTTGTGGAAAAAATAGGTCGAGTATACCTATTTATTGGACTCAGACAAAAATATCAGCAGAAAAAACATTGAGGCAAGTTTTCTTGAAAAAAGGAATCATCCTCCATTTCTGAGCTTCTTTAGAAACGTAAAAGTTGATGGAAAGTACTTCAAATTGCAATAGATATGAAAGATTATCGTTGATCGTGGGATAAATTAATATGAAAAGAGTTTAATGTCGTTCATAATCCGCCCAAGAAAATAAAATATCCAATAATATGGACTAGTGAAAATCTAAATCATGAAGTAGTCTATTGCTACGTTGGTTCGATGGCAGCACGTTTCCTGCAGTTTACTTCATGATCTAGATTTTCATTAGTCCATATTAATGGATAAATTGATATATCGATTCCATAGGCATAATAATAGTTAATAGTTCAAAAGGGGTTACAGTCCACTGCGACCTGATATTCTATTGTGCCCCCTGACAAAACTTTACAGCTAGCGTCCAGTCCCAGAGATCTTATGAAATCCAATATCTCGGAAGGCTTCAGTGATTCTAATTCCTCACTCCTACAGGTCTCTTGACGAAAGCATTGTTTCCTTTGGCTTACAATGCCAAAGCATTCTGTGACTAGGTGAATAGGAGTTTCTTCCTCCTTCCCACAGAATCTACACCCGTCAGTGTCCGATACGCCCATTCTCAGCAAGTGCTTTCTGAGGTGACAATGCCCTGTAAGAAAGCCAGTGAGGAGGTGTAGTTGGTTCTTACTGAGATCCAAATATTTTTTGAATCTTGCAGTTTCAAAATTCCGAAGGAACTTTTTGTAGTGATCCAACCATGGGAGATTCTGCCAGAGTGTTTCTCTTTCAGTTTTCTCCTTCTCCAGGAACTCCTTCTTATATGTACATTTTGCTATACCACAGAAAGGTTTTTGGCCAGTGAGTGGTTTCCGAGCATCCTCTCTGGCATGGTTATTGGCCTCTTCGTTACAAGTGATTGCCGAATGACCAGAAACCCATTTAAAAAAAGACCTTATTTTTCTTGCCCACCTCATTGAGTTTGATCCGGAATTCTCATATCGACTTTGAGTCGATGACATAGGAGTTCAGTGCTTTAATAGCAGCTTGACTATCTGAGTGAATAGCTATGCCGTAATTCTGATAGTTTCTCTCTTGATCAATGTCTTGACATCTTTCGATTGCTAATATATCTGCTTGCAGAACACTCACATAGGAGCCTAACGATAGTGCACACTTGGCCTTGGCCTCGTGAACCCAAGCGCCAGCTCCCGTGTTGGTTTTAGAACCATTTAACAGTATTTTCTTTGTAATTCTGGTCGTTATATTGCCGCTCCCATTCTTCTTTTTTACATACTTACTTAAGTTTTTCCTCAGTACTTACTTTCTTGACCATTACATCACTAGGAAGGTTCGCAGATGAGATGTAGTTACTCAGAGAGCTCCAGACTCTATGACACCTCATTCTCTCATTTCATAGGCATAGCAATCAATACAAGAAATGTTTACATCTCATGATAACATTTCATGGATGTAGAAGAAAATGGTAATAATATTTCTTAATCTTGAGCTCGACACTTTTTCGATTATGACTGGATGAAGAAATATGTACATTTTCAATTTTCATAATAAGCTGTGCCATTTCTGAAACCTGCATTCTAAAGTTTTTCGGAGCGTTAGATATATCAAAATTGAAAATCGAATCTGAATAATTTTTCATAAACCTACCCTTTCAAGATTTGCAGAGAAATTTTATCCCGGAATCATTCTCAAGAACTCTAACAAAATTAAATGCTAGTTGAAATATCGCTGATTTCCCGACGTTAGGAGATTAATTTAAAACGGCAGAAGAAGAAATCAGATTTGCATTTTTTTCCACTTCAAACTTACGAATGAGGCTTCATTAAGTCTGATTCTTCGGCGACCAACAGTATTACATTTTGCGAGGAAATAATTAACTGAATTAAAATTTTCTTCAGTCTGAATTCATCAGAATTTCCCGTGATTTCAATGAAGACCATCGCATCCGCCTTTTTGTATCCTGAATACTTACAGGGTGTTCACAAACTCGTGTTACAAAATTCAAGAGTTGAAAGCTCGTTTTTAATGAAGATGGGTCTTTCCTATAACAAAACTTTTTCAGCCTACCCCTTTCCGAAAGACGACTCTTAGAAAGTGAAGACTAAAAACCTATTCCCATTCCTAAAATTCAGTTTTACCAAGGGTACTTTATTCAAAATTCCTATTACTATATACGGGGGTGAAATTAGCAACAGTTTTTTCATTTCATATCAGAACTTTTCCAAAAATAATTTTCATGGAATGAAATTATCAATTGCAATATGTAATTGTTTCTTTCATAAATTTTCATTCTTGATTTTTTTTCCCAAAACTAATAGCTGAAATGAAAAAATGTATTTCTTTAATATACTGCTCCACAAGAGTTAGGGATATCGTATTCAATCGATTATTTTACTCGATTTTTCTTAACCACCCTGTGTATACGCTTCAGAACTATAGGCTAAAATTAATTTTATTTCCTGTAACCTTAAATCATATCAATATGAATTTTCATTACTAAATCTGATTTCCACCATATTTATTTGCAATTTAAGTCAATATCCCTAACTCATGTAGAACAGTTAATTTCAATGAATTATGTGAAAAACGTGGAGACGTGAACTGTGGAAGAATCTCAATAAATGATGGAAATGACTACTTCCAGTCAAAACTCAGGAACATAGTTTTCGCATCATGGATTGCCCTAGCTTCACTGGAATTAAAAAAAAAATTAAAAAATTGAATTTATTCACCACCTTTCAAGGGTGCTAATTTTGTTATAGGAAACACCCATTTTAAATTCATGCGGATATGATCTCCTGAATCTTGTCCCATGAAGTTAGGAACACCCTGAATCTCTTGTTTTTCAGACATAATGAAAGTGGAGGACACCTTGCATATTACGGTGCATGAATAAAGGGATTCAATCAACAAATCCTTCATTCCTATTCAGTGTCAGCTTTCTCGAGTGAACAGAATCTACCCAACTCGAAAACAAGACATACGACCAAGCCGATAAAATATTGAACAGGAAATATTCGTTCGCTAGCAAGGACGAAATGACCCACCATAATCCTCCCGAATCTCGCACCTTGAACTGACAGTTCGTCGTAAAAACCACAAGGAAAGACCCTGAGACGAGATGAACCAAGACTTGATTAAACAGAATCACGACCTGACCCGCTATCGATCCCTCGAATGGGGATCTAGTTGAATGAGATGTCTGGACTGAACCCGATTTGTTCTTGCTGGTTCTGGAATGTAAATGTACACCTTTGGGCGGATAAAAGGAGGTACAGAATGGGCGGCGAGATTAGAGGACTCGAACGTATATTCGAGGCGGAAGAGTTGACAGATTGGAGATTGAGAAAGAAGCGTTCGGTCCAAATTGCATCTCAAATGATCCTCGTGTTCTTTTGTGGTGGGTGATAGTTCCTGAGTGGCTTTGCTATAGTCCAATTCCGTTAACAATTCTTTTATATGTTTTTCTCCATTCCTAAAATGGATAACATTGTAACGATTGATGTTTCAGGAGTTTCAGAATTAAGTGAAACAGGATAAATCATCGAGGAATACTGAATGTTTTGAAACATGGAAATGAAGACGAGAAGAGCTGAAGGAAAAATATTCTAGACAAAAGGAATTTAAATCATGCAAGTAGAATGAATTTCTCCAAAATCTGCACCATTTTGAATCGAAAATGTATAATGATTGCTTTAGATTATGATTTATTAAAAGCAATCGCATAAGCTATGATTTTTATTAGATGTACCATATATTATGAAGGAAATTGGTACCAGAAGAATTCTCTGGGGAACCCCATATTATTTTTTTATCAGATCACGATAAGTGGAATATTTTCCATTTTATATACTGATTGATCTGTTAGATAAGTTTGAAACATATTTGATGTTTCGTACTCCATAGAAGGCAAGTGTTTCTAAGAATATTTTATATGTTCATACCAGAAAGTCTCCAAAGCCCTGATGTTCAAGTCTAGAGATGTAATTTCTAGCACTTCTAAAAACACAGTAAGGAGAATACCTATTAATACATCAGATCAATTAAGAACTCTGGGATAGGTTGATGATTATCTAATCTTTTTTTGGAGCATATCCCATGCATGTTCTATGCAATTCAAATCTGGTGAGTGAAGAGGTATTGGTAAATGTAGAATACCAAGCTCCTCGCGCGCATTCTCAACTATGGCTGCACGGTGCGGTCTAGCGTTATCGTCTATAAATTGAAAAGTTGCACCAAAAGCAGCGTGAAAATTGTGCAAAACATTGTTAATGCCATGCTCCATATAAAGTAAGGCGGTCATATTCTCAGAACAAATGTGTAGATCTGTGAAACATATCCCGGCCCATACCATAACACTACCCTCTCGGAATGGATGGACTTCTTAGACATAGCGACGATTACGAGGTATGCGTGGGATTGTCCATATCCTGATTCTTCGAGAATCTGAAAATCGTCCATATCAGGATTCATCAGTAAAAAGGACACTAAGCCATCGATCGTTCCAATTGATATGTTGCCTTGCCCATTCCAGTCTTTGACGCTTATTGATACTCGTTAATGGAACTCTAGACGTCTAGAACCTAGATTCACCTCTCTCAAACGTCGTCTGATGGTTTCGACGGAAACTTTGACCCCATCTGCATTTTGAAGAGTACTCCTTAGCATTCTACACGTAGATGTAGGCTTTCTTCTCACCGAAACGGTGATGAAACGATCCTGAGCAGATGTTTTTCGTAGCCCACCAAGCCTTGGTCTTTTCAACACGGAACCTGCCTCCTCGAGCCTATTCCAAAGTTGAGATATCACACTTTGGCTGACTCGAAGCCTTTCCTCTACAACAACCTGAGTCAGGCCACCTTGTAGCATTCCTATAGCCCTATTAGTCTCAGCGTTTGTTAATTTACGTCTTGGCATTTTCAGAAAACTCGTTTCAAATCGAATCTGATGATAAGCCGACTCCATTTCAAAATAAGAACATTCCTGAAGCAATTGCAAAGAACCAAACTTCAGACTTCAGAAAAAAGGCGACCAGATTGACGAAATGTCTCATACTGATTTTTATTGGATCGATTCAAGTTGTTATTGAGTTTTAAATGATTTTACAGCGATTTTCTCGAAGATCACATACTTTTCAAAACCATTGAATACGATATCTCTAACTCTTGTGAAGCAGTATATTTTCCAATAGCATTGATAACGGATGAAATTCTAAACTACCAAAGCCCCTGTATATAATAAAATCCACACTTTCGTTTCTTCCAGAAAAATGTTTTTCATTGGAATTTTTCGACATCATTGAGGCCTCCTATCACGAAAATAGTATAAAAAGAATTGTCCAGAAGTCATGGAATATCTTAGCAAAATTCGAAGACTTTGTTAGTTCAGAATACTGATTAGGTGACCACATGGAAACTTAAACCATAAAGGAAGTTCTTAGTAACAGTAAATAACAAACATTGGTCATCGATTTGTATTTTGATTTAATGGTAAGTTATTACAGCACACACTGTAACGAGTTTTGAATAATTCATCAGCTCCCACGATGGCAGAAGTGCATATTTCTAGACATTATTGGAAGACAATGGTGATGTCACTGTGTCAAAGACCTTTCCTGCTATATGGAAAAAACGAGGCAGAGAATTCCAAGTTGAATTAAGACCATTACCAAGAAATGAGATAGTGAAATTAAATTTTTCATATGCTTGATTCAGAAAACTAACAGACAGTTATGTTGAAAAATTATCAGTTTTTGTAACTTTCAACAGATTCGGAAAGGGGAAATTGATGGAGTTTTTTTTTTCATTTCTTTCAAATTTTTTGACATTTCTGTCATAAACATTATTTGGCCAAGAAATCTTAATGTTGATGTTTATTAAAGTAGCAAATGCATTTCCAAAATGCATTCGATTTATTTTGAATAATCGGATTCTTTTCTGCTTTGGTCTTTTTTCATTTCAGATTAAGAATTACGAGTCGTTTTGGGAAGAATCTGTGTATCCCAGCCCATCGACGGATAACATAAAGATGATCACACTGATGTCTTTCAAGATTTTCCTGATATTCAATATTTTATGTTATTTTTTTTACGGGGAGGCAGGTTTTTTCGGCTGAGGTTTTTTTCCCTGGCAGTATAGTATCGTTTGATACTAGTGTTGATAGTATCGTATGATTCTATAGTATCATTCAAACAATGTTATGATACCCCGTTCTTTTTTTACCTCAGCTTAGGTACTTTTTGTTTCAACATTTATTGTATTATTTTAGCTCTCTTTTTCATAAGAATATATATAACAGACAAGGGGAAGCCTGTCAACTTTTTGTGAGAAATGTTTTGAAGTAGCATCAAATTATCCTAGAAATTATCAAATTATTTAAAACACGTTGGAATAATTCAAGATAACCTATGTAATAAAAGTCAAGAAGCATTTGACTCATTTTTCAGTGATACTATTCTGACAAAATTGATGATAATTAGTTATCAGCGAGATGGAAAGAAGGAATTATGACCAGAACCTTGAAGAAAACTAGAAACCACGAACATTTCGGTTAATCTGATCCCAAAAGCACATGTCCCAAACCGAAAAAACGTGGTAAAACGATAATAATTAAAGGTGGCTCCACGGTAATCAAAATAACAACAGTCCCAAAAATTCCAGAGGGATCATAAATAATCTGTAATCGAGTCTACACTCTCCAGATGTCTTTGAAGTACGTTTTCGAGGCGGAAGTCCTTCCTTAATGATTATACAGCCCGCCTATGCGGTACCAGAGACCTTTTGCCCCTGGGCAATGACTTCGGCACGTGCCGCACCATCTGCTGGGTTTTCTTTCAGGTCGGTAACGGCAGCTGTTGTCCCTGAATGCACAAGGTGGGGAAGAATGGATCCAACCTATATTCAGAGCTTCTTGAAGGGAATTCCTGGAAGACCAAGTGGAATTTTTTTCTTTCTTGATCTTGGACCCAAGATGAGATAGTGCTGAATGGAATTTCTCGGTTAGGTTGAATGAAGACTGAGATAGAAAACAAAACAATGAAAATATTTTATTTATATAAACCTACAAGTGAGAGAATTCGCTGCATTTTTTTGATTCAAATATTTTCATGTGAATGATTGAAGCTAATTGCAGATCAATTTAGATTTAAAATAGATTCCTGGGTTCAGATAAACGCTGGTGTATACGAATTTCTTTAAGCATGGTTCAATTGCGATTATACAGGGTCTTTATAAATTATTATAACATCCCGGTTGGCTTTGGATTTTGGATTAGGTACTCTTGATCCCTATTGGTAGAATTTCTTCATTATTCAGCAGTTTCCATTCATTCAGGTTGTGTAATAAAGTACTTCTAAGAATCCAATATTACAAATGTGAAAAATCTGCATTAAAACGGCGAACTATGATCATTTATGAAGACCCTGTGTTATTCACTAATTCACTATAAATTAACCAACGCCCAATGTCATTATTCTTGTCTATAAAAATAAGTTGAATATAAAATATAAACTTTTACATTGGAAATTCAAATTTAGATTAACACAACACAACAGTCTTTTACATCCGTCATTTAAAAATTGTTTATGTAATTGTGAAATGTAAAAAACAGCAGATTGATCTCAAATTTCAATTTCGAGTCCTTTTACCTCAATTTATTCATTTCGATTTCCCACAAATTCAAACTCTTTTCATTTTCAACCCAACTATTATCACAACTCTCAAAGAAGTATATCATTATTTATATCTATCTGACGTGAGCAAAAGTTCAATGCATTTTTTCTTGTTTCTGCAGATTTATGAAGTAGCTAAAATTTTGTTTTCGACTTCACTTCAACGTTACAAGTTTATTCATAGAAGACAACTTTAAATCGTTTTTCTTTTAAATTTCTTTTCTAGGGTCTCGATATTATAAAAGTAAAAAGGCTGTGCCAAATAGAAATTAGGAAAGAATGAAATTGCCTTTTTCTTACACAGAAATAGAGAATTTCTGGAATTCCTTTGAGATTTTTGCCGATGTCGTCTTACAAAATGATAGAAGATTTAGGTGGTAATCAAGAATAGTCACATACAAAGGTTTATGTTGAAGAATTCAACTACCTGCGGGACTTGAATGAACTACAAGGAGAATTTGACAATAGGTACGCTAGAATAACGTGCGAATAATGTCAGTGGAATGTGAGTTACGAAATCCGGATTTTCAAAAACATGCTTTCATTTGTACCGAAACCACTAAGTGTTAAATGTCCTCAAAATGAACCCTTATATCTTAAATTCAAGTGCTGACTCTAACATTAAATGAACTGATACACAAGAGTTCGGCAAATCGTATTCAATCGTTTTGAAAAGTATGTAATCTTGAAGAAATTCGCTGTAAAATCATTTAAAACTCAATAATAACTTGAATCTATCCAACAAAAATCAGTATGAGACATTTCGCCAATCTGGTCGCCATTTTTCTGAAGTTTGGTTCTTTGCAAATGATTCATGAATATTTTGAAATGGAGTCAGTTTTCTGAAAATGCCAAGACGTAAATTAACAAACGCTGAGGCTATCGAAATGCTACAGGGTAGCCTTACTCAGGTTGTTGAATCGGAAAGGCTCCAAGTCAGCCAAAGTGTACTACTATAGGGAGCACGTCATTGACAATGTTTTGCCTAATTTTCAGGCTGCTATTGGTGAAACTGCCTGAATTCTCTGGGTATAAAATTTCGTTATTTTATTCGATTTTCTTAAATCCCATATACGCTGCAGACCTACAGGTTAAAATTAATTTTATTTCCTGCAACTTGAAATCATATTAATATGAATTTTCATCACAAAATCTCATATAAACTATATTTTTTTGCAATTTAAGTCAATATCCCTAACTCATGTGGAGCAGTTTGATTCGTTGAACTCATGGCTGCTAACTGTAATGGTTTTCTCATAACTTTGACTAATATTTTTGATAATGGATTTATAACAATTTGAAATGGACGACCTGAAATTTTGGATCAAGAATTTACTAAAATCATATATGAATGGAATGAACTGCAAAGGATTGTCGTACTTTGTTTCGGATTATTTATTATCTTTTCTCGCTCCAATGGCATTCATTACCTACTGCTAGAAATGGATCTGTGAGAACATTTGGTTTAGAACAAGCTTCTTGTCTCCAACAGCCAGTTTTACTTGTAGAAGATGGAAAAGTAAAGTTATATCAATGAAATGACGAATAACAATCGGCAACTGACAAGCCAATAAAATGGCTTCATTGAACTAGGGAGATGGTGCACAAAATGAAAATCTCAAACATCAATAGATAAAAAATTTAATGTCCTCTCATAATTTGAGATGCTGTTGAATGACAGTCATTCACCTGGGAATAAATTTAAGGGACCGTTAACGGTAAGAGATTCTCAGTTATGTAATCCTCTCAATTATAGGGTTCTGGCGTAAACCTTCCCTTATAGTTTAATAGTTGACGCTCACATAACTTATTCATAGCTCAACATAACAGAAGCCCTTAAACGTATGATTTGAATTGAAAGAATTATAGCGAGGATTCATAATTGATTATCAAACACATAGATTTCTCAATTTTAACGTCCCAGTGTTCAAGTGTCAGATGAAATTCATTATATGAAGTGAAAAACTGAGAACCCATGGAATATCGAACGGCACGCCAATGGATTCCGAGAAAGTCAACAATAATCGAACCTCGTAATGCTTCAATGAGACTCCTGGACCGAATAAAGCAGCTGCCAAATGTCTGCCTGCCTTTACACCTGCCCTCAAACCCCGAAACGCAATGTTACGATTAAATGAAAGAGGCGAAAGATCTCAGAAGAATTCTGGGAACTTCCAAAGGATACGGGCCACATTTGACGTCGGGAATCTCACAGGCTCCACCCCACAATGAACACGAATTTGATCGAAAATTGCGGATTTCTGTTTGAAGCTGGTTTAATCGAAAACTCAGTTGGTTGTCTGCCTTCGACCTAATAAAAATGCTCGAAAAGTTTGGATGGGAGAGTATATAAGATTAATTATTCAATTTCGAGCCGAAACAAGAAGAGAACTAATTAAACTATTTTTCTCCTCCCTACAATGTTAACAACGCATCAGCGATCGAGCTACAATCTCAGATTTCTCTGAAGATGCCTACCGCAGATGTAGGTACACGAAACATACGGTGAAATAATTCTTAATAGACAACGACCAATATGCCCAGAAAAGTCTCTAAATGACGTTAGCATTTCTTTCGATTGATTTTTTTTTACTGCTGACATATCGGGTTTATTATTCTCCACATTGACATTCATCAAGAACTACACATTTTTTAAGTTCAATTTTCCTTTCAACCAACTTATATTTGAAATATTTTTTATATCATTCTCAATCTGAAAAAAACGTACTATTATTATAGATATACAGATAAAGAAAATCCTTATGGCAACATAGGAATGTGAAAGTTAAATTCGAATGAGCTCCTAGTCTAGCAGAACAGTGGAAGAATCGAAATCTCGTTGCGATTCGATAACAAATAAGGGACTGGACTGTTGGAATGGCAAGTCTCGGCTGCCGCGAATTGCAATGCACATAAGTCACATCCAAACTCCAGATGTGATAGCAATACGGTTTGAAAATGAATTAGATTCGCGTAAATCAAAATGTTTACTGTTAAAGAGAAAATTCTACTTATAAAATGTTGCCTTTGGGGATAGGCCGATACCTTCACGTTCGGCTCTCCAACTTTGTGCCAAAATATAGCAAGTATGTTTAATCTTCTCAGAGATATGAGATTTTCTCGTTATAATAGATTTGGCTACTGTTTGGCACAACAAGGTGGATTATTTGAACATTCAATTTGAATTCGTCGATCTTCGTTCTCGCATGTTTTATAATTTGTTCTTGTTCTCGTTTTTTATTGTCATAGAATCAGTTTTTGTTTTTTAATTTCTTCTCGTAGAATGAATTTTTTGTTTCCCAATTTTTTCTTTTCTAGAATTTATTTTATTTTCAAACCAGTTTTGGCGAAAAAGAACCTGAATACTTGTTTCCACAGGAAGATATTTGTGTCATTCATTGGAACAAATAAATTCCTCGAGTCTTAGTGGAATAAAATTGTCTCATTCATTTACAACAGATAAAATCCAAGATTCCAAAGCTGTCTGACGTAACTTATTTCCATATGGCTGATTTTTTTGTTTAGTAGAATATTATTTCTAAAATAGAATCATAAGTGTCAGACACTTTCCATGGACCAAAACTTTCATAAGACGCTTCAAACCTCCAAAACAAAAAGCAAATGAACTTTTTCTTACATTTCTGATTTTTAAAAATGTTATCGAGGTAATTATTGTATTTCATTAGTGGCACAAATTATAATGACTAAACATCCCCCGAACACCAATATTGTTCAGCTGAATTTTTTTTTGTGTATAGGGGATGTTTAGTCACAACCATGGGCGCCCGCAGGGGGGGCCATGGCAACCCCCTGAGATTTTGATTCCCTTCTTGTTTTTGAGCTAAACCTGATACTGATTGCGCCTGCGCCTCATCAAATCATTATTTGGCCCCAGAAAAAATTCTGAGGTCGCCCATGGTCACAACAATTTGTCCAACTAATCAAATAGAAATCGATAGTTACCTCAATAACATATTGAAAATCAGAAATGTGAAAATAAGTTCATTATTTTTATTTGGAGCTTCAAAGCTTCTGACAAAAGTTCTGGCCATGAAAAGTGTCCGACACTCATGATACTATTTTAGAAATAGTATTCTACAACACATATATAAAAATCAGCCAGGCAGCTCTGGGATCTTGGACTGTTATGAAATCACCCATACCGCGTTTGGAGTGTTACTGATTCGATTCGACACTTCGATCATACGTTGTGCTATACATCCCCACCCAATCGAATCTGTCGTCCCAGCCATTTATTCTATATCACTTCATCTGAGTTTTTGATTCTGCCACTGTTCCACTATAGAAACTGAATACTATAGAAACGAAACTGTGATGTTTTCAATTGTGTTTTCCCGATCTGTATGTACTGAAGTATAAGGTGTACAACTTTGCTTCGCTGTTTTGCAATAGCTGGCTGTAGCGTTAAGTGGAAGATGAAATAAATGGATTTTAGATTATTTATTAATATACAGCTATCGAAATATTTGTTGATTTGTGTCTGCAACACAGTTTTTTCCGATCAATCATGTCAGCTTACGAGCCGAATTCTCGTCATTTGCGGGAGATTTAAATTGTCTGCTTTAATATGAGGAAATCTGAGGTTGAGGCTCATCAAATGCTCCCTCAAATAGCTATGGTGAGGTAGCATTTAGAGAAAGAAGAAGCAGAATATTGGATCCTATCGTAGATCGATTCAAAAGATGACCAGTTTTTTCGGAGCGGGATTCATATGCTGCCGAAAAATTGGAGAAAGTGGTAGCTAGCGATGGACAATAAATGTTTAACCAGTTTTTTACAATAAAGCCTCGAATCAAGGAAAAAAACGGAGGAGACAAAGATGTACATCAATTATTATCGATTCTTCTGCCTTGCACATCAAATCTTGAGACATCCTGTATAGTATCTCGAACTTTTTTCTACCCCGATCCCACCTTATGAGATAAAACGATCAATTCCTCCACTTTCTCAAGGGCTGAACACGGAATAGCCCTCACTTACGGCCATGGGAATGTCGAGAAAGGATTTTTCCACCGGCAGCGCCATTATCAAAATAAAACCCGTGAGAAACAACCCCGGCACCAAATTGCACAGGAATTCGAACGAGAGCCCCCTTTGTGCCAGTTTCCATTCACACGGGATCGACAGATCCGAACTGCAGCGGGGCCACAGAGGAGCAGAACGGCCACAGAGGTCAACGGATGACGACACACATTTCCATGATAGTCTCCTCATTCGGGTTCAAATAGGGGTGGAATATCGGTCTCGTAGGGTGTTTGCGCGAGTATGTAACCTCATTTTGGATAACCGGATGGCAATTATGTCCTCTGTGTGCTGGTTTTTCTATATTGCGCCAAGGAGAAATGAGATGTGAATGGGGCACGAATTTCTGAATGGATTTCCACAATATTCTCGGTAATTTGATGAGATTTCATTCGGTTTGATTGCGCTCTTTCGTCGGGAGCTTTTGAATTGAACGAAAAGCAAAACATTGAGTTTAAATTCTTTAAGGAAACTTATATTTCGATTAATCAAGGGCGGATTTACGGGGTAATGGGGATAATTACACCCCCCATGAATATCGAAAACCTGAAAAAAAATAACTACGGAACGTGATGCTCAAAAAAATTACATGCAATAATTTTAAATTCGTAATTTCATATTTTTGAAATGCAGGGAGAGTTTTTGACTTGTACATATATTTTAACGGGACATTCCGGAGGTCAAAAGAAACACTTTTCGTCTCTACCATTTCTTCCTATTCGGCTCGGTTAGAAAGATACAGGCTGTTGGAAATCCAAAAAAAAATGTAATTTTCGAATATATCTTGTGAACGATTTCATCAAATGAAATGATGTGCAGAATATACGTTCTCATTTATGTGGAAAATCTTTTACGAATACAAAATTTAATTCACATGTTTCATTTTTTTCTTTATGACCAATATATACCATTCCATTCCATAATTATAGCAGAAATTCTATGATCCCGATCCTTGGAAGAGAGTTGAACGCCATTTAATGAATAATTGGCCATTTTGGAAAACAAAAGTAGCTCATCATAAAAGTGTAATATCGCTATATCTTTTTATCGAGGCTGAATCAGAAGAAATGCTATACGAAAAAAGTATGTCTTTCGACCTCAAATATCTAAGGTTTGAATATATGTACAAGTCAAAGACTCACCCTGTATACAACCTAAGCTTTCCCCCAATATTGCCAATGATACACAGTCCATCAACCGAAAAAATTACTTTTACAATATGACATTTTTGTGCTCTTTCTTCACGTTAACGTTAAATTTTTTTCAACTGATATTTGTACGAATTTTTTTTGCAGAAAAACTTTTTCTTCGTACTATATACCGAAATTGCATGGCTACCGGTACTCCGAAAAATTGTTAACGAATAATTTCAGAAACTAAAATCTTCAAGCTTCAAAAGTTAGTTTTCTTATTATCTATACGACCATTTTTCACTGAGATACAGCCTTTTGAAAACCACCAAGAAATTTTGAACATTTTTCTGTTGCCTAACTTAATTGTTTCGCGAAGTATATTAGCGATGAGAACTTTCGAAATATTCGGCAAACAAATAACTTTCAAACACAAATCGAACGTAAAAAATTCAGAAGTCTCTAGTTATTGGTCCTCAATGGTTATACCTACCGCAGATATAGGAGAAACGTTAGGTGAAATAAGCCCGGAAGACTCTCTCAATGTCGAATGAGTTTGAGGTAGATAACCAAGATCTAATAGATGATGCAATTTGAAGATCTAGCAAAATTTCAAATGATTAGTTTCGGCGTTATCAATTTTTCATTTTAATGAACCGATAAGAAATTTCATAAATAGGTAAAGTTTCATTGTAATGAGAAGCTTATACCGGCCAATAATAACCATTGAAAGTTCTTCTGAATCTTTGAATTGCATTTTCTCTAACTTGGTATTGACTAACCTATACTCATTTGTCCAAGCACTATATCTTACAAACAATTTTTGGTAAAAGGACTCAATCCGTTAGATACCAGTCAAAAAAAGCTTCACCCTGTATATTTGAATTCGTCTTTTTCAGCTGTTCCCAAATTTCGAATGACATATAAAGTGTGACATTTGAAAAAAAATTCGTATTGCAAGCCTGTACAAAAATATGCTAGAAATAATTGAATGAAGATAAATTCATTTATCATGCAGAACTGTTTTTATTCGAAAATTTTTTCGTAAATCGGATAGTTTCACCTATAAGTTCTAGTTTTTTTTTTAACAGGATACTCTTCTGTAATTGTTTAAAATCCCTTTGAGAAAAACAATTATAAGGATTTTATATATTGTTTTCAGCATTCAGACTTCGAAAATACAGGAATTCTAGCGTGTTTAATATCTGAACATCCTGAAAGCATTTTCCGAACTGTAGATATCTCGCTATTCGCATAAATTTCGATGAATCCCCTAATTAAATGGAACCAATTTCGAGAAGAAGCATAAATTATTACATTTCAGCTGCTCCCGAATAGCAGTCCAATTAAGTTATCTGCAATATTCACAGTTTCTGATCTTTCCATAACAACTTTCTATTGCATTCAAAATAGCCCTGATACTGCTTCCAAATATTTATCGTTTAATCAAGTTCTATTTGTTTCGTACGTTCCATATTATGTATTATGAAAAATCTGTTGAGAAAATTTCATATCTGTTTTTCTTTGCCTTTTCCAAGGCAATGCTGGAATATAAAATCGTTATAATAATAATATGTAGATCAGGTTGGACGTTGAAATTTATGCAGGAAACCTTGAAAAGAGCGAAGAATATAATCTGGACTCTTTATATTCTTCGCAACTACCATTATACTCGAAGAGAATGAATGAATGAAAGGGATATGGGCAGATTACTGGTAGCTGGTTGCAGTTCGTGTGGTCCAGAAGTTTATAATCCTGAAGAATATCCATCATATTAAATTTGTGTGCTTTTCATGAACTCCATCCCTTCTAAGTTTTTTCTTGTTTCAGTTGGAATGATAGAAAGCAACGCTAATGGAAAAGCACAATTTTAAATAATTAATTATTCGTAACTCGTGGTATGGCCTACGCTCCATAACTGTAACGTCAATGCAAAAAAAAAGTTTGGATATAAGGTATATATAATTTGGGTTGTTTTAAGTTTATTGTTTTGACCCCATCGATGAAAACATGACAGATATAAAGTATACAACAACAGCTGAATTATTCTAACAACTTCAAAGTTGGTGTAGGTTCCTTTCAATTTGAGATGTGTTTTTGATCGCTTCCACTTCATCTTGGAAAAGCTTTCTCCATCTGAACAAAGGCTCACAAATTGAGAAAACAACATTAAAACTATCAGGAATCAACTCAATTTTTAATTCGATGAATATTCTCGTACTGAAAGTTGAAGTTATAGATAATATTACTTTTATTCTCAAAAGTAAAGAAAGGAAAAGCAAAAATCACAATCATTTGTCCTTGGAAAGGTTTATCTGCCTCGACTCATGTGATGGTAATGGAAAGTGAAAGGCAAAGATTCTGATGCTGATCACTCGTGAATTGATCATCTTAAATATTGAAAAAAAATCGAAAAATTTTTGACGAAAGAAAAACTATTTCAGGAGGGATGTCAGTAATATTTCTCACATTTTCAAGGGAATTTCATCTGAATTGGAGCTTCACTTTGTGTAATACATGAAAAGCAGCCATCCTAAGAAATAATACAATATAACGTGAAAAATCAATGAATATAATACTCAACGCCATCATAAAAAGGTAGAAGAATGAATAATCTTATTCTATAACTATGCTCCGATAAAATTTCAGCATCGCTGATATCGGATGATTTCCCTTTCCTCCACAAAAAAAAAACTGGGAGATGAACGCGTCTTTTCATCGCCCGCATAATGGCCAGTTTTTATGGGAAATATCACTTTCTCTCCGTATAACGTCTTGCATTTGACAAAATAGGGTGGAAAAAATTAATGTTGTTCCATAATTCAAGAGATGGAAACGTCAACCCCAAGCGATAAAAAAAGGGTTGCTCCGTCCTGAATTTTTCAAGTTATTTGTGCAATCGATCGAACGGTAATTGTTTGATGTCCAGGTTGACCTCCAGAAACGCAAAAAGGTGTGAAAATCGACAAATTGTCGATGAATGCTGATATTTCCACTTCCGGAACTAACTCTCAATAAGTTGATTAATATATTTTCCATTTTTTCATGTCTGACATTTTTTTCTTCAGAATAGCAGTTATTGTCTAAACTCTAAAGTCATCTGGAACTCAATTCAGCAGAAACTAAACCCTAACCAGGGCTACAAAATAAATTATATACGTTACAGTCATTTGAGAGTGCAGCAAGGTTTTGTAACATGTTTGGTGCTTTTGTTGTTGAATAGTTCCACCAAAAAAGAGCTGAAAGATTTTTTAGTTGCTTACAATAAAACAACTTGTTCAGTATTATTTAAAATCGATAGTTGACACAGTCAATCCCCATGAAACTTCCAAAATACGACCCTTGGTCCAAGTATCAACAAAAGCTGAAAAATTAATTGATTCGAATGAAATTTCAAAGAAGAGAACCCTCAAATTGGGAAAATTTTCTCGCCTGAATTGGCTGAAACTCTGCAGAAAAATAGTTCACTACCCTCCATTTTCAACCCTACACCCCAAACAACCCCTTACAGCAAAATTATCATGAAAAATTGCTCTAAGCTTATGGTTTCAACCATTTTCCATTAGGAATTTGGAAGGACTTTTGTAAGGCTACAAATTTTTTAAATTTTAACATGTTTTTCATGAATCTGAGTTGTTTTTTCAATTATCTTCTTGGTGTGTTCACTACAATTACTTTATTATTGTATTTTAATTTTTCTGCATCTCCTCAATTTCTATATATGAATACTTTTTACGAACTTTTATTGTGCTAAGTAACAAATTTTTTCCAATTGGTGTGCTCCTAAAACATTAGTGCGAAAATTAACCTATAATAGTATATTCTAAAAGAAATTGCTGAATGAGCGCCTTTTCCAACACTAATGCAGAATTCGAAAACGAGCGAGTTTTCAAAAGAATGAGTGTTGGAATTACCTTCTGCAACGAGTACTTGACGATATTTTCTCTATTTGAGTCAAGTTTTCTGAAATACTCTCGAAATTCAAATAAAAATTCAGATTCGTGACTTTTGTATTATATATTGGCCAAAGATTATAGAGTTAGAAATTTGACAGATGAAAATGAAAGGATCTGAGCTCAGTACTGACAACCACAAAAAGACAAATATGACTGAAAACAATGTAATGAGTTTCATTACAGATCTACTTTTAGTACTGTAATGAACTCATTACGATACTCAAATGGAGAAACACTTGCATCATTTGAAAAATCTCTGAAAAGATTTTGTTTGAGACACAGGAAGTGAAAACCCAAGAATGTTTCATAGAAACAATTATCAGAAGTTACTTCATTTCAAGCACGTGTATAGTTCGACATTATTATTTGATTAAATAATATCCATGTTTTAATATTTCGTTCATATAGACGAAGGTTATTCATCGAAAGATGCATTGGGGATTTTTCAGTTTTATGTGCAGTTTCCAAAGTCTAAGATCCGTTGTTGATAGGCTATAAACGTTTCAGTAGTGCATGCAGATCTGGCTGCTAGCTTCAATAGCTGCCTCTTTAAATGGAAATTCTGAGATAGAATTCCCCCAAATTGGTCCATTCATCACTAGAAACTCCCTAACACCATGTTTAGCAATTATTTGAAACTCGCAGTTAGATTTCACTGATAGTAAATCTCGTTTTATCGGCTTCTCTATTGGATTGCGTTCTCTTGTAACATCAATGTAGATCACGAGGATCCAGCTTGCTGAACAGGTCGAGTTACATCAGATTTGGGCGATTTATCGTCCGAATTACCACCTACACTCGGCTGAATGTATTGCTTTCGATGAAACCGCAGCTTTCTCTAGACCTAGACCCTGCAATCGCCACCCCAAACTTTCCCTGGAACTCGAGTAAATGGGAAAGGGCCCGTTTGAATAGAAATGTGCCGAAACTTTGTGTGTTTCGGTACATACAGAGGAAAAAGAACATGAAGCGCAAGAGAACGGAAGGAAATGGGTTGAACCGAATTTTTTTTCAAAACTCTTCACTCCATTTGAATATTCTGGAACGTAGATAAAAAGGATCCACCAAATGTACTGGGCTGAAGGCAGAACTATACAGGGTTATTCATGAATATGGCTCTATGGAATATTTTTAGGAAAGACACAAGATTCAGTATTGAAATTCTAGTAAGAAGATGACTTCACGTATATTTTTTGAAGGTTCTAGGACTGACATCAACTTTCGTTTTTCGAATAGAGAGACCCATTTTTTATTGCATAAATAGATCCTCCATAGAATTCTGAGTCTTTTTGATTCGAAAAGTTTGAATTTTTCTGAGAAAATTCTCTTTAAATAAGGAAATACGAAAAAAAAATCTCAAAATTGAACTCTGTTGAAATACAGACAACTTCGAGCATTTTTCATTGAAAATTCTCATTCTTGAGAATCTCTGAGTGAAAGGCTGATGCTTCTTTTCCGATAGCATGATTTTACAAATTCTTTGTCAAAGTTAGAAGTGACAAAACATCAAAAAATCGTTTTTCTCGAATTGGAACCTCATTTTTTCGATGCATTTTCGAAATCTTCGTCAAAAAATAAGAATGCGTCCAAGACTTTTATCCCAAAATGAATATCTTTTGAGATATTCAAGAAAAACGATTTTGTCTTTAATTTTCAATCTCATTCCGAATGTGTTTTTTTTACTAGAAAATAACTAGCGGTCAGGTGAAATTTTTGGAAATCTGTGTTATCGAGAAAATATTTTCTTATAGTTCAGACGAATTATGCTCTTGGATTATCATCTGTAATGCGAGAGCAACAATTGGTTTAAAGCTCTCAATGTGAGTATTAGTGAAGTACACGTAAAAAATTTTAAGGAATGCAGAAAAAAATAAGTTGTAATAATTAATGCTTTTGAAAGAATAATTAACATAATATGTAACAATTTCATTACTGAAAATTCAAATTACCCCACCATGACAAAAAAAATATTCTCCAGAATTAAGAATTTGTGTAAATTTTCCTTAGCTTTAATAAATGAAAAAAAACTGAACTCGTCTGAACTATAAGAAAATATTTCCAGAAATTTCACTTGACCGCTAATCATTTTCCAGTAAAAGCACATTCGGAATGAGATTGAAAATTGAAGACAAAATCGTTTTTCCTGAATATCTCGAAAAGTATTCATTTTGGGATAAAAGTCTTGGATGTATGCTCCTATTATTTTTGACGAAGATTTCGAAAATGTTTCGAAAAAATGGGGTTCCAATTTGAAAAAAAACGATTTTTTGATGTTCGGTCACTTCTAACTTTGACAAAGAATTTGTGACCTCCTGTATCATATTGTGAGAATCATGCTATCAGAGAAGAAGCATTAGAATTTTTTTTCTCGGAGATTTTCAGAAATGAAAATTTTTAATGAAAGTTGTCTGTATTTGAACAGAGTTCTATTTTGAGATTTTTCTTCATATTTCTTCATTTCTTCATTTGAAGAGAATTTTCTCGGAAAAATTCAAACTTTTGGAATCGAAAAGACTCAAAATTCAATGGAGAATCTATTTATGTAATAAAAAATGGGTCCTTCGCAAAACGAAAGATGATGTCACTTCCGGAATAACCGGAAGTCTTAGAACCTTAAAAAAAATATGTTGTCTTCCTACTTTAGAATTTCAATACTGAATCTTGTGTCTTTCTTAAAAATATCCTATAGAGCCATATTCGTGAATAATCCTGTAAAAGGCAGAGGTGTACCTTAAAATTCTTCATTCAATAACTGAAGAACATCACATACGAAAAAACCGAGTCTAATTTGTTAATTAATGAAAATTGAGTTCATGATCAGTCTCAAAGCTATTTCATGATGAAAATGAGAAATTCCATTTTCCCTTCTACTTGATCGCAAACAAAACCAGATTTGTCGAGTGAACTCCATCTGAAAGCATGCTATTATCATAGTATCTTTATACTATGCTATTATACCCGTTTTGATACGATTTAACAAGAGTCATATTTTCTTCTGAGGCCGAGTCCAGGAACTTTAACAGAAGGAAGAAAATTGGCAAGATTTCGGGAAGTAATGGAATTGATTATGAAAATTGAAAGTTGTAGTATGCCTAGGGTGAATCAAAGCTTGAAAAAACTGTCAAGCAACTAGTGAAAACCCTTAAGAGAAGGTAATCGGTATTCATACCGAATTTTAGCTGCAGAAGTCTCAATTTCAACTCCGTTCAAAAAGGGTTTGATATTATCACACTCATAAATCACAAGTGTGATTATCCTTCATCAATTTGATCTAAACACTTTTGTCAGTATCAGATAAAGATCCAAACTCGATTGGTGCAAATCGCGGTTCCCCCATGGGTAGGTAATGCTGCTGCCACCGTTGGAGAGCCCCCATTGGCACACCGGTACGCCGGCAGTTGTTTCTCACAAGAAGCACGACACACCGGTGTGCAGAGCCAACCAGGTCCTACAGTTAACACACAGGATGTGAAGGATGTAGTACCATGTGTTTTGATACCTAGACACTTCCTTCCTCTCGGTATAACGTACCCACCCAAGAGGTACCACGGTACTCACGGTCGAAATTTCTCCTAAATCCAGTGCGGTAATTTTTCAGTGTGAGAATCGATAGTTTTTGTGGAAATTTTGGATATTTTGACTGAAGGTGAGTTTATCAAATGTATCATCATTTTCCCTTTTTGTTATAGTTCTTTATTTCCATTATCATCATTTTCTTGTATTGCTACTATTCATCCTCTCTCTTTCTTCTTCTTTCTTTAAGTCTTATATTTTTTTCATTAGGTATATTTCATCATAATTTCCAGAACTTTTCCAAATAGACCAAGCAAATCAGACTCTTGCCTGCAAATAATTGGTGGAGTTCAGGCAACTGTTTAAATCAATTATTGAGGCCTCTAATAAGAGTAGTTCGAGTTTTGCTACAATTTCCCAGTGGAGCATATGTCGTGACGTTCGAAAAACCTCTAAATTTTAGGTATTTCTCTCCTAAACTAAGCACTCAATCAAAAACATTGTTGTATTCAAAAGTGTTCCACATTAAATTCTGCTTCTAAGAAGTATTACGTTATTATATTTTGAACAAATAGTTTTATAGAAATCATACATCGAAATTCTTACACTTTTCGAAAAAACACATTTTTTCATTGTAGAACATATAATATCTTTGCAACTACGAGCATTATAACAAACTGTTCTTGAATGAGAGTAGACCATGAGTGTGTGTAGTTATTGTTGAGGAGTACACTGACTCTCTTGTGATTTTGACTGCTCCAGCCCGTATATGCACCAAAATTTTTTACTTAAGCCTGGCAAAGGCAAGCAAGACGATAAATTGTCTCTTCTTATACATTCAATTGCTTGAAATAATTTTTATAAAGGGCTGTCTTGCATTTCTTCCCTGCCTCGTCGACCTTATCGGCAGAAGCATTAGATTTTCTAAACAATTCTGCTGCTTTCAGCAGGTTTTGTGTTGTTTTCAGACGTCTTTAGGAATTTCATTTTATCTCTACCAAAGGAGATGACGTAGTGTCGCAGTCATTAAAGGCATGCATGAAGGAATAATATGTTGTTTTTCGAAATAGAACAAAACTTGTTGTGCAAGGGAGAAAAGACAACTTCGTCTTGCTTACCTTTGCCAGGCCCTAGTAAAAAATATTTGGTACACAAAGAAACAACAAAAATATAAGAAGCTCAGTGTCCTCCCCAACATTATCCACGAACCCATGAGACTGTTGAGCAAATTCAATAGCACTAGCTAGGATGAAATGATCAGCATCCTCAGCAGATGAGCTATTGCGCGATTTAACATTGTGGTTTGGAGGAATGGGGTAACGTTTTTATCACAATATGATGGTCTACAACTCTTATTCTATGACATTCCGTTCTAAAGATTGTAGTTTCATAAGTATTTTACGTTTTATAGTGAAAACATGTTGTGGAAATTTGCCATATTTGGACGTATGATTTCTTCAAAACTACTTGTTGAGAATAAATTGTTGTAATACTTTCTAGAAGCAGAATCTAACGCTTAACACTTTTGAATATCATAATGTTTTTGATAAAGTGTTCAGTTTAGGAGCTATTCAAGAAAAATCTAAAATAGTCCGAAAATTTCGAGGTTTTTCGAATGTCACGACAAACTCTCCACTGGGAAATTGAGGCAACGCTCAAACTATATTCTTATCTAAAAGTATGATTATAACAGTTTCCGGAACTCCACCAATTACTTCCAGGTACACCATTTTTTTAAGCTAATTTTCTTGGCCTACAAACCTTATTTTAGTGATGATGACATTTGTATCGTTTTCCCCACCACATTTTTATCATTTTATAAACTTCTCTTATATTCCTTGCTGCCTTTTCGATCATATTATACCCATTTCTACTTTTACAGTCTAATTCGTACAAAATTCACGTTTTGGTCATTTATTATCTACATCCCCTTTACTTTATGCTTCTCGTAGAAATGAAATTGTTATAAGATTCAGTGAATATTATTCTTTTCTCTACTCAGTTAGGGTTTTTTTCTTGTCTTTTATTGTATCTCTTTCCCTTCAAGTTCATCAGTAGGTTTTTCTTATTCACAATAAACAAGAAGAGAAGAAATAACCCAAAAGAAAAGAGGCAATGAAAATAAACCTCTTCAAAGGTATCAATTGGTGACAGCATTTATTTCAGTCGTTATGATACCGTGAAACTTCCCATGTTCAATCCTCCCCTAATTTCGTGAATCACTGTTGAGTCACCCCCTATAATCCTGACTTGCAAAAACACCTTATGTCACGTAACCATCCTATTTCCTTTTCAGGTCACATGTCTGGAATCGGCCATTCGGAAAAATGAGAGCTCAACTCTTGATCACCTCGTGGTTGATCTTCTTCGTGCGTTGTAGTTTAGGTGATCTTGTGGACGACTATGTAAGGCACGTGGAAGAAGTGAATGGACAAAAAACGCTACTATCTAGTAGGTCGAGTGACGGGTATAGTGAAAAACGCTTGAATTTAAGGAAGAGTGTTAGAAACAGACGTAAGAGACATGTATTCAACTCTGAGTTGGATCAATGGACCCATTCTGAAGTTTTGGACAAAGATGGTGCGGTAGTTTTGAGGTGGCAGCCAAGGCATCAAGAGATCCTGTTTAGGGTTGAAGCAAGGACTAGGGGGTATGTTGGGATCGGTTTCAGCCCAAACGGAGGCATGGAAGATGCCGATATTGTGATAGGATGGGTGGACGACAGAAATGGAAGAGCTTTCTTGCATGTAAGTATAAACTACTCAGCCTTCTCCATTCTAGTTTGTTATAATAGTAGGGGAGGCCAGAGGGGATATCTTGATATACTCAGTCGCGGCAGATTAATATACAGAGGGATCCCTTGTACTCTCTATAAAAAATGAGCGCCAGGACAAAGGATCAGATTATTAAAAAAAAATTATCATCGGACATTCTCTGACGCTTTCCACAAGAAGTAAGAGAAATTCGTCGGGAAATAGCCGAGCGTGCATCTGCACAATGCCTATATTACCCGCTCTGCGTTGGCATTCCTCTCTCCCTCCAACCCACTCTGGTTCATGTTGGCTTGACGATACCATCGAGGATACCACAGGTTATGACATAAACACAACAAAAAGTTTTGGATTATCTTAAGTCAGGTGAATTCAAGTTTATGAATATTCAGTATGAATGACATTAATATGACGCGTGTTTTTGTGGTGAAATAACAGTGCAAAAAACAGTTGAATTCATATTAGAAACATTAAAAAAGAGGATACAAGTTTTTGAATATTCCGAACAAAATATTGTCCCTACTTTCTATAGAATCTACATTAAATGAAGTGGGTATATCTCGCACAGTAATGATTTAAAATTGTCAGATTGAGCTAATCCCTTTCGGTATTAATCAGATAAAGATACACCTCATCTAGAACATGAAGATGAACCATATACAGGGTAAATCATAACTATTGGGACATAGGCTAAGGGCAGATTTTTTGAACGAAAATATGGCTATAGGACCAAATATATCTCAAAAAAATATTGCTGTGGAAAAAGATAGAGGGCGTTAAAGTTGAATTTTTTTTTCGTTTTTTGCTAATAATATCACTGTATATTTTGTCATTCGTTTTTAAGAAAAATACAATTGAACAGTTCAAAGCATCAGAAGGGGACTTGAAGTAACGATTTATTTGTTTCATTTATTTATTTCGACGATAAGGCATAACTATAAACAATGTAACATAAAAAGAATAAACTTAAATTAAATGTTCTACGTGACCTTCTCCGACTTCTATGCCTTTTCTTATTCTTTTTATAGAGGACTTTCGAACTTCGAAGATAATATTTTTCTCTCCCCTTATACAATAAGCAATGAAATTATTAGCAAAAAACGAGAAAAAATTTCAACTTTAACGCCCTCTATCGTTTCCACAGCGATATTTCATTGAGGTATATTTGGTCCTATCGCCATATTTTGGTCCAAACAATCTGCCCTTAGCCTATGTCCCAATAGTTATGAATCATCCTGTATATCTCAATCTGAAGTGAACGAACATGTCGAAATGTCTAATTTTTTTGCAACTTCAAAAAACGGCCGTTTGTATCACATCGAAATCGTCTGATTATTGAATGATAGACTTTTTTTAGGTCCTCTTACCATTCCCTTAGAAAATCGACGTGATAGAGAATTTTTTATCATTTTCAACCCTGACCTATGCCCAACCCCATCTTTAAAACTATCAGATTAAGCTATATTAATCATTAAAAGTATTTCCTCTATTTCAGTATGGTAATGAGTTCATTACAGTACTAAAAGTAGTGCTGTAATGAAACTCATTACAGCATTGCTTGCAGTTATATTTTTCGTTTTTTTGGTTGTCAGTACCTCCGATATTATCAATTTTCAAATCAAATCAATTCAAATTCTGTAATCTGTCAAATTTCGTAAGTCGCACCAACAGCCAAGATACAATACAAAAGACACTAATCTGAATTTTTATTTGAATTTCGAGAGTTTTTCACAAAATTTGACTGAAATAGAGAAAATATCTTCTAATACTCGTTGCAGAAAGCAATTCCAACACTCATGCTTTCGAAAACTCGCTCCTTCGTCGCTCATTTTCGAATTTCGCATTCGTGTTAGAATAGAAGCTCATTCTGCAACTTGTTTTAGAATATAGGTACTATTCTTTTTGTCATCTAAGCTTTGCAACCCGAAAGGTCTCTATGATGCTCGAGTAAATCCCAATTTAGTAAAGTGGGCTATCTACTATAAGAAATAATTCGTGATAAACCCAAGGTCATAGAATGTTCGGGTTCACATCAAGGTCATGAGGTGTATGTGATCCGAAAAAGCGAACCGAAAATGATTCGCAACGATATGTTCTTGGTTTGTTGGACGAGTTAATATAAAAATATGTGTAATTGTTCTCAAGCACACGAGCCAGACCGCCCAACATTTAATTACGCCTAAAGACCGCATAAGACAAGTGAATTATCTTCTGGTATACATCGTTAAATCGTCTTCGTCAGTCGTTCACCTATGATTCCCATTTGAACAGAATCCTATCCACCACGCAAGGATGAAACGAAATTGTTTTCGGTGAACGCATCCGGAGAACGGTTATGCTTAGTTGGCCATGAAGTAAGCCGAGTGTGACCAAAACTTCCATTCTAGATATTCACAGAAATAACTGGAAGAACCATATTAAACGGGCTGTTGGGGCGACCCTTGTGGTTTCATAAATATAAACGTGAACTATCATTATTTGTTTCGTTGATGAGAAGGTTTCCCACCTAGGGCCCAACCGACGAAAATAATTCTCACACTTATATGTTTCTCCCTTGTTGGATAATGCGCCAAACTCAACAGTTTTTTGATTAATGAAACTGAAGGGTGTGCAGTGCACTGTGACAATTTGTGTTCACCTCCAGCTAGAGCTTGAACTAGCTCAGGAAAAAAGGTTCTTGAGATGTGCCCAGTACATGTTGTCACTGTGTGAAAAATGATCAACTAGATCTCGATATTTTCTTTCTGTAGTAATTCTCACTTTTTCTGACTCATTCTTTCCTTCCATTTTTTCCATTGGAATTCAGGTTACACCGGATGGCAGCATTGGGCCAATACAACTTCTTCATCTGAATAATCATCTGTTTTATTCGCCTTATTAACAGCGAGTTATACTACTAGTCGCCAGATAGTCTTGCGTATTTTCGAAGATTGACCTATATTCTGTTTTATCGAACAATGCTGTTTTGTCCAAAACCCTCCACTTACTAGAATTTTTCTTTAGACATATAACATTAGGAGGCCTGTGAATGCTGTAAAATATAAATATTCTTTTGATTCAAAGAGCTGAAATAATACAATACATATTGAAACAAAAAGGTACCTAGCTGAGGTTGATGCAACACAGCAAAACCATACAGGTCTGCAGTATGATTAAATGAGGAATAGGAAAAAACTTCAGCTGAAAATAACCCTAACCTCGCCCGTGAATAAAAAATTTACTAAAACTAATTAAATATCAGAGAAATCTTGGAAGACATCAGCGTGATCTAAGAGAACATCTTCATGTCATCCATCTATGGACTCAGATGGACAGATTCTTCACAAAACGACTAACAATTCTCAATCTGAAATGAAAAGAGACAAAAGCAGAAAAAAACGAATTATGCAGAATAAATTGAAATATTTTGAAATTAACCACCCATTTCAGAAATGCATTTGTAACCATCTTGAAATTTATAAATGAGACAACTATTCATAAGATGTTCCATAGTCTCCTCATTTTCCCCACACTCACAACTAGGGCTCTCAACCGAATTCCATCTGAAGAGCATGCTGTTGCATCGTCCATGGCTTGTTCTAATACGATTTAGAACAGACCAGGACCTGGGAAGGTCAAAACCAGGAACTCTGATGGAAGGATCAGTAATAAGATCTTTATTGAAAAAATTGTATGCATTCCATTCAGACTGCCAAATTCCCTTGTCGCTTCTTTTCATATCAATTAGAAAATTTGACCGAAAAGGGGACATTATTATTTGGAATATATGGGTGTATATGGGAAATGAATTTGAAAAGGAATTAAATTTGTTCCAAAAATTCAAAGCTGTTGTCTCTCTGCGAATATGGGGAGGGACAATATTTGAGAGGACTGGTAACCAAGGAATAGGTGTAGATTTGATTAAACCAGTAATAAAATGGATAAAAAAATAGAAAATTTAACCTGATAATGTGATAACAAATATCAACAAGGTAAACGACTTACGTTGAAACTTATTTTCGTTTAATATAAATCTTTCTGAAAAACTTCCACGAACGAATGGTGATTTAAAATTTTGATACGGCTAAAAAGTTTTTAAAACATCTTCTCGCCTCTGAATGTAGGCGAATAAAACCCACATCTGAATGCAAATTTTTTTATCGCATATTATTTCTCGCTTCAAACGCATCATCATCCCTTCTCGTTATACCAAATTTGAAATTCAAATCCGGGACATGGTCGATTCTGTTCTAAGCTGGTAAGTTTCATGTTTCTGGCAGATTTAGATGTCCAGAGCAGTAGACGAAAGTTTTGCATCAGAGAACGTCATCCAGTTGCTGATTGCAAGTCTGTTTCCTAGAAAAGATTACTTCAATAAACAATACCTCGTCATTGATGATGATCATTTGCGAAAATTCTATACAACCAAATAATTTGATAATAATCGACAAATATAAGGCTTAAATTCTAAGTAATTTTGTCAATATGTGGGGTATTTCATTTCAGATGAAACACCAACATTTTTCTCTGATTAGAGAGAAGCTTTATTCATTGAACCTATTATCAAGAACAATAAAAATGATGTAATCTTTCACAAACGCTCTGTAACTAGGTACAGAACAAATTGGCAAACGAATGAAGTGCTTTCTGCCATCATACTTATTTCAAAAAAATACTTCCTCCGGCCAAATCTCCAAAATGGCCCATGAATAAGCAGGAAACCCCCAGGACATCCTGTATATTATATTCCCACAAATTCAAACGTCACTGGATGCACAGGAAATTCCTGAGGTGCAAAGGATTCTTAATTTAATCTCGAAGACCGGTTCCTGCCTCATTAGAATGATTTTAAATAGACTTGTCGTAAAGTCTTGGAAGCAGGAAGTAGCGACCGGAAGTTATATTGTTCGTCGGTTGAGTTCAGGTTTTTTCATGAAAAAACCGGGCATGAGCGCTTGGAGCAGGGGTAATTATCGCCATAACACGATAAGGTTCGTTATTTATGTACAGGATACGCGATACATCTTGTAGATCGCGAAAAAATAACGAAGTGAAGTACGAATGACGAAGTATTCCTTCTATAATGTTTTACAAGTAGGAAAAAAACAGTCTCCCTTTCAGTTTAATTCATCATGCTGAACAAACAAAAAAATTAATAAATGAATTGTTACATTTGGAATCGATACAAATTTCAAGCAATTTCTGAGTGATATATTTTCATTCTATGATAACCAAGAACAAATGAGAAAAACTCAATTCTTCCGAAAAAATGAACTCCAAATAGACAAGGTATTTTCACGAGGGGTCTCTCACTGACCAAAATGTGTACACTAAATTGCCTCTTCGAGAAAAAATTCCCCTAATTACCCCCAAAATTGCCTCATTGCCTTCTCATTTCCTCTCATTTCCCTCATTGCCTTCTCATTTCCTCTCATTTCCCCTCATTACCTCTCATTTCCTCTCATTGCCTTCTCATTTCCCCTCATTACCTTCTCATTTCCCTTCATTGCCTCCTCATTACCTCTCATTTCCTTCTTATTATCTCTCATTACTTTCTTATTTCTCTTTGTAAATGTCTTGTCGAATAGATTGATTTTTTTAAATTTCATTTATTCATTTAATTTTCAAGAAAAACAAGAAAAAGTTCAGCTACGAAGTTTTGTGAAAAAATGATTTAAGGACATGAAAATCGAGAAGATATTACATAACTTTTTTAGGTTTTACTATAAATAGGTTTTACCCTAGAATAAAGTAGATGTGCGTAAATACATGATAATATAACATATGAACTTCTGGCACAACCGAGCTCACAACATTTTATGAAAATAAAATATGAGTAAAAATATATGAATGGAACATAAAACATTTAAGACAAAACAAAAAGTTTTTCAAATTCCAATGAGTCTTCTCTTCAATGTAATAAATTTTTTTCTTATATTGATTGTATTCGTTTAGCCAAAAACGTGTAGGTATATAGGAACCCGAAAGATAAAGTGCATCATGAATATAAAAAAAAATATATCACCATCCTGTTATGAGAGAACATTATAAGTTCGAATAATGAATCTTTAATTCACCTTTATCGAATATTAGAACTGATTCTCGAACTCGAACAATTCAATCACTCACTCAATAACACCATACTAGTACAACAACGATTTACAGAATGTGAAATTTTGGAAGCTGGGTTGTTTGGTGTCGCTTGGTGAATCCACATTAATTTGATGGTGTGCAAAATAAATAGTGCCCTCAATTGAAATGGGACCTATAATATGGTTTCGAACTTTTCCTGCCCAAACATTAACCTTTCAAGGAAATTGCGTGTGTGCCTGCCTCATTTCGTAACAGATTAATAGAAAAATTGTCATTTTGTCAATTTCCATTAATCGAACCATTATTCTAAATAGGAGTTTATCTAATTCAAACACAAATGAGACAAATACAACTTTGTAACACGAACCACTTTTTCTCCACACTGAATATGTATAATATACTCGAAAATATACAGGGTGAGTCTTTGACTTGTACATATATTTTAACGGGACATTCCTGAGGTCAAGAGAAACACTTTTTGTCTCTAACATTTCTTCCGATTCGGCTCGGTTAGAAAGATACAGGCTGTTGAAAATCCATGAAAAAATTTAATTTTCGAATATATCTCGTGAACGATTTCATAGAATGAAATGATTTTCAGAATGAAGGTTCTCATTAATGTGGCAAATCTTTTACGAATACAAAATTTAACTCACATGTTTAATTTTTTTCTTTATGACCAATATATACCATTCCATTCCATAATTATAGCAGAAATTCTATGATCCCGACCCTTGGAAGTGAGTTGAATGCCATTTAATGAATATTTGGCCATTTTGGAAAACAAAAGTATTTTACGTGAAATTTCGTGAAATGCGCACTCTTCGAGTAATTAATGATTTTAAAAAATCTATATCAGCGAAATTAAAAAAATTGGTTACTTTGGCTGAATATAATTCTGTTCAGAAGATTCGCAGAATTAAATTTCTGCTACATTTTCTCGAAGGTTCAGGTCGAGGTTCAGGTGGAAGATCTAATCCTCAGAAAAATTTTACTGTCATATTTCCAGAGGTGGCATAGCTCATTATGAAAGTTTAAGATGGCTATATCTTTTTGTCTAGGCTGAATCAGAAAAAATGTTATACGAAAAAAGTATTTCTTTTGACCTCAAAAATCTATAGTTTGAATTTATGTACAAGTCAAAAAATCACCTGTATATCTCGATATAATGTATTATTGATTATTGGGTATTTTCGAGGGTATTTTGCAATGAAAGAATTGTATTGCATTCATTGTACTACATAATTTGTATTATTCTGATTCTCCATAGGTACCGAATTACCCCTCAAAAGCTCGACTTACCCCTCAGTTACCACCTCGGTTTCCACTTTTTTCCTCTCATTTCCTATTCAATTCCTCTCATTTCCTCTCATTACCTCTCATTTCCTTCTCATTACCCCTCATTGCCTCTCATTGCCTTCTCATTTCCCCTCATTACCTCTCATTTCCCCCTCATTACCCCTTAAGTGTACACCAAATTTCCCCAGTGGGAGACCCCTCGTATTTTCATTTAGTTCATGCGACCGAAATACATAGGTCAAAATGATTTTTTTTTTCATTCCGATGCTCTATTCACCTGAATATTTCCTGAACTGACAACTGCTTATCTTGAAAGTCCCTCAAACGTGATCTTAGATGGATAGGTTAATTTCGGCCAGTTCTTCCTTCTGATAAAATAATGATTCACTTCCAAAATCACCCTGTATGAGTCTGAGAAAATTTCGTCATCAATTTATCTTCGAAATCCTCCACAATTTCATTTTATAGTGATGTTCTTATTGTGGTTGCAGAATGCCATATATAAGGTATATTCTAGTTTTTATTCATATTATTCTTTTGATTTAGAGAGCTAAAATAATACAGTTCATATTGAAACAAAAAGGTAACTGTCTGAGCTTGGTGCAACACTGGAAAACCATACAGATCTGCAGTATGATTAAATAAGGAAAGGAGAAAAACCTCAGCTGAAAAATACCCTCACCTCGCCTTCATTACTAAAAATAATGAATAACGGAGAAATCTTGAGAGACATCAGCGTGATCTAAGAGAATATCTTCATTTTATTCGTCTATGGACTCAGATAAACAGATTCTTCACAAAACGACTCGTAATTCTTTATCTGAAATGACAAAAGACAAAAGCAGAATAGAAACCAATTATCCAGGATAAATTAAATTATTCTGCAATTAACCACCCATATCAGAAATCCATTCGTTACTTTATGTATAGCTTCGAAACCATCTTGACATGGGAAATGGGACAACTATTTATTAAGTTCTAAAGTCTTCTCATTTTCCCCGCACTCCCAACTAGGGCTCTCAACCGAATTCCATCGGAAGAGCATGCTGTTGCATCGTCCATGGCCTGTTTTTATACGATTCAGAAAAGACCATATTCTCCTTTGAAGGTCAAAACCAGGAACTCTGATGGAAGGATCAGTAATAAGATCTTCATTGAAAAAATTGCATACATTTCATTCAGATTGTCAAATTTCTTTGTCGCTTCTATTCATTCAAATCAAGATGATTGAATATTCCTACAGATCATGAATCTGCTCTTACATTTTGCGCAATACATTTCAATCAAGCAGACAAGAGAAAAGCAATGGAAAAGTTTCGAACATCCGTTTATAATCATTCAATACTTCATCGTCACCCTTTTATGCTATGTAAAAATTTTGTTTTCATTAATAGTCTTGACAAGACAGTTTCTAGTTTTCTATTGAATATAGGCATACACGTAAGTGTGCTATCAACTATTCAATTCTATCCAAGATTTTATCCTTGGAACTCTTCAAGAGACATCAGATGTTGAGGGATTGATCATCACTGATCTTAAGCAAGAGTAAGGGTCATGATCTTTTATTCTCAGTGTATCTTTTTGAAAAACGATTGATTGAAGCTGTTATTCTGATGGTTTGAAAAAATATTGATGTTTCATCTAGACAGAAAGACATTTATTTTTTTTAATCATATATATAATATATAAGCAAGATCTCCATTTCAGCCAAATAACATTTATCGAAGAATCCGAAAGAACTGATCGACAGTGTCCGTCTACATTTCAACGAACAAACCACATCTATATCCTATTCAGAGGTACGCTACCTCAAATTATTCCCGTCACACTTCTTGAACCTCAAATACGTAAAGGGATCTTAATAAGTCAAAGGGCGCATCCAGAATGCTAATACCGTCGACTTGGATCAGATCAAATCGCGCAGATTCAACGTTTGAATGGAAAAACGTGGTATCTCTCATCTCCCCATGAATTATTCAGAGACATTGAAAACTGGAGATTCTCATAGTTAAATCAACACCAACGCAATCGATCTGAAATTTTCGAATCGAATCTGTATCCCTGTTTCTCGCCAACGTAAACAATGCGAGTTATTTTTTCGATATTGTCAGTCGGAACCTAAACAAATATCTCTTGTGATATGACTCTTTTTTTTCATTCATTTAACACACATACGCATTTTCGGATAGTGGTCCTAGTGGTGTTGATTCGAATTCACGGACAAGCATATCGACGACTAGAATATGAATAATGAACTGTCAGATCCAGCCAATATTTATGTTGCTTGAAAATAATGTATAATATTATGGTAATGCCAATCAATACAAGCAATAATTCGCATATGTGAACTTGATAATATGGATACTCAGTGAGAATTTCATTTTATCTCAACTTCTTTTGTTATAGGACTGCCATGGGGTCCCTAAAGGACAAGGGTCTTCCCCCATAAGGGACGAAATAGACAACTACACCCTTGAAAAAGGGATGCAAAACGGAACCCACACAGTTTTGGAGTTTCGAAGAGCTTTGGATACCTGCGACATACATGATTACGTACTTAACGTAAGTATAAGAGGGTGTTCAATCTCAGACGAGACACCACGTGTATTTTTTATCCCATGGAGATTGGAAAAATTTCCGAAACCGAATTATTTTGTTTCGGGGACATTTTTTGAGGGTTTCTGGAGGCTTGAACAAGCAACCTCTTAAGAGGGGCAGCTCTTCAACCCCTCAAAATTCAATAGAGAAGAGAGATTGGATGATACTTCATTTTAAAGATCTTGGAAGAATCTTTGAAACAGTGCATGAAAGACGTAATTTTTATGAACCGTTTTTTCAGAAGCTCGAATGAGCCACCTTGAATATTTTGATTATTTTCACAATGTACAAGCAGAGACAACAATTTGTTGTCTCTGTTACAAGCTCATTTTTCTTGAGCCTTTTTCACAAACTTGGAAATTCCTAAAACAATCAGATTTTTGGAAAAATTTCATTGATTCATCATGTTTAAAGTTTGAAAAAATGAGATTTGCGTTTTCAAATCGAATATTCTCATCTATAATATGGTTCAGCATAATTCGAGTTATTTGACGACACTCATTTACTATTCGTTGTCGTAGTTCAACCAGTTTTTTCACAAAAATCTGAGCTAATCAATTATAATGCTTCCAAGGCCTTTCAAATGAAGTTTTGTTCAACCCTTCTCCCCTATTCAATTTTTGGGAGTTGAAGCGCTGAAATTTACGTCAAAAGATTATTCGACGTGTTTCGGAAAATTTTTCAATCTCTATGGAATAAGAAATATATGGGGTGGGATGGAACACCTTGTTTAAAATTTTTGAGAATTCAATCATATCCATAAACTGGACGGTAGATTTCTAGTTTTCATAATTCAGGAATACTAGCTTATGATCGACATATTTTGCTTCAAATTAATATTTTTGCAGACTGCATCAAATGCAGCAATTTTATAACATACCTACTACCATTTACAAGAGTAAACAATATTTTCTGTTATGTTTTCGTATAAAGAACATGAATCGTTTCAAGCTCTCCGATGCAACACTTTCCAGCAAACTTCATCTATAAATATTGTTCGACTTCAGAGCTGTCTGAAACCTTAACAACAACTTTTCTCTAGTAAATACGACTGTTTATATACTCTTCTAATTATTCTCAAAGGCGCATCAAAATCAGAAGGAGAATATGCATTTACTTCTGTACCCAATATAACATGTAGAGTAGAAACTAGAGAGTTATGAAACTGAGAATTGCCATAGTACTTTTCCATAATTTCCAATTTAATTCATAACTAAACTCACAGGGTGATACTGTTCGTGTTATATGGGCTATGAGAGACACAGATCCTCAGTTCGAGGGAGACTTGGTATACCATGGAGAATCCAGGGGCTCTCAAAGCCTACATTTACTAGGTCCACCACCTGTTAAACGTGCAGAAAGTAAAAACATCAAGAACTGGGATATAACCCTTGAAAACGTGAGTTAGAAAAAACAACTCTAAGATTCAGTTTCTGAAAAAATGCTTTACAGTTCGAAGTGAAGCCAAACATGAACACAATATACTGGTGTAAGGTGTTCAAGGCACCCCAATTGGACAGAAAACACCACATCATAGGATACGAACCTCTGATTGGTCCGAACCACACCAATTTCGTACACCATATGATAGTTCACGAGTGCCAGTTAGGACCAAATGGCAACAACCAGAGGTGGGAGGCTTTTGCGCAACAGAGCGGCCAGTTATGCTACGGCCAACATATGCCGTTGGAATGGGATAAATGTTTAACACCTCTTGTAGCATGGGCCATCGGTGCTAAAGGTGAGTAGTACCCAAGGAAATTTTCATGATGAGGCTTTGTCATACAATCTGATTTCTTGAAGTACTCAAAGATTATTTTGTTTTCAGGAGAGAATTTTCCACCTGCTGTAGGAGTACCGATTGGCCAACAAAGAAACTCCTATTACATGCTGGAAATACACTACGACAATCCACACATGAAGAAAGCCAAGGACACTTCTGGGTTAAGGCTGCACTACACCAGCGATTTGAGGCCTAACGACGGTGGCATCCTCATTGCAGGAGTGGCTTTATCGAATCTCCATTTCATCCCTCCGAAACAGAAGGAGTACAAGACGGCAGGATACTGCAGCACTGACTGTACAAAAGAGGTGAGTATTTTAGGTTCACTGTGCATCTGAACATTTTCCTTCAAATTAAAAGTGTTAAGAAAGCACAATTTTCATATGTTGCTGGTGAATTGCTACAATCAAGCTTGCTAACTAATGTTTTCATGGTTTGTGGTGCAAGAATTCCTGAATACAGGGTCTTTCAAAATGGGGGTACCATCTACAATGAAGAAATTCACGCATAATTGAAAAGAAAGTTGTATAAACACTTTGTGTCGAGGAGCAGAAGGTTGAGATTAAATTTTTTTTCAAATTATATATTGGAAAAACTTCTTATCATATGCAATAATATTCCCATGTACACACACTACTACTATAGTATTTCTGAATCTAATCAGTTTTGATGAAGAAAAATTTTGAAACAATATACATTCCTCGTCATTGCGGACAGGCATAATTTTTGTCAAATTCAACACCCTGCATCTTTTTTTGTGGTGCTGTGATTTTGTTGAAATTTTCACCAGGCATCATATTAACCTGAAATTAACTTTTCAATAGTATCTGTAGTTTATTCCTCATACAGGGAGAAACGAAACCTTTGTTCATACCCTCCATTTCTAAACACCCTGTGGTGAATTTGAGGCAGAAAATTTGATATCATTAAAGTTTAATTTGAACTGTGATCCTTTCTTAATAAAACAAAAAGTATGCCACGTCTTATGGTAAAAGTGATGAGAAAGCGAGGTGGAAATACAGCTATTAATTTCCAGATGTTTGTCTATGTTTACTAGTGGTTAAGGTATATTAATGTTTTATATTGTTATAAAAATTGAAAATATGCAACACTTTCTCTGAAAATGTGTATCCTTTTTTTAAAAGCAGATACTGACGTGAATCAAAAAACATTTTTTGAGAAAGGGTCACTCTTCAAATTAAAACTTAATGATATCAAACTTTCCGCCTCTAATTCACCAAAGGGTGTTCAGAAATGAAAGGTATAAAACAAGGTTTGTTTCTCCCTGTATAACGGATAAACTACAGATATTTTTGCAGAGTTAATTTCAGGTTAATATAATAATACCCAATACTATACCTGGTGAAAATTTCAACAAAATCGGAGAACCACGAAAAAAGATACAGGGTGTTGAATTTGACAAAAATTTTGCCTGTTCGGAATTTATTGTCGAGGAGTATATTATGTGAGTGGATTTTGTAACAAATAGATGAAATATGAAAGCAGACTCACATAAATCGAAAATATAATGGAAAAACATGGAAAATATCCAATCTTTACGTAAAATTACAGTTTGGGTTCAGTATATAGAATAAAACAAAAGGGGTATTCCAGAAATCGTACTGTATTCGATATTACTTTGTGAAGAAAAAAAAAGATTTTTTGATGGCAAATAGATCCAAACAAGCACTGCTTCTCATAAGAGAAATATATCAAAAATAAGTCCTTATGGTCGACAAAATCCACGGGCTAAAAAGTTGTGGTAGGAATAAAATTAATCTCAAATCGAAGTAGAACAATGGATGAGTTCGTTGTCAAACTAGATCATCCAATCAATCATGCCAGAATGATAGCTTCTATTAACCTTGTCCTTTTAGACGTTCAGTGGAGTTTCATAAAGATATTCATGGAAGGGTTATTCATTGTTAGAACCAGCCGGTGATTAATTGGTGGTATGCGAGATGCTTCCCTGAATGAATTGGGTATCATGATGACCTACATTAATATTCTTCTAGACGCAGTGAGGAAACAATTTTCTCGGGAAAGACACACGTTAGAAAATAAATCATGCTACAATTTGACAATCCCAGATGTTACTCTGAACGAGAACTGAAAGTTCTCACTAAATTTTTCATTTCTGACATAAGTGTCATTTGTGAGAGCGGCTACCCCTAATATTTCACATAGACCTACCAATGCGCGACGAGGATAACAGTTTTTTCTATTGGATTCATATCTTAATGGTATGAACAACGATCATGCGAAAATGATTATTTTTCACAGTCGGTATGAAAAATTCTTTTATTTCATTTCATTTCAAATATTTCAACTCTGTTTTTATGGAGTGTATGAGAATGAAGGGGAATATTCAAAGTGAACTCACCTAAAAGCTTCTGGGATGTTGCACAAATAATATCTTTAATAATTGTATCGAGTAATAATTCTTCAGATTTTTAAGAAAAAGAAAATTCTTTGCCTTTACGAAGGCACATCGAGAACATTTTTGAAACATAGATGAATTCAAAATAGTAATCATCGAAATGAATACCACCTTCAATTCCCAGGCTCAGAGATCCTTTATCATGAGGTTGGAGAAATGATATTAGACTCCGTCACCGAGATGAGAGATATACCGGTTTCGGCCTTGTTGGGCCTCATCAGTATCCCACACATCTCAGGACAAAATCTTCATGAAAAACCTCAGAATTTATAGCAATTGGCTGTGAAGTAATGAGTAAAATATTACAAAGTACTAAGGTGGTGACATCCAATTGCGTCAAACAATAAAGGATCTCTGAGCCTGGGAATTGAAGGTGGTATTCATTTCGATGATTACTATTTTGAATTCATCTATGTTTCTTGAAATTTTGTTGCATTTCCTGCAACTTGAAATCATATCAATATGAATTTTCATCACATTTAAACTATATATTTTTGCAATTTAAGTCAATATCCGTAACTCATTTGGCTAAAGACCTCTTGAAGAATAATCCACTATACCTACTTTAGCATACACATAAACGGACGTACCTTAATTTTTTTTTTCTGAGAGTGATAATTTTTTTTCGTAGGTTGTTCCCAAGGAAGGTGTTAACGTTGTCTCCGTGATGCTCCATTCTCACCTAGCTGGAAGGAAGTTGAAGTTACGCCACATCAGGGCAGGGAAGGAACTACCGCCATTAGCGCAGGTGAGCCAAGATAATTGAATTTAGTTTTCCGGTCGATTTACATAAATTCCAAATTGCCTTGCTTGAGTAATTTGTTCGAAGTCGAGACGGGAACGTAAAGTTGATGATTCGTTTGTGAAACTAATCAAAGGTGCTCTTAAACTGCGCGCCAAGAGTCATCAGCGACTAGATCTATATATTTTCAAGGACTAGAACTGCTAAAGAAAGCGTCCTTCGCGTTTTTCTCATAGCTCAACGAAATTAATTTTTATTTAACTAAACGAGTTGTATTTTCGTCTATATTCGCTTATATGTCTTCACTGCATTTCGTCGTCTTCAAACGTTTCAGTAAAAATGACACCATCTTCTCCTGAATAGTCAATAACTTCGTTTTTTTTCTTTTATTTCAATCTTCGGTTTCTGTTGATTTTTTTTCTGGATGTGTGACGAATATTCATCAAACACATCATGCGTGGGGTGATCTCATCAATCAAACGATGTAGCAAATCTTAAAACTCACACCCCTCTTTTCCTTCCTTGGACTCCAAAATCCTCCAACGTACAAACATTTTTTTTATGTTATATATATATATATATAATATATATATATATATATATATATATATATATTCTTATGAAAAAGAGAGCTAAAATAATACAATAAATGTTGAAACAAAAAGTACCTAAGCTGAGGTAAAAAAAAGAACGGGGTATCAAAACATTCTTTGTATGATACTATAGAATCATACGATACTATACAGCCAAGGGAAAAAACCTCAGCTGAAAAAACCTGCCTCCTCGTAAACAAAATAACATAAAATATCAAATATCAGGAAAATCTTGAAAGACATCAGTGTGATCATCTTCATGTTATCCGTCGATGGGCTCGGATACACAGACTCGTAATTCTTAATCTGAAATGAAAAAAGACAAAAGCAAAAAAGAAACCGATTATTCAGAATAAATCGAATGCATTTGCTACTTTAAAAAAACATCAACATTAAGATTTCTTGGCCAAATAATGTTCGGAGGTTGGAGGTTTATGAATATTTATTCCGGAAATGTCACAAAATTTGAAAGAAATGATGAAAGAACTCCATCCTTTCCGAATCTGTTGAAAGTTACGAAACTGACAATTTTTCAACATAACAAGCTAAACTTGTAAAAAATCAATTAATACATAACTTTCAACTGTCCTCTTTCACGAGGATTTTTTTTTCTGTTGCCGTGTGGGTTTCTTGCAGAAGAATCTCTTTGATACCATGTTCATCAGCTAATTTGGAGACGTAATCACACTTTCCTTTCGAAATTCTTTCGATATTCAAATTCAAAATCCACAAATTGTTGCTCTCTGGTCGTGAGGGTTTTTTCAAACCAGATACGACCAGGTGATGATTTTTCGGCACTTCAGATGTTTGGAGACCGCTACGGGACCCCAATGAAAGGCAATCATCTCCCATAGATAAACCAAACATGTTATAACACAAGAAAACAGAATATTTTTCAGGACCGAAAACTAAGACATATTACGAGAATTGTCATTCTATTCTATATCTTCGACTCTTCAATGGTTTTTAACATTTCACAGGACAATCACTACGACTTCAACTACCAGCAGTCCAGAGCACTCTTCCAAAACACTGTCATTCTACCAGGGGATGGACTGATCACAGAATGCTCGTACTCAACAGTGGAAAGGACGCAACCAACACTAGGAGGTTATTCGACCAAAGAAGAAATGTGCTTGGCGTTCATCCTCCACTACCCAAGGACGGAATTAGCTGGGTGCTACTCGATGCCTCCCATTCAGTACTTCTTCCAAAACCTTGGGGTTAAGGAATTCTACGGCAAGAATATGAGTGAAATTGAAACTTTGTTCCTTCAGGGAGGGTGAGTATTTTGTCTTTTCACATTATGCTAGGTGTTCATGTGATCCACATATTAAAACCTTTTATGGTTTCCTTTCCCCCTTACCTGATCATCTCAACTTTGGTCTCATGAATTCGAACCCTAGATGAAGAGGAGAGAAAACTGAGACACATGACAAAACTTTGAAACACTATACCTACCTGAAAATTCAGATAGATAGCTAACATCTCCTTCCTAGAGCATCTGCATTACCATAACCCAAAACCACATGAATTTTGAAGAGAAGGCCCCGATATTGAACCCTAAATTAGTATCTACCTCTGCAACCATATCTGAAAAATTTCAATTTCTCATTCTTCTAATTTATTCTGATATGACTCATAAGATTAATTATTTTATTCGTATTTCTTTCAGTAGTGACACACCTCAATCACCTGCAACAACATCTAGTCCACTCTTCGGCTACAATCCAGGAGATGAGATGTCTCCAGAAGCTAACAGAAGAGCAGTTGTTGCTTTACAAAACGCCAGAGACTACAGTATAGACCTCCATAGTCAACAGAGCAGAAACTTATTCGATGAACTCATCATTAAGGAACCTCTAGAGTTCCAGAACAAGAGTTTCACGACGCATCTTCAAAATATACCCTACAACGAACCGCTTTTAACCAAGAAAATGGAGGAGTACTTCTACACAGGATTGCACTTGACCTTCTGTAGGAAGAGAGACGACTCCCTTGCTATAGTAAGTACCTACAAAAATATTTCGATTGAGTAATTCACAATCTTCAGAAGAATGTATCCAAGCACGAGCAGCTCAAGACAAAACAAATATATAATAGGCCAAGTCTATTTTTCAACAACTATTCATTCACACCCTGTATTTCTCGCACCACATTTTTCGATGTCAAAGTAGGTAAAAGTAAAAACTTAATAAGACACGAATAAAGACAAATATTTACATCAGAACTCGTGAAAGTCGTGTATAAACAAGACTTTCGAATATGCGGAAATGAAAAAACCATGGTTTTGCGTACAGCTATCTCCTTCCCACAATTTTCCGAGGCTGGAAATCGAGTTTCATATCCGTTCAAACATCCCCTAAATTGGTTCTGCTGGTTCCTTGAGATATTATATTGAAAACAATAATTCTGCATGGATTCTTTATTCTATCTCAAATTGTTTGCTTCCTCTGATATTGGAGTATGTATAACGATATCTGATTCTTGCCTTATTTTTTCAGAGGGAGACTATCGAAAAATTCCCAAACTTCGCAGTGTACATCAACAAAGAGACCCAGAGTCAGTGTAGTTACAGAAATAGAAAGACAGTCTCAGCAACTGATTCATCGTCAGGCTTGAAACCAAATATTATTTTAGGATTTTTATTTATTGTATGTAGTGTTATAATTTATTTTTAGCTGTTAATAAAAAACGAAAATTGTAAATAAAAGTTTGTTTCCTTTCCTTGCAATGACGAAATTCAGATCAATCATTGTTGAATGAAATTTTTGTAACAAGAAAACTCGTCTCTTTTCTCAGCAGAAGAAAGATAACCCAATAAATGTTGATTCTTGTTATGGGTGTAATCTATCTTTATCAAAATCCCGCTATTTGGCATATTCCACAAATACTTGGAGAGAATATTCTGCAGAAAAATACCTAGCTAATATTGTCAAACAAATAGAAATTCAATATGAAAAAACTGCAAAGATTACAAAATGTATTTAGTGATAGAATATCCAACTGGGGATCTTTACAAAAAATCAGTATATGAAGCTGAACAAATTGATGAAGTTGCATCAGTGTAGACTCATACACAAACTAGAAAATAATCATATAAAGAACCAAAATCTGTTTAAGAGGGATCAAACAAAAAATTCATATTACCTATACCGATTAAAAACTGAAAGTAGAAGGAAAAGAGTTCCATGTATAGATTGATCTCTAGTATATAGGGTAGGCGGCCATCCATAACTTTTCACCCCGAATTTTGAGCTCTGGGATGGAATAACGAAAAAACGCTCGGACAGGTCAAATTTTGTTGAAAAGGGGACAAATAAGGGAGTTTAAATGAATTTGATATTACTACCCTTCTAGTTGCAACCCCTAACAGCTCTAATTTTTTAATAGAAAAGGGGCGAGTAGTACTTTGTTAAAAAGGCAAATCAATTTCCTGCAAGGGTGTGTTTCTTTCCATCGCTTCAATATTATACAGAGTGAATCAGTATTCCATCAATTACTTTCATACGCCGAATTCGTATCTTTGAGATGGAAAAAACGCTCGGACGAATCAAAAAATGAATTCGATATCACTACCCCTGTTCACTGTTTTTTTATTGATCGAAGAAAAAAATAAAAAGCTCATGCAGGTGATTGATTTACTTTTTCAACAAAGCTACTCGACCTATTATCTCTATTCAAGAATAATTGCCTCAAGTGATAGCGGCTGAAGGGGTAGTAATATCGAATTCTAGTTTTTTTTTATCTCAAAGATCCAAATTGGGCGTGTGGAAGTTATTGATGGAATACTGAATCACCTTCTATAATAATGAAGCAATAAAAAAATACTGAATTGCCTTCCCAAGAAGGTGCTGCTCGACTCCTTTCCCCTATTCAAAAATGAGAGCTGTTAGGGGTTGCAGCTAGAAGGGTAGTGATATCAAACTCATTTGAAAACCTTATTTGACCTCCTTCCAACAGAATTTGACCTGTCCGAGTGTTTTTTCATTATTCCATCTAAAAGCTCAAAATTCGCGGTAGAAAGTTATGGATGGCACACCCTGTCTATCAGTATGACAACTTTTGAGAGTATGCCGATCCCTATCAAATGTTTTTTGAAATGTGAATTTAATAATTTTCAAAAAATTTTAAGTAGCAACCTTAGAAACAACATATTGTTGAATTTAAATTGTATATTCAAATTAATATATAAAAAAATAATTCCCAAGGAGATGTAATTCAGATTTTAAAAAACAAACGCAATGAACCTGAGTAAATATTGTGTGAATTCAGTAAAAAAAATTCACGTTTCATACTAAATTACATTCCTCATAATAAGTTAAATTCTTGATGAAAAGACTTATTCTCACGAGAAACAACCCAAAAAAATCAGGTAGGTAATAAACCTTCAATATTGAATAGAATAGTTGGTTTACGCATTTTTTACCAGACGTACAATTCAAACATTCCAAAATGCTCGTGTTTTCGCGATAATTGATTTGATTGTTGTTTTGTGTGGACATATTATCTTCTCGCCTCTCAACAATCAATACATATTCGCTGAAAATGGAATGTTAATCGACAATTCGCGTCCATATGTGAAAAAAAAATTCTAATGTTCCTAGACTATGACATGATAAAATTTACAAGGTGGACCTAAAGTCCGTTTGTATTTTAATCAATTGGAAGTAATTTGCTTTCCATCTATTATTAGGATAAGCTGTCTCAAAATACTGAGATTGAAATATTTTTTTTCATCAGAATTTCCTTTCATTATTCAAAGTTTTCTTCAATGTGAAACTGGAAATTCTGTCGAAATCGGACTCAGCATACCTATTGTTTTTATTCGTTAAATCAATTTTCTTATATGTAATTATATAACTAAAAACCTACCTGATATTTAAATATCAATTTAATGAATTAATATTCCTAAGAGACTGCACATCCTCGTTTGTAACACTGAAGCCTGGTTATTTTATTTGCAGGCAATATGATGAAGAAAATATTCCATCTTATCTCCGTGAATTGAGTAAAAATAAAAATGGTTTGACAGTTTTCATTTCAATTTTAGTCTGCATAAATAGTTGTCATACCGTAAGAAGTATCACAATTCTTATTTTTATTTATATAAGTTTGTCTTTCGAGAATATAATGATTAGCGTAGGTATTCCCTAATTTTTCATCAAGCAAAATCACAGAATACCAACAATTTTCCAGTGAGAAAATGTGGGATACATGGAGGATTCCATTCTGTTTACATAAGATTTATCGAGAACATATTTTAAGATTCAATGCATCATTTCTCATTACTTACGTCCTTGGAAAATAACTCTCCTCCAATAAAGGAAAATGCAGCACATTAATATCTTTATTATCTACTGAATAAATTACAACTTATCACATAATAAACAACAAACCTATATGGGAGAACACTGGGAGGAAGTACTTCATAATTGTCTTCAAAATGAATCCAATTGGACATACATTACAAAAAAAAAAATACATCGACGTGGACAAGATTTTTCATCTAGCTTCTCCTAATATTACAGATACCCGTGTATAACAAGGGTGAATATTTCAGACTTCTTCTATCACAAAAAAAAATAATTGCACCAATAAGGATCAGGTCAGAAAAGTGCATATCTGTATCTTTTTCCATTTTCTGAATTCATGTTAACCAACATGTGTCTTATCACCATGAAACATATTACGCATCCGAAGCATACATTTAGACCGAAGAGGAAAGCATAATAGGACATGTTTGTTATAGTTTTTCCACAAACTCCCTTCAGGCCCATAATCTCTGGAAATAAAAACAAGTTCAAAGATTTTAACATGCCTCTGCTATTGTTTTACAAAAATACTAATGAGCTAAACAATCCCAAGTTAAAAATATTTTTTCATTTTGTTCAATCCTGCTATGTAAGAGTTGAAATGAATATTAAAATATTTTAAGCAGCATGCATTACTTTGTTTCGAGTATTCTATCGATGTATTATAACCTAATAACTGGTAAAATACTCTTATTTTCGTAAAAGAGCACGATTAGTGGTATATTATGTTTATTTCTTCAAGTATTAGTACATTTATGTCTGTTATTGTTTTAACGAAATTGTTTTGTGCTGCTTCAGTGTTTCGGTATTTTGTCCTTGTTTCAATTTTAATGATGTTATTTTTATATTCTCGCTTTCTTATACTTAAAAGGAGTCATGTCTTTCCTGTATAAGTTCTTTTCCTTGAGAAAATATAAAACAATCAATCAGTAATATTCCCCACTTTCGTTTCAAATTCATCATTGAAATTAACCGCGAATAGATAATACAAAATATATTTCAAAGCCCTTGATATTAAGGGCTGCATTTTTGCGAATTAATGCAGACATTTCTGTATTCACCATATATTTAGGTATATCATAGATATACTTGAGACATTTTGGCAGCCTTTATTGAAAGACCTTGGATATTCAAGATCTTTCGGATTCCTCATAAATTTGCAGTTGAAGTTGAAGGCCATAACAACACAGTGTTTTTTAATTGATGCTGCTTTGAATGTTGCTTTCTTTCTATTCAAGAACTGCATGACCTAATTAAAAGAGAAACTGGACCTCGGAAATAATTCGAAATGCCCCTGTTCTGGATGAATAAATGAATGAAAGATAATTGGAATTTGGAATGGAATTCGAATATAGAACCGGCATATTCAATTACGAGTCCCATTGTTTCACGCATGTTTCAAGGTTCTTTCTGATCATCGTAGTTCTTAGGAGATGAAAATTCCTGGGGTGGATCTCATTCTTAGATATATCTCAAAAATACCGATTCTCCAAATTATTTTACCTTTTGAATTATTGTCTCTCCAATGAACTGAAAACTCAAACAATTTTGTGTTCACTGGAATCGGGATTTCTATAAAAACTAATGTCCCCAATACGTGTTATCTCGAAACTGCTTTGTTACAACCAGCATTCAAATTAAGTAGGCCTAGGTAAATCATATCCTGCCTGGAAACAGATAAGACCTAATTTATCGGTTTACTTTGACATTCACTATTTCCTCTAATGAACAGAAACATATAGTATTATTATATCAATGACCATATCAATGTCCAATTACTAGGCCGTTTTTTTTTTGTTAAGGTTGTATTTATCGCGTTAAACTCACAACGCAATTGGCAAAAGGTTCCTGATATAAATAAAAATCAGCATAAAATATTTCCTGTAGTGAAAGACACATTTTTTTGCAACGTGTAGTTAGATTTAATTAGATGCATCTTGAATTGCTTTTGCTCGCAAGGATATCAACTTAGATCTAATCGCCTCATACAGAATTTCTCAAGTCTACAATCAAAGAAAAAAAGTTAATTTTCAAACTTCAACTCACCAGGTGCCATTTCCCGAAAATTCCACGAAATTTGTGGTCAAACACCAAGTAAGCCGCGCGATCTTGAAGTAACAATCAAAACTGAAGCAGAAACAGTGATAAAAAACACACGAACATATTCTATAATTGCGCTTTCATAATTCAAGGGGAACCTAATCACGACAATGTTTTTGTTAGTCAATATTGGAAACAAGAGAAATTAGTTATTGTGCATTGTACAGGAAGTGCAGAAACGGAACGTTGATTGTTACAAAACTATAACAAACTTATCCACCTGACCATTGTCCAGAAATAGGTAATCAACCTCTACCTCAAGATACTTAAACAGTCGAAATGTTTTCAATACATAAAATGCTCATTCTCAGATGAAAAAAATCCGAAAGAATTAAAGAAGTGAAGAAATATAAAGTTCATCCTTCTTGAATAAATATGAAACATCAGAACGTTGCAAAAACAGAAAAAAACATAAAAGAATTCATGTCGATATATTTTTTGAACTATAAACAATGATCAAAATATAATATCGAACCAAACAACCGCGCCGACATAGCAATTTTAGGGATTTCATGAATGAAAGAAACAAACCCACAACATCATGGAACATTAAATGAATGTCCGCAAGGCCTACCTCTCTTCCAATGTTGTCCTGAGATGCGCCACTGTAACGTAGGACAAGTTGAGTGCGAGATGCGCGAAAGAATTAAAGAACAAATAGGTAGATGCACTACTTTACCCGCAGCTTTACTCCATAACCAACTCGTATGCTTCTGAAGTGTTAACTGCTTGTAGATAAAGCAAGCCAAGTTTTAACAATGGCAACGAGCACAACGAAGGAAAGGTGTGCCTTACGTCATCACAGGGTCGTATTAAGCCTGGAGAGATAGCTAAAAATAGAGCAGTTGGGTGGGATAGAATCAGAACCTATCACAACATTGGGCAGATATTCGCTTAACCGTCTGAGTTTCTCGGGATAGCTTAGAACAGCTTTTAAACAGGATGCAATTGAACAAGGAAGCATTCAGACAAAGCAAAATACAGGGTGTAGGTAAAATAACCCCAATCCACTGTTTTGTGTATCATAAAATTCATGTTTTTCTGGACTCATAATAATAAAATTAACAGCGTTGTTGAATGTTTTCAAGCAAATCCCTCTGTAAGGTTAATTATTTAAATAATTTTTAATGAAACACCTTTCATGGAATAATAATGTTAGTATGAAATCATTTCCTTTTCTGCAGTGACATTTATGATTTTCAAATGATAACCCAAACTTTTTTTGGTGTGACACATTGTTGCTTATTCCATCCGAAAAATTCTTTTTAAAACCCAAAAAACTAACAAATCTCAGTGCAAATGTTTAAATTATTCTCTGTGAAAGATTTTGAGCGGTCACCACGTATCCCAGACTTGATCCACTTAAAAATTCCTGTGGGTTCATATAATAGAATGTTTGTATTAGGTAATGGGAATTAATGTAGAATTCTATGAGATGGAGCAAATTATCTACTTTTGATGTCCTTTTAAGTTTTAAAACTTAATCGACAAGTGCCAAAGCAAAATTACAACATTTGCGCATAATTTCGTTAGCGCTTTGGTTTTAATTAAGATTTTCTTCATCTTAATATTCGAAGGTCCTTTTTTTTACTCAGCTACATTTTATGAATATGTAATTTTGTCTTAAAAAAATTATTATCGGTGATGACCACTATAATAAACCCATCGAGATTTTTCCCAAATATATTTGCAAAAAGATTCTGCAAATTACATATGCTCCTACTAATATAAAAAAATTTATAATCGAACATGTTCTCGCAAATAACATGAAATCTCTAGAAATAAACAACATAACTTTTTCAAATTTCGTTGTCGATTTCTCAATTGAAAATTTTGGGGAATTTTTTTTAACATTTCACCAAATATCAAATCAAATGAAGAAGCCATTGAAAAAAATCGTCTACCTATCTAATAGTTTCATACGCGATAATGAGCACTTTTTTTCCAACCTTCAGATACACACCTATCCTATACCTCTATATCTAGGTTCACTCGCGAATTTTTTTCGTTTGTCGATTACCAATTTGTTCAGCAGTTCGTGGAGAAAAACTGAATTCGAGAGTTTATGTATATTTTTCTGATTTTTCTAGTGAACTTGCTATTTGAACGTTTGTTAAGCGTTAATCATGAAGGTACGCACATTATCTTACACATTATTCAATTTACTTTGATATTTCATGAAATTTCAACAAATCGCATTAACTTTTAATGGTAAGGTTAATTCTATTGAATATAAAATAAGACATTTCCTTCTCAAGTTCAGTAAAATGGTGGATGCGCTTCTCAGACAATTTCAAGAAAACAGGAAATCCACCATATCGATTACCCCAGTTACAATTCTTACTGAAAAACACTCACTGAAAGATAGTAAACAAAAAACCTCATATGTAATACAGCAGCAGAAACAATGGAACAGAACTAAACATAAAAATTCAAAGCAGGTACAATTTATTTACTCTTAAGTGATACATAATTATTTCAAGTCATATCCAAATCAATTTTACATACATTATTATTATTTTATTCTTGTGATTCTCATCTTATACCAGAGTTAAAACGAATAATCTTCACAAACCTCAAACCTCAGAGGCAAAATATTTCCCAAAGTTGTAACTAAAACTTCATTCAATTCTGGTTTCGAAATGTAAAGATCGACCTCACCAAATTCACTCATGAATTGTCGACACCCTCCACAAGGTGTGGTAAACCCTTTTTCTTGGCTTGCAATTACTGCAACAGCTTTGAACTTCCTTTTTCCAGAACAAATAGCATTGCCAAACGCATTTTTTTCAGCACATAGTCCAACAGGAAATGAAGCATTCTCTATGTTGCATCCCCTATAAATTGTCCCATCTTCTGATAAGACAGCTGCACCTACCTGAAACTTACTGTAAGGAGAATATGACGATAGTCTTGCTTCAACAGCTTCTCTTAGAAGATTTTGAATATCATTCCTGAAATAAGTATCAGATAATGTAAAGGTTAATACTTCTTGAATAGATTTTCACCCAAATTTCCTAACGTTTGGATTCTGCAGATCCTGTGATCCTTATTGACTGCCATTAGATATATAAATTACTGGAACCTGATACGGATCAGTAAAGCTTTCTCTTCGTATATAACTCAAGTGGTTACCTTGATCATGAAATTCAATGTATTTATACACATTTCGTTCCTTTTAGATATTCGACAAATACTCTTATCTCTAATCATAACTTTTCAGTGTTTATCGAAATGATAAAAAAGATAACTATTCAAATTCGGACGTTTCAAGCCTCACTTCAATGACAAATGTACACAAAAAAATCAAATTTCCAAATGATCAAATGCCAAATCAAATGTCAATCCACAGAAAACAGAAACAGAGTAAAATGTCAATCGATTTTTTCTAGTTAGGACCATAGACTATTATTATTTATTCTGAACATAGATATATATATTTAATCTGTATCTATGATTCTGAACTAATGTGGCTACGTTCAACCTGATTTCCTCGAAAATATTGGAAAAAATTCTCTTTCATCTCTTCCAACTTATTATAGGTTTGAGATTTATTTGTTATTTGTTTCATTAGGCAATTATTGAAGAATGTTCCGAGGATATTCTATTTCTATGGTTTCAGTAAAGCCCGTAAACCGCATGGAAAAATGGAAAAACATTTTACAGACATTCAATGGTAACCTTAATCGGCAAAAAATAATATATCACTACCCTGTTATCAATTATTGGAATTCATAATTCGATATATCACTTTATACTTTATGATTTTTTCAGAGCCAGGAAATGAGGGAAGTAGCGAAGACATTCTTCCCGAAATTTCTAATGGCAAAACGACCATGAGCTCCGTAAGTTGAATTTAAGTCCCATATTGTATTGGATCTAAATGGTTGTTCAACAATTTCAGACAGAAAGTAGAGCAATCAATATCACTTTGAAATTACCAATTCAGACATCAACGAAGAGAAATGAATCCGAAAAATCTTTTAATTTTTCATGGACACAAATAGAAGGTCCTACTGAGTTAGAAATTTCTGAAAATAATAAAACAGAATTTGAAATAGGAAACTTCACTATTGGAAATTATACCATAAAATTAGGTGTAAAAAATTAGGGAAGTTTTTTGAATCATTCAGACTCTGAAAGTACAGTAAATGTAACAGAAAAAGAACCAGCAGTAACAACTGTGAATGGAAATCAAAATGAGGAAAAATCAAAATTAAGAGGAAGTATATGCACCAATATTAATCCAATGAACTTTTATCATTTATATATAAACTGGACAAATAATTTCGTTCCTTTTTTCTACCATTTTACCTATAACAAAGCATCCTTCCAATATGAATTAATATTATTTATTATGTTTTATCCACATGAAGATTTTCCTGGGAAACGTTTTGAACTTAAACGTCTATGAGAAGAAAACTCTCTATCTCTATGGCATCTCGTCGTAACAGCTGACAATCTGACATCTATCGTTCTTGTCATTATTGACAATATTATCAGTGACAAGACGTATTGCCTAATATTCACTAGAAAATTCGAAAAACATTTTCGATCTGTTAGAATTCATTATTCGAATAATGGAAATTAAGCCTTAGGTATTCGTGAATCCTACTTGAAGCCGCAAAAATTATTGAATAGATGGTTACGTTCAATTCCCTCTTACCTTCAGTTTATTTTGAATGATTATCAAAAATGATTATATCAATTGAGGGAATAACATTATTTCTTTTCATACTTTTCGAATCAAACTTGGGTGTAAGCAACTGGAAGCTTTCATGTCCAAAATTATTCGAACATACTTTCAAGGGGTATGTTCCTAGAGGAAATCTTTCGTCAGGTACGAAAACTTGCAAAAGGGTGTTTCTCAGATTCATCGCCTTTTCATCTATTTCAGGAACTTTCAGCCTTATTGAAGGTGTCACTGACTTGAAACCCTGCGTTTTGAAATGCTGTGACGATGAGAAATGCAATGTTGCTTTCATGAATAATAAAAAATGTTACCACATTGCATGTGTATCAAATGATTTATGTGTTCCAACATTACATGAAGATCCGGAAGTGGGAAAAAATGTGTTCATGATTTTGGTTAAACCTGTTGATGAGGATGACAGCTGGGAAGAAATTTTGAGCTCACAAGGTATATTGAGAATCATACAAATGTAACCCTAATAATGTTTCTGGTACTTGTAGATTTGCAAGAGGACAAAAGTAGGGGTTCTTAAAACCTATTGACAGAAAAAAGTTACAAGAGGCTTACAAAGATTTCATGGTTGAGGAATATAGCAATCCATATGAATGCGAGGTTGGTGATGACAGTTGCCTGGAAAATGAAATTTGTGTACCAACCAAAAAGAGATCACCAATAGGTAAATTAACTTTTTTTTTTTCAAATTTCGGTAGATCATGGGACTCCTTATTTTAGGAACTTGTGAATGTAAACCAAATTATGAAAGACTGTCTCAAGGTACATGTGTACCCTCCCCACAACTAGGATTCAAGGACAACTCAATTTCTGACATGTTAACTGAGAGAATTCTCCAAGTTACAACCAATAGAACTGTTCCAGTCACTAGAAAGCAATTGGTAATTTCCGCTGATTCTAAGCAGGTTAAGTTACCGGAGAATGAGGTTTCCTTAGAAGCACAAGTCTCACCTAAAGAATCTGATGAAAAATACCAGTTTGAATGGACTTCCTTACAACAACCACAAGGTAGTACTGCTGTCAAACATCAGAATGGTGGGAAATTGCAGCTGAGTAAGCTTTCTGAAGGGTTATATATGTTCAAGGTAATAATTATGAAGGAAGTTTACAATTCATTTAGTCATGTTTATCTTCCCTATATTTTTTTCAAGTAAAATGAAAATTTTCTTCATTTTTAGGTTAGCGTTTCAACCACTACATCTTATGGTGAAACATTTGTAAACGTAACAGTATTACCACCATCTAGAACAAATAAACCCCCAGAAGTGGTTATAACTCCAGCAAATCAAACAATAAAACAACCGAATGCCGCAGCAGTGCTTGATGCTTCATCTTCGAAAGATGATGATGGTATTGTATCTTGGCATTGGGAACTACAGCAAGGACCTCTAGGTAAATAGTTCAAAATAGTGAAAGAAACCATCATCATGATCCTTTTCAGGTTACCAACCACAACTCAGTGACAATCCAACATTGCAGTTGAATGATTTGACCAAACCTGGAAATTACACATTCAAATTGACAGTTACTGATACTGATAAGGCCACCAGTTCCAGTCTGGCCAACATAACGGTACTAAAAAGTAATGACTATCCACCTGAAGCAAATGCAGGTATTATCTCATTGATTTCTTAGCTTACTAGAAATTTCCATCTGAAGCAATTTCTCAAAGCTGTTTTTTTCTTTAAGGAGAGGATAAAATTATCTATTTACCGCATAATGCCATAACCTTAAATGGGAATCTGAGTACTGATGATCACAACATAACAACTTGGGAATGGATAAAGAGCCCTGATGATGCTCAAAAAGCAGTAGACATGCAAGATACAAGAACACCTTATCTGCAATTGTCAAACCTTGAAGAGGGAATGTATACATTCACTTTAAAGGTGACAGATAGTGCTGGCCAAAGCAGTACAGCTCAGGTGAGTCATTTCGATATACAAGATGATTGTGGAATGATTTAAGTATGTTTTAAGGTTCATGTTTTCGTTAAACCTCCTACCAATAAGCCTCCAATAGCCGAAGCTGGATCGAATATAACAATGAGTTTACCGCAAACCTGGGCAGTTGTAGATGGTACAAATAGTTCGGACGACAACAAAATTGTGTCTTTCAAATGGGAGCAGATTGAGGGCCCCTCGAAAGTCGACTTTCATCCAGACAACTCAAGCATTTCTAATGTTACAGGGTTGACCAAAGGAACCTACACGATCAAATTGAGCGTTACAGATGACAACAATAATGTGGCTAGTGATATTGTTTATATTATAGTCAATCAAAGTGAGTCATACTAATTCTTCAATGGAGATTTTCAAGAAATTAATTAGTGTTTCGGTAGAGTTTCATCTTCATTTCTTTTTGTAGATAAAAACCAGAAACCTACGGCAAACGCAGGTCCAGATCTTGATTTTGAGCTGCCCAGGAACGTCATTTATGTAAACGGCAGTGCCTCCAAAGACGACTGGGCAATAGTCAAGTGGAAATGGACCAGAGACGAAAAATCCCTTGCTCTTGGAAATATCGCAGAAAACTCGGATCAAAGTCCGATTCTCATTATTTCAGATCTAGCGGTTGGGAAGTACATTTTCAACTTGACTGTTTACGATGAACAAGGTTTGAGCGATACTGATTCGGTCGTAATAAATGTTAAACACGATCCCAAACTTTTCTACCTTATCGAGAGTACAATAGATGTGTATGCTAATTATTTAACTGAAGCACAATATGGCATCCTGAAAAGCAAATTAGCATTGCTGGTGTCAAATGAACATAAAATGGTTGTAAGTATCAGTAGCTGCTCTGAGAAAGCTAAGGATATACCTAATATAAACATTTGTATGTTGCCAATTTTTGGCATATAATGAGCCAAATTAATTTCTAATGTTTTTTGTTTTTATTTTCATCTTATAATAGTTATTTTAATAGGCCTACAGTCATTATCGAGTGAAACCCATATTAAATTTTTCAAAGCGGGTTTTTCTTCCGGTTTTATATCCTCTACTTTCTTGGAGAATTTCATTCAAAAAAAAATTCAAGCTTCTGAATGTTTATCTCTGCCTTAGTTCCGAAATGTGCAGTCCGAAAGAGGTGAGGGACGTGCTAAAATCACTTTTTATGTGGAAGATCAAAATGGTAAAGCAGTTCCTGCAAACGACGTGGTGAACAGATTGCGTCGAAAGTTGAAACTCGATTCTAGCTTGCTTGGCTTCACCGTGGCAAAATTACAGACTAGCGTCTGTCAGAATAATTGCTCAGGACATGGGGTTTGCGTGGAAACAACGAGGATGTGCAAGTGCGAAGCTTTCTGGATGCAGGTTTGTGAAAAAAAAAATTTGAAGATTTTCCGATACACGATCGATTGATTTTTTCTTGTAGAATATGTTCAAGGCCTATTTCAATCCCGGAGAGGATTCAGATTGTAGTTGGAGTATTCTCTACGTTGTCCTAGCAGTACTTTCTGCAATAGTTCTTCTCACTGGCGTTTTCTGGGGAATTGTTCTATTATGTTGTAACTTATGCAAGAGACGAAAGGACACTTCCAAACCAACCAATTACAAGTTAATTGAAAACACCGATGATATTCCACCATGTAAGACTAACAAAATAATTTCCGTTGCAAGATGTTATCATTGTGATTCGTTCTTTCAGTTGGCAGGAAAGCTGCACTCTCAGACAGTGACACTGATTCTGATGTAGTTTTTGAGTCGAGAGTTAAGCCAGGCAAATTTGCGGAATCTAGAAATGGTCACAAACATTCCCGTAATGGATTCACTAGAATGGGAAGACGACTTAAAATTTAAAGTGTCGCACTATGGAAATTCGTTAATTCGAGTGCCTAACATTTTCATAAAACAATGTGTGTTGGTGTCCCATCAATGAAGGTTCTAGAAATGCAATGAATTTGATTTGAATTCATTTTATGTTATTTTTAAGACGTTTCACTCCGTGGAATTATTTTAGCAGTGAGACTCTTTTCAACTTGAGGTATTTGATAGATTTGGTTGGTATGTTTATTAGCTATCAACAAAAATTGAATTTTTATACACACATTTTCCAAATTGCTGCAAATTTACAAAACCTCATGATTTTTAAATGTATTACATAAAGTATTCTATTTGTATATACCCTATTGTTACATCTTTATATGTATTTATATTAATTTGCAATTCACTTTTACTTCTTTTCGACTTTATCTTTCATATTGGGAGTAAAATTTCTCATTCAATTGTGATAATATTTCTTTGATGGTGCTTTTCAAATTTAATGTAAGATTCTGGGTGAAATAACTTTTTTTAATCTAGTCAAAAAAACATACCAGGTTCGACGTGATTTTTATTCTGCAAATTACTGTGTGTTTATTGTTACCAGTGAAAATTTCAGTTCCTTATATATTCGAGCAATTTTTCATTATATTGAATTTGATAATTCATAATTCCATATTATTAGTTGATTTAGATTTTTATGACTAAGCTTTTTATGGTGAACTATTGATAATAAAAAAAAAATTTAATGCTTACTACTTACTTTTTTTTTAGGTTAAACCTAATCTCTATGTTCCTGTTTGACGTTTAATTTTCATAACAAACATAGTCCGTGAATTCTTTTTGAAAAGAAATAAAACGTTCATTATTATTGAATAATTTAAATGAAGAAACCTACGTATTTTTGAAATAGCAACAATTATCCGTTTTCATTACATACTATGGAAATATCAGTATGAAGAAGAAAAAATATTCTGTGGAATTTCTGGTGCGCTGCCAGTTTGAGTGTGTGAAAATTTGCAATGTTGATCTGACATTCCCCTTAGCGCGTTTAGCGACAGGGAAAAGTGAAGAACTTATTGAATTCTTCACTGAAAATTTCACCTTGGAGCAGTGCAGTTGAATGTGTTTTAGTGAGATAATTGATTGGAAAATGATAGCTTTGAATTGCCTGTTTTACAACAAAGAAAAAGTGGCTAAAATATGTTTTGAAGTGGAGTAGATTTCTAGCGGTTTTTTGGGTACGTTTTGAAACATTTAAGTATTTCACCTTTAAGTCTGGTTATTCTTGGATAATATGAATTGATTCTACGTTTCATGTACAGCCTCTAGACGTTATTGAATTTCGATTCTTCTTTGAATGACTTGAATTTCAGTCACCAATTAATTGATGCGAGTCGACCCAAAGGCGATCGACTTTTCTATTTTAACTTCAATATTATTAACTTTGCAGAAGGTCTTTCTTCTATTTTTAGATTATTGAGCGACACAAATGAAGGCCTTATTATTTTTTAATGCTATTGTATTAAGTAACAGTTCCTTTGTTCGATCAGTTCTCTCAAAGAGTGAAACTCATATCGTTCATTTGGATCATCATTCCACTTTCTAAAAGTCCATAGTTGGACTGTTACATTAGTTTATTTTAGGAATTATTAACGGACCAAAAAAAAGTAGAACACCTACAAACATAATTTCAAAAATACAGTGTGCAGCTTTCAATTTGTATATCTCATTAGAGGATTCTGCTACTTCGAACAGGTTTGCAAATGTAGTGGTTTAAACAACTGTTCGTTTTTTCATTTGGTTCAGATGAATACATTTGTTAGCATCCTGTTCATGGGATATTATAATATGGTTCTGGTGCCAGTTTATTTCATCATCCTTTAAGAAATATATTTCGTAATATATAGTAGTATGTCAATGGCAATCAACTTCATTCTTTGTTCTTGACTAGATCGTATTTTCAATGCTGTTTGATAAGTTTCGATTCATAAATGGGTTGTATTAAAGATGATTCATTATACTGAAAACTCTGGATCTTATTATCATTCAATTAGTATTCAAATATTAATATTAACATCTAAAAACTCTTGGGTTCTCTTAAGAAATCTTCCATATAAATGAGGTATGTTCTACTTAATCATAACTCACCAAATTTAAATCTTGAAGTTGAAGAAAGAAACTCAAATTATGCAGTTGACTAAAATTTTATTAGTCCTTTCCATATTCTCAATTAACTTAATTTACACTGGATCTATAAGTTTCTCAATCATTCAACTATGTTTCAATCATAGACGCAGATACTATGTATTTTTGGTTTTTATCTAATGATTCTTCAATTTTTCGTGTAAGTTAAGTGGTAGTTATGTGCCTCACGTTTTTCTTTAATCGCAATGAGTTTTCGTTTTCCGCTTAAAAACATAGATTCGTGATAATGGAATATTTCAATCTGTGTTCTCTAGAAAAAGTGCGTCACGTTTTCGATGGTCACGGTATTTGAGGATCAACCTCTGGTTGTCAGCGCGATTTCCAAATTGCAAATTGAATACGAATAAAACTACCCGATGCATAAAAATGAGCAATTAAGTGCATTAAGTAAGCGCCGTGGTAATTCCTTACTTTCGTATTGCTCAAGACATGGTTATTTCGTTATCTAATATATTCAATGCCGAGACATAATGCAAGATAAAATATAGCAATATCTTTGTTTCTATGATTCATCGTGTCGATACTTAAAATAACTGCTGAATTCTGAATTATGATAGCGACACGTGCTGCCTCCTGCAAGTTCAAATCCGCGATAAGATTAAGCACGCGATGTGGAATCGAACCGGATATAGGAAAAACGTCTTTATACACGTTCTCGTATCTATTTCCGTCAACATTCACAATACAAATTCAATTGCATTTGTCCTTCTCTTTGGTTTATCGAAATAGTTGAGTGTGTCTGTGATTTTGGCTGTGGAATGAGGGAACATCGAATTAAATTTCAATTATTTTTTATTTCGGAATCTCGGATCGATGGATTTAAATTGGAATTTGAATATAACTGCACCCACGACAATAATATTTTCCTATTATTCTACAAAATTTCTAAGAGTTTCAAGTGTAACGACGTTAGGCCGTCTCAATTTTCACGATCCTTCTAAATTTAGGAGCAGGACATGATGTTTCATAACATAAATAAACCAGAAATGATACGTCTGGGTAAATCCTTTATGCACGCAGATATCCTTGTTCTCGGAACTTGACTAATTTAAGTGGTGATTTCGTCTAGACAGGGATGCCAACTCAATTCAACGGTTATTTACGACAAATATTGCAAAGGCGCACGTGGGGAACCATAGAACACGATTCATACCAACGACAAAAATAACATTTTAGTGAATGTTTCAGATTCTTGGAACGCTCCATAACTTGAAATGCACAAATACCATCTTCCAAAATATTTATTTTCAGGATAGTTTATTATTTCTCAGGGACGCATGCATATGAAACTGCAATACTGAATTATTTAGCGTTACGTGAGCGGGAAACGGGAAATTTTATATGACGTTACTATTCTCGATGTTCTTGAAATAACAACTCCACTGCAAATAACTTGACGGAAGATTTGTTAACATGAGAACTTAAGAGTGAGGTTATCTGACATAAGCCTTATCATAAATGTAAACGTGAAAATTATGCGAAAATCTTATAAAAGTTTTAGTTTTAGCATAAACATTAGTAGTGATTAATAAAAGTGATCATTTTTTTTTTTGTTACATAATGCAATTAAACACATGTTTTTTATAAATTTCCAACCTCCAGCATTCAAACCAAGGATATATAAATTCTCTTAAACAATTGATATACAGGATGTTCCATCTCATCCTATCCTAATCTTTTAGTTTAAGGATTTTCAAGGTCACATGTTTCTTTCATAATATTTGATCCAACTTTTGTTTTTAACACAATACTCAAGAATAAAAGGGTTTCAACTTAGTTCACCCTTACAGTTGCTATGTATGGTGAAGGTTTCTGAAATATACAGCTGAAGTTCCTTTAAATTAATTGAAGTAATCGATAGCTTCAAACTGGTAAAATATTCTATTGAGTACAGTTTGCGCAAATGAAGATATAATCAATATACGTTGGTTGCTTGATGAATTTGGAGGTTCGCCTTGGTATATTCATTTACATCAGAGCGGAAACCAACCAAGGGTATCTAGACTAACTCGTTGAATGATTGATTTTCATGACCGACAAGGAATTTAAAGAGTTTATTTATAACTTCCAAGGGTCACTAAGAATGAGAAACTAGTTTTCAGGGATTAAATGGAGTAACCGAAAGATGAGCGTTGGTTTCAGCATCGAAAACATGTAGAAGAAAAGGTATACTATTGAGTTTCATCACACTCTATGCATAGGTGAAAATCCTGTGAACGAAATTGTCACTTTCCAACATCGATATGCGAACTTTTCATAATAATACAATTGTTCGCTAGCCCAACAGAATTGAAGAAATCTTTTGTCCGATAAAAGAAACGCTCAGACGGCTAGACTATTCCTGAGATACGATTATTACCTGTGTTCTTCACCTTCGCAGGTATTTTTTTTTCGATTTTTTCGTTGCGGTCGATGCCCAGACCACCTTGAATTCCGCATAAGAAAGAAAGTGTCCAATGAGGAAGATGGTGAACGATGAACGATTTGTTTTGTTTGTCTTTCTTCTCGTTTTCTGTACGGTATTTTCGATCTTGTGTCAGGTCAGGATTGGTCCCAGAGAACACACATTGGAAGATTTATTCAATGTTTTCTTTTGACACGAGAAATGTTTGATGATTTTTGGTAGCCGCGGAAGAGGGTTCAAATTGTCCCAGTCCAGGTATAGAACCAACAAAGCCTTAGGGCCGGTTTTACAATCGAAAGTTAACCTTTATGGTTAGGTTACCGGCACTCGATGGTTAACTCGTACCTGGCGTTTTACAATAATTTTACCAATGGAGGTTTCGTAACTATGAGTTGAGTTTAAATTTTATTAAGTTGGTAGAAAAAAATGGTTCTTTTGATCTAAATGGTAGGTCGGACGCATTAACAAATTTATAAGACGTCATATTCATCAAAAGATCTGAGGCGGCCAATTTCGAAAAAATTACGGACAAAGCAAAGTCAGCCTCTAAATTCAAAATTTCATTTTTATTTCACATAATTTATTATGTAAGTCTGAAGGACTTAGCTCAATTGCCTTAAATGCAGCTATTTATTTATTTTATTTTCAAGAGGAGTATCTAGAATGAATATCTTACGTCGAAAATTGGCATTGATGGATAAGAAATGTGCCTTGCAGAATATTAAAATCGATGATTGATTTATACAAGAATATATTCAAAGTTTTTTATTTCAGTTTAATAAATGTTTCCACAGTTTTGTCTATGCATACATGAGTTCAATTATTTCTGTTATTCAATCTTTTGAAATACATGTTTATGAAGGTATCTCTAGTAGAAGTACTTGTATTATGCCTTTGATCGGGAAATTCTGAAAGATCAACATTTGTAGTGAATTCTACAGCAGCTTCTCCTTCATCATTGACTGGAGGGATCAATTCTTTTTGGTCACATGCTATGTTATGAAGAAAGGCTGTTGCCACAATCACAGCTTGAGCTGTATCTAATTTGACACTCATTCCCATGGCAAGGGCTGGAAAGCGACGTTTCCACAGAGCATACTGTCTCTCAACGAAATTTCTTGTACGAATGTGTGATTCGTTAAATAAGCTTTCAGAAGGTGTCCTTGGATTTGCTTAAGGTGTAATTAATTCCATAGCCACTATCTCCTACATACTTATGAAAAAGAGAGCTAAAATAATACAATAAATGTTGAAACAAAAAGAACCTGAGCTGAGGTAAAAAAAGAACGGGGTATCATAACATTCTTCGTATGATACTAAAGAATCAAAACTGACAATACTTAAGAGTATTAATAGCTCTAGTTACACGTCTCACAACCAAACTTGCAGTTGCTTTGCTAACACCAGCAAAATCTCCATTACATCTGAAGAATGATCCAGAAGCATAATAGTTTGTGAGTTGAAGCTGCTGACTTGCAGATAGACAATCATTTCTGAAAATAAAATCTTTTTTATAAAAATGTACTTACAAAAGTATTGCATTTTAACTACCTTCTAGTTGGATGAGCTATCAAATGTTCTATTTGGCTGAGAATATCCAAAACGCATCTTTTTGATAATCTGAATCGTTTGAAAAAATCATCATCGTCGTAAATATCGAAATAATTTGGTCTATGACGGATCACCTTAGGACATTGTTTAATAAGTCAGTGGTCTACGATAATCCTCTTCATCACTGCTATAAGCGTTTATACTATAACCAATTAAATCCATATTAACAGAAAATCTTAAGTGTAATTATCAACCAAAATAAATTTCGAATCAAAGAAAAACGAAACAACATTCGTTTTTAGGTTATATACATATACATTTTTGAATAATTCTATGGTTCTTGAATTAACTTCAGGTTTACCCACACTTTTGGTGTAGGTTAAGTTAACTGATAGTTAACCACGTTTCGTGCGATTGTAAAACGCCTAACCTGCAAAATTTCCTTAACCTAAAGTTAACCTTCGATTGTAAAACCGGGCCTTATTGGAAGGAGGGCTGTCAAAGTTTGGACAATATTGAGATAGGCGTTTGGAATGCAGCGCTAGTGGTTCCATATTTTTCCACTTTGCTATGATTGTTTACTATCTTCTAGCATAAATGTGAATTAATCTATGCATATTTTATAGTGCTCGATGGAAAAATTTCAATATCAAAGATAGTTATATCTTCGGTAAATACCTTTTATCGCCCGACCAGCCATGTGCAATTAACACCGGTCTATCTAACCGGATGAAATTTTCCTAGGTTAACCAGATTAATGTATTAAATGTCGTAGAAAAACGCCGACGAGACAGTGCTAAAAAGCGTGCAGAGACGGGCAAGTGGATTTTGGTTTCGATTGTAGAATAGTTTGTGAAAATGCAGTGTTCGACTTGATTTAGCGGTGAGTTTTGTTATTGCCAGTGTTGCCAGTTCTACTTAGAAGATATCCTAAAAAATGTTTTTTTTGTTTCGCGACGGAAAAAGTTATTGCAAGATTTTTTACCCTATAAGCCAGTCACATAAAATCGCTAAATTGAAAAAAAAAAGGTGTATCCCTGTTTTTTTAGGATGTTGTTAGGATACATTAGAGCAATGTATACAGAATTTTGCAACTCTCAGGAAGTTATGGGAAACTTTTTACACACCAAAAACCACGAAATTTTTGGACTTGTTTCAGATTTTTTTCTATATCTCCTGATCCATCCATTTTTCGGCAAAAACCGTTCTATACTTTTTTCAAGACCATTAAATTTGTGACAAATTAAGCCCAACTGGGTCAATTCATCGCCGAATTAAGGCACTTCGAAAAAAGGCCAGTTGTTACCTACATTTATTAAAAATGGTACATTCATATTGACATTATTGTAACCAAGACATCTATGATTATGGATCATTTCTTTGAAAATGCGATTTTATCCTGTATGGGTTTTTTGAAGACTATGAAAGAACCACGAGATCATTCTGAAGCTAATTAAATTGCCTATAAATCAAACTGCTCCACATGAGTTAGGGATATTGACTTGAATTGCAAAAAAATATAGTTTGAATGAGATTTGTGATCAAAATTCATATAAATATGATTTCAAGTTGCACGAAATAAAATTAATTTCAGCCTGTAGGTCGGCAGCGTATACAGGGTGGTTAAGAAAAATCGAGTAAAATAACGAAATTTAATTCCCAGAGAATTCAAGCATTTTAAGATTATGAATGTATGGCCTCCACGGGCATCAATAACAGCTTGACATCTTCTTTGCATACTACACACGAGGTTGTTGAACATTTGTTGTGAATTTGGTTCCATAAACGGGACAGAAGCTCTCTCAGGTCATTCAAGGATTCTGGGGTAAGTTGATGATTATCTAATCTTCTTTGGAGCATATCCCATGCATGTTATATGCAATTCAATTCTGGTGAGTGCGGAGGTATTGGTAAATGTGGAATACCAAGCTCCTCGCGCGCATTCTCATTTATGGCTGCACGACGTGGTCTAGCGTTATCGTCAAGAAATTGAAAAGTTTCATTAATAGCAGCCTGAAAATTTGGCAAAACATTGTCAATGACATGCTCCCTATAGTGTAAGGCGGTCATATTTCCAGGACAAATGTGTCCTGTGCGCCTATTGAAACATATCCCGGCCCATACCATAACACTCCCCCTTCTGAAAGGATGGACTTCTTGGACATAGCGACGATTACGGGGTATGCGTTGGATTGTCCATACCCTTATTCTTCGAGAATCTGAAAATCGTGGATTCATCAGTGAAAATGACACTACGCCATTGATCGTTCCAATTGATATGTTGCCTTGCCCATTCCAGTCTTTGACGCTTATGGTCACGTGTTGATGAAACTCCTCTTAATGGACGTCTAGAACCTAGATTCATCTCTCTCAAACGTCGTCTGATAGATTCCGTAGCATTCTACACGTAGAGATAGGCTTTCTTCTCGCCTAAACGGTGATGAAACGATCCTGAGCAGGTGTTGTTTTTCGTCGCCCACCAAGCCTTGATCTTTCCAACACGGAACCTGTCTCCCCGAACCTATTCCAAACTCAAGGTATCACACTTTGGCTGACTTGGAGCTTTTCCGCTACAACAACCTGAGTTAGGCCATCCTGTAGCATCCCGATAGCCCCATTAGCTTCAGCGATTGTTAATTCACGTCATGGCATTTTCAGAAAACTCGTTTCAAATCGAAGCTGTTGATAAACTGACTCCATTTCAGAATAAGAACATTCATGAAGCATATGCAAAGAACCAAACTTCAGAAAGAAGGCGACCAGATTGGCGAAATGTCTCATACTAATTTTTATTGAATCGATTCAAGTTGTTATTGAGTTTCAAATGATTTTACAGGGATTTTCTCGAAGATTACATACTTTTCAAAACGATCGAATACGGTATCCCTAACTCTTGTGGAGCAGTATATCTACCACAAGCTCTACTCGTAAGATCAATGGTCCAAAAAAGATGTAAAACTTATAATTTAACAACTGCCCTTTTTTAAAGTGCCGTAATTCGGCGATGAATTGACCTACAGTGCTCCGATTATGCTCAATTTGTCACGAATATAATGCTCTTAAAAACCATATATGACAGATTTTGTCAAAAAATGGATAAATCAGGTGATATACGAGTAGAGCAGAATCTGAAACGAGTCCAAAAATTTCTTGTTTTTCTGTATGTAAAAAGTTTTCCACAACTTTTTGAGAGTTGCAAACTTGTTTATACATTGCTCTGCTCTAATGAATCCCAGCAACGTACTAATAAATCAGAGATACATCATGTTTTTCAAACTTTTGTCGATTTTGACTGGCCTACTATTGCTAGCACAGCATCAATATGGGATACATCTTCATCATTAGATGGGGAAGTTCAATTTCGTACTGAATATATTCAAATTTTATACAGCCATTGCCATCCAGGTGAAACCTTTTTCAGTAGGAGAAAACGTATTGAAAATTGATCCGGTAGTTTCTGAGATCAGCTGTCTTGAACATAGTTTACGATTTTATATAATAGTGTTGATTCATGGTTATTTTCTTCTGTGCGCGACGTTTTTGCCCAGGTTTGAATGAACAATTGGGAAACACTCGCGTGGGTATTCACAATACCATCATCAAACGTCACTTACTCATTCGGTTATGCAACTCTTAATCGAGTGTAACTGGAATTATCTGATTCCGCAATTTCAAATGTGCTCTTCTCGTCAATCTTTTTTATTCTTTTTCCAAGACAGACTCGCCAAAATTTCGAAAACTAGACGACGCGAGCACACCTGTGGAGCCGTACGTGATTTATGCAACGCTTCCGTTAGGCTCTGATTACACTTCCCGTTTACTTCACTTTGACCTACTTGAGTTTTGTTTTATGCCGTCTGATAAACAACCGTTATCCTAAGTTTAGCACGGCTCGTTCAGGGATATCCGTTCCTCTCTTGACGGACTGTTCCTGGAAATAACTCAAGGGTGCAGGAAAATTTGCGTTTACGCTTTGCATTGACGTCAACAATGGCGAAATCGGACCTTCTTGGAAACACAATGAGAAGGTGATTCTGGAAGGTTGGTGTCTTTAAATAGGTGGACGGCGTCTAGTGCCAAAAGCACTGTTTGGGTACCGCTCGAGAAAATACTTTTCACTGAAACAAATTTGGAGACGAGATAATTGCGTGTTACGCATACATAACAAAAAATTACAACAAACCTATTTCTTGCAATCTGATCTTTATTATTGTCAGTATCTTCAATAAAAGGGCGAAAGATTGTGACGAGTTTAACATGTTTTTAGAAGTCGTCTATCTTGAAAAATTAGTGTTTGTTACACGAAAGTTTAACTCAGGATGCCGTATGATGAAGACCAATTTACCATCAGGCTTGGACAAGGGAGTTTGAACAAGAGGGGAAAGGCTGACGTTAAACATGCAACGAGATGTGGGTACGCCTGAATTGACTCAAGTCAACAAGGGATCGATTTTTCAGTACCAGATTAATGAGTCGCTAGAGTACGTCGACCTGTTAGCCGCAGAATAAGGAATTGATTCTTGAAATTCTATCGGTCCCATTTTTTTTAACCGCATACGTCTCAACACCTACGTTCGTCGCGGTGAAAGTTTCTACTGAGGAAATATGTATTTGTCGGCGTACAAACGGAAATTTTAGTTCTGAGAAAAAGCTTTCCGGCCTTTGAACCTAAAACGCGCGTGTGCATGTGTACGGTATCATTGAAGCACTTGTGTTTTGTTGAAGCGTGTTTTCAAACGCCTATTGATTTTCGTACATCGCAAATGCGCGTTTGCTGGAGCTAAAACGGCGTTTGCGTGCATATGGAATTATTGGAGCACTTGTGTTTTGAAACGCGTTTTCAAACGCCGAATGTGTACCCGGTCCAAGTTCTATATAGATATAGCACTGGATCTAAAATGTGCATTTGTATTTGTACGAAATAACCGGAGCTCTTGTATGTTGAAGCGCGCGCTAGCAAAACGCGCTTTTTAAAACACCTGATGGGCGTTTTGCTATCGCGTGTTTCAAAATACAAGTGCTCCAATGATCCTGTACAAATTCAAACGCCCGTTCAGATTAGGCGTTTAAAAACGCGCTTTTTGTTAACGCGCTTTAAAAATACAAGTGCTCCAACGCAAAACGCGCGTTTCAGTGTTTCCGGAATCATTGGAGCTCTTGTGTTTTGAAACGCGCGTTTCCAAACTCCTAATGGGTACCAGGTCTTAGCTTCGTCAACATATTATCAGCAGAATTCAAATTTTGAATCCTCTGACGCCCTATCAAAACTCCATCAAGAATCGATTGAGATATCATGAGGAAATTAAATCATGTCCAATCAAGTGACTTGATATAAGTGAATGGAGAATAGTTACTTTCTGCTACTATAATTGAAGTCGCCGAGATTACAGTAATTCATAAACGAGGTGTACAGGGTGGGCGAAATTGGTGATACCTGAACTGCAACTTTTTAACCGAAAGAGATAGAGGAAAATGAATGGCACATTACGGTTGTATTTTTTAGAGAAACTTATTATGCTGCATTCCGCTTTTTTTTTCGTGTTACAGGCTAAAATTGAAATTCGGGGGATTTCAACTTTGGTCATTATTTCCGTTTTTCTTTGTGCTAGGATGTTGAAATGAAAACATTATACAGGCACTTTTTTCATAGCAATCCAGTAGTGTAATTTGTTTTTTCCCAAGAGGTTTCCTTGCTGAGCTATAACATAAAGTTGTGTTTTTTCTTATGGAAACAATAGTTTGAATTGGCTTAGAAAGAATCGTCATTTTTTTCCCGTTTCAGAAATATGTCATATATCATACATCGCCCTCCGATTCATTCAGTTATCATGAAAAATATAGTTTGTATTTTAAATTTGAATTATTGAGTATTAAGTAAGCTGAATCGCAGAATAATATGTCTCTACGCATAGAGTCATTATTATTTTGCCATTGAATACTTGATTCAATTCTCCGTGGTTTGATCTCTGTTCAGAACAACTGTCAATTATTAGAATTCGAAGTCATTATTGCCGGCAATATGGAAATGTTCGAAAACTACGAGAAATACGATATGTTAAAATGTTTTATTTTAGCGGAAATAAAGACTCGAATTGACCGTTGTTCTGAACAGAGATCAAACCACGGAGAATTGAATCAAGTATTCAATCGCAAAATGATGATGACACCATTCATAGAGACATATTATTTTGTGATTCAGCCTACTTAATACTCAATAATTCAAATTTCACATACAAACTATTTCAGGACCTCAGAAGTAAGGTGTGTTAAGTCACATTTTTTCAGACACAAAGTATCTACAATATTGGATTCACTTTAGTAAATTCTAGCTAGTGGAACACATTTTTGACTCCCTAGGTATATCAAAGTCTCCAAATAATGGCAGTAAACATTCTTTGAAACAATAATCGAACCGAAAAATCTCTCTTTTGTCTAATTTTGATATTGTGACTCAACACATTTTACCTCTGGGGTGCTGATTTTGTTCCCCACAGGAAAAAACACAACTTTATGTTATAGTTATAGCTCAGCAAGGAAACTTCTTGGAAAAAAACATAGTAAGCCATTGGATTGCTCGGAAAAAAGGGTCTTTATTATGTTGCCATTTCAACATCCTAGCACAAACAGAAAGGGAGATAATGACAAAAGTTTAAATCGTGAAAATTTCAATTTTAGCCTATAACTCGAATACAAAAGAAGATAGAGGAATGCAGTTGATGGTATTACCAGTTTTCAGACCTCAATGTGTCATTATTTTCTTCTATCTCTTTTTGTTTAAAAGTTATAACCAATTTTGCTCATCCTGCACTTTAGTTTGAGAGCAATTCATGATAACTCCGAAACATAGGAATTCCTCATAGAAGTGTCAGCTGATATTAATGCTCGATCTTTCTGATAATAGAATGATGACATCATACTACAGTTCTTTCCGCAGACCTACTTGTCGCCATTGGCGATACGTGGAAACGGCATATCTTTTTGTTTAAAAGTTGTAATTCAGGTATAATCAATTTTGCTCATCCTGCACTTTAGTTTGAGAGCAATTCATGATAACTACGAAACATAGGAATTCCTCATAGAAGTGTCAGCTGATATTAATGCTCGATCTTTCTGATAATAGAATGATGACATCATACTACAGTTCTTTCCGCAGACCTACTTGTCGCCATTGGCGATACGTGGAAACGGCATATCTTTTTGTTTAAAAGTTGTAATTCAGGTATAATCAATTTTGCTCATCCTGCACTTTAGTTTGAGAGCAATTCATGATAACTACGAAACATAGGAATTCCTCATAGAAGTGTCAGCTGATATTAATGCTCGATCTTTCTGATAATAGAATGATGACATCATACTACAGTTCTTTCCGCAGACCTACTTGTCGCCATTGGCGATACGTGGAAACGGCATATCTTTTTGTTTAAAAGTTGTAATTCAGGTATAATCAATTTTGCTCATCCTGCACTTTAGTTTGAGAGCAATTCATGATAACTACGAAACATAGGAATTCCTCATAGAAGTGTCAGCTGATATTAATGCTCGATCTTTCTGATAATAGAATGATGACATCATACTACAGTTCTTTCCGCAGACCTACTTGTCGCCATTGGCGATACGCGGAAACGGCATACGTCTTCGGATTACTCTCGCTGAGTCACGCGGAACCGGTACGAACCGGTATCCGTTAATCGGGCCTGTGACATTTGGCGCCATTAACTACCGAAAAAACCGCGAAAATATCGCCAGGGCCCCCCCGGGGCTTTATGGAGCAGGAAGACAGTCCGCGGCATCAATTAAAACGTGTCGTGACGCATTTTTGGGTCGGCCGAAACGAGATCATGCGGGTCGAAACGCATTAATTATCGCCTATTTGAATATTCGACGTTGGCGACTCGAGAAATTCAAGGAAACGTTCACGTGATCGATGCGTGCGGGAAATCCTTCTCTCGCTTGCTCAGCTGGGATGATTTTTTGTCGGCATGTCTCGGATTTCACTAGAAAAATTTGTACATATTCTCTCAACAATTTTTTTTTTCATGCAATTCAATATTCAAATAATCAAAAGGTTGTCGTGAATGGCAGACGTTGCCAACGTTATGATTACTAACAAATGAGAAAAGACGCTGTCATTTGAATTTCGTTCCTGTCCAATTTTCGTCTTGGGTTTTTAACTGCTTAATATGTTTGACGAGAGTCCAATTATTAATAGAAGTGACGATTTGGTTGTTCCTCTGAATATTGAAGAGTCTGCAAGAAGAGCAAATCTGGAACTCCTACATAAAAAATCTGTTTAGCAGTACGATATTGCATATAAAAATTTCCTGGCCTGGTTTAAATTGAACTGTTTTCCTGGCACACTTAGAAGAAAAATAAAAAATATGGAATTCATCAACTTTGTGGAGCAAATTTTCAATGATATCGTCAAGCGCCTTTGTTGAAAATGGTGTGGATATTAGTAAATATTTGAAGGTAATGGCATATTTAAAACGGAAAAGTGAAAGATATCATCCCAAAAAATTGAAAATTCTCACTCGTGAACAAGTTGAAAAGTTTATAAAGGAGGCACCAGATGAGAAATACTTAATAGTTAAGGTTGCAACTATTTTCGGATTATTCAAAGCCTGTCGGCTTGAGGAATTGTGTAATTTATAAGTGGAAGACATCCAAATAACAAATAAATCATTGGTTATACAACTTCCAAATACAAAAACGAAAGTCAGTCGTTCATTCAGTATTATTGGGAAGTATGTAGACTATTTTCATAAGTACCTTGCACTTCGCCCTTCTGTCATCAAACGTCGTCGTTTTTTCCTGAAATACATAAATGATAAATGCACTGCAGTTGGTATTAATACAATTGGGAAAATTCCATCTATTGTTGCTGAATTCCTCAAACTGCCAGAACCAAAGCGATATACAGGACACTGTTTTCGAAGATCCTCCTCTTCATTGCTAGCAGAATCAGGAGCAAATATTACGGATATAAAAAATATGGCGGATGGAAGTCTACGACGGTAGCCGAGGGCTATGTTGATCATTCCATTGCATATAGAAATGTCGTTGTGCAAAAATTCTCCCAAACTCAACAGAATTTGGATTATCGTGATCCAATATTGTACCGGTTTCTACAAGTAATGGTGGTGCTGAGGATTCTAATAATGTTTTGCGAAGCTCCCTAACGTCACAGGGCATTAGTATTAGTAATTGTTCTAATTTTACGATTAATATCAGTGTTCATAAGTAATGATTGTTAAATATTAATGATACAAATTTCCAATTGCTGAATTTTTCTCATCTGATTTCATCATAAGAAAATGGAGTGCTAAAAATATTTTTAACACGTTTCCACTTAATCAATTTTAACATTGTTTGCTGTCATTAAAATTGTCACTTTTAATGACAGTTGTACAAAAACACCTTTTACTCTATTTCAGTATCGTAATGAGTTCATTGCAATGATAAAAACAGTACTGCATTGTTTCCAGTTATATTTTTAGTTTTATCACGACACATTTAAGGATGAATATACAACACTAAATTTATTTGGGTTCTGTATTTTGCTAGAGAGGGGCCAATAGAATTAGAGTATACTTCGATGCTAGTGGTAACAATAAACTTCATTTTATGTATTTGATTATATATGAGTAATGCATGAGTTAATCATCTCCCATATTTGGATAACTTTCTCACCAACATTTTCGTTTCTGAGTATTGTTTTCAGTGAGTGTCGAAAGGGACTTTTTCTATTGCTGTTGTTTCCTTCGTCAGAGTAAAACCTAGTATTATCGGGATTATACCAAGGTCCGCCATAACTCTATCAGTAGTCGACTATTTTCTCTTATCTTACTCAGTGAAAACTGATTTTCCGAGCCAAGGTTGTCGGGATTTGTCCTAGAGCCGAGCCCATATTTGCCCGCTTTTTGATGAAACAACCTAATATCCTGAAAGCCGGTGTAAATAATCCATTAATCATGCAATGAAATTTTCCCTGGTGACGTTAGCTTGTAGTTTGTACACGTGATATCATATAATCGCCTTTCCCTTTTCTATTGATTACTCCGTATAGCCTTCGGCATATACGAAATGAAGCGTTTGTGTCGGCGGATTATAATTCATTGCTCGATGACGAAAACGCACTCGTCTTAATATCGTAATTTTTCTTCGAATAAAATGAGTTTCGAGAAAAGAAGCCACATTGTATTTGTCAACAGAAGTTTCTGGAATCTGGGACGACAAGGTTATTGCATAAACCTGCCATACACGGGCGGCTTCGAAGAAATCAGAAGAGATTTTTCACGAAGAGGATCACTGACCATTTGTTCATTTCCAACTACACTGCGCGAAAAAATTAACGCACATTCTGAAAATCTCGATTTTAATTAAAGTTAACTCTACATTGAGTTCATTACTTATTTTTTATGTTTCTCGGGAAGGTTTCGAACGAAACGAGACACATTAAATACAAGAAAATTTCAGGATTTCACCAAATCTTATGTGAAAGAAAGAAATGAACAATTTTCAAAATACTGGAATGCTGATAAGTGATTTAATACTTCGTATTTCCACCCCTTGCGTTAATTACAGCTCGGTAACGACGGTTCATACTCAAAATGAGTGATCTTAAAATGTTCTGACCTAGTCCTTCCCAGATTTCTCCGAGTTGGATTCCTAAGTCATTAAGAGTAGCTGGATGATTTTCTGAACTTCCCAGCCTTCTATTGAGGTTGTTCCAAATCTTCTCAATCGGATTGAGATCTGGACTTCTTGCTGGCTATTTCATTCGAGACTTCAATCTCTTCAAGGTACTCCTGAACGATGCTCGCACGATGGGGTCTAGCATTATCGTCCATAAAAATGAAATTTTCACCAATGTAAGGAGCAAATGGCTCTACATGCTCTTCAAGAATGTTCCTTATATACTTATCAGCATTCTTAGCTCCATTATCAACGACCACTAGGTCTGTGCAAGCAGTCACCATACGATAATCGATCCTCTCCCGAAACCAGTAGTATTCAGGAAATTGCACTGAGCATATCTTTCATGTGAACGTCTGTATACAAGGAAACGTCGATCACAATGGTAGAGGCAGAATCTAGACTCATCTGTGAAGAGAACTCTTTCCCAATCCGCCTCTTCCCAATGAATTTGCTCTCTCGCAAAATCCAAACGCTCTCTTCGATAGGCTGGGGTAAGAGCTGGGCCTCTTGTCGCAACACGAGGCCTTAAATCATATTCTCTGAGGCGATTTCTCATTGTCTGAGTGCTAATTTGCACCCCATGAGTTTGCTCAAGCTGATTTTGAAGAAGGAGAGCGGTTGCAAACCGTTGTCTCAACGAAGAAACTCTCAAGTAACGTTCTTAAATGGCAGTTGTTACCCGTGGTCTACCCTGTCCTGGTCTTCGGACATTCATACCTGTCTCTCTGAATCGCTGCAACATTCTGGACACACATGTATGGGAAACTCCAAATCTTTCTGCAATTCTTGTGTATGTCCTCCCTTCTTCTTGCAAAACTACCGCTTGAGCACATTCCTCTTGGGTCAAATTGCGTGTTTCGCATTCCATAGCGATCGAGTGTAGAAAATCAAACGAAAGAAAAACAATTGATCGAAAACAACTGATTTTAGAATGGAGCCAATACATTAAAAATCGGATAATATCATCTTTTTTCATTCCTGCTGGGAAAAAACATCTGTATAAAAGAAAAACGTTGAAAGTGGATAACAGATGCATGGATAATTCTGATAAAATAATAATCATCGAGAACACTTTCAGTTGTAGAATAAATTTGAGATTTCCATAATGTGCGTTAATTTTTTTGCAACGTGCATTTCGGGCAACTTTTACTCAATTCACGTCGTTTGTTTACTCTTGAATTGATCTGCAGTTGCGTTACATTTTCGACGTACCACCTTCATCGAAAACAAACGCGTTAAAAATAGTCAACAGCCGACAAGGTCTACATGTGCGTGATGAAATAGAACTCAATCGGCTGTCATAACAGCGAAAATTCGCATTATTTTTGGACAGTGGCCCACATCAATATAAAGAGCGGTGTGGTCGTCTTGGCGAGAGCTAGTCTAGTCGCCGAACTGTCTTGTTCCCGTCTGTGCGCGGTCTAGACTCGATGATCGCGCGACTTTTCTGTGTTTCGTCTGTGTCGCTCAGCTTCCGTCGTTATTATCCATACACAGAAATTAGACATCTTACACAGAAACAATTCAATGGCAAACTCGCATAGAAGTTATTTTGATACCGTGGACTCGAGTTTCGTTCTTCTTATTCCTCTGACAGACCTCAGTGTTTACCATAATGTGTTTTTCCTTACAGTTTGGCGTGAGGTCTCTTTAGAGAATTCATCGTGAGATTAGGAAAAATGGGAAAATCAGAGTATTCATCCGACCCAGTGAAAAAGGAAAAATTGTGCAGTGCTTTCAGTACCTTGTCAGTGTCTTGTAACGGGGCCAAGCCCTCCCATTCTCCGCAGTCCAGGCGCAGTCCAGCAATGATACCGGAGGACATGGAAGTGTTTGATAACCAAGTGGCTGGCCACTCTTGGTCACCGAACACTATTGGTAGGTTAAAGACCTCTTTGATTGTGACATTCGGCATTCCTCTATGGTTTAATATAAACACGGTGGAAAATTGTACTCCACAAAAATCTGAATAAGTTCAAGATTTCAAAAAAAAAATTCATAATGAGATTTGCTAAAAATATTCAAACTGATTTATTGAATTCTAAACGTGAATCATCAATTGAAGTAATTTGGTCAATCTATATTCCTCTCTAAAGTTAATTATGGGTCTGCTCTTTAGACAAGCAACAATATCTCACCTCATAAAAGTACGAATGTTGTCTAATGTAAAGTCCAACGGAATTGGTTTGTGCAAAAATCACTTCAGCGTCTATTCGATTTAATAGACAAATAATGACTAAGAAATTAAAGAAAATCGTCATTTTTTATCTTACCTCGTGTCCACGCTAAAGGTCATTGATATTGGTATAATCTCAAGGCTACATACTTAATTTATATGTGCATAAAATAGAAATTCAGGAGTGCCGGACCTTACCGCATTTTTCGTGAGACAATTAAAGTAAAATTCTACAACATTTTTGGGAATTGAGATGTGAGGGTATACGATGTTGGGCACAGTTTTAAAATCAAATTCTTATGGAGATTAATCCGAATTTAATTGTAAGAGGATCTACAATGCTGAATAGAGGTTGTTTATGGCTTTTGAAGATCAAAGGGTAGGATGAGAAAGTATTAAGATGCCTTTTACGTGGTCTACGAGCTCTCAGAGTTCACATGTACATTTCATAAACAAGGAGATTTTCTGAAATAAAGTATCTAGCATTGGACACATTCAGCTGAGAGCACCGTTAGGGATTTGTTCCCAAATTGATCTTTCTGCTGGAAGTTAAGCTATCTAGGTAACATGTTGAGTAGTGTGTTTGAATTATGCTCCTTTTCGGTAACGAGTTGTGTGCCTGATGATTGTGACAGAAATTTGAACTTGAAAAGAGTGCTCAAGAAATAGAGAGCAAAACTCTGCTGTCATCTGTGAACATAATCATGAAGAGAGGATATTTTGGATGTCAAATACAGATATTTCTGTAAACTATCAAAAATGGGAGCAACGATGTCAGCAGATTTTCGCTACCGGTAGCATTTAGACATTCCGTACCCGTATTTGGCACCTTACGCGAATAGGCGCTATGGTAATGGTCAGACGAGCACGAATTAAGAAACCAATCACATTCCGAATGCAAAATACAATACAATAAGCGAGAATTCAGCTTCATTTATCATTTTATTCAGCAATTACTTATATCGGCTAATTGAAAGTGGGATTTTTTTCCAATTGATGAATGAATCCTTACTGGTTGCTTTATTCAGCCATTCCAAATTGTGAATGTTTGCAGTAGATATAGTTGCCAGACAGATTTTCTCGGCCTACCTATACTGTAATATAATTTATATTCTGCATCATCCAAATGAAATATTTTTGAGATCGAACTATTTAATTTTGAAGCAATGAACTGAAAATGTTTAGTTTGATACTGAACTTACAGTCGTTTCGTATGTTTCCTGAACATAATAATTCGATTAATTCACTTTCCAGTAAAATTCAGGATACAATTTTGATTAGTTTGGTGGGTTTCAGATTAGACTGAAAACATCTCTACCTAATCGAAAGATGAAATGAAGATGAGAATAATCGAACCATAGTAATTTGATATACCAGTTTATTAATGTGAGACGGAGCGAGAGTATCAAAAGTCAAGATCATTAATCGCTAGATTAATAAACGGGGGGATTGCAAAATTTCTCTGTCGGTCAAAAATAATCAAATTAGAAATTCAAACATGAGGAATATTTCATTCGTCAAAACATGATTTATGAATTTAATATAACCAAATTGAATGGAACGATTGACGTATCTCACTTAAATAATATAACTCGGTTCAGAAATGCAATTATTCGTGAGATTTCTGAATTTTCTATGTTCGACAGCCGATGACAATTATGCATTAAAATGCGAAATCAAGCATTAATAGGGGTCATTAATGGAAGATTTCGTGTGCGTTAAACTTGACTATTGAAATGTATTGAAAGTGTGGGGAAAGTTTCAGTTGTATTCACATTAAATCGTACCAAGTCTGGTGAAGAGAGTCTTGTGAATTTCACATACATTCGAAAAGAAACATGAATAATACTGAAGAAAACAAAATCTTCCACAGATCCTTTATCTCTTCCAATATAATTTCATTGAAATTTTTCAATTTTTTTCAAAAGATTTTGCTTTTAACATTATTGTTATTCTCGCAGAACATCTTCGAATTTCAATGAGAACATGTTTTTTCTATTCTTTCTTTGTTGTACCTATGTGTAGGTTCAAATGTGTGTTATCAAAAAGGTGAATTCTCAAATGATAGTTCAGTTAATATAGGCAAAAACGACGACTTGGGAGAGAAAAACATGTACAAGGTTTAGCGCGGTGCACAGATACGTTTGGTTCACTCAGAAAGAAGGCGCAAGGTGCCAAATGCGGGTACGGAATGTCTAAATGCCTACCGGTACCTATCAGTAGCTGAATGGGCATCTGCTGAATATTGCATCTCATAGAATGTGCTTCATTCATCGCAAACAGTGTTTAAATTCTCTCTGGAACGTTTTCAGGGATGCTGAAACACGAGAACACCATCCTGAAGCCGATAAACACCCGCAAGTCCGCGTGCGGGGAGCGCGAGATCCATTTCTACGAAACGGTTGCGCAATCGGAAGACAGGGACCTGGCGGACCTCAAGGAACTGATACCAAAGTATTACGGCACCAGGGAAGTCATGACCAACGGGGAACCGGTCAAGTGCATAGTCCTGGAAGATCTGACCGCGGACTTCGACGAGCCATGCATCATGGACATCAAGATTGGCAGAAGAACGTGGGATCCAGAGGCTAGCTACGAGAAGATAGCTAGAGAGGAGGTAAGACTCTTCGACAAGTCGTAGTACAAAGATTCTTATGACTCGCCTCGAGAATGCTTCATTCAATTATATGAAATCACTCGATTGGCCTTGGATCGAACGAAAATGGGAGGTTATGAGTCGAAAAGTCATTCGATCGAAAGGTCACTCGATCGGAAATGACACCTAATATCTCCTGATTGGTCATCCGGTCGGGGTGCAATTGTCTTTTATCTCTTTCTAACCGTTGACTTGCAAGAGGTCAGGCAACTATCACTACGGAAAGTGTTGATATAATTGCATAAACCAAGAAAAATGTGACGTTTTAATTCATTTCAACCAAAGCAGCTGGGTCAGTTGAAAGTACAACGTTTCAATCTTTGAAGTTTTTCGGAATTTGCGCAATTTTAATGATCAAGTGTTACATAGGATAATATAAAATGGATTCAATGTAAATATGCATTGAGTACTTTCTTAGGAAACATCAAACTCATTATATTTCCAATAACTAGAGCATATTTTGATTCGGAGAGCCGAAATAATGCAATACATATTGAAACAAAAAGGTGCCTAGCTGAGGTTGATGCAACATATGATTAAATCGGGAATGGGAAAAAACACCAGCTGAAAAAATTCTTATCTCGCCTGTGAAAAAAAAAATTAACTAAAAATATTAAATATCAGAGAAATCTTGTAAGACATCAGCGTGATCTTCATGTTATCCGTCTATGGACTCAGATAAACAGATTCTTCACGAAACGACTCCCAATTCTTAAACTGAAATGAAAAAAGACAAAAGCAAAAAAGAAACCATTTATTTAGAATGAATTAAATTATTTTGAAATTAACCACCCATTTCAGAAATGCATTTATTACTTTGTGTATAGCCCCAAAATACTTGAAATTCATAAATGGGACAATTATTTATAAAATGTTCTATAATCTCCTCATTTTCCCCACATTCACAACTAGGGCTCTCAACCGAATTCCATCGGAAGAGCATGCTGTTGCATCGTCCATGGCCTGTTCTGATACTATTTAGAACAGACCATTTTCTCCTGGGAAGGTCAAAACCAGGAACTCTGATTGAAGGATCAGCAAAAGATCTTTATTGAAAAAATTGCATACATTCCATTCAGATTGCCAACTTTCTTTGTCGCTTCTATTCATATTAAGTAGAAAATTTAACCGAAAAGGTTTACGCGACTTCAGTCTGGGGATCTTATTATTGCACTCAGGAGAACATTGGCGTCGTTTTCGATTGACTGACCCTTCGATGCAGTGAAATTTCGATTCCATGAACTTTCTAGAATGACTTTTCGATTGAGTGATCCGTACAACCGATCAAAGTTTTGTTGTCCGTTCTCTACGAAGTTTTTGGCAATTACGTATTCCTCAGAATATGAATTTACTTGGGAAAATGAATTAATTCGAAAGGATGTGATGGATTCCTTATATAGATAATTAATTCTTTTCGTTTCGGAAAACTGGCAACGTCGTTTTGACATTGACAATATTTCATGTGTGCCAACCGGAATTCTTTCAGTGATTCTAGTTACAAAAACAAACAAGCTCGAAATTATAACCTACCAAGAGATTTTATATAAGTGAATGGAGTATATATACTCAATGACATTAGAAGTGAAGGCTCATACACAATCACGATTCGTATGCCAAGACGACTATGGTCATCGTGGTCTTCCTCAGTAACAAGTGTACCTTCTACAAATCCTTGCCCAGCTATTTAAGAAGTAATGACAAAGTGGTCTCTCAGGTGTTGACTTTGAAAACTCTGTCACACTTTAACCAATTAGACACACTCGCATTACTATCCCTGAGTTTCAGGAACGTCCATTAAATTTAATGCTGCCTCAATTCTCCATTAAACGGAGTATCCATGGCTACCGTCTATGGATATTCCGTTTAAGGGAGAATTAAGGCGGCATTAAATTTTAATGGACGTTCCTGCAACTCAGTGTATAATAGTAGTACAGTTCACAGGGGCTCCAATTTCGTGAAACGAAAAACCAATTTCTTGATAGGCAACAATTCTACTTTTCTCTTCTAGCTCAAGGCTTTGGTTAAACTTAATATAGATGACAGCAACTTTTCGTTTCGGAATCACCTTCTAATGTCACTGAGTGTTTTTCTGTGATCGCTGTTTGACGTTCGTGACCTTCAGCGGTCACAGATGAACCAGTTCTTCCCTCGCAACGTTTTCTTCTGACGGCGGTGGAACATCGAATATGACAGTTCGACAGTTCGGATTATCCTGGTTTCTGAACGGGTCCTCTCCTGTTTCAGTCTAAATTCACGGAGTGCAAAAGGGAGCTAGGCTTCTGCATTCCCGGCTTTCAGGTGCACAAAATCAGCAACAACGAATTGGTCAAGTTCAACAAGGACTACGGGAAGAATCTCAACAAGGAGACCATATCAGAAGGTAATGACGAAAGTAAACGAAGGTAATCGACTGTCATTGCACCCAATCATCACCACGCGCCGATAACGTTACGTGAACGCGTTAGGTGCGTGTTGCGCCGACCACCGAAAAAAATTGGAACTAACCCATCATCAATTTTTTCCTGACCACAAGAAAGTAAGTATTCTTATGGTCATAGACGACTGTCTTCTAACTTGGAACTTGGGTACGTTTGGAAAGTTGTCCTATAAGAGCAGGGTTGCCATGTTGGACCATTTTCCCCAAAATTTGGAGTATTTTTTCGATACTGGGGAAAAACTTTGAGGAACAACATTTTATGGTGAATTTTTAGTTGGTTTATTTTTCCTCTTGGGCTTTATAGACCGTTATAGAAGCTTTTCACATCGTCCTGACTACTTTAAAGCAATTCCGCTGAGAAGTCTGAATTCAGGATGTATTTCAAAGATAAGTTCCTCAATTTCAAGGAACCATGTTTTATAGAAATTCATGATTGCGCATGGATTCGAATTCATTTATTATACAAATTATAAACTTTGTATTCATTAGGTTTTCAAGAAATGAATAAATTGTTGACTTTGAACATCAATTGTTATTCATTAATAAACTATTATAATCAACAAATAAAAAAGAAGGAGACGAGGATCATATGGTTTTGGGGGAATATTTAATATCATATGGGGTACCTATTTTTAAATGGTGTAACAAGGCAACCCTGCATTAAATGTGGGTTTCAAGGAATACGAAATCGGCTTGTACAGGGTCGGCCAAATTGGCGATACCTGAACTGCAACTTTTTAACCGAAACAGATAGAGTAAAAGGAATAACACATTACAGTCTTCTTTTTTAGGGGAACTGATATTGCCATCATCTTCGTTCCTCGATCTTCTTTTGTTTTCGAGTTATAGGCCAAAATTGAAATTTGAGCGTTTTCAACTTTGGTCAATATCTCCATTTCTGTTTGTGCTGAGATGTTGAAATGAAAACGTTATACAGACACTTTTTTCATAGCAATCTAGTAGCGCACTATGTTTTTCCAAGGAGGTTTCCTGTTTCCTTGCTGAACTATTACTTTAACATAGTTGTGCTTTTTTTCTTTTAAAAAAACATAGAACGTTACTGGATTGATATGAAAATGTGTCAGTATAATGTTTTAATTTCAATATCCTAGCTCAAACAGAAACGGAGATAATGACCAAAGTTGAAATTGCTCAAATTTCAATTTTGGCCTATAACTCGAAAACAAAAGAAGATAGAGGAATGCAGTTGATGGCATTATAAGTTTCTCTACAAAACACGACCGTTATGTATCATTCATTTTCCTCTATCTCTTTCGGTTAAAAAGTTGTAGTTTAGGTATCACCAATTTTGCCCACCCTGTACAATAGGACGTTTTTGAACTCTACTGCAGTTCAAGAAAATTTAACTCGGCCATTGTATTCCACTAGAATTCTAATTCCTTGCAAAATCCAGTTAGAGCCTTCCAAACGGTAAACGTACTAAATTAAAAATCTCTTTCCGCAACTTGTATACTTTACTTTCATGAACTGATTATCGTTCATTTTGATATAATCTGAACTTCTGCTTCTTGTAGAGTTATAATTTTTTTTATTTCACAGTTTCTTAGCAAGATGCATGAAATTCTAAAATTTTACCTCCTACTTCACCTAATGAGGGTAAAATTAACGAAACCTATCCTCTGCGGGAATTGAACATATTCAATACGCCTTTATTGACTATTTGAAAAAAGTCCAAAAGATGAGGGTATTCGACTATATATATATAGACTTTCTGATGATTTTAAAAATATCTATTAACCTAGAAAATTCAAAGCAGCGTTGTACAAATATTTTTCTATTTCAATATCCAGATGAGTTCATTATAGTACTAAAAGTAGTGCTGTAATGAACTCATTCATTCCATATTTTCTATCATTGCACTAACCTTTCATTTCTTTCATCCCACCGAACACTAAATACGAATTTCGTAGATTTGCGCGTGTTCGTTTCTCAATTCTCCCAATTTTTTTTATAGCTTTAAAAATCTTCCTAAACGGCGAGACGAGGTTCTGTCGGAGCCTCCTGATGCAAATTCTGGCGCCGTTGTGGCGAATACAAAAATGGGCGAGAACCCAGAGACGTTTCCAGCTCTATTCCTCGTCCATACTGATCGCCTACGACTCGAAAAGACTGAAAGAATGCCTTAAACACAACTCAGAAGAGCCTCTCAAGCCAGCGTTGAAACTGACCAGGTCGCACAGCCTGTACAGGCCACTTAGTCTTGCTGTGCTCAACAATTTCACTGACAAGATCCCGACAGGTGAGGACACAGCACTTTATTACATTGACATATCTTAATCTATTGAAAAACCAAGAGAATTGTTCCGATCGCACGTTAATAGTTCGAGACCATTAATTGCTAGAAAAATAATCTAGTTGATCAAAAGATTTTTGCGGCAACCTCCTTATGAATTCTCTATTGAAACAAATTCATATTAACATACACTGCGCAAAAATATTTTCGCACATTCTGGAAATCTCAATGAAAGTTGACTCTACATTGACTTTATAACTTATTTTTTATTTTCTTTCGGGAAGGCTTCGAACGAAACAAGACACATTAAATGCAAGAAAAATTCAGGATTTCACCGAATCTTATGTGAAAGAAGAGAAATGAACAATTTTCAAAATACTGAAATGCTGATAAGTGATTTAATACTTGGTATTTCCACCCCTTGCGTTAATTACAGCTCGGCAACGACGGTTCATACTGAAAATGAGTGATCTTAAAATGTTCTGATCTAATCCTTCCCAGATTTCTCCGAGTTGGATTCCTAAGTCATTAAGAGTAGCTGGATGATTTTCTGAACTTCTCAGCCTTCTATTGAGGTTGTCCCAAACCTGCTGAATCGGATTGAGATCTGGACTTTTTGCTCGCTATTCCATTCGAGAGACTTAAATCTCTTCAAGGTACTCCTGAACGATGCGCTCACGATGGGGTCTGGCATTATCGTCCATAAAAATAAAGTTTACACCAATGTATGGGGCAGATGGCACCACATGCTCTTCAAGAATGTTCCTTATATACTTATCAAGTATACAAGGGAACGTCGATCACAATGGTAGAGACAGAATCTAGACTCATCTGTGAAGAGAACTCTTTTCCAATCGGCCTCTTCCCAATGGATGATATGCTCTCTCGCAAAATCCAAACGCGCCCTTCAATGGGCTGGAGTAAGAGCTGGGCCTCTTGCCGCGGCACGAGGCATTAAATCATATTCTTTGAGGCGATTTCCTATTGTCTTAGTGCTAATTTGCACCCCATGAGTTTGCTCAAGCTGATTTTGAAGGAGGCGAGCGGTCGCAAACCGTTGTCTCAACGAAGAAACTCTCAAGTAACGTTCTGGAATGGCAGTTGTTACCCGTGGTCTACCCTGTCCTGGTCTTCGGACATTCATACCTGTCTCCCTGAATCGCTGCAACATTTTGGACATACTTGTATGGGAAACTCCAAACCTTTCTCCAATTCTTGTGTATGTCCACCCTTCTTCTCGCTAAACTACCGCTTGGGTACATTCCTCTTGGGTCAAATTGCGTGTTTCGCGTTGCATAGCGATCGAGTGTAGAAAATCAAACAAAAGAAAAACTATTGATCACTAGAATTGATCTAGAACAACTGATTTTAGAATGCAGCGAATACATTCAAAATCTGATAATATCATATTTTTTTATTCCTACTTGCAAAAAACATCTGCATTGGAGAAAAACGTTGAAAGTGGATAACATATGCATGCATAATTCTGATAAAAGTAATTATCATTGAGAACACCTTCAGTTGTAGAATGAATTCGAGATTTCCATAATTTGCGTTAATTTTTTTTGCGCAGTGTATATCAAGCATTAATCGGTGTTATTAATAAACTAGTGGATTAAATAACTATGTCCCATTTGACTTTAATTTATATTACTTGAGTCGACACAGAAGATGCCTGGTGTTGATTATCAGTAACTCTGGAATTGAGATGAAAATTCGAACATTGAGTAGGAATGAAAAGACGGTCTGAATCTAGTTTAACATCGGCTTCTTTCAGGCTTCAGTGGGCAGCTGACCAAAGAAGGGCCCATCTTGACACCTACCTCGCGCAAAAGGAACTGCTTCGACCTGTTACCGTTCCGTAGAAAGAGCAACAACGTGTGGCAGCAGTCTTTCCACAATCTCAAACGAACACATTCCTTCCAGAACAACTACGACAAAGACGTCCAAAATCGTAAGAAATCGTACACAGACATATTGGAGGATCTGAGCTGCGAACACAAGTCGGAACTTTGGGTGACAGTCAAGATGATCGATTTCGCCCATGTTTATCCAGCCAAAAATTGTGATTTGGATAGGAATTATCTTCAGGGTATCGAGAATTTGGTTAAAGTATTAGAAGAATTTTTAGTTGACAGTGAATAAGAAAGTATTAATGGCTGTGTGTGCATATTTTTTTGAAATTATTTTCGCTACTTTTTTGGAATGTAACTTTTTCGTAATAAAACTTGATGTTCAAGGAGATTTGCTTCGGTTATTTGAGACCTACCTATCATTAACCTATCCAGAATCTTTTCTATGAAATGATACGGTCCATTAGAAAAAAAACACGGCGTTTCATTATGGTATATAAAAACTTTCATATACTTAAAAATAATACAATATATCGCATTATCACACTGTAGGAAATATACAGAATAATACCTGTCATTAACATACATATATTTTTTCCTAAATAAATTATATAGAAATATAAAAATCACAGTTTGCAAAACATTTTTGCAAGAGTAAAAAGGTATTATTTTTTTAACTAATTTTATCTCTGTCTTAGTATTCAGTCAAGTTTTGGATTTTCAGAAACTGGAAAACAATGTAACCATAGAACTACTACAAATTCCAATAATGAGAAAAAGCTTGATACTTCTCATCATTAACAAAATTACGGTAAAATGGACAAGAATCATGATTTTTTTACCTTATCACCCAATCTTTGTGACTTAAATTTACTCAAAGTTTCATTTCTCTTCCTGTAATCGAAGTTACATTTGTGTGATTCTGCGTGTATATGTTGTGCACAGTAAATATTTCCGCACCTGAAACAAAAATTTGTAGAAAAGAAATGTAGATTAGGAAATGTTGGTGGATGGAAAAAATTGACAAAATTTTTGGATGAAACCCATCAGAAGAAGAACAGAATTTCAACAAAAATGAAAAGAAAAAAATATAAAAAAGTGAGTTTTCATCAAGTTTAGTTTACAAATTTTTTTAGGGTGAAAATGAAGAGCAAAAACCAGATTATATGAATTTTTCACATAAATTTTGAGGTTATATAATGTTATATAGTACGCAAGTTGCAGATCTTTCCAATACCTACAACAATTCCTATTTAACCGTTTTTCATACAGGCTGTACCAAGTTCGCGGCCTATTAAAAGTTTCTAGAGACCTGGATCTATTTGAAATCTGATAATTATCAAATTGTTTGACGATATCTACCGAGCTAAAATATTCTTGAAGCCTGGCTTCTTTTACTTATACATGGTATGAAAGAAATTTGAAAAAAATTTTTCTGTTTTTTCGTTTCAAATTTTGATACACTAAATATTCAATTCTGAATACATTCATATAAAAATCGTTGCATTCGTCGAAATAATTTTCAAAATATGAAGAAAAAACTGAAGAAAAAAGATAGATAAGAGTATTTGGTATTATGTTCGTTATTCCTAAATATCTGACGCACAAAACTTTTTCATCTTTTTGAAGTCGAAGACCGTGGAAATATTGTGTTTTTCAAAAGTTTCGAAAAACTCGTTACGGGGTGTTCCAAATTTTCCAAAAAATTGGGATCGATATTGGCTCATAACTTTCGTTTTTCGAATTAGAACCCAATATTTTTATGTGTGTGTTGGATTCTGTGGAGAAAAATTATGATATTGTTCTGACATGTTAATGCTCCTGAAATTAATAATTCTCGAGTTATTTAGGATTTTTTTATTTCATGTCGTACCTAGAGTAAAATTAATCAATTCCAATTCATATCAACAATGATAAATTCAGGATAAAGGTCTGTCACTATTGGTAAATTATAAAATCAAAAAACCCTAAATAACTCAAAAAGTATTCTTTTTAGGAGCATCAACATGTTAGAACACTATCATTATTTTTCTCCGCAGAATTCGCAATGCGGAAGTTATGAGTCTATCTTCATCCCTATTTTTGAGCCAACATTTGGAACACCCTGTAAGGAGTTTTTCATAATTCTAGAAATTTACAATATTTCCATGGTCTTCGACTTCAATAATGTGAAAACGGTTGTGCATAAGATATTTAGAATAGGAATAACAAACCGAATACTCTCATCCATCTTTTTTCTCCAGTTTTTTCTTCATATTTCGAAAAGTATTTCGACGATTGCAACGATTTCAATATGAATACATATATTCAGAATTAAATACTCCCCCTTTTTTCCGCCTATGCCCCTGTATGGCCTAAGATAGCACCAAATTAATTTTTTCTTCAATTTTCGTTATGTATATCCAGTGGGTTTCATCATGCCTTCATTATAAATTAAAAAAAGGTTGACCCTGGTCTTCTATAGTATAACGCAACAGCGATACTCACCTACAGTTGTAAACATTCGTTATGTTCAACCTCTTCTTACAGAAGAGGCACCTCATCTTCTTAACTTTTCCTTTAACTGGTGCTAACTGCGCAACATGGCTGGTCCCCACATTCACACTCGAATCATCTTCAATTCCAGTATCAACCGTCATCATGCACTCTTCAAAATCCAGGGGTTCTAGCTGCGAAGATGATATTGAAGACGATGTTGATGACGAGAAAGACATGACGTCATCCGAAGATTCGTTTTCCTTATCGTTCACTTTTTTGTTTTCCTTCGATATTGTTGGCGGTACTTGTGTCAAAGGAGAGGAGGATATTGGACCTGAAGCATTGTTACCCCTAAGGTAGAAAGGATTTTTGATTTTGAATATGTTCCGAGGGTTTTGTGGACTGGACGTGAATCTAAGGGCCTTATATCCCTCAAGGGTTTGTTCAAACTGCTTCAACAAACCCTCATTGAAGGCTTCTTGCGAAATACCTGCGGGGATTTCATTGTTATACAGCTGTGGATGCTGCTCACAAGAACTCGTACTGAAATCATTTTCCAAATTGGGTTTAAACCTTTTCACTTCCTTCTCATCATCTGGCTCTTCTTCTTCTTTTTCGTAAATGTCTGATTTTGAATCTTCAAACGAAATATCAGCATCCGATCCGAGAGAGTAGTTCCTCTCACTTCTTTCTAGGATTTGTTTGGAAATAGTCAAGCTCATGGCTTCATAAAATTCGGCCAGAGCTTCGCAATAGTATTCGAAAGAATGATCTTCTTCTTTCCGCTTTGGGTTATGCTCACAAAAACTCCACTTCAATTCCCTCAAGATTGCGCCGTGAAGTTCTGCTAGGGCTTTATAAGAGGTACTTGCTGAAAGGTTCCTGTTGTCTGGATCCGGGTTCTGCTCGGCAATTTTGAGTCTGGCAAAATCATGAATTTCAGCGAGTATTTCATAAGATATCGGTACAGAGGTTTCTTCGAAGTTTTTGTTGGATTTGCTCAGTCGTAAGTCGAAGACTAAAGCTCCATGAAGTTCAGCGAGCCATTCATACGTTCTTCCTTTCAGGTATGTATCAACGTTCGTAATGATGCCAGAGTCATTAAATGAATCTTCTTTAAATGATCTGTCAGCAAGTGTCCAGAAAGAATTTAGTCCTTGGTATTCGGGACTGCTGAATTGGCTATCCCTTGAATGAGTTTCATCAAATTCATCATGAGATATGCTATGTTCTAAGTTTTGCTTGTATGCGGGAGAACTGCATTCCTCCAATGGAGCTTCATCTTGTGATTTGTAGGCAGGATTCATACAATTTTTCGAGTTTCTCAGCTCTAAACATTGGGGCTCATAACATGGTACTCCAGAAAATGAATTCCTTATTTCTGGTTTTTGGGAAATGTTTAACCCCTCTTTCGATGATTCAGCAACACCATATTCTCTATGAGGTTCGAGTTTTACCTTGATTTTATCTGAATTAGGTCTTGATGGAGCTTCATCAAGTGATTCAGGAGCAAGTGTCTTGATGTTGTTTTGCTCTGGGGTATTCTCGGGAATCCTCGAGATATCCATTAGAAGTTGCAGAACCCTTTGTAGTTGTTCGAACGTCAAACCCTTCTGTTTGAAGAACCACATGATCTTCCCCAAATGCTTGCGCTTCAGTTGCTCAAACAGCTGAAGTTGCTGGGCTTTCATACTCTCTTCTGGCTTGTTGATGATGATAAGAAACCTATGATCCATGTTTTTTTTCTGCAACACAAACTGGATTTTCTATTCTGTTTATTGGTGTAATCAATGTCTCTCAACAAAATACAGGCGAAATTCATTTTGATATATACTGCTCCATAAGAGTTAGGGATACCGTATTCAATCGTTTCGAAAAGTATTTAATCTTGTAAAATCGCTGTAAAATCATTTAAAACTCAATAACAACTTGAATCGATCCAATACAAATTACTATGAGACATTTCGACAATCTGGTCGCCTTTTTTCCTGAAAGTTGGTTCTTTGCATATTCTTCATGAATGTTTATATTTTGAAATGGAGTCAGTTTATCGACGGCTTCGATTTGAAACGAGTTTTCTTAAAATGCCAAGACAAATGGGAAGACAAAGGCTTGGTGGGCGACGAAAAACAACACCTGCTCAGGATCGTTTCATCACCGTTTCGGCAAGAAGAAAGCATAGAAATGCAGATGGGGTCAAGTTTCCATCGAAACCATCAGACGACGTTTGAGAAAGGTGAACCTAGTCTCTAGACGTCCATTAAGAGGAGTTCCATTAACACGTGACGAAAAGCGTGAAAAACTGGAATGGGCAAAGAAACATATCAATTGGAACTATCAATGGCGTAGTGTCTTTTCACTGATGAATCCAGATATGGACGATTTTCAGATTCTGGAAGAATAAGGGTGTGGGCAATCCCCGGGATATGTTTCAATGGGCGCACAGATCTACACATTTGTCCTGGGAATATGACCGCCTTACATTATAGGGAGCATGTCATTGACAATGTTTTCCAAATTTTCACGATGCTATTGGTGAACCTCTTCAATTTCTATAGGATAATGCTAGACCGCACCGTGCAGCTATAGTTGAGAATGCGCGAGAGGAGCTTGGTATTCCACATTCACTAATACCTCCGCACACACCAGATTTGAATTTCATAGAACATGCCTGGGATATGCTCCAAAGAAGATTAGATAATCATCAACCTACCCCAGAATCCTTAAATGATTTGAGAGAGCTTCTGCCCCGTTTATGGAACCAAGATCCTGTAGAAATGTTCTACAACCTCGTGTGTAGTATGCAAAAAAGACGTCAACCTCTTATTGATAGATTGTATAGATAGTTTCAAAATGCTTGAATTCTCTGGGAATAAAATTTTGTTTTTTAACTGGATTTTTTTTAAACACCCTGTATACGTTGAAGGCCTACAGGCTAAAATTAATTTTGTTTCCTACAACTTGAAATCATTAATATGAATTTCATCACAAAATATCTCATTCAAATTTCAATTTTATTTGCAATAAATTAATATCCCTAACTCAGGTGGAGCAGTTTATTTTCATTGATAAAACAGTCCTGTGAGGTATTCATAAAAGAAAAGAAAATCGAATATAGTCTCATGGCTATGCCTATAGACAGGAACTGTCGAATTCTGATTATACGACAATTTATTTTTTTTCAAGTTAAAATGAATGAATTCAAAGAAAAATTAATTCAAGATGTATCCTTATAAAATATCCAACGAGACACCTTGCCTCATTTCATTTTAATGATTGGGAAGTAAAAACAGGTAACTTCTTGAAAATGTTAAAGACATATTTCTTCTATTATAATGGTTTTTCATTTCTAAAATGTTATTCTATCCCTGCAAAAATAAACAACTTGACGACATGAACTTTCAGAAACGAATTATTAGCATTGAGTGAAGTAGAATTTAAAGAATCTATAGAAATAAAATTAGAAATATGAATAAAATTATTCTGAAGATTATATTTACCCTGTCAACCTGTTCTTCGTTTGTGAAAATGAAAGGGTAAACAGCACTCCCTGCTTTCGGAAAAACTTGTCTAACAAATCTGAACGTAAAGTGTTTGTATTTTTTTAAATGTTTACTTCTTCCACCACAAGCGGTTATAAAAGGGAGGTAAGAAAGGGCCTGGGTGAATAGCAGATATTTTCCGTGATATTTCTCCGTATCGATTGAAGCTGAATTGTATATCTTCCCGCTATCGCACCAAAACTCTAAACCTTCTTCTTTGAATATTTTCTTTTTTTTTCGCTTCTCAGATGCCTCTTTCAACCTCCGCTTCAACTCGTTAATTTTCAACTTCATCTTCATCTCTTCGTTCAGCATTTTCATCGATGCGTTGTAATCACATACCGAGAGCTTCGGCCAAGGCTTATCGGAATTGGTGGCTATATTATTAAAGTATGATCTCTCATCAGGACTTTTGTCGACATAGTCAGTTTCTTTCAAAATTTTCAGTACGTGGTACTTTCCACTGCGATCTATGTTTAACAATGCCATTACCCTGGACTTGCTGGAAACATTTTGACAATGGTCTTTCCTGAAATCGATTGATACTTCCTGTTCATAACTGAAGAACAAAAAAATAAGATAAGAGTGAAATATATAATTTAAATCAGGCGATATCCTTTTTGAAGATCACTCGAACAGAATGGTACGAGCAAATATTGTTTGGTATTAATTAGTTTAGGTTAGGTTAGGTTATGCCTTCAAGCATGTTTATCAAAGAACTTTTATTAACACCCTTGTTGAAAGTTATGAAAATGCATTTCCAAATCGTCAATTAAATTTGGAATCTTCATACAAAAATACTCAAATCAAAAATGAATCATTTGACCTAACAATTCATAGTTCTTTAATTGTGACATCGAAATAGTTTACAGCTAAACTTTTCCAAAACTGTGACAAAATTGGATCATGTCTTTCGTTAGCGCTGTCCACAATGCTACTTCAAACTAATCTTACCCAAAGAAAACCCTCTCTGATCTGACCAATTATACCAAGCCTTTTTTTCCGTTAAAAATTAGTGGAATTATCGAAAATCACTGTTTACATTTATCGTACTACATGTTGAAATTCGAAAATGAACTGTGCGCTAATGTCACTTGTGTTTTCGAGCATTTCGGCCGTCGTCGTTTATTTATTCTAGACGTTTCGCCATTTCGAGTGTTGTCATTTTCAGGAGGTCTTCTCGTTGAGTTGAGCTGCCTGATTATGTCTCAATCATCTCGAAAAATCAAGTGACATTGAACGATGGCCGCGAAGGCCTCAAAGAACTGTAACACTTATCTAACATAAAAAAATCAAAAGCTCACTTACCTGATTTTCACGAGAACCTTCTTCAGCTCGAATAATTGTGGAGGAAGTAGTTTCTTCAAACCGACAGGTCCACCCCGTATCTTTGGAACCAGTAAGAGAGAAGACTCACTTCGTATACCTACATTGCTCAATATTTCATGGTCTTTTAATTCTTTGCCGTTTAAAGTAAGGTAAAAATCGGACGTTGGTATATGCCCACAGTTTTTCATTTGTTTTTTAACAACTCCTATGGTATCCGCATCTGATACTTGCAGCTTGAATTCTTGTCCAGTATAGGTCCTGATCGTTATATACATATCACAAATACGTGTGTTGGACATTTTCAAACACTGATAACTAACACAATCCCAATATCCCTTTTCAATTTAGAGCATAATTCTCCGAACCAATACTTGAGATGGGCAAACGCCCTGGATAACTCATAACTGAAAAAACACAAACATAAAGTATCCATAACTACTGTTATAAAATCGGATTTCATTATATGATGATATTGTATGAGTAGGTGAATTAAATTTTATAAAATAGGATGGTATTTCACATTTTTTTCGTGTCGAAGGAATCCACATCAGCTACGTTATTAGCTGAATTGATTAAAACATTTTTTTTTGTATATTCTATATCATCGTAAAGGAAAACATTCAATACAAAATCATTTATACACAACTGTAAGAAACTTTTCAAAATTATTTTCATGTATACATACCTGAAGAAGTTATTTGATGTGCCAATATTCTTCGCTTCGCTGAGATACAAATGAAATAATATGATAAAAGTCAATTCATCTATAATTCATTAAAAATACAAATAAAACAATATAAATTTTCATGCGTCCAAGAGATCAACATTGACAATGGTTAAACATGTTTTCAAAACACAGCTTGTGAAAAAGAAACTTACATGATTTTCAGATGTATTTTCAATCAATAGGAACACTTGAGAAAAGTCAATATGTCACCTCCGTCTGGAAATATTTTTTTTATTTAAAAACACATGTGGAAGTAAATACTGTTGAAGAAACAATTCGAACTTCAATTTGAAATTTGAATATTTACATCAGATATTTAAAATCATCGATCATTCGTATCTTCTTCTTGCAAATAAACGGATTCAAATGTGAAATTTCATATTTGAGAAATTTCAAGTAAACGCAAATTTTTAACATATTCTCAAACACGAATGCATAAAGGGACCTAAAATAATAATATTGAAGTCACCCAAGTATCAACAAAGGCAACGTTTAAATTTGAGATGACTAATAAGAAAGATAATTATGAAATATATAATGGTAATCTACTGCAACTATTGAATCGAAATCATGGGCATAATTTGCGAATCTAATATTAAAGGCGCTCTCTGGTGACTAAATTACGAAACCACTTTGTCGGCAGACATCTGAAAGAGAATTTTTCTGAAAGTTTTTTAGGACTTTCTCTCCCAGTCTCTTTTTTTGTAATAATAGAAGAAAGCCTCGTGCACTTATTGGTCAAGGACCAAATCCTTTGAAACATTGTTGCCTAGCAAAGGAAAAAGAAAAAACACTCGGAACTTTTAAGCTTCATAACGTTTCAGAGTCTTTATCAGACTGAGAATATATTGTAAATTTGGGTGTTCCATTAACAGAAAGAGGAAATCATTATGAAATGAGTTTTTCACTCACCACTGACTGGAACACACATGGTGAGTACTAGATTTGTGTTCTGTGCGCATTAGCCTGTGACTCGAAAGCACCTACAAACATAGAAAGTCATCTGATCATATAAGTCTATGTTGGAAAATCGTGCAATGACACCACAGAACTCTAATATAACACCACAGATAACAAAGTGAGGAGCATAGACAAATAATTCTTCCATGGTTTATATCTGTATTGTATGATGTTCTGTGGTATTGAGTTTTGGTTTTCTATGGTTTTGAAAATAATTTGTGTTCTGTGGTTTTGATACTGAACTCTGACCTGATTCAGGCAAAATTGTACAAGGTAGTAAATTAAATATATCTGAGTAAATTCAATAACGTTTTCATCCGAATTAAAATTTTCACAAACACATTATCATGCACGGAAGACTCAAAGTTAGAACGACGGAGGAACAGAAGTTAATCAAAGAGAAAGAGAACCAGAAAAAATTAGCAGCTTACAAGAAAGGAATGGAATTTATTTTGAGCACAAGGAAGAAAGACTCATATGATAAGGAAGCTTTCGCCTTGTCCTCACAAATCCTTCATGCTAATTCACACATATATACTTTATGGAATTACCGTAAAGAAGTTATAACGATGGAAATTGGGAAATGTAAAGTAGAGAATGAAGCAGAGCTTGTGGAATTTCTCGAAAAAGAGCTTGACTTCACTGAGCAATGTATTTTAAGTAGTCCAAAATGTTACAGTTCTTGGCACCATCGTTATTGGGTTTTGGAAAATCATCCAAAACCAAATTGGGATAAGGAATTCAAATTGTGTTCTAAATATTTGAGTATTGATGATAGGAATTTCCACTGTTGGGACTACCGTCGACTAATCCTTAACAAAACCGGTCTCTGTTTAGATGAGGAATTAAAATTTTCAACTGAACGTTTGAATGCCAATTTTTCTAACTACTCATCATGGCACTACCGTAGTACACTCAGAACTCTAGATGTGAATAGCCTGGATGATGAATTGAATCTAGTACTCAACGCTGTGTTCACAGATCCTTATGACTCAAGTGCCTGGTTTTATTTTCGTTGGATTTTGAACCACAAAGAAATATTGAAAGAGAAGAGAGAAGAAGTTCTTGGATCTTTGAAGGAATTGGAAGAGTTGGAGCCTGGATGTAAATGGGTTTTGATGGCTAAATGTTGGGCAACTCATACTCTGAGTGAAAATGATAAAAATCAGACAGATGATACTAAATCGATAATTCATAATTTGATTCGGATAGATCCATTGAGAAAAAATAGATATGTAGATGAATTACATGAGACTGAAAATTCAATAATTAGAAATTGAAAGTAAGTGGGAAAATATATACTTTATTTAAAAAATTGCTGTAAAATATGATTTGTATATTTATAAATATATATGTATACTCTAATTATTTTTCATCTTGGAAATTACTAGTATTTGTAAAAGCCTTCTCCTGTTTTCCTGCCCAATTTTCCTTCTTTGACGAGTTTATTCAGTATTTCTGGAGTTTTGAATGATGGGTTATCGGGATATTTCTCATGCCAACCATCTAATATGTGTTTCGTTGTGTCGTGTCCTACATAATCTGCAAGCTCAAATGGCCCCATAGGATACCCTGCCCCTAGTTTCATAGCAATATCGATGTCTTTAGCTGATGCATCTCCTGGAATTGGAAAGAAATAGTTAAAACTATCACAAGTTCATGAGACGAAAACGTTCTTACCTCGTTCCAACATTTTCATAGCTTCACTTAGATAGGGGACCAACAACCTGTTTACCACAAATCCAGGTGTATCTTTACAGTTTATGCAAGTCTTTCCAATGGCTACTCCCCAGTCCCATATTGATTTGAAGGTTTCCTCAGAAGTGTCTTGAGTTCTCACAACTTCCAAAAGCTTCATCATAGGTACAGGGTTGAAGAAATGAAGGCCCCCAAATCTGTCTTTACGGTTTGTTACCTAAGGTAAAGATAGGTTTATAGCAAATAGAAAGAAAAAACGCTGTTTCAACATACTGAAGCAATTTCTGTTATGCTTAAAGAACTGGTATTAGAGGCGAAGATAGTTTTTTGAGGGGCAGCATTATCCAAGTTCTTGAACAACTCGTGCTTTACTTTCATATTTTCAACTATGGCTTCAACAACCAAATCGGAATCTTGAACGGCAGTTTTTAGGTCCGTAGTTCCTTTCACCCTAGACCTGGTCTTTTCAACGAAGTTTTTCGCCTCTTCAGGATTCTCTTTGTACATTTTTTTTGCAACACGTTCTAGATTTTTGGCGATTCCGCTGTCCAGTTTCTTGAGGAGGTCTGCGTTGACCTCCAGCACCGTGACATTATTTCCTGCTTGGGCTGCTACCTACGAAAATGATCCACATTATTTCAAGTACGCCCCTGTATGTCGGATACTGGTATTTATAGGCGAAACTCTAATCTTTGGTTCAAAGAATGGAGACTTTTCTTTATTAACATTTTCTGGTTCAAAGAAACCTGATGGTGAATAATTTCTTTGGTCATTGTTGGGATAGAGATTTCATGTCGCACCCTATATAGCTACCTAACTCACCTGTGCAATACCTGAGCCCATTAGGCCTCCACCAATAACAGTTACGTTTTTAATAACATTTTTCACAGCTGAAGTAGCGAATCCCCTTTTAATTATAGTTGCGGACATTTTAGAAAATCGTACGTTCTATACTAAAAAAACACCGGCAAAAACTGAATGGAATGGGAAATTTATCATGTGGCAACAAAACACTTCAAACTTCCAATCAGTGGCTTCGTATTCCAAAGGTCGAAGTCTGAGGGGGACTGCGATCTTGCTCAGTTGAGTTTTTCAGTCGCGTCTGAATATACAGGACCGTATCTAGCCCTATCAACAGGTGGATCATTTTCAAATGCGAAATAAAACAATGTTCATGGTAGGTTGTTTTTATTCACTTGTATTTGTAGAACCCCTCGCCACTTTTTACACCAAGTTTGCCTTCTTCGACCATTCTAACCATCGTGTCGGAAGGTTTAAAGGCGGGATTGTCTGGGAATCTTCTATACCAGTCTTTTAAAACTGCCAATGCGGTATCGTGACCTGAGTAGTCGGCAAGTTGAAATGGGCCCATTGGATAACCAGCTCCCAATTTCATAGCAATGTCGATGTCTTCCACAGATGCATCACCTTCAGACGAAAAAAATTTGCTGTTTTAACTTCAAGCTGCGTAACTATTGATTTTTTATCATAAATTAATCTATCCTGGAATCATATTTCTGCGATGTTGTACTAGATACAATAAAGACACAGCTCAATAAACACACACGTGTTAATAAAGATCTGGGAATAATTCCCAGAAATATAACGCTCATTTTGTATGTTATTCTTTGTACAGGTTGGTCAGATTTCGATGTTTTAGTACTACATCTTTCGAATTAAGCGAGTTAGAAAAAAAGTAATATACATGTCATGTTTTAGTTTTTCGAGAAACTCAAATTGTTGAAAACCGCAATTCGCTAAGGTGTCTAGTTTCCATGCTACACTTCCATGCTGTACTTCAAGAAAGCTCCACTTGATGATTTTTTGACAAAAAAAAACCGAGAAAGGATCTGATTGTGAAACAATATAGATATATCTTCGCAAATAGTCGAGTCCACCAAGCAATTCATTTGAATATGTACCGTGTTCAGAGATGAAGATATTTATTTTATTAAATGGTTTATTTTTATTAATTTTTGTAAAACCTGAAGTTTCACTCTGAGAACAGGGTCTGGCAGCTATTTTTGAAGCAAACGTGATAAAATACATTGTATTTCGTACGATAAAATGTAATTTTCGGTTTAGTTTTCTATTCACACACCAATTCATGTTTTTGCGAAAAAAGCAAAGATTTTCATAAAAATTTTCTTATCCCGTGAAGATTGGAAAAATTTCCCGAAAAACGTTGAATTATGTTTGAGGAATATCTTACCTCTTTCTACCATACCAATAGCCTCATTAAGATAAGGAATCAAGAGTCTATTGACAACAAATCCTGGGGTGTCCCGACATTTTATACAAGTCTTTCCAATAGACGTGCACCAATCCCATACTGCTTTAAAAGTGGCTTCGGACGTTTCTTCAGTTTTAACAACTTCAACCAACTGCATAACCGGCACTGGATTGAAAAAATGCAAACCGCCAAATCGATCCTTCCTTTCAGTCAACTTAACAAGAAAAGAGCCAGAATCAAAAGCGAAGTTGAAGAAATAGAAAAAGACTTACTGAAGCAATTTCGGTAACGCTCAAAGAGCTTGTGTTGGTTGCGAAAATTGTCTTTGGGGGGGCGATAGGGTCTATAGTTTTGAATAGCTGTTTTTTCACCTCGGTGTTTTCGACTATAGCTTCCACAACCAAATCAGCATCTTGCACAGCTGATTCAGTATCAGTCGAAATTTGGATCCTAGCCAGAGATTGCTCCACGAAGGGCTCCATTCGGCTTAGGTCACCGTTAAAACGTCTTTTGGCAACCCTACCAGTATTTGTTCTGATGACTTCCAGAGCTTTATTGAGAACTTTCTTATCAACATCTACTAGTTTCACTTGGTTGCCTGCTTGAGCAGCCACCTACTCTTGAAAATATAATATTTCGTTATGCATCATTTGAAGTAATATAGTTTCTCATTGCAATATTGTACCCATGAGACAATGAAAACATTCATTTGATTAGGTTGAATTTTTTTAACATTTCAAGTGTTAGGCATATCTTAATACCACCATTTATGAAGTTAATCATTCTGCATGAAGTCAAAACAATTCCTCCAATTATTAAAGTTATGAACATACTTTATTTTGTGTTATGAAAGCATGACTTCTGAATATGGAACTTTTTTTCTAGACTACTTCATTCTTAAATTGAAAAAACAATTATTTGAGTTTTCACCTGAGCAATTCCATTTCCCATGAGCCCACCACCAATAACTGTAACTTTTTTTATTACATTTTGTACTTGGGAGGTAGATAATCCCTGTTTCACAACATTAAAAGACATAATCAGCTTCAATCCACAGCACGTTTTAATGAAAAAGAATAGCAGATATTCGAACTGGACGAAAGAAATCAGAATGTCAAAGATCACATTTCTATACAGATAAAGATTAGTTCCTTATATTGAATTCAGCAAACCGCTGCACTATCATAATAATGTACAACAAGATCAAGGCCACTTCTTTTATTGTCCTTTTTCAGCAAGAGGAAAACTTATTTGGTCCATTAAATCGTCAATTTTGGCTTGGAGAACATCGAGGATATCAGCCGAGATAAAAAGATGGTTTTCATCTAAATCTTGAATGATAAACTTTCTTCCTAGTTTAAGAGTATCATCTAGGTGCAGTAAAAATTGTTTCATGGCCCCGTCACTGAAAAACCATCAGGTATAGATTAAATATCAGGAGTTGATGTTTTGTTGAACTAACCAGGTGACCAAAATTCCTTTCATTACATTCACCATTTTCGAAAATTCGACTCTTTTCTAACGATTAATGAGAAAACAAGTATATCAACATAACCTCAGTTATCTAAATAGGTCTAGACCATAGATACTTTTTTGTATGATTGTCACATTACATAACCCAACTTCAAATCCACAGAAATGTTCAAATGAAAACAAGAACATTCGATTTTCTCTAATCTTTGAACCGAAATTGAAGCACAGAAAAGAAAAACGATTTTCGTTTGTGAAAAACTCAGAAATAAACTATGAACGAAAAAAATGTTCAGTAAACTCATTATATTTAATACAATACTCATTACACATTAAATTATATAACTAATTTAGTCGATTTGAACAACACCACCAACTTTTTCTATCAATTCTTTCAATTTATCCGCCTCATCTTTGGGAATGTCAGCCTTTACAACTGCTGGTGCTGATTCAACAAACTTTTTAGCCTGGACCAAGTTCATACCCTCCATAACACTCTTAATTTCTTTGATAAGAGCTACTTTCTGTTTCTCCTCAAATTTCATTAATTTAACAGTAAAATTAGATTTTGCTTTTACGGGTACAGCATCGTCTTCTTCAGCTTGAACTGCTGCAGGACCTGCCACTTGAACAGCACTTATATCTGAGAGATTTAAGCGTTTCTTGAGAAGGTCGCTCAATTCGCTTACTTCTAAGAGGTTCAATTTTGAAATATCGTTGAATAATCTTTCAATTTTTTCTGAAGCTGGTTTATCTACATTCGATGGAGGTGGTATTGATAAATTTTCAATTGGAGGTGTTGAAGTTGTGCTTGCGGCTGCTGTGGTGTATTTATGTTGCAAAATTCTCAATAGTGTTGAACTGAAATGTATATTAAAATGTATAATAGCATTAAGTTAGAAGATGATGTATTTATACCTGGGAGGGCGGCTTCTTCTGGCACATTGATATAAAGAAAATTTTACCGATTGCATATTTTAGCAGGTTTACAAAATCTTATAGGAAAACCTCACTCTACGTCGTCTTCTTTAAGGTTAGTTTTACGGTTCATAGAACAACATTATATGATCGTGATCCTTTCTTTAATCACAGACTAAATCTATAATTAAATTTAATTTGGGCCAAATTTGGAAGCAGAGAACTCTAAATATGAAATTTGGGTTGGGCTATTTCGGATATTTCAAATTTCATTCAACATGCAAAGATAGAGGTTTTTTATGGGGGAAAGCGGTAATAATTCGAACAATTATCTGCCATTGAAAGAAACGCAAATAATATTTACATTGCAAACTAAAGAATATATTGATGAAACATTTATACATTGAATAAATTTTGAAAATTTATGAGTAATTTTTATTTGTGGATATTGTAATGATGTATTAATTTGCAATCTCCTTATTTCCTAAATATAATAAGTGCATTAAGTCTCGATATAGTCCAGAGCAAAGTCAAAATATTGAAAGAAAGTACCACTGTTCTAAACTGCAAAATAAAACCACATTTGCAATATTTTTAATGTAAAGCTTATTTGAGAGAAAATAATCAGTTTCTTCTGAGGTAGTCTCATGACTTAGAACTTTATACACATTCTAATTTAATCAATTTTCTATTATATAAAGGTTGCACTCTGATAAAACATCTAATTCAGTCATAGTATAATTCACATAACTACACCTCTAACGATTAAAAAAAACACATTTCAACGTTTTTGATCACTTATTCAATCGAATTCATAATCTATATAAATAGAATATAAAGGGCATATTTTGATTGTATGTACAAGCATGCTATCATCCAAGAAGGTACTCAATGAAATCAAATACTCAAAAGCTATCTTCACTATCTTCCTCAAGAAGGCTAACAAAGCTTGGCCTCTCTCCTTGAGGAGCAAAGGGACTTTCTGACTGATAGACATTGGGGGAATTGCTGGAATCGTTGCTGGGATCACTTCTTCCTCCAATTGGAGGGTCAAAAGCTGCTTTCATTTGATTATTTGCACCTTTGGGATCAAGATCAGTTGCCCAACTGAAGTACATCAATGCAAGATCCGTATTTCCTAATTTTTTGTGTATTTTCCCGATCAGATAATAAACCATGGATTCCTTGGGTACAATCTGTTGCAACTCTTCGAGCTCCTTCAGTGCTTCAGCATGTCTGCCCATGGCAAAGTATATTGATCCCCGATGGAATTTGCACAAGGGACTCTTAGGATTAGTCTGTACAGCTAAATCGAATGTACTCAAGGCCTTCTCGTTATTTTTCATGGCGTGTTGTATGATACCAAGATGACACAAAATAATGCAACTGGTCGGATTGATCTGGTGAGCTTTGGCAAAGTTCATCTCGGCAAGGTTGAATCGTTCTTGTTTGGAGTAAATGGTACCCATTCCGAACCATGCATTGTAATGCCGAGGATTCAGTCTTACTGCATTTCTGAAACAGCTCATGGCCTTATCTAATTCTTCAGTAGTTATGTACTCGTGCCCAAGTAAGGTATGGGCGTAAGCATAATTCGGATCGCATTGCACAGCCCTCTGGAAGAATTTGATAGCAGAATCGTGTTCTTTGTGTAGAGACATGCAGTTGCCTGCTGCACACCAAGTGATAGGGCAATACTGATCTGTACGAATGAGATCTTGCGCCAATGCAGACAATTGAGCCTCTTTCTGCAAATGCCACAGGGATGTCGAGAATATGTCCATGAATTCCATCTGGTAGGGATGTTGCACATGCACCTTGCTGAAATATTTTATGGCTTCCTCGTATTCTGAAAGTTCAAAATGTGCTATACCCAGCTGACACTGTACCCAAATCGTGTTTAACTGATTTTTCGGCAGAGACGAGAAAGTCTCGAGTGCTTCTCTGCCCTGGAATAATTTCAGTTCAGAGAATGCTTTCCCTATAGTCCTTAATAGCAACATTAAACCCTCCGCACTTTGTTTCTGTATCAACATGCTTTTCTGCCCGCACTGTTCCACTTTATTCTCCTGAGTTTCCTCAATTCCCTGTTTCGTTTTCTGGGAGTTTTCATTTTTGCTCTCTGAGGTAATCGTCTCGCTCTTTTCTTTCTTCTCAGTCTTGTTCAAGTTCCTAGTGTTGATCTCATGGTAATTGTTTTTGTTCATGTTGAATTTGGGTATTCTTTGCTTGGTTTTCTTTGTTGGTGACTTTGGCGTTACAAATTTATTTTGATTTGGGGAGGTATTGTTCTCTTTTACTGAATAACTATTTGTAAAAAGCCTCGAACTTCTTCGTACATTCTGGTAGGTTTGCATTGTAGGTGTTTTTGTATTAGTAACTGAGATACAATGTTTTGAATTTTGCAGAATAGATTCTTTCCTAGCTATTAGATTATCTTGCGATTTTAGTCTCTTTGGAAAAGATTGATTGTAAGTATTTGTCTCCATTAACATTATTTGAGACGACAGTTTTGGAGTGTTTGAATCTGGGCTAGAATCGATTAGAAATCCAAAGCTAGGACTCATTGGACTCGAATTTTCACGTTTAAAACGCATTCCTTTGTGCTTTGTTGTTGGTGGAATAGGGGCAAATCCTGATATACCCAATGGATTGGATAGTGGACTACTTTCATCTGATGTAGGGAGTGAGTTCATCAGATTGAATTTGTTGAATAACTGCTGGGGAGTCTTAATTATATAGCCAATTACTTCCTGTGGAACATCATCTGGTTTATCCAGTAAATTTTCATTAATAATAGCACTTTCTATATTATTTAAATTATGTCCATGGCACATTGATAAATTTTGCAAGTTCTCCAATTGAAAAACTTTTGAAGGGTTTGGATTATGGCCTACTTTACATAATTCTTCAAAAGCTGACCATAAGAAAGGATTGACTTCTAGAGCTTTACACCATGATTCTACAGCACTAGTTCTCCGTTCAGTTTTATTAGCTATTTTGCCAAGTAATAAATGAACAAAAGATGCTTGATCCCCATATTCCGCCGTCAATTCATTTAAGTTTGTTCCTTTGCTATTTTCCTTCAACACAGCTTCAGCTTCAGCATACTTTTCAAGTTCATAAGCACACAACCCGAGTAAATATCTACACTGAGAAGAGAGATTCGACTTGCTTTTCAAGGTGTAAAAAGTTTTATTTTTTTCACCATTCCTGTAATAGCTGGTAGCCAAGAGATGTAAGGTTTCATTGTTATCTATTTCTGCGTGGAGTCTCTCAGCGAGAAAAATAGCATCCTTGTAGTCGTAATTGTTCAAACAATGCCATATAGATGCTTGCACTGGTTCTTGAATAATCATCGTGAAGTTTACCATTCAATTCCTCATTGCATTGTTATATTTTCACACTTGCTTATATATCTCTAATGATTGAAGATTTCGGATGTTCTTTATTTAACAATTTAAGTACTGCAATGTTGTTGTTCTTAAAACCCAACGAAATATTACAAATTGTAATGTAAAATATTTATGCTAGACGACACATGACAGTTGTCTTGTCAACCATAGACCATAGTAAATGATCAAATTTGACAACCGTCCGAACCATAGGTATGTAATATTGTTCTTCTTTCGATAATTGATTCGAAAAGTTATAATGGGGATTTCATAATATACCTGTTATTATTTATACGTTTATGGGGGATTCACAGGATAGGAGGGTTGATAGAATGATGTATCGAATGACAATCTATAGATCTGGAAATGTTGCTTTCTCGAAAAGGGATGACACCAGTAATATATTGTATCTACTAATTGGCTACTAAGGTGCCAGTGTCGGTTCCGTCTCCGCTTCTGGTGTTGCAGAAGACTCATCGGTAATACCTCCATCAGTAGCATTATCCTCATTGGTTACGGAATTGCTTGCATTTACATTTTCCAATCGAGGTACTAATATTGACTTTTTACCCGAGACTTCTGGAACGAGTATAAGATCTTCCCAAAGACAAACGCAAATATTATCTTCTGTGCATCTGCCACCGCTCCACCCATTATACCAACAGTGAATAATACAAATTTTCTCATAAGCCTCCATCAGGTCCTTGGGGCAGTACTTAACAAGCCATGTGGTGTCTGGAATCAATAAATTGAATCATTCAAAAAAATAGGTTTTTCAAGCTATCACTCTCTCAAATTCAAAACTGTAAATAGAACAAGGAAAACGCAGAATAAGATTTAAATTCAAAAGGGAACTTGACCGCATATTTCATCAAGTATTAAATTAATGTCGTTGTCCTTAGGATTGATTTTCACCAGTAGAATCATGATACGATGTGTATGCGTATCGTGAGTAGAATCATCATATTAAATTTTAACATGGTTGCCACCTGAAGAATATCCATAGAGGGGTGTAGCCATGGATACTTAATTTATTGTGAGATTAAAATTTTAATGTGCATATCATTAAATTTTAATGAAAGTTCAGGAATCTTAGGGTAGGTCCTATATTTGTATATTGAATGTGAATGACATAAAGAATTAACAAATTACTCACCGTTTTCAGACATGCCAGTCGCGTTCCATTTCTGCCACAGTTCTGCGAAACAATTAAAAGAGTACTATAAATATAAAGCCAATCCCGATAATTAGGGAATTGTGAAGTGACCGCCCCGAGGTAAAGATATGTTCAGACGAATTGCCGAATTCAGTGATTTTTAGAGAACATTTGAGGCGTTCTAAAATAAAGTTCAACAGAATATTTTTTATCAACAGCAATACGGCAATTCCACGTATTTCCAACCTCGCTGTAAAAATAAGTATTTTGTGTTACTATTTTCTTCTTCACTAAAGCAACATATTGGAAATAGATACTCATAAAAAAGAAACTTTCAAGTAATCAGGTTGTGATATGCTTTGTATGAAAATTAGAAACTAGAACAGTGCACCATAAATATTGGAAAAAAGTCTATATTGCTTTCTTTTTATTTGAAGAATCATTTATGACGATATAAGAATGAATATTGAATTTATAACTCACAGTGATTGAACATTAGATCTGAATTAATTTGTTAATAGGTCTTAAAACACTGTGTATAATATACTCGTATAACAACGATTTGCATTATGTAAAATCTAATTGGGAAGCTTAGTTGTTCGGTGCACTCTCCTCTGTGAGTAAACTTCTCCTGGCAAAAAGCAAAATATTTGGATGTAGTATCAAAGGAATATGCATAAGCATTATCATAAAAGCACTGCCGTATGATTATACTGGTAAACATGAGAGTCTGACAATCTTCCGAGAAGTTATCTTTTGGCAGAAGAAGAATTGAAGAAAATAGTTTCAAAGTTGGAAAATGAGGAGGATAATATTCAGCAAAAACTTCTAAAAATATCTGTGCGTGAAAGAAACAAAATCTGATAATATCATCTTTTTTATTACTGCTGGGAAAAAACATCTGTATTGAAGAAAAACGTTGAAAGTGGATAACATATACATCCATAATTCTGATAAAAATAATTATCATTGAGAACACTTTCAGTTGTAGAATAAATTTGAGATTTCCTTAATGTGCGTTAATTTTTTTGCGCAGTGTAATACGCTCATGCAGATAATTGAATTAATTTTTCAACAAATCTACTCGACCTATTATCTCTGTTCAAGAATAATTGCTTTAAGTGGTAGCAGCTAAAGGAGTAGTGATATCGAATTCATTTTTTGACCCGTCCGAGCTTTTTCTCCTTCTCAAAGATACTGAGAAATAATAAACTTCTCTCGAAAGAAAAATTTTCAAAAGATTTCATCACACCAAATCTAAACTACTATTAGGTGTTTCTATAAAAAATTGCAGAACTCATTCATCCAAATGATACATTTGGAATCAAATTCAAAGGGAAAAATTCAAGTCGAAGGAAAAAAAAATCAGTCATATCTGGGTTAATCTTCATAGGTCATGGGAGAGGCAGAGAAAATGAAATCTGAAGACATACCATCTCCTGCCGTATCTGAATCGTTTCCACTAGCACCTGCTGTTGAATTTCCACCTCCATCCTGATTTACACCATTCCCAGCTTCGGTTGTAGCAACTGTAGTTGTCTCCGGCTCATCTGATGCAAGAACCACCCAAACGTACAGAAATGTGATGACAGCGCAGCATACCAAAGTTCGCCGAAACATATTGTAGGAGTTGAGGTGCGGTCAACGCAGAAAAATCGCGATTTTATACTCCGATTTTTCGAAACTTATTGCAGTTTGATTGTTGTTTTTTTGTTTCTGTTAGAGATTTCTGTTTGTAAATATCTTTTACTACGCTTTTTATGGTCCTTCATCAAGGTATTGTTCTCGAGGAGTTCTTACTCGAATTGGATATTTGATGGTATATAAAATCAGAATTGAGTAATGTATATAGGTACTTTCATCCTTTTTGTTTCCTTATAACTATTTTTTTTTTGCAATACCTATGCTATTTATCTGATTTGTAGCTGCAGGTACATCAAATTATGCCCCCTTTTTCAAATCAAATTGTATGTGTCAGAAATTGTTCATTTATCTTCGAGCAATTCTTATATTTGTTAAATTTTTGAGCCCAAAAGAATTTTTGGCTTCAAACAATGAAAAATTCTGCTCAAAATTTGCAACGAAAGAGATACATTTGAAATTTCAAAGTTGTTCCTCATATCTGGTATATCTCGTTAATTTCTTCAATCTTCTCAACAGAAAAAGAATTTTGGACAATTTAGTCCACAGAGTATCTATTCGAAAAGTCGGATCAAAATATGCCATTTTCTTGACTATCAATATATTATGGTACCTATTATAACTATCTGAGACAAACAAAATACCCCTATTTTTGATCTAACAGAAGTGGAGTACTTGAAACTATGATAGACAGATATTGAATAAGTAAGAATTCTAGCTAAGCGTACTGAGTCAACTCAAGGTATGAAAAAAATTAATCAAGGTGGAATAGTGTTGAAAGCGGACATCAGGCAGTTTAATTTTGTATTTGTTGGTTTTATCGCCTTTCTTTATCATACTTTTTTACTAAGGTTTTTCTGACCCCATCGACGGATAACATGACGATGTTCTCATAGATCACACTAATGGCTTTCAAGATTTTCCTGATATTACATATTTTAAGTAATTTTTTTTTCACTGGCTGGTTCAGGAATTTTTTTTTCAGCTGAGATTTTTTCCTTTTCCTCATTTAATCATACTGCAGACCTGTATGGTTTTCCTGTGTTCATTTATTTATTTACACAGGAACACAAACAGGAAATGTCCCAGAGCTAGTATTCACTCAATTACAAATTAAACCCATTTTTTACATCAAGTTAATTGAGAACAATTATAATCACAAATATCTTATATTATCATATTACAGCCTCAGCTAGGTACCTTTTTGTTTCGATATGTATTGTATTATTTTAGCTCTCTGAATCAGAAGAATATATATATTAAGGTTTTCTTGTCCTGCAATAATTCGATTTGGCTGGAGTCTGTTTATTGCGAATGTATTATTTTCAGAGTAAATTTGTGTTTTTTGTTTTTTTCCTTAACTCTCCCGATTCTGTGAATCTTATTCTCCCACTACAGCTAGTTCTTGCATAAATGTAACTTTCAGAATGTTTCAATACAATTTCAATTCAAAGATGTGATGAAAATTTTTTTGATTATTGTGAGAGTAGGTATATACCTTGTTAACTCCGAAAACTTGACTTGGAGGCTTATAGATAAAAACTTTCCATATCCGAAACAAATAGTAATTATTTATCGAGATAACATGGTATTCAGTTTATAAGATTTGAACATAACTTCGATAAAGAAATATTTTCCGAAACTATCGAGCTCGAAAATGTAAAGCACGTGGTATAGAACGAAAGAGCTGCAGTTCACAGAAAACAAAAAAAAACTGAAAATTGACTAGAGGAACACAACATACATATGTTATTCTTATTATGATGAAGATGAATGACCTGCGTTTGAAGCCTAAAAACGGAATAACACCCTTTAGGAATAAGCTGCTAAAAAAAGTGGCGTTTGTTCCCCCATGATAATATATATATATTCTTTTGATTAGTAGAGCTGATATAAAACAATACATATTGAAATAAAAAGGTACCTAGCTGAGGTTGGTGCAACACAGGATAACCATACAGGTCTGCAGTATGATTAAATAAGGAAAGGGAAAAACCTCAGCTAGAAAAAAACCCTTACCTTGCCCGTGAAAAAAAATTACTAAAAATATTAAAATTTAAGAGAAATCTTGAAAGATATCAGCGTGATCTAGAGATCATCTTCATGTTGTCCGTCTATGGACTCAGATAAACAGATTCTTCACAAAACGACCCGCAATCCTTAATCTGAAATGAAAAAACACAAAAGCAGAAAAGAATCCAATTAATTAGAATTATTTTGAAATTAACCATTTGATACTTTATGTATAGCCTCGAAACCTTCTTGAAATTTATGAATAGAACGACCATTTATAAGATGTTTTATAGTCTCCTCATTTTCCCCACACTCACAACTAGGGCTTTTAAGCGAATTCAATCGGAAGAGCATGCTGTTGCAACGTCCATGGTCTGTTCTAATACGATTAAGAACATACCATATTCTCCTGGGAAGGTCAAAACCAGGAACTCTGATGGAAGGATCAGTAATAAGATCTTAATTGAAAAAATTGCATATATTCCATTCAGATTGCCGAGTTTCTTCGTCGCTTCTATTCATATCAATTAGAAAATTTGACCAAAAAGGTTTACACGACTTCAGTCTAGGGACCTTATTATCTGGAATATAGGTGAGTATGGGAAATGAATTTGGAAAGGAATTAAATTTGTTCCAAAAATTCAAAGTTGTTGTCTCTCTGCGAATATGGGGAGGGACAATATTTGAGAGGACTGGTAGAGAAGGAGTAGGTGTAGATTTGATAGTACCGGGGATAATCCTCGAAAAAATCAGATGGGCATTAATTTTTTCACATGAAAACTGTTCAACCAAATAGGGCAACAATATTCAGCAGGAGAAAAAACCAAACCTAGCACTTTAATTAACAGGTACCTAAGATTGAAATTATGTTTTAAGGGAGAAGAACCGAAAGTGACACTCAAATTTCTACATTTCTGATGATCATTCGAATGAAAACATGAAACCTCGAATCCATTTTCATTCGGGCAAAAACGCCACTTTGAAAAATAATTTTTCATGATATCCAAATCTGCGGAAAGGGTACTTCCTATTTTTTGAAAATTAGAATGATGAAAAGCCAGAGCAAGATCATCAGCATAAATTTTTCCGAATGCCACACAAATATAAATTGAATGAACTGAACCATTATTCAAAGTTTCGAAATAACTACTATTATTATCTACAACAACACGGAAGTTTCTGTCGGATAGCATATTTTCTTATAGTCCAACCATTTTTCCACATTTTAAATGATTATAGAGTTTATAAATCAATCCATACTGTATCATATGCAGCTGATTAATCAAATACTATCCGTTCAATGAATCATATTGAAGTATCCAAATGTGACTCCGAGAATGAGATAACACAACGTTGGAAAATATAATTTCGACAGCGAAGGATACGGGCAGAAATAAATTTCTATTGAATCTCGATGCACAAATATACGAGATATTTTCTGGAAAAAATTCCACAAATAGAGAAATCTCGCAGTACCAACTAGAGTGGTGAATCCCATTGTTCCTACCAAGATATAAATTCATTCTGTTTGATAAGTACACAAATTAGACAAACGCAGCAGATAATAAAACAGAAAGATAGACTGGTAATCGTTGGAAATCAGCATTGGCAGTCAAAATTCACAGACGGCAATCTAAGACGTTGTGACCGATTACTTACTTATCACGTGATTCGATTTTTGGTGCGTGTAAGCCGTATTTTTTTTTTGAAGTGAATATCGTACACATATGTTGAATAGCAGACATAATATTTATTTTTAGCGAATGTAATATTCAATCTATATTGTTTAATAGGAATATTCTTTCATACCTGAATCTGAAGAAAAGAATTGTTCATGCCTGAACCGTTTTAGTGAATTTCCTACTTAAAATTGTCAAATTCAAATAGCTTTTAGTCTATCTGGATTGAAAAACTTTGTTAATACTGAGTGCAATTTTGAGTACGAGGCTTTAACAACGAGAAAGATGAATACCCCGTAGATGTGCGAGATTCGAAAAGAGACGAACCGGTTTAATCCAGATTTTTGTTATGGCTGTGAATAATAAGAAATACGATTTCGATTACTTTTTGGAGGAAGTTGGAAATGAAGGCAGATACCAGAAAAAATTCAACGTTCTCTTCAACTGCATTTATCCTGCTTTGGTGACAGCGATATACTATAGCATAAATATATCTTTGGCAGTGCCGGATCATTGGTGTAAAGTGCCGGGAAGAACTTCAAACGTTTCCTTAGAAGAGTGGAAAGTGTTGACGATACCTTGGTGAGTCCGAACGCCACTGTTTTCTACTTGAATTGAAGAAAGGTGAAGCCGTCAACATCCAATCACGAATCGACTGTGTTGAGCACTGCAATTGTGTAACTTTCGTTGCTGATTTCAACATTAATTTAACCATTTTGGAATTTAAGTTTGTGATGGTGTTTATTTAAACAACAAACACTACCCGTCAATAAATTCCGGACAGGCAAAATTTTCGTCAAATTCAACACCCTGTATCTTTTTCCGTGGTGCTGCGATTTTGTTGAAATTTTTACCAGGTATAGTATTGGGTCTTGTAATATTAACCTGAAATTTACTTTGCAAAAATACCTGTAGTTTATCCGTTATATAGGGAGAAACAAAACCTTGTTTTATACCCTCCATTTCTAAACACCCTGTGGTGAATTTGAGGCGGAAAATTTGATATCATTAAGTCTTAATTTGAAGTGTGACCCTTTCTTAACAAAATGTTTTTCGATTTCCGTCAGTATCTGTTATTGAAACAAAGATATACATTTTCAGAAAAGTGCTGCATTTTTTCAATTTTAATAACAATTTAAAACACAATACCTTATCGACTAACAAACATCTGAAAATTAATAGTGTGTATTTCCACTTCTCTTTCTCATCACTTCTACCACACGACGTGGCATACTTTCAATGCATTTCCGAATTGCATCTGGGAGAAAATTTTCCCGTTCTTCCAGAAGGGCTGTTCGTAAATCGGGCAAGGTGTTGGGCTGCCGATTTCGAACACGTCTACCTAGCATATCCCATACATGTTCAATTGGATTTAAATCCGGACTTCTGGCTGGCCACACCAATCGTTGAATATTCGCCTCTTCTAAGTGTTCTGTTACAACCCGTGCACCGTGAGGCCTAGCATTGTCTTGCATCAACAGAAATTCTTGGGGAAATATTCCCCTAGAAGCAATTCGAAACTGCACATAAAGTATGCCACGTCGTATTGTAGAAGTGATGAGAAAGCGAGGTGAAAATACACTCTATTAATTTTCAGATGTTTGTTTATGTTTGCTAGTCGATAAGGTATTGTAATATTTTAAATTGTTATAAAAATTGAAAAAATGCAACACTTTCTTTGAAAATGTGCATCTTTTTTAAAAAGCAGATACTGACGTGAATCGAACAACGTTTTGTTAGGAATGGGTCACACTTCAAATTAAAACTTAATGATATCAAATTTTCCTCCTCAAATTCACCACAGGGTGTTTAGAAATGAAGGGTATAAAACAAGGCTTTGTTTCTCCCTGTATAACAGATAAACTACAGGTATTTTTGCAAAAAATACAGGGTGTTGAATTTGACAAAAATGTTGCCTGTTCGGAATTTATTGACGGGGAGTGTATTTTTGTTCGACATGATGTTTAGCTATGTCCCTCTATGATTAAATTCAATACTATTCCCTATTGTTATGTCAATGTTTTTATTGATTTCTGCTCTTATTTCGAAATTTTTTTCGCAGGAAAAATGATTCTTTCGGTAATAAAGAATTCAGCAAATGTGAGATGTTCTCTTCTATTGGCAGCAGAAATATAATCAGTAAGTGTGAACTTCATGATCCCTGTCATCTACTTCACATTATCCGGTATTCTATTAAAAGGTTTTTATTTGTAAACAACGTCATATGACTCATGGTAGGTAGATCTTAATTTTCAAACACACCAATTAATAAAAGACATTCTCAAAACCAGAATAAATAGATTAAATCTGAGAAAAAAACATTCCTGGAAAAGCTAAAAGATAATAGATGATAATAAACAGTCACAATATAGGCGAATAAGAACATCTAAATTGCTGTGTGTGTTTCAATTGACTATTGTACAGGTTGCTTTTGTGGATCTAATAAGTGTGGTGTTCACAAATGCACCGAACTTTTTCAGGTTGTCAGTATGGCTGGGAATATGACACCACGTGGTTCCAGAGAACTCTCACTTCCCAGCACGATTGGGTATGTGGAAAATCCAGTTATGTGACCGACGCTTTTACGTATCTCACCATTGGCGACGTCCTAGGTTCTTTCGTTTTCGGACAGTTGGGGGATACGTAAGTCCTTAATGCAATTTCTTTGCACTTTCCACGGAATGTATCGTATTTGTTTCAGGTTAGGCAGGAAGCCTATATTCCTCGCTTCGACGTTGAGCATCCTCATCGGTAGAATATTAGATTTGTTCACGTCCAGCTATTGGTTACTGATGATTCTCTTCCTCATCGGGAATCTGCCATCGAATTCTGTCTATCAGGCGCCCGAGGTTCTGTTGATGGAGATATCTGAACCTGAGAAGACGTCATCTATAGCGATTGTCAATCAGATATTCTATTCTTTAGGGTATGGCATAATGCCGTTAGTGTTTTGGATGGTGCCTGATTGGGTTCCTTTCTCCCTCATTATCACCGCTCCTTTGATAGCTTATCTCTTCTTATATACGTGAGTATATATCTCTTTTCAAGTATTTGCAGAAATATATTAATTTTCACTGTCAACAGTTGTAGTAAGGGCTTTCATCAACTAGTCAATAATGTAAGAGTAATTTACCTATGACCACGATATGGGGAACCTTCATATAACATAGCCACTGTTTTCTATTCAACAGTGTGAAGTAAAAAAAAAAAAATAGATAACCAGAAGATACTGTCAACAGAAAAAAACTTATTCGTTGTCAGGACATCTCATTCAATCTCTGTTATGTTTTTCTATTCTAGTATGGTTACAGTAGTAAAAGTCCACAAAAGTTAGGGATATCATATTCAATCGATTTGAAAAGTATGTAATCTTCTAGAAAATCGTTGTAAAATCATTTAAAACTCTATAACACTTCAATCGATCTAATAGAGATCAGTATGAGACATTTCGTCAATCTAAGTCAGCCAAACTGTGATACCAGACCAAGGCTTGGAGGACAACACCTGGTCAGGATCGTTTCATCACCGTTTCGGCTAGAAGAAAGCCTACATCTACGTGTAGAATGCTACGGAATGCTCTTCAAAATGCAGATGGGATCCAAGTTTTCATCGAAATCATTAGACGACCTTTGAGAGAGGTAAATCTATGTTCTAGACGTCCATTAAGAGGAGTTCCATTAACACGTGACCATAAGAGTCTAAGACTGGAATGGGCAAGGCAACATATTAATTGGAACTATCAATGGCGTAGTGTCCTTTTCACTGATGAATCCAGCTATGGACGAATTTTAGTTTCTCGAAGAATAAGGGTATAGACAACCCCACGCATACCCCGTAATCACGGCTAGTGTTATGATATGGGCCGGGATATGTTTAAAGGGGCGCACCGATCTACACATTTGTCCTGGGAATATGACCGCCTCACACTATAAGGAGCATGACATTAACAATGTTTTGCTAAATTTTTATGCTGCTTCCTCAAGAAATGCTCAACAACCTCGTGTGTTGTATGCAAAGAAGATGTCAAGCAGTTATTGATGCCCGCGGAGGCCATACATTATATTGATAGTCCAAAAATGCTTGAATTTTCTGAGAAATTTCGTTATTTTACTCGATTTTTCTTAACCACTATGTATACTCTGCAGACCTATAGACTGAAATTAATTTTATTTCCTGCAACTTGAAATCATATTAATATGAATTTCCATCACAAAATCTCATTTGAACTATAGTTTTTGCATTTTAAGTCAATATCCCTAACTCATGTGAAGCAGTTTAGTTCTTCCATGCTATTTTAGTCTTAACCAACTTAATATAACTCACGATCGCTCTGGAGGTTATACAAATTTACTGAAGTTTATGGGTTGAGGATAAAAAAATAACAGTGCATATTTCGATGAACTTTATTGTACCAACTAACCTTTTTCGTTTGGGTACTTTAAGACGAAGTTGATGGCCACAACTCATAGAAATGTTGATACTAATATTGTGAATTACTTGAATTAACCAACGATCAAATCAGACCGCTTCGAATGAGAGAAATTCAAGAGTTCACGAAGCTTGGAATTTTTGATGAGAAATTCATTATAAATTTTTTCAAAAGTTTTATTTCATGATATACTATTTCCTATTTGACTGAATGAACTTGATGTCCAAGGTTCATGATAGAATCGCCCAGATGGCTCTTGAATCGAGGCAAAACAGACAGATGCATCAAGGAACTGGTGAAAATTGCCAGAACCAACCGAAGAAAAATACCACAGGGAATGTTCAAACACCTCAAATCGATAGAGCCAGAAGTTGAGAAGACATATGGCATCATGAGCCTCTTTTCCACACCCAGATTAGCGAAAGTGACGATTTTTCTTCTGTTGCAAGGGTAAGAATCGGGATATTCATGCAGGGACTGATAGAAGTATAGCTCTATTTTCTCACCTTGTCTAAATCTATTCCCGAAAAAGAGCCCGTCCTTATTCTTGTTTTGTAGGTCTTCTCACATGATAATTTATGTTTTGCTCTACTTGAACCTGAACAACTTGGACGGAAATCCTTTCATGAATTATTTTTGGCAGGCCATAGGTGAGATACCAGGGCAGTTGTTTGGGAAGTACCTATGCGACAGAATAGGGAGAAAATGGTCCAGAGTGTTCAGTTTTCTCGTCGCTCTTTCTATGAATATTGCCATGACCTATTTCGTTACAGGTGAGAGAATGAGTACGAAATAACTAGTCCAGCTGAAATCATTACATTTTTTTTTCAGAAAAGGATACTGAATCTATTGTGGCTGCTATATTATTCACTCTCAAAATGTCACTAGGTTTGATACAATATTCCATGAATGTTGGTACCATCGAAATGTATCCCACTGCTTTGAGGCAAACTGGAGCTTCTTTGAACTATACTATTGGGTGTTTGGCATCCTTAGCTTGCCCATTCTTTGTCTATTTGGTAGGTTGATACCGATCCTCTGATTACATGAATCACATTAGTGAAATCCACGATTTTATTTAAAATTAATTTAACTTATTTTGGTTGAATTTTATCTACGAAACTGTCCTCAAGTACACCATTATCTAAAATCTAAAAGCGTCAGAAGATTCGAGTAGATACTTAAAGCTAGACGCCTAGAGGTGAATACTCGAGACTTCTCAAGTATACTTTGCCCAACAATTAAAGGAGATACAGCCTGTTGAAAATCACCAAAATATTTTGAAAATTCACTTATCTTTTTAACCCAAATTTTCTCGAACCTTCCAAATATTTTTTCATTCTGTGAATGTCGTTTGGAAGAAGTCAATGTCGACTTGAGATGTGCATAAAAATTTGTGGAATAAATAAAGACGCCAGGCGTCGCAACGCTATCAAAAATTTTTTCTCCAGGGTCATACCATTTTCATCATGTCATTTGAAAGATAATTTCATTCTGAACTTTTTTTTCGAATACAATTTTTATCCATTTCTAACCGTCAGCGATCTGCAGCGTGTTTTATGTTAATTCTATTCTATTTATTTCTTTCTGTATTGTGGTAGTATGCCTTTATTTGGAGACATAGATATGATTTTGTGCCTTGGAATCAAGACGGCTAGGTATACGAAAAAAAAGTTGAAAATGAAATTTTCTTTCGAATGATATGATAAAAAAAGGATGTCCCTGGAGAAAAAATTTTTGATAGCACCGCGACGCCTGGAGTCTTTATTTATTCCGCAGATTTTTATGCGCATCTCAAATTGACATTGACTTGCTCAAAACGTCATTCACAGAATGAAGAAATATTTGGACGTTTTCGAAAAAATTGGGATTAACAAGATAAGTGAATCGCCCTGTACAGGGTGGGCAAAATTGGTGATACATGAACTACAACTTTTTAACCCGACGAGATGAAGGAAAATTAATGGCACATTACGGTCGTCTTTTTCAGAGAAACTAATAATGCCATCAACTGCATTCTTCTATCTTCTTTTGTTTTCGGGTTATAGGCCAAAATTGAAATTTGGGCGATTTCAACTTTGGTCATTATCTCCGTTTCTTTTTGTGTTAGAATGTTGAAATAAACCTTATACAGGCACTTTTTTCATAACAATCCAGTGGCGTACCATGTTTTTTGACAACAGGTTTCCTTGCTGAGCTATAACATAAAGTTGTGCTTTTTTTTATAGAAACAATAGTTTATTATGATTCAGAAAGAATCATCACTTTTTTCCGTTTCAAAAATATATAACGTATTATACAGGGTGGGCCACGTAAAACAGTTCAACCCCCATGTTTCTGAGTATGCTCCAGAAAATGCTTCGACAGGTTAATCTTTTGATACCAAATAGGAATTGTTAAGTATATTCATGAATAGAATTGCAAAACCTTTGCAATGATGTGTCACTCGAACCCAATAAAGTTTTGGATCTTGAAGGGGCTGCCACCCCGATTAGGGGTATGATCATAGACCACTGACCTCGAAGTCAAAAAGCGTTCTAACCATTTTCTATAACTAACGCACGGAAATATAGTAGGTATTTGGGTCACCCTGTATAATGATATATTTTTGAAACAGTAAAAAGTGATGATTCTTTCTGGGTCATAATAAACTATTGTTTCCATAAGAAAAAACACAACTTTTTGTCATAACTCAGTAAGAAACCCTATTGGAAAAAAACGTAGTGCGCCTCTGGATTGCTATTAAAAAAGTGTCTGTATAATGTTTTAATTTCAACATCCTAGCACAAACAGAAACGGAGATAATGACCAAAGTTGAAATCGCCCAAATTTCAATTTTCGCCTATAACTCGAAAACAAAAGAAGATAGAGGAATTCATTTGATGGCATTATTAGTTTCTCTGAAAAAGACGACCATAATGTACCATTCATTTTCCTCTAGCTCATCGGGTTGAAAAGTTGTAGTTCATGTATCACCAATTTTGCCCACCCTGTACATGCCGGTTTATTCCTTCGATTAGAAAAAAAAAGCTCTTGAAAGGGATGGTGTAAGGGTTAGAGAAAGCAGGGAAAAAGAGCAAGACGCTGATAAGAAGACAGTAGGTGGTAGACACAAGATTTCAAAAGACGCAACCGAATAGATAAAATTTTTTGACTAAACGAATAGACGTAAACTAGTCGAGAAGTATAAACGTAAATTTGAGACTCGAATCTCACACTAAGTGAAAATTAGACGAAAACTTGTCGAAGTTGTTAAACGACAAAATGATTAAATGAAAAAGTTAATCAAATAATAATAGAAACCAGTAAAATCCTACCAATCTTCAATTGAATTTTTTTCAGGCAACTGACTACGGCAAAGGCTTCCCATACGTCATCCTTTCACTGTTTTCGTGTCTTGGCTTCACTGCCAGTATTTTTCTACCAGAGACTCTGCACCAAATACCCCCAGAAACTGTGAAAGAAGCTGACGAACTCATCGCAAGACAATCTGTATTTTATTTCCCCAAAGGAGGAAAAATTGAAGCAGAATCCAGCGAAGAGAATGGAAAAACTCTATTGAGCTGAGAAATGTGATTTTTAAATTTAATTGATCGATTGTTTTGTCTCAGTCTGAAAATTAATAAGAAATTCGAAATAATGAAATTATACTTTGTTGGTTGAATGATTAATACTTATATTTAGTGAGGAAAACCCACGGCAGATGGAACTATAAATTTTCCGAGATGATAGCCCAACAAAAGCCCGAATAAGCCCCCTCTAATTAATCAATCTTTACGCTCATGTTGCACGATTTCTACCGTCGACAACGAAATAACAGTTTAAACTGTTTCTCCGTTGTTTTACGGTTGAATTGGGCGTGGAAAAGGCCATCGGAACAGTTGACAGTACGAGGGTTTCCGCAATTCGGACATCACACTTCCGGTTGAACCGCATCCTCGACAGGTACATCCATAAATTGCAGATAATCTAACGCCACATTTGTCCGCGTTGTGGTAATACCTACAGGCGAATGCAAGGCCCGGAATGATGGATCGAAAACCACGACGAAATGCTACACTGAAACAGGGAAAAATTGCAGTTTGAGAATGATGAATGATCTTGCGATTGTTGTGGGGACCTTTTCTTGATCTTGAAATCTGAAGCATCTCAAGTTTAAACTTAATGATAGTAGAATGTCAGAACCTCCACCGAGCTGATAATAATTAATAATCATTAAGAATTGGTTGTCCGAAAAAATTATGGACAGACTATTTTGAATTATTTTAAAAAAATATTTTCTCCTGTAGAATCATTGGGTTGCCACTGTTGCCTGATATGTCTATACCAGCTGCAGCCCCCCTCAGATTCATTTTTGTCAAAGAAAAACTGAGACTTTTCATCATACGTCGAAGATGCATCCTAAGTGCGCTCTTGTACACCAGTTACTTTCACCAGAGTGATAATAGAAGAAATTTAATATCAGCATAGGCGCTGTTTCATTGAGAACACGCTGACCTAGGGTTGTCTGCAAAAAAATTCGGTCCTACCAGAATTACCAATAATAATTAAATAATTAAATTTCGACGCTTGTGAAAATGAGTGACACAGAGGTCCAAGGTAGGTATAACGTATAATAAGAAAGGACCGAACATCGCAGTAGTATCTGATGGGATCCTGAATGTAAGACATTGCGAATGCTCGGTACGTAAACTATGGAGAGAAGAGGTATATAGGTACCCCTATAACCCCATCTAATGTGACAGTACGGCCTTATTTTGGGGTAGTGAATGACTAATAATATACTGCTACACAAGAGTTAGGCATATCGTATTCCAATTTTGGAAAAATATGTAATCTTCGACAAAATAGCTGTAAAATCACTTGAAACTCAAAAACAATTTTAATCCATCCAATAAAAATCAGTATGAGACATTTCGTCAATATGGACGCCTTTTTTCTGAAGTTTGGTTCTTTGCATAAGGTCCTTATTTTGAAATGGAATCAGTTTATCAACGGCTTCGATTTGAAATGAGTTTTCTGAAAATGACAAGAATTAACTTAACAAACACTGAGACCAATAGGGCTATCGGAATGCTACAGCGTGGCCTAACTCAGGTTGTTGTAGCGGAAAGGCTCCAAGTCAGCAAAGTGTGATATCTAGCGCTTGGAATATATTCAGGGAGACAGGTTTCGTGTAGGAAAGACCAAGGCTAGATGGGCGACGAAAAACAACACCTGCTCAGGATCTTTTCACCACCGTTTCGGCTAGAAGAAAGCCTATATCTACCTGTAGAATGCTACGGAATACTCTTCGAAATGCAGATGAGGTCCAAGTTTCCTTCGAAACCATCAGACGACGTTTGAGAGAGGTGAATCTAGGTTTTAGACGTTCATTAAGAGAAATTCCATCAACACGTGACCATAAGCGTCAAAGACTGGAATGGGCAGGGCGACATATCAATTGGAAAGATCAATAGCGTAGTGTCCTTTTCACTGATGAATCTAGATATGGACGATTTTCAGATTCTCGAAGAAAAAGGGTATGGATGCATACCCTGTAATCGTCGCTATGTCCAAGAAGTCCATCCATTTCAAGGGGGTAGAGTTACGGTATGGGCCGGGATATGTTTCAACGGGCACACAGATCTACACATTTGTCCTGGGAATATGACCGCCTTACACTATAGGAAGCATGTCAGTGACAATGTTTTGCCAAATTTTCACGCTGCTATTGATATTCCACATTTACCAATACCTCCGCACTCACCAGATATGAATTGCATAGGAAATGCATGGGATATGCTCCAAAGAAGATAAGATAATCATCAATCTACCCCAGGATCCTTAAATGATCTGAGAGAGCTTCTGCCCCGTTTATGGAACCAAATTCTTTAAGAAATGTTCAATAACCTCGTGTGTAGTATGAAAAGAAGATGTCTAGCTTGTTATTCTGAGAATAAAATTTCGTTATTTTACTTGTATATCCTAACTACCCTGTATACGCTGCAGACCTACTGGTTAAAAATAATTCTATTTCCTGCAATTTGAAATCATTATTGATATGAATTTTCATCACAAAAGCCCATTTAAAGTATATTTTCTTGCACTTTGAGTCAACATATCTAACTCATATGGAGCAATTTATACAAATACCCCTTGGACATCCTGTATATAATTATTTCAGTTGCGCCAAAATAACGCCGTACTATTCAGAATAAGGAGTGTAATAGGGGTACCTCTACTCTCCATATTTCACGTTCCTAGCACTCTTTTATATATGTACTGCCATGTGTGGCCCATTATTACTACACGGTATATTTACCTCGGACCTTTCTGTCTTTCATTTCCAGACGCGTCGAAATTTCAATCTTTGAAACTCGCAAATTTTCTCATGATTATGATTTTGCAAAATAAAAAAAAACATTAAAACTATTCTGCCCAGGAATTTTCGTAGACAACCTTTCTTAAAAGATTTTCTATTAAATTAAATTTATTATAAAATAGGTTTAATTCTATTATCAGCTCGGTGATCGTTAGATCGAGGTCCGGATCTTTCCCTACGATGTTGTGAACCGTCCCACAACATCTGAGAAGATCTCCACGTGATCCCTCGATCATTCTTCCACATGTTCGGGATACCGCCAGGTGAGAAGTAAATTCTCAGCATCCAGGATTCATCGTCTGGCAGCCCATGCGCCATCCATGTCGGTCCCGGCCTGGAAGGCCAGTGCTCTCTGCTTCGTCGGGAAAACGGGACCATTGCGCTATCCAGGAGAACCTGACAACGTGTTTTTATTGCCTGGGACGACCCTCTGAACTTTACGCGGCTTGTTGTGGAGTGGCTGATATCGGGGTGCCTTGGCCAGATTTCAGGTGGTGTTTCTTACCGGGCCCATCGAGTAAGTTGAATGTGGATTGATCGGGGAAGTTTCGTTTCCTACGACTTTTTTTTTTTTTTTTGAAAGTAAGATCTGCGATTTTATCCCACTGGGCTGTTTTGGGTTGGTTTACAATTCTGAATGAAATCCACGCACCCAACATAGCTGAAACATTGACTTATCAGAAAAGAATATTGTAGAAAAATAAGGAAATAAAAAAAATTAAAAAAGAACATTTCAGAAAAAGATGTTACTCAGGAATACCTACGTGGAAATTGATTTTTTCTGAAAATATCACCAAATATATCTGAGATTACTCTGATTTAATGGACAAACATAAATTATTGAATCGTGTCTGAAATTCATTCAATTCATTTTTTACCGGAAAATATAAGTTTGAAACCGCTCTTGACAATGGAGTTTGGGAAAAGATCATGAAAGGAATATCTTGTAATGAACAAATTGAACTCGAAATGAAATGAATTTTCCATATGAAAAGTTGAAAGGAGCGCTGGAATTTGTTGTCTTTTTTTACGTCATTTTCGATTATATATTGTTTCAATCGTGAGGATAACTACTTGATATAAATTAAAAAACATAAGTTGTCATTTTGATGTGCCTATACAAGGTTTTTGATATTTTAACAGTACTAAGAGTAGTGATGTAATGAAACTCATCACAGCATTGCTTTTCAGTTATAGTTTTTGTTTTGTGGTTGTCAGTACTGACCTCGGACCCTCTCAATTTTCAAATCAAACTCTGTAATCTGTCGAATTTTGTAAGTCACACCAACTGCCAAGATACAATACAAAAGTCACTAATCTGAATTTTTATTTGAATTTCGAGAGTACTTTGCAAAACTTGACTCTAGATATAATCTAAAATTATCAATGAATTTTGGGAGTATTTCACAACACTTGACTGGAATAGAGAAAATATCGTCTAATACTCCTTGCAAATGGAAATTCAAACACTTATGAGTTCGTTTTGGAATAGGAGCACATTCTGCAATTTGTTTTGGAATGTTGTATTGGCTGTCAGTGTAATTGCAGGATATATCTGGAAAATCTTAGCATTCGAGATGGAAACTGGTGTTGACAATGTAATTTTTGAAGAAAACCTTATTTTGGATAGCTAATAAAACGATTAATGTGCAATTAAGTGATGAATTGAACCAAGAATGAAATCGATACTGACTACATTCGAATTATTTTTTACTGGTTTTCAGATGGATTGAGAAATGAAAAGGGTATACGAGTGTTTTTGTCAACCATTTCCTACCGATAAATGGAAACATGCAGAGAGAAAAATAGGAAATGTCATACTCTATAAGAATGAGATACATCTCAACAAAGATGACAAATAACAATAAGAAAACGACAGATAATTAAAAGTCAAAAAATTACAGTTATCAATCCCAATCGAAAACCATAAAAGAAGAAACCAGCATGAAAAAAACTGAAATTGAGCTGTTGCCAAACTGAGAGTGTATCAGGAGTAATTATTTGTCTCAGAATGAGATTAATTTGAGAGTAGATCGAATGATCCAAGACATTCAATAGATATTTTGAAGAAAAAACAGAAAATGAGCAATATACAAGTCCAATGCCCAAATGTAATTCTGTAGGTTATGCATATGAGTAGTGTAAAAATCGGTTATATTCTTATGCTGATAACATTATATGCCCTGAATTTGCTCTTTTTGTATCAGTTAATATTATTTCCAATTTTATTGTCAAGAAATAAGCCTTTATGGTTATAGTTATAGTACATTCTAAAACAAGTTACAGAATGGGCTCCTATTCCAACACGAATGCGAAATTCGAAAACAAGCAACGAAGGAGCGAGTTTTCGAAAGCATTAGTGTTGCAATTGCATTCTGCCACGAATATTAGACGATATTTTCCCTATTTCAGTCATGTTCTGTGAAATACCCTCGAAATTCAAATAAAAATTCAGATTAGTGACTTTTGCATTGTATCTTGGCAGTTGTGGGACTTACGAAATTTGACAGACCACGGAATTTGAATTGATTCGATCTGAAAATTGATGGGATCGGAGGTCAGTACTGACAACCACAAAACGAAAAATGTAACTGAAAACGAACTGTAATGAACTCATTACGACACTGAAATAGAGAAAGTTTTTTTTGCCAAAGCACATTCTGAATTTGTTTTTCTTTTCCTAGTCTCTCATGCCTTTTATGTATTTGAGTAAGCATTCTTTGGGACTTATAAAGATGCACCAGCATGAAAATACTCTATTAGGATATTTTTCTCTTTTGCATTCGACTCCAGTCAAAGTACAAACAAGTACAACTTCAATAACTGCTTGCTCGCATACAGTCGCCAAAACTTGCTCGTTTCGCAGCATCCAACCTCGTAATTTATGCCTTGCAATTCCTGCGATATCTCCTTATCAACAATCTCTATTTCCTCTAACAAGCCGGCAGAGGGTCAAACAGACCGACTTTAATTAGTATTCATTAGGCGGCTTCTGAACTTTGTCCGGGTGGTAACACTGGTAGTTTACACGTACGGACCAGTTTGTCTTATGGCGAATGATGATTAGGATGGATTGAAAGTCGTGTTTTGACTCGGTTTGTCGTTAAGCTTGTTAATCTTTTAATGGCTCCCTTACTTGCATCGCATGTAGAAAAGGTTGGCAAGCTTTAATCCCAGTTAATACTGGTCATGTACAATTATGTTCACAGAGGGAGAAACGAATAAGCTTTTATCAGATGATTCCACCCTGGATATACCCTCTTGAAACCTTCAACATTAAGAGGTATAAGGTTGAAATCTAACAGACCTCTTTCCGGAGTATCTGATTCCTCCCAAAACAGAGTCTCCACAAGGATATCGTTTTTTTTTCTGATAGAAATATTCAAATTAGATGTTTTCTCAGATGCTCTATCTAGCAGCAGGTGCATGCGGAGCATATTTTTGCTCAAATACAGATACTTCTTGGTATACCTTGTTATTTTTATTTTTTGTTGAGTTTTCTCCGACAATTCTATACCATGTTGATAGAATCGGAAAAAATCTGAGAACTCGGTACTTTAATCGAAGTGCGACTTTCAATGCCCACACCATTGGATAAAAGATATTCACAGAACTAAGAATACAAAAGATTCCTCGAACTAAAACTTCACACATAAAAATAATTCATCCCAATTAAATTACATTTGAATAAAAAATGAAGAGAATCATTAAAAAAGATTAAAAGATCCAAGGTCAAATACAAAATAGAGTATTTGTAAAAGAATATATTATCGTAAAAAAAAAGATATTATAACTCGCAGAATATGACGGTTAAATGTAAGGATTTCAAGAATGATAAAAACCTTATTTTCTCTACTTCAGTATCGTAATGTACTAGAAGCAGTGCTGTAAATATCTCATTACAGCATTGTTTTTAATTATACACTCCCCGTCAATAAATTCCGGACAGGCAAAATTTTTGTCAAATTCAACACCCTGTATCTTTGTTCGTGGTTCCCCGATTTTGTTGAAACTTTCACCAGGTATAGTATTGGGTCTTGTTATATCAACCTAAAATTTACTTTGCGAAAATACCGGTAGTTCATATGTTATACAGGGTGAAACAAAACCTTGTTTTATACCCTTCATTTCTAAACACCCTGTGGTGTTTTTCACAAAACTTGACTGAAATAGATGAAATATCATGTGATCCTCGTTGCATAATTCCAACTCTAATACTTTCGAAAACTCTGCAACTCGTTTTGGAATAGAATAAAATTCTAAAATCAAAACATAGAAAGATTGTTAATGTCAAATTTTCTTGATTATTGTTGTTTGTACTGCAGGTGAATCTGCTGATTGATTTGAAATATTTTATCTATTTATGATCCTCACTAGAGTGGAATAGTTGCTAGCGTGACTTCGCTGTGGTTGAAATGAAGACCTTTCATTATTATAGTGGCTCTGATGAGAACACATGAGACCGTGCTATGAAAGATTCTTAAAATCTACGATGTTATTCTCGTTTTATGTTGGTTACTTTTAGTGAAGTTTTTGCATAAGACATTTCACAAATCATGAGATAGTTTAACCTCACAATCTTGGTATTTCCACCAATTCCACTCTTCTTAATGGCCTTTCTATATAGAGGGCTTATATATCGTGGAGGTGCTCAACAGGGTACAAGGTAGCCCCCATAATCTAATCTGGCAGGCTTGAGTAAATCCCGAAATCCCTTAATGGGCACCCCTCCTAACAAGGACACATAGGATTATATTCTCACTGATGTAGTCATTCTCCTTGAGACGGGACATATTTCGACGTAGTTGGTATCACTGGTTACCTCGATATGTTCGTCAGATTAATAAGTGGAAAAGGAGGAACTGCATATACCTGTAAATCACTCGGTTTTCGTTTGTGTAAAGGTAAGCACGCTGTGCAGCTCCATTCCGATATTACATTGAATAATTCAGGATGCTATTCGCAGGGTAGCTTCATCATAAAAACGGATGCAAAACGTATGCGGCGAAAACATCCAGCGGTGACGAGCGAAAATGAGATTTCGATATGGCGCGACGATAAAATGACACATGCATAGCTGGTGATGGCAATTTCTGGAAATATCTGTTATTCCATCATTCTCATCAACTGCTCCGATTTCTCTTTTTTTCGGTAGTAAAAAAACAGAACCTCAAAACATAAAACACAATCAGAAACGACTCATGATATTAATAAATTACTCGCATCTCACATTTTTTTTTATTTGACATGTTTCATATCGATTCTTAGATATTTTATTTGGAACCCTGAATTACAACTTTTATTCATCCATATATTTGTCTCAATCGTCTGCAGTATTTCCTTTGATGCAGTCCTGAAGACTTTCGTAATATTTCACGAGGTATTTTGAAGAATGTTTTAAGTATTGAATCAAAAAACTGGCAACGAAGATCTTTGATTAGCTTTCGTCCTATAATTTCTACAAAATATCTCGTCTAACAACCTCTAGATAAGCTTTCATCTATTCTGCTGAGTCAAATGAACGCGTTTCAAGTAACCTGTAATCTTCAATTTTGAGTCAATTGCTCCATTTTTGAGAAAAAATCACTCTCTCCTGAACCAAGTATTCAAAATTAATATTTCACACAACTTTAACTGACTTTACTGAAGAAAAACCGTACTACATCAGTTTGGCAAATTACCATAAAATTAGCTCATCTTTTACGGATTCTAAAATCGTATAACAATTAATGCATTGTTTCTTAGATCAGTCAAAAAATGGTCTTTCTTCAGGAAACACAGTTTCGAACAATTTCTTCGAACTTTTTTAAAATGATTAATTGCATCCAGTACTTAAAGTATCCAGATGAATCAACATTCAAAAAGGGTGGTAACAAGAACCTACATAGTTTGATAGAACTAAATATCATTTTCTCTATTTAAGTATCGTATTAAATTCATTACTGTACTAAAAGTAGTGCCGAAATGAACTCATTACAGCATTGTTTTTTTCAGTTATATTTTTCATTTTGTGGTTGTCAACTCTGACTTCATGATTCATTCTGAATATACGTCAATTCGTAAGTCACATCAACTGTCAAAATACAATACAAAAGCAGTTTGAAAATCTATTGTGAATTTATTGAATCTTGTCATGAAACGAAACTGAATTTCCTTTAGAGAAACCTTTTTTTTTGCTCTTTCTGAAGAAGAATGTAGAAGTTGTTATTGTATTTCAGTAACCTTATTAAATGTGCTAACCTTTGAAATAACTTGCCAAACTGATGTAGAACAATTGGAATCGGTGATTAAAGAATAACAAACATTGATATGATTGAAACTAGGTTTTACTCTGACATAGTCTGTGCCTTCATAACTTCTCTTTTTTTCCAAATAACAATTGAGTTGAATCCATATATAATATCTGATTGAAGGGATCGTGTACCCAAATACTTGCCAGTATTCAAACTAAACGAGTTCCATTAGCGAAATACCTTCATAAAAACCCCTTAACAAATTTCTACTACCCTTCAAATGTTCGGAACGTTCATTACGAACCAACATCTGACGCTGTTATTTTGATCTTAAGACTATCGTAGCAGTTCACAGAAAACCACTCACTACCTCTCGCACAGGTTCAAACCGAACTTACTGAATTGAACGGTCGTTCCCTCTTCTTCCGAAAGAAATAATAGGGCTAATCCCTACTAAAAGCAACGTGTTGGGTAATTCTATGAGAAACTTGGTAGTTTTATGGGGTGGTCCAAATTGGACAGGAAAGCTGCATCATTCCTATAATTTCTTCGAACCTAAGAAGCAGTTGTTCACGATGGACCTCAAATGGAATATAAACATATCAAGATAACAAGTCGGAAGGCAGACATATTCATTTTGGAATGGTTGATGGTTTGAAATAGTAATTATCGAAATGAAAAACATTTTCAGTTTATAGACTCATAGATCTTTTCTCATGAAAACTTGAGGAATGAAATCAGACTGGTTTCGGCTTTATTCAGCCTCTTCAGTATCCCACATCTCTCAGAGACAAAATGTTCTACTTTTGAACCAACTAGTAAGAGTCCTTTGACTATCTGAATACGAAGGCGACTCTAGTAAAGTGGTTACTATTTTGAACTTATTTTTTTGTGATATTTAAGCCTCAGTGTGAGCTCTCGGTTTGTAGGGCTTCTTCCCACTTTTGTCCCTTCGAAATTTCATGTAAACAGTTGGCAACACGTATAAACAACCTCGGAAATTAGTGAACACTCGAATACCACGAAAGAGGATGTCTGTTAACTAAATGAAATTAATTCGGATGGAAATGAACATTATACCGAATAACATGGGCATTTTCAACATTCGTAGGCACTTGAGAACAATGAGATCTCGTCCTACCTGTTCAAATAGCAAGTAATCCAAACGAGTTCGTTGAGCCATGCTTAGAATTCAAAAGCCTCGGTTGTCGAAACTTCCGAGCTCGTTCGTACGCGCGACGTGAGATAATTGAATTAATTTTGGAGGAAGTTGGCGACAATTGCCCGCAAGTTTGAAAAAGAAAATAGAAGATGAATGAGAGCAAACGTCAACACCGAACATGAGTTGGTTCATTCTTTCATCTTTGTTTTTGGTCAGAGATCCATGAAAATTTATTATTTTTTCCCCTATTTCAGTATTATAATGATTTCATTAGAGAACTAACAATAGTGCTGTTATGAACTCGTTACAGCATTGTTTTCAGTTATTTTTTCCGTTTTGTGGTTGTCAGTATTAACCTAGCATTTTTAGAATCAAATAAATTCAAATTCCGTAATCTGTCAAATTTCGTAAGTCACACCTACTGCCAAGATACAATACAAAATTCACTAATACACTGCGCAAAAAAATTAACGCACATTATGGAAATCTCAAATTTATTCTACAACTGGAGGTGTTCTTAATGATAATTATTTTCATCAGAATTATGCATGCATATGTTATCCACTTTCAACGTTTTTCTTCAATACAGATGTTTTTTCCCAGCAGGATAAAAAAAAGATGAAATTATCAAATTTTGAATGTATTGGCTCCATTCTAGAATCAGTTGTTCTCGATCAATTCTAGTGATCAATAGTTTTTCGTTCGTTTGATTTTCCACACTCGATCGCTATGCAACGCGACACACGCAATTTGACCCAAGAGGAATGTGCCCAGCTCTTACCCCAGCCCATCGTTTGAATTTTACGAGAGAGCATATCCATTGGGAAGAGGCCGATTGGCAAAGAGTTCTCTTCACAGATGAGTTAAGATTCTGCCTCTACCATTGTGATCGACGTTCCCTTGTATAGAGACGTCCACATGAAAGATATGCTCGGTGTAATTTCCTGAATACTACTGGTTTCGGGGAGGATCGATTATGGTATGGGGTGGAATATCTTTGACTGCTCGCACAGACCTATTGGTCGTTGATAATGGAGCTATGAATGCTGATAAGTATATAAGGAACATTCTTGAAGAGCATGTTGTGCCATTTGCCCATACATTGGTGAAAATTTCATTTTTATGGACGATAATGCCAAACCCCATCGTGTGCGCAACGTTCAGGAGTACCTTGAAGAGGTTGAAGTCTCTCGAATGGAATGGCCAGCAAAAAGTCCAGATCCCAATCCGATTGAGCAGGTTTGGGACAACCTCAATAGAAGGCTGAGAAGTTCAGAAAATCATCAAGCTACTCTTAATGACTTAGGAATCCAAGTCGGAGAAATCTGGGAAGGATTAGATCAGAACATTTTAAGATCACTCATTTTGAGTATGAACCGTCGTTGCCGAGCTGTAATGAACGCAAGGGTGGAAATACCAAGTATTAAATCACTTCTCAGCATTTCAGTATTTTGAAAATTGTTCATCATAAGATTCGGTGAAATCCTGAATTTTTCTTTCATTCAATGTGAATTGTTTCGTTCAAAACCTTCCCGAGAGAACATAAAAATTAGGGTATAAAGTCAACTTAACTTAACAACTTAACTTTCGTTAAAATTGAGATTTTCAGAATGTGCGTTAATTTTTATTAGTAGTGTATTAATTTTTATCTGAATTCAGAGAGTATTTCACAAAAATTGACTGAAATAGGGAAAATATCTTCTAATACTCGTGACAGAAAGCAATTCCAACACTCATGCTGCGAATTTCACATTCGTGTTAGAATAGGAGCCTTTTGTTTCAGAATATACTATAAGTGTTTTATTTAGGGAAGATTGAATGAATAGTGGAAAAAATATAACCTCAACATGTTTTTTTCAATGAAAGTTCCTGATTTAAATGAACTTAAGAGTAATATCTTGCTGACCATGGATTTCAAACTGCATATAATAAATATAAAATCACATGATCGTTTCTACCATTCATTTATTCCAAATTCCCAACTACGAAAATAGCCTCAATAGTTCTCGTAGCATAAAACAATGAACAACTGTTACCAATTGAAAAACTTCGAAACTTATCCGAAGTGAACAACCTGAAAATAAAACAAGCAATAACTTCACAGTGAATCGAGTTTTAGAGTTTGAGAATAACATAATAACTTCTCGAAGCGTCCGCTGTATACGACGATGTCTGGCTTAGACGCCATCTACAAATTTCATTAAAACTTCCATTATCACGTTGAAGACAAATAAGCCGTTGCCAACCGTGCATTTCGGGACACAACTGGAACGACTTATGAAATATAAATCAGGTTAGGAATGCAGCCGTCTAAGAACTGGGGAGAATTGAGAGTGGACTGGAGTTCATATGTGTCAACCATGTTGTCATAGCTAAAAGAGAAGGAAATGAGTTCCCCTTCTACTCGTTAAAATTATCCTCACAGTGTTTCTACGTATTTATTTTTGATTATTTTTTGAAATTTTCTTAATGATTTAGAAGACGTGTGATGCAAAATGGCGAATGCGTCGGTCATAATTCACATTCAAATTCGTCACGTTGTCATATCCTGAAGATGCTAATCGCAAATTCGGATGAATCCACCTGAAAATGTTCATTAATTCCCCTTGAATGAGTATGCAAATTTTCAAACCGATAAAATGCGCCTTGGAGATGAAAATTTTGTTGAAAGACTCTGTTGTACACATGTGCAGCTTTTCTTGTCTCGTTAATTAAATAATAAAAAAAATCCATCTTGTTAGAAAAATGAAAAGAAAATCAACTGTAAACAAAAGCTGTGGATCATTATTGACAATTGACATTATAGCTTTGCAAATTGAATTAATTCAAAAGTTCGAGATAACCTTCTCCTTTGATTTGAGGCCTAACAAATCGAGGGCATTAAGTTTTTATTCCTGCTTATCAACCTCTATTCCCTTTTTATATTCGGCCTTTCGTTCAGATTACTTTCAAAGAAAAAAACTGATTTATTTGAGTAAGCCTGAAACAGCTCAATATAACATATAGGAGGAACAATAGTGAATTTAGAACTTAGCTGACTATTCGATAAAAGTCAAAGCAACAAGAATCCTTTCAACCGTTAAGGGCTATGCAGAAGAGACACTCTGGCGGAATGCCCCAGGGATGGATCGATAAAATAAGAAAATTTTTCTATTTCAGTATCGTAATGAGTTTATTACAGTACTAAAAGTAGTGCTGTAATGAAACTCATCACAGCATTGTTTTCAGTTATATTCTTCGTTTTGTGGTTGTCAGTACTGACCTCCGATCCAATCAATTTTCGAATCAAATCAATTCAAATTCCGTAATCTGTCAGATTTCGTAAGTCACACCAACTGTCAAGATACAATACAAAAGTCACTGATCTGAATTTTCATTTGAATTTCTAGAGTATTTCACAAAAGTTACCTGAAACAGAGAAAATATCGTCTAATACTCGTTGCAGAAGGCAATTCCAACACTCATGCTTTCGAAAACTTGCTCCTTCGTCGCTCGTTTTCGAATTTCGCATTCGTGTTGGAATAGGAGCTCATTCTGCAACTTGTTTTAGAATATACTATTAGTCAATTCTTAAGAAAGATTAAAATATCATAAAACGGTTTTCAGTAATGGTGTTTTCACGAAAATCTAGCCCAGGACTCGTTTCATCGTTTTCACCTAATCAAGAAATTTTGGATATTCTGTACTAGCGATCAGTCAGTCTGACTTTTAAATGAATCATACTCTTATACAGGGTGGCCATTTGAAAACGAAACAGACGAGATTACAGACGAAATAAATTTTTTCGATAGAAATGTTCGGACAGGTCGATTTCTGTTTCGAGGGGGACAACTTAAGATGTAGATTACGGACGCATAGCGCTTCAACCCTTGCTACTACAACCCTCACCCCCAATTTTTGAATAGGGAAGATGGGGTGAGTGATACCACATTTGAAAGGTATTTTTATACTGATTTCAGCACAGTAATTGTTTTTTCATTTTATGCATTAGTTCTCGAAATACAGGTTGGCCATTTGAAAACGAAACAGACGAGATTACAGACGAAATAAATTTTTTCGATTGCAATGCTCGGAGAGGTCGATTTCTGTTTCGAGGGGGACAACTTAAGATGTAGGTTACGGACGCATAGCGCTTCAACCCTTGCTACTACAACCCTCACTCCCAATTTTTGAATAGGGAAGATGGGGTGAGGGATACCTCATTTGAAAGGTTTTTCACAAAAAAACACTACAAGTGCCATGAAAACACCACTTCATTTTCAAATGCTTAGTCAAGAATATTTCGAGAACTAATGCATAAAATGAAAAAACAATTACTGTGCTGAAATCAGTATAAAAATACCTGTCAAATGAGGTATCACTCACCCCATCTTCCCTATTCAAAAATTGGGGGTAATAGCAAGGGTTGAAGCGCTATGCGTCTGTAACCTACATCTTAAGTTGTCCCCCTCGAAAAAGAAATCGACCTGTCCGAGCATTTCTATCGAAAAAATTTATTTCGTCTGTAATCTCGTCTATTTCGTTTTCAAATGGCCACCCTGTATTTCGAGAACTAATGCATAAAATGAAAAAACAATTACTGTGCTGAAACCAGTATAAAAATACCTCTCAAATGAGGTATCACTCACCCCGTCTTCCCTATTCAAAAATTGGGGGTGAGGGTTGTAGTAGCAAGGGTTGAAGCGCTATGCGTCCGTAATCTACATCTTAAGTTGTCCCCCTCGAAACAGAAATCGACCTGTCCGAGCATTTCTATCGAAAAAATTTATTTCGTCTGTAATCTCGTCTGTTTCGTTTTCAAGTGGCCACCCTGTATAGTAACTGATAATTTCTCATCAATCCGAAAAGTTCCCAAAGTATCCATTTCATAAATGTCATTCGCTGTCATCGAATACTAACGAAAACGACGCCACATCAGAAACTACCCCAACGCAGTTTCGCCAACCGTACGTGACTTCCATAACTGTTGCCAACCTGACATCTGGTGGAAACTTTCATCCGTGAAAAAACTCGCAACCTACGCCACCCATTCAAACGTAGCGATCTAATCATATCTCTAATCTTCCCCCTGACGAATCGGTCGCGTTCAATCGAAAACTTTCGCGTAATCGCCCGACTTCCTCTAATTAAAAATGGCGACCGAATAATGAAAAATCCCTAGGCGCGGGTCGAGACCCTTCCCCCCCCCCCATCTGGGGCGAGGACAAGTCTTAATCTCCTCGTTTGCCGGAATAATTTTCGCGAACTCGAATTCCGACCGCTGCCGAAACTCGGCCGGATTCAACAGGTTCTTGGGGTTGTTGACATAGAAAACAACATTACAAAAGAGTAACAGCACCTGGGGCGGGTACGTCGACTTCGCAGGGGCTCTAACAGGCCTTGGAGTGACGGAGATATATGGACTTCTGCGAGGAAGTGGATTGTTTACAAACATGCAGGCTTTGGAGTTAGTTTGGCATTTATGGAAAGGGCTAAGGTGGAGAGATCGCCTAAACAAATGCATAAAAGGTGCTGACCAAACGGGAAAAGTTCGAGAAAACAACTGCAAAATGAACAAAATATACACAGAAACAAACTTACTCCGAATCGCATTCAAACATTACATGAAAAATCCATATTGGAACTGATAATGAAGGATGATGGCAAGATCGCCAAATAACAAAACACTTGAAACAGATTATTCGCATAAGAATAAATCAACATGATAATAGTATGATCGGAATCCATCATATTGGAATCCAAACAAACCAGAAATTGGCATAATCCTTGTTGCCAGATTCTGTCGATATTCATGGATATCTATGAACTGGCATTGAAAAATCTAAATGGGTACACGCATTTTTTCTTAGGATCTAGTTGATTTTATGCATCATTCGATAATGAAAATGTGGGATTCGAGAGTTCATTTAGAATAGGTTAGTTGATATTGTAGTTTTAAATTCAAACCTACGGCACTGGACTCGAATGCACCATTCAGAGGGATTATTTATAAGACGTTTCGAGGCACTTGACGCTAGGCGCTAAATTTCTTGAGTGTTACCAGATGTCAGTTCAAAGAATCGAGATTCCTGAGGAAATATTAACTTGAGGGTTCCTAGCTCTAGCGCGGAAAAGAGTTCAAGGGGTACTTCTAGAAAAATAGGGACAGCCGATTAGAAGATTTCGGGAGTGGATTAGAGAACGGGAAGAGTGTCGGTCAAAATGTGGAGAATTAATAAGACGCGATTCAGAACAACCGATTAGACGAATTAGACGGACTCTAGTAGGAAAAGTTACACATTGAACGAAATCTTAGGACGTGCTCAGACTAAGCTTAATAGACGGATGCCAGTTTAGAGGTCGTTCAACAAGATTTATAAGACGAAAATATCATAGACGTGCGTTCAGTGACTGAAATCTCGTGTTCTTGTTGTCAGTCATTTTATTGAATTACCTGATGTCTAGTAACTTCCCTAGACACAGTAAAATTCCTACAAAAATATATGGTTGTCTGCAAAAAAAAATTTGGTTCTTATTAATTTACTCCTTTCACAGATTGAAATTTCGACTCATGGAGAAATGAGTGACAGAGATCCTCGAAAGAAGGATATAGTTGTACAAATTTGCTTCAGCCGTTTTTTCCCGAAAATTGAGGCTTTATTCTAAGAAACTCATAATACATTCATGATTCGCAGTACTGTCCATAGCTGCACACTACTTTCTATCATCTTCTGGGTAGCATACGAAACCCGCTTTGAAAAAAATAGCATTCTTTTCAATCGTTCCATTTTTAAACTTCTTCATAACACTGGAAATTCTGGTCAGTCGGGCCGTGTGTCATTGATCGAAGCAAGTGAAATTCCGAGGGAGCAACGTCTGGAGAATACGGCGGGTGGTGTAGAACTTTCCATTTCAGAGTTTCCGAGCATTTCTTGACTATTTTCGCAGCATGGGGTCGAGCATTGTCATTGAAGCGTTAAAACCACTCTCGGCACGTTCTTTCACTTGACGATACGTCACTTGCTGTATCTGCTGCAGACCTGAAAGATCTCAAAGCCATCTGTATATTCCTAATCGACCAATTTGAAAACTGGTGCAGAGAAAATGCACTTGTTATGAACACTGACATGTGTTAGATTTTCACTGAGAAGTTCAAAAGACAGCACATTTAATATATGTATACTACAACGTTATTTCACTGAAAGCTAAAGAAGTAGTCAAGTTTCTAGGCGTCTATGTTGACGAAAACTTGAGGTGGTCGAAAGGGTATGTAAAAAGCTTAGCTCATCTTTTAATGTTATATACCGTTTGAAGAATTTCCTGCCTTTTGAAATGTTGTTGAATCTATATTACTGCTTGGTGTTTAGCCATATAGATTATTGTATTTTGATCTGGGGTGACTCTATTGATTTTAAGAGAGTTTTGACGACCTAAAAACTTATACTACATATGATTTTTGGTCTACACCCACGCACTTTCTGTCTGCCAACTTTTAGAGATAATAACATCCTCACTACACAAGTATGAAATATATGTATAATATATATAAGGAAAAAGTCTTCTCCACCCAAAAGTTATTTAATCCTTTCCGACAACATTAAAGGACCAGCAATGCCAGGCATCAGAGAGTAAAATGTCAACAATGTTGACATATCAACATGATGAATATGCTGACAAGATTGTCCAGCAATTTTACAATCAAAATTAAAATTCTTAGCTTGAAAAAGGCCTCAAATTCGATGAAGAGTGGGTTCAAATATCCAAACTACAGAAATATCCAAATTAAATAAATACTCTCAATCCTCGCGTTCACTTTCAATTCAATGAGATTAGGCCTGGATTAAGCTCATTTATGCAGCTTACAAAAGCTCAATGTTCATAGAGGGCGCAACTTTACTTCGAATCGATAAAATTGTGATATTCGAATAAACAAAGCTCTGAAACCATTCGGTGAGATTATCAAACACCTCTGACAGCTTAAAAGCTTCATGATGGTTCATGACATTACGATCGTATTAATTCGCTGAGAGCTCGAGAACAATTACGCTTTTCATGTGGAAGGCTTTATTTTATATCCACCTCGGAAAAGAGGTACTTCATCGAGAAGTAAGTATCTCATAGTATCTACCTTAAATCGAGCATTTCGAGCATTCCATCAAATAACCACCAACTGCCAGTATACCCTCAACGTTTATGTAGGTAATGAAAATTGTTCATAGAACCCTGAATGCTCTTTAACTAACCATCGAATCCTACTGCGATTGCGAACATCGGTGAAAACGGGTTAAATCGACAGAAAATTACCAGAATGGCTTCGCAATGCTCAGCGGGAAGGAGGAAAATGGAAAGCACAATTGTTTACAATGGGGCATTTACCGCGGAAATTCAGGACCACAGAGTTTATCCCTGGTTGGGATAATGGGCGCTTTCAAGACTAATTAGGCAGAAACTGTCTCGTGATTTCGAAAATTTCATAGATTGAACGATTCATCATTCTCTTTCAACGTGAATTATGCGACAATTAGATCCATATCAGACATTGCGCATGGAAAAGGAGAGAAGGAAATGTAGATTCATTCAAAGCGATGTAGATTAACTAGTAAAGGTTTCGCTCAAAGGCGAAAAATAATCTGAAATGAATAGAAATCATAGGTTTTTGGAAAAATAATTTTTCATGATAATAAGAACACTTCATACTAGAAGTCAGGACGACCATAATTTCGAACGTATGTCATTGCATCTTGTGCATATTCATTCATATGACGCGGGCTGCCAATATACGTTGCTGGTAAAATTGTCAATCTACCTACATTGGCTGCATTTCCTTCGGTAGCGATTGCTTCTCGTAAATGAATATATCCGTCTGAATGTAGTTTAGATTGATTCAGTCTGATAAAAGTGAGGCGCTTTGTTTCAAATTCACGATACATATCCACACAACACTGCTGCAACATGAATCTCAGCAAATCTCAGCAAATAGTTATCATCATTTTGACGAACTATTAAACGAAATGAATAATAATTCATTGAGCTAACTTTCTTGGTGGTTTCTTGGCCTAAAATCAAATTTTTATTAAGTATACATTTTAAATTTTAATATGGGTACTCACCATTCAATGCATTTATCATCTTGATATTGAAGTGATATAAATCATCACCTCATTTGGAGGAATTTATTTTGTGTATCTTCAAGTGGTTGTAACGATCCAATTCTATGGTGAATTTCCCCAGAAAGGGAAGACGAAATAAGTGATTTGAAATAATCAATGTGAATATCATATTCTTACCCTGACTGTTAGATTGAATCCACGTTCTTGAATTGTATCTGCTCCAAATTAGATCATTTGGAAACACCCATTATATTTTTGTGTGTTCGATAGAAGATGTCTTCATTCGGATGTTTTTTCACGGAACAGAGAATGCAATGATTCACACCTTGCCATTTTGACAGCAAAATCAAAACGTTTAGGCAACACAAAATACACAGTAATTGATGACAAATGAGAATTTTTCAGGATTTTATGGTATTTCATGTTATACTCGCCGTAGAAGAATCCAACAAAAAAACCTTCTCAAAATACAGTTCATCCAATCTTGAGTTATAAATGGTGTAACCAACAATATGGTCGACTGAGTTTTATATATTAAGATATATACAAGGAAAAAGTATTCATAAGGGGGAGCGACAAAAATTCACTAGTCGACTTGTTTGAATTTATAATTGTGGGTTAAAATGGTAATTTCCATCTGCGATTTTTTTTTTTTAAACTATTTCACAGTGCGTTTTCTCACAAAAATATTCTCTTTATTATTTATCACCTTGTACATTTTGAAACTTTCGATTCGTCTCTCTCATTTTTTAGTGAAATTCCCGAATAAGTGTTTATTTTTACTGCGATTAAATTTTTTAACAGTTTCCAATATTTCACGATATTTCATAACTCCTCTGGTGTCACAACAACATCCTCAAGGAGCATAAAGACGTCCCTTTCTCCCCCATGGAGTATTACAGGTCACCCCTCCCACGTTTTTTCCGCGAATTTTCCAGCCCAATCGTCGATTTTCCACGCCATCGCCTAATGGAAAAGTTGCATGATTATACGGTCGGTTGATATCATGCCAGGCCTATATTACACCTCTGATATCACGGTTATATTCGGAGTCTGGATAGGGCAGAGCCGTTTTCTCTTGTGTGGGGGTTTTCACGGTCAGAAAACATGCGGAAATTATCGTTTTCGGCACGTTCCAACCTGTCCCCGGGTTCGAATGGCCAGGTGTTGAAGCCAGCAGAAAAGATTCGGGATATCTGGAATCAACAGCTTGGCTTCAGTTCGTTTTGATTCTGTTCATCCAATGGGATGGTTTTATAGTTGGATGAGGTGAGGTTATCGGGATTCTCTCCTATCTATCCCGATTTCACTTTGAGCCCTCAAAATTCCTCCAATCCTCGGAATATCATCACGAGCGAGTAATGAATTGGCAAACATCCCGTTTTGTTATTTTATATTAAAGATCCATCCAGGCATTGTTACATTTTATTAATTGAAATAAAAATATACTGCTCCACAAGAGTTAGGTATATCGTATTCAATCGTTTTGAAAGGTATGTAATTTTCGAGAAAATCGCAGTAAAATCATTTAAAACTCAATAACAACTTGAATCGATCCAATAAAAATCAGTATGATATATTTCGTCAATCTGGTCGCCTTTTTTCTGAAGTTTGGTTCTTTGCACATGCTTCATGAATGTTTTTATTCTGAAATGGAGTCAGTTTATCAACGGCTTCGATCTGAAACGAGTTTTCTTAGAATGCCAAGGCGTAAATTAACAAACGCTGAGGCTAGGTAATAGGGATATTGGAATGTTACAGGGTGACCTACCCCAGGTTGTTGTTGTAGTGGAAAAGCTCCAAGTCAGCCAAAGTGTGATATCTTGACTTTGGAATAGATTCAGAGAGACAAATTTCGTGTTGGAAAGACCAAGGCTTGGTGAGCGACGGAAAACAACATCTGCTCAGGATCGTTTCATCACCATTTCGGCGAGAAGAAACCCTACATCTATGTGTAGAATGCGATGGAATACCCTTCAAAATGCAGATGGGGTCCAAATTTCTATCGAAACCATCAGACGACGTTTGAGAGGGGTGAATCTAGGTTCTAGACGTCCATTAAGAGGAGTTCTATTAACACGTGACCATGAGCGTCAAAGATAAGGCAAGGCAACATACCAATTGGAACGATCAATGGCATAGTGTCCTTTTCACTGATGAATCCAGATATGGTATAAGGGTATGGACAATCCTGCGCAAACCTCGTAATCGCTATGTCCAAGAAGTCCATTCATTCCGAGGGGGTAGTGTTATGGTATGGATCGGAATATGTTTCAACGGGCGCACAAATCTACACATTTTTCCTGGGAATATGACCGCCTCACACTATAGGGAGCATGTCATTGACAATGTTTTGCCAAATTTTCACGTTGGTATTCCACATTCACCAATACCTCGGCACTGTTCAGATTTGAATTGTATAGAACATGCATGGGATATGCTCCAAAGAATATTAGATAATCATCAACCTACCCAGAATCCTTAAATTATCTAAGAGAGCTTCTGCCCCGTTTATGTAACCAAATGGCTCAAGAAATGTTCAACAACCTCGTGAAGCAGTTTATTTATTAGTATTGTTTGTAGTTATTTATGTTCATTCTTGAACCTTTTGTAGAATGTTTCCTAACCTAGACTCTCGTCTATGCAATTTTGTGCATAAACCAATTACTCCCCTTTTTCGTATTTCACTTGCGATCAAACAAATTGTAGAATCTTTTCTATATACCCCCTCCTTATGAGAATTTTTCTAAAATATGAGAAAAAAACTGACTGAATTATAAGTTTTGCCGTTTATTTCCAGTAGTTCAACGTTCCCGCAGGTTTTTATTGGTGAATTCATACTTGTGACTATCCTCCATTTGACCTCTATCAACCAGAAGTTACCTATCCCGATTGCGGAGTTTCAACAAGTAGGAACTTTCCTATTTACGACTTAATGAATGCGACGTTTCAGCGGATTCGGTTTATTTTTGTATACCTAAGCAGAACTGGGAAAAGTTTGGAATAGTCTGAAAACTTTCTCGGGAGCTGGTAAATAACCGGAGGAAGATCTTTTGCATGCTATAACTTCAGGGAGTTTATTCGATGTGGATTATAGGGATTGACCGGTAGTTGTTTTCAGAGAAATTCGGTTTAGTCAAAGCCCTAGAGCTGTTCGAGGGACGAATTACCCGTGCAGCTGCGAATTTAACTAGCGGCACAAATACTCGTATTCTCAACAAGTGGCAACTGGATGAACTCCTGTTTCTTATTGAGTTTACATGCATCTCCATCTTTGAAAGAAAAATCTAATACTTCAGTAACGGCCATTTACACTTGATGACTAATTAGAACTGAGATCCTCCAGTAACAGAAGTGTCCATCGCTACTGCCAAAGAGTTTAATGGAATACTATAATTTTAATGAATCATTAAGTTTCAGTAGAAATTCGTGATACCGACCATAAGAGATTGAATTTTCATTCAGTCAAATTACTTAGGGTAATATCTTTAGTTTTGAAGATCAAATCAGGACACCAAAATGTTGATTGTTGATTTTCTTATATTTTCTAAACAATATACTATCTTTATCTCAAATGATATTGGTTCATTTCATCATGAGATATTTTAATCACAAGCTAATTACAAAATTTCAATTTGATGGTTTCACCTTGAATTTCAAGGAATTCAATAAAACGTTAAATACTCCATTAAGCAATGTATCCAAGGCTAGCTCCAATAGAATATTTGATGACCCTATCACGTATTTTCGACCCTACTGCACATCCTGTTTCAATAAAATTGTCTTGTGGCGTCAGATTATTTTCAATTTGAAGTAGTGAATAAGATAATTTGAATATTTTTTTATGAAAATTTTGTTTTGTAAAGTGAAAACTATTCCGATATAGATGGTAACTATTCTTTGTTCGTCTGTAATTGTTTCTCTTTCGAATGAAACAATTACCTGCTGAACATGATTATGATGTGTATATTATTTTGATTGAGAGAGGGCTGAAATAATACAATACTTATGGAAACAAAAATGTACCTAGCTGAGGTTGGTGCAACGGAATACCAAACAGTTCTGCGTATAATAAATGATGAAAGGGAGAACAACCACTAAAAATTAAAAAAATACTAAAAACATTATCGTCTTGTCTTGAAGGACATCTACATGTTCTTAGAGACTATCTTCATGTAACCCCTTCATGGACAGAGAAAAACAGATTCTTTACCAAGCTACCCATGACTCTAAATCCAAAATGAAAAAAGACAAAATCAGAAAAACCAATTGTTTAGAATACATTTAATTATTTTCAAATTAACCACTCATTTTAGAAATTCATCCGTTACTTTATGTACAGGGTGGGCATATTTCGATGTTTTAGCACTACAATACATCTCCGCTAATACTGATGATAGAGCTCTGAAATTAAAACAATATACAGGCACTTTATTAGGTAGAATCCAGTGGCATGCTCGTCTTTTTTGCAGCATTTTTAATTGCGAAGCTATGACCCAAAGTTATATTTTTTTTGAATAGGAACACTAGATTCCTGTGGCATTTTCTGAAAGCCTAATTGTTTCTGATTTCAAAAATATATAACATCGTATGGTTCGTATAAATAAATCAATATGAGTAAAGCAATTGGTCACGAACTTGGGTCTCTTTGGTTTCAATTGTCATGAGCACAGAAAAATTTCTTATGGTATAATTACCACACTTTCTTTCTAGAAGTCTTTTCATTTCTATGATCTTGTTATAGGAAGCTCTATTTTTCTGTGCTCATCAACAGTTGAAACCATAGAAAGTATTAGACTCACATGAAAATGAGGTTTTTTAAAAAGTTCTATACTCATATTGATACAATCCTTACGATGTTAAATATTTTTGAAATCAGAAAAAATTGAGCTTTCAGAAAATAGCACAGAAATATAGTGTTTCTATTTAAAAAAACATAACTTTGGGTCATAGCTTCGTAATTATGCTGCAAAAAAACGAGCATGCCATTGGATTCTACGTGAAAAAGTGCCAGTAGAATGTTTCAATTTCAGAGCTCTATCATCATTATTAGCGGAGATATAAATTTTTTCCGATATCGCCATTTATTCAATTTTCACTTATAACTCGAAAAAAAAAAGAAAATAGCCAAAAATGAATACAACTCTTGTTTGTTTCTCCGGAAAAAGAGATCGAGAATGGTGTATCAGTTTTTGTCTATCTCCTCTGGTTCAAAAGTTGTAGTGCTAAAACACCGAAATATGCCCACCTGTACAGCCTCGAAACCACCTTGAAATTTACTACAACTATTTCTAAGATGCTCTATTGTCCCCTCAATTTCCCGAATTCTCTCTGAACCGAATTCCATCTGAAGAACATACAAATATACAAAATAGGCAAATCCACCATCAAATTTCCATTACCTGTTTCTACTGTTCCCTGTATGAAAACGAGTTAAATGAAAATATATTTCCCTTTCGTATTCTCAACAAGTCCAAATAGATCCAAAGTCCTGAACGGTGTGAAAATCGTTCCCTAAACAAATTGTTCTGCAGCTGCTTGCTGCCAGAGACTGGATCGATACATCTACAATAGGAAGGCGAATTGTATCTCCGTATATATAAAATTTATTGTAAGGGATACATGTTGGGTTTCTTCTCTTTTGGTTTGTCCTACTTCGATGAAGGGGTTATCTGCTGGAAGATTTCCCATTTCTACGAGGCGTTTGATTTATTGATTCCGGGATATTGAAAATGAGATGTGCAGCGTCCATTTGCCGCCATCCATCTCCTGTGTCGTCCTGTGTTCAGTCGTGGGCCGATCGTTCAAGTGGTAAGCGATTTCCGATGTATACATGGGGGATCGTTCATGTGATGGACTGGGCTTTCAGTCTGTTTATTTTTTTATGGCTTCCCGACTGGAGCATCCTATATTTCTGTTATGAGGCAGAGAACTTCGGGGAAGGAGAACAATCGATCTCATTCCTTCACTCGAATGAGACATACTTAAAAAAAGATTGCTTCATGACTTGTTCACTTCTTTGGAACAGGGGCTCATTGTTAAATTCCAACAAGTTATTTGACAGATAAGTAATCTTGATAAATATCCGCTGTTTTCGAAGATCACCGATGACTTTTTAAATGTTCAGCTGATTTTCTTTGGAAAAACTAACTCAAATCAAGATGAATAAGGAAGTCGACTTATTCTCTACAATAAGGAGATAAATGTTTCGGAGCATTGCTCAGAAGATGCGAAAAATTATGAGGGAAGAATACTCAGAATTTAATACTAGGTTTGTCTTTCAGAAAACGACCGTCGTTAAGATTCTAATGAGAAAATTCACTTTTCAACGAGAAATCGCAGATCTGAGTGGCATAAGTATATAAATCTGGGAAACACCGGCAGAGCCAAACTTTTTTTGAAGACCAAAACTCTCACTATCGGAAAACTCACTACCAATCCTGACGTTGTACACTGCGCAAAAAAATTAACGCACATTATGGAAATTCAAATTTATTCTAAAACTGAAGGTGTTCTCAATATTAATTATTTTTATCAGAATAATGCATGAATATGTTATCCACTTTCAACGTTTTTCTTTAATACAGATGTTTTTCCCAGCAGGAATAAAAAATGATGATATCATTAGATTTTGAATGTATTGGCTCTATTCTAAAATCAGTTGTTCTCGATCAATTCTAGAGATCAATAGTTTTTCTTTCGTTTGATTTTCTACACTCGATCGCTATGCAACGCGAAACACTCAATTTGGCCCAAGGGGAATGTACCCAAGTGGTAGTTTTGCGAGAAGAAGGGTGGACATACACAAGAATTGCAGAAAAGTTTGGAGTTTCCCATACAAGTGTCTCCAGAATGTTGCAGCGATTCAGGGAGACAGGTATGAATGTCCGAAGACCAGGACAGGGTAGGCCAGGGATAACAACTGCCATTCAAGAACGTTACTTGAGAGTTTCTTCGTTGAGACAACTGTTTGCAACCGTTCCTTTCCTTCAAAATCAGCTTGAGCAAACTCATGGGGTGCAAATTAGCACTCAGACAATAAAAAATCGCCTCAGAGGCCCAGCTCTTATTCCAGCCCATCGAAGGGCGCGTTTGGATTTTGCGAGAGAGCATATCCATTGGGAAGAGGCCGATTGGGAAGGAGTTCTCTTCACAGATGAGTCTAGATTCTGCATCTACCATTGTGATCGACGTTCCCTTGTATACAGACGTCCACATGAGAGATATGCTCAGTGCAATTTCCTGAATACTACTGGTTTCGGGGGAGGATCGATTATGGTATGGGGTGGAATATCTTTGACTGCTCGCAAAGACCTAGTGGTCGTTGATAATGGAGCTATGAATACTGATAAGTATATAAGGAACATTCTTGAAGAGCATGTAGTGCCATTTGCCCAATACATTGGTGAAAATTTCATTTTTATGGACGATAATACCAGACCCCATCGTGCGAGCATCGTTCAGGAGTACCTTGAAGAGGTTGAAGTCTCTCGAATGGAATGGCCAGCGAGAAGTCCAGATCTCAATAGAAGCTGAGGCTGAAGTTCAAAAAATCATCCAGCTACTCTCAATGACTTAGGAATCCAAGAAAAAAAGTCGGAGAAATCTGGTAAGGATTAGATCAGAACATTTTAACATCACTCATTTTGAGTATGAACCGTCGTTGCCGAGCTGTAATTAACCCAAGGGTGGAAATACCAAGTATTAAATCACTTATCATCATTTCAGTATTTTGAAAATCGTTAATTTCTCTTCTTTCACTCGGTGAAATCCTGAATTTTTCTTCCATTTAGTGTGTCTTGTTTCGTTCAAACGAAGAGAACATGAAAAATAAGTTATAATGTCAATGTAGAGTTAACTTTCATTAAAGTTGAGCTTTTCAGAATGTGCGTCAATTTTTTTGAGCAGTGCATATTGTGGAAAATCTTCATTTTCCTTAAATTTTTTTAGGATTTTTCTCGCCCGTCTCTGCAACTCACAGATATTTTTAGAAGATTTTGCTGAATATTATCCTCCTCATTTTCCGACTCTGAAACTATTTTCTTCAATTCTTTTTCTGCCAAAAGATAACTTCTGGGAAGATTGTCAGACTCTCATGTTTACCAGTTAAAATAGAGAATTTCAGAATGTGCGTTAATTTTTTTGCGCAGTGCCGATGAACGTCTTTTATACATAGGTGAAGGATTCTTGAATTCGATCGTTAGATTTTCGCGATACGAAACTCGAAATAAGTTTTCGTTCGAATTCAGAAGTGATTGGAAATTTTAAACTGTTTGATTCGAAAGCTCATACATTCGTACGAACACGTCGAAACGTACAACAGAGCAGTAGTACGATTCGCAAAGGACTGATAAACTGACCAAACTTTCAACTGGCTGAAATCGACCTTAAAAATTCATCGCGATTGTTTTCCGAACGTTGCAGATCGTGTAAATCGCCCGGATCATCTATTTTTCAAATTTCAATTCGGCATTCCGGGCCCACTTACGTACCGGCCTGGCTGTGCGATAAATTCCTTCGGTTTTATCGTCTGGCGACGGAAAGCGTCGGTTTACGAGCGGCAGTCACGTGTCGTGGCGGGAATAAAAGTTTCGCCGGAAAATTTGCATGGACGTGTGTCACAGACGGGCGTTTTGCCTGCGGGATCTCCCGAATTCGCTCCAGAGCGGAGCCTCTGTTCGGGCTGATCCAGGTCGATTAAGAACTTGCGAAACTGGAAGCCGAGGCAGTGTGGGTCCAGGAACTTTGTCGGCGTTGCATTTCAACAAGTGCACACATGGAACTGGCAAAATCAACATCAACTTTGTACAGGGTGATTACTTATCTTGGTAACTGTAATTTTCTCGAAAACCTCCTAATATTCTTTCATTGTTATCTCTCTCTATTCAGCAGTAGAAAATACCAAAGCTTCATCAGCACCCCATGAAGTACCAGCTATATTCTCAAGAATGTTATTTCGAGTCTTGAGCTTCGAACGCAGATCATCCTAATATGAATTGAAATTTAGAGAGATATCTAGGATTGAAATGATGTTTCAATGAAGAAGAATCGAAAGTGACACTCAAATTTCTATATTTCTGAGGATTGTTTGAACGAAAACATGAAACCTCGGTTTTGATAGCATTAGGGCATGCTCTGGAAGTTAGAATGATGGAAAGCCAAAGCAATTTCATCAGCATAAATAATTTTTCGGAAGAAGTAGTTGGAATATCAACAAGAATAAATTCAAAGAAGAGCTGCTAAAATTGTGGAAGACCATTTGCCTAAATGATTGATGAATTCTCTATAAATTCCATCAAAAACGATGGCTTTTCAAGATTTTGGACAGTTTTTTGTACTCTTACATAGTTGATGTTCATTTTGACGGTTCCATGTGTGTACAGATTGATTCACTTATTTTGGTAACTCCAATTCTCTCGAAAACGTCCGAAAATTTTTTAATTATGTGAATGGCGTTTTGAACAAATCAATGTCGACTTGAGATTCGCATAAAAATGTGCGGAATAAATAAAGACTCCAGGCGTCGCGGCGCAATCAAAAATTTCTTTTCCAAGGACATACGTGTTTTATCATGTCATTCGAAAGATAATTTCATTCAGAATTTTTGTTTTGAACACAATTTTCATCCATTTCTAACCGTCAGTGAACTACAGCGTGTTTTATGTTAATTCTATTCCATTTATTTTTTTCCGTATTGTGGTTGTATGCCTTCATTTGAAGACATATATATGATTTTGTGCCTTGAATTCAAGAAGGCTGATTTTCTGAACAATCTGCCTTCTCAAATGAGGTTAAATATGTGGATACAGCAAGATGGGGCTCCATGCCGCAATGCTGCCATTGTGAAGAGATATTTAGATCCAGAATTCGAAAATGAATGGATACGAATCAATGAACCCATCAGGTATCGCCAGACCTAAATCTCATGGATTACTTTCTGAGGGGTACCCTGAAAAATATGGTGAAACTAACTGATTTTAATAACTTGGACCATTTGAAAATAAAGATAAGAACCGAATGTGCCCAAGTAGACCCTTATATTCTGACCAAAGTAACTTATAATGAAATAGGGGAATGATATAACTTATGTAGACCATAATGGCCGGTACATTAAACATATGATTCGAAATTATTCGTTTGTTATTGAAAAAAATGTTCATTGTTATGAGATATAATATTTAATAAATATAACAAAAGAAAAATAGTTTGTTACAAAACCTCTGCCATTTTACGAAACGAAATCATATCTAGGTCATCTAGCCATTATGATCAATACATAAGTGATATCATTTCCTTATATCATCATAAGTTACTCTGGTCAAAATATAAGGGTCCATTTATTTTCGAATTCTTGATCTCAATATCTCTTCACAATGGAAGCATTGTGACATGGAGCCCCATCTTGCTGTATCCACATATTTAACATTATTTGAGGAGGCAGATTGTTTAGAAAATTAGCCTTCTTGAATTCAAGGCACAAAATCATATCTATGTCTCCAAATGAAGGCATACTACCACAATAGAGAAAAAAATAAATGGAATAGAATTAACATAAAACACGCTGCAGATCGCTGACGGTTTGAAATGGATAAAAATTGTATCCGAGAAAAAAGTTCAGAATGAAACTATGTTTCGAATGACATGATAAAAAGGGTTTGTCTCTGGAGAAAAAATTCATGATAGAGCCGCAACGACTGTCGTCTTTATTTATTCTGCAGATTTCCTGCGAATCTCAAGTCGACGTTGATTTGTTCAAAACGCCATTCACAGAAATAAAAAATTTCCGGACGTTTTCGAGAGAATTGGAGTTACCAAAATAAGTGAATCAATCTGTACACACATGGAACCGTCAAAATGAACATGAACTATGTGAGAGTACAAAAAAATGTCCAAAATCTTGAAAAGCCATCGTTTTTGATGGAATTTATAGAGAATTCATCAATCATTTAGGCAAATGGTCTTCCACAATTTAAGCAGCTCTTCTTTGAATTTATTCTTGTTGATATTCCAACTACTTCTTCCGAAAAATTGATTTATGCTGATGATATTGCTCTGGCTTTCCATCATTCTAACTTCCAGAGCATGGAAAGTACGCTTTCAGCAGAAAAATATTTTTTGAAGTGGTGTTTGTGCCCTAATGCTATCAAAACCGAGGTTTCATTTATTCGTTCAAACAATCCTCAGAAATATAGAATTTTGAGTGTCACTTTCGATTCTTCTTCATTAAACATCATTTCAATCCTAGATAATTTTAATTCCTATTAAGATGATCTGCGTTCGAAGCTCAAGACTCGAAATAACATTCTTGAGAATCTAGCTGGTACTTCATGGGGTGCTGATGAAGCTTTGGTATTTTCTACTGCTGAATAGAGAGAGATAACAGCTTCGAAAATCAATTCCTTTTGAAATTAATTTCCCATACTCTTCTATATTTCAGATAATGAAGTCTTCAGGTTGAAGAAGAATAAGACCTGTTCTAAAACGTATTGGAACAGGTCATGGACGTTGTAACATCATGCTGTTCAAATGTAACTCGGTTGAAAGCCCTAGTTATGAGTGTGGTTAAGTTGAGGAAGCAATAGATCATCTTATAAATAAACTGCTCCACATGAGACAGGGATATTGACTTAAAAAAATATAAAGTTTAAAGGAGATTTTTTGATGAAAATTAATATCAATATGATTTCAAGTAGCAGGATATAGAATTAATTAGTAGCATTCCGATAGCCCTATTAGCCTCAGCGGTTGTTAATTTAGGTCTTGGCATTTTCAGAAATCTCGTTTCAAATGGAAGCCGTTGATAAACGCACTCCATTTCAAAATAAAAACATTCATGAAGCATATGCAAAGAACCAAACTTCAGAGAAAAGGCAACCAGATTGACGAAATGTCTCATACTGATTTTCATTGAATCGATTCAAGTTGTTTTTGAGTTTTGAATGATTTTACAGCGATTTTCTCGAAGATTACATAATTCTCAAAACGATTAAATATGATATCCCTAACTCTTGTGGAGCAGTTTAGTTGTCGTATTTCTAGGTTAATTCATTAAAAATTATTTGGTCTTTCTCGTTTCCACAGGGACGTGAATTGAAGTAAATAACGAAATCGAACTTGTTTATTCTACAAAACCCATGGAAAAAAATAAACCTTCCCAACCTCCAAAAAATGGCTGGAAAAGGTCCCGACAAAATCTACAACCAACAAAATCAATTACCGAAATTGCGGAATTGGCTAACAAAGCGGTCAAATGGAATCCCAATATCTCTAGGCTCGAATTTTATTCCTAAAGGAAGCCCTGAATCAACAATCAGGCCCGAAAAGCTTTCCGAAGAATCGTTAGTGTCAACAGGCAGAAACCTCGGATATCAATTGGTAAGCCCTCAGTCAAGATTCGAACGCTTGAAATTCATAAAGCAACAAAACGAACTCAAGACGGGGGAGGTTCATTACTTCTTCCAATCCGGCGAATCTGAATACAAAGGAGGATATCTGCTCAGAATTCAGAATAATCTGGAGATCTTCGACTTATTCAAATATACAAGGCGTACCTCGGGAACTTGCATTCGTTTTTAATCGAGAGAGGCACGCGAAGTTGAAGCATACGATTAGAATGAAGACGTGACGATCTAGATTACCACTGGATTGCTTGAAGTCACGTACGTTGTCGTTTTTATAGGACAGCCAATGTAGAAAGTAGTTTCAAAACTCACAGAGAACGGTGTAGACCAGACAGAGGATTTGGATACAATGAATATGAAGCCATAATTTGCGTTGTTATCTCATAACTCCTGAACGGCTCAACCAATCGAGCTTATTCTCTTTTGTTGCTTCCGTTGTTGTCAGAGGAAAGTTTTCATGACAGGAAAAAAATAAGGCAGAGTATTAGAAAACAAGAAAACTTGACAAATACCCGGCGCATTTGCCAATTTGCAACTTGCATCAATCTACATAAATTGAAATGAGAGACCAATTTTATTGGGTTGGTCAAGATTAACATGTAAAGCGACCTGTTTGGCTTATTGCGTTTTCAGATTTTCTTTGAAGTTCGAGGAAGGTTCTAGAGAAAAAAGAATTTTGAAAAATGAACAAAATATTTTTAAACAATTTTGTTCAATCCATTTACACCATTTCGAAACTCAAATTTCGAGGAGTCGAAATGATGATTTTGTTGAAAGACATTCCTATGTATTTTCCTGAAAACTTAATTTGGTTTTTCTCTTCCAGTCTTTGAAACAAGAAACAATTAGAAATTTTTTTTAATGATATAAGAACGGCCCCTGCGTAAAAATTTGAGCACTTATTTGTCAGGGGCCAAAACTTTACGAGAAGAAATTTTTGCCTTACAATGAACAAAAAGAAAAAGAAAACACTTAGAAATCCTAAGCGTAACGTTTCAGAGTCTAAATCAGACTCCTTCGTCAGACAATAACTAGTTTTCATTCAACTTCGTAGAATCATAACACTTTTTTTTAATTTTTGGATTGACATTTGTCAATATATGATGAACATAGATCAATATCTAAGTAGGTTGTTCGAAAACACAGGCATAGGAAATGAAGGCATAAAAAGGAAAATGTATATGAATTGAATGATGATTGTATGTGAAGAATTAAATGAAATGAAAAATGACGAAAGTAAAGCCTCATATCTTCCTTTCAGGATTGGACAGGGTAATCAGATTTCGGTGATTTAGTACTTCATCTGTGAAAGTTATAGC